>OX371268.1:8057467-9354967 GCA_947310995.1 Yponomeuta cagnagella | reverse complement strand
AAAGACTGAACTAGGTGCCACATTTTTTTTTTTAATAAAAACAATTGGTACATATGGGTGATACTTATAAACTAAGTTACGTACATTCGTTTGCCGGTTCAACGCACAATAGTGTAGTTTGTTTTAACTTAAACAAACAAGTAAACCCGTTCTACCGAGGTAATTATAATGCGATTTCCTTAGACTAAGCTGCACAGTCCTGGTTAGCAAAAAATCATGCAGCATTATCTTCCAGTCAACAAGTTTGCAAGTTATCTCGTAACGAAGTGGGCGAAGAAAAGGGCATCTAATAGCTAAATTATAATATGACTTTATCCCTTAACCCCTTATAGTACCTATTCATAAAGTGATTATATAAGAGTTAATATAAGAAAAATGTGAGACATCTAGTACTTTAAAAGAGGATTGTTCATATAATGGAGATGACTCGTTTCTTTTGGACTCTAGAGAGAATATTAAAGTAACTTGGGTTATTGTAGAAAAAAACCATAAGCTTCAATGATATTACATTTCAATCACCTTTGGTCTGGGTGTAAATATTTTTTTACACTATTAATGTCCATGAATGTATAATAGGGGTTGTTTTTTTTAATAAATGAGATGAATGAATAAACTAGGATGGACAAACAATGTCATAGACAATATTGCTTCCCCTAATGCAACGATTTCTATACAGAATTGTTTAAATCAGAGCTGAATGAAGTAAAATATAGATAGCTTATTCTGTAACTATAAAGAAAGGATTGAAAAAAATCATCATCACTATGTGAGGTATTGATGAGTGATTCGTCCCTATTTTTCGTCGTATGTCTTGTGTTTCGATGATTTCATACATCGGGACTTATCTGTAAACCCTGTATTTTTATGGGCGAGCTCTGTCGTATGAAGAACGTTCTCTTATAGCTAATATATGCAATACAGTCTGTAGATTTTACGCGCTTTAAATCTAAAGTGGTGGCTGAGAGGGCGAATAATAATATTTTTCGCTCTGGCGAATAATCCTACAGACTATATTACCCCTTGTTTCGCCTCATATAGGGTAACTTATTGTTTCCCGAAGACCGCGGAACCAACTAGAGGCAGATGTTTGACTGCAGGCTCTCCCAGCGCCAGGATATCTCTCACAGGTTCGAACCACGACGCCAGAAGCGAAATAATCAACAGCCAAAAGAAGATCTTGAACAGCCAGTCGACGACCCACAAACTGAAAATTCATTGTCATTGTTATGACTACTTATGAAGTAGTGGACACGATTGGTAACATATACTTTGGCCTTTAGATTGTCGGTTGCATAATATAAGTGCAGAGGTAGTTATACGAGCTGACAATGCCAGTACTATGAAGAAGACAGCGTGAGCACGTTGGCTCATCTCATTTCATTATATCGAGCTCCATAAAAATCAAGTAAGAACCAAGTCATAGGGCAAGTTCAGATGACAAGCGCTCAACGCGCGTCGAACGCACGCTAGCTTTTTGTATAATGTTCATATGACACGCGTTAACTCAGGCGATGAACGTGCGTTACCACAGCCGCCTTGCCACGCCTTGGTTCAGTCAGTTCACTGACTTCGTCGAAGTTGGACATAGAAACAATTTTAGCTGTGATTTTATAACGACGGCAGAAACAACGCAACAGAAGACGAAGATATTGGGACCACCCAATTTTGTCTCACAGGCTGACTGGCTGGCCTTCCGTATTAAAAGCTTCCGTTTCCATTTCGGAGTATTCTGGACGGACTGAACCCTAAAATACGTCTATCCGCGTCAAAAACGCGCGTTCAACTGAACGGTAACATAGAAAACCAATGATCTCAAAGCGCGCGTTAACGGGCGTTGACAACAGTCGAGCGCTAGCGCAGCGTTCGACGCGCGCTTTATTGAAACGCGCGTTAGCATGTGTACGGCCCGAACAAAATGTATGTAGTTGTAAACGCGCGTTTCCAAAACGCGCGTTTCCAATACGCGCGTTGAGCGCTTGTCATAAGAACCTAGCCATAATTGCATTGTTGCATATGAGCCTTCAAGGAATTAATTCCTCAAATGGTAAATTATGCATAAGGGTACAAAAGATAGCCCCGAGCAGAATCAGCTGCTTACAGGGCGACAATCATCCAAAGACTACAATTAAATGCATTGTTAGTTGACATTCGGAGAAAGACCAGACAAACGGTCTCCTAAAGATACTTACACGTTATGTACCGTCCGGTTAAGCCCAACTTTCTTTGGATCCTCCTTCAGGCAGAAGACTCGGCCGCCTTCCACGCAGTTGAACATGTACTTGTTACTGTCAGCGTTTGACAGGTTAGTGTTGAACATCTCCTTCTCCTCGGGCGACAGATTGCCGTGGATACTGTCGAAGCTCTCACTGAGGAAGACCCACTGCCGCATTGTGAAGTACTGCAGAACTTCAAGGCCTTGACTGATGCGCTCTTGAATGCGCACCATGCTGTGGGACAAGACGCGATAGTCAACTAGTTTTAAGTAAATCGAGGCGCAAGCAGCCTTTTCCGGCCGCAGCTGGTATGCTGTCAGTATTAAACATTTTAGACTGGCAAACTTACAATCGCTTCTGCCCCAGTAAGAGCATGAGGAAATCGATTACGTATGCCGGCGCGAGGTGGTAGAAGATACGCTTGAACTCGTGCTTGAAGCGGTTAGTGGTGATGTCGCCGTTTGGGTACCACAGCGGCCAGGCCAGCGGGTATTCGCGTCCGTACCCCTTCGCGATCTGTAGAACGTCGCCCCACGTCGTCGGCTTGTGGTGTCCGGTGTTCACGTTGTAAATCGGAATTACATCGCTTCTGTAAATGTAAACATTTATACATTCTAGAACACTACAATCTGTTGATCTGCTGTTATGAGCTGTATATATAGAAATAGACAGAATCTGTGTGATTAACTGCTGTCAGTTGGCGAAAGTGCATACAAAAATAAACAATCGTCAGTTCTTAGTAGTAGATTAACTGATTGTTAAGTGTACCCACAAGACAAGGGCGCCTTGCACCAATTGTCACTAGGTAAATGTCACTTAAGTGGCCATTTAAATCGACTTTGTAAGGAATAATTTTAGTTAAATGTTGTTTAAGCCACATTTAAGAAAGTGGTGCAAGTCGGCCTAAGAGTCAGACATAAATCGCTGAAATTTTGAATTGAATATTCTTTTTATTGTAACATAACTGATAATTATTGAAAATGACCATGTAAATTATTATTTACAAATTTCTGGCTATAGGTTCAATAAGTAGTGAGAATGAATAAGATGCAATTAACTTTTATCAAATGTTATTTTATTTTTCAAAGTGGCTCCATGTCGCAAAAAAGAGAACCTATGATCTTGCCGGCGGATGGAACGTCCTTGAGTTTCCTAGGGATCGGTGATGATGGTCTCTTCCAAGTCATGGATTGTATTTTTGCTTCAGGGTCGCGATGGTGAAGCCAAGCCAACTTTTTCTCTATCCAAGGAGTTTATACCTCATTCTCACTACTTATTGATGACGCCTCGTGTTACTAAAAATTGACAGCCAAATTATAACTTTTATTGGGATCTCAGTCAAATTCCGACGTAAAAAATTTACATTCCGTTTGCTGAATGTCGATGTAAGCCACTGCCTTCGGGCCTTAGTTGTGGTTGAGAAAAAGAGAGCGGGGAAAAAAATCCACTCGACAATCTTTTCTCAAATCATCTTAATGCAGTTGCTCTAATCATCTTAAACCTAGTTGATGACGGTGGCTTCCTTTGCGGTGACGTCCTTCCGGTTTCAGACAACAGCGGGTTCTTTTATCTTAAAGCACGCTAAGTCGTAATATTCGGCCTACTCTCTTAAAATTACGTATTTTCTCAGAAAATAAACAGTACTCTTGTTACCTTTGGGTCTTGGCGCCCTCGATGGCGCCGATGCAGATGAGTCCGTTAATAGCGATGTCGACGGGCACTACCTGTGCCAAGAAGGAGCCGTCGCAAAGCATGGTGCGGATGACACCCTTGCCAGCGCCCAGCATCACGCCCACCGGCCCGTTCAGGCTGTCTACCCACCCGGGCTTCGGCTCCTTCAACGCTGGACATACTGCACAAAGGGTTTATCAAACTTGAGTAACTTTCAAGACCTGTTATGGAGATGCGCATAGGAGCACCTAATGTAGGCAGATATTATGATGAAATCGGGATACTACAAACAAACTGCAAAGAAGAAGAAGAACTTTTTGCTACTCAGAGCAATAGAATAGAGGACACTGGTGAAATCTTTCATTATCAGCAAGGAAGCTATTACACATTTGACAGCCACGTTGGTCTATGGAAGGAACCGTCGTATTTAATTTGTACAAATTGCCCCAGGCTGGGCGAATCTCCATAGTTCGTGTTGTCTTTGCTTGATTACCGTATCACAGGTGTCCTAGTTTGGGACCTTTATTAATTACTTTCTAGTGTATTTAAAGGGGGAGTTTTACAAATCTTTGCGTACTACAAATTTTTTATTTTCGTTTGCCGCTCAATCCTGTCTGGAGTCACCTAATTCCAGTACTACAAGGTGACGCCGCTGCGCAATGTCCCATAGCAAAATATGAAACGACCTTCCTCCACCATTGAGAGCCGAGCTGAGTGTGCAAGTAATCATAATTAAATATAAATCAGCACTGCTTCAAAGACAGACTGCTACTGAAAATTTGAGGCCTGCTTGGTCCAGGAACTAGAATACTTTTAATCTTAAATAAAAACCCTAACTGTCTTACATAGTTAATGATAACACACACACGCGCACACACACACACACACACACACACACACACACACACACACACACACACACACACACACACACACACACACACACACACACACACACGCACGCACGCACGCACGCACGCACGCACACTGGTGTGGTTATTTTTCATGTTTTCAAGTTTAAAAATAAGTTATAGGTTATAGTTACAGGTAAATAGGTTATACCATAACCTAGTTAAGCCTTACTTTGTTTTAAGTTTTATTTTAATGAGGCAATAAATATGTTTTATCTATCTATCTTATCAATAGCGTATGAATCACCACTGGCATAAATTTTTATGTAATTTAAATAATCCTTAATAAACCAACTGAAATCACAAGTCTAACTAACCAATGCTAGGTCGTGCAATGACGGCTGGCAGGCCATTCATGTAGGCGTCCTGCACCACATTCTCGGCCAGCCGCTTGGAGAAGGTATAGCAGTTAGGGTGCGGCCCCAACAGTGACGGGGTCAGCATCTCCAGTTGCTTGTCGTCGAGCCATTCCACGAGCCGCATCACGTGGTCTGGCTTCACTGGAGGCGCGAACAGCTGGGACCCAGATTGTGTGTGATTAAGCTAAGTCTAAGTCGTACAGTTCTCTTGTAAAGAAGTCTACTTCATGGCCATCCCTACTACTTCTGGCCTATAACGTATTTCATATTATTATTACTATGTAGGTCCTTGATTCTGTTTGTGCTGTAGGTAGATAGATACCATGACAGATTTATGGTCAGGTCAGAAGTCACATTCCTGGTATCCTTGATATGTTGCTTCAGAAGCCAAGGTCCGCCATTAGGTAGTACCTAATACTAATATTCATCATCATCATCATTCAGCCACAAGAAGTCCACTGCTGGAATACTGATATCAATCAATTCTTACGTACCTTCTCCCCCAACTCATCGTAGTCAGGGTAACAGAAAGCCGTCGACAGATGGACGAAAACGAGTAGGTTCTCCAGCTTTTTAGCCACATTGAGTGCCCTGAAGGTCCCTGAGGTATTCATGTCTACGTTAGCTTTGATCGGAGCCTCCAGTTTGAGTATCGCGGCGAAGTGGAAGATGATTGAGATCTCCTTGGATAGATTCTTTATGTCAGCCTCGGCTAGGCCGAGGTTGTCGAACAATACGTCTCCTTGCAAAGCTTTTATCTTCTTGAATGCGTTCGGCTTCTCGTCTCTTATTCTGTCGAATATCTGTAAAAGAAATCGGTCTTAGCAGCAGCTATCTAGAGAGCAATGGGTCTTTGCGGATTATTGAGCACATAGGTACCTACCTACTCTTGTTTGTAAGTACATATCTACTTATCTTTAGAAAAGTATTTTTTTACAAAAACTGGTGGATTTCTAGAGTCTGAATAATAACTAGGTATACCTATACATATAAAAACTGAATCTCGGAAATGGCTCCAACGATTTTCATGAAATTTAGTATGCAGAGGGCTTCGCGGACGATAACTCGATCGCTAGGTTTCATTTTTAGAAAACGTCGTTTTATCCGTGTTTTTAGGCAATGAAAAACTGCTAAAATATAATCAGAATGCGAAGTTAAATTTCGTCACCATTAACAAGGTGGTAATAGCTCAGGTGGGAAATCGGGCCGTCACGAAACCAGAAGACGCCTTCGAGCCTGTCTCCAGCCCGATAATATTTTTCCATTCAAAAAACAAGATTAACCAAAAAAATATATAGCAAAGCTCGGTCATCCAGGTACTGTGAAGTAAGTATCCCATAGTATCCAACGCTTGATCCGCGGTGGGCACGCATGGTGATTTACCCATATCCTCTCTCTCTCTCTGAGAGCTCGCCTTCGGCTCCTTGCTGAAAATTAAATAGGTAAGTCGTTGTATATACATGCCCAGCAGTGGGACACAAACGAGGCTACGAAAAAAAAAGAGTCGTTTACAACGTGTAACTACCTGTGGCATATTCACCCGCCGCTACTTTGAATTTTTTCAAAGTTTCCACGCACGATGAAAGTGATAAATATGGATGGAGGATATACTTCTAAAAAGAAAAAAAAAGCTTCAGTGTCATGTTTCCGAGATATTTGGGGGTAAAGATCTTCATATGAGATCAATGACAATGATTACGAATACAGTACCTACTTACGTGTGTATACGACACGTAATGATTGTCATCGATCTCATATGAAGACATTACGACAATCATATGACAATCATTACGAATAAAGTACGGGTGGATATGCCAGTTTTCATAGAAAAATGCACAAACCCCTTTTGCCGCCCCCTAAAAGTGCCGCCTGGGGCGAACCGCCCCTCCCGCCCCCACTACGCTACGCCACTGCCTGTGCCCTGCACTGGGACGTTATAGGCTACATAAAAAAGGAAAAATACATGTTATTCAAATAACGCTGATACTGAAACCCGTTTCTTTAGTACCGATAACTATAAATAATTTCTAATAAGCCCTGCAGTGGGACGTAACAGGCCACACGAAAAAAAGGGGTTTATAGTTAAGTTAAATTTGATATAATAAATGTCTTTCTTCTTCTTCTTCTTAAAATCACGATTCCCAAAAACACTTTAAATGCGGTCTTTCTCTATAAGGCAGATTACTTAAACTGCATATGAGGAGTGTTTTAGAGGAATCGTGTGTTTTAGAACTAATACCGCTTGTTTTATAAATTGACTGCGTCGAGTTACAGGATTCTAAGAAAAAAGAAGAAAAAAAGTGAAAAATTAATCTAAAAGCTGAAAATTAAGAACTTACGGCAACTCGATTCCTTAAACGCCGATTAATTCGAATAGTCTGTGATGGAGGTTTTACGAGGGAAACAAGTTACCACAGATTAAATAATCTATCTTTGAGTATAGTGCTTCAGAGGAATTGCGTTTTTCTAATTGAGGCCGTTAAATTGTAATTTTAAAGTTTTGCTTGTTGGATATGGTATAGTTATCAATACTGAAGAAAATGTGTTCGGTTTTTGCTTCATTAAGTCATTAAGGTATTCTATCGACCAAGGTAAGTAGACCTACCGGCAATCGCAGCAGGTCGTCCATTCGCTGAGCGACGGACTTGCCTCGCTTGGGCCGCATCAGGATGTAGATGTCCCCGATGTCAGGGATGGAGTAAAGCAGCTTCTCCACCAGCACCTTCCCCATGAACCCGGTTCCGCCGGTAAGCAGCACATTCTTGCCCTTGTAGAAATCACGCACCGAGCCGAACGACATTTCTGAAGAAGAAGAGATCACGTTTTAGAGCACCTAAAAGACACCTCGAGGTTTGTATCTATAGGGTGACTTCGTTCACCGTGACGGAAACCACAAATATTCACAAATGTGTTATACAGGTACTGATAAATCATTAATAATACCTACTGTTTATCACAATGAAAAGAACATTACCTCAACATATTGCTAACGATTTCAAAATCACGCTGTAGATATGATACGCAAAAGTTTTAGAACTAATACCGATTGATGTGAAAATAGTATGAATAAGATGAAGTGGCAGTGGCCTGGTATTATTGATGATTTATCAGTAATGGTATAACATATTTGTAACTGTTGGTGATCTCCGGCTTTTGGAGATCACCATTTCGAAGCTGTGAATCCAAATTCAAAGTACTTAGTAGGAAGTACCATAAAGCCTTGTTTATATGAAGCCAGCACTGGGTTGGTATTTGCCTTGTATACCTATATAGTTTTTCATGCCAAGCCAGCGCTGGCTTGACCACAGGCCGACCATAAGACGCTCGACCTATAGTTGGTCGGCCTGCTGAAGTAAATTAATTATGGGTAACAAAAAAAAATAATTGAGCTGCTATTTTTTCAAAACTAGTCCCATTATGTTTCTAAATCATGGTTAGAATGTTCCCTTAACCCGGCGTGAGTGAGGTGAGGAATTGTTACACCAGCTATGAGGTGGATATGAGATACCCGGAACTATGATGTTAATTTTTTGATACTATGATTGTACAATTATGTTTTTTGACTTAAGACATATTAATAATAGTAATCATTCAACAAGATGAGCATATAAAATACCAGCATTAAGTACAAAAAACGTTCTTTTTTTCTTCAAATAACAAAGTGCCTAATTTCCTTCAAAAAAATACAAGTTTAGTAAAATGCCTAGATAATGTTTTATGTTTTTGAGTTCTTTTCATGTAAAATCAAACGAAATTGCAAATTATATGATAAATCAACATAATAACAGTGTCTCCTTATTATTATAACTAGAAAGGATCCGAAAAGTTTTATGAGATCATGTAACATAGCACCGAAGTTGCACTTGCGAACCGTCACCAGTGGCGCAACACTATACTCGACAGTGTACCCAGCCTTTCACACCCTTACCTCCAGTTACTGAAACGTCAGGACTCGCATGACAACAATAACATTAAATAATCTGCGATTGAAAACTTCCCGGGTGTGACATACCCGACCTCATTGACGCCGCGGGTTAAAATTTGACAAAAGAATTCGAAGTCACCTGTAGTATTTGAAAAGATAAATAATGCAACGTTACTAGCATGGTCCCATGTGAGTAGTAACGATAATATGATTACGTTTAGCGCAATTTAAGTAAGTAGGTATTGTTTGTTTACCAACGTGAAACGTGAAATCAGTAAATGGCTTTGACGACCTTACTTTTGCCTTAACAACACATGTGGAACGACCACTTTCCTCTCTGGTCAGGGCTACTGTTACGAAATGGTGTGAATTGGCTCGTGGGCTGCATTTCGATATAATTTATTTATTATTATATTTATTGCTATTTTATTGGGGAAACTAACCGCTTATCACTAACACATTAAATTTACACACATAGGTAGATGTGGAAAGCCAACAAAAAGTTTTTACTGATACCAATATTTTCGGCAATTAGCAGAGGTGAAAGAGAGATAACACACAAAATAGGTACCGGAGACAGTAATCACAGTGGCACACCGTGGTAATTATGTCGAGTTTCGACCTATCGGATGTTATGACAGATTTTTGAACTGTTCCTAAAAAGAATAAATAAGTCACATTGTATGTAGAGAGGTACCTTGTTAATAAACGGTCAAATGCGAGTTGTTCATTAACTCCTGAACTGCCCTCGCGGAACGCAATGTATAGGTGGCCCATACTAAGTTGGACACAGATCTGTGTCGCGGCAGACGAGTGGTTAATAATATATTTGACTAACTAACTTTTGGCCTTTGCATCTACGTCATGAGATGATTTATGCGTCCAGTGGCACCTTCACTCACACTATATAGGTGAAGGGCCTGCATCTTGGCAACCTTGTGTCTGGCTTGTGATAAATAACTACGTAAACACAAGTACATTAAATTTATTTTAACCATACATTAAGTTTATTTTGCCCCTTGACGCCCATTGCAGTTTTGCCATAATCGCTACGCTTGGCAGGCGGGTTGGCGATCGCAGTATGCGGTTGGAATCTCAGGAAGACGCTGCTGCCCGTCTCCTGTTAATTTATGTCCTTAGTCGCCTTCTACGACATCCAAGGAAGGAAATATAGTGACGCTATTCTTAATCCGGCGCCACACGGAACGAAATGTTTATATTCGTTACAATATCGGTATGAATGTATTTGAAATATGATGAACTCTAGGTAAAATGCTTTTTCACTTGATCTGCTTCTCTACTCTCGAAGTCATGCGCCACAATTAATATCTATTTAGAGGCTAAAAATTCCACCCATGCCGGGACTTGGACCCGCGACCTCTGGCTAACCGTGCCAGCGCTCTCCCAACTTAGCTAATGGGCAAGTGCAGGCATTGGCGAAATTTCGAACCTCTTTACAAACTTCTCTGTATTACGTACAGGCAGTGACATCTGGCTCAAGCAATTTACATCACTTGCAGCCCCGAGCACCCACTTTGCAGTTAGGTTTTACATCGGAATGATATCACTGTACCTGCATGATTATATTCTTTAAATTGCTTTAGCCAGATGTCGCTGCATGTACGTAATACAGAGAAGAGAACTGCCCCTATATTACGCTCACCAAATCCTGAGCGATTCCAATCGTTTAACTGTCAAATTAGTATGGAATTTGACAGTTAGACGATTGGAATCGCTCAGGATTTGGTGAGCGTAATTAGGCCACTGAACACCCATTGAAAATTTGGGCAGTGAAGTTAGTTAGTTAGACCTCATATTTCCGCACTTAGCCTTACAGTTTGGCACGATGTTTTCTTTCACGGTTAGTGAGTGGTATTGCTACTAAAAGTCACAAATATATTATACGTAACTTACAAAACCAAGTCATTGATACATGCCTGCACTCGAACCCACGATTTCCCAATTGACCTTCACATTGTGAGGCCAGAGTTTTACCGATGCGCTACCATCGTATTAAAAAAGGGAAAACACGAAAAAAACTAAATTAAGTGTCTGTCCGAACATATCAGCTACTTTCTTACGAAATTTACGGTTTTGCCTCACTGAGAGCCAGTTTCTGAATTGAGGATTTCGCTAAGTAAATAGTTAACTGTAGTGCTGCCTCTTCGAATTTCTCAGAAAAGAGCGTGAGAGAACGTTGCTTCAGTTTTTACTTAGTAAAATTCTCAATTCAGAAAGCGGCCCTCAGCCTATATATTTGGAAGGGGCTTTCACTGCAGTACGATATTACTTTCACGATCGCACACTGACGTTGCCAACGGTTTGAAGGTCTGTCATAATTATTAATACGGTCATTTTAGACGTTTTGTATAAACCAGTGAAAGTTAAAAACATAGTAGTCGTAACGCATGGCACACAGAATGAACCCACGACTGAGTGATTTACTCTACAGCACATCTTGGGCTCATTTCATTGGTACAGTCTAATCGAGAGGACAGGGGCCGTTTTTGTGTGTGAATTGTGTAGGAAGAAATCATCATCATCATCATCATTCAGCCACAAGAAGTCCACTGCTGGACATAGGCCTTCTCCATGGATTTCCAAAAAGACCGGTTGGAAGCGGCCTGCCTCCAGCGCCTTCCTGCCACTTGGATGAGGTCATCTGTCCATCTTGTGGCTGGTCGTCCTACGCTGGGCTTGCCGATACGTGGTCTCCATTCGAGAACTTTTCGGCCCCATCGGCCGTCAGTTCTGCGTGCTATGTAGGAAGAAATACTTCTATGATTTTTTTATTCGTAGGTATAAACGTACTCAATTGTACATTTACCCTATATTGATATCGAGAGCGGAGCAGTTGAAGCAAATATTCTCGTTCCCATGATTTTGTAGCACTAGGTATTGCCGGTACGTCGTGCTCATAACCAGTAAAATACCACAGTTACGCGCGAAAGAAGATGTGTTTTCAGAGGCTTTATACCTCAATTTGCTGCCGTTGAGTATTTCTAACGTCCGATCGAAGATTCCGGAACGAATCTTAAAGTACGCCGAATGATACGTAAAAAAGTAGCCAGGGTCTAAAGAACAGAAATTTTCATATAATTTTTATTCTCTTTATTACATTAATGGATGAAACAGTGAATTGAACATCCACGGTTTTGTTTGCAAAAAATAAGCCAACTGTTATTTTAACTAAGTACATGTTGTATATATACAACGATTTGACATAATATGTGCTTTTGTCCGCCGATCCTAGAATTAATGTAATTAATGTTGAATTGTTGTCAAGCTCAGTCCTCAGCACACATCCTTCAATTACAGATCCTATTTTCAAAAGGTGTCTAAACAAGAATCTCTCAATCAAGTTAACAGTGACTTTTAGGACCAAAGAACCTAGGATCAGGAACCTAAGACAAGATAGCATTTATGCCAAAAACGGCCGTTTTTGGCGTTCATCCTATCTAATCCTAGGTTTTTTGCCTTAGGTTCGACCGAAACAGCTGTACCTTCGTGGTACATACACGTGCACTGCAGAGCTGACGGCATTGTGGGACTACCGAACGCTGACTTAAAACGAGTTTTCGCTTGGTCTGCTATGAATCTGTTCGCTCTTGAGCTTTTAAAATCCACTTATATATATATATATATATATATGGTAACAGGCATCAATTTAATGGTATTTTAGTGACAACTCTTTCGTTCGCCTTGGGTTCGATTGCAAGGTGTATTGCAAGAGTCCGAGCAAGACAAATATAATTTATGAATAAGTATTTGTTTTTTTTTTAATATTCTAATTACTGTTTGGTTCTTGTTCTACAGCGTTGGTAGCCCAGTGGGTAGGACAACGGGCTCGGAATCGACCCAGGTTCGATTCCCAGTGCGGGCCTGTACCTATGACTGTTTATTTAAAAATTTACTTACACCTGCGAATTTGTAGTAGCAGTACCACACGCTAATGGTGAAGTAAAACATCGTGAGGAAACCCACGGCTTGGTTGGCTCCGCACGTATTGACTTGTCCTTCCTTTGGGCTAGGCCAACTAAGCTGTAAGGAGGTGCTGGGCAAGCCTATTCCATCTAAAAAAGAATGTCCCAGACACTGCAGCGTCCGAGTGGTCCCTTCACCCAACTAGTGTCAGTAAAGGTGCCACTGGACGCTGTATAAATCATCTCATTACGTAGATCAAGTACGTTTGTAAAAAAATTTACTTCTCACAAAAAAATATATATTATAACCTGTATCGGCGTTTACACCACATCTTTCGCCGAACAATAAAAGTTGAGGCTTTGTCAGAGAGCAATGAAGCGTAGTATTATGGGTACCTATCAGGAGACCGTGTTCGAAATACGACACTAATACCCAAAAACTCGCAAAATCTACGCGGACGCCTGCGGCAAAACTAAAGTAGAGTTAAATCAGCTATGCATGTCAGACGAATGCACCCGGATAAGCAGACAGGAGTCCCAAACGAGTGGGTGCTACAAGACGGACATCGAAGTCGAAGAAGAGATCGATCAACATCCTGCCGGAATGATCGGAGGCCCACATCCGAGAACTTGGAATGTCGGGAAGGCCCAGTGGGACAAAAACATAGAGGCTACGTCCATAATCTGTTTTACCATTCATCATTATCATTATCAGCCATTTGACGCCCACTGCAGGACACAGGCCTCCTTCGTGGTTTTCATAACCGCGAGGGATTTTGCCATAATCGCCACGCTTGGCAGGCGGGTTGGCGATCGCAGTATGCGGTTGGAATCTCAGGAAGACGCTGCTGCCCGTCTCCTGGTAATTGATTTCCTTAGTCGCCTTCTACGACATCCACGGAAGGACATGGAGTGACGCTATTCTTAATCCGGTGCCACACGGAATGTTACCATTTACCATTAATTTAGTTATTTTGATAAAAAAATCATGAGTACCGATAAAACTCTACTTACAAAGTAACGCTTAATACGATGATTTCCTTAGTCACCTTCTACGACATCCACGGAAGGACATGGAGTGACGCTATTCTTAATCCGGTGCCACACGAAATGTTACCATTTACCATTAATTTAGTTATTTTAATAAAAAAAATCATGAGTACCGATAAAACTCTACTTATTTCCTACTGTTTAGTAGATTTGGACATTCCTTGTTTGGGACGCCTTGGAAATTCCCAGTTTTTGCGTCCAATAAAAGATACCTTCATATTAATTTAAGAAAATATCCATATTAATTACATATTAAAGTTGTATTTTCCTATCTCAAAGAGATCTGTATAAAGTAAACTTAAGTTCCTGTGAGTCAATCAACAAATTGAAATTTGTTAAAAAGGCGTAACCGTAGCAGCCGACACGCGTTGTTTGTTGTTTTTATATCTTTCTTATACGGCCCGTGGCTCAGTTACCACGCTGAGTGGCCTCAAGTAATCTGGTCGATGACCTCGCTCTGGCGTTGCAACACAAACATTTTGGACAACTTTTTATTCGCGACGCTCATTCGGCAGTAGCGCTAGGATTCCAGCAAACTGTTGCAGAAGTTCGTTGCTGTTGCCAACACAAGTTTGTTCTAACCTCGGCTGTCCTTGTTGTTTCAACTTGCTTCATCTAAAAATGTCATAGACACATTTCATATTAGGCTAATAATAAAATAATAAATGTTGGTTGCCGCATCCATATTATACTAGCTGATGTCTGCAGCTTTGCTTGCGTGTAGTTTAAAATTGTAGAATGGGAAATGGGAAACTTGCGTCAAACTTAAATTGGAGTGATAAGTATTGCTTTTATACTAAAAAAAAGACAGAAACTTTCAGGAAAAATATAAAAATTATACCAAAACAAAAATCGGGGTTTTTGGAGTCCTAAAAAATGTGAAAAATAACATTTTCTAATAAGGGTGTAGATGCAAAAAAACATTATTTTATGAGATAACTCAAATATTGATAAACGCTACATACATTCTATGGCGTTACGTGCAAAGTGTGACCTCATAGATTGAGCCCGTTTTGTATGGCGCGTTTTCGTACCACGTGAATATAATAAGTTTTCGACAGGTTATAGATATAATGAAAAGTATTAGACGACGAGAAAAAATCTAACCATGTTTATTTATCTTTTAACATGGCCTTTCCGATTACATTAAAACATTTATTAGTGCAAGTTCTCCATTATGGATCTACCTATTTGACTACCTAGGTACCGCGTATGATGTACACTTATATATGATGAACATAACTGGTACGAGTACTTAGCAAGACAAATAGTCTGCTAGACATACAATACGTCTTCCCCAAGGCACACCATTTCTTTTTGTCTTCAGCAATTCCATAAAAATTTACTGTTAAAAAAAACAGGTTACCGTGGTCAAAAATCTATCTGAGTCTAATACGGACAGACTCGGCCTCGCTAATCTTAAGCCGTAAAACAGAAGGTCATTGCGTAAAACGTAAAATTCTGATAAAAATACAGTAGCAGAAAGAATATGTAAGGAGTATGGTTATTAAAAAATATATTTATATATTCAAGAATTTGCTTGTAACGCCTTATAACGTATGATAATATTTATATCTGGGTGTATCTCCATGTTTGAGATGACCTTGACTGGTTACCATCAGGATATCCTAGTTTGCGACCAGGTCAAATGTTAGGTCAAGCATTGTGTTGTGTGAAAGTTATTATTGTTATTATATGGTTTCATTTAATTTTTTGTGAGTTGTTCTATGTCTCCCATAGTGACAATGTCACTCCAATATAATTTTGAGGCAAGTTCCCTATTGCTTAGATCACTTAATTCATATTAGTAAAATTAAACAATTATTATTATTAAGACTGTAAGTTCTATTTACACCTATTAAAAGGAAGCGATCTTTAAATTTTCCTACTTATTATTTTAACTACAGAAGCTAATAACGTCAATCAGTGAACAGGTTCAAGGGTATGCCTTAGCGGCTGAGATTTACCTCATAGTTAACGTAAGGCTTGAGAATCGATTATCCTTCGGTTAATACATAACCATCGTTTGTAATTAACCGGTTGGCAAATGATTATGTAAGTTTCATGTCTGATTGAGATAATCCTTCGGTCAGGTAATCTGTACTTTTAGGTTAAGAAATATCTGTGAAATATCTTTCCATTTTTATGTACAATAAAGTGTTCTCTATCTATCTATCTATTGTCTTCCTACAATGAAAATGATTGTTATATTTATTGTATTTAGGGAGATGTATTTATTGTTTATAATTTATTGTAGGGTGTGTGTATGTACTGGTCACTTAACAATCAATTAACAATCAATTATGGACAATCTCTTCGTTACGATTGATTATGTTGTATCAATTTAATAGTTGTGGCAATTTAATAAATGATTTATCTATCTATCTATATATTTTGAGAGTGTCCGCTTGGCTCTAACCTGGCTTTCGTATCCTTTTTTCTATGGGACAACCACGGCAGCTTTTCATAAATTCGATGTACATTGCACAGTAGAGGAAGCCTACTTATTAATCTGTGAGTTAATCGACGTTGCAATGTAGGGTAAGGTGGGGCTCAGTGACACACGGGGTACAGTAAAACAAACGTTGTATTTCTACTAATTAGTAATTAAATTTCAAACTGGTAACACTACTTTGACAAGCGACCAAGCCACCATCATGTGCCGTTGTCATTGTTTCTTTGCATTGTTGCTTGTTGACTTATTGCAAAAAAAAATTTTTTGGGTGGTCATTCGGGGCTTTTTTTGCAAAAATCTTTTCGTTTTCACTTTGCGACAACTTGATTGTAGTGAGTGTACGTATTTTTTTTGTTTTTCTTGCTTATTTCGTCTAATATTTTGATTATTCAAGTGCCGGTATCTATAACCTAAAAATTTTATGTGCATGATTTTTATTTGAGGTACCCGTGGGGCAAAGTGAAACGGGGCACAATGAAACTTGTTTTACTGTGCCCCTTAAAGGTGGCTTTGAGTTCGATATTTTTCGTTTTTATTTTCTTTTTTCTTTCTTTACATTATTTTTAGGGAGGAGGCAATGGTGCGAAATAGAATAAGAAAAACAAGCATAGGGCTTCATTCAGAAATTGATATGAGAGAAGCAATAGAATTAGTTGAAAATGGAAAGACTTTAAGAGAAGCAGCCAATATGAAGAATGTAAACTTCAGCACACTGTATAGATACTACAAGAAAAAAAAGGCTAATCCTGAAGGGGAGAGAAACATTATGAGGTATACACCGAATTACAAAGTGCGAAGAGTGTTTCTGGAAGCCCATGAAGATGCATTGAAGGAGTATTTACTCACATGTGCAAAAATGTCGTATGGGTTGAACACAATAGATGCTAGAAAACTCGCATACGAATTAGCCACACATCATAACCTTGAGACTCCACAGTCATGGAAAGACCATCAAATGGCAGGAGTAGATTGGTTATATGGTTTTCGGAAACGACATGCAGACTTATCATTAAGGAAACCGGAACCTTGCAGCCTTTCTCGTTCCACTTCTTTCAACAGGCACAACGTAATGAGGTTTTTTGAAAATTTGAAAGACGTGATGAAAAGGCAGGCTGGATTCGGAGATGGCACACGTCTATTTGCATTGGATGAAACAGGCACAACGACTGTGCAAAAACCCAAAAAGATTTTGGCACCGAAGGGATCGAAACAATTAAACAAAGTAACAAGTGGTGAAAGAGGAACCCTTGTGACCACTTGTTGCATTATTTCAGCCATGGGATCAGCCTTGCCACCTGCCATGGTGTTTCCACGTAAAAATTTTAAGGGTTTCATGATCAATAAAGCTCCCCCAGGGACAATGGGGCTTGCTCAGCCAACAGGTTGGATGAACTCAGAATTATTTATCGAAGTGATGAAACATTTTGTCAAGGTAACTGGTTCATCGAAAGAAAATCCGTGCCTTTTAATTCTGGACAATCATGAAAGTCATCTTTCACCTGGGGCTTTGAATATTGCCAAGGACAACGGCGTGACTCTTCTAACAATTCCGCCTCATACCAGCCATAAGCTCCAGCCATTGGATGTGTCTGTGTTTGGGCCGTTACAAACCTATTATAATGGGGCAGCTGATTCTTGGATGATGCGAAATCCAGGAACACCAATTTCCATTTATAATGTCGCAGAGCTTTTGGGAACTGCTTTTGAAAAAGCTATGACCCCGGCCAACATTAAATCGGGCTTTCGCAAAACTGGAATTTATCCGTTTGATTGTGATATTTTTAATGACGATGACTTTATGCCCAGTGAGGTGACAAACCGTCCCGATCCCGATCAGGAAAATCTCCAGCCAACTTCAGCGTCTGCTATAGTTGTAGCGCACCCTCTGCCCGTAAGATCGCAAGAAGATGAGCCTTCCACATCTAAAGCTTGCCTTCCACAAAATGCTTCAAATTGTTTACAAAGCCCAATAGAATGCAGAGACTACCCAAGAGCAGGGCCTCGTAAATCTGTTAACAAAAGGAAGAGAGGCAAGAGCACAGTGTTAACAGATACTCCTATCAAAACTGAAATAGAAGAGCTTGCACGTGAGAGAGAAGAAAGGAAAAACAAAAAGAAGTGTCCCAAAGAAAGACCACCGAAGAAGCCATCAAGAACTGTGAACGTTGAGAAAGCAGCAAGAGTGTTGTTTTCAAGCAGCTCTGAAAGCGATGACGAATAATGTCATTGACGATAGCTCAGACATATCTGTAATTAACCTTGAAGAAGAAGATGACCACATGCCATTGATCACAAAAAAAACACCAACAATTCAAGACTTTGTTTTAGTTCGGTTTCCGGGAAAACAAACAAAGTTTTTCATTGGACAGTTGTTGACACATGCTGATGAAAATTATCACTATGATATTAGTTATCTGCGCCGAAGCAATAAAAAAGATGACAGCTTCTATTTCCCATATGAACCTGACCTAGCCTCTGTTTCAATAGTTGACATCGAATTAGTTTTACCTTCACCAAGTACTTCTGGGAAGACTAAGCGTCAAGCTAATATTTACACGTTTCCCTCAAAAATTTTGAAAAATTATTATTTTGGTTAATTGACAATCGTGTTACTGATAGGACAAGGATTTTTTGAGAAGTATTTGATTCTAGTTTATTATTGTTGAGAAGTTTTTGAGTTTATTTTGTTGTTTCTAATATTTGTTTCTATGTCAAAAAGCTATGTGTCGTTGTGCCCCATAATGTTTCATTGTGCCCCAGGGTATGTTTAAGTGTACCCCAGACCTGGGGCACAATGAAACAGAATCAGGGTCTCCGAAAAACTGAAAAATAATAGAGTTACCAGTAACTTTTGATCTCTTTTCATTGACTGATTATTAGATGATTAAGTATAGTATATGAGAGTATAAACCTTTTGTTGATTAAATGAATACAGATTTTTATAAAAATCAAAATGACTTTTTCGTTTCACTGTGCCCCACCTTACCCTACATTTATTATTTATTTATATTTATTCTCAATAAAATAAGAAAAAACACAACTTCATTAGTTTGCCAAACTTCCAATGCAGTTTGTCATCGACATCGACTTGTCGACTCAAGCTTGTATGCTAGCATTTGTCGCGGATACCTACTCCGCCAGTTCGCATCAGACGATTCGCGAATTCGTTTTTGTTGAGATCGGCAAATCTGTGGAACGAGTTGCCTGTTTTTCCTGAGACGTTTATACGTTTAACCTGGGTGTATGTAAGACAAGAGCAGGCAAACGAAACAACTTAGATTCCGTCTTTGCTTATTCGTATTTATTATGACAATGTCAAATGGCTGATGATGATGATGATGATGATGATGACAATTCCACGTACCTACATTGGGTGACCGACTTTGTAATGTACGTCGTCATAGTAAACCATGAATTGTCATGCTTAACCATGAATTGTAGTTTTATGAAACAGGCCCAGGCGTAACTAGAGTCAATTGCTAACCTATCTTAAGACTGTTGTTACGTCTGGTGGCAGACGGTTGGTCGTAATGATTCTCCTCCTCATCGCAGTCTGACGCACACATTCTTTTATGATTCTTTTATGTAATAGATTAATAATTGACCGGAGCGTAAGACGTTATTACTAAAAGCGCGGATCAATGTGAGAAAAAAGCTCATAAACTGTAATTTCTTAAAAGTGTAATTAAATGAATGCTAAAAGAAGCAACTTCAGCACTTGGAAAGAGTCACGAAAACTTTTCTAAATCCTAATGGGAGGTTTTCTTTTTCACTATTAAGAAAAAAATAGTTGCCAAGAACTATGCAGATGGCGCAGAACTGACTATGTTATTAGCCGTGCGTGCCCATTTGCGACTGTGAGCGATCATGGGCAAATCGGAACGCACTACAGATCGCTCACGGCTCACGTATTCGTGCGTACTCGCGTCTATGATATGTTAGCCGTTCCGAAATGGTCGCCAATGGATATTGCGCTAACGTGGATGAATCAATTCGTAACGATATTAATTTGTGATGTGACATGTGATGTGACAATTATATAATTATGTATGTTTCGTTTTATGATCTAAAAAGTACATCAAAGTGAAATCATTAAAAAATAATGTGACTCTCTGTTCCTTGCAGCAACTTACCATGTATGCAGCGATTAGCGAATAATTAAAAAAAATAAAAAGAAAATCTCTCATTAAAAAGCGTCTCGAATGTTACTATAATCAGAATAGACGTCATTCACAATTTATTTTTATGGAAAACGTTGCTTTGCTTTGTTGTAGGTATTCACTAAAACGATAATTAATTAATAATTGCTTTACTAGGCGGTAAACTGCAAAAAAGTCTGTCTATAACGGCTGGCCCCGAAAAACGGAACCCCAAAACAGATAGCGTGTTATGTATCTATTGGAATATTTCACCCAACATTTCGTAAGGCCTTCACCGTCATTAATTTCAACGGCCTGCAACGCTCTGTTCTAAAAATAGAATAAAAAACAAGACCATTACATTCACTCGAACGCGAGTGGTTTCGCTTTTTTGGGGCTCTCTCGAGGCTTCTCACGGACACAACATGTTCCACCGCGTATTCCTACGCAGCATTTCGTAAGCGCAAAGCGTAAGCTTGAGCACAAAAATTCTATATTAGAAGGTGAACTTGTACAGGGTTTAAAAAAAAACCGGCCAAGTGCGGGTTCCGAACCATTATCTATACAACATTAGACACAAAGATAAAAAAAAACAGCAAAAAAATCACGTTTGTTGTATGGGAGCCCCCCTTAAATAATTATTATATTTTGTTTTTAGTATTTGTTGTTATAGCGGCAATAGAAATACATAATCTGTGAAAATTTCAACTCTCTAGCTATCACGGTTCTTGAGATACAGCCTGGTGACAGACAGACACATGGACGGACGGACGGACGGACAGACAGACCGACAGCGAAGTCTCAGTAATAGGGTCCCGTTTTTACCCTTTGGGTACGGAACCCTAAAAACTGACGCCGACCCGAAAGCTACGTATACTGTATACCAAAACGACCGCTTAATCCATAAAATTTTGGGGTATCAATAATTTAAATTATTCGGAATATTTAAAAAATTTTGCATGTAACGGACTCATAACTTTCAGCGTTATTATGGCATAGAGCGTAATTATAGACAGCGCTACGCTTACCCAATACTAGAATAAATCATCATCATCAGCCATTTGACGCCCACTGCAGGACATAGGCCTCCCTCGTGGTTTTCATAACCATAAGGGTTTTTTACAATAATCGCCACGCTTGGCAGGCGGGTTGGCGATCGCAGTATGCGGTTGGAATCTCAGAAAGACGCTGCTGCCCGTCTCCTAATAATTGATTTCCTTAGTCGCCTTCTACGACATCCACAGAAGGAAGTGGCGTCACTATTCCACGGAAGAATAGTGACGGTATTCTTAATCCGGCGCCACACGGAAATAAATATTCATACTCAAATCTATGAAGGCTTCTAAAAAAACTTTTTTCTTAAAGTAAACTTCGAAAATAATAATGATGCAGTATTAACATTTTATTAAAAAATAAAAAGCTAATTAGCAATTTTACAAAATTTAATATAGATTTTAAGACCACTCTACGACCACCCTGTTTTTTTTTGTCCTGGCTGACTGGGCCATTCCTTTTTGCCTATAACTCAGCAATGTGCGGCAATGAGCTGCTCATGAGCATTTTGTGGGAGTCCATTAAAGGCGTGCGCAACAAAATATTTTTAGTTATTATTTTGTATATGTTGAGTATTGACATCATCTACCCAATTCCGTCGAGCTAAACTTCTGAAGTAAACAAATTCTGTGCGAGAGTAGGCATTATAATTTAAATATTCTCCCGCCGATTATTAATAAACTATTTGGTATTTTCCATTGCCTTTACCGATTATAAAATTTCATAATTTTGTTTGCTACAAGTTTCTTAATATTGTGTAATTCATTGGAATTGACTGAATAGATGTTAATAGATGAATGCTAACTACATAAATTGATCAAAATGAATGAAATCTGTTATATTTGAAAGTGATTTCTCAAACACATACAAAAAAGGAATCTTAATAAATGGTTTGTTTCTTTCTTTCTTTCCTCAAAGAAACTTACTTTCTGGCCTCTTCAGGAAGTAACTTTCCATCGACTTGTGATTAAGGTTAAATATTTGTTTTATATTGCTGCGGTTTGCCGGACATTATCAGTATACCTATGTACAGCAATTGCAGCTAAAAATTGCTTCGTCAGACTGTGGTTTTGGAAAATAACCGTGATACAACCTTCGCACTACGTTCGAGGGTATCACCTTCAAATGTAGAGGTTGATGTTACTGTCATTGTGAAGTCCACAGCGCTTTAACCTTAAAATGTTCATTGGAATGTCTCCCTTAATTACACGCTGAAATTATATCTGTCTGCATAAATTGAGATTTTTATCTGCGCCAATTTACATTTCCTGGAAAACAAAAGTAGTTTCATACTAAAATGAAATTGATATTGTTTGTATGGACTAAATTGTCGATCTCATTTAATATAAGCTTAAATACCGTTTTTTTTTAAGAAAATATAAATTAGCGCAAATTAAAGTCTAAATTAATGCAGATATACATAATGTCAGTGTAAAGTTATGTAATTTTATTAATGAATTTGGAAAAAATAATTTGTATGGGAATTGTCCCACCTTAACAGAAATGCGTGGATTAAAGTGTTGTCGGCAGTGTGAATACTTTTGCTTTGAACTGCTCCCTTCAACAAATATTTCCTTCAACTATTCCAGAGTCCATTATTAGAGTTCTTATGTTACCGTTGACTTATTTTTGTCTAAATGGAAGCATTTGTACGCTATCCTAAAGCATCAGTGAAATGTCTATTTTTTTTACTTTCGCGTCTCACTGCTTGGGCAAAGGCCTTCGCTTGTGCTTTCCATCTCTCCCCGTCTCCAGCCACGAGCCACCATACCGGCAAGAATGCAGTAAGTTCTTCCTGCAATCTTTGCTTAGCATCTTTGCCATCAGTGGGTTGACAAGAATACATTTAACAAATAAAGAACCTTTACGTGTTGCACTCGTATACGTCGCCGTAAAGTCCAGAAATCTCCATAAAATCGTGAAAAAAATCGCATCGTCTTCGGGTTGTTAGTTATTTTTTATTTCAATTTTAATTTTTGTCTTTACAGTGATATTTTTGTTGGATTTATGCTGATTTTATACAGCCTATCACGCTCACTCAAACACGACAACTCGTTGAGGAGTTATGAGGGAACACAGAATCGGACATACATATGTACCTATGTATATATGTTAGATAAATATATACATACATACATACGTACATTACCCGCCATTATTTGCTTAATTCCGGATTCACTTACCTTAATACAATAACGATGTTATAATGTAGTGCTTACAAAAGTTTTAGTTCTAGAACATTACCCTCCTCATAGGCTCCGTCGCAGTCGGGTAAAACTCAGACAGAGAATTAACATAATTTATTCAAAATTGTTTATTTAGTCATTCATAAAAAATACAGAAACGTCCATCCAAAAATGGTCGTTCATTATCCAATTTCTCTTTTTGTTATTTTCTCTGAATGTGTGTACAAATATTGTACATATGTATTCTATTTGTATTCTCAGCACCTATCTAGAATGCGTTGAAGATGAAGTAGCTGACTGGTCATCCATTCTATGGTCTAGCCAGTATTATGCAATCTCTAGATGCTAGTGTGGGTAATGTATAGCCAATATCCCGGCTCTACTAGTTAGATCTTCGCTCCTTCAACGGAGTTGAATACAAATTAATATCATGTGCTCTTTAACGCAATCAACTTAATACAATCCGCGACAGGCCAATGAATTGTTATGATTCATTTCAACCAACGTCATCGTGTAAAGTAATAGTTGTCTACGTTTGAAGAAAATAAAACTTCTTAGAAATAATTGCTAACTGCATTGTACACGTAAAATATAAGTATTTGGTGGATCCTCTGTCGCTAATATACGTAGTAATAAACAATAACCATACCAATAACCAACCAATTTTGTATGTATGACCAATTATCTTGTCTTTAATCGCTTTCATTATTTTATCATTAATCTATCTAAAGCGACCGAAAAATTGCTCTAGGCGATTTAGGGCAAGATCATCTGTCAAACAGTGTTAAAATTACTGACTTAAGGGGATCCAGTGAGCTAACTAGCGCCACCAATGAAAAAAATCTTATCTTCTTTTACAGATCGTATTTGCAAAAAGTGTGAGTAAAATCTCTCAATCATGTTAACAGTGATTTTTAGGACCCACGACAAAGAACCTAGGATCGCGAACTTGGGATTAAATAGACTTTCTGCTAAAAACGGCCGTTTCTGGCGCTAATGCTATGTAGTCCTAGGTTTTTTGCCTTAGGTTCACGGACATGGGTCTTAAAAATCACTATTAACATGATTGAGAGATTGTACTGACACTTTTTACAAATTTGATCTGTAAAAAGAGATATAATTTTTTCCTCAGTGGCGCTAGTGTTAATCCCTGGAGCCCACAGGTGACACTACAAATACGTATTTGAATTAAGAGGGGACCTGCCCAATCATAAAAATTATGCAAACCTGCATTCGCAGAAAATAAAATATTTTCTTGATATCGATAATGACGAGAGTGATCATATCACTCTTCCGTAAGCTGTTATGCACTTCAGCACAAACATTCTTATCAAAAATCGTAATATCCTACTCACAGATTAGGAAGACAAAATCCTATCAAAACGTCGACGTAAAAAAGACTGGCCAACTTATCCTCTCAAGAAATACACTGTCATGATATGTAGGAACTTGCTAAGTATGTGAAAATAAAATGACCAATTCTTAAAACAACTAGTCTAAGGCCGGCTTGCACCACTTCTTACATGTCACTTCATTAACCCCTGAACTGCCCTTGCGGACTGGAACTTATGGGTGGCCCATAATGTCGCCATTTAAATCGACTTGTGTATGAAGAATCTTAGTTAAATGCTGATTAAGCCACATTTAAGAAAGTGGTTTAAGTCGGCCTTAGACTAGTAAAGTTGTTTTGAATGGGATTTTTATTAAATACAAGTATTTGAATCAGGAGCTATAGTTGTCCGACCAAACAAAACTGTCTTTTACCCTAGTGTACTTTTATTGAGCTGAAATATATGACCCCAGTGTTACCGTACAAGTTTGTCCACCCGGCAGGTGCTTTTATCCACGCTAAAGGGTATAGTTCACTGTTTATAGTTACTGTTTACTTTTTACTGATATTATTTAGTAGTTCGCTTCAGCCTGAAATTAAATTGCAAACGACACTTTTTTTTTAATTCGACACGACAACGACACGATTTTAGTTAACAAAAAGAATACATTTCTATCACGATAGTGAACTGAAAAATTCTCTCGTAAATACTTAATTATTTCAGGTATTATTCCATAAAAAATGTATGAGTAAGTACTTTATTACGTGGAACAAAAGTATACCTTGGGCAGGTATATCAATATTATCTACCTATTTCTAAAAATAAATTAAACCGGTACATTTTTATAAATATTAACATAAAACATTTGGTCATCTGTTTACTGGACATGCAAACGTGCTCACCTTGTCAATTTGCTATAATTATAAGCGTATTTGACCTCACATGATTAGGTCGCTAGCCCAAATATTCGTTGTCGCGATGTTTGGACCAACTAACGAAACTCACTTACCTATATATTAACTCACTTATTTCGACTAAAGTACTCTTAGATGGATTTGCAGTCGGTCTGTGGCAGCTAAACCAGCTTTAACTCCGTCTTAAGAGTGTTTAAGACTGTTCTTACGTGAAACATGCTATCTCGCTCGCACAAATAAGTAATAAAATAAGTAAACGTCTATGAAGGATGTGTTCTGAGGGTTTGATGCCTAGATAAATTACGGACATTTTAAATACATTTTTGTTTTCCGATATGTAGATTTTAATAAAGAATAGTTGTTTCCAAAATGATTAATTTTGAAGTAACAGTGAAAAACTTAGTACAGGATAAGAAAAATGTGCATTGAATATCCGCAATTTAATTATCCATCAAACCGTCAGACCACATCTATCAAAAGTTCACTCATTTTATTACAATAATTAAAAATGTAAAATTGTGCAAGCGAGACAGCATGCTCCACGTAAGAGCGGCCTTAAGTGGAATAGACTTTTATAAACAAGACTGTTAGCCTTGATTTAACCCTTAAACGGCCATAGCTAGTTTACATTTTTCATTGGTTTTGGACTTTATCTCAGGGTGGTAAGGTTCAATTTAAAGTGGGAACTGTTATCCCTATGGTCGAATAAGGGTTAAGACTTTTCAGTTGTTTCTTTTTTCGTTCTTTCTTAAATTTATGTTTTGGTCGGATCTTATAGATGTTGTAAGATTATTTAGTAATCGTCAAGGATATTAGCGAGGAGACTGTTAATAAAGAACTTGCTTGCTCGCTTGTTTAAGCGTTGATCATTACTTTGATCCGATTGGTCAACGGCATGGCATTTAAGTTTTTGCCCACATATTATATCTATCATACCTATTTCCTAGAGTTGACAGACTGGTGGATTTTATGGAGAATTAAATTATGGTCGGAACAGCTAAATGTTAGCCGTACAGACATGAGACTTAAATATAAAAACTGACAGATAGAGCAAGAGGCAACATACTTGGAGTTTCGTTTGCCGGTTCTCTGTGTCAGTACACTAAGGGTGACTACGCTAAAAAGGACTTCTATCTTGGGCCATAGAATACCACCAATCTATAACTTTGACCTTAGCATTAACGTAATGAGATGATTTATACAGCGTCCAGTGGCGCCTTCACTCACACTAGATGGGTGAAGGGACCACTCGGACGCTGCAGTGTCTGGGACATTCTTTTTTTAGATGGAGTAGGCTTGCCCAGCACCTATAGCATCCTTACAGCTTAGTTGGCCTAGCCCACAGGAAAGACAAGTCAATACGTGCGGAGCCAACCAAGCCGTGGGTTTCCTGACGATGTTTTCCTTCACCATTGGCGTGTGGTACTACAAATTCGCAGGCGTAAGTAAATTTTAAAATAAACAGTCATGGGTACAGGCCCGCACTGGGAATCGAACCTGGGTCGATTCCGAGTCCGTTGTTATACCCACTGGGCTACCACCGCATAGTGGTAGGAAATATGAAGGAACCTAGATATACCATGCCTAGAAAAGTCGAAACAAAGCAATGCACCGACGTTGGAACAAGCCAATCAGAACCGAAGATTTTAAACATCCTAAATTGAACTTGTATCTTTGACCTACGATATTAGCTAACCGCACTATCAAAAGATCCTACGACATTCATCAATGGAACGAAAAAACGTGTCAAGTGCGTGAGTCGACGGTGAATCTGTCATAAAGCCATAGTAACTACTACTACGTAACTTCTCCGCTGTAGAACTCGTCCGATTACCTACTTTGAACTCTGCGAAGTTTAATAAGTATATGAAAATCTCGTGTCACAGTGTTTGTTATCGAACTCCTCCGAAACGGCTTCACCGATTTTTATGATATTTTTTGTGTATATTTGGTAGGTCTGAGAATAGGTCGTAGGCAAAACAACGTTTGCCGAGTCAGCTACTACTAAGGTACCTATGTAATATTTTGACACTTCGGAAACATCCAAATGAACGACCTGTGGGGTTGACTGTGCACCACAATCAAAGACGGCAGTCCGGCACGCGCAGGGTCGATCCGCATTGTTCGAACCTGCGAACGCCAAGCGTAGATGGCAGGCTATACATGGTGGAGTAGCCGGGAAGGAAAAAAGACATTTAAAAAATAGTTTTTTCCTGACAGTCAAAAAGAAACATTGCTGATTTGATAGGTTCTGATATATTGGTTTAAAATGTTATTTTTCAAGCAGATGCTGCCGTTTTAGTTTAGTTAAGTTATTTCAGTTAGTCAGTGCTAACTCCTTCTGTATATTGTAATTTTCATCGTGCCAGACATCTATTCAGCGTGAATAAAACTTGTATATATAAATGAACTGTTTTTCTGATCTTGGCACCTAGTTCTAAACTGGTGACCACAGACCCAATACAGTGGACAGTGACGGAAGGCAGCATTGTCAAAGTTATTTCTTATTTATGGCTTCACCGCCGGTAGGAATACAGCGACAGTTATCTCTAATATATAAAAATCTCGTGTATTTGTTATTGAACTCCTCCGAAACGACATCACCGATTTTTATGATTTTGTTTGTGTGTATTTGTTAGGTCTGGTTGTAGGCTAAATTAATATGGCAAAACAACGTTTGCCCGGTCAGCTAGTAAGAATGTAATTTTAAAATCTCGCGTCACAGTGTTTCTTATCGAACTCCTCCGTAACGGCTTCACCGATTTTTACTAATTTTTTTGTGTATATTTGTCTGAGAATAGGTCCTAGGCTAATTAATATCGCAAAACAACGTTTTCCCGGTCAGATAACAGTAATGTAATTTTATTATAGCCCGTTTTAATTCCGAAAGTACATTGTTAAAATTGTGAATGATGTTTGAAATCAGATTAGTTTTGGGGCTTAGTTTCTCCATAGAAACTTTACCTTTTTTTTGTTATTTATAGTGTATCTATATGAATTCGCATTTGCTTATAATAAAATGTAACGTAGAGTTAATCTGAGCATACGAGATAGATAGAGAACACTTTATTGCACAACCAGGTGAAAGATATTAAATATAGTTTCTTATATCTAAGTAGTGGTATACAATTGGCGGCCTTATCGCTTAGAGCGATCTCTTCCAGACAAGCGTTGGATGGAGTGGATTGCAGGAAGCATAGTTATAAATTTACTGTTAGTAAGAAGCTTAAAATCGCCAGTCATTTTCGCGCATCGAACCAAACGTGAAAGTGTCAATTGGTTTTAATTTATTTTATTTTTTTAGACAGTAGAATTCTAAGTGACCCGATAACCACCATAACAATGGTTTTCGAACTAAAACTTTCGTAAGCACTAAGTACACATTATTAACTTAACACCGGATAAACTTACTTGGTTTTTTGCCGGAAGACTCCGACCAGGTTTCGCTCTGATTCGCAGAGCGAAAGTTTATCCCGTGTTAAGTTAATAATAACAATGGTTTTTAATTGTTATTTTTAAGGTCATAGTCTAACTGGTTCAACTGTATGTAAACTACGTACAATAATACTTAAGTTATCACTAATTACACCTTTGTGAAGCAGAGCCTTATAATGATAAAAATATTATGGGTCTGTACATAAAAGACTGTTTAGTTTTAGAGCGTTGTAACCAAGGATGTTCTTGGTTGTAACGTAGTGAATTTTAAGCACCTATGTATTTATTTTATACTTTTCCTAAGTAAAACTGAGAGTCATCGCACTACTAAACATAGACGGTAATATTGTGTGTACGAAAGGTAAATAGTAGTTGTTCAGCTACTTTGTTTAATTAATCGTGCTATGTGTTATTAACCTGTACAGCATTTTTGGATCATGAAATGTAGAGGCACTTTTGACAAAAATTTAGAACTTCAAAATGGACACAATATTAAAGTTGGACGTTCGTTAAGTCGCAGTTTCTGTGCTATTTTGAATAAAATAATGTTGGCTTCTGAAACTATATATAAGATGAAGTAACCATGTAGACTAAAAATATTTCGCTGGGCAGTTTAGCTAATATATGTATAAGTAACTTCATAAACACAATCTCTTACAGATCCTTCATTCTGCTAAAATTAAAAGATGTTAGAACACTGGCTCGATACGTCAATACAATATTATATAAAAAAAAACAAAAAGGTCCAACTCGATGAAATTCAAAATGCAAAAGCGCAACAAACCATTGTCAAGCCATTGACAATGACCATTGTCGTGGTCTTCGATGAGGCAATATGTTGCCGGTCGTCGGATCTACATGCGACAGTATTTAATATAAATTAACATATCCCGCGTCAAACGTAATAAAAACATCATTAATGTGTGTTTAAAATTTCGTGGCTGTACAGTGATAGGTAGACAATGAGTTTATTTGAAACGTTGTCGTAGCCGCTTCAAGACTACGAGCGCACACGTATAAATCTTTCTAAGCGTCAATACAATAAAAAACCGGCCAAGTGCGAGTCGACTCGCGCACGAAGGGCTCCCTATACTATTATCTATACAACATTTGAATATTTCAAGCGTCTACCTGTTGCCGTTATTAATATCGAGCAAAAAACGCAAAAAACCCATTTGGTTTTATTGGAGCCCCCCCTCAAATATTTATTTTATGCTGTTTTTAGCTCATCGAAATACCTCATAAGTTTAAATTTCAACTGTCTAACTAAGCGGACGGACAGCGCTGCCGTGTTATGACAAAACAGTGTAATTTGAAAACAGGCATTTTCCAGAAAACGCAAAAAACATTTTGTTACGAAAATTACGCATAAATACGTCAAATATAAACAGATTACTTTGAAATTTTTATGTGTTTAATAATAGTACACATAATTATGCCGTAACAAGAAATAAAAAAAGTATATTATTTATTGAATTTTCAGCATAAAACGTGTTATGTTATGACGTAAAGGCCCAACTAAGCAGAATAATTGATTTCACAAAACACTGCAACTAGGTACATATGCAGTGTTTTGTGCAAAGAGTTGGTAAAGAAAGAGGTAGGCTGCACGTTGTGAGATTGTTATGACAAAACACTGCATCTACAATTACCTGACATAAAAAAACACTGTGCTTGTTATGGCAAAACACTGTATCTATAGAAGCAGTATTTTGTCAAAACCGGTCTCTAATAAATTGGGAATACAGTCTTAATTACCATGGCTAATTTCCGTATTATTAAGACTTTTTCAATATTTTTTGATGGCATACCATGTACTAAAAGGCGAAGAATCGAAATATTCATGTTACTGTAAAACACTGTATCGCTCGTAGCCCCGGCTGCCTGAGTGATCTTAAACGATCACGAAGGTTAAGCAACACAGGGCGCGTTCAGTGCATGGATGGGTCGCCGTCTATGCCTAACGCTAGTGGCATTTTTCCGAGCGGTTCCGTGCTTCGCAAGGCACGTTAAGCTGTTGGTGCCGGCTGCCGTCGATAGATGGCAGTCGTTAAGCCAAGTCAGAGGCCTTAGGGCGGCTTGACAACTTCTGACAGTAGACGAGCCACTAGTCTACAAGCCTCCACCAATCCGGACTTGGCCCCCGTGGTGGAGTATGGCCTATACCTTCCTCAGGGAAGAGACCCGTGCCCCTCGGTGGGGACATAATGGGTTGATGATGATGAAAACGTGGTATGACAAAACACTGTATCTATAGGTATCTATAGATACAGTGTTTTGTCATACCACGGCAGAGCGGAGTCTTAGTAATAGGATCCCTTATCCTTTGGGTACGGAACCCTACAAAAACGTTGACACGTTGCATGAATTTCTCATGATTAGTATCATGAGAAATTAGATGATCTTGTATAGTGACAAACTAATAACTGAATATGACGCAATAAATATACAGGGTGTTCCAAGAACGTCTGGTGAAACTTGGGGTTTATTCTATTCATCAATAAAACAACTTTTGCAAGCAGAGCTACTAAGAAATATAGAAAAATAATAGATAGATAGATAGATTGATAGATAAAGAACACTTTATTGTACATAAAAAAGGAAATTGCGCAGATATTTCTTAAACTAAGAGTACAGACGGCGGCCTTATCACTAAAAGTGATCTCTTCCGGATAACCTTTGGATGGACTGGACCATTATATAAACATAATGGACCAATAATGTTATTTCGTACATTCGCTGGAGCAAATATCAAAATTAACTATGTAACAGCAGTTTAACCAAGCGTGTCCACCGCGGATTGTCAATTCCAAGCCCTGAGCTATTTGAACACATCAGGCCCTCAGGTTTTCTCACGATGTTTTCCTTTACAGTCAGCGAGTTATGATGTTGATAAGTTTCAGCCATCTTCCAAGTCCATCCTTACGGAAAACAGGATCAAACTATGATTCTACAGTAACATACTATAGTGGCAGTGTTGGAAGCATATTTTGATAATAAAAAAACGTACCTATGTGTAATATACGCACACCTTACTGGCCGGGTCTCACGTGTTAAGAGGTAGGGAAATATAGTTTTACACTTATTTCGTCCAAAGGTTTTCAAAATAAACTGTGAGTAATAATACGTATGGATATTCTCGCCAACTCCTCCACTAATGGCGCACTTCAGAAATTAAGTAAAGATTTTACTAAAATTTACTATAAAGCTAGTTGATTAATTGAAAATGTAAAACAACAATGTTTTTAAGTATATTATGAGTTGCTTTTACAACCGTATCGAAAAAGCAGAATAAAGATATTTTATCATTAATTTAGTTATTTTAACGGATAACTGACATTTTTCTATCGAAAGATTTCATCTATAAATTGTTTCGGAGACAAGGAGTTTTGAAATATTCTTAAGAATAATTTTTTTTTTAACTACTTGTTTAAGTACGGCTTAATTAGCCGTTATCAGCGCTTTAACAGAAAAATCTCGGAAGCCGCAGATTAACCGCAGTGCGGGTTCTGAAATTACCTCTTCAGCCTAGACCTTAGTAGGCTCATTATATACCATAATAAGGGTCTTTAGCAGGTGAGTAGTTACACCTGCTAAATGCCCTTATTGTAAGGGTAGTTACCCTGATTAAAAATGTTTCAGGAAACACTATCTTATTTATAAAAACACGGTAACTACCCTGATTAACACTGTAACGGTCTTATTTATAAGAACCCGATTGCTTAAATCACTCGATAAAAGTCGATTAAAATAGTCCGTGGTGGAGATTTCACAAGGCAAAGACCGTAACCACAGATTGAAAAAAACTGCCTCTGAGAAGCGCTTTAGAGGAATTGGGTTTTTATAAATAAGACCGTTAGAATCGAAGTGCTTTTATCACCACTAGGCAGAGGTTGCCACTAGACTCTGTGTAGCATAGAATGTCTACAGATCTTAATTACTTGTCCTGGCAAAAGGCGAGGATTCACTGTGCTATTATATCGAGGTAAAACGTCACAAATATCGTCATTGCTTAGAAAAGATAAGAAAATTTCGTGACATACCCCAGCATAGTGTTTACCGTTTGTGACTTTTCTAAGTTATGTACATTTGTGAAGTTATAGTAGCAATACCACTCGCTAACTGTGAAGGAAAACATCGTGAGGAAACCTGGGTGTCTAAGCTATTCACATACCTCAGCGCCGCGCAGAAATCGCCAATCCGCGGTGGGCACGCGTGGTGATTAACTCCTGAACTGCCCTCGCGGAATGGAACGTAAAGGTGGCCCATACTAAGTTGGACACAGATCTGTACCCATACTCTCTCTCTCTCTGAGAGAAGGCCTGTGCCCTACAGTGGGACGTATATAGGCTGCTTATGCAGGGAAAGATTACAATAGGCACTTAAAAAGAAACAACTAATAAATAGTAACTAATAGAGGACATAGGTATAATAGTACTAATATATAAATATGCATGAGTTAATATGATAATTAAGATTTAATATGTTTCATATATGAAGGATTTGAAGGGATCACTACATTTCATTTTTCTTTCGAGGTGTCAGTTTCCCAGACTAAGTTAACTTTATATCGTAATGTAGAATCATTCACTCTGTAATTTAGATACTTAGCGCGTTAAAGTCCATCAGAGAAGAGTCGAGCCGTAAAGTGACGAATTCCATCAAATTTGTCCGGTGGGCGATTCGGATTTGCGTTTCGTATTGCGTGCGCATTTTCATAAGCAGCTGATTTTTTGCGAGACTAGAGGACGCCAGGCTTATTGTCAATAGTGCATAATAAATATGTGCCTTATGCTATGTACTATTTACTGTGTTAGTCAGTCTTTTGTTTTTTAGTTTTAAGTATTGTCAATAGTGCCCGTGTGCCTAATTCTGACCTACTGCTGCTACATGTACGGTAATGTCATCGATAGTGCATGCAATTTCGGCGAATTAAAACAACCATGTTTGAGAAGAAGACGCAAGCAATTTACTTAATTCAACAATACATGTGATGATACAATCCCTTGGGTTTTTATGGTTGTTATTAAGTTGCAAAACATAGTAATTAATTCCCATGACTAATATAACTTAAGCAACTTAAGATAAAGCTAACACTGACTGAGATGATTAAATTAAATAAAAACAACCAAAGGAATTTCATCACGGTAAGTTGATTGGACACATCATAGGTCAGTCATTGGAGGTTCAAAACTGGGGGGTATTATTCAAAAGGTGGTGCAGTAGTTTTTACGTTTTTATTTCGTATATATATGGGTACAATTAAGTAAATATCAAAAATGGTACCACGATATCTCGGGAAAACTTTTGACAGCTACAAAACCTCTAAAAGTTGAGACTTTTTTTGGTTTCTGCCTCACAACTTCTACAATAGGTGTTACTTAATAGTAGCAGTAAAGTTTTAGCTGCCATGACTTACTTGTTTTTTTTTCAGTAGCAGGTGAGCGGGAGAGATGCCAGCGGAATTTAGGCTCTATTAAGCGCACCGCTCGCGTGGACACGCAACCGCAGACTAAAGCGTCGCAGTAGATACAACAGGTAAATAAACCACCTCAGGCGCAGCCTCCGAGCCGAAATGCTACAATGTAATACGGGGGTTCATTGGGGTTCAATAAGTGAGAATGAATAAGATGCAATATGCAGCAACGTTCTTACCTACCAAAACAGACTGGGGGCCGCCGTAAATTTGTACAAATGGCCTCAGTCTGGGTGTACTTTCATGTTTGTAACGTCGTTGCCTGGTTACGACAGCTCAGTTTATCCTAGTTTGGGACCAGGGCAAGTGATTGTATTTTGTGGAAGTTATTAATGGAACCTAAAATTCCTTTTAAAAAAAAAGCGTTGTGAGCTTTTTAGAGAATCAAGCTGCGGCGATCACTGCGTCATCATCGTCGAATTTCTGGCCTCTTAGATAGATTTCTTTCAATCTCGGAAATGATAAAAGTTACTAGGAGGAAGGAAGGACAATATGGAGGATGTTCCTGGGGGAAGCCAGCATCATTGATGGCAGTCATCGCAACTTCGGACTTGTGCGCTGGGGCGTTATCTTGATAAAACGAAACAACTTTAGCGAGTTCGCCACGCCGTTTTTGCGTATTTCGTTTGTTTGTTTGTTTTCGTCTGTTTGATTTGTACTGCGTAGTTCCGCTCGTAGCCCCGGCTACCTGAGTGATCTTAAACGATCACGAAGGTTAAGCAACACAGGGCGCGTTCAGTGCATGGATGGGTCGCCGTCTATGCCTAACACTAGTGGCATTTTTCCGAGCGGTTCCGTGCTTCGCAAGGCACGTTAAGCTGTTGGTGCCGGCTGCCGTCGATAGATGGCAGTCGTTAAGCCAAGTCAGAGGCCTTAGGGCGGCTTGACAACTTCTGACAGTAGACGAGCCACTAGTCTACAAGCCTCCACCAATCCGGACTTGGCCCCCGTGGTGGAGTATGGCCTATGCCTTCCTCAGGGAAGAGACCCGTGCCCCTCGGTGGGGACATAATGGGTTGATGATGATGAGTTCCCTGTAATAGTGGCTCCATGACGGAGGTATTCAATCATCACCACCCCTTGGCTGTTCCAAAAAAGAGAACCCGTGATCTTGCCGGCGGGTGGAACGGCCTTGAATTTCTTAGGGGTCGGTGATGATAGTCTCTTCCAAGTTATGGATTGTTTTTTGTTCCGTAATGGGTCAAAATGGTGAAACCATGTTTCACCCATAGTTAGAAATCGAGCCAAAAGCCGGTCAGGGTCTTGTTGTAACAGTTCCAAACTGCTTTGTATAATTTTTTTTAATTTTTCAAACATAGATATTTAAACACCGCGCGAACTTCAATTTTCTCCATTTTCGTCTATGATTGAAAAAACAATAGAGCGTCAAACTTGTTTTATTTTATTATGTCGACAAATATAGTCCGCATAGATCTTTTTGGCGCTAACGTGAACATAGTCACAGATCGTTTGCACAACGCTTACTATCTTTACAGTGTATGTGTGAGTATTTTACTACTTTAGTAATTGCCTAATAGTAATTTACTACCCATCACACCACGTCAATTACTCACACACACACTGTAAAGCCATTAAGCGATGCGCAAATGATCTGTGACTATGTTCACGTTACCGCCAAAAAGATTTGTGCGGACTATAAGTAGGCTATGCCTGCCAGTACTTTCTTTTTCTCTATCCAAGGAGTTTATACCTCATTCTCACTAGGTACTTATTGAATACCCTACGTTCGCCTCGAAAATCGCCATTAGAATCTGTGTTAGTATCGAGTTGCCATTGTTTTTCTGGAATAAAATGTAGCGAAGCGAAGTGAATCTGGAACTTGAACTGGACGAGAGTGTTTCGGGCTTTATTGGATTATTCCGTTTTATTAGGAAATCTTCAATGAATTAAAATGCGACAATATTGCGGAATATGTATTTTTTTACAGCTTTTACGAGTACCTTTAATCACAATCACAACCTTTCGAAAAAGTCCAATTCAGATATTTGAATATAATATTCTACCATATTTTAAAAATATAAATTCAAATGTAGAGATTGAGAAACAGGCTCTTAGCTAAGTTAAATTATTACAACATCCTAAAGACTATCAAAAAAAATTTGTCACGTTTAGGAGTTCTGCACGTACACCGAAAACATTAAAATTTTCCCTGAAAAAAGGTTAATCTAGCTGTTCTAAATAGTATTTGTTGGTAGGTATTTGTTTCGTGTATTTATAGATAGATAGATAGATAGAGAACACTTTATTGCACAAGCAGGTGAAAGATATTACAAATAGTTTCTTATATCTAAGTAGTGGTATACAATTGGCGGTCTTATCGCTTAGAGCGATCTCTTCCAGACAACCTTTGGATGGAGAGGAATGCACCAAGAATTATTTATTAACGCAAAAGCAAATTCATTTTGATAAATAACATGAAAGTTACATAGTTCAGACCTCAGCACGCATAAACGCATCTAATCCTTGAGTCGTAATAATAATTATGGAAAATCTTGTAAGGTCCGATATTCTACACTTTTATCTTGAGAAAATGGTGTCTGAAGTCCAACTTTCGAGCAAGCTTAATTAGTTCAATGATCAGTTTAATAGAAATCTCGAGAGGTAGCATCTAGTCTCAGTGGTTCAAATGTGGAGTTTCATGTCCCCAAGTTGGTGTATCGGCCACATGCACTCGCAACCGGCTGGTATGACCATTGTCTTCGTTTCCCAGCAATCACTGTAACAGTTGTAATTAAAATAAAAAGTTATTAATTGTCTGTTAATACCTAGAACGGTTTGTGTTAAAGTACCACCCTTTACCACAGACTATTTGAACTGTAATTGAGGAATGCTTTAAGGAATCGTGTTTTTGTAAATAATGTTGACAGAGTTTGATATAGATTTACTCTTATTTGAGATTTACCAAAATTGGTGATAGGCTTAGGGTGATGACCCCAATTATCGACACTTTAAGGGAGTTGGTAATTTTGAACTAAAATTATATTTTTTTGTGTTTACTTAGAACGAAATTTAGAATCGAATATTGTTCTAAGTATAGTCAAGAGTTATTGGAGCTACATATAGTTTAAAAATAATTCATAAAATTGCGAAAATAATACAAAAACTAAAAATTACCGAAATCCCCAGTAATAGACACCTAGTTTCCAGACATCGACAACCAGTAATCGACATGCACCAGCTATCAACATCCAGTAATCAACATTCCCCAGAAGCCCCGTGATGTACATACAACCTAGAAATATTTTCTGATTTCAAGGAAATATAAAAATTAAAACCAATTAAATTTCGAGGAATGTGCTTTAATTATATTTCTGGACTATAGGCCACATGAAAATATAACACAAAAATTAAATTCTTACTAACAAAATAAGTGTCAAAGTAACTATAATCACATGATAACTACCAACAATTACAAGTCTTACACCGTTTTTTTCTTTGAACTAAATAAAATCAGTCTCATTGTTATTATTTTCATAAAAGTTAATTCAACTTTATTAGGCACAATAGGTTATCTAATTAATTAATTAATTTATCTAAGGTAATTAACCTTATAAAGGAGTGTAACACGCGGTACTCCATATTATTTTGGCTGCAGTTGCCACCTTTTCGCCTTTTTTACTGCTTCGATCGCTCTCCTCATCTGTTCTGGGGTAGAATCTTTTTTCGGTGCCATCTAAAACAATCAAGGAACCAATGATCGACAATAGTAATTTTCCAGTCATGGACACCAATGCACCAATTATGAACACCTATAATACCCAATCTTGGACACTGTTCATTACTGGTACCAGTTCATTAAACGGCCCCGTTCAAATATGAGTGAAATCACCATTCGAAAATGAGCCATAATTGTGCAAGAAGGACAAAAGTAAAGAAAATAATTAGTTTCGACACCTGTCCATTACTGGAGATTTTTAATTTGTCATACCCAGTGCTGAACATCGGGTCCAAAAGAAATATTACCACTAAAATATCTTATCAACCTACATACATAACTAAAAAATCAAACCAGATTAAATAAAAAGTGTTAATAAGGAAGTTATTATGAAAATTACAAACTCACCTCCTTGACGATTTAGCTAAGAAAACTATATTTCCAGAAGGAGCACGCAGGATGCACAACTTCCATGTCGCCATTTTGAAATGAAATGGACGATTTTCGGCATGTTAATCAAATTGACAGCAGGAAGTATGAAGTCTATGGACATGTGCTTCCATAATTAAAAATCAATTCACAGACCTTATTATTTTTATTTGAAGAAAAAAGTGTCGATCATTGGGTGCTTGTTGATTACTGGGATCATCACCCTAATAAAAAATAAATATAAATCTCATCCGTGGCACGTAAATCAAACTTCCCTTTAACCCTAGAAGCCCAATCATATTTTTGCGGCCATAAAGCCCGATCATATATAGTGTAGTGAAATAACAAAAATTATAGTTAAGTCAAATTTACTTTTTAGTTATAATTTTTTGTAAAAGTATAACTTTGTTTTCTTTGGAAACAGAACGCAATTAAAGAAAAACTGGGATCTTCTTAATTTTGTCTTAAACTTTGATATTTTTTACATCATTCACCATATTTAAATTTGTATTCTTAAAATTAAATCAAATCTTATAAATACTAAATAGTTTAGCTAAAAAAAAGCCATTATACACAGTCTTAAAAAATATCAAAATTATGTTATCCGCATATAGATTTTTTGCATTTGTAGCACTGTTTTTTGGTTATCTTATTTATTTATATAAGCAATTTTTATCTGTAGGTATCATCTTTGTAGTCAACTTCTTACTTCTTCTTCTACGCCACTTCTGACATTGTCTTGAGAAACGTCAAATGGACGAGCAAAATTGTCATTAGGACAAAATCGTGGCACCCACCGTATCGGCGTGATCGTCTCCTGATAGATCACGGCAGCTAGTGAGTTGGCTCGCCCAGTCGCGGCAATCCGATCTTGCATGCGAAAGAAATAGCAAATTTTCGTCGCAGTACACGTCAAAACGACGTAGATTGGGCTTCTAGGGTTAAGCTCTACCTACTCCAAAAAATAATAATAAAAAACGACACTTTTTGCACCGTTTTGGAAAATGTTAAATCACCTGGTGTATCGCCTTCTAGTTAAGTGAATCGTTTTGTTCCATTGAACGCACGAGAAACCGAGGCTTGAGCAAATCTGCAAAAGAACAATGAATAGATCGTCTCAAACAAAGAAAAGCTAAATATATGCTTTATAGATTCACAATACCTAGGTACCTACCATTCGTCAGTTCAGTTGACAAATAATACATTCAATTAAATTTTCGGTGTCGTTGGCTGGCTGCTAACCAGCCGACGCACGTCGAATATTTCTGTCAGGGTCACGTCTTGACATGACATACACGCAAACAGGGAAGACCCCAAAACATGCCAAAACTAAACCAAATGTTACTTTGTTGACGTTTTGCATGTTGTGGGGTCCGGATGCAACAAGAGATGACAAATACGTCCTTATAAGTAGCACAAATACTTGGATGAACATAAAAAATATTTACACAGTCATATGTACATGAACATAATTATTATAAGAAAGACAGAAGACATTTATTTAAATTGTCACAGAAACACGGAGGTACACAAACAAAATATACGAACGTCAAACAAACACAAATAACACACAGATTATACATGGATTATCTTTTACATTTTTTTATTAGAAGCTTGGAAAGTCACCACTGACGTTAAACCGACTTAAAGTGACTTCGAGGGAAAGCTTGGCACGACCGACATGCATGCATAGATTGATAGGTAGACGGAACTACCATTTACAGGTCACATAACTAAGATAAATATTTAAAAAAACACCTCATGAGTGTCACCGTATCCTGGCACACATTTCACCTCTTCATAGTACGCGGGCCTGTACTCGTACTCATTCGTGTTCAGTCGGAGAATCTTACGCTCCAGCAGACAGATGGGAAAATGTTTCTGGAAAATAATGATACGTTCAGTCAGTACCTCATGACTGCCGATGAAGCGAAAGAGATACTCATTAGATTAGATTATACTCGTAACTCTTTATTACAAATCATACATAATAAAAGTACGTTAAATTTCTTAAATTTCTAAGTAACACAGTATGTAACCGGCGGTCTGAGAGGATTGTCATGATCGTGGCTAGTGGCAAATCCAGGTCCCTGCCTATCCCTCCGGGATACAGGATTGAATTTATGTATGTATGTAGAAGAACTCACTGGCTACAAAACTTGGCTGAATGGTTTCAGATAGGCACCATCGATTTGTTCCGAACCGCCACATCACGGGTCACAGTGGCCACAATTATAACCGACCTCCGATAGGAGATGGCACCACAAGAAGAAGATCTACAATAGGTATAGTATCGGCGACAGCAGGTCAACCTAAACATTGCAGTTGTGAAAACGCTCGTAGCGCAACTGAATAAAGTATACGCATGTAGAATTCTCCGAAATAGTTGGGTCCAGTGATAGTTAAAAACATAGATGTCTAACTAGCGGTAAAAAATGACCCCACGTTCAATTGTGTCAATTGTGTTACCAATCGGAGCGAGTTCAGTATTACCCGGCAAAATATCTATGCACCTGCCATCGTCAGACCCCAATCTTGCGAGGTATCTAGATATTTCAACGGGTTATATATCAATTAAATCAATGGTTTGACGTTTTTATATAACACCAATCATCAGGTTACGCTATCACTTACAAACGCCCAATCAACGTTCACGTCGTCGGGCACGACGCACAGGATGAACCAATCACAGGGTGATTTAGCCCTACAGCAAATCATTTGAAAGACTAATCGAGAGCTCAGATCCAATAGAGGAAATACACTGAAAGAATAAGACAAATAAGTGTGGATCTGGATCCAACACGCTTTACGATAAGAACTCTATTCAAGAGGTAAACTCGTCTTTCTACCAGTCTTTTACTTGATATTTTTGTGTACATTTTTATTTTACTGTTCATAAAGTATGCGTTTTTATTATGAATAATGAACAGTACAGAATAATAAACTTTGAGCTTTGGATCTACGTAATAAGATAATTTATACAGCGTCCAGTGGCACCATCACTCACACTAGATGGGTGAAGGGACCACTCGGACGCTGCAGTGCCTGGGACATTGTTTTTAGATGGAGTTGGCTTGCCCAGCACCTATACCATCCTGACAGCTTAATCGGCTTAGTCCACAGGAAAGACAAGTCAATACGTCTGGAGCCAACCCGGCCGCGGTAAAGTGTGGTATCGCTCGCTACGCGCCAAATCTCGTCTCGGGACTAAATAAGTCTTTAATCCGAGGTACACACTGTGCTTTTCATCACGAATATAGGGAAAGTAAAAATAAAAAGATGAATTAGCTAAAATGCTAATAGGTACATCTCTGCTATACGGCAGTGCAAACAAAAATCTACAACTCGAAAAAACAAATGAAGATCAGATTGCCGCTTTCCCGCCTAAAAAATTCTCGTCGCTGGCTAGCTGAAATTCGAAAAGTTAGAACACGGTTCAACAGAAATTTGTAAATAGAACGAGTTTAATCTTTAAAATAATTTGACAGCTGTCAGTTGAAAACGATTCTCCCTAGGGCTAAAATAGTAGATTGTGTCTCAAGGGAGCAAAATGATATAGGTATTTACGGCGAGGGCGGTATATTGAATCCTGAGTGAAGCGAAAAATTCTACAATAGAATCCCGAGCGTAGCGAGGGATTCTAAAGTAGAATCTTGAGCGTAGCGAGGGATTCAAGTGTTTACGCCCAAGACGGAAATAATTTTGCTACCGAGTGACACATACTGCTTTTCACACCTCGATCGATTGCAACAAAATAAAAATCTTCAACTTTAGAGCTACTTTCCGATTATGAGAAATGAAAATGTTTTTATGTATGAGAGACTGACCAGTTACATCTACTTTGAAAGTTAAAATAGGTACCTACGTTCAAAATTTCCCGCTAATTTTTTTTGCCAGCCAATTTAAATCATCGTGTCTCATCATTGCAAAATGGATCTGCGACGAGAACATTTTCACATAACATCTAAGTACTGCATCATTACAGGTGACGAGTCCTGGATGTATCAATACAATTCAGAAACGAAGCGCCAGTCGTCGGTTTCGGTGTTTCAAAACGAATTAACGCCTACAAGCGGGGGGAAGATTTTGATCGTGAGCTTTTTCAATTTGACTGGCTATTTGGTATAAATTCCTTTACGGAACCAAAGAAGCATCAACGCCGAATGGTATACTACCAAATACTTTGCAGAACTGTGGTGTGTTGTGAGTAACAAGGGACTAAACACAGGGCTCCGCGGGCTACTGCTCCACCATGACAACACGCCCGCGTAAACCATGCTCAGAACGAGGGACTTCCTGTACTGCACGCCGGTCAAACTCCTGGGTCACCCTCTTTACAGCCCTGACCTAGTACTGTGTGTGTGTAGGGGTCAGTTGCCTCGTGGTTAACCAGTTGCCAAGCTGGTCTAAGTTGGCAAACAATTTCAGATGAACCCTACCAGGTGGAGCTATGCTCTAAATTCCTGATACGACACAGAGTCCGTAATACAAACCAGACCTAGTACTGTGTGACTTTTTTTTATTCCCGAAAATAAACAATCTGCTCAAAGGGATACATTTGTTTTCATGAAAATATAATCAATTTTTACAGTGTAGGTACTTCTCACCTGTGCTGCTAGTTGTCTTAGGCTACGTTCGCGAGTGCTTACAGCTTCAATAGATTCGGTGTACTCCGGCAGCATCTGACAAATAAAAGGGCGTTTAAGAACCATTTAAAGGCATTTTGAAAATAAAGGAAATGGCTACAAAATAATGGGTGTGAAATAAATAATGCCACTTCTCACTGAAAAAAATATTACATCTGGTATATCAACAGAAATGCAAATGAAATATGTATTGCAAGACATACTATTTATTTACAGTGCGCAGTAGCACTAACAAGAGCTGTTTCCCGCTGCTTTATTTTTTTTTAATCTTTCGACATTGATATTAGGCTTGGGGTGCAGACCTATACAGCCTACTATTAAATTAATTTTGTAATAATAATTTTCTTAAGTTAATTAAATAACCTACCGTACTTGAATTTAAATTTTAATATCTTTTATGTCTTCAAAAACACATAAAGCAAATAAATTACAGCAAATATTATAAAATAACAAATTCTATCTATGAACTTCTTATTGTGTTTGGCTGTATGGCTCATTTTCTTTGCCTTAATACAGATACATTTATGAGTAGATAAGAAGCACTTTCAGAGCATGAGAAGTGAAATAATACATTATATAACTAGGGCCGTAAAATAAAGAAAGGCCGATATCGCAGAAGTTTAAGGCCTGAGCCGCAGGCAAGGCTCATAAAATGCGATAGAGGGCTTTCTATTTTATAGCCCGTGATGTGTATACAATTTTATGTGGTCACTTGGCCTCAAAGTGGGTTTTCCCGTACGCGTAGCGTGCGGAAACCCCCACTTTTTGACCAGGTGTGGCATAAAAAATATTACGTCTTTTAGAATAGAAAATACCTACATCAAACCATAAATACATAGAAAATAAATTCGGTCAGTATTAAGTAATATAACGAAGCGATGGTAGCGAGGAGTATAATTTGCCATTCTGCTTAGCGTTTGTGGACTATGAAAAAGCCTTCGATTCGATCGAGACATGGGCAGTGCTCGAGTCTCTCCAGCGTTGCCGTATTGACTATCGGTATATCGAGGTGCTGAAGTGCTTGCACAACAGCGCCACCATGTCGGTCCGACTACAGGAGCAGAATTCGGAGGCAATTCCATTGAGAAGTGGCGTGAGACAGGGAGATGTTATTTCTCCGAAAATGTTCACGAACGCACTGGAAGATGCCTTCAAGCTTCTGGAATAGCAGGGACGCGGCATTAATATCAATGGCGAGTACATCACGCACCTTCGATTTTCCGACGAAATAGTAGTCATGGCAGAAATTATGGAAGACCTCGGCGTAATGCTCGAAGACAGTCGAGTTTCCCAACGTGTGGGCCTTAAAATGAACATGGAGAAAACGAAGGTCATGTCGAATGCCCGTGTTATGCCATTGGGGAACTCGACTCTCGAAGTTGTAGACAAATGCGTCTGCTTAGGACAAACAGTCCAACTAGGCTGGTCCAACTTCGTGAAAGAGGTCAATCGTCGAATCCAACTCGGCTGGGCAGCATTCGGGAAACTTAGAAAAGTCTTTTCGTCTAATATACCTCTATCGCTCAAGACAAAATTATACAACCAGTGTGTGTTACCAGTGATGACTTATGGCACTGAAACGTGGTCTCTCACTATGGGCCTCATAAGAAGGCTCAAGTCACACAACGAGCTATGGAAAGGGTTATGCTCGGAATTTCTCTACGAGATCGAATCAGAAATGATGAGATCCGTAGACGAACGAAAGTCGTCGACATAGCCCAGCAGATTAGTAAGTTGAAGTGGCAGTGGGCGGGGCACATAGCACGCAGAACTGATGGCCAATGGGGCCGAAAAGTTCTCGAATGGAGACCACATATCGGCAAGCGCAGCGTAGGATGACCAGCCACAAGATGGACAGATGACCTCATCCAAGTGGCAGGAAGGCGCTGGATGCAGGCCGCTTCCAACCGGTCTTTTTGGAAATCCATGGAGGAGGCCTATGTCCAGCAGTGGACTTCTTGTGGTTTTCTAACTATGAAGGGTTTTGCCATAATCGCCACGCTTGGCAGGCGGGTTGGCGATCGCATTATGCGGTTGAAATCTCAGAAAGACGCTGCTGCCCGTCTCCTGGTTATTTATTTCTTTAGTCGCCTTCTACGACATCCACGAAAGGAAATGGAGGGACGCTATTCTTAATCTGGCGCCCCACGGAACTGAAATTAATGTTTGACGTTTACTACATTTAAAAATGTCTAGGTTGCCAAATCATCAATTTAAAATGGCCGCGTGCCCCTAACCGGCCATGTCGGCCCGGCCACGACCCATTTTAAAAAATAGTGTTGAGTTCGCGAACGAATGCTTCAAATAAAGAACTTCACTTCGTGAAAAAACTTATTCATACATTCACTATAATAATATTATGTTATTGTAACACATAAATAGTTCATAGTTCATGTATCATCTAACAATATCCTTAAAAAATTTATAATATATAATTAAAAAAATACATATTGTTTAATTAATGCTTAACTTTAAGTTATTTCAATTTCACATCGCACTGTAATTGAGTAGATGTATAGAAAGTTGGAATATGATTGAACAGAAATGTAAAAGTAGAACTAGTTTTTTTTAATAATTTGACAGCTTTCAGGTGAAAACAATTCTCCCTAGGGCTGAAAAGTATTACTTTTAACCCGCTTCTCAGGCAACTTCAGACCTACTTGCCGAGTATTGAAAGTTCTTTACCAACCTCTGCAGGATCATCGCAGTCAGGCTTTTTCGCCGCTGACACAGTTTCAAGGCGCTCCTGTCGGCTCCTCTCAAGCCTTCCCAGCACTGTAGGTACACATTTTTTAATGCATGGAAAAAGAAAGGGTTTTGATATCTTACGACACTTACTTTCGGTACTGTCGACAACTGATTAACCTAAAAATTTCGTTCTAAGTCCTCTGGCATTGCGTCTTGGCAGAACATTCTAAAATTTTTAACGTTTGTAAAATACTGAGCAAACTTTGGGGTGAGGCGACACAGAACAATAAAATTAAGGACATTACAGACATGTTTTAATTTTCATATGCTTACGCTTATGGTGTTTTTATAAAAATAACATTCCCCTCCACAACACTCCTCAGAGGTAATTTAAATAATCTGTGGCTACGTTTTTCACTTTACCGCAGATTATTTAAACTGCCTCTGAGGAGTGTTTTAAGGAATGGTGTTTTTAGGGTTCCGTACCTGAAGGGTGACAAACGGGAACCTAATATTAAGACTCCACTGTCCGTCTGTCTGTCTGTCACCAGGCTGTATCTCATGAATCGTGATAGCTTGGCAATTGAAATTTTCACAGGTGATGAATTTCTGTTGCCGCTGTAACAACAAATTAAAAACAGAATAAAATAGATATTAATAACGGCAACAGGTAGACCCTTGAAATATTCACAGAATATTTCGTTTTATGTTAGTTTCAAAAATAAATAATTTAATTAAAATAAAATAAATATTTAAGGGGGCTGCCATACAACCAACTTTCGATTTTTTGCCGTATTATCTCGATCTTTGTGTCTAATGTTGTATAGATAATGGTACGGAACCCTTCGTGCGCGAGTCCAACTTTCACTTGGCCGATTTTTTTTATAAGATCTCTCTAATCTTTTTTCTAATCTAAATTTTTTTTATAAGATCTAAGTGACTCTCGCCTTCGTGCATTAGGCTGACGTGTGTGATTGCAGTTACGTAGTATGGAATTTTACAGGCAGGCGATTGCATATGTCCAGAATTTAATGCGTGTAATATAAGTGTAGCTCGATAACACCAAATGATTGTATTGTCATCCAATCAGAAATTCTTGTAAAGTGTTTAATTAATCTTTGTTGCCATTGAAGTCATTTGAAGTATTTTCTTCTGAGTACGGACTACGTAACGCTTAAGATAATACGGACAACAATAGAAGAGGAAGATTACCAGAGTTCAGGACCTTCTCCGGGAAGGGGATGCGCAGCTCCCGGCCTTCCTCCCGCGAGTCCGAGAGTGTGGAGCCCACACACAGTGACAGCCACATCACCTGAAACCGGATATGATTATGTACTCAGTTTTTTACCAAGTCATTTATTTATTTATTTATAAAGTTACTGTTACTTAACAGTTAACACCAACTCATTACAGAATTAAAGGCAACCTCTCACAAGGATCTCTCTAGCATTATCTTACATAGTGAATCACCGCCTGAGCTTGAGGTTACAGGCTAAAACGGGAAACCAGATGGGTTTTTGATTGCAAAGCTATCAAAAACCCATCTGGTTTCCTCTTAATGACCCTTATTAATGACAATGATTCATCCATTCATTATTTTGTTTGTGCATTTGTTCGTCCGTTCCCGCTTACTCAGTGGCCCAATATGGATCCTGACCTCTGCAGAAAAAAGATGCCATCATTTTCTGTTCTGCTCTAGCTCCCTCCAATCGTCTATCTGGAACTAGTGCAGGTTCCTCTTCTTCTCTTCTTGAACTGCGCTATGACCTAATTTCATAGCTATTAAATAGTTAACTTCGTTAAACGTTGCATTTCAGAAGATTTAACGCACGTTACCGTTAATCGTTAATCCGTTAACATGTGATAAACATTGCATTAACTTTGCGTTATTGATTTACTTATAAAAACTGCTGGTTTGGGTTCTGGGCTAACAGGTTAGGAAGAAAAAAAGATTTGAATTATTATTGGAGTGTGTAATGCCATCAAAAACATACCTTGTAAAAAAAAAACAAGTATTGCAACTCAGTTCGTCTACCGTAAAAAATTGTGAGATCCATGTACTCGTAATACCAAGTCAGTTAATTTATTCAGACCTTACTTAAGGGTCCTTCTGTCTTACGTTATTACGTAATTAGCTGACCTAACAACATCTTGTTAGGTCAGTCTTTACTACTTTTAAGGGTATAGGACAGGTAGATTTAATAAAATTAACGACATTTTCAAAATCTTACTACTTTCCTTTATAATTGATTTATGTTTACATTTAGCAGCATACCTTTGAGAATATATTATTGAACTAGTATTGTCGAACTTTTTTCCAGTAAAAATATCGAAAACAATTATTTTGCTCCATAGCTTCCGTTGCTACACAAACCGTCAGCCAGATGGTTCGTTAATATTACAATGCAAGCACTCGAAAAATAATGGTCGTGTGTTGAATAGAAATGAAAGAATATTCTTTCGTGAAAACCGCTAGGCAAATTTAACTAAGCTACTTTAAGTCCAATAGTATAATGACTCATGTAACTGCTTGACAGGATAACGTGTAGCCATCCGATTACCTGTTGCTGTTTAATAATTTTCCTAGCTGTTTAACCACTCGTCTGCCGCGACACAGATCTGTGTCCAACTTAGTATGGGCCACCTATACGTTCCATTCCGCGAGGGCAGTTCAGAGGTTAATGAATAAACTGATTAAACCGGTTGACTGCGACATTGTGAAGGTGGCTGAAAAATCATAGACGATTATAACAAAGCTATGGATGGATGAAAAAGAAAAGAAGAGCTCTTACTATGGTCTGGTATATCATCATCACCAGCCCACCTCTGTCCACTGCTATTTATAGGCATATTCCCATCACGCCATCTTTAGCGGTTTCTCGCCACTCACATCCATTTGTTACAAAGATGGATAAACTACCACCTCTTCACTCGATAGATAAACTGACACATGACCTCACCCACCAGTCAGTGAGTAATTATATATGTATATTTATAGTTATTTTTTCAAGAAATTTCACAAAGTACATATTTAATACAGCAGACCCTCACTCAAACCTGTATAGGTTTATCTGTTTACCCGTTGCTTAAAATTAGCTTAAGAAATGTTGTTTTAAGAAATTTCGGCACTAAATAAATAGATTGACTTTTAATTTCTTTTTGTAGATAGTCCTACTTTTTTCTTTGACTATTTTATAAGTTAACTTTGAACATAATTATATCTAGGTACCTTCTACACCTATTATTTCATTATATTATACATATATAGGTACACTGATTCAGTCACTGCAAATGCAACTTTGTAATATTATATATTTATATGGGATTACAAAGTTATGCAGTTGATGTATCTAGGAAACTGGACTGGAATAGCAAAATATTTCTAGTTTTTCCTTGATTTATATACTAAACACAAATTATATTCTAAACTTGAAGCTTCTATGTCTGCTTGAAGTGAGTGTGAAAAGTGAGTGAGAAGAGTGAGTGGCAAAATTAAGAAACTTTGACTACAATTCTTAAACTACTGGTGAATGAAATGTAAAATACACCGGGTTTATAAAATGCCTGCTTGGTTACCTGAAAATTCAGGCTTCTAGTTTTATCCACAACGAAGTTATTAGGGTCGAAAATGGCCTGAACTGCTTCGAGAAAAGGATGGTACGGCCGTGCCGCTTTTTTGCTCGACTTGGCGGGGGCACTACCATGCCCCCAGCGTTACTGGGGGCACTACTGTGTCATCTGGCATAACGTGGATTTTCCCCTTCATGAACATAATATGTTGAAGTCCTCATATGGCTCATTCTCTACCCTTTAGCCAATATACGTAAATTGCAGGACTTGTACGTAAGTGTTTTTACATCACAAGTATGGTAATGTGCTGAATTAGGAAACTAAAAACGGTGTAATAAGAGTCCACTTACGAGCAACTGTGTTGAAAAATGTCCCAAAATCATTGCATCACATATTTAACCGACTTCAAAAAAGGAGGAGGTTATCAAAACGACGTGAATATGTATATATTTTTTGGCTATGTTCATAACTCATAATATTCATAACTCCGTCAAATCTTAACCGATTTCCACAATTTTTTTTTGGTTCGAATAGATATAACGTCCCATTGGTTTCATTTTAATTTGGTGAAGATCTGATGAAGAATTTCAGAGATGGAGAACGGAACTCATCAATGGACAGCAGTAAATAAGGCCTTATGGGGCCCATCTTTTAGTAATATCCGTATGTTTCATAAAATAGCGTAAAAGTAGTCTCAAGGTAATTTGGTGATGTTCTGGTGAAGACTTTTGGAGATGGAAATTGAGAACGTAAAATTTTAAAGCAACGAATTAAGAAGGGTAAATTATGGTTATGTTTTTCTCACGTTCCCCCACTAAAATATGAAAAAAAAAACCGGCTTCGGAACACTACAGCACTAAAAAGTTAGAAATAATTTAAATAATTTGGAGTCGGTGCCCAAAATATATGTGTTATGAAACTGGGCACCGACTACAAATTATTCTTCTACAATACCTACATGTATACATACTTCTAATTATTTAAATTATTTCTAACTTTTTAGTGCTGTAGTGTTTCAAAGTCGGTTTTTATTTTTTATTTATTCACCAAAAATTTTCACCATGCAACACGTGCTTGAGCGCAGCCAGCGCAGCACTCAAACAAACATTGGAACTTATGCTATAAGGTACCTAGTAAATTTTGCTTTGGAATAGTTACGCTCAATATTCGCAGTCCCTTTTGTGTATTCTACTATAGTATTTATTTGCTGCAGCTATAGTTATAATATATATATCACTGGAAAGGTTGATCTGCTGTCGATTTTACCAGCAAAAGGAGGGCTATGGGCCATAGCAGTCCAGCAATATACGTTGAGTCGTTGAGTTGCAATCCATAGTATGTCCTTTGTCGTTTGATTAGCACTGAATGGCACTTATTAATTGAGACATGCCGGTGTCAGCGCATCTGATTGGCTGTGGAGAATCGCACAGTGCGTGGGTCCCCAAAGCAGAAGTTTCCAACATTGCCTACGTAACATTGAGGATCATTCACGTTTTGAACAAAGTATGCAGTATTATAGAGACATCAAAAACAATATATTCTCTAAAAAAATATCGAAATCGGATAACAAATGACGAATTTACAGCGATTTTAGTGAACAGGTTCGAAATATAAAAAAGTTTGGCAACATGAACGTCAATGCGAGTTTTTATTACTGATTTAATAAAAAAAGACTCCCGCCGGGGCTCAAAGTACTGGAGCGGCACCGCCAGCGTGCCAAGTAGCCGGGCAAGTGTAGACGAGAGCCGCTGTCGCGGGGCTCCGTCAAAAATCAGCTGACGAAGATCAAGTATTGTAACGGCTCCAGCCCGCTGACAAGCAGCACCATAACTAAAAACGCCCCGGCAACCCGTCAACACGGCAGGGCGGCGGCCAATGAGAGAAGCCGCCGGCCCTGCCATCTCCACGTCATACGAAGTTATGAACGTTATCGCTGTGATCACCATATTTATTTACAAACATTCATTTTCATTTTCTTCTCTGTGTACTGTTTCGTTTTGGAGGTTGGCGATTTATTATTGTTAGGTGTTATATTATTAAGTGTTTTGTGTTAAGTTTAATATTACTAGCGTAAGTGTTTTAAGCCCTACTTTTTACTACGATCACACATGTCGCAGCCCGCTGGCCTGTCCCATGCGCCCGCCGCGTAGTGACCCAATAGCATTTGTTCAGTGCCCACTCTGCCCCCAGGCGCGCCTCTTCAAAAACCAAAAAGGCCTAAACATTCATGTAGGAAAAATTCACAAAAACAGACCAACTGACAGACCCATTCAGAATGTCCTACCCAACGACCGGGCTTTTAACAGCCAGGGCTCCCAGGATGAGCCACTTTGGAAAATGCTGGGAGCCCTGAGGAGATGCTGCCCGGTCGTCAAGCGTATCCCCCGCGGCGCTCGCATAAGCGTCGCAGACAAACTTTCATCTACAATAGAAAAAATCATTTCGGAAAACACAAAGGGCGCTTGGAAAGCTCTCTTCAGGTTTCCGTCTGAAATTCTACATATAAATTCGGCAAACAGAAAGAAAAAATCCCTGACGTCCCTCATCAAACAAAATTGTACATTCAATCTTCCCCAGACCGACTCTCCAGACCCAGCTCAGTCTACGACCTACTATGATAAATTCAAAAAAGTCGAAATGAAAGTGAGCGACGGGGACCTGAAAGGCGCTGCACAAATGTTATTCTCCAGCGATGCAATCGCCCCCGACTCCGCAGAAGTACTGTCGACCTTGAGGGGAAAACACCCCTCTCCCCTCGACAACCTCCGCCTCCCGCCAGCACCACTTCCCGGTGATCAACACATAGAAGTCATCGGGAAGGACGTCCTAGGAGCCGTGATGTCTTTCAAAAAGATATGGTCTTATGTGGACCAAACCTACAAAAAATACGAAATAGGTATTTGCTCGTATTTGGTAAATCCGTGTCTCGCCGGACTAAGAATAGTGTCACTCCATTTCCTTCCGTAAAAGACGACTAAGTAAATAATTACCGGGAGACGGGCAGCAGCGGTTTCCTGAGATTCCAACCGCATACTGCAATCGCCAACCCGCCTGCCAGGCGTGGCGAATATGGCAAAACGCTTCATGGTTATAAAACCATGAGGGAGGCCTATGTCCTGCAGTGGGCGTCAAATGGCTGATGATGATGATTTGGTAAGGAAAATAATCATCACGATAGTACAAAAATTGGCGTTGCGAGTTGAAAAAAAAACCAAAAAACTAAATTACTAGAATTATATAGATGATACCGAGTTTTACTTGTACTTAAGAAAGATGTTTTGTATGTACTTTAAGAGCACAAATAAATTTTCCAATTAACATGTAAAATTTTGATCAAGAAATATTTTTTCTGTTTTACGGGAATAAAAAAGTCCGATTTTTAAGTACCTCCTCCTCCTTATACCTCTCTAACTAAACATAATATTTGGCACTCGGATGTTCTCGTCTAATATTTAAGACATAATCTTTCGGTTTACGCAATAAAAATGGGCATGCACGAAAATCGGGTCGCAAAAAAACACTGTGGAATAGAACTTTGTGCAACAAATTGTGCCATTCCCAATAAGGTACTTTTAAATATTCCTGCGTCTGTTCTTCCAGCTTATCCCGCGTACCAATGTAATTTTCTATCCATTATTCTTCCCTCTACCAAAGATCTGTTGAAACCCAGTTTTGCATAGCTCTGACATAAAAGAGCACTCGTATATGATGCTTGGTTCTCTTTTCCTATTTGTATCGTAACAACAGGAATGGAATGCCTGTTGGATGTGGTAATTTTCATTTCGCGGTAATTGTCAACTGGTTGACAGCCTCTGAGGTGGTAACCTATGGCTCATGGGTCCTATTTGCTCAGGTCCCTATCAAGGCGGGCACAAACATGTGGTCCCTGCTCGTAATAATTTATAATTTCGAGTTGTTAAATTATATGTGCGAATTATGTGGACCGTAAACCGTAATTACTTTTGGCTTTTAAATTAAATTAAAATGTCGACGGATTTAGTAAATTCACTGCCGTTCGTTGTGAAAGGGTGAGTACTTTATTGTTACAAGAACTAAATTATGTACCCAGTTTTCGAAATGTGGTAACTTTTATAACTAGCTTTTATTAATATTTTACCTATATAGGTAATATATTAATCCTCTGAAACAATCCTCAGAGTCAGTTCATTTAATCTGTGGTTAAGTTTTTCCCTTTACCACAGACAACTTAAACTGGCTCTGAGGAGTGAAATTAGAAATAACACAAAGACAAAAAAGAAAAGATAGAAAAGAAAAGGTACAATTTGCGGCCTTAGTGAAGGGCCTTCATAGATTTATCGATTTTAATAAATTTTCTTTCGGTGGTGTCGCGTTTGTCAAGGCGTATGGGAAAACGCCCACTAATTAAATTCTTTGTGGTCATTGTTTCGTCAATCGGCAAATGGGGTGCCCCAATCAATAATAATTTGTTACGGTGCAAACCTTCTTTAACATTTCTGTTATTTTCTTCATTCTGTCCCATTTTAAGCTCAAAATTTGAAATGACATCACCCACTTTTACATTTTTTTTTCCATTTTATGCATGCTGTGGGCATGCGTACTCTATTTCGCTCTCTCTAAGAAAAGGCGTGTGTCATGCAATGGGACCTAGGAAAGGTTCTTCAGAGCGCATGTATGTTATGTAACATAATAAAAACTGAATTTCCATGGATATTTACTCGTTTATTTTTTCATTTTACAATTTTCTGACGTTTCGGTACTTTTACAAGTGCCGTGGTTTCGGTAGACTCACCGCTAATTTTTTATTTAATTTTTTACATATTTTTTTACTTTTATTTTATTTATGTATATATATGAACATGAATAGACTACGGACAGTTTGAAAATGTTTTAATATTCATTCTTACGTTCATAATTTTTCGAAGTAGAATTTTATTTAGAACTTCATAATATTAGGGGTAATTTTTTTGTTCCAAAATTAGTTAAGTATCCCTAATTTTATTTAATTATTTATTCTTTTTCCGGGCGAGAGGGATACCAGAAACAAAAACAGCTCTAAGTTTGCCTTTACGTACTTTAAAATCTAATTGCTGTAGCTGCGCAGCAGATGGACCTTAACTTATATTTCTTTAATTAGATATTTAATGGGCGTTTGTTCGAGAAAAAGTTATCGACTGATTTGACACTAAAAAGGTGCACGCGTATTCGATTATCGCACAGCGGCACGGAGTTTGTATTCGTTTGCGCATACAGAATGCAATACAAACAATGAAAATTAAACCGCATTGAAATGCGGCCCGATAAGCGCACTGTCGATGTTCAATAGTTGTTCGATTGTTATCGACCAAACGCAATATTCGAGTGAGCAATTCGATAGTTTTAGTAATAATAGAGATGAGCTCTAGTAAACGTGGCTTGAACACCGGAGGAGGGAGAGGACTATATCAAGAACAGATTATAATCTCTACTTAGATGTAGAGATAACTCTGTACAAATTTAAAACAGGATGGGTGCGCATCCTGTGTCTATTATTGAGGTCCTTGTCGGGTTGGGTCCACGACTCCACGACATAGTAGACTATATTTAGCTACTGTACACAACGTATAAGCCTATATACACATTGTGTCATTGACGATCGTGTTCACTTGCACCACAATGTAGGTTACGTTAGGTGGGTACCTGTGCTATCACAGCCGTACAATGAGATGAAGATACAAAAACTGATTTTTTGTAATGCGCAGGGCAAAGGAGTTGCACCTACTCAGGACAAGAAAGTAACGTCGTGAGGAAAGCTAAGTGCGAGCATCTAGCGGTGCCCCCAGAGTTAGGACAAGGGGATCGTTAGGAAAGCTTAAGGAACGTGCTGTAAATGTACTGTAACGACTCCTCTTTATAGTAGCTGGCCAGCATAGCCGTCTAGTCTGATTTTGAATATTTTTAATTGAATCGTTACGTTTTGTTTTAGGTGTCAGTCGATCCCTAGCTAGGCTAGGCAATCGATAAAAAGAGATAATAAAAAAGTAATATTTGCCAAGTCCGGGTTTTAATAATAAGAGCGCTGCAGTACCCATACTACGTGACCAGTTTAAGGCGGGGAGGGGGCGATCTTTAAAGTACCACGCCTGGTAACAGGGTCACGCAGTAAGGTTCACCCTGTCGACTTTACTATCAGTATCCTGATGCAATGTCCTAATAGTTAACATCTATTTATTATTTATATATAAATAAATATGAACCTTTTTTATATGGGCAGGACTCTCAAAGTAAACTTTTACGACACTTTTGTGGCCAAAACCACAAAAGGTTTACATGCCGCTTTTATCACTCGGTACTGCATGCGGTCTCGCTATCCCAAGATGTATATTTTACTGCACCCTTGCTATCCAGTCTGTTATACTGCCTCAAATCTGGGTAATTAATTAGTGATTAAAATGGCACCTATATAGACTATTACTTTTAAGTATAGACGTAAATAAAATAAAACATAGTTGAGAAATCATGTTTCGAGTTGAGAAATCTTGTTTAAAAAAAAATTGCGAACAATTAGTACCGCCTCTCCGTCTAACAGAAGAATGACGCCCGCACCTCTCTGGATGGCTACTAGTGGTTTTAATAGACTCGGCTTCATGTCGAGATATTTTTGAGAAGTGCGTTCTTAAAAAAACAAACTAGCATATTCGATAGCTATTGTCAGACACGTTCATTTGCTATGTCTATGTCAAACCGCCAAAATTAATGGTGTATACGCCTCACTGCAAGTGCCTACAGTCCTTCTCTCAGAGAGAGATTATAGGCATTCCCTCAGCGGATTGGCGAATTCAAGTGCTGCGCTATGTGTGAACACCGCAGACACGTTTCAGGTTTTCTCATGATATTTTCCGTCATTAGCGAGTAGTATTGATACTACAATTTGAGGTTTCTGAATTAAGAATTTCACACAAAGTCAATCGGTCAAAGTCAGACTATGTAAAATTGATTATGTTTTAATCGCCAATCCGCGGTGAGCACGCGTGGTGATTAAGCCCATACTCTCTCTCTCTGAGAGAAGGCCTGTGCCTTACAGTGGGATGTATATAGGGTCCTTATGTTTTAATTTGCAACTGAAAATATTTTAATTTGCAGAGAATGCGGTGTTGAATTGAGGCGCCGCCACCGCAAAACCTTTCGGATGGAGGTAGTTCCCGAGAGAGAAAGCAGTATCTTCAAGCATGTGGGAAGCCGGTAAGGATACAATAGGTTCAGTCGTGTGTATCCTAAGGATACCCTTAGGATGGATGTCATCCAAATAATACTTAGCTTGCTTTTAGCGATAAGCCGCGCCGCGCTGATGAACTAGATATCAAGTACCTACCTAGGTACCTTGTCTCTGTAAATACGATTTGACTTCTGAAATAAGAGTTGCCTATCTATTTATTTACAGTCGACATCAGCTCCTATATTACGCGCACCAAATCCTGAATGCATCCAATCGTGTAACTGTCAAAAGCCATCCCAAATGTCAGTATTTCAACAGGATATGGTGCGCATTAATAGGTCCCAGTTCGCATCGAAAAATGCTTTTTTTCTGGACAAATATCGCCCCATCCGAACATCCCGCCCTTACGTAACCAATCGACCTTTCTCTTATTAAATTTGTTTTTTCTTTTTCTCTCTCAAAAACAATATTCTTTACTAGCTTTTGCCCGCGATTTCGTCCGCATGGAATGAGTATTTTCCGAGATTCTATGTGCTTCCCCGGGACTCAAACTATGTCCATACCAAATTTCATCTAAATCCGTTCAACTGTTATTGCGTGATTGAGTATCAAAGATCCAAACATCTTCAAAAACTTTCACATTTATAATATCTGGAGGATATTAGGATTGCACATAAGAAACAAAACAAATATTTTTTTTATATCATAATTTAGTTACAAAAGATGTCACAAATGGATACATTAGAGGTGACTTTGCAACTAAAATGTAAAGCTTGCAGTGCTGTGTAGCCTGTATTCATTAACCTCACGGGCTATGCAAAAAAAAGTACAAAGGTCAATGAGCAGTTGACTGTACCGCTGATCAACCTTTTTTTTTGAACTGCACGATACGGGTGATTTGAAACAAAAATCACTATTAACAATCAATAAATTAAAAATGTGAACCTAACTACATTATTTGCAGGTTGCAAATAGCAAGTGTTAAATGTATTCTAAGCTCATAATACATATTGTTTTAAAAACCTATTTAGAGACTAAGAACGTCTTTACAGGTTCGAAATTTTGCTGATGCCTACACTTACCCGTTAGTTCAGCAGCAGCTTGCACGGTTAGCCAGAGGTAGCGGGTTCAAGTCCCCACTAGGTGGAATTTTAGCTTCTAAATAGATTTTTAAAATTGTTCTTAGCGCGGATTAGTGCAACAAAGAATATAATAAATATTGTTTTTTTTACACGGTGACGACCTGGGGCGAGTTTCATAAAACTACAATTCGTAGTTTATTATGACAATTCGACGTACATTGCGTAGCAGTCTTCCTAATTCTTAATTTATGGGTTAATCGACTTTCCGAGGATATTGTAGACCTATGAAACAGGCCCCTGGTTACGGTGGCAGGAAGTCGCTGGATGCGGGCGGCACAATTCCGGGAAACTTGAAAAACCATGAGGGAGCCCTATGTCTTGCAGTGGGCGTCAAATGATGATGATGATGACATATTACATACCTCGATAAGAAGGTATCCCAATATCATGATGATTCTGGTATAGCGTCTAGTAATTTACTGAAAGAAACTTTTACTCGTAGCGCGTCCGTGGTCACGTAAAAAAAGGAGACAATTGCTTTAATTAGAGATGGGGACTTGTTTTATACCGAAATTATGAATAGCACAATCCGCTATCAATGTCGAACTGTTGACGCAAACGATCCCTTAGGATTAACTTTTAGTTAAATCTGTTGATGGTTAGGTCCGGATGGATATGGCCACAACTTTTTGTAGATTTGTTCTAGCAACAATGCGTTTTCTGAGAAACCACTCACGCGTGATGCTTTATTTTTGTACTTTCGAAGGATTTTTGGATTCGTGGAGACCACAAACAGCCCCAAATCCCAAAAACAGCTTTGGATGCGGCTAGATAAAGATAGCCGAGGACTGAACAGACAGTGCCCTGCGTGACAGACAGTGCCATGCGTAGGTACTTGAGGAAGGCATATGCCCAGCAGTGGACGCGTGCGAGCTGATTGATTGAGGATTTTTAATGCAAAATTAAAATGATGCAAACACAATCACTTGCTCTGCTCCGAGACATAGGCCAAGTGACGCCTCATCATGCGCTCACTTAGCAGATGAGAATTGGATGGTGAGAGTCTTTATTATTTTCTACTAGCTGACCCGGCAAATGTTGTTTTGGCATTAGTCTACGACCTATTTTCAAACCTACCAAACATACACAAAAAAAACATAAAAATAGGTGAAGTCGTTTCGAAGCAGTTCGATAACAAACACTGTGACATGAGAGTCTCTAACAGTCATAAGTTCATAAGTCTTGAATTTGACAGGATTTGGTGCGCATTATAAAGAGGATTTTGTGTTTTTATGACAAAGACGATTCGATAAAAATCTTTGCGCCATCTTGCACATGCAGTTTCACGCAGGCAAAGGCCGTACCGCCTCATTCGACCTTAATTTTTTTTTAAGTGTCTGAAATAAAAAGATAACATAGCCAACATAACAATACTAAAAATCTAGAAATATCCGGAAATATCCGAAAATATAACCCCTCTCTGAGCTCTTTCTAATATAATATAATAAGAACGAAAGTCACCGCACTTCCCCATGCCAAGGAGCAGTAATTTATAACTGACTGACAGAGCGGAAAGTATATAATTTTGGCAAATTTCCATCATTAATGTCTCGCAGGTTTTTAAAGACATAAAAATTTTCCTAACTCTTTTTGACACTGAGATCATTTTAAGGTAAGTCTGTCATCCATTATCACTTCTAAGTACTTAAGAGATTCAGCTCTTTCAGTCTGGTCACAGCTACAAGTGACGTTATTTTGGGTCCAGCAGCGTCTGTTATGGATTTTTATATTCTTAAGCTCACGGGCGTCAGACACGGCTATTTTGTGAAAGCATAAAAATTTAGTTTTTCATGTAATTCATAATTTGACCCATGCCATCTTGTACTCTTTGAGTAAGTAACGTCAGAGTTCTGCAAAGTAAGTGAAATATTAGGGGTTAAAGTATGAAATTGCCGTTTTATTGCAATAGGTTCTTTGAATTGACATAGAATCTTCATGGTTTGAGGTTTTCGAATGAAACTTTTTTCAAATGGTTTCTATGATGTTCTTTTTTTTAAAAATGTGAAACATTTGAATATCGACTTTCAATTGTTTTTGTTATTCAATTTAGACAAGAAAGATGGATACTGCGAAAATTCGAGTGATTTTTGAATACCTACGAGTTCCGACGCGGAACTAACGCAGCAGAAAGAGCCCGCAATATCAATGCTGCCTTTGGAGAGGGGTCTACTAATGAACGCACCGTGCGATTTTGGTTTAAACGCTCTCGTGATGGAAATTTCGACTTAAAGACCGAGCCACGAGGAAGACCGCCCACACAGGTGAATAACGATGAATTAAGAGAGATAGTGGAAGCCGACCCTAGTCAAACTACCCAGGAATTAGCGGCATGGTTTAACGTTACCTTACCCACAATCACTCACTTGCGTCAAATCAATAAAATAAAAAAATACGAAAAATGGGTGCCTCATAATCACTAGAATTTTCGCAGTATCCATCTTTCTTGTCTAAATTGAATAACAAAAACAATTGAAAGTCGATATTCAAATGTTTTACATTTTTTAAAAAAAGAACATCATAGAAACCATTTCAAAAAAGTTTCATTCGAAAACCTCAAACCATGAAGATTCTATGTCAATTCAAAGAACCTATTGCAATAAAACGGCAATTTCATACTTTAACCCCTAATAATATCATTTATATAGAGCGGGTCGGATCAAGAATGCTGCACTTCAAGCCTACTTTTGTGTTCACCGACTTTGACGCACTGGTTTCTGTTCGACAAGTAGCGAGTGAACCACTCCAGGCCTCAAATTCCATAGGCCTCCAGTTTACTAAAAAGGATTGATATGGAGCCTTTGCTAGATCTAGAAAGACACCGATACAGCTGCGTCCTTTATCGAGGTGCGTAGATACGAGTATACTGTCCTTAGATTTTCCTTGCCGGGAACCAAATTGTCGGTCCGTGAGCAGGACATTGGACTCTAAGTAGGACACAAGTCTTTTGTTTACTAATCGTTCTAACAATTTTGATATAAGTACTACCTAAAAGGGAAGTGGGATGGTAGTTGCAGGGATTGCCTTTTGAGCCACCTTTATATATTGGAACCACAGCTGAGGCCTGAGGCTTTAGACACCAGTGCTGATGTTTCGTACTGTAATACGAGTTTTAAATTCTCTTTTAACATTTTCTTATATTTATTTATTTTATTTATTTATTATTGCAAGAAAAGTAATTACATTACAGTTAAAACTATTGCGTAATTAATTGCATTAAACATTAAACATTAATTACATTATACATTATCACATTTAAAAATTATAAAAATTAGAACGTTAAAATTATATACATTTATATACAATTTACTTTATATTTAATTTAAGATTAAGATTAATTAAAAAAAAAACAAAATTTAAACTACAATTCATGAAATGGGAAATGTCACTTATTCATATAACTTAATTTCTTACCATTATTCGTTCACATGTCAATAAATAAATTCGATTAAAAAGATAATAATCACACGGAAATTGAATTTTGTCACAAAGGTATCAATAAAATGTCAATCTAATTAGAGTAATGTCACTTATTCATTTTCCTCACAAATCGCCAGACATTCCTTCTTAAGTTGACTCTCATGACTGCTAAAGATATCGGCGTGGGGAGCCGCCGCATGCAACCGGTTCAATCGGGCAAGGGTGCGGTTCAGCGGGGACCAGCGGCGAGCGCTAGTACGAACTCGCTCATTACTAAAAAGAGCCCTGAGCCTCCTTGAGCCATACCGAAAGCGGCTAGGCACGTTCAGCCGAAGAAGTCTTTCTAGTAGAGTTGGGCAGTCGATCCTCCCCCGCAGAATTTTAATAGCTATAAGTAACTGGTCTCTACTACGTCTCGTCTCCAAGGAATTAAAGCCTAGTGTTCCCAGTAGGAATTTAGTGGGGTACATGAATGGGTAAACTCTATGCTTAGCCTTGTAGAGAGACCTTAAGAACCTTTTTTGGACCTTTTCTAGCATTAGTTTATACTGTTCTTCATGCGGGTTCCAAACGCAAGCGCTAGCCTCAAGCTTGCTTCGTACAAGGGAAGTATAAAGCAATTGGGTAGTTCGAGGCCTACGGAATTCACGGGCATTTCTCGAAACAAAGCCCAGCCTCCTAAACCCTTCAGCTGCCAAGGAAGTTACAAGGTCGTGAAAGGTTAGTTTAGTGTCAAAAGTTACACCAAGATCTTTTATAGTAAAAACTCTCTGTATTATTTGCCCTCCGAGTTTGTACTTTGCGTCAATTGGAAAGGGAGACCGAGTGAACGACATCATGTAGCACTTAGCTACATTAAAGCTTAATTTGTTACTTAAACTCCAAGTTAAAACTGACTCTATATCTTCCTGAAGGAAACAAACACTTTGATTGTCAATAACCGATTGAATAAGTTTTAAATCATCGGCATATAACAAGCATGTAGAGTTCCTTAAGACTGTTGGCAGATCATTTATCATTATTGAGAACAACATCGGACCCAAGATTGACCCCTGACTCACTCCTGACCTAGTAGAGTAGGGCTGGGAGACAAAACATCCGTGTCGAACGAACTGCTGTCGATCTTTCAAGTAGTCAGCAAAAAGCTCCACAAGCTTGGGTGTAAAACCTAATGCCACCAACTTACACAACAAAATGTCATTGTCCACTCTATCGAATGCCTTTTGAAAATCTAGATAAATGACGTCTACCTGCCTGCCCCTGTCCATCTCCCCTGATATTAGGTCAACAAGTGTCAAAAGATTAGTATCAACCGATCTTCCAGGTCTAAATCCATGTTGGGCAGTGGTTATAAAGGGCTGAATCTGTGGCTCTAATTTTTGTTTCAAAATGATTTCGAAGACCTTCGCACAGGAACTAAGAATAGCAATAGGACGATGCTCTTCCACCAGTGTCTTATTACTGGTTTTCGGGATTGGTTTGACCCTGGTTGCCTTCCACTGGGCTGGATATAGGCCTGTTTGTAGTGATAGATTAAATATATACTCTAACGGGGCAATCAAGAAATCCTTACATCCTTTAATTACATAAGGAGGTATACAGTCAGGGCCTATGGAGCTACGAGGCTTTAATTTGCCAATAGCCGCAAGGATGTCTCCCTCCGTGATTCCGGTGATGTTTATGTAGTTGGCTGAAGAAGAGGTGTCGGACGCTGCCGCGCCGGAAGCTGATAATAGGGGTGGCTCCACTAAGAAAACATCACCAAAGTGCTTAGCAAATGCGTTCGCCGCATCTTCTCCGGAAACCGATGCACCTTTAAATTCTACCACAGGCTCAAAACCGCCCTTGGATTTAAGAGCTGTCACATGTTGCCAAAATAGACGCGGATTATTGCCAATTTCTTTTTCTATACGACTAATATAAGCTTCGTACGCTTGTTTCTGCTTTATTTTAATGTCACCACGCAATCTACTAAATTGATTGTATTGTAGAGGGTCTTTCGTTTTTTTCCAAGTTTTATGTAGCTGTGACTTTTTACCAATATCTTTTATCAGCTGTTTGGAATACCACACAGGAATTCGCCGACAGTTTCCTTTCTTCATTTTTTTGCGTGGAAAGCACAGATCAAAAATGTCATAAATAATTTCATAAAATTTTTCAACAGCCGCATTAACATTATCGCATGAGTAGACCAAGTCCCATTATACATCTTGGTTCGCGTATTTTTGACGAAAAAAGTTTATTCGGCCTGGTAGCGATCCGTGATCTAAACTGAATACTCTCTCTGGAGCCTTCCGGGCGATCGTAAGAGAATTTTTACTTTGCTGAAAATTCGAACGTGAGAGGAGTAGCGCTCTATGTGTTTTTTATGGTTTATATTAAATCATACACAGTATGATTATGATATGAGTGGATATCGTAGAAGGCGACTTAGGAATTAAATTACCAGGAAACGGGCAGCAGCGTCTTCCTAAGATTCCAACCGCATAGTGCGATCGCCAACCCGCCTGCCAAGCATGGCGATTATGGCACAACCCCTCATAGTTATGTTCGAAGCTTGGAAAACCATGAGGGAGGCCTATGTCCTGCAGTGGGCGTCAAATGGCTGATGATAGTGATGATGATACAAAGTTGAAGACGTTAAATGTGTCAACGAGTTTCATTTCGCCATATGGACGTTGAAAAATAATTTGTGGTGCCTGGAAAACGCCTTAAATTGCCTAAGAAAGACTGACGCAGAGCAGCGTTCTCAAGCGCGCTAGAGTTAAGGTGCGGAGACCGGTGAGTTGCCCGGTCTATACAAATTGTCTTTAATATGTAGCTTTAAGAACTTTATTATTTATGTTATCGAGGCCTGGGGAACTATCTGCGTCCAGCTGCTGGATGAACTTCTTTATTTTCTCTTGGTCAGTAGGAGTAATGAACAAAGAGTTAGTTGATGTTTCCTTTATTTTTATACTACTGGCTAAAGAATACTGAGTTTCACAATTAAGGTTCAGGATTATGTTAGCTAGAGTTTGGTCTACAGAGGAAAAATAGCTGTTGCATTCGTCAAATGAATCTGCAGCTGTGCTCTTGATATATGTAAGTTTTTGGTTAGGTAGTTAAATTGTTTTCTGGGTGTCGATGTGTGATTTGATTGATAGCATTCCATAGCTTTTTCGGAACATTTTAATTCTTATTTAATTCTTAGTTATCGTATTCTGCCCTGAGGTTCCTTAGAAGAGTGATGTGGTAGTTGCGGTATAAGTTTCTTGGTAGCGTCATCTGGGGATTTTCTGGATTGCATATGTAAGTTTATCTCTTTGTCTAGAGCAGCGTATTAAACCTGGAGAATTCGAGGATTAATATTAAATATGGAGCAACTGATTTTTACAACCTTTGAATGCCTTTTAACCAAGTCTGTTAAGGTTGGTGAAAATTTAGACACAAAATCGTCAAGAGAGTCGTTATTTGTGACCAGAGACCAATCGATCAATTCCGTTACTGTTTTTAATCCTTCGAAATCAATTTTTAACCTTGATCTATCCAAAGATGGGATTTTGATAAGTAATTCTTTTACTACGAGCATAACTAGGTCATGATCAGTGATATCCGCATTACAAATTACAAACTCTATTGGTGGCTATTAACCCTTAGCCACCTGACGTCGGTCTCAGAGACTCTGGTGATTTTATTATTAAAATAATTCTGATGCTATGCGCGCGGCGCAACCGTCCGTTCATGTACGCACCATCTGTACGCGCCACGCGCTCGGCAGCTCCAGATGTGCGCGCAGTTGTGAATTATAGGTAATTATATTTCGTGAGCGGTCTGAGTGACCGACCTCAGGTAGTTACGTTATTTTTACAACATAGTATTTATTTTTTTGTAGGTTCATAATGTCAAGCAAATTTATTACGATGGCTTGAGGAACTGCGAAAAACATCACACTGTACCAGAACTTCCAAATGAAGATTGCAGTGACGTAGAAGATGTTCCAGTAGACCACATTATTACGTAATGAAATAAATCAGTAATTCTGCTGTCCAGCATGCACCACACACCAGTTATTGATTCAAATACGCAAAAACCGGAGATGATCATGTTTTACAATAGCACAAAAGGCGGCGTTGACATGCTCCCAAATGTTCTATTTACTCCACATCTCGAAGAACACAACGTTGGCCGATGGTAATATTTTATAGAATGCTTGACATATCTGCAGCAAACGCATACATCATCAAAAAAATGAACCAAGCGCAATCAAAAATTTCGAGACTGGTCTTTATAAAAAAAAAGACAGATGATCTTATAAAGCCTCATCTGGAACGCCGCATGCAGTTTTGGTTTGCAAAGGGATCTTCTGTTCACCATTCGTCGAATCTTAAAAATAGAACAAACGCCCTGCACACCATCATCTAACAATTCTGAAAAGCTTGAAAAACGGAAGACTTGTTCAACATGTGACCCTAAAAAGAAGGGTAAAACAGCTTATATGTGTTTTGTATGTAAACATCCGATTTGTATTGAATGCAGTCAAAAAATGTGCCTTGATTGTCGCCGCAACTTGTAAAACTTTGTAAGTTGTGATTTTATAAAAATTATGCCTTGATTGAGCCAAAAGTGATTTATAATTTAAGAAAATATGTTGAACTGATAGTAAATAAGTAAATAATATTATGTCGCACTTAGAATTCCTACTCAGATCTCTAATTTCCAAAGTTCCTAATTTTGGTTCTATAATTTCATATGTTTATGTTAAGTGTTGATAAAGGATAAGTAAATAAAGATTTTTCCATTGTTTAAAAACTTAAAATTAATAAAAAATATAATAAATACACATATCCGACTGTCATTTAAAATAATATATAACAATAAAATAATTAAACATAGTAATTACGCAAGCGGTCTCAATGACCGACGTCAGGTCGTAGTGTAACTGAAAAATACGTCAGGTGGCTAAGGGTTAATGCGGGCAAAAATATGGTCAATGCAAGTTTTAAAGAGAAATTGTTTTTTGTCACAGAATCTTGTTATGTTTCGGAACGCAACTATTAGTAGGTATTTTTTATGTTAACGTTGTTATGTTGGTTACACAGAATATTTCCTTCTGATGCTTTTATTCTAACTAATAAATTTCATAGTTTATTCAGTTCTTTTATATTATTTTATGTGTTATTTTAAAGTCGATACTAATTTATTTGTTTCGCATGTTATCAAGATAATTAACAGATGGTACTAAAAAAGCAACTAAATCGCCTCGCTCCGGAACGGTCAAGGTCCACTCCTGGTTGTTGGCTTACTGCATACAACCCAGACGATTTAACATGGAACCTCGCTTTCTGTTTGTCCTCAAATACTTAAAATACCAAATACCAAAAACACCGCATCTATACGCGGTATTTGTTGGGACAAGCTTAATTAAAATAATTTCATTTACCTGCCTATCCAGTTATTACGAAAAACGACGAGATTAACAATATCAGCGGCAATCTCTGTGATTGCTCCAGCAATATAAATTTGGAGAATAATCCGCTGTTCGTACTTACGACGTCAATATGGGAATATTGTGTTACAATTTACGAAGGACTTCGAATTTAGAAATTGCTATCAACATTTTAATGGAGTAGGTATTGGAGACATGGTTAAAAAACCACTGTGAGTAAAAATATCTTTGGATAATTTTTGGATGAAAACTAATTTCAGAGTAGGGCTTTTTATGTAGGTCTTACTCTCCACAGAACAGAGAAAAACTCTCTCTCTCTGAGAGAAGGCCTGTGCCCTGCCCAGTGGGACGTATGTATATATAGGCTGCTTATATACATGTATATCATCATTATTCAGCCACAAGAAGTCCATTGCTGGAAATAGGCCTCCTCCATGGATTTCCAAAAAGACCGGTTGGAAGCTGCTTGCATCCAGCGTCATCCTGCCACTTGGATGAGGTCATCTGTCCATCTTGTGGCTGGTCGTCGATGTGGACTCCATTCGAGAACTTTTCGGCCCCATCGGCCATCATATAAGTATTATATAATATACATGTAGGGCCTGGAACATTCGAATATTCGCCTGTTTTACTATTCGAATATTTCGAATACTGAATTAATATGCGTTTTCGAACTATTTTCAACGCTACCAGCAGTTTATATACCAGCAGTATATAAACAAAATTAAGAGCATTGCCAACATACTTACCTATCCATTTCTTATTTTTGACCCTTTTTCGTCAAATTCACGAAACATTTGTTATTGTATCTTTGCAAAAATATCCGTACACCCTAGATTTTATTGGAGTGAAAGGTTTTTTTCACCGACTTCGAAAAAGGAGGAGGTTATCAATTCGACGCGTATATATATTTTTTGGCTATGTTCCTCCATAACTCCGTTAAATATTAACCGATTTCGACAATTCTTTTTTGTTCGAACAGGTATAACGTCCCGTAACGTAATTTTAATTTGGTGAAGATCTGATGGAGACTTTCAGAGATGGAGAACGGAACTCTTCAATGGACAGCAGTAAATAAGGCCCCATGCCCATCCTTTAGTAATATCCGTATTCATAAATAGCGTAAAAGTAGTCCCAAGTTAATTTGGTTACGTTCTGGTGAAGACTTTCGGAGATGGAAATTTAGAACATCAAATTTTAAAGCCACGACTTAGGTAGGGTAAATTATGGTTATAAGGAACTGATTTATTTTTCTCCCGCTCCCCCACTAAAAATTTAAAAATAAAATCTTAAATAATCTGGACAGACAGACGGACGGACGGACAACAAAGTGATCCTATAAGGGTTCCGAATTTTTTCCTTTTGAGGTACGGAACCCTAAAATGCACGCAGTTTACCGACCCGTTGTAATGAAGATAGTTCTTTAAATGTAGGTAAAAGAAATATTTTTCAAAACAATGATATTCACTTTTGTATAACGATATTCAACGATACTTCATTATTTTCGCGTGTGTAACTACCTAATGTGTTTTTTCAGGAAAACGTGTGGAGAAGTGGTGTCATCAGGGGCAGCTGGAGTCTTCAGGCAGGTAGTTACCAGCGGCAATTATTAAAGTCTTATTTATACAAACACGATACTGAAACTGAAACATAAATGGTCTTATAAAAACCGGACAAGTGCGGGTAGGACTTGCTAACCGAGGGTTCCGTATAAATTTGTAGGTACTTACATATTATAAATAGCTGAGCTTTTTCCGAACTTAATAGACAATTTTTTTATATTTTAATTACAAAATTAAATGTATAGTTTTCAGATTTTCATATTGCATTGTCATGTGTCATTACAGTTTGTTTTTGTAATTTTAAGAGTAGGTACATGACACCCTGTAAGGGCACTATAAACAACTGTAAATTTTCCCTGTACTTGAAGTATAGGAAGATATTATGTGCTTGCCAATTTTCATAGGTCAACGAAAAGTACCCTATAAATTTTAATTCCCTTGGGTGTCTTTTCCGTTTTTTGCGGCATAGGTAAACCGAAGTATATATATATAATTTTTTTTTATTTTTACGTTACCTTAAAAGTTTAATTTCTTCACAGCCTCAAGGGACTATACTTGAGTAGGTACCTATATGGTTTTAATTTCAACTCGATACCTCCACGCGTCCCCAAGATAAAGGGTCTTAACAGACAGGCGGACGGACGGACGGACGGACGGACAACAAAGTAATTCTATAAGGGGTTCGTTCTTCCTTTTGAGGTACGGAACCCTAAAACACGATTCCTTTAAAACACTCCTTATAGGCAGTTGCAATAACGTGTGGTTACGTATTTAATGTATTACGTATTTTACGTATATTTACTATATCACAAACGATTTAAACCTACTTTAAGGAGTATTTTAAGGAATCGTGTTTTTATAACAAGACTGAGATTTATTAAATTCAATTTAAATCAATAGTCTGAGGTAAAGATTTTTCTTTTACCACAGACTATGTAAACTGATTTGAGAAATTATTTAAAGTATATCGTGCATTTATAATAATTCTAAAATTTTATGTAAATTCCAAAATCCGTGAATGGACGGTTTCCCATTGGGCGATACTTAACGGCAACAATACGTTATCATATTACTTATCGATCTTCAGGTTTGATATAATGCCAGGCAGATAACTAGAAAAAAAAACCCGCGCAGAATGATTTTGCGATGGACACGTAAAGATAAGATAACATAAGAATATTTTATCTACACTCATATCATAATCTTCAAATTAAGAATTCAAAGGTAAACACATATTGACAGGCTTTAAACAATACATAACTTTAAAGAAAATTAAAAAAAAAGTGTAATATAATAGTAGATTATGCATTAAGGGGATAAAGCAGTGTATTATGTCTCGGGCGATATTTTGAACCCCAAGGACGAGGGATCCTAGGGTTAACTCATGAGCGAAGCGAGGGAGTTACAGAGTTAACTCCCGAGCGAAGCGAGGGAGTTAAAGCTAGAATCCCGAGGCCGAGGGGTTCAAAAACGCCCGAGACAAATACACTGCTTTATCTCCAAAATGCATACTCTACTTTATATAAAAACTGCGAGGCAATAAAACATAATACAATTAAAAAGAATTCTCCTTGATTTAGGGCTCTATGAAAAGTTTTCATTCTAATTTTGACGTTTGGTCATGGATTGCAAGGAGCTCGTTTATTAACCTTTGGTATGCGGATGTGCAAACATACACAGTAACCGTTGTGTGCGGATGTTCATGTTTGAACAACCTCTACACTCCACAAACTTTAGTTAATTTTCAACTCTAATTTAATGTATATTAAGTTAAAATTTGTTTTATTTGAATCCTAATGAACGAACGAATCATAGTCAACGTTCACCTAGACATCGTGAATGAAAAAAAAAACGAAAAAAGTCCATTTGAAATTGAGACTCCACCATACTGGGCTGATTGTAAATTTTTACCTAATGTTTATAACGTTATTATAGCGATTGGATACGCTAAAATTATATATTTCTTGGTTTTGTGCAACAAGGCAGTTCACTAACAACAGGAAAAATTAAAAAATAGTGGCATTACCTTAAAAATTTACTATAAAATTTTATTTTTTACGAACAGGTCGAAATTTTTCTAAATTCAGACTTCACAACCTGTATATAGAAATAACAACATAATTACCAATGTTTTTCAATGTATTCGATTGAGAATCTATCTGACAATATAATAAAATTACCATAATTAGTAATATCTCAAATATTTTATGCTTATTCGACAAAATCGTAACCGCGGCGAATGCGCTCTATTCGCGAGTTTTGCGTCGCAGACGACGGGTCGCCGAAGTGAGTGCGCCCCAGCATACCAAAGGTTCAATGATGATTGCATTCCAAATTCAAATGTCATAATTCCCTATATTTCCTTTGTTTGGGGAAAACAAATTATCTTAATCCTAAATAAATACCTACCAATTAAACAAACATACCTATATCTGAAAAACCACAAACTTTAGGAAATATAGAAAAATCCAACCTTTCTACGAGTATGGTACTTTAAAAAATATGCACCTCTAAATTATCGCATAGTTGGTAGCACTGATGACGCATACATGTCAGAGTTCATGTCATGCGCTTCATTCGTCTGCCAGTTTTGTTGTCAATCGGTTGCACCAATAGGTATCTCTTGCGCTTTTTCCGCCAGATTTTATTTTTGTTATCTGTCGTTGTTAGTTGTTACGTTGTTTTATTTGAGTGTTAAGTTTTACTGTTTGTTGTTTTGTTATAGTACTATATTCGTTATTACTTGTTGTTTTGAGTGTTAAGTAATTTTATCACGAAATCCCCCAACATAAGTATTATTTAATTTTAGAGTTTATAGTTTGAGCGAGTTACATTTACATTCACCAGTCTGCAATTGAATGAACGAATGATTGAATGAAAATATTTATTATTCGATCACTCTAAGCACAACACTATTTTTTATTTTCCCTTACGTGACAACCCACCAACTGTCAGTTTAGTCCACCTAATGAAAAATCAGACTATAGGGGATTATGAAATTCAGTACATTTATAATGACCCGGCTAGACCATAGGACACAAATGACTTGCTTTAAGTTGAGTTTGCATTACACATAATATGCCATTGACGAGCAGGTGTTATATTATAAAGTTACATTAAAGGTCAGATTTTTCACTTTATGTTACAGTTTTTTTTTTAAAGTGTTGCTGTGATCACGAAACAAAACTTAAGTTTTTTTTTAATGTCAAAAGTTGACTCTATAAAAAACCTAATCTCATTTTCGTGGTACCAAAGGTGCAACTAAAAATACCTAAAATTGCGCGCGCAAAACTGAGTGCAGACGATTGAATGTCAAGATACTTTTGTCGAAATTGCGCCATTTTGTTTCAAAAATTTCATTATGAGTGTAGATAAAGTAGTGTATGAGACTGCACATAACTTGGTATTAAAACACTCGCGAATGCTATTAAAAAACTCGCCAAGGCTCGTTTTTTAAAATCTCGCTCGTTTTAATTTATGTGACAGTCACATAAAATGCTATTTTATTGTAAGGTAAGAGATTTTGTTTTTAGTTAGTAAATAATTTGACTAAGTTTCTCGTAAATTCCGATCCGATCCCGCGTCCTCATAAACGAGGCCTGAAAGACGTCCATGTGAAGAGAAATTCAACTTACATTACATAAGTAAGACACACAACACGACCCGAAATAGGTCCATGCGAAAACAAATTCATTTGGTCAAGTTATTTGTGAAATACTTTAAGATGGACCTGCAATATCTTTGCTTTGTCAGCACTTGTTCACAGAAAATGAACCATGAACCGTCTCATCTAAATAAATCCCATCCAGTTTATTATGCTCTTCAGCTTCGCGGTTTTCATTTAAACGCTTCAAAAACTTGTATTTTTGTAGTTTTATGTCATCTCTCTCTATCTAAATGGTCCTTTTTGATTGGCATTTCACATATTCAAATTTGTCATGTTACTCGAACGATAGTTTAGTCATTCCTCATCATCATAATCAGTCTATATACATCCCACTGCAGGACTCAGGGCTCCTCTTATGAGTAAGAGTGAGAGGGATTAATATTTTTCTTACCTCAGAGATTCTCGCCCTCCGTTGAAATCAATTTCTTGTCGAAGAATTTATAACAGTTTCATTACTGTTGGAATTTCCTTCCGAACTGTATAGATATCGTTTACTTTATTCCTAATCAAGTGTAAATCGAAACTGTCTAAGTTGGTTTTCTCCCCCCACCCCCCGGGGTTCTCTTTTATCAGGCATAGAAAACACCATCATTCGATGTGCCCTCAGCTACGATTCGCCGCGCCGTGTGTTACCGGAAAACCCGAAAAAGAAGTCACGATTAAGTACCTAAGAAAAATATAAAATAAACTAAAAGTAGGTATTAAAACAACTCAAGTCCAACTCACCGATCAACTCTACCACACACTTTAAAATCAAAGATTGAGTTTCATTTACACATTCTTCTTCCTTTATTTTAAGCTAAACATTGAAAACAATTATATTTCTCGCTTGAGGCCGAAGTGGCTTTTTCGAAATTTTCACAAAACAACAAACAAGAAGATTTAGGTAGTATGTACTCAATTCAATTCTTAATTATGGCTACCCTAAGGATTCTGCCAATGTCGAGTTTTGGAGATAGCAAGTTTTTTTTTCTCACAAAATCTCAACAGCGGTTGACAGATCTCGTACTTTGATTTGACGGGTAACACTTGACATTGCCATATGAAAATCACATTTTTTGTTTTGGTTTTATGCCATGAGATTCTGGTAGACCTATAATGGTTCTAATAGATTAGAGTTTGTGCTGAGATATTTTTGAAAAGTGCATTAAAAACAAACAAACTAGCGTACGCACGTTCATTTTGCTGTGTCTTTCAAACCACCCACAATTATTGCAGTACTAGATGTACCTACACACCATCATAAGTGCTTATCGTGTTTATCGATATCATATTGTCCGGCCCGATATCGGATATCGGAGTCGACATTTTTCATACATTTTACTTACCCCGATAAGACACCGACACCGACACCGATATCGGATCGGATAATGTGGAAACGCTCTTAATCTTATTTACCCAAATAACTTTGATGTAGGTACCTATCTGTCTCACAATCGAAGAAATTAGAACTTAGAGATCACAATGGAGAAACCTGTGACACGTGATGACGTGACAGCAACGCCACATTGATGACATTGACGTGTTTACTTGGCAACGCGATTAAACAGGAATATAATATTCATTTTTATGTTCAAAATACTCGATAAGTAATTCGCATTTTCCGCCTGTAAGTTGGTGACTCGGATCGACAAATTTTTTACGCTCTTCAATTTGATGTGCATTTTGTTCGAGTCTACCGTAGACCGGTACGAAATTAATTATTAAATAGTAGGTATTACAAATAGTACCTCCCACAGAGTCGGCTGTCACTTTGATGTCAGTTTTATCTTGTCACGACACGCAAAAACTCGTTTGATAGCATGCACAGATTAAAAAGAAAAAAGGAAAGCATGATGCCCATTACCTATCCCAGTTTGTTACTAGTTTACTACTCGTTTGATAGCATGATACCTACCCATTATCGCAGTTTGTTACAAGTTTACCTATCTTCATTGGAAGTATAGAATAATGGCGACTGGCTGTAGAATACTCGAGATATGTAGGTACATTATAATGGCATTAGAGTATGGAGAGCATATCGTGCAATAATTTATTATGTGGATATAGACTTCCACTGCTTTAAACTTGTTTAGTATGGTTGTCGACATAATTTTACCAGGATCTATCAAGCCAAGCGGTTTTTAAAGTGATTCGAAGGAACCAGCCATACTCCCCTTATTCTCTTTTCTTTGTTTCTTGGAAAGCCGGAAGTGGCGTGCCCTCTGGGTTATAAAATTAAGTGTCAAACTCTAACTAAACAAATGTAGTTAGGTATGTTACATAGAGCCATTACTTTTAAAGTGATTTCCATTATTTTTATAGTAGTACCTTTAAAAGTGGCGGATTCCTTTCAGAAATCATTTGGATCATGCGACAAACAGTTGTCGGTGGCGCTGTCATCGTACGCGCGAGCGGCACGTCAAAGTTTCGGAAATATTGGCAACATCGGTAATTTATTTACACGCAAGATGGCGGCCTCTGCGAGTGCTACCCCGGTTCCGTGGTCGAATAATCAGGATGATTACGAGTTGCAAGATGTTATCGGTAAGTACACGAGTTTGTTATTTCATGTCCCTAACTTTCAAGTTATTGCAACAATATTTTTTTATCTCAACACTTATTTTCATCGATAAATAGAGGTGTCGGAGTTAAGCTGTCAAATTCCATACGATTTAGTTTTTCATGATTTTTAGAACGAAAAGTTCGTTGTCCTAGCCAATAATTTCGTATACCTACCTGAATAAAACCCGTATTATGTCAATTCAGTGATACCTCATACCTCAGTGATAAACTAATTAACTCATTTTGGCCAATTCGACCTCATAATTTGGTACATATTAAACTGGATGGATTGATTCGGCCAGGAATGATAAAATTGATAGATTTTATAGAATACGCACTATATCGTGTCTTAATTATTGTTTAGACGCTTCTCTACTATTAACTGACTCGTTAATAAACTTGATTAGGTGCTAATTCATAGAAATTGAGATCAGTTAGCAATTCCTTTTGTGGTGCAAGTGTGTCATCATATGGTATGTGTAGGTATTTCTTAATAATTCTTTACTCGGCTGCTAGTTATTACAAAACAGTGGAATAATTATGCAGAATGACTTGAGCAGAAGGAATTATAATGCAAGTATAAATTATAAGTTGTCTCCACTTTATAAAGACTGTTTTCATACTAATTAATATAATCAAATCAAAAACTTGTATTCATCGAAGCTCAGACATGGTGACTGAATTGATGTTAATAAATTATTCCTAGGTGTTCATTTGGTTTAGTTGTTATGCAGAAAAAATGAACAAATAACTTTATACTATGTCTTTTTAGACTCTTTTTCTGAACAAGTGCATTGAAAACCATCTGCATTGAACTGGTTTTAATGCCAGACATCTTTGTTATCTAAATGAACTTTAATGTTATGGTAGCCCTTTTTGCACAAGGTGTGCTTTATACATTTTTGAACAGTGTCTCTGCTTAGCAGTAAGCTCATTATATCTTCAGGGATCTTATTTTAGAAGAGAATTCAGTGCCTCATAAATGATGTATTAGCAGCCTGAATCTTGCAACTAATCTGGGGGCACTGCAATGCCCCCACCAAGTTGAGCAAAAAAGCGGCATAGCAGTACTATCCATTTCCTGAAACAGGTCAGGCCACTTTCGACCCCCCTGTAACTTCATTGTGGATAAAACTAGAAGCCTGGATTTTCAGTAACCAAGCAGGCATTGTATAAACATGGTATATTTCAAATTTCATTCAATTTGAACCGTTAGTTTAAGTAAATGGTTTTAAATAAAGACTAAGTTTGGAGTTTTTTCTTCAAAAATATCCATATATTTATAAAGTGATACCTACATTAAATTAGGAAGTTCATTAAGTCCCAGGTTCCCTCCTAATAAATTTTTTATTTTGCTACCTACAGTTTCAAATTTAGTGATATTTTTCCTGACATAGGTACATAATCTAATTTATAAAAATCTTGTGTCACAGTGTTTGTTATAGAACTCCTCCGAAACAGCTCCACCGCTTTTTATGAATTCTTTTGTGATATCTGGTAGGTCTGAGAATATGTTGTAGGCTAATTTATATGGCAAATCCATGTTTGCCGATTTAGCTGGTATTTCATAAATATATTGACTAAGTTAGCTACTGTCAGGATGTTTGTTTCCTTAAAAAATCTCTTAATCAATCCCTTCTGCCTAGTTTATAAATGAATATAGTCACTCTCTTCTGCAAGTTGAAGATAGACTTGTGTCTGCTGACCGACACTACAGTGGTATGCCATTGAACATTTAATATATAAAAATCTCATGTAACAGTGTTTGTTATCGAACTCCTCCGAAGCACCTTCACTAAATTTTTTAATTTTTTTGTCTGTATTTGGTAGGCCCGAGAATAGGTCATAGGCTAATAGATGTGGCAAAACAATGTCTGCCGAGCCAGCTAGTAATACTATAAAATTATATGAAATGAACAAGCCCAGCAGTAGCAACATCAGTTAGTTCTCTCATTATGACTGCATGTGCTGCATAAAAACGACTGCCCCTTTTTTTGTATAGAGAACCCATTAAAGCTTTGCACCAATAGTAATACTAAGAAATAGTAGGTTTTGTACCTACTCCAGTTTGTCTTTCTCCAGTACAATGTTACTGTCAACCTCCTTGACAGCTGGTAAGCTGTACTTTATAATTCTTGTTGTTTTTTAATTTAATAATAATGATCTAAGTGAACCATTTTGCACCTGAAAGATAGCATTATTTGTGTTGTCAAGATTGACTTTCTCTCGCTTAATTTTAAAACTGGCAAAAGAAAAACCGCCCCATTAGTTCTTATGGTACTCCCATTTTACTTGTGAACCTGGGGATTTTAAACTATTTATTCAATTTAATTCAATTATTTGTTGCTGACTAACAGTAAATAGGTGTTAGGTATACATTTTATGGTAACTTAGGACATAGTCGCTTATAAGCAGTGATCGAATAATCGGATGCATATTTACCTAAAGTTATTTTTTGGCTCACAAATTATGGAAGCGGCTTCTTAAAACATATTTTTAAGTATTGCTTATAAGTATTGCAAAATGGGTAGGACTTGTATGTAACATTAATTTATTCCTTATTATTAATGCCAGCTTTTTGCTGACCCTCCGATGTTATGGGCACTGCTTAATGTGAGCCTGAGGCTATGTGCAAGGTTTAAATAGAAATTTCATTGTTACCAACCAGGTGTGGGTGCTACAGCAGTTGTATTCAGAGCCTTCTGCAAGACTCGGGGAGAGAAATGTGCCATCAAAAGGATTAACTTAGAGAAGTGGAACACATCCATGGATGAACTGTTAAAAGAAATTCAGGTACCTATTTATAACTCGTTACCCTTTTTACCTGTAGTTATGGTCATGCGAAGGGAAATTTTTAGGAAAATTTAATATACTCCATATCCAAAACTGGGAAGTTTTACTTTTAACTACAAACAACTTTTAACACGGGGAAAACTTTGAAATCGCGAAACAATATGAACTGTTATTATTTACATACATACATTTTCATGCTAGAGGTGGTAACTTGAGTTTGGAATAGCTGATAATATTTTTTGTATTTCGAAGTTTCAAGTTGATTTTATTCCCCTGTTTTCAGATGTCTACAGGGATTTTTTAAACCCTGTTCTTAAAAGTGCAGGGTTGCATGTTGACATGCATGTTATATTATGTATGTGTTATGTTATTTGTGCATGCAAACGAACAAAACCGTGCCAACATCCTAAGAGAAAATCTATGAACATGCAGGGAATGATGATGTGGTTCAATGCCACCGTCAATCTTAAATTCCTGATAGTTGAGTGTTGAACTCAAACGAAAATAGTCTTAACTTTTTGTAAGGGCTAACAGTTAACTAAAAACAAGGTCTATAAACAAGGTCTATAAACTCTATAAAATCATGATAAGATCAAAATTAAGTACTTCTTAAATTTCTTTTAAACAGCCATTTAAATTGACTTTTAGTTAAGTGCTACTTAAAAGTGGCGTAACTCTATGTTAATATTAAATTCACTTAACCAGTGAGTGTGAAAATACAGCGCCTTATAGCTTACTCGGAGAACCGCCCTGGTTTTGTACAAGGAACAGCTATTTCTCTGTACAGAACCGGGTTATGTAGGAAGAATATTTACCTCCGTGTACATAACTGGCATTGTAACTGGTAATGTGCAAAGAAGGTAGGTTTCTTGCTACATTACCCAGTTTTGTATGAAGAATATTTTTTCTAGTAAGAGCGAAGAGCAAGGGATGATTGTGTGTATTATTAAGTATCAGGGTTGGGAAAATGATGTTCATCTTTCAGGCGACTATCAGCGATCGCTTGAAGCTGATAGGTGAATTGTGGATTCTCGTTAGTCATCGAAAAAATTTTCTTTGGGAAGGATGGGGGTAAGAGAGAGAGGGTGACAAAAGAAACGAAATAGATAAAGGTTGAAAGTTGAGCTTATAGTAATTTAGTAAAGTTTTCACCACATCCTGACTTTTACTTGTAGTAATATATTTTCCCATTAATAAGATGTGCAATGATTTTTTTCTTACAGGCAATGTCAAGTTGCAACCATGAAAATGTTGTGACATACTACACAAGCTTTGTTGTGACTGATGAGTTGTGGCTTGTCCTGAAACTACTTGAAGGTAATGAAATAAAATATAGCCTTCTTCAATTTAATGTTCGTGTGGGTAAACAGACCATGCCAAAAAATAAAAAATATGTTTTCATAATAATAAGTTGCCCCATGTGATAACTAAATAGTTTTCAACACTAAGTCATTAACTACAAATTGCTATCCCATTTTCAGCTACGTTTTTACAATTGTGAGGAGTAGTTCTGCAAAATCAATATTTGTTTAACAGCAATGGACATTGAATTGTGACTTTTATTGAGACTAACAATGCGTTGGATACACATGTCATTCTACTTTTGCAACATGGTTGCAGGTGGCAGCCTTTTAGATGTGATAAAACACAAAATGAAAGTAACTAACTGTAAACATGGAGTTTTCGATGAGGCAACAATTGCTACAGTACTCAAAGAAGTTCTCAAAGGGCTTGAGTATTTTCACAGCAATGGACAAATACACAGGTACTTCATATTTACTTATGCTATGTTGTTAGAAGGTATGGATTAATACGTGGCAAATCTGTTTACCTCTTCCGCCTTTTGCATGTTGTGCTTTTCAAATACATAATAATGTTACGAAGTATAGTATAAGTACCGCTCAAAACTAAATAAGATTTCGAAGTGCAGTACAACTTGTTGCTTAGGTTTTATATTATAACTGGCCACTAAATATTAAAGTGTCATCCTTTACGAAACTTAAAAACAAAAGAACATCAGCGTTTTTTAGCTGTTCTTAATATGGTGGTCAAGAGTCTATTTGTACGTAAAAACAAAGTGACGCCATTGAGTGTTCTTAACTTTTTAATTACAGAAAACTCATTTTAAGTGGCCTTTCAAGTCTTCTGATTGAGTATTTACTCTCAGGCGGATAAGTACTGCGTAGAAATCCCATCTCTATTTTCTACACATGAGGAGTGTCTGTTCAAAAGGGACCATCTGCCATATTCACAATTTTAGTTTTCGGGCGTCGTTTTTTATGTTAAATTACAGGCTGCCTCTGAATGTGAACGAGCAAAATGACCTATATCTGCACGAATTTTTACACCAAGGGTGGAGATTCTGTTCAAAAAGGGCTAAATTTTGTCGTTCAAAGAGATTTTGAAAAAGTCGCAACAAAAGGGACTAATAAGTATTCTTATTCAATATGGATGGTAATTCTTAACCGACTTCAAAAAAGGAGGATTGGGCCTACACCACCTAAATTAGGGGATGCAATTTTTTTTCTCTCCTACCCCATAGTTTGGGGCGTCGTTTCGGATTGTTCGCTTAGAAATATTGTGGGTGTAGGAAGATATTTTTTTGATTTAGGATTCCGTTTGCGAAATATTAAGCTTTAAATTGCAAATTTTGGTCGGGCAAAAAGCGGCACAAAAATAACGTTTATTGTATGGGGGCTCCCCTTAAATATTTATTTTATTATGTTTTTAGTATTTGTTGTTACAGCGGCAACAGAAACACATCGTCTGTGAAAATTTCAACTGCCTAGCCATCACGGTTCATGAGATTACAGTCTGGTGACAGACAGCAAGACAGACAGACAGACAGACGGACAGTGAAGTTTTAGTTATAGGCTCTTGTTTGGCACCCTTCGGGTACGGAATCCTAAAAAAGAAAACTTCGTACAAAATTAATTTAAAATTACGTCGATTAAGTTGTAAAGCAGATAAAACCGCCTCTTTCTACGGAACCCTACACTGCGCGTGGAGCGACACGCACTTGGCCGGTTTTTTTTTGCTATATTCTCGCATGTCTCTGTCAAACTTTAACCGATTTCGATAATTCTTTTTTGTTCGAATTTTGACCCATTGGTTCCATTTTCTTGATCATAACGGACTAACCCCCAGTTTCTCGTACACTAACACGCTGTTAATCTACTGCATACAAAATAAAACACTGATAGCTGTTAACAGTAAATGAACAGCTTGTTAGTGTTCGCGAAACCGGGGGTAAAAGACGTAATTCAAGTGAGCCTGATTGCTGACTGCAGTGGGCGTCAAATGGCTGAGGATGATGATTTCACTTTATTATTTGGTGGACAGTTGTAATTAAAAACCAAAGAACTTTTTTTTATTCTACTTGGAAATCTTATTCCCCTGTTTTGAGCAGCAGGTATATATTACGATATTTGGGGTTATTCCACTTGCTATTGGAAAAATCCCTGCTAATTTTTGTCCATAAATTCCACTGACCCTGAAGTGAGTGCATTAAAGTTCCTCAAATCCCCCGAATCCAATAGTTCTATTTAAATACGGTGGAGATTTGTTTACATAAAATCAATTTTTCCCACTTTTGGATATTTCCAATGGAGAAAATTGGCACCTGTGGCTTTTTCTTTCAGTGTTATCTGATTGATATAATTGTAGTGTAAACACTAGGTAGGTATGGCAAGCAAACTGCAAAAAATTAAGTGTAAAAACTTTAAATTAAAATTTTTTCGTTTTGTTAATGTTGGCAATCTGGTTTGGCGCACGCGTGACGTCACTCGCATATACGTGACAAATCGATTGGTATCTGATTAAAAATAGATCACATGGAAAATTAGTACAGGAATATTTATGTGGTTCTTCCGCCTATGGTCAAGGGTGCGATTTGTCAAAATACGTTTCTATCAAAGGCTCGTTTGTCATGTGGTTTGCATTAGTCGCGATTCGGTATATATATCAATATCCGAAACATCAGTAAAGATATGACAATATTAAGAAAATAATTAACCTATCCCCGATTACTTGTTAAAATTTTTGCCTTTGGCGGAATCACCGTGCAAAGGCAGCTTTGACAAAAAGGGTGTTTTGACGAATCGCATTTTAGACAAATGTAATTTGACCAAAGGCATTTTTGACAAAAGAGATATTTTGACGAATCGCACTTTTGACGAACGTAATTTGACCAAAGGCACCTTTGACTAACATTTTCCTTCTATATTAGTATAAACTAATTATGATTAGTACATACTGTGAACGAAAACATCGTGAGAAAACCCGGGGCTAATTGGCTTCGTACCTACTCGTATTGACATTGTCTTGCCTGTCAAGCCAATTAATCTGAGAGAATAGGTGCTGGACACGTTTACTTATTTAAAAATATATCCCTCGCACTATAGGGTCTGAGCGGTCACTTCACCTATTTAGTGTAAGAAGGAGTTGCCGTCTACATCATATGACATAGACGTCTTCTTCTTCAGCGTTTGTTGTCCGCTGTTGGACTTATGCCTCTTCATGAGTCCTCCATCGCGATCGGTCTGCGGCTATTGTAGTCTACGTCGACCCTGTAGTAGCCCTGATGTCATCAGACCATCCTGCAGGTGGTCTGCCTACATTTCGTGCTCCTGTGCGCGGACGTGAAAGGCCAACATGGACGTGAAAGGCCTAAATTCAAATTAGTAGGTACACATACATAAGCTCGCCCCCATATCCTGAAGGGGTAGGCTGGGACCAGGGTTTGCCACTTGGCATAATGCAGAAAAACCTATTTCGCTTAATCAACAATATCAATAATAATATAGTCAATTTTTATCACTTAGTAACAAGTGGCTTGTCTGTATGAATAATTAAAAGTAGATATTTTTTACAAGTTGTTCATCTTTTGTCTTCCCCTCGTCAATCTCTGTCGTCAATGTTGACCGCTCTGAATTGGAAATTGATAAATTATTTCCCGACTCAGATAAACATTTATATTCACACACAACATTGTGAAAGCGAAGTTGCGAATTCTTCCATAAATAAAATGACATTTGCTTATGCGAAATCTATTTACATACATACATATTGCATTGTAGACGTCAGTTAATTCGGAATATATCAAAAGCGAGAGGCATAGCTATGCGATAATTCGCCGAAGAACTAAAGTAATGGACATAGCTGAACGGATTAGCAAACTGAAGTGGCAGTGGGCTGGTCATATCTGCCGCAGGACCGATAACCGTTGGGGTAGACTGGTTCTAGAGTGGAGACTGCGAATCGGCAATCGTAGCGTAAGACGCCTTGTCAGCGACGACATTCGCAAAGCGGTGGGCACTGACTGGAAAAGAAGAGCCGAAGATCGGGCTCAGTGGCGTGTCTTGGGAGAGGCCTATGTCCAGCAGTGGACTGACACCGGCTGATTATGATGATGATAATAGCTATGCGTAATTTATGGTGCATTATTTAGAATAGTCATATTTAGAACAGAAAACAACTATTGCTCTTCTTAATATAACGTAAAAGGGTTATTCTTGTTTCCTTAAAATGTTTGCTTTCACGATAAACAAAAAAAATATAATTGACAGACTCTTAGCTGTGCCCGCGACTTTGTTAGTGTGGGATTAGTTTTTGGTTTTTGCTTCGGGATTTTGCAGAAGGTTGGCTCGGGATAAAATCTATCCTTAACAAAATTTACAGAAATTTGCTCAGCGGCTTGGGCGTGAATAAGTAGCAGATAAACAGACAGAGTTATTATCGCATTTATAACATAAGTATCGAATTGAGTAACGTTCTCAACAGCAATAAAAAGTTGTCAAGCCCCTAAGCCGATGAATGACAACGATGAGATATAAAACACTCCTAGAATACGGAAACCTAATTTGTTTCCTTTACTTAACATATTTGCATAACATGTTAGTTCACTAGTTTTAACGGCCTTTGTGTAACATAATTTTAACAATTTTGCGAATTGAAATAACTGTTATAATTGTTTTCTAGCTGAATTGCGACTGACTTTTCTGGGCGTATTTTCTGTTGTCTTAGCCTACCTAATTTAGTTTTCTTTCTTTTTGTCTTGTTATTTATTTCCATATTTAATCTTACTTCACTAAATATGCTATGCCACTTTCTCCGTTCGATTATTCTATAAAATCCTATCTACAAGTATATCGAACAACATATAAAGTATGACCTACCACGTTGACATGATTAATCAGGTTTGCAGGTACAAACTCCCAACTTAGTAGGTCTAATTAAGGGTACAAAGTGGGGTACGTGAACCACTAGGGCAGCGATGGTGAACCTCTATTGATCAACGTGCCATTTTCTCTAAAGAAGTGTTTGCCATAGACGTGCCACCAAACAATTTTGACTTAGAGATGACACTCAAGTTTCCTTACAATGTTTTCAAGGCTAGCGAGTGGTATTGCTACTGTAACTTTACAAATGTACGAAACTTTGAAAATAAAGTCATTAGTATATACCGGGTACCCAATGCGAGGCCGGCGTTCTACCGCTCTGTGTGGGAAAGTAATAAAAATAAGTAGCTATGTATGTGCAATAAACTCGAAACTCCTCATTTACAAAAAAAAAGCGCTTCAAGTATGGTAATAAATGTTTCAGTTAGGTATATTTCCTTCAAAAACAACTCGCGAACGTTTGTTGCAACTTTGTTACTTTTTAGATCGGTGCGCGTGTCCATAATACTTTGTCACGTGCCATCAATGGCATGCGTGCCATCATTGGTTCGCCATCCCTGCTCTAAGGGTCCGCCATTCCACAGTAGGGCGTTCGCGATAAGATTTACATAATGTAATTTTTATAATGATTTACATAATGTAATCTTCTGAACTGTACTTACACGATAAGAATGTAGATCTGCCTGTAGTATAGAATGTAGATTTGCTTATTGGTAATAGTTTAAACTATCTAGATCGGCTTTTAGGATTTGTGTCATTTCTATAATAAGTTGTATAAGCGTTTAGTGCAACCAGTTAATGTAGGTGCTCAAATAACTTTTCGGCCACCAGACAAGAAGTTTTATTACACAAGCAGTGATAACCTAAGTCCTGGCAAATGACTGCCTTGACAATGTAGCGGCTAAGTACTAGTAACGCATAGTCGCGGGCTAGGTCCGGCAGGGAGCCGCCGTTTATTTTTTGTACATTTCCTGGGTGTTTTCCATGCTCGTGTGGTCCTGGCCTGGTTACCTTAGCACAGGTTTTCCTGGTGTGAGCCCAATATTGTGTTGTGTGGATGTTATTATCATTATTTATGTAGCATCATTATAATTTGTATTTCATTTCATTAAGTTTTTGTCTGGGTGTATTATATATTTTTAGGGTTCCGTACCTCAAAAGGAAAAAACGGAACCCTTATAGGATCACTTTGTTGTCCGTCTGTCCGTCCGTCCGTCCGTCTGTCAAGACCCTTTTTCTCAGGAACGCGTGGAGGTATGAAGCTGAAATTTATATCAATTACTCAGGTCTACTGTCCCTTGAAGCTGTGAAAAAATCAAACTTCTAAGCCAACGCAATCAAAAGATACAGCCGTTTATGCCGCAAATTTTCGACACTTGCAAGGGAATCAAAACCTACAGGGTGCTTCCCGTGAACTCAGAATCTTGAAATTTGGTACGAAGCAACGTCTTATAGCATAGATAAAGGAAAAATTACGAAAACCATAAATTTTTAGTTACATCACATAATATATTTTTTTTTAATAATTTTAAACTTACTACCCATTTCCTCATAAACGCGTAGAGGTATTAAATTGAAATTCATACCAAATACTCAGGTCTATAATACCTTTAAGCTGTAACAAAATCTAACTTCTATGTCAACGCAATCAAAAGAAACAGCAATTTAAGCTGCATATTTTGAAACTCGCAAGTACTCGCAAGGGAATCAAAACCTAAAGGGTACTTCCAGTCGACCTAGAATCTTGAAATTTGGCATGAAGCAACGTTTTATAGCACACATAAAGGAAAAATTCCGAAAACCTTAAATTTTTAGTTACATTACGAAATATATATTTTTTAATAAATATAAACTTATTACTTTTTTCCTCATGAACGCGTAGAGCTATCAAGTTGAAATTCATATCAAATACTTAGATCTAATTGCCTTTAACCCGTGAAAAAATGTTGTTGACATTGCAGGTTTGTAAGGAACCCTCGGTGCGCGAGTCCGACTCGCACTTGGCCGGTTTTTTAATAGTATCACAGTTACACGTGGTTTATATTTCTCGAACAAATTACACCTGGGGCTAGCAAAAACCTTGACGGAATACAATAATTTTCCGTATTTTAACGATTTCTATCAATGTGAATCTATAGATCTAGGCTGGAAGCAGACTGGAATGAAATATGCATTAAAACACGTTGACGTAACATCCGCAGAGACATAAAAGCCGGTAACATCCTCCTGGGCGAGGACGGGACGGTCCAGATCGCGGACTTCGGCGTCTCGGCGTGGCTGGCGACGGGACGCGACATGTCGCGGCAGAAGGTGCGCCACACGTTTGTCGGGACGCCCTGCTGGATGGCTCCCGAAGTCATGGAACAGGTAAGCGTCTGGCCTTATTAGGCGTCCTTAACAAAAGGGCGCCAATGAAATATGAAATGTGTATGTCTGTCCACCCATCCATCCATCTGATACAAATTTAACATACAATTAAAATCCTCTTTTAGGATCACGGTTATGATTTCAAGGCGGACATCTGGTCGTTTGGTATAACCGCCATAGAAATGGCCACCGGCACTGCGCCCTACCATAAATACCCACCGATGAAAGTATTAATGCTGACTCTGCAGAACGACCCTCCAACGTTAGATACAGGTAAGCCTTGGCTGGAGTGGCCAAAGCGTAGCATTAATAAAATAACAATTTTGCTAAGGGCGTTTCGCGTAATGTATGTAAATAGAGACTATTATATATTTCCAGGCGCTGAGGAAAAAGAGCAGTATAAAGCATACGGAAAAACATTTAGAAAAATGATCATAGACTGTTTACAAAAGGATCCGACGAAAAGGCCGTCGGCCACGGAACTTCTAAAGCATCCATTTTTCAAAAAGGCTAAGGATAGAAAGTATTTAACACAAACTCTAGTCGCAATCGGTCCGAGTATGGAAACCAGGGTACACAAGGTAATAACGACACATGTTCTGTTTTTTTAAGGATAAAATACATTCTTGTGGCAACGATTACTATGCCAACTATGATTACACTCAGAGATCAGAAAGTTTTTTTAACGTCCTTACGTAAAATCCTTAATTAACATTCTGTTTACTCATTGTGAATGCGCTTGTGCGATATATTTTTTCACTTCTCATGCTCTAAAAGTTCGTCTTTATGTCGTGCGTAGGCGACATAAAGTCGCTTTTTATGCTCTAGAGCATAAAGTAAAATCTTCGTCGAAGACCAAGGCAATCGCTGCAACAGCCACACGAACATCTTTAACTTCATACAACAACCTCTTTATTTTATTTCGTTTCGTTCGTATTCTAAGACCAAGGCAAAGATACCAACAGCCAAAGTACACAATAAAACTTCATGAAATAAACTTATAATTTGTATTTCGTCTCATTTATTATTTTTTATATTTGTTTATTTTTCAATTTAGTAGATCAGTATAGTATTTAAGCCATAACAACAACTTATCATAGTTATAAAAAGAAAATGTTTTTATAACTGAGCAGTATGTAACGACCTTAAGTCAGGTGTCACGTCCCTACAGAAAAAAAAAGAAAAAAAAGTTAATTGGCGGGAACCATAATTATTTTTACATGTTGCTGTTTCATTTCCTCGCAATCGAAGTGAAAAGTAGAGTGTACAACTCGTCCATAAAACCCATTTTACACTCGACTTTATATCTATCCTCGCTCGCAAGCTCGCTCGGATGGATAAACGTCTCGAGTAAAATGGTGCGTTTTATGCACTTGTTGTACAATCTACTATTTTAGTTACCTGTATAAGCGGGTAACTAAAAAAAATTATTCAAAATAATTCATAAATAATGCAAAATGTAAAATTCGAGCGAGACAGCATGCACCACATAAGAGCAACTTTAATCTAAAAGAATAAAAAACATAGGGATTAAGACGTCACAAAGGAGCGTGGGGCCTACAAAAGTTACTTCCTTGTTTCTGTTCTAGGCAAGGTCTATACTAGTCCGTGTTTAGTCTAGTTCTAGATGATTGAACTCCGTTAGGAATGATATCGCACTTAGGTTCCCAGCATAAATGTGTGATTGAATATCCAAACGTGGGCACAGGAATTGCGAAACTAGGGCATGGAATTTGGGCGGAGACAGTCAAGGAGGCCACTTATCCGTCATTAAAAATTAGTCGGGAGGGCTGTGGATAGTGCAGGCAAATGCCAGAATTAACAGCAGCCTTTATTTGACCGTCAGGCCAGTAAGCGGCAGCCGGGCACCTCCGGCCGCCTCCACCGAACGGTCACCGGCGAGTGGGTCTGGAGCGAGGAGGAGGAAGATCGGCTAGACGCCCCGGACTCGGACGATGAGCCTTCGGACGAGGACAAGCGGCCGATGAACCAGCTCCAGCGGGCTGACAGCTCCGGCAGTGACAACGAGGAGGTTGGTCAGCATTACCAGCTTCAAGGAGAGCGGTAGAACCAAGCGTGGATTGGGGGGAGGGCATGGTTGCTATAGCCCCCCCCCTCTGTCTGACGACCGAAGCACTTAATTGCGACCGATTAAAAACATTCACTCGTCGTAATCTCTAGCTCTTAAGAGGTGTTTTGCTGAGTGAAAAATGTTAATTAAAATTGCCAGTTAAATTTAAATGTGATGCTTTTATCAGTACATCTAAATGTAAACAAGATGAACAGTATTTTACTGGCACAGATTTAAAGAAAATTATCATAATGCAAATAAAATTTTTCGTACTTATAAAAACTTGATTCCTTAAAAACTCCTATAGTAAAAGGAAAAACCCAACCACAGATCCTTTAATCTGTCTCTGAGAAGTGTTTTAGAGGAATCGTGTTTTTATAAATACGTCCGTTACTTTTTAAGCAGTGTCATCGGCATTCCTCCGGTGATTCTGGTATACAATGTCACGTTTTTGTGTTGTACCAGGCAACTGTCCAAGGCGCCCCAGAGGAGGAGCGTGGCTCCTGGAATTTGGGTCACGATGCGGCGCCTGTCATCAACCTGGTGCTGAGGATGAGGTGAGAACTCATTGTTTTTATCGAGTTAAGCCATTGAACCCATTCCGAACTTTAATGTAAAGATAATTTAACTCAGACTGATTGAATCTCAAGGGTCACGTTCAGGGAAACGTTTCACTCCTGCTTTGGTGGTATATGATAGTATGAGCAATATCTGTTAACTTATCTGTATTTTTTTTAAACAGGTTCCGCCACTACTAATAATGTGGCGACCTTTAGTCTTTGTAATAAAATGTAAAAAAGTAAGTCTAAACATTAAAATTATGCAATTAAAAATTATACAATGAAAAATGTCCTATGATAAAATGATGTTTAAAAAATGTAAAATTAAAATTTAAAACTATACAAGTAAAATGCTAAGTCTCAAGTTTAAAAGGAAAAATTAAAATTATATAATAAAAATTCCTAATCCATTAAAAATAAAAAATAAAAATGAGAATAAAATTCTCAGGGTACCCCGACGCCTTGTCTCTGACTACTCCTACGAGTAGTGACAAGCAAGGCGCCGGGGTTAAAAATGAAATTTAAAGACATAAAAATAAAAATGTCAGAATTTCAAATGTTGAAATGTAAAACAAATGTCAATTATAAAATAAAAGTATAAAGTGTAAAATCAAAATTTCTCCTTCAAATAAATATAATTCACTTGCAATGTTATTGGGTGCTATTGTTACTCTCCAGCGTCTGCTTACACTATCAGTAAAATTTTGGTCAGCAGTAAAATGTTATTGTCAGTAAAGAATAAGTATGTTGTGGCTGGACGAAAATTTGTGTATTTTCCTTTTTTGGCTGCCTCGTTAGCTAGAGGTTACCAATCCTATCTACGAAAACAGAGGTCGGAATCCTAGTTTGAGACAAAAAAGAGTGATTAAGTACTATGCAAGTTATTGTTCACTATTATTATTGTGCCATATGCTAGCCAATTAATACAGAATCTGGATGGGTATTGGGTTGGGCTGAATTAGGTACTTCCATACATTTCATTAAGCTTCTGTTGGTGAGCCGCAAAATAAATACTGACCAACCGGCAAGAGACGACGAAAAAAAAGCACTGTGAGGAAACTTGGGTGCCTGAGGTGTTTTATTTTATTCTTTATTATATTTAATTAGGACAACCTGTAGCTAGCACACTAATACATTATAAATTACAAAACTTATAGTTTAAGATAAGTGCCTAGCCTATTAAGGTTGCCACAGCATGCACCTTTGCTAGTGATTAGTTTAACTTAAAATTTATGTCTAATTTAATGAATCTACAATTAAGCTGTAAACTAAATTAAGTTAAACATAAGAAAACATTACGTAGGTATTCCTGATTTGATTTTTCCCTTAAATGTTCAAACATTATCAGAGAAGATGTCGACAGAGAAAGCTGATCATTTAAGTCGTAAGAGACGAGGCATCGTAGCGTTGTGGTTTTGGAACAAGGCGGGTTGAACAATTTATTAATTCTATACCTAGAATATTTGGTTGGTACTTTAAGATTAATTTGAGACAATATTTGCGAACAGTCTATTTTATTTCTCAGTATTTTAAAAAGGAAGGTTGTGTCGAGTAATAATCGCCTAGAGTGTAGGCCATCTTGAAATGCGGTAGTCTATTCTTGTAACTTTTTATGTCTTTGGCAGTTCCACTGCTGTAAGCTAGATGCCACAAGAACCTTTTTTGGATTCGTTCTATTCGTATGATGTGAACGTTATAAAGTGGAGACCAAACTACGCTACAGTATTCAAGAGCGCTCCGATCCAGAGAGCAATAAATAGCTATCTCGGTCGAAGCCCTTGAACACCTTGCAATTTCTAATTGTGGAACCTAGCATCTTTGAGGCCTTGGAAATATTTTAATCTATATGGGGCAAAAATGTAAGAATTACCCCCAAGTCCCTTATCTATTACTTCCTGCAAAACTACACCATTGATACTGTATTTTGTGAGAAATATATGAAAATTTGTAGTAAATTTTATGTGATAGCACTTTTTAGGATTAAGCATCATTCCGGTGTCTTCACGCCAATTGGCTAATCTATTGATATCATCCTGCAAGAACTCGGCATCTTGCAAACATAAATTGTTCCTAGCTAGTTTGAGGTCGTCAGCATGCTGTACAGTTTTGAGTGCCAATGTGTGAGGTGTTCGCATAATATCGGCGTTTTCAAGCACAGAGTGCTTACGTAATTACGCACATACCCTCTCTTTAAGAGAAGGCCTGTGCCCAACAGTGGGACGTGTAAAGGGTGCATTATTAGCTACCGAGAATATTTCCTCCGCCCGGCCCGCAGGAACTCCCGCCGGGAGCTCAACGACATTCGCTTCGAGTACATCTACGGGAAGGACACGAGTGAGGGCATCGCGGCTGAGCTAGTGGGCGCGGGGCTGGTGGACGCGCGGGACTCTGTGCCCATCTCGTTGAACCTGGCCCGGCTGCTTGAAGCCCGCGCGCTGGCGGCTCCCGCCAACGCCGCCCAGCTCCCGCCGCAAGCTAAAGCGGTCACCTTCGGATTGGTGAGTTGGCTCTACAAACGCGAGCCGCACCGCAAATGCGTCGCTACCAAGAACGTTTTACCCAATGCCATGTTTGTGTGTAACTAACTGTGAAATTAAGGCCCGAAAGAAGACATGCGGAGTCTGTTGAATTTAGATTATCTTTCGGTTGTACTGTAACTGCGACCCTCATCTAATATATGAAAATCTCGTGTCACAGTATTTGTTATCGAACTACTCCGAAACGGTTTCACCTACTTTTTTTTAAATTGTTTTGCGTATATTTGGTAGTTCTAAGAATAGGCTTTTTAATATGGAAAAACAACGTTTACCGGGTCAGCTAGTAGACTATAATAATCGCAGTTACAGTACAAACGACTACAGACTACGTAGATACGATACTGCGACTACACTAGACTACAGAAATAACTATTGTAACTATAATTAATTTTAATACTGCCCTCAAGTGCTTTGAGGGTAGTAGATACCCTGTAGGTATTTTCTTTAGGTATTTTCAGTAACCTTGTTCACAAACGTTTCCCTCTGTTTTAGAATTCGGCGGCGCCGAATGAGCAGTTCGACGACAAGGCACTGATCGGTTTCGCCCAAATATCGATCGTCGAATAGGAGTGGTGCGAGCTAAACGACAGGGTTCACGTGGTGATGTTACGCTGAATGTTTATCTGCGCTTGCGGGCAGTTAGATCAGACACGTTACGCGCGGCGTGTGATCCCTCAGCTCAAAAGTGCGATGGAATGCGCCCTGTCCCACTCAGACTAGAATTACGTGTACATTATTACTACGCTGTTGTCATTTCAGCGGGCTGTAAAAGAATGAGCAGCCGCTATAATTAAAATAGTATAACTGGAAAATCACTCTGAATTTAATAAGCATAAATGAGCCCACTTAGCTCCAATTTTAACTTTCAGACTGAGCGCCTTAAAAGTCCAGGCTTATGAGCCAAAATACAAATTTATTTTCTCCAATACAAATTATTTTCTCGAATAGTCCAAAATACAAATTATATTCTCCAATAGTACCTAGCGTTATGCCATATTACATCACAAAGTATGCACTCCATAATCGGTTTACCCCGTGCTATAGAGCTCCTGGCTTCCGCTTCTCAAATACCGAGAGCAAAATAGTAGCAAACTTACCCTCTTATTCGTTATGGGTAACGAAGCTGATTCCTCAAGCGGGTGAATCTACTCGAAATCTTCGCCGTCATTATCCTCGTAATAATTGTCATAATTCATCGTTGTCAGCGCAACAGGTGTTTTTTTTTTCTATCTTAGTTGGATTTGATTGACACTTTTACATATTGTGTATTTAGTTCATTTCTATTGTGCTGATAACTGTGGGAACTTGGTGAGAAAAAAAATGTGAATTGGCGACAATTTGAGTAGATTCACCCGGGCCTCGGTGAATAGTGGCGCTAAACAATTACACTCATGAATTTCCAATTTCACTTTTCATGGGTGTTTTATGTAAAATGTGTGAAAAAGAACAAAAAGTCCAATCCATGACCACACATTTGTCTTCTCTGGACGCATGGGTCCCGCAAGGCACGCCACTTCTTCCTGACAATCTTCCCCAGATCGTCAGTCTAGCAAGCTGGTGGCTGGTCCAAATTTGCAATAATTATAATAAGTTTTAGATTTTGTTTTCGTCGGTTCCATTTCCACTGGATGCCGCTGTATTTGATTTGTACAAATAAATGGACTCAGTCTGGGTGTATTATGATGTTTATGATGTCTGTCCGGCCACGATGGCATAGTTGTACCAGGACAGGTGATTGTGTCGTATGGAAGTTATTATTATCATATTGGCTGGGCAGTACCGGATCCCAATTGGAACGGCTGCCGTTTGACATACAGAAGACCGTATGATTGCGTACGATTTTTCACCTTTTTGTCCGTATTAGTTGAATAACATAATTAAATGAAATATATAATTAATTACTAGTGGAAGTTGCTGTGCATGTTAGCCAAAAAACGAGTGGGACAGTGCACTAAATCCATACGTTTGATGATAGGTATTGGTAGGAATAGGCTAGTTGCTGCCAAACACACTGCCGTAAAGAAAATATGGCCTAATTGATTTAGTTTATAAAATTCGTCGTAGTCGGTTTTGAAGTTAACGCGATTCGCATTTGTGGAGCGTGAGGGAGGATGCCGCATTATTTGCAAGAGCTCTCTGCGAACGAGTCTGATTTTGTTGCTCGCGATTTACTATTTAATATGTGCTTAGCTTAGTCATATTGTATTTTTATTTTACTTTTGATATGGTGCTAGAGGATTAAATGCAGGCATGAATCCCCTATGAACTTAAGAAGTGTAGGATATACCAGACATTTTATATTTAATTTATTATTATGTACTATTTTTAATTATTAATTTTTTAACATGGTGTTTGTACAAACTGAAATTTCGAACTGAATTGAGAAACGAGCAGTTTTTGTCGTACTATCGAAAAGACTATAGTAGCTTAAAACAATGTATTCACGCTGTTTAGTGGAATTTGTTTCAGTTTTGATTTTAAGTGTCCTATGTGTTTATACATCCGTGCTTAAGGGTCTAGACAGGCGTACTGCATTCTGACTGCAAAATTGCAGTTTAGATGCCGTTTGGATGCCGTTGGTACAATTGCAATAATACTGCCAACCAACCGAACAGGGAACTGCATGCCAACTACACACCGACTGCAGTGGGACTGCTTGGTTATTTGGCAGTTTCATTATAGTCGTGCCAACTGCGTTGAAACTGCATCGGAAATGCAATTTTGCAGTCGGAATGCAGTTGAAATGCAGTCCGTCTGCCTAGCATCACCCTAGAATCACCTGTCTACAATGCGCACGCGTTCTCTCTCTCTCTCTCTCTCTCTCTCTCTCTCTCTCCTGTGCCCTACAGTGAGACAATATGTATTGGCTGGATATATTTGTTTGTTGATTTTGAGTAACTTTTGGCTTTTCGTGATATATAAGATTTTGCGAGCTGTTAAGGCACTACAAGAGCGTTAACCTTTTATGCGTAATAAATTGTACAAAATTGTTTTTGTTTACAGTATTCAAGTTCTTATTATATGCATTGTATTCGATAAATCGGAAGGTTGTGGTTCCTGTTCCATTAGTTGCAACAGCATTTCCGTGACAGTTGTCGACAGGAGGCAAACCAAAGACCCGCGTGATGTAAAGTGGTATTTGTATCCTACAAAATACAGTTTGCTTCGTTCTAATAGGATGTTTACCATCATAAGTAAGCTTTTCTTATGCGTTTTATCTACTAATGCAAACAGTTCGGCCATCAACTTTTGAAAAGAGAATATTCCTAGCCGTTTTTAGTAACAGTTCAATGCTATATTATGGTACTCCTAATTTGTAGTTTTGCAGAATTTGTGCATTTCTTTAAGTACCTAGTAGGTCTGGTCGCATATCGCATAAGTGGTAGTATCGAGCGAAAGGGGTGGTGGCTGCATATTTTTTGATAAATCAACATTCGAATGTAATTTTTTTAAACATGTTTCAGATTTATTACTTCTTATGTGTCTCTCATGTATCTCATAAATTAATCTGAGAATAGTCATGATTTAAGTGTTATCATAGCGGACGCTTACTTTTCCATTAGGCATCTACCGTCTTTAAGTGATAGTGTATTTATCAAGTAACCTTTCTATTTTCTACATGAATTTAGATTAGCAGCCGGAGAGCTATTGACGTAATCTGTGATGAGTAGGTATAGTTAGTTCCTTTGTCGGGAACTAATCTTTGCGTTTGTGTGCGTGTCGGAGAATGTAAACAGCGAGGGTGCCAGTTTCCGTGTTGTACGTAAAAAAAAGTTGAAAAGTAAAAACTATCCGTATTTTATTGTATTGGAATTTATTTCTACAGGCTGCAAATGCGCAATTCCTATAACTTTAGACTACTTTATAACTATATCGAGACTTTATCACTTACATTAAGTTTTGTTCAAACATGACAGCGACCAGCAAAAGAGGCATTGATGGACGAATGTATAAATGTAGGCCGAGGCGAAGTACTTTTCTCAAATAATGCGCGGAAATTAGAACTAAGAAGGCAGATCCTTTTACACTTTTCAAAATCAGTGACGAACAATAAGAATTTTTCCCGCGTTGGGTTCATTTGTTGTATTTTTTAATAGACAGCTTTCTATTTGCAAGCCGGTTCGAAATTAGAATAAAAATTTTTGATAACTTATCTCCTTGGTGGCCATGTTTAGGAGTAAGAGATCGTTCCATTTTTAAATTACACGACAGATATGAGTTTACTAATACCAAGGATAGTGTAGAGTATCCTTGACTAATACTATGTTATTTATTTTGCTGCTAAAACACGACAGATAATTATGGATTTTCATACAACTTTTGCAGGTCGCTGCTTGCATGTATTTGTTAAGTACCGCAATTTCGATTTATCTCGAAGAAATTTGTCAAAATAATGCTCAAATTTCCAAGCGTGTTCGAGAAAAATAATATTCTATATTGTACACACCAGATAACGACCTCATTTTTTGATAAATTTTGTATTTTTCGAAAAAAAAATAATTTGATGCAGTTTCTTTGCTTTGTGGAAGCGCTGTTGGAAAGATAATTCTTGAGACCGCTGTGGTATTTCGAAAAATTTAAACCTGAGAAAATACTTACAAAACAAAAATTGTCGTTTCAGGAATTGCGTATTTTAAAAATAACCCTGTCTACCTATCTACCTACCTATAAAATGAAAATATGTACTTATATAATTTGTTGTAATTATTTCGTTAATTGGTGGCATTATCATACATGTTTCATGAATCGTTCCTATCCTTGTTGGAGAACCTCCAATGTATTTCTCTCTTACCAACATTTATTTTACTCATTCGTTCTTATCTTCTATCTATCTACAAGGTTAAGCTAGATAAACCTACTGGTTTTCTAGGGTACCTATTATCGTTGTCACACAAGAGGACGCCCAAAATTTAACTTTTTCGAAAATTTAACTGTAAAGAAAGAGGCATACAGGACAACGACATTTGATGGGCGTTCTATTCAAAATTAAGGTATTTCGCTGCTTTCTCGCACCAATAATTGGGCATACGTACGTATTTATCGCAATTAACTATTTCATTATATCAATGGGCGTCTCTGTAGCAGCCGCAGATTTGATACCAGCCCTAAATTAACAGAATGTATAAGCCGCTCCGTACAGAAGTGCATGGCTTCAGAAATTTAATTTATTGTTATTCGCCAAATGTAACTTTTTCTTTGTTTTTAAGTTTTATGAATAATAATGCCATATTATATGCGTTGGGTAACAAAAGTAGCCGGTTTTATTGAATTAAAAAACCGCTTGGAAGTTCTACATCACCTTTGCTAGAATGTATAATGTCGAATAAGATTTTTAAATGTTTGTTTATATTTGGATTGATTATTAACATCGGCTCCCTACGTTTTGAGCTCTGAATGTTGTGTAGATAGATAGAGATGGAAAGCAAAAGCAAAAAGGTTTTATCGATTTAATGCTACTGTCGCAAAATGTATTCATATGTACGTAAAAGAACCTTGTTAATTTTAAGCTAACTACTAAGTATGGTACATATTTACTTTTTTATTTGTTCCTATTGTAATTATTTATTATTAATGAATTTTAGTTTATAGTAAGGCAGAAATGATTCAGATGAACTGCAAATCGTTTGCCAGAAGCGAAATGAGCTTAATGAAGTGCCAAGAGCGGTGCAGAATAAAAGTAAAGAAAGGCATTGTCAAGCTGAGTCTTAAATGTCAGTGCAGGCGTCGTCGGCGTACTTCCAGATTAATGACATATTATCTTCCCAGAAGATCTGTGGCATTCACAACTTGATATTATGTTTTAAAAGTATACACAAATGATAACTTAACTAAATTCAATGCTAATTAAACTGGGAAGTAAACTCACAAGAATCCAGCAAAGCTACATCAGTCAGGCTTAGCACGAAATTGTTATATAGCGTTAAACATGAGCTTTGGCGTGTACGTTAATAGGTAAATAAGAAACACTAAAAACGTTTCGAAGAAATCAATTCTGCATGGTGAGTCCACGCCAAGCCCGCAGGAAACTAGTCTCAGTTACCACTATTATGCTGGCGACACGAAAGTGTATTTATGTTTTAAATCAATTAAATTGTTACGAACCTTACATGCGACCAAGTATTATTTTACCTTGTGCAAAACTTTTAAATTCCTTTTGAGTAGGACAAGTTTTCGAACAGCCAGGTAGTTTGTCGAATTGTTAATTGTATGCTTGTGCTCTGCTCGCATTCGCAAAAGTAATGTTGTAGTTGAGGAAAATAAGAAGTTGAAAATTACACTATAAATTAGCGCTTCATTCGAAATCGAAATAGAAGTAAATTCAGCCAAACAAACTTTGTCCATATTGGTTGTTTTGGTTAAACGTGGACAGAATGTCGGTAACAAAACAAAGTAGAGCTAAAATTGTAAATAAAGAAATGCCAGTCTAAAAACACGGACACGTATAAAAAAAATAGAAAAACGGTCCAAGTGCGGCTTGTACTCAAAAACCGTGGGTTCCGTACCACATTAAATATTATTACGTATTCACCAAAAATTTATTTTCTTTTAGACAGTTCGGGATCCTTGGCATGAGTCCTAATCGTACTTGACCGGATTCTATTACTTGTTATGCTCTAGATAGTTTAAAAACAAACGGTCTAAAAACACTAAGCTTTCCCAAAACCACCGACAAGCAGCTCTGATTGCTTCAAAATTCAGACCGAGCCACGTTCGCTTGTGATATTATAGTCTTGTGTAACTCGTGAAATTGGCGAAATTGTACTGTCAGTGCAGTCAGTCCATAAAGTAGAATTGAATATAGTATAGATACTGTAGTAAGTCACCATTGACACTTGTTTGTATTGCAGTTTTTAAAATATAGAAAAAAACTATAGGGCCCACCCTGTTTTTTACATTTTTTTTCTATAATTTGTTGGTTAATACGCTATAATAATACAGATTCTGTGAACCTTTATCTGGCTACCTATTACTGTACAAGAGACAAGGCCGTTTATTGGTGAGACATACAGACGTCGATGGGATATTAATATATTATTTTTATTATTCACATATTATCAGCCAAACTCCGGCACATCGAAGCGTGGCGGTCCAATAACAGTCGCCGTAGCCGGATCGGCATGGATGACATCATTATCATCATAATCATTACTAGACTCCGGTTGGGACTCTTCGGGCACGGAACTCTGAAATTAACAAAGGTTAGCCTTTCTTTGGCCGGGCACATCACAGGGTAATAATTTGGGTAGTTCAAAATAATAATTCATTACATTACGTGTGGGCCCATACTTCCATTTTTGGCGTGGACCCGTAGACAGACTACAGTGGGAACTAAAATTACAACTTAGTGCGATAACAGTTGTATGTCGTACGAAGATAGGCTATTATAGGCCTACCAGGATCTCATGAAAGATGGGATCAGCACACTTGGCGATATTGGATAGCAGGTGAATCACTTGTATGAAGTTATGACTGCAAGTCAGGGACTGAATGGACTAATTTTTCACGCACCTTTTTTTTAAGTTACGCCCTAACCTTCTTTGACGCGCGTCAGCAAAACAGAGACAGGTCCAGCAAACGAAAGGCGGATCTAAAAAAACTGACGTTGGCAAAATTCTGGAGTTGCCACAGAAAAAAATTACTCGAAAGTCACTTTAAATTTTTATAATGTTTCGTGATGATTCCCCAAACAAACAAAAATACCTAGTTTGAAAATAAATTTTGGCTGTTTTGTAATTTTTATAGACTTATCCGTCCACGTTTAGCCGGAAGTGGACATTGTCATTTATGTCATTCAAACATAGGTTGTATAGAAACAAAATGGATTAAATTTCCTCGTCTTATCCTATAGACTTACCTACATAACCCTAGACTTAAATAACATAATCAAAATCCCTATGACTAGTTTATTTTAGACTGAAATGTAGGTAGATGCCCTGACTGTTACGGCTTTAATGAAGATTATAGACCTGTTACACTCTGCTCAGTTTACGAGGAAATCGATAAGAAAACGTGCATTCATCAGAACTTTGTGATCAGAGCTGAGTGCAGTGGTATAAGATCAACCCATTGCAGAACAGCCATAGGAAGTCAATTTCTAGAAAAATTATGCTCGTAGCCTTATAGGCATATTTGTATTTTGTACGTCGTAATTATAGCTCTAAAACTAAAATAATCGCCATTACACTACATGCAGACTAACGGCCTTATTTATAAAAAACACGATTCCTCTAAAGCACTCCTAAGAGTCAGTTTATATTTAATCTGTGGTTACGACTTTCCTTGTTAGATCTCCACCACAGACTATTTTAATTAGCGTTTTGAAGAATCATGTTTTTTATAAATAAGGCTGCAATTATTTGTCTTCAATTTACTGTCGAGTTAGGAATTATCATTTAGAATCCCCTAGGTTAACATGTATTATGCAAGTAGATATATATTTGCATATTAAAACCTTACTTTGTATGCACTATGATACAGTTTAGAGTGAATGGTTGATTTGTTTGGTAATTACTTTATCAATGAGAGTCGTCATGTGACTTGGAAATTTCTTGATTGCCCGGCGCGTTCACAAGTTTACGATAAGTAATTACTTGCAGCTTGTGTCAATTTAATTTTCAGCGGAGATAAACACATTGATCAATAATATGTAGGTAAGTACCTACGACAAAATTGAATGTAAATCATATCGATTATTGTAGTCGTATGTGAAATTGTGAACAGGCAATCCTGATGGGTAATGATCTGCCCCTATATTACGCGCACCAAATCCTGAGCGATTCCAATCGTCTAACTGTCAAATTAGTATGGAATTTGACAGTTACGCGATTGGAATCGCTCAGGATTTGGTGCGCGTAATTGAGCCACTGATTTGATTGCTAATGCCCAATAAAAATAGCTCCCATTGACAATTAATTTGATTTACTTTCTAAAAAAAATTCTGAATTTCCCGTGTTCACATTTTGTGACGGAGTTTCACAAGTAGGAACCCTATGTGGAGCTGACGGGAATACATATCTATATTTTTACTTGTGTTGTATCTGAATATTCACCACACTATCACTCTGTTTACAAGTCTGATAATCCAACACACTATCACCCTGTTTCTCGTACACTAACCCTCGGTTTCCCGTACATTCTCGTACAAGCTGCTAAAAGACAGTTTCAGTTGTTTTTTTTTTGTGTGCACTTTGGGCAAATGACCGCTGTTAACATTAGCTTAACAGATGGCTAGTATAAGAGAAACAGGGGCACTTGCATTATTTTAATTAAAAGCTCAAGAATGATTCAAGTCTGCCAAATAACTGTTACCAGCTGTCAGCTGTAATTTTTCTACTGTTAACAGCTGTCAAATGGCCAAATACATTAAATAAACAACTGACAGCTGTTGCATACAGTACATTGCGAGATAGTGGGGCCCCATTTCATAGATCTATACTAATGGTCCATAAATTATATTATTTATGGTTTAAGTACTTTCACAATCGATGCAGTGCAATTTGAATTGATTTTATCGAAAACCACATATTAGGAAGTAGGAAGACTAATTGTATAATCCACTACGCAATGTAGAGTTCGAGTTGCCATAATAAGCTATGAATTGCTGCCCAGCCCTTTTTTATACAACAATGGAGGACTTGCGTAGTAGCGGCCCAGGGGCTTCGTTTCACAATGAGTGTTTCAAAATATCAATACCTATCGTATACCAGTTACAATAGAATTTGTATTTACCTACCAAGTAAGCTAGAATGAGCTTATGATTACTTATAAGTACTTAATATTAGTAGGTGCCGCAAAAAAATTTTACTCCCTGCATTAAAATTTTGATTCAACGTTCTATGATGTGGATTTGTTTACTTTGGAAAATGGGCTTACAGCGCTAATTACGTTTGGGTGCGGTCATGTAATAATCTGTTTACGTCTGAAAGGTATAAAGTGATACGGTTCCGTCACTTTATGCCTAAGTGATGGAACCGCAAATAAACTGGATCAAAGGGCATCCGGTGGTAATCAGCGACATTATTGGAAAATATATACTTTTAAAAATGAACAACATAAATCTCAATAATGGTGTCAGCTATTTTTAGAACCTGATGCCTAGAGCGCCAATACTCTAGGCCTATGTGATTTCTAAAGTTCCAAGGTCTAAAGGTTTTGGTCTTAGGTCTACGTTTTGGAAATGGCTATCAGCGTTATTGATATTTATAACGTTGAATTTTTACAAAAACCATTTAAAAACCAGTTTTCTATCTAAGTATAAAAAGAAGATAATAATGTCTTTTTTCATTGGTGGCGATAGGTTAGTGATTTGGTTTTAGGCAGTGCTGTGTTTGAGTAGGAAAGCTTTTAATCTGTGGTGAGAACTTTGATCAACTTTACTATACTTATGTGGTATATGATAGGTACGCCGTGGTACTTGACAAGTAGCCCCTTAAATCTAAGGATCTATTTCCAATTTTTTATGTAATTTAGTTAAAGGTTAATAAATTAAGGCCAGTTAGGGCGCAGTTAGATTAAAGGTACGGAAGTAAGGAGAAATAAAGATGAGGGGGAATCATAGGAGAAGGTAATGAACAGAAGAAAAGCTAGTATTAAAATTTTATTATTTTCCTAGCAACTCGTCTAGTATTTATAACGCAAATACGTGCTAAACGCTCTAAAATGAATGTACAACCATATAACTGTCTACCTATATCGAATTAATAGTGAATTGTTAACGATTTCGACTGAATTTGTTAATAAACGCCTTCAACGAATGACCATCGGTTTGTTTTGTTTAGCCAATTTGAACTTTGTATTTTATCTATTTCATTTGCCTTGACTCTGTCTCACCTTGAGATGTGAAATAATCAAATTACAAAAGTAAGTTAGTTATAAGTAGTTGAATAAATAAGTGGGTTCTGTTGTTGTTCCCGCTGGCACAGCGACCTGGTCTCGTTTCCCTGTCCTGTGCGGTAGTTAGCTAGCTAGACAATCAAGGCAGATTGGAGGGAGGTATCCCTCCAATTTCCCTCGATGGTTTAGCGGTTAACACGTTTGACTTTCATATAGGAAAGATAGGCAATAGACATAGTAATTAAATTAAATTCAATTCAAATATTTTTATTCATTGTAAAAACAGAATGTTTACTTAATGAACGTCAAAGTTGTTAGTTTCACAATTAATGGATTATGTGGAGAAGAAACTAACAAAGAAACTCCACATTTATTCTTTTCAAAACACGTTTTAACTTAATTAACAGAGTTTTCAACTTAAAATATTAGTCATGAATGTGTTGAACACTAGTCACAATCGTCCTTTAAAAAACATTAATCTACTGTTTAATGCCAAACATCTTTGTCTTCTAAATAATCCTTGATGTTATAATGATGATAGATAATTATGCTGCCTGTGATAACGGTACGGTCAGCATTTAATAAGCACGATGATTTCATGCGTTCTACATAATGTGATCTGTCTTCTTCGCGAAGGAGTCTCTAACCACATGTCTTGTGTAAAACGTTGTATCACGCCTGTATCCCGAGGGGGTAGGCAGTGTCCTAAATATAGACTATTGAAAATTACGAATAATGATAACGATAAGGTCAGTAAATACAACATAACAATCACAAATTACTAATATTCACATATTTCTTGTATTTTTATAAATTAATGTGTGACTATCATACGCTGCTAATGTTCGTTTCACACGTGTGTAAAAGAAGGTTTAATATTATTGAACAAAAACGCCAAGATTTTCGGTATTCTGTAAAAAAAAACTACCACTTCTAGGTACGTTTGCACAGATTTAAGATTATTTTTCGATTATTTTTAGTTCGTATCCACGACGTATTTCCGGTTTCGTACACTTAGTTTTTTTCCCTTTAATATCTATATAAACATCTCTTGTCACAATGTTTGTTATCGAACTCGTCCGAAGCGGCTTCACAGATATTTATGAATTTATTTGTGTATATTTGGTAGGCAAATTAATATGGCAAGACAACGTTTGCCAGGTCAGCTACGTAGTGATTTATATAAATATGCAAAAAGTAAACTTTTTTATAGGAACAACTTTATTGCCCATTGCTACAGCAATGGTAAGAGATAAGGTGGGGATTATTATTTATAAAAAAGTTCTAACTAAAACGCCGATATATGCTTCCACAGAATTACTAATGTCAAAATTGTTTTTCTTTTGCAACACGTTTCGTGGTTTGTCAATTATTTATAGTTTGTGATCAAGTGATATTATCTCGACCTGTAGCACGTTTTTGTCAACATCATGTTGTTTTACCCATAGATCAGATTATAGGAAACAAAATTCGTAATATAAACGGTCACCGCGAAGTTCCTCTGACATGTAAACAATAACAACATGTGCTGTAATACAAACGGACAGTTGAAAGTGGTTAAAAGTTACTTTGTGGAAGAGTGATAGCAGGAATAACATGTAGATTTCACTTTATAAATCATGATTTATAAAGTGGTTTTAACTGTTTATTCTGACTTTAACACATTTTTATTTGCTTTTCTGCACTAAACTCAATACTTATTTCTGTATTTCTAAGTAAAATTCATGGTCTTATTTATAAGAAGTCGATGCCACTCCGTTTTATAAGAGGAGTTCCTGTATGTGTTATTTTCTGTGTTTATTCCGTCTTGAAAGTGTTTCAGTGGAATCGAATTTTTATGAATAAGACCGTAAGTAGATATGTTATTAATGTAGGTAATAGGTATGATTACTAAAATTAAACAAAATCTGTATCTTTTGCCTGTAAGTTTTTCTTTCCACAGAGGTAAAGGTAAAGTTTGACGAGCTCTAAACGCAACAAACATAGTTGCCTGTAAATACTTTTCCGCGGATGGAGCCCTTAACTTGAGGGATGACAACGCAGACGAAACTCCAGTTTCAGCATATACCTATCGAACCTAATTTCGCAGGAAAATAGGTAACTACAGCATCCCCTACCGCTTTATACTATTAAAAGCCTCGGTAAACAGAGATGCTCCGAGCTAAAACTTAAAGCCGAAATAAAATAGGTACCTATCTACAGTACCTACATATGTCATTGTTTGTGTACAATAAAGAGTTATTAGGTATCTATCTACGTTCGACGGCATACCTACTTACATTTTACTCTGGTGCACTACACTAATTAATTCCACGAATTGATGTTTCCCTTGTTATTCGTAGAACTAGGTCGGCAGCTTTCGTGGAATCCTCAGGTATACATATACAGACTAGATCAATAATGTATACTTCAAATCGATTCTAGAATATGGCTGCCTGGGAAAAGAGAAATACGTGGAGATCAGCCTTGAGCGTGAAAATGCATATGTTATGGCTAAAACCCGAAGCGGCTACACCTAATTTTAGCCGGTTAGAACTAGGTGTAGTCACGTACTCTTGGTTAAATCTAGTAGCCGATTATTTTCGGGTAAAACTAGGTCTAGCGGTTTCTAGCCGGTATCAATCCGGCTAGAACTAGGGCTAACCAAACCTTTGGCTGATGCTAGGTCTAGCCGATATTATCCCGGCTACAAATAGATTTAACCAAACCCTTTTGGATAAAACTAGATGCAAACAAGTTCAAGCGTATAAACCAGCGACTAGCTCGCGCGAGCCGCGCGCCCCTGCCGCCCGCCCGATCCCGGGGCTTGTACGCATTCACGCATTGTGCCGTTGTACAAATCAGACTTATTTTCTGCGCGCTCATACGTTCGAATTTAAAATGGCTGTGAATGAAGACAGAGAGATTTTTTGGAACAATTGCAGTGTTATAAAAGTATGATTGATAATAATAATAATATTACATAACATAACATAACATAAACTCACGCCTGTATCCCAGAGGGGTAGGCAGAGACCAGGGACTGCCACTTGCTACGATCCTGACAGATCACTTTCGCTTCCTCAACACTCATTAGTCGTTGCATGCACGCACGCCGGTTTCGGGTACTTTTTATCTTGCCCTTTGTTAATACATCCTCTATTTGGTCAAAGTATGTCCGTCTGGGTCGTCCCTTACCGGCCCTTCCATCCACATTCGCTCGATATATTTGTTTTGTCAATCTTTCTTCCTTCATCCTCTCCACATGTCCAAACCAACGCAACATTCCTTTCTCAATTCTTGTCACTACATCCTCTTTCAGTCCACAACGTTCTCTAATCACACTATTGCGTATCCTGTCATTCAAAGTAACGCCAGACATACTTCTCAAGGACCTCATTTCTACTGCATTAATCCTACTTTCTTGCTTCTTTTGCCATACCCAAGTCTCGCTAGCATACATAAGTGTTGGGACTAGCACTCCATTATGGATAGCCAATCTAGCTCTTTTGGAGATGTTTTGGCCGCTCACAAAGGAGTGCAATGCACCGTTTACACAATTTCCTGCTTTTACTCTTCTTTCTATATCACCTTCACACTTGCCATCCCTGGTAAAGAGGCTCCCCAAATAGACAAATTCTTTCACTTGTTCCACTCTTTCACCTCTAATCCTTATCTTGCACTCAGTCATTTCATCATCTTTTTCGAACACCATTACTTTTGTCTTACTCACATTAATGTTCATTCCTTTCCTTTTAAACGCCTCATCCATTACTGCTACTTGTGTCTGCAGGTCTTCCACCGACGATGCGAACAAAACCTGATCGTCGGCGTATAACAAGCATTTGACCAGTAGCTCACCCATCCTTATCCCAAAGTCATTCTCTTTCAAATCAGTCAGGCAACTGTCCATGAATAAGTTGAACAACCATGGGGAGGCGACACATCCTTGTCTTACACCCCTGCGAATGCTAAACCAGTCAGTATACGCCCCATTAATTCTAACGCAAGCACTGGAGTCTTCATAGAGAGACTTCAGAGCTCGCAGCAAGACGCTGTCCACCCCATACACGGACAGTACCGACCACAGGTCATTCCTCACCACTCTATCATAAGCCTTCTCCAAGTCGACGAACGCACAGAAAACCCTCTGACTTTTGGCCAGAAGTCTCTCCACCATCCGCCTCAAGGAGAAGATTTGGTCCACACATCCCATTCCCTTTCTAAAACCCGCTTGCACATCCCATATCTTTTCTTCAGTCACATCTAGTACTCTTTCAATCAAAACCTTTGCATACATTTTGCCGACAATGCTGAGAAGGCTGATACCGCGGTAGTTTTTGCACACCTGCTGGGACCCTTTGCCTTTATAAAGCGGCACTATGACGGCCATACCCCAGTCCTTAGGTACTTTGCCACTCCTCCAGCACTTGTTGAAAAGCAGGTATAGCTTGCTAGCTACAATGCCTTCACCAGCCCTCAGCATTTCTAACGACACTCTATCATATCCCGCAGCCTTACCTAGTTTCATTCTTTTCATTGCCTTGACAATCTCTTCCATACTTATAACGCTAGCAACACTAGGTTCCGCCTCACGGTCGGAATCGCCTTCCACGAGCAGCTCCTCTCTTTCAAACAGACTTTCAAAATATCCTTTCCAACGTTCCATTACTTTAAATTCCTCTTTCAGCATGGAGCCATCCTCATCCCTAATAACACTCAACTTAGATTGCTCAGATCTACCTCGGGCCAATTTCACCGTTTTCCAAAACAGTTTTACATTGGCCTTGAAATTTCGTGAGAGTCTCCTATCATACTTTTCTTTCTCTTCATTCTTTCTTCTCTCCACTACATCCTTCACCTTCTTTTTTATCATACTATACTTCTCTTTCAATCTTACTACATCTTCATCCTCACTACTAATTCCTTGCATTCTTTTGATGGACTTGATAGCTAACAAGTCCAACCACGCCTTTTTCTTTTCATTCACTACTTCTTTAATACTTTCATCCCACCAAGTAGCTTTCGCTTTTCTTCCATTCAGTCTCTTTCTGACTCCACATACTTCGGCAGCAGTCTCTACTATATTAGTTTTTAACTGAACCCATAACTCTTCCACTCCCCATTCATACTCTTCATTTACATGAATGAGTTTGTCCTTGAGTTTCCTCCTCTACTCTCCGCTCACATCTTCATCTTGCAATCTGTCAACTTCTATGCGCTCTAGAGCTGTTGTAGCCACCTGCACTCGATGGCGCCAACGCTTGAACAGACCTCTTACCCGGCTAATTACCAGGAAGTGGTCCGTCCCGACATTAGTTCCTCGGTAGACTCTTGTGTCTACAACTTTACTCCTTAGTCTTTCATCCGCTACCACAAAATCAATCATAGACCTGTCATTCTGTCTCTGCCATGTGTACATGTGGATCTTCTTGTGACTAAACATAGTGTTAGTCACTTGAAGATTCCACTCCAAGCATATATCTAGCAAACTTACCCCATTTTCATTCACTCGTCTGTCACCAAATCGCCCTAATACCCTTTCATATCCATCACGCTTTACTCCTACCCATCCATTAAAATCTCCTAATAATACCACCCTTTCATTTCCTTCACACTTGAGCAGAGAATCCCTTACGTTCTGCCAGAACTCCTCTCGGTCGCTTTGAGGTTTTGACATATCTGGGGCATATACGCCCAGAACGAATATTTTCGTCAATCCAACTTTAAAACGAGCCCAGAGGAGTCTGGAACTTACACATTCATGCTCAATCAAGCATTCGGCCATTCGCCCGGAAAGGATAAGTCCCACTCCTTGACAGCCTCGTTGCGCTTCTGGTACACCTGACCACAAAGCTGTCAATCCACCATAAGTGGTCGTACCACTTCCTTTCCGCTTTGTCTCATTCACACATAACACATCTAAACATTTGTCATGAATCATATCGTACACTTCATCCAATTTCTGCTCCATTCCTCCACACACATTTATCGTAGCAAAGCGGGTGTCCAAAGTCCGCTTTCCGCCCGCTCGTGTGATCCGGCGTGAGGCGCGGCGACCAACCTCGCCACCTTCGATACGTTTTTTAATAAACTTCATCTTGTTCCCACGAGCAGCTAGGGAAAGATTGTCCATCCCGGCAGAGCCCCGCATGCCGAGACAAGGCTTTTAGTGCCTGAAGAGCGCCTAACTCCAGGACGTACGCTTTAGACTAGGCTCGCCCCTAGCCACGCATCCTTCGGCACGTTGACCTTAGATTGGCATTAGGAAGAGGCCCAGGAATCCAGGAAAGGGAAGGTGTAGGGACTGTTGATAAGGAGCAGGTTCGGATAGGAATAAGGTACTAAAGGACAACTATTACTACGAAAAGGATACTTTGTGAGTGTAGCAATAGAGGCTCGAGGAGGTCGGGGTCGCATACCCGAATAGCCAAGACACAGTGACCGGACAAGTTACTGTGATGACCACCCTCTGACCGCATAATAATATTCTTTTCAAAAAAATATTCTACATAAAATATATAATTATTTCGGTTTGAAAAAGAATGGTTTCTAATTTATTTTATTACGTTAAAATTGTAGAACTACTTTAATAAAAGTCAATTATTAAAAATAGTTGGATTTTATTTTCTCTACGTTTCTTATTAAGTACCTATTAAGGGTTTTTTTAATATCTTAAAAGCCAGAAATATGTGGCTCGGTAGAGTTAGTAGAACAACTTCCACCCAGGGTAACCGATCTGTATAGGTTACTCCTAGTAGGTAATAGCCACCAGGGTATGGTTGAATCCAGTTGTAGCCGGCATGATATTGGCTAGACCTGTAGTATCAGCCACAGCTAGGGTTTGGTTGGACCTAGTTCTAGCCGGAATGATACCGGCTAGATCTAGTTTGACCCGAAAACAATCGGTTTATACTAGATTTAACCAAGAGTAAGTGGCTACACCTAGTTCTAACCGGCTAAAACTAGGTGTAGCCGCACTTCGGGTTTTGGCCGTAATACATACATAATTCTCATCAGCTCCCGGGAGAGCTGCTGCTGTGCTGCTGTCCGTACCGGTGCGTGCGTGCGTGAATATAGAAGGAAATAGAGTGTGAGCGGGAAGAACATAAAAGCGCTGCCATGTATCTGATGGGAATTTACACACACAGATCAAAAATTCGCACCTCCGTAAATGACATCCGATATTTATCCTTCGCCTACTTACTTGTAACATTTCCTGAAACGATACGCAGAGCGATCCCGTCAGCGGACAAGAACGCGGACCGTCATACCTACTGCTGGTAATAAATTAACCAACAATAATGTCACATGATGAGCTGAGGTCCGCGGGTCAACATGTCCGTACACAAACAATTCTGTGGCAAGGCCAAGGCGGCGTGAATGGAATCGTGCGTCGTATTATATGATATCCGTTAACCTAATTTTATCCAATTACTCCTAATCTTGAAAAGGTTTTAGCTAATTAATGTTGTTTCAGTAATTCGGTCCGTTTTTGTTAAGGGGTTCCATGAGGTTCACTAGCGCCGCACACTGAGGTTTTACGAAAGTGCCTGACTATTCTCTCAATCACATAACCAGTATTTTAGGGACTCCCGACCGTGAACCTAGGATCACGGTCCTGAGATAGCGTTTATGCCAAAAATGGCCCTTTGCGTGCAGTCCTGGGTGTTTTGCCTTGGCTTCTCGGCCATGGGTTACTATTAACGTGATTAGACGAAAAGTGAGACATTTCAGACACGATCTGTAAAAGAACATACTAATAATTATGTTCTTTTTTTATTGCTGGCGCTTTTTTGAAAGAAAAAAAATCGCGTTTCTTGTTCAATTCAAAAATACTTTATTGCACAAGATGTGTTTGTACAAAGGCGAGCTTAATACTAGTAAGTATTTTCTTCCAGCTAACCTTGGTTTATGTGGATAGTGCAAGGGGTAGTGCCAAGAAAGATTTATTGCAAGAACAAAGATAAAAAATGAATAAATGAATATTACAATAAAATTACGACGACGGACATCGAGGACATCGGACATCGGAAAATCGAGGACGACTTGCATTTTCTTTTTTTTTATTATGTTTTGATCCCAGAAATAAATCTTCGTCGTATAGGTAGTTAGTAGGTAAGTAAAACGCATCAATGATAAAACCGGAAAGGGTAGGTAGGTATTACTTATTTAATTTAGAAATACAATCGGCGGCACATCGACCTTTACGTAAACTAGGTAGGTACGCAGTTACGTTTGGAGCGAATCTGAAATACAAATGTACGTCGTCTATATGTAGGTATCTGCGACTCTATTACGTATAATATCTGAGTCCACTGACCACTGTTAGGTTATCCATCGCACAGTTCCGAAGTGTCATAATATGACATGTGTATGTATTTTTTAAAAAAGTGAGTGTCGTACCTACAACTGAAAAATAGGTATTTTTCTTTGGAATTTGTACCTACGAAGTTTTCTTTTTATAAGTTGGTCGTCTATTACTCGCTAACATTGTTATCTAATATAGAAGAAGAAGAAGAAGAAGAAAGACATTTATTATACCAACAAGATACATCACAGAAACAAAATAAGCACATAAGTAACATATAAAACATATAAAAGTCTCGTGTCAGTGTTTGTAATATATCGAAATACTCCGAAACGGCTTCACCGATTTTTATGGTTTTTTTTTGCATACATGGTATATCTGAGAATAGATCGTAGGCTAATTAATATGGCAAAATCACGTTTGCCGAGTCACTAACCCCCGGTTTCTCGTACACTAACAAGCTGTTAATCTACTGTTAACAGCTGTCAGTGGTTTTTTTTTGTATGCGTTGGTATGGTCAATTGACAGCTGTTAACAGTAGTTATCGAACTCCTCCGAAACGGCTTCACAGATTTCATGATTTTTTTTGTGTATTTGGTAGGTCTGAGAATAGGTCGTAGGATTAACTCTATGGTCGTAGGCTAGTTAAGACGGCAATAGAACGTTTGCCGAATGCCGAGTCAGCTACCTATTCATTTAGAAGTTTTTTAAGGAGGGCTTTTCTGTTGTCTGCGCTGACAGTTTATATTAGCAGTCAAGCTTGACCTACTTGCTAGGTTTTTTAAAGCCTCAGAAATAGGCTTTCTTGTAGAACACATTTTTTTCGAAAGGCGATTAGATATCTATTGAAGCTCTATTTACAGTGGAATCAGTGTATTTTAAGCTGTTTATAGCGATTAATCGCTCCATCGCATAATATCCTCTTCGCAAAATGGCCACTTCTCAGAATGTCTTAAAATATCCACTTTAATTTTTTTTTAAGTAAGTAATACCTAATTACACAAAAAAACTAACACATCCACACACTCTACTTTGTTTTTTTAACATTATCCTTCAATTTTGATGATAATCATGTATTATTTATACTCCTTAAGTTAATGTTATGTAGTTATGTAAAGAAAAAACCAGTGGTTATCCACTTTTACAGCCCTATCACACTAGCGATTTAAAAGAAATGCGATTGCGCAGCGAGCTCGCCGCGATTGTGCCGCGATTGCGCGGCGAGCACGCCGCGACGACGCTGCTCCCTCGCGGCGTGCGATCCGCGTTTTGGACACTCATTAGCAAAATGGATTTATCTGACGAGGAAACACTACTGCTGACTTTTTACTTCGAAGACACAGGAAACGACAGCAGATACAAGTCAACGGCGAATCTGGGAGGATTCATTATCAAGTAATCGACTGGGATAGAGCGACTATTATGTAAGTATATCTTGTATAACGGGACGATTTTGAATTTTAGTTCTAATAACTTTGTATTGTAGTTAACTACTCCTCTGCGTTTGATTGCTTGCGCTGCTTATATGACGCCTATGCACTCGGCTTGATGTAGATATTTTGATATTCAGGTCCTTGCATCGCTTTCTTATGTTAATAAAGTCGAAGTGAACGAAGTTTGTTTTTTGTTTAATTTTAACACTCAAAAAACAATGAAAAAAGTCGTCATTTTGCAAAAGAGACATTATGCGAAGTGGACATTTAGCGAAATGGACATTCTGTGAAAGGGACATTTTGCGAAACTGACATTTGGCGACACTGCCATTTTGCGGCGCAGCCCTTTTAATTTTATTTATAGCGACGGAAATTACTATGTAGTTGGATGTATATAAGTATATATAGGCGGTCTATTTTGTTGCGTTAGGGCAATTATTTTTTTAAGTTATTTACATTATTTTAAAAGCGCTTTTAAATGGGTCGCTTAGCAGATTTTGATTGCAGACGAGTGAGGTCAGGCAAACTTTTTCTCCGATATTAAGTTACAGTTTCATGTCACAAGAAAACTGAAAGATTTCTTTTACTAAAAAGATTGCAAGCATAATAATTTGTATTTTTTACTATGGCCAACACGTATTTACTTCCTCAGATATTTTTTTCTACGCCGATATTGTGTGTTTCTATATCTGCCGTGGACGTCAACAATCTGTTCAGTTATCAGATAAGATGAGATGGACGAAAGTAATCCTAACAAGTCTTTCTTTTCAATGTACCTACCTATTGAGTTGGAATAGGGTTTAGGTATATTTTGCCTTGCGTAGAGAAGGAGGGGGTGAGGAGGAAGTGAAAATTGTCTGCCTATTTTGTCTTTACAATTACTTTATAAAACATAACATAACAACATAATCGTCAAGTTACTTTATGTATTTTGTCTTCTGTGTGTACTATATACAGTTCTAACTAAATACTTAGTCACACTTTTGAAGTTGAAAGATGCTTCATTTAAGTAGGTAGGTAGATACTTATGTAGAGCCTGATTTTGAAATCGTGCGAGCGATATTTTTAGAGGATGTTTTGTCATTATTATAAACTGTCTAGTTCATTTGTTTAGGTATTTAACTAAATGTAAACAATCTTGATACGTCTTTTTATTGAAATATACACTTTACAAATCTAAATATTTACCATTTACTTTAATTTCATGAAATTGTATGTAATTTCTCATTGAATTTTGTAAAGTGTAAAGATTTAGATTTATAAACTGTATATTTATATAAAAATACCTAAACAAATGAACTATAGGTACTTATTATTAATGATTACAACATATACCTACGTGATTTCCGACCTCGGTTTGAAAATATGAATCCAAATTCTAAGTGGCAGGAAGTACTTCCTAGTACGGCACCTCGCTACTGCGTTGAAAAGGGTTTTCGATTATGATAAATGTTTAAACATTAAAAAAATGCATAAAAAAGCGACAAAAACCATTGATTTGGTAGGCGCCGACCATAAGACGCTCGAAACATAGTTTTATTTATTTGTTAATACAATCCGTCCTGACATTCTTTGTTTATGTTTACCTAAAATATTTTTTGACGCTTAATTTTTTTTTTCAAAACGAGCGCGATATGTTTCTAAATCATGGTTAGAATGCCCCCTTAAAAGGTGAACGAATATAGTCACCCTGTAGGACCTAGTATCACAGTATCCGCACTTTAATTGCGGGGTGGCAGAGGCCACATACGCCGAGATATTTCAGTCTCATGCGATCACTCCGACAAAAAGTACTTACGTATGTTGATTATCATAATGTTAGACCTACGCGGCACTTTGAATTGATACTAGTTTCCTACTCTAGTTAATTACGTTAAGACTGTGAACATCTTGCTTCGTATATAAAAGTATGGTCGGTAGCGCTGAAATCAGATGCTCTTGGATCGCGGCCAAAGATACATAGTTGTGATTTGTACTGCGTGATTTGTCACACGGTAGTTTGCCCCTTACGGATATTCACAACAAACAATGCGTGCGGGCATAGTAATAGTGGCGCTTGCGTGCCTGGGCCTCGTTGCGGCGACACCGTTGGTAAAATATAGTAAGTTTTACAGATCCTGCTCATTAATAATATGCTAAGACCACCAGAAAATATCAGTTCACTGTGTGTAGCTCAGCGCTTGAAAAGCCAATCCGCGGTGGGCACGCGTGGTAATTACCAATTTTTATTTTGTTTTGGCAATGCAATGCGAAATCAATTCTTTGATATACAGAGTGTTATTTTACTGACGCCTTTTCCCGAAATGCACGTAGTCTTATTCCTATTTTTTTGTACAAAATGTGAGTTGCATGGTTAAATAGCGAAATTTGTTTTCCAGAAATTACAATTTCAAATCTTTCTCTGAAATTTCAATGCGCTATTTATTTAACTCAACGTGATCTCAAATATGCACAGATTTAAACTCTCTAATTATCAAGTCGTGAGGACTCTGAAAACTATGTCTATTCTGTGCTAATATTTTTGATGTTTGTTAAGACAAAAAAATAATTGATTTCCCAGCAAAATTTAATGGATAAAGTAGTTTTTTGTGTCCTGTAATGCGGAGTCTTCGGGGTGGGCGTCAGTATTTTAACACCCTGTTTGGCTAAAAGGGTTAGGAATCGGAAGTAAAAATTAATTATCTTTTATATGAAATCGCTTCAGCTTCTATTTTTATAACTCTTTTAAGTAGGTATAATTACAATTATAATATTTTTTTAAACGGCTTCTTCTTCTATTGTTAATAGGTACTCTTTTAGGCACGTACAAAAATGAAAACAGACACAAAGTTTAAACGAAATGTTAATCATAAATTTCTATTCGTTTTTATTAAGCTGTACTTGAAATTGAAAAAAAAATTTATTTATCGCAACAAATTACATTTAAAAAAATCATAATAATATAAATAATTCTAAGCTTAGGGATATTGATAAAAAGGGGTTTGCTCAGCATAGATGTTGTGTTAGACACAACGCTGATTTTCAGCAAGTCCCTGTTAAATTTTCGATTTAATAAAATTAAATAATAACAATTACCATTACAGTTACAATAAAATTAGAATTAGAGTTGGACGTACCGCTGTTTTCTAAATTAATAGCGTCACTGGGTAGTTAAATACTCGTAGGTTTTATACCGGTGTCACCGATTTTGAGACGTCATAAAAAGGACATCGCAGATCAGCAAACGTATTTTTACATTTCTGACTTTTTTAACAATGTTAAGCTCAGGAGCCTGTTTAATAAAACTACAATTCATGGTTTACTATGCCAATTCGATGTACATTGCAAAGTCCATTAACCCACAGATTAAAAAGTAGACTCTGCTACGAAATGTACCTTGAACTGCCCTAATAAACTAGGAATTGTTATATAAAACTCGGCCCTTGAGGGTGCCTGTGCCGTAGATATTTTTTATCCCTAGAAGCAGGTGTATCGATTGCTACTGTAACGATTGATCTTTATGTTTACATGTTTGTGATGTCGCTGTTTCTGGTTCCCACGACACATGGTATCCTAGCGTGTGGCCAGAAGCAATGTATGTGCCTGTATGTATTGTCATCGTCAAATGTCAAATGTAAGAAATACTTAACGTTTTTCTTGCTGACTGTACCATTTTTTTCCAAATCTGTGAATGCATAGCATGTTGCATACGGGTCTTCTTTTTTTATATGTGCCGTCTCCTATCGAAGGTTGGCAACCAATCCGGCTATCTTGCTTTTCGAGGCTGCTAATACAAACAAGGAACTGGATTGAACTGGAGGAGCCATGATTTCCTAGGACTCCCAGGCTTCTTTCTTCCTGGAATCTTGCCATATACGATAAGTTGAAGGAGACCGTATTTGGTGTTACGCATTGTAGGTCTGAAATTAATACTCATACTCTCAATTAACGGATATAATTGCTATTATTGATTGATGTAACCTAATTACCTTAAATTCCCGAAAACATCGTGGTTAAACCCGCTAAGTATAACTCTGTGAATTGTTACTTATACACAAACATAAAGACACGCCCGAAGGGGTTGGCAGCGATCAGGGTTTGACATTTTCCATGATTCTGACAAACCTCTGTCGCTTCATCAACATTCATTAGTCACTGGTAATTGGACCCTTTTACGCAAACTGGAACCAACCCACATTTTTTGTGAAATGGATTTAAGTACACAGATAGCGATACCAAAACACTTCCTACCCTTCAAATAAAAATGGTAGATTTCTAACGACTAGAAAAAAGTAATTTCACCTGTCAGCTGCGGAACCAACCCATTTTTGCCAACATTTAAATATTAGAAGAGAACTATGCCGTTTGGTTCCTCTAATTCTTCTGAATTTACACGTCAAAGAGACCCATGTTACTTGGTCCCCTAAGGATCCTTTAGCTTTTTATTATGCAAACTAGAACCAAAGTTGGTTGGTTCTGTTTACTACGAAAAGTTAGATTATTTTTGTAACTATTAAGAACCAACTATCTTTGGTTCTAGTTTGCATAATCCAATTTATTATGCAAACTAGAACCAAAGTTGGTTGGTTCTGTTTAGAACGAAAAGTTGAATTATTTTTGTAACTATTAAGAACCACCTAACTTTGGTTCTAGTTAGCATAATTCAATTACTCAGTCCTGAAGTTACTGAGTGACATAGCTCTTTTTAGTGCATATTTTTTAATAAAGTAGTTCTAGTGTTAAAAGATCTACTACCTCTGTTAACTTTATTATTCTGTGGTTTACTTTTCGAACAAACACAACTGAGCTGGCAACACCTTAACATTGCGCCTGCGACATTTTTTTCGATTAACGTTCGTTCTGTTTCTATAATGCATAAAAACGTGAGTGCAAGAACCAAAGCTCTGCTAAGTGCCTGCTTGATACAAAATTCAGATGATGAAGATAAAGATAATAGAAATGGTAAGTAAAAACCTTTTTCTTGGTAAATATGCTAAAAACCATGATTGTGATAAATATAACCTAAAAAAGTACTTATCATATTTTGTTTTCAAACTAAGAATTCGATGGTAAAACAAGTTAGTGATGATGAGATAAGTCATTATGTCTCTTTGCAATTTTATGTAGGTATCAAATGTACTTCTCTAGAAAGGGAAATCACATAAGAGATCGAATCTATCTAGACTTTGCTAAATGTATGTAATGGTACCTACCTATCATGTTGTTTGTTTTATTATTATGCAGATATTATAGAAGACACTCCAGTAAGCAGTCCTACGAAACTGAAAAAAGGTATGTACGGACCACAATACTCAAAAAGCTTTTAAATTCAAAATTCAAAGTCAAAATTTAACATTTTTGTTTTTCTTCAGCATTGCCTAGTGCTCATGTCGAACCGCTTGTAACTGGCAGTGGATGCTTATATCAAGCTTTGACTAACAACTATCCTAACAATGACGAAGAATCTGGTGAAAAGAGCGTGGAAGCTCCCCCATATTCCCCCTTGACTCCTAGACCACCTATTTTACATGCATTGGGATTCGAATACAAAGCTTCAAATGCACGAACTGTCGAGGATGTTGGGGAAATAAGTTTAGATCATCCTCCCTTCTCTCCACTTAGACCTAAGGCACAATCGCTTGATAGAAATTTGCTTAAAAAAGTTATGAGAAAAAAATGCATAAGCACTGATAACAATGACCTTTCATCTGAGCTCAACGCTCTGCCTAATGAAACAAATGCTGACAGAAGCATCGAATCATCAGCATCTTTCCTTTTGTCTCCACAACCACATTGTTCAACAAAGCAAAGTAACCCAGACAATGACTCTTCTTCTCCATTGCGACCGATGACGCCAGAGACAGCTGAATTATTCAATATTTTAGCAGAATCCCTAGATAATGACAACTTTGACATTAATTGTACCCAAGATACTGTACGAAATTCTCCGGTTTCTTCGGACTTAACCAACATGATTATGAATAGCGATGACTCAGCACAGGATCCAGATTTTGTTTGTCATATCAATGAAAGTAGTAGATCTAGCTCGAGAAATTCAGTGTCATTGATTACAACAATGGCAGAAGTCTGTCAAATACCACCTGAAACACGAAATGAAATGGAAATGGAAAGCATTAGTGCCGAACATACTGAGACTGAGGCACCCTCTCAAGGAAGGCCAAGCAGGGGAAGAAAAAGATTATATGGCGGAGCCTTGAGAGAAGAAAGAAAGAAGAAAAAGTACAATAATCTGAGCTATGTGAACAGCAAGAAGCAAACTATCGATCCTAAGGTTTTTAATGATTACAGCTGCAACTGTGCAAAGAAATGTCAAGACAAAATATCTACTGAAAAAAAAGTTGCAGAATTTAATAAATTCTATTCAATTGACTCGTATGTTGGCCAAAATATGTACCTAGTAGCATGTGTCAAAGAAAGAAATAAAAAACGCGCATACGTAAACACTACAGAAAACCAGAGTGGCAGAAGAAACAACAAAACATATAGTCGGGAGTACTATTTGAAAGACATCCTTGTTTGCAAACAAATGTTCTTAAAAACTATTCAAACATCATCCAAAAGAATAAACACAGCTCTTAGCAAAATGCGGAATAATAACCTCAAAGATATGCGTGGTCAACAAGCGGGTCGTAATGTGGCTTCAACAGAAAGTGAATCGTTTCTGATAAACATGATCAATAAACTACCAACTTACGTATCGCATTATCGGCGAGCTAAAAGTAACGACACAAAGTTTTTGACATCAGACATGACGTTAACCAAAATTTATGAAATGTATTGTGAAGAAGTTAAGTCAGCAGGCCAAAATGTGCTTTCTTACGCTAAAGTTAGACACGTGTTCGTGACAAAATTTAATCTGCGCATTAAACCCCTGAAAAAAGACACTTGCAATAAATGCGACTTCTATAAAAGCAAACAAAGTCATGCATCAGAGGAAGAAAAGAAAAAACTCGAAGAAGATCACCAAAAACATATAAACAAAGCGCAATTTTTGCAACAACAACTCAAGAACGATATGAAACTGGCAAAAGAAGATCCAACAATTGAAACAATAACTTTTGATCTGCAAAAGACGCTGCCGCTCCCGAGGATATCCACAAATGTTATTTTCTACAAAAGGCAACTTTGGGTTTATGATTTGGGCATCCATACCGGCAGTGATGACCAAGCCTATTGTAATGTTTGGGTGGAAGGAGAGGCCGGCCGAGGTTCACAAGAAGTCGGTTCTTGTTTGATCAAACACATCACAGAAAGATTGAAAGATGGTGCTGAACATTTAATACTCTGGAGTGACTCTTGCGGGGGCCAAAATAGAAATATTAAATTGACCCTCATGCTTAAAGCATTATTAAATGACCACCCGACTCTTACACAAATAAGCCATCGCTTTTTAGAGTCAGGTCACAGTTTTCTACCGAATGACACAGACTTTGGCCGAATTGAGTGCGCCCTTAAATACCAACAAAGACTATACACCCCGGAAGATTACATGGACATCATGAAAAAATGTAAGAAGATAAAACCAATGATCGTTCAAAGACTTGACAAAGAAGACTTTTTGGCTTCGAGAAATTTAGAAAAAAAAATCACAAACAGGAAGAAAGCAGAAGACGGGTCTAAGATATCGTGGTTGGAAACTAAAGAAATAATGCTTAAAAAAGAAAAACCGCACTCGATTTTCATGAGGAAAAACCTAAACGAACCATTCATGGAAGTCAATTTGAAAAAAAAACGTGAGAAGCGCGACATCCACACCGTTAACCATTCGTGATATGGATTTACTTTGGCCTAACGGAAAAGCTATATCTGAGGCCAAATTAACAGATTTGAAAAGCATTATGCACCTCATACCAAAAGATGCACATGATTTCTATAAAAAATTACAAGGAAACGAAAATATTTTAGAAGATGATATTGATGGGTTCACGGGGCCTCCTGATTTTGAAGTTGAATATGATAATGGGGACTTTTTGTTTTAAGTACTTTTTTCTATAGGAATGATCTTAGTTTTTAAGATGTAAGAAAAGGATGATTTTTTAATTAAAGAAATAAAAACAATGATTAAACTAAGAAAAACTCTTTTTATTTTTTATTATTACAATATTAAAAGCCTACATCAGTTTTGCAAGAAAGAACCAGGCGACAAATTTGTTTTTTGCAGGAAGGAACCAACAGGTTTTTTAACGACCATTTTATTATAACTTAATAAAAATCAGTAAGTCTGATATTCCTAGACGGGTTTCAATCTGTCATACAACCCTATCAACTTTTTTTTATAATACGTACTACGTACACATTTTGCAAAACCTATTCACAAAAGTATCGTTTTCTCGAAATCGACATGCTATGGGTTGGTTCCAGTTTGCGTAAAATGGTCCAATTGGAAACCACTTAGTTAATAGTATCTAAAGATATAGATCATATTTTGAGTGTTTTGCCATTAACTAAATGTATTTATGTACTTTTTTTAAACTTACATATACGTAGACTGTCGGTCTTATTTATAAAAAGACAATTCCCTTAAAACACTCCATAAACACAGTTTAAAAAGTCTGCATCAAAGTTTGTCCCTTGTAGGTATACTCTCTACCACATATTATCTATAAGGCGTTTATGGGATGTTTTGTGAAATTCTATTTTCGTAAATAACACAGCATTCTTTGTTTTCTTACAAAAGTTAGATATAGATATGTCGAAATGTAAGAAGCCCGTTTTGACAGCTACACAAAAATGTATTTCACTTTGGATTTACTCAAACAAATACATAAAAAGACAAATACTCTGGCATATTATTTAATGCTCGAAAGAAAAAACCGATTTTGTAGCCCGAAAAGTTACTCATAGTTTAGATTTTTTATGTTTTATCTCCACCTAGGTTAGATTCTATGGTTTTTGTAGCTGTCAAAACGGGCTTCTTATATTTCGACGACTTTAGGACTGTTACAGTGTAACCTTTTTTACACCAAATTCTTTTTAATTCATCTTTCGTTATTTCTTTTTCATTCTGTTTTGTATCATTTTTAAATTCAACATTTTCTTTGATTTTCGTCTTACCGCTCTAACCTTTGAACGAACAAGAACTGTTATCATTACTTGCGAAATTACCTTTTATTCCATTTTTGTAGCTATATCTTTCCGCTTCAATGAAATAAAACACGGTATTTGGAAGTGGTAGGTATATATTATATTTTATCATTTAGGTACACCAAGAACCTTTCTGAACATTATTCAGTAGGTACCCACAAAATATGTCAGGTAGTTCCCCTCGCTGCCCTATCTCAAATAACCACCTTGTATATTTTTAATGATTCATTCCATATAATAATGCTTATAAGGTCACTATGGTGTAGGTGAGAAAAAAAATTGCATCTCTACTTTATGTAAGCATAGGGGAGGGGTAGGTACCCTAAAAATTTTTTTTCAAGGTTTTATTCTACCGTCTTGTCGGCGTGATTAATAGGTATGTACGTCAATGCAAAATTTCAGCTCTCTAGTACTAATCGTCTCTGAGCTAGGCCGCGGACAGACGGACAGACATACAGATAGATGGACGGACATGGCGAAACTATAAAGGATCCTTGTTGACTGCGGAACCCTAAAACGAGCGAGACCGATTGACATAAGTATTTTAGAAATCGGCGGGTGGTTACAGAATAATACCTAATGAAAATAATGTAAGTAAATTAGTGCATGTTGTAGGTTCTTACCACAGAACATACCTACATTTAGGCTGTTCTGTGGTTCTTACATACAGGGGCACTTAATTTCATTGCGCCTTATCAGTGAATATTTTTAACTTAAAATTAGACTTGGATTTGCTGTTACACTTGTTAATCATATCTTGTACAAATGTTAATAGTTAATTTAATCATAAAAGTTGCTAATAGACGCTGTATAAATAATCTAATTCCAGGTTATTGAAAAAAGGCAGACTTGCACCACTTCTTGAATGTTATCATTTAAATCGAATTTTGTATGAAGAATTTTAGTTAAATGCTATTTAAGCCACGTTTAAGAAAGTGATGCAGGTCAGCCGTGAGAAATCATAGAACGTAACTTTCTAAAATGTTTAATCACAGTCAACTTTTTTATGTTTTTCGATAGAATCTTTTCTAGTTTGGCTTTTACATTTAAATTAACTTGCATGTTTTGTTACATTTTATCAGACTCCAAAAAAAGGAGGATAATTTCAATTCATCCGTACCTAATTATCACAGATATATTTATACTTATACTAGCTGACTTGGCAAACGCTGTTTTGACATATTAATTAGCCTACGACCTATTCTCAGACCTACCAAAATACACTACAAAAATATACAATACATCATAAACATCGGTGAAGCCGTTTTGGAGGAGTTCGATAGCAAACACTGTGTGTGACACGGGATTTTTATATATTACACCAGTCTGTTTTTTAATTCGATGCAAAAAAACTGTCACTTTGACATGTGCCGGGATCGTAAACCATCACAACCCATTACATTAGTTGATGTACTCTATGTGGACATTAATACAAGTTTATTTTTTAAATATAAAAAAAATATATATATATCGCGCGATGTGTTTTTTTCTTAGAGTATTTATAATCTTTATTGAATATTTCTAGAATGGTTATTCTTAAAATAATCAGTATAACTATAGAACTTCGACTAGCGATGTGTTGTTATATACTAAATCCGAAAGCAGTTGTGTGATATTGTGTGGAAAAAATATTGTATATACTTATATTAACGCTGTCGTCTGTGGCGGCCATAAATCTAAGGTTCCAATGAAATCTATGCCAATAAAAAACTGTTATCAAAACCAAAGTAAAATGATCTCTTATTTATACAATAGAAATCTCTCTCACTTATTACGTATACTCATGTGGACTCGAAAAAGTAGCCAAAATTGTCGAAATCACAAGGAAACACGGGAAACAACATTCGCGGAACCAAGAAAAAAGCGGAATGTTTGAAAATAAATTACGTCTTCATGAATGTGTCAAACCTCAAACCCAAGGTTATCAACATCCAAGTCTTGCCAATATGTAAAATACTAATAATCCCATTTTACTTCGAAATAAAAAGTGTGTGAGTTACTTTAGTGTTTTTTTAAATACTTTTCTTTCATGAGTAGGTAACCAAATAAGTAGGCAACCAAATGTATTTGATGCGATAAGGTTTTTGGTCACACGAGTCTACTTTTAGTAAACAGTAAAAAAAAATCTACCGAGTACTTATACTGAGATATTTTAAGATGGTAACACTGCCTCTTTTGTTGCATCGAATTAAAAAAAGTTTTTAGCTATCGGCAAACGTTGTTTTGCTATATTAATAAGCCCTATTTCTATTCTCAGACCTAACAAATATACACAAAGAAATCCATAAAAATCGTTGAAGCCGTTTCGGAGGAGTTCGATAACAAACACTGTGACACAAGATTTTTATATATTAATTTTTTTTTGTATGTTCAGCGATAATTCTTTGCCACGCTACCTGCTTTCATTAATTTTTTTTTGTTAGAAGTACTAGAAGTACTTTTGTTAGGGTACTTCCAGTGTATTTCCATATAATTTAAACATGTTATCATATCATTGAGTTATCACGATATTGGACTTCGGTGAAATTAAACAACACATTATTTTGGTAAAGTTTGTAAAGCACGATTAAGCATGATAATAATTAGAAATTGCAACTTTCTTTATCGTGAAGTTTATTTTAGAGCTTATATTACTTATTAGTTTATTTATTTATAACGACAGAAAATATTTTGTTGTCAGGTGTATTTTTATCATAGAGGTTCTATTCTGAAATGAAACTTCATGGCATTCTCAGGGTGTCTGAACTGTAACATAAAGTTGAGGTTGTTTTTTTTTGTCCCTGATGGAGTTTTAGAGCAAGAGGAGCCGTGCGTGCAGCAAGGCGGCATTTGCCGTCGCGTGGCGGACTGCGATCCGGCCGATTTGGTGCAGATAGGCGTGCTGTGTCCGCAGCAGGCCAGTATCGGCATCGTGTGCTGTTATCAATGATACATGTGAGTTCACCTGGGGTATATTTTAAAGTAGGTAGGCACTTTGAAAGTTAAATATACGTTGCCAACTATATTTAGAATACATTTCTGTCTCTACAGACTTTAAATAATTCATGTTTAAAATTGCTACATTGACCTGAAAAATGTAGCCTAATAACCTTAAAATGAATTGGGTACCGAATGCACGGTATTCCTGTGTTAGATAAAAAAGATAAAATGTTTATTGCCATACGAAATTATTATGTACATCGTGTATGTACAGACCCCGACACAGGCGATACCTGTCCCGTGTTTATCAAGACATGAGACTACGGTGAAATTAAGCAACACATTTTAGAGTTTTTTTTCTAGTCCTTAGGTATAGGTATTTCCTTCATTTGTTAAAAATATACTTTCTTTTACAATAATTAAAAATTGCGAGAATGTGCGAGGGACGCCAGCCAAGTTCCGTCCTCACGCTTGGTCGTTTTTTATTATTTTGCTGTTAGAGTATAGGTTTAATAAGTCCCACAATCACGTCAAGTTTGATGCATGCAGCCAGTACCGTTTTTACGATAGATCATAAACAAAAAAACGGCGAAAAACACATTTGTATGGTGTTCTCCCTTATTTTCAAATTTTAATATTTTTTAGGTAATTCGCCGTAATAATACATATTCTGTGAAAATTCCAACTGGCTACCTATTACGGTTCCAAAGATAGAGCCCTTTAAAGGTCTGAGGACAGACAGACAGCGGAGGCAGAGTAATAGGGTCCCATTTGGCACCCTTCGGATACGGAATCCTAAAAAGTGCGGATACTTATAACTTTGTCGGAAGAGTCCGCTCGACGAGACGGGACGAGCTGCCAACTGAACTCGGGTGCTCCCTACCTACGCTGCTCTACAAATCAAAGCGAAACGGTCGGTCCATAATAGTTACACGGATGTGCCTCAAAATTAGATTGAGGTGTCATTGTTTTTATAGGTTCCTACCATAATTATTATGTATCCCACTACATTATATTATGGTACTGTAGAGCACAGGCCTTCTCTCGGTAACCGAGAGTATGGGCTTAATACGGTATTTGTCACAATCAACAATAAATTATTTCATATGCTCGATTAAAACAAAAATTACGAAATATCTCGGAAAATGTATCTCTTTTAGTCAATTACTAGTTATTACAATTTCTAAATAGATTAAACATAAAAAGAGTGCTCTGAAATGTGACGTCATAAGCCAGTATTTTCAAACAAACTTCCGTTTTAAAAGTAACTCATTTGATATTTTGTCAAATACCCGATTGCCACGCATGCTCACCGCGGATTGGCAATTTCAAGCGCTGAAGTGTGTGAGTACCTCAGACACTCCGTTTTGCTCGCGTTGTTTTTCTTTGCAGTTAGCGAGTAGTATTGCTATTACGACTAGTGCTACTACAAGTTACTTAGAAAACAAAGTTATTGGCACATGCCCGGGGTTCGAATCCACGACCTCGTAATCGTGAGCCCCGTGTTCTGCAGACCGCGCTACCACCGCTTCCTAGCGACCGAATTTATAACACTGCATAAGGAAGTTCTAGTTCAATATTGAAAAAACCCTATACCAAACAAAATAATTCCCTAGACCCAAGCAACATTTATTTCTAAAGGTCTCTATAGGATTTTTATATTCTGACGAAAAAGTCCAATACACCAATTTTGGGTGGTTTGAAAGAAATAGCAAAATAAACGTGCCTTTTAACGCACTTTTTAAAAATATCTCGACCCAAACTCGAATTTATTGGAACCCTTAGTAGCCATGCAGAACGGTGCTTGCGTGCCGCGGTACTAATTGATCGCGAATTTGTTTAAACAAGATTTCTCAACTTTTGTTTTATTCAAGTCTATACTTAAACGTAATAGTCTGAGGGCCGGTTTCTGAAGTGAGAATTTCGCTAAGTAAATAGTTAACTGTAGTGCTGTCTCTTCGAATTTCTGAGAAAACAGCGTGACAGAACGTTACTTAAGTATTTACTTAGTGAAATACTCAATTCAGAAACCGGCCCTGAGGCCGACTTGCACCACTTTCTTAAATGTGGCTTAAACAACATTTTGCCTAAATACTCGTAGATGCTATTTTTAGGGTTCCGTACCCGAAGGGTGCCAAATGGGACCCTATTACTAAGACTTCACTGTCCGTCTGTCTGTGTGTGTGTCTGTATGCATGTCTGTCTGTCTGTCTGTCTGTCTATGTGTCTGTCCGTCCCTCCGCCCATGCGTCCGTCCGTCTGTCTGTTCCCAGGCTGTATCTCATGAACCGTGATAGCTAGGCAGTTGATATTTTTACAGATGATGTATTTCTATTGCCGCTATAACAAAAAATACTAAAAACAGAATAAAATAAATATTTAAGGGAGTCTCCCATATAATAAACGTAATTTTTTTGGCCGTTTTCTGCTCGATATTAATAACGGCAACAGGTAGACGCTTGAAATATTAACAGAATATTTAGTTCTATATAGTACGCTTCAAAAATAAATAATTAAATTAAAATAAAATAAATATTTAATGGGGGCTTACATACAACAAACGTGATTTTTGCCGTTTTTGCTCGATCTTGTATAGATAATGGTACGGAACCCTTCGTGCGCTAGTCCGACTCGCACTTGGCCGGTTTTTAATTACTAATTGCATTACCGCGGCTTTCAAACTATCCAGATTTAAGCCAGTATAGATTCGGAAATGGATCTTCCGCTCGTCAATGTGCACAACTTTCACTGTGACGAAAACTTGGAATCAATAAAAAACAGCTGTTCCAAAGATTGTAATGCCGCAGGTAGGTATATTTTTGTATTCTTTGAGTATGTTTGTTAAATTGTGTAGGTATATTTTAACCTTTATGTTTTGTTGCCCAATATATAACTGAGTAGAATAGTAAAGGTATGCTGACTGTACTGTACAATTATACAGTTATATGAAAGGTCACATATAAGCAACGAGGAGGCTTTAAAGAGTTTCAGAAGAAATATAAGTTAACCTTACGATTTTACGAACAACCGGATACATCCGACAACATATAAACCATAAGTGCAGTCTAATCAGTTACTCTAATCAGTTAAGAACTAGATACTTTGCAACAAAAATGTAAGGGTTGCACTGGTTTACTTTTTAAGTACTTAATACGATTTCTCATTTTTTCCAGGTGCCAGTTTTGCAATTGCCGCCGTCAATAAATTAGGTATTGAAGTGAAATTTTTAAAGGGGACGTTCTAACCATGATTTAGAAACATATATATTTTGTTAGCCAAAATTACTTTACTTGTCATAATATCAGAAAAGTAAAAAAAATAAAAACTGTGGGTGGAGCGTCTTACGGTCGGTGCCGGCATACTGAAATTTTCTTTCACTTGTTTACGAATATCGAACGGCAGAAACAAACATACATACATAATAGAAAACCTTTTTCAATATTACCGTACTTTTCCTATCACTTCGAATTTGGATTCTCAGTTTCGGACCAAGGGTCGAAATTTACAAACATTTTATATAGTTACTGTTAATTTATCAATAATACTCTTTATAACAATGAAAAGAATATTCCTTCAAACTATGGCTAACGATTTCAAAATCACGCTGTCGTTCTAACTTAATCCCAAATAAGCGCCTATTATTATATTTTTAAGGACGTATTATTAAGTTTATTGTAACTATTACCTAGTTGTTCAAAGTTATTTAGTAAATAAAGCAATAAGTGTCTAACTTCACCCTGTTTATTGGTTGGTTGAAACACGAATGGAGTGCATGCATCGGGATTGTAAGTTTTTAAAATTGTCCTAAGCACGGGTTAGTGCAACAAAAAGAATATAAGTTTTAAAAGTATTTTTTTATTTTTAATATAAATGTAAATTAGGCTATCGTTGTTTATCTTTATAGGTACTAACTCGTACAATTCACGGAAACAAATCAAATCTTTATTCTCAAAAAGATTTAATAATTATTGAAAATACCTATCCATTAATATTTTTGGTAGAAAAGCAACGTGTTAAAATGTCGAGGCTTGCCGACCTTGATTGAACACAATACGTTTATGTTCTGGTGGCCAGTTACCATAGCTTCATTATTACTCAGGTGCCTACCTAGATATATCAGTGCAATTGGTTGACAACCATATTTTGACCTCATCCGTATACATATACCAGACTAGAGTTTGCCACATGCCACGATCCTGACCAAATCCTTTAGCTTCCTCAACTTCTTGCGTATGTCGGGTTCGGGTACCTACCTTTAATCTTGTCCTTCGCTAATAAATAACAATAATGTCATGTCTTCTGAAAACCTTTCTATAATAATAATAACTTTCACACAACACAATCAATTGTCCTGGTCCCAAACTGGGACACCTTGTGCTACGGTAACCAGGCAATGACATCACAGACTGAGGCCTTGCACAAATAAAGTACGCGGGCCTCCAGTGGAAATCAAACCCACGGCGTGTTGACAGCTAGACCAACGAGGCAGTTCTATTTTAGACAATACAGGGGAAGGCTGATGATGATCATAACATCGTTTATAAAAGAGGGACTATCTACATAGTTATGATTCCCAAATACAAATCTTGCATTTACAGGCAGATTTAACCAGTCAACTGTCACTTTCATAAATTTTCTATTCTATTTTGTATAAGATAGATGAAACAAGATTAATGCAGCCATCTAGCTAGAAGGGGTCGTGAAAATGTGTTTAAATTGACCCAGTGTGCGTGTCAGTGATAAATGATACGCAGAAGCTTTTTTTTCTCAAATATTCAAAACACGTCTGGTTTAAAAATTGAAAAAAAGTTTACACAAAGAGTTTATCTAGCCAATTTCATTGAATGCAACGTTGATTGCAGCGTTAATGCTATCAGCGTGCCATTCATGTACAACTTGCTCTATCTCAATCAAGCTTATTATACCTGGATGCCTGCTATTGTATAATAGCTACATATCGTCTGATACGATGAACAAACCATCTTTAGACGGACTAAGCTGAAAATATTTTTATTGCAACTTTTATCAAAAATATCAAAACGTATTTCAACATTTTGAAAACGAAAAGCTGTACATAAACGTAAGTAAATAAACTAAAAAAAGGACAACATTAAATAAAATTGAAATAGGTAAATTGAAATTTTAATATCTACCTATATTGAAACTAGTCTTAACCCCGTTAAGTGCAATAGACGACAAAATATAATGCAGGACTTTTATCGGCATATTACCGCTTATTGAATTAAAATCTCACAATTGTAATTAATTTTCACCTAATCGCTCAAGCGTTGGACGAAAGTGAGTGATCATTTTGCTAGTTTATTATTAATTGTAGTTTGATGAAACGGGGCCCTGCTGGCAGACAACGAAATGTTTGTCACCTCGATACAAAGCCAGCCAACAATGGATATTCCTTAGCTCTATGGTTTAGGCATATCATCGGAGCCTCGCGACAACAATCTCCTTTTCCCAGGCTTCATCCAGGCACCTAGGCAAATCTATTAATAGATGACCTCCCTTATTTTGCTGCGTAGAACCGATTGACCCTGTTGCATAGGGGAGGTGCAAGGCGCGGGTGGCCCCACCCCTTCGGGAACCATCCGGTTCCTCATCCAGTGCATAAAACTAAAGTTAGATGGCGCCAGCAAATGTTGCCAGCTCGAGAGCTTTGCTCAATTTCTGGGGTTAAGAATGTTTCCTACATATTATTCGATGCGCAAGGAACACAGATTTTGAGGAAAATGCATAAAGGTATAGTGATAAGTATTAAAATTAGCTTTAACCCTGTCTAAAACAATATACGAGCAAATAAACGATTCAGGACTATTCATAGCATATTAACAGCTTATTAAATTACTTATCTACAATTTTAAAACCTTACAATTTTCTTTAATTTTCATCCAACCGAATAAGTTTGAGGCTAGGTTGGGTGAAAATGACTTACTGTAGCTTTACGAATCAGGGTCCTGCTGACTGACTATGAAGTTTTTATTTTTTATTTTTGCATAGCTATGCATTCTATTCGACAGCTCTATAGGAATATCGGAGCTTTGCAACAGCAACCCTTATTACCAGGCTTGCACCTAGGTATATTAATAGATGAAGGGCAAATCTCCCTGATTTTACTGCGTAGAAGCCACCCACCCTGTTGCATAGGGGTGGTGCAAGGTGGGGGTGGTTTCCCCCTTCGGTAAACCATACCTCATCTAGTGCATAAAGCTAATGCTAGATGGCGGTCGCAAATGTTGCCAGCTTGAGAGCTTTGCTAGCTTTACATAATTTTGCGTCACATCAGTTTTAAATTAATGATAACAATTTTAGTTTGTCTTTAGTACTTATTAAGAATAGTATCAAGCAGTTTGGGTTTGAATATGTAATTATGAACTTACGTGACGTAAATATATTGGGTCTAAAATAACTTAATCTTGATATAGAATGTGACTTCATAAGTGTCCACCGCACTACGCGCGCACTACGCGTGAGATTTAAAACAAAGTCTGTGCCTTTCATTAACACAAAGTGTCTGGGTTGGAAAGAATCAAACAAAATCTGTTTTTTGGATTCAATCGTTGTGTTACAACGCAATTATTAGCACGCAGGAATTAGGTTTTGTTCGACTGGCCACCCCATTTTGGTGGAAGCGAGCGATGTTCCACAGCTTTCCACCGTGACCCAAGCTCTATCACTCACTCCGCATAACGAGGCCATACCAAGCGCACGCGTGCCGCTGCCTCGCGCGCCCTCTTTTAAACAAAGTCCCATATTGCATTCCCTTGTTCCTGAGCTGCTGAGCCCAAAACTTCCTGCAAGGTGAGTCTTGACGCATGTTTTTAAGTTATATTAGTTTGCGATAAATATTTGGCGGTTTTCCACTGAGTTTTCCTTGCAGTCGCGAGAATTCGCTCATGTGCATAAATGGAACTTTGAAAGTTTTCTTTTTGTTTTCTTGATTGAAATTTGGTGGAAATAGTCTAAAAACAGCTTTAGCATTACTAAGGAAGCGCAGCGATGTCTTAAAACGCATTTCCCTATTAGTTTGCAGCCTCCATATATTTGGGAAAAGTTCGGTGGCGGTCCTCATTGAAGCCAACGTTATTTCAGTAATTAGTGAGGAAATTAACACATTTTAATAACTGGTCACCCTTAGAAACCTTCGTTGTTAGCTAAATATATATTCGTCAGTACTTATCTCTTAAAATAAAATAAAAGTTTTAAATCTCAGCCCTAACGATTGTTTGTGGTAAAAAAAAAACTATTGGACGGCCAAGGGACTCGAGTTAAAAAAAACTGGTTTGAAAACATTATGTTATCGAGCTTTGCCGGTGGCGTCAGAAAACGCCTGGGGCGCCTCGAGCTCCGATCTAGGTGCGTCCTTACCGAGTTTACTTTACACCTACTGCGGGTGAAGTGAGCAGGGAAGAATTTTGGGAGAGCACAGCACGATTTCACATCGAAACTGAACTTTGGAGCTTTTAACAATTAGGGCGGTGCGCTGCACGTTTGTAAGTCATCATCATCAGTCATCATCAGCCATTTGACGCCCACTGCAGGACATAAGCCTCCTTCGTGTTTTTCATAACCATAAGGGGGTTTGCCATAATCGCCACGCTTGGCAGGCGGGTTGGCGATCGCGGTATGCGGTTGGAATCTCAGGAGGACGCTGCTGCCCGTCTCCTGGTAATTGATTTCCTTAGTCGCCTTCTACGAAATCCACGGAAGGAAATAGAGGGACGCTTGTAAGTACTCAGCCTAAACAAACGCCGCTGAACTCATTAAAACTCACATCAATTAAAAAAACACTGGACTCTTGCCGCGATTATTATTATTATCCGGTGATTTTCTATTACTTAAGTTTATGATTCGTACCCCACGAAAGTTTTTAAAAGTTTATTAAAATCCATTTAATGATGAATGTATGTCAGCTATATGCTTGGGTAAAGCAGGATACGCAGCGCAAGGGAATGCACGTGAATGGGGTCTTAATATTCTCTGTGTCGAGTGAAGTAAAGGCGGAGCGCCCGCGGCTGCCGTAGCGCGCCGCGACGCCTCAACCCTCGGGCCGTCACCATCTACCATATAAAATAATCATATTTGCATGAGAGCTCGGCCTCACTACAGGCGAAATAATAATTTATGACCTCGGTGCGTTTTATACAACGTGTTATCGAAATAACGCTAAACCCGAAAACCGTTTCTGTTGGGTTTTTTAATGGATAAATAAATCAAAAAGCAAAAAAAAGTTTTAAATACTGACTTTGAGGAAGAAGGAAAAATAGGCAATAGATGAAGAGCGCAACACCAACAAACTGGACCTCAGCTTGGCGAAACTGTAAAAAAGAAATATACTTTTTTATAGAAAAAAATACATGTTTTGGCACGACTGTACAAATTTAGGTAAACAACAACGGATTTTCCTACAACAAATTGAAAACCTGACTTTGACAACTGACAGGGTAGCCACCGAAAATTTACTTGTTCAGATTACATAGCGATTTTAATTAGAACAATCCGGATTATTTGAACTCTAGCGGCGTGGTTGGATTGTAAATAAACTTTTCAATACCCATTGTGACGCGAAGGGACACCGAGGCCGTAACGAAACTCATGCATCGCAATTTAATTTTTTATTTCAATTTCGTAATTGCAATCAGTGTACGTGGTTGCAGCCTTAATATTTTCTTCTTTTATAGGTTACTATATTATAGTAAATACAATAAATGTCAATATCCAATAATGATAGCTATTTAAACTGGCCTTTTACTGACCAAAATTGTCTCAAATAATTCGATTAAAGCTTCAATGACTTCTGTAAACTTATATATTACTTCCTGAAAAGAGAGCATTGCAATCTTTCAGCAGCCTATGGTGTCATAAGCATTACCTACGTTCTGTTCCGTCCGATACAGGCTGCGATACCGAGAGAGTCATTACCGCGCTTCCCTCGATATCTGGGCGCCCGTGGGCGTTGGAACATAAATTCGAGGCCTGCGCGGCCGGCGGCGGCGCCCGCGGCCGTCGTCGGGCTCCGATATACTTACCCACTCCGTGCTCACCCGAAAATAATCCGAAAGCCAAAGAACTGTTTTATTAAATCCAGTGGAAATTGTATGGCATCGGAGTGAACCCTACTTGTAGGTATATACATAAACTCACGCAGGCAGAGACCTCTTTTGCTTCATCAGTCGCAACTTTTAATTAAACTTGTTAACCTCTGTCCCGGTTCCGGTGGTCTCATAATATTTGACATAATGCTGCATGATTTCAAGTACAAAACGAGAATGGTACAACCACTTACTCAACAAGTGATCAAAGTAAAGTACCTACATGTAAATAAACATTATGTACTGTCGACTGTCGATAGATAAACAATGATTTATTGTAGGTACACCAAAAAGACTTATGCATACACAGATATATATATATAGTGCTAGTGGAGGCTGTAGTTATTTTGTGAAACTAGTTTCGACATGCGTTGAAACACTTGTTTTGTCCGCGCTGTCATCCCTCAAGGGAAGGGCTCAATCCTCGACAAGTATTTGTTTGTTGCGTTCAGAGCTTAGCTCTCCCGGGAGCTGATTCTGAGAATTATACATTTCCGCGCGCAAGGCTGATTTCCACGTATTTCCCTTTTTCCGGGCAGCAATATTCTAGAATAAATTCGCCGTAGTGAATTTTTTTATCCAGTCTATACCTGAAGTTTCCATGAAAGCAAAGCTGCCGACCTAGTTTCAGACCCTGTTCTACGAATGAAACAAGATTCTAGAGGCGTACCAAAGTAAAGTATATGCTGACAACTATTATAGATAGATAGATAACTCTTTATTGTACACAATAAAATAACATGATATATAGCTACCTATTTTATTTCGCACAAAGCTCTAAGTTTTAGTTCGGAGCATTTCTGTTTACTGTATCGTGTTGCAAAGTTTAATCAAATCAAAGCATAATGTAAAGTGATTTTTTTTAGCTGTATTTATTTTAGGTTCGATATTTGCTGAAACTGTTGTTTCGTCTGCTCTGTCACCTCTCAACTGAATGGCTTAATCCTCGACAAAGTATCTGCAGGCGTTGGTTTATTGCGTTTAGAGCCTAGGTCTCCCCGGAGCTGATTCCGAGAATTATGCATTTCCACGAGGAAGGCTGGTATCCACGTAATTCCCATTTCCCGGGCAGTAACATTCTGCTTTTGATGCTCCGTAGTGGATTTATTAATCCTCAATAAAAGCATAAACGGCCGACCTAGTTTCCGATCCTGTTCTACGAATAAGAAGAGAAACATAAATTTGTGGCATTAATATTCTTTCTATCTACAGGCAACTATGTTTGTTGCGTTAAGAGATCAGCTCTTATTATAAGCCACTATTTATGTAAGTACGTGTAGTTATGTATGGTATTCAAGTATGATATATGTAAGCTTATTATTACGTATATGTATGTCTATTAATATTCGTATTTGCACCGACTACCCGTATCTAGTTCTCCTTCGGCAAATTCTCCGATATGAGATTGCCTGGAAGAAATTGCTATCAGCAATAAGGCCGCCAATTCTATATTTTCTTTTGTCATTGCTGTTTCTGTAACATTTTTTCCGATATACTGTAAAGAATATTCTTATCTTATCTTACCTCTCCCGGGAGCTGATTCTGAAAATTAAGTTTGCATTTCCAGGCGCAAGGCTCATTTTTCCCTATTTCATTTTTCCCGGCAGCAATATTCTGGAATCGATTCGGTGTCGTGAATTCTTTGATCCAGTCTATACCTGAGGATGCCATGAACGCATAAGCTGCCGACCTAATTTCCGACCCAGCTCTGCAAATAACAAGAGAAAAATGAATTCGAGGGATTATTGAACGATACATAGATAACTCATTATTGTACAGAAATAAATTTTATAATATAGGTACCTATTTTATTTCGCACAAAGCTCTAAGTTTTAGCTCGGAGCATCTCTTTTTACTGAGGCTGATAATGTTGTGTCGTATTTCAAAGCAATTGTAAAGTGCTAGGGGAGGGTGTAGTTATTTTCTGCGAAGTTAGGTTCGATATAATGCTGAAATTGTTGTTCTCTCAGCGCTGTCAACCCTCAAGTGAAGGGCTTAATCCTCGACAAACTATTTATAGGCAACTTTGTTTGTTGCGTCCAGAGTCCAGACCAGAGCTCAACTCTCCCGGTGATTCTGAGAAATATGCATTTCCACGGAAAAGGCTCATTTCCACGTATTTGTCATTTCCCGGGCATCAATATTCTGCTTTCGATTCTCCGTAGTGGATTATTAATCCTGACTCTTCCATGAAACCCGTCAATTCCATGAAAGCAGAAACGGCTCACTGGTTTCTGACCTTGCTCTACGAAAAATACGAGATTATTGTGAACATAATATCATTCAATTGAATAAATGTAAATTTATGATAAATTACATTTAAGGAAGTTTATCAGACTATAGGTTACGAGAGACTTATTTCAGAATTTGAACTTGTCTTATAAACTATCTAAAAGAATAAAAAAATAATGTCAAAAAAAAAGAAATTTCTTATACCTATAGATATACTTATAGGTGCAATCCCAATAGCATGATAAAGATATACTTACATAAAATATATGCTCAACAGTTAAAAATAATTATAAAAATGACAAAAATGATAAAATTAAAGTAGCTGACAAAAAATCAAAAATAACTTGGCAAATAATTAGTGACTCAAAATACAGACATCCAAGAGAACCAATTCTCAAAATAAAAAATGATAATATGGTTTTAACGCATGTATTAGAATGATTCAACAATTACTTTGTTGAAAAAAATTTACCTACGAATAAACGCGACATAAATGCCAGCATAAGAAGGCTCAAGGTCGCCCAACGATCAATAGAGAGAGAGCTATGTTAGGAGTTTCACTGCGTGATAGAATCAGGAATGAGGAGATCCGCAGAAGAACCCGAGTTACTGATATAGCTCGAAGAATTGCTCAGTTGAAGTAGCAGTGGGCGGGGAAAATATCTCGGAGAACTGATGGCCGGCGACCTGGCGACCGGACCGGACGACGCAACGTGGTAAGGCCCCCCCACCAGATTGTCTGACGACCTGGTTAAGGTGGCGGGGAGTCGCTGGATGCGGGCGGCACAAGACCGGGAAGCTGGGAAAACCATGAGGGACGCCTATGTCCTGCAGTGGCCGTCAAATGGCTGATGATGATGATGATGAAATGCCAGCAGATACCTATGTGAAAGTTACGCAAGAGTCAATGTTTATGGCGCCATGTATCCCTAACGATATTGTTATAGTTATAAGGTCCTTGAAAAAGACCAACAGTGTAGTTTATGATGGAATATGTACAAACGTTTTAAAATTTGTGGCCATCTTAGTCATATACTGAATTTGTGTACGTGGCAGGCTCATATCCAGAACTACAGAAAACAAGCGTCATAAAACCACTCTATAAAAAGAAAAGTAAGGAACAAATGGAAAACTATAGACCATTGGCTTGAATTCGCAAAATTTCAATTTTTTTATAAATAAATGCATCTTGGTACATAGAAAGAAAAAATAAAAACTTGAATATGACGATTTTTGACCGTTTGAAACCAGTCATCACTAATGTCTGTCTCATCTATTGTGACATGCATGACCAAGGCGTTCAATTATAATATATTAATCATAATATATTAATAAAAAAATAGAAACAAACGGCATACGAGGCACTTAATAAAACTTATAAAATCTTACCTCATAAATAGAAAACAAGTGACTGAAATATCCAGAATAGATATAGAGACTAAAAAAGAACATACCTACTTACACATCTGCAGAATGGTCAATAATTTATGGAGTGCCACAGAGCATTCTAGGACCGCTTTTTTATTTATCTACCAAATACGGCTACACAACCAATACCACTCTTCGCTGATAATAGCACTATAACTAAAAACTATCAATTGGTAAAGTCCAATATCATATGAAACGGGTGTTAATGTGGCAATTATTGAAGTAGTAACATGGTTAGAAAATAATAAATAACCTTAAAATTAATATTGAAAAAACCAAAATAACCCATTTACGTCAGCGAAAAATTAAAAACAGAATAAACGTAAATTATAAAGACAGATAATTAACAAATATAATTGAAAATAAGTCTTTAGGACTGATCATTGATAGTAAACTTACTTGGAAAATTCATACTCAAGAACTATGTAAAAAGCTTAATACATCTGCATATGCTTTGCGTAAACTGGGTTCAGTAGTCCGCAATGAATCGCTTGTTATGGCTCATGATGGGCGTCCCAACTGCGATTTAGTGTTATATTCTGGGGAAACGCCACGTACTTATAGAGATGATGTATCCAAGCACAAAGTTCTTAAGGCAATCGTTCAGAATAACACCAGACGTTAGCTGCAAACGGCATTTTTAGAAGTATAAATTATTGACATTTCCATCAATTTATATTTTATAATTAGCAGAATTTGAAATGTATAGAATTACCAAAATTTGTAAAATTTAACCCAGACTTAATATAAGCTTACAGGAAAAATAGACGTGACCAAGACAAAGTTAAAGTACCAGTAGCCAATACAGCAATGGTGTACAAATGTGTTCTGTGTATGGCATCATTGATTTATAATAAAGTCCCAAAAGGTATTATAAATTTAAAGTATGAATTAATATTTAAAAAAAATACCGAATACTTATTACACAAATGTATTTACAAGCTAAGTGAATTTTTGACTGTCAGATAATTTCGATGTCGATAGAAATTACACAACTTATGTTGATGGTGTGACATTATAATATTCAATTGTATAATAATTTTAATATATTATAATGTATAATAATAAATTGTTTCTATAATTTGTATTAAGTAATCATTGACCAACTACCTAAGTGACATCGATCTAATAGATAGTTTATTTGACATTGTACACCGTTTTGTTTTTATATTTGTACGTCGCAAGGTAAAATATGGAGCACCTGTCACTTTTTTCTTCTTCATCTGTACGCATCACTATGTTTGTACCTACCCATATTTCACCAATAAAATATTTGTAAGTATTTGTAACAAAGGAAACGTAATTTAAGGAAAGTAAAAGGAAACATAAAATCGTGGAATTAATTAGTGTAGTGCAGCAAAGTCAAAGTTGTCGACTGTAGATAGATAGATAGCGCCCTAAACAAAAAAGGACATACATCTTCATTCATCCATCATCATCATCAACAGCCATTTGACGCCCACTGCAGGACATAGGCCTCCTTCGTGGTTTACATAACCATGAGGGGTTTTGCCATAATCGCCACGCTTGGCAGGCGGGCTGGCGATCGCAGTATACCTACGGTTGGAATCTCAGAAAGACGCTGCTGCCCGTCTCCTGGTGTTTGATTTCCTTAGTCGCCTTCTACGACATCCACGGAAAGAAATGGAGTGACGCTATTCTTAATCCGGCGCCACACGGAGCATAGCATCTATATTTCATCTTAATTACAATCTCAAAATATAAAACATGTTGACTAGACGCTTTTTAGGGCGTATTTTAAATATTGGTGTGGTTAAACCCAATTTGAAAAACAATTTGATTGCGAGTGATTTGTTGGGACTTGGGACTTCCCCTAGCATTCCGCTTTTTTCTTTCTAGTGTTGTTTAAGAGATTTAACATGAAATACAGCGCCTAACAGACTTGATCACGTTCTGAGGACTTGATAAAAAAAATGATAAATATAATTAAACTAAAGCTTTTCATAACATTTAAAAATTACTTTACTTTGCATTACATATTATTAGCTTCATTCTGGATTTACTTACTTGATGTCTTGTCGGAAGACTCAGTCCGGTCCGGTTTCGCTCCGATGCGCTTCAATTGCTTGAAGCTTGAATTGCTTGCTTCAATTACACTTTGTATGTGTAGGGAAACGCACCCACCAAGTTCGAGACCCTAAAACAGTCAAGTAGGCCCCCCTACCACTCTCTAGTGAGCGCGGTTCCCAAAGACACTGACTCCAGGGCAGTAATTACAAAGGCTCCGAGTGGAAGGGGCTGAGCTGAGCCCGTAGTGGAGCCCCAGGCCCGCGAGTTTTGATTAGGGTTCCCTTGTTAGGCTGGGCGAAACTGGTTGGGACTTATAACATGATTTTAAAAAACCTATTTAAGCAATTCAATACTTACCTAAAAGAGACCTAGAAAAAAAAACAATAAAAAAATCATGTTATGGAGGAAATTGTACAACTCTACATGAAGTTTCCAACTTTAACTTTTTCAAATAAAAGGTTAGCTTTATAATGTTATGATGAAACGATTAGTTGGGGAACGAACCCGGATACTCCGTATCAAGATCTTGACACAATACCACTAAATTATCAAGGCATGAGACTTCGGTGGCTAGAAATTTCACAAAGCGTGATTAGACAATGAAGATTAGCGGTCTTATTTATAAAAACACGATTACTTAAAACATTCGATAAACGCCGATTAAAATAGTCTGTGATAGAGACATTGCCAAAAACGTAACCGCAGATTAAATAAACTGCCCCTGAGGAATGCCTTAGAGGAATAGTGTTTTTATAAATAAGACCGTTACCTTATAGTGAAGCCGTCTATTTTAAAGTGGTTAATTAATTTATAGTGATAATAAATTATGTCACAGTCGGATGTTCATCGTGGGGGGTTAATTTTATTGCTCTGTAAGAATTTTTTCACAATGCAATGCTGAATTATTCATGTCGAGTCAGAAAGTCGTATTTAAAAAAATACGAGTCCTTAAAACACTGTTCAAATGCAAAGAGTGAAAAATTACCACAGACTATTTAAACCGCATTTAAGGAGTGTTTTAGATGTAGTGATTTCCATCATTTTGAAAGAGTCTATAAATGGGTCCAACTCTATAACTTATATCAGCAAAGCATTCTTTATTGGTACAGGATTTGGGGACGTGATTGTGAAGTCTCGGTGTATAAGGGACTGAGCGGAGCCCGCAGCGGCGCCCCAGGCGCTAAGCTTCAGGGTTCCTTTGTAGGTTTTATCGAAACTAAAAATATCGCTTTGTTTTGTGTAGTTCTAGTTCTGAGATTTCCGCACTCAGTCTCATAGTTGTGTCATTGTACGTAACAAGCGCTAAAATCGGTAAATACCTCAGACACTACGGTTTTCTCACGATGTTTTCCTTCACAGTTAGCGAGTGGTGTTGATATTACAACTTTATTGCCACGACACATAGTATCACATCAGGGAAGTTAAGTAGACTTTTAGTTTTAAATATCTGTGTATTTGTTTTGTTGTTACACTGTGTTTAAAATTGCTATGAAATAAAACATTTGTACGTGTACTATTGTTATTTTCTAATTTTTGTATGTTGTGTGTTTACGTTTTTCCTTTCTAGCGCATCACACGCACGCTTTAGAACAATTATTATTCTATTATTATGTTATGCTCGCTCACTCACTCAGCACAATTCTGAGTCAGCTGCATTTGTCGCAACATCGTTATTTTTATGTTTATTTCTAGTTTGTTTTTGTGATGGGTCGTATTGTTAAAAAAATATATACCTACGGGTTGAATGAGAACCTCCTCCTTTTTTGAAGTTGGTTAATTTTTTTTTTATTTCTAATTACGCTGAAGTTTAAACACCTGTTATCCAAACTTAGTTTATAATGTCAGCTAGATAAGTTGAACAAAAGTGCGCTCAGTCGGGATGAGTTTACGATGAAAACGTAGGAGCGTATAAAAAATATATTAATTTGACTCAACTAAAGTCACATACCGCGTCTCCCGCTAACGAGACTCAAAATACGTCCACGCCAATTTAAAGTCGTTCAATCAAGTTGTTTGTCGGGCATTATATACTAATGATATCTGAACAATCTGGCCAGTAACCAATCCTAAGACCAAGATAAGATACGAATATTCTTTATTGTATACCCGAAAAATAATAACCGAAACAGCAGTAACAACATATAAAAACGAAGCGAAATAATATTCAAACAACGAAACCTGAAAACTAAATTATAATTACAAATTGACTAAAAGTTTAAATTTACCGTTTCATTTTATTTTTTTCATACAAATCGATTGTGTTTAAATAATACATATTTTTGAAGGAAAATTGATTTTTGTATGGTGCTGAATACATGATATGAATCTTTCTCCATGCAAGAGAAAATTACCTTATCTAATTGAGCATACCAAAACTTGGTTTTTTTGTGTTTATATACTAAGTAGATGTACATACTAAGTACCTATCTATACAAAGAACAAAGAAAATTAACCATGCCGACTACCATGGATAAGACCGTTAAAAAACCGGCCAAGTATTAGTCGGACTCGCGCACCACCACAATCGGTATCGTACCATTATCCATACAACATTAGACACAATGATCCAGAAAAAACGGCAAAAATCACGGTTGTTGTATGGGAGCCCCTTTAAATACTTAGATATTTTATTTTAATTTAATAATTTATTTTTGAAACGAATAAGTAGCACTAAATATTCTGTGAATATTTCAAGCGTTCACCGGTTTCCGTTATTAATATCGAGAAAAAAACGGCAAAAAAATTGCGTTTCTTGTATGGGAGTCTATATTAATTTTATTCTGTGTTTAGTATTTGTTGTTATAGTGACAACAGAAATACATCACCTGTGAAAATTTCAACTGCCTAGCTATCACCGTTTGTGAGATACAGCCTGGTGACAGACAGACGGACAGTGAAGTCTTAGTAATAGGGTTCCGTTTGGCCCCCTTCGGGTACGGAACCCTAATAAAAACGGAACTGAATTTAAATGTACGTACCTACTTAAATGTGGCCGTAGGATTACTTACTGCTTTGGTATAGTTAGGTGTAGTTGTCTACGAGTGGCTTTAGCTCGGGGCCAATAATTACAGCGGCGCAGACTAGACGGGGCTGAACTTGCCTGCGGCGGACCCCCAGGGTAGTTCTTCTGGAAAACACAAAGGCCCGCGTTCTACACGTCGAAATATAACTAAGGTAGAAACCACACAAGTGTTAAAGTCGTACAAACACCCTATATACGTCCCATTGAAGGGCAGAGATTTTAATTTTGTGGTATTTTTATATGATGCATGACATACTGTCTGTAACAGCCCTATAACACTAGTGATTTGCGTGCGGTTTAAAAGCGATGCGATTGCGCGGCGAGCACGCCGCGACGACGCCGCGATGACCCTTGAAGCCATTTTGTACAATCGCGTTTGACAGTCCGCCCCGTCCCACTTGCATCATTTCAAAGATTCGTGTGTAAGCGGACGTAGCATCGTTTAGAGGTTCAATCGTCGTTGATACAATGGATACCGAGTTATTTATAACTAAAATTCTTAATCTTCTCTTTATACGGGATTAATAGTAGTCGCTCTCTCCCAGTCGATTACTTGATAATGAATCCTCCCAGATTCCTCGTTGACTTGTGTCGTTTCGTTTTCGTTTTCGCTTTCGTTTTCTGCGCCTTCGAAGTAACAAAGCTAGTAGTGCTTCTTCATCATCGCGGCGTCATTGTGCCGTCGTCGCAGCGCTGACGCGGCGTGCTCGCTGCGCAATCGCATCGCTTTCGAATCGCACGCAAATCGCTAGTGTGATAGAGCTGTAACTAACAAACTAAGTCGCTGTGCTGTGCTAGTCTAGTAGATGCTTATTTTTACTTCGTCGTGTCGATTCGATACTTGAATTCGGTCGACAATACACTAATTCGGTATCATCATGTTGATCTCACCATGGGGATAATGGAATTCTTCAACATTTTTTTCGTATTCCTCCTTGGTATAGTAATACCTATAGAAATGACTACGAGGCGTTACATACTCGAGTTGGATCGAGATGTTGCGTGAATTGTATTTTCTCTCTGTTTCTGTTGTCTGAGATTGGTTTTCTGGTGTACATAGGTACATACATACATAAACTCACGCCACTAGGTACACTCTGGTGTACCTAGAACAAAACATATTCATGCCTGCTAATTCTACTTTGTATAATTTTACCTGCATTTTTTATTTGTGATTTTAATGAGCCATACCTTTGACCGATGACGGTTTACAGCTAACAGTTTTAAAATGTTTCAAACATGATGTATGTTGTGAGGCCTGGGGCTGGTTGCTGCCATTGCTACCATGAAGCTCATGAAACTGAAACTTATTAGAAAATTCTATGAAAAATCGCTGTTCTTAATTATGTGCGTAGTAACAAAATAATTCTTACCAAATCGGGTGCTACCATCAACGAAAAAAAAAACCTCAAATTATACGAAATTTCATTGTCAACTTTTCATTTCAAAGATGCGGAATAGCTACATCGTTCAGTAAGTATAGCACGCGCCATCACTCAGGTCCCACGCAGAAGACCTTATCTGCATTGACATAAGGGCGAAAACGTCTTAACTCAATGGACCTCAGTGGTGGCCCGGTCCGAGGCCTAGCTCTCGTTAGACCTGAGTTTCCGCACTTAGCCTCATAGTTGGGCCATTATACGTAGCAAGCGCTTCTTCTTCTTACCGTGTCGGTGACAAAACCAATTAGATTTTAGTGGCCCAGAACTCGGTCACGCGCACTCCAGCGTCTGTGGCCTCCAGCAAGTCCTCTCGAGTGCATGTGGACGGGCACATGGGACACACAGAGAGAGCAAGCGCTGAGGTATGTAAATACCTCAGACACTAGGCTCTCCTCACGATGTTTTCCTTCACAGTTAGCAAGTGGTTTTGCTACGACATCCTCACAAATGTAAGAAACTTAGAAAACAAAGTCATTGGCACGTGCCTGGATTCGAATGTGAGGCATAAACTCACGCTTCTACCGCTGCGTTACCACCGCAAGTACGGTCTGAGGCTGGGGTAGGTATTCAATGTATTTTGAACACATAATTTTCTTCCCTCCATGTTTTGTACGCTAGAAAATCAAGGTAGGTGGATATTTAGTCTCCCGCGAGTAGGCACACAGCCCGTGGCATATTTTTAATGAATCTCGACAGGTGGGTCCTACGTCGCCGCTACCGCCCGCGGGCTACGCCTGTTTCCTAGTCTGCAGCTGCACAGAGTATAGTCAAGTGTAGCAAGGGCTTTCGCTACTCAACTGGGGCATTAACTTCATGTAAAGTCGATAACACATCAAGCCCTCTACTCAGTTACATTACGGGCGACATTGAAACTAAAATGTAAGGGTTGATTTGCTGTCGAATCTACAACGGCAGATGCATCATTGTTGTGGTGTCTCAGGCTACGTTAGTGAGAATGAATGGATTGCCCCCGTTTTCTCCTAGGCTCGTAACAGTCTGTTAAACTGCTGTCAACTGTCAGTTGTTTTTTTTTGTATGCATTTTTGCCAACTGACATCTGTTAACAGTAGATAAATAGATTTTAATGTACGAGAAACCGGAGATTAAAGTAAGTTAGTGCGTTCAAATAGTTTCGCTTAACTTCACTAACATGGTCTAGTGATTTATATAATATGTTTTATCTGAATTAAATAATAGTTTTGCGTACCTAATAGCAAAAATGAATGGCTACATTGGTAACGGATCTCCAGAATGAGATCTTGCTTGTTCCCTGTGATGATGGATTTGGTATTTTTTATTTTATTTTTAAATTTTCTTTCACTTAATTTTATATTTTGTGACTCAATTAATTATCGATTGGCCCTCTTTCCTTAGGGCTTTCTGGTGGCCTATTACGAAGTTTGCTTCTTCTGGTCTCACCGACCCTGGGCCGAGTTTCATAAGACTACAATTCGTAGTTTATTATGACAATCGGGGTCTGCTTGTTAATCTGTGGGTTAATCAACTTTGCAATGCACATCGAATTGTCATAGTAAACCACGAATTGTAGTTTTATGAAACGGGCCCCTGAATAATAATAGCTTTACTTTGCAACGGTTGACTACAAACGATATCGATCTTCCAAGCAGTATGACCGATCGCTGACTGCCTATCAATTTGAGCAAACTTCTTAACAGTGTTGGGCTGGACGCCGTCTCTCTATTCGTTTATCTAAGCGACGTTACGAATGGCCAAGCGTGTTAGCTTTCATTAATTAATTATTTGCTTTACATTTCAACAAAATATTGTTATAACAACGCAAATCCTGAAAAGAGTTTCCACAGCATCGATGTATAGAAACCACTTTCAATTAAGATTTTGTTATTGTTCATACAGTCACTGAAACTGATACAATTTGGTCAATTTGTTTGAAAGATACATAAACCCGCCAAGCGCGTGTCGGGCCTCACGCATTCTAGACGCCCCTCCGCTAACAAAAAAATGCGCTTTAAAGCTTAATATTTCGCAAACGGACCCTAAGATCGCAAAACAGTTTATCTACACTTACTATATTTTCAACGACCTATTCTACGATAAACCACTCTATTGGGTAGGGGAGCCAAATATAACTGATAACTGTGCCAAATTTTTGCATTCTAGCACTAATAAATTGTCCTGAGCTAAGCCGCGGACAGACAGACAGACCGACGGATGGAAATGGCGAAACTATTAAGTCCTTGTTGACTACGAAACACTTGAGAACGTTGAATGATGCCCACTGTTGGGCATAGGTCTCTTCCCGTCTCGCCAACCTCGCCTAGACCTTGACCAACATTGGGCGTCTTTCATAGGCTAGATAGATCGATAAACCGTTTTTGGATTATGCGGTATATCAAACATTCGTTTTATAACTGACTCCATTCATACGCTTTCGAGTTTTCCATCAGAAAATTAAACGGTGTCCATTCCGCAAAGGGCGACGCAACGAAATGGGATGTTTGTTAGTAAAACAAATGAAGATGCTTGTCTGTACAAACAATTCGCATGAAAAGCCCTGCGCACACGAGTGAAAAACGTTCCCATTGCACAAAGGTACAAATGTGGCACGTGGTTGTGAATAGGGCTGCTGGGTGTGAACGCTCTGCGAGATAGTGCGGGCAAGGCGGCCGCCTCGCAGATGCATTCATGAGATAAGAAATAATTTTAAGGCAACCGGCCGGCCACGCTGTCCGGCGCACTCAGGGTTGCCAGATTACCAGAAAGTCCTCTCAAAAATTATGCTTTGTGTTGTTACTATTTTAATTTATTTAAGGTCTTTCTCGAGTCTGAAGTGGCGATGGGCGGGACACCTGGCGAGGCGTGAAGACGACAGGTGGACAAGGGGAGTAACGGAGTGGCGGCCGAGAACCGGGCGGCGGTCGGTCGGTAGACCATCGGGCTGTTGATGGTCGGACGATGTGGCCAGGTCGGCAGGGGGCTCGTAGATGCGAATGGCAAGAGACCGCGAAAGATGGCGTGATGGGGAAAAGGCCTATACAGAGTGGGCAGAGATGGGCTAATGATGATGATGAAGGTTTTTTTTGACATGGCATTCTTTTCTCTTAGTTTTCTTTACTTGATTAATTATGTAATTTTATTTGAGTTGACATGTATATAATGTTATATCTGACTTGAATTAACATCAATAGGCCATCTATCGACATTTGGCTTGTCTGGTGCAAACATATTGTATGAACCATTGACTGGTGGAACAAGATTCTTAAGAACCATGAACATTTTATTTTTAATTTTTTTATTATTTATTAACAATGAATACCAAAGCAGCTTTGTGCCGATGCTGATACTCTCGTTCACTTGTAAAATGTTTATCAAGTCTGTTTTTAAATGAAATCACTGTGTGAGCACTAATTACTGACTCTGGTGTAGATTAGTCCACGCAATCACTACACTGTTCGAAAAACAAGTGTTTTGCAATTAAGTTGATATGGTGCAACCAAAAAAGAGCAGAGATAAAACATATTAGATATAAAAAGAGATTTGTATTATGTACTTTAATGTAAATAATAATAAAAAAACACATTTTCAAAGTTCGGCAGGAATCCCGATAAGGGCCTAATAATTCTGAGGACATATCCTGATATCTGATAACCCTGGACATGGTCATCGTCGTTAGGTTTTCAGATTAGTTTTCTGAGTGTTGCTATTGCTTGAAGTGAGGGTTAATTTGGTTTACAAGATCATTAGGTAAGTAATCCAGATCTGACTGAAATCTAAGTATCCCAAGCTGTCACTCTGCTTCAAGAGGGTCGAACTATGGCATGTGCTGGAACTAGAGATGGAATTTCTTCTCAGTATCCCCCTGGGAGTAAATACTCAATCAATAACAACACTCAGAAGATCAGAAAGCCTAATTTTAAGTTTTCTGAGTGAGTTTTCTGTGCTTAAAAAGTTTAAGAAACTTCAATGGTGTCTACGTAGACTCTTGGCCACCACATTAAGAAAGAAAAGCTGCAGCGGTTGTCAGCGCGCTGATGTTCTTTTCTTTTTAATTTTCGTGAAGCATGCCACTTTAATATTTAGTGGCCAGTTATAAATTAAAAACCTAAGCAAAAAGTTTTACGCCACTTTGAAATCTAATTCCCTTAATGGGAGGTTTTCTTTTTGACTATTAAGAAAAAAAATAGTTCCCACGAACTCTTTAGATAGTGTTGAACGGACTACGTTACTAGCAGTGCGTTACCTGTAGTAAATAGTAGATTGTGTCTCAAGGGAGCAAAATGATATATTTACGGCGAGGGCGGTATATTGAATCCTGAGTGAAGTGAAAGATTCTACAATAGAATCCCGAGCGTAGCGAGGGATTCTAAAGTAGAATCTTGAGCGTAGCGAGGGATTCAAGTGTCTACGCCCAAGACGGAAATAATTTTGCTACCGAGTGACACATACTGCTTTTCACACCTGCTATAAGGAAAATTTAAATCTAACACAATTAAGATATCGAAATAAGTGTTTCCACACTTTATGACAATTATGATCGATTGCAACAAAATAAAAATCGAATTGGAATTACATTTTGTGAAAATCTGCACACAGATCATGCTGAGGGCAATAAAAAAAAACTAGAATATCAGGGAAGAAAAGTACAACTTTGATCCCTCATTTGAGGGAATCAAGGGATCTTTTCTGAATAGCAGGTGTGAAAAGCATATTGAAAACCTTTTATTTTTACTGACTCCTCCATCCCACACAAATTGAAATCCATCATCTGTGAAAATTTCAACTGGCTAACTATCACGGTTCCTGAGATACAGCCTGGTGACAGACAGACATGACGGACTCGACGGACATACAGACAGACGGACAGTGAAGTTTTAGTAATAAGTTCCCGTTTGGCACCCTTCGGGTACGGAACCCTAAAAAGTACCAGAAAAAAACTTTATTCTACGTAACAAAAATAAATAACCCGCCTACACATTGTATCACACCCCTGAAGATTTAGCAGACGGATGAAACTCTTACAGGCCAGACATTAGAATGATTCTACGATGCAAAAGGTGGTGTAGTATTATTTATTTTTTTGTCTCGTATTCTGGGTGCAATTAAGGTTATATAGAAGATGGTAACACGAGACAACTCGGGACAACTTTTGGCAGCTAGGAAACCTTGATATTTTGCGACTTTTTTTGGTTTCTCCCTCATAATTTCTACGCGGCGCATCTTAGCGTAAAGTTACTTTCTAACTCTAACAAAATTTGAGAACATAAATTATTAACAGCTTGCGTTTGCCACAGCGGTGGTAGCCTAGTGGGTAGAACATCGGACTCGGACGCGAGAGACCCAGGTTCGATCCCCAGTGCAGGCATGAACCTATGACTTGGTTTTCTAAGTTATGTACATTTGTGAAGTTATAGTAGCAATACCACTCGCTAACTCTGAAGGAAAACATCGTGATGAAACCTGAGTGTCTGAGCTATTCACATACCTCAGCGCTTGAAATCGCCAATCTGCTTTGGGCACGCGTGGTGATAAAGGACATACTCTCTCCCTGAGAGAATGCCTGTGCCCTACAGTGGGACGTATATAGGCTGCTTATCTTTAATGAGCACCAAAACTTAATCGTTTGTTAAAAAATATGGTAGAAATCTTTGGCCAAAAAACTAAGTTTTCCTCAACTTTGTAACAAAATGTCGATATAGTGGTTTTAAAGCGTCGCCAGTTTCGAGGTGGTCACTTGTAGAACATCAAATTCTGCGTATATAGTGCACCACATAATTATGTCGAATTCGGTCAAATCCTCTCAATTTTCAAATTACAATTGTTTCAAATTACAATCGGCGTTTGAATTTACTTATGATTTCGGACCTTAATGATACGAGGTATCGTCGGCAGCTCGACGAAGTCTTCACTATTAAAGAATTATATTATGTATAATAATAATAATAGTATGCCTCCAAAATATGCAAGTTAGAAATCAAAGTGGTCAGCTGTCGACAGGGCAACGTTGTTTTTTGTTCTTGTCTCTTTTTTTAGTATTGTTCTTTTTGTGATGCATGCAGGGCAAGACGTAGCAGCAGCTTTAACTTTATAAATATTCCCTCATTTCTCACAGCTCAGATTTTTCTCCCCATTGGGGTCGTCGATAGCTCTAGTCTGAGGCCCTGGCTGCACAGAAGGAAAGGACGTGGGGCGAGGGCACGGAAAAGACGCGACACGTTGTGTTTCGCGACGCGTTAGTGTTCGCGCCATTCCCTTCAGTACATTTTGTATGAAAGTGAATTGGAAGGACGACTCGCCTTTTCCGCGCCCTCGCCCCGCGACCTTTCTATGTGGCCAGGGCCTTAGCAGTCGGTGGGAAGCAAGCAGGCCGCGAGAGGCGTCGAGACGATCCATTCCCACGAGAGCGGTGAAAGAAACATGATGATGAATAATTTGATCTCGTGACTCTACAGGGTGACATCGAATTAGTTTGCAAAATTTTAGGGCCGCATTCTGACTATGATTTAGAACCCTATGACTAGTTAACAAAAAGCGTTGAGCCGAAAAAGATGCATCAACAATTAAGTACGAAACTGTGCCTATAAGAAGCAAACAATATCTAAATAAAATATATGGCGTAAGCTTCTTCTGGTCGGCGAATTCAAGTGTTATTTTACTTGTTTTATATCAAATTATGTATATTACGGCACTCTAATAACTATTGAGAATCCCATGATTTCGGTGGTGGATTTTCATACATGCTACCTAATGCTCTTAATTTAACAGCTAATAATGAGCCAACTACAATAGGTGTACCAATTATGTGACATAAGCAGCCCACATAAATCTCACTGCATGCGTCTCTCTGCAGGGAAATTACGTGCCACACGGTCCAACCGTGGGTTGGCAATATGTAGACACCTCAGACCCTCTCATTTCCCCACGATGCTTTCGTTCACCATAATGGCGAAATGTATAGCTACTAAGAATTAACAACTGTACTTAACTTAGAAAACAAAGTGGTATGCATACGGGAATTGAACCCAGGACCCCTCCAATGTGAGGCAGGGGTTCTACGGAGGCGCTGCCACCGCGTTATTATGCGAAGAGCTGGTAGCTCAGTAGAAATTGTTAGAGACTTGAGATGCTTATCAGCAGCAGAATCAAATGGTGGCATAAAAATATAAATTTGCGATTGCTTCATAAATTAGATGTAACCCTCTTACGGTTTTTCAGTAGCTACAAAGACCTCCTTGGGGTTCGGTTTCACTTATTTTGTATTTTGTAGTGTGAACTAAAAGTTATTTTATTTTGTCTTCAGCTCCAGAGATGCTTCCCGCGAAGGCCGGAAGCCCTCCACCAGAGGGGGCGGGGGGTTCATGCTCCATAGACATGGACATACCGAAAAAGCCGATTGCCGGGATCCCTCGCGTCGCAGTGACTACTAAGTTCAACGCGCCCGTCCACATTGATGTGGGCGGAGTCATCTATACCTCGTCGCTGGAGACGCTGACCACGTAAGAAGCTTCTAGCCTTAAATGCAATCAATCATCGTGTTCCATCCACATTCCTGGCCATTCTTACCCTGCCCCCATTAAGGCAATCTGCTTTAAGGCAATGTTTCGACCTTCGGCTCAGTGAAGAGGCCATAGATACTATAGTTAACCGAGCCTGTGTCAAACAGTGGCAGTGGGCTTTGGCATATATCTATTCATCTAGCCCATTGTTGGGCGAAGGTCGTTTCCCCGCTGTCGCTCCAAGCTTCCAAGATCCTCTGCCGGTTTCATCCACTCATTGGCCGCCTTTAAAATGCATCTTCAGCTCCGCATTCAAAATGCATGGAACATATTATTTATCGAAAGAGAATTAACCGCCCCTGGGCGAACTACGCTTCTAAAGCTAAACAACACAGCACTTTACTTAGACCTTGCTTTCAAGTTCCAATGGCGCCATACCATCTCATTAACCCTTTGCTTGTCAATGTTACACAAAATCTACAAACCTTTCCATTCTGAGATTTACTAATGTGTTTGTTTTGATAATATCTTTAATTGAAGATTGTGTCAGTGTATCTGCCATAAAGCTCTGAATTACTTAAGAACCTATAGTTTTATGTAAGTAGAGTTGTGCAGTAGTGTAGGCAGATCGGGTTATAAATAAGCTTGTTTTATCTGAGTCTCGGGCGGGTTATGCTGAATGCGAGCGCCGAGCCCGGGCGCTGCCGGCGTCGCCGCGGGCGCTGCGGCCTGTGGCCCTGTTACAAGCTTGACTTTGCGTTGCAAATGACGGAGTTTTACTAAGAAGTTTTGTTGGTACGCTACTTAGTTCCTGCCTGCCTCTCAGGGAATTCAGTAGGTTCTCCTAGTTTAGTGCTTACCTCTTTGATGCAATGCAGTGGAGGATGGTGGGGTGATGGTCTTGGTTGCGGCACCGACGCCAACTACGTGAGGCTGCCGCTGCTTAAGTGACTATTTTTAAACTCTACAAGAGATTTACTTCCGTAGAACTTGTGATATGCCCACTTAGCGGAGCCCAGGCCCTCCACCCGCCCCGCTGCGCTACTCCGCCGCCTCTTTTAATCAACTCACTCGAGGGCACGAAAATAAATATCTTGCCAATTGCAGCCCGCGGCGGTGGGCAGACGTAACCGTTACAATGTTTTCGCGGTACCACGAAATCGAGGCGATTTTCAATTTATGGTAAACCTTCCGCGAACCTGTAGGCGTAGGTGGTTCATTTCTTGAAGAAATGCGGATTTCGACGAAAACACCTGCAGGAGGTACAGCGCAATACCTACTCCATCACATGCTTTTAGGCTGAAAAGGAGGAAACGAGGTGCGTTCTAGAGAGGGCTGTATTACTGGCGTGGAGACGTAGGTGCAAGTGTAGGAGAGGATTTAATTTGTTTTCAAATAAACTAGGCTTAACCCAGATTAGTCTAGACCTGCTGCACGTTGGTAGCACTACTGACGATTACTTACTACTATCGGTGAATGCCCCAAGCATAACTGAAGCCGGACTTAATTTTGACATAGATAGATCAGAATGATTATGAGGCTACAATCGCGCTCCATTTTTCAATAACGTAGGTACAATGTATTTAACATACAAACGTGTACATACGTGACAAAAAACAAGCTGTTTCTTTTTCACTACACATACTTGTTATTGATTGAGTAGCTGCCTTCAGTACTTGGTCTTTTCCTACGAATTCCGTAATCGGATCCTAGTGCAAACGGGGATTAGAAACTTACTTTAAATCTAAGATCTAAGATAACAGCTGAATTGAATTTTAGGATATTGAAAATTTAGGAAATTTAACTGAAATAGGGGTTGTTACAGTCATCATCATCATCATCATCCACTTGACGCCCACTGCAGGACATAGGCCTCCATCAAGGATTTTAACCATAAGGGGTTTTGCCATAATCGCCACGCTTGGCAGGCGGGTTGGCGATCGCAGTATACGGCTGGAATCTCAGGAAGACGCTGCTGACCGTCTCCTGGTAATGTATTTCCTTAGTCGCCTTCTACGACATCCACGGAAGAAAATGGAGTGACGCTATTCTTAATTCGGCGCCACACGGAACAGGTTGTTATAGTGTCCTTCGTAATTTGCAACGTTCATTAACAACATCTCCTATATTATGCGCAGTATATATTGAAAGATTGTGATAGTGTAACTGTCCAATTTCATAGTAACTGCTGTCGCGAACGTAAGGATTTGGTGCGCATAAATGTCACAACAAGATCAACTAGCGCCACTTTTAAATGATACTAGCAAATTAAATTTTGTATGAAGAGTTTAAGTGAAATAAAAAACATATTACATGAACTCGCGCCTGTATCCCGGAGTGGTAGGCAGAAACCAGTGTCTGCCACGTGCCCCGACCCTGACAAATCTCATTCGTTTCATCAACATTCTTTTTAAGAAAATAGTGCCTGATAGTTTGTGTTTCATGTTACAGCTACCCGGATTCCAAGCTCGGGCAGATGTTCAACGGCTCCATCCCAATTGTGCTCGACACCCTGAAACAGCATTACTTCATCGACCGCGACGGCGGCATGTTCCGCCACATCCTCAACTTTCTGCGCAACAGGAAGCTGATGTTGCCCATCGACTTCGCTTTCCTCGACCTGCTGATTCAGGAGGCAGAGTACTTCGAACTAGATCGTAAGTTAGAGAATAGACGCTTTAAGGAAATCCAGTGGGCTAATTAGAACCACCAATGAAAAAAAAAACCGGCCGAGTGCGAGTCGGACTCGCGCACGAAGGGTTCCGTACCATTATCTATACAGCATTTGAATATTTCAAGCAGTCTACTGCTGCCGTTATTAATATCGAGCAATAACCGGCAAAAAAATCACGCTTGTTGCACGGGAGTCCCCGTAAATATTTATATAATTGCAATTGTATAAATTCTGAGAAAATTTCAACTGTTTAACTATCACGGTTCATGAGATACAGCCTGGTGACAGACGGGCAGACGGACATACGGACGGACGGACAGCGGAGTCTTAGTAATAGGGTCCTTTACCCTTTGGGTACGGAACCCTAAAAAATCATATCTTCTTTTACAGATCGTATTTGCACACAGTGTCTGTACAATCTCTCAATGAGATTTGAATAGAGATTTTCAGGACCCATAGCCCTGAATCTAAGTCAAAAAACGGCCGTTTTCGGCATAAATGCTATTAGAGAGATTGTATAGGCATTTTTTGCAAATTCGATTTGTTAAAGATATGATTTTTTTCTTGATCACCTTAAGAGGCATCTCTTTTCTTATGAGAATGCTCGAACTTGACCTTGTACTGAAAACGAGAGGCTATTGGTACAGTAACAAATTGCGAGTCTACTGTTAATAGTTGTCAGTTGTTTTCTTTAGTACCTATGCACTTTGGCCGCTGTTACAGCTGTTAACAGGTAGATAAACATATTGCTAGTGTATGAGTAACAACAGGGGTTATAAGTATTCGCTTGGCGACAGGTCTTTGGTTGATAGGTTAGGTACCTACTACTTATTATACTTATATGGGTGTCCGCGAATATTACCAAAATGCCCGGGCGCGCAAGGTTTTCAGGTGTTTTGTTATTTCAACATAACGTTGTAAAATTGCGTGTCGATGCAAGCTTGCGTAAAAACTAGGTAAGAAGGTACCTAGTTCTTAAACAACCTGTAGGTTTGTTTGACTGCGCATGGGTGGCTCTCGCTGTTCTGATTGGATTACCTACTGCCATGAATGCGAAGTATATTGTAAGCGTTGCTGTATTCAAGTGTGTTTTTCTTTCTGTCGGAAATAGAAGTAACATAAGAAAAACACAAGTTTTTGTAAGCGAGCTGTTAACGATTTTGCCTTGCCTAAGCGAAATGTGTCGCGAAACTCATGAACAATGAGATGCATCCAACGGGTAGGTAAACATCCTATAAACGTTTCACTTCAAAACACAGGCTACGAGTATCTCTCAAAGATATAGTAAGCACGACTTAGTATCTACGTAAATCAAATTTGGACCCTCCTAAAGTGAAATTATGTCAGTAATAACCCACAACTATTGATTCCTATTTCTACGTTTCACACGGCTCCAAGGTATTTCCAGCAACCACGATTACATTTTCAGGCCCCTGCGATTTACACCCTCCTGAACAGTCATTCGGTTAACGAGTCTGTTGGCAAATTTTGACGTCTTTCGGTCGGCACTATTTTCAAATGCTAAGCGATTTATTGTTAACTAGTAGGTATATGACGAGCAATGCATATCGATTTCCTTTAGGACGTATCTCCCACGGCACAACCAGTTGAGCAGAGTAGTTGTGTCGTGGGTCCGAAAGGCCCCCAAACATGTTAGTCTTTGTTAATAGAATAAGATAAGAATATTGTTTATTGTACCGCGAAGAAAAAACAAACACAAAAAAGAATGTAATATAATTAAAATATTAACAGATTTTACTGTACCCCTCAATTATAAATTTTATCTGTACCCATTGATGATCGAAAATCATACTTGTTCAATCAATTGAATAACATTAAAATGCGAATAATAGTAGATGGCTCTTTAACAGTCGATACATCAGCAATGCACTAAATGATTATTAGATTATAATGATAACTGTTTATTAATAATTTATTAGCATGTAGCTTTTTTCTGCACCGCGTTTTCTTTAGGTACGTCGCGCCTCTCGACCCGTGGCCGTGAACCTTAGGCAAAACACTTAGGACTAGACAGCATTAACGTTTTTGACATAAATGCCGTCTAGTTCCAGGTCCGTGATCCTAGGTCCTCGGTCGTGGGTTCGAAAATCACTATTAATATGATTGAGAGATTGTTTTAATTTCAACTCGAGATAAAGAGATGAGACGAGAGACGGACGGACGGACGGATTGACGGACGGACGGACGGATGGACAGAGAACAAAGTGATGCTAGAAGGGTTCCGTTTTTCCCAGTTGAGGTACGAAACCCTAAAACTCCGTAATAGCTTCTTTTATAATGTTATATTCTTTTTGTTGCACTAACCTATGCTGAGGATAATTTTAAAAACATATTTTCTTCTTTTATAATGCTCAAAATTATTCATATTCGATCAACGTTAATCGAATCGTTTCGAACGAAACGAAATCGTTAATTGAATTTCGTTAACGAAATCATAAATGTTAAGAATAGTGATAGTTAATAAATTTAGGCCCCAAGGTCAGTAAATAATCAAGGATTTTAATAGATTACCACTAAAAACATCATTCTTGGCAAAATGCTTTAAAGTCTTAGGTTCTTCGTTCTAGGTTGCAGACTGTTACTTCTAAAAACATCTTTCAGCGTATTTGCGTTCAGTTGTGAAGAATAATGGTAAAAATTAAATTTTTTTCAGGAATTTTCTGTGTTGTTTTTCTAAACTAAGGCTAAACTGAATTTTCTTCGTTATTGTTCATAAATTTTATTCTTTTCTTATGTATAAAATTGTCATTATTATTATTTATTTATTCTCAGTAAGACAAGAAAAACCACAATTTCATTAGTGGATTCAAAATTAATTGCTGTTCGTTAGTCTCGCTAAGACTCGAGAAAGGCTATATTTTTTATATTTGCGAAAGTCCAGGGAAGGTTTAAACGATGAGAACGAAAAAAAAGAATGTGATACGAAGTTCTCGGGGTCATCTAGTGATAAGTAAATGAAAGAAAAATCCTTGAATTTATTGTTTTGTGTCCTCTGCTATAGTTTCACCTCCTAACCTAGCATAAGCATAAGCAGCCTATATACGTCCCACTGTAGGGCACAGGCCTTCTCTCAGAGAGAGAGTATGGGCTTAACACCACACGTGCCCATCGCGGATTGGCGATTTCAAGCGCTGAGGTATATGAATAGCTCAGACACTCAGGTTTCCTCACGATGTTTTCCTTCACGGTCAGCGAGTGGTATTGCTACTATAACTTAACAAACAAAGTCATAGGTACATGCCCGCACTGGGAATCAAACCTGGGTCTCCGGCTTCCGAGTCCAATGCTCTACCCACTAGGCTACCACCGCCTCCTAACCTAACCAGCCCCCTATTCCTCCCAGACATGGTGTTCCGGCTGATGGCTCTGAAGCACGAGCAGGATGCCGCTAAGCAGGAGCGCGACTGGCTGAGCCAGGCTACCGAGCGCCTCAAGCAGGAAACTGACCTGCTGCTGCACGAACGGGACAGGCTTTCGCAGCAACGATGGACCTGATCCGAGAGCCACGTTAGTACCCCTTATGCATCACACTTTGTGGCAAGTCACTCCTTCTTCTAAAAACTGAAGATTTACCTGATGTAACAGTCATGTTCTTATAGTATAGGTAACATAACCCTTTCTGGCAAGTAACTCCTTCTTCTTCAAGCAGAAGACCCACCTAGGTGTGTACTCTTATACTATAGGTAGATCACCTACATCACGCTACCTGGAAACTCGTTCAAACAGAAGCCGTACATGATCCAATAGCCACGCAAGTCACCTTATATATCATACTTTCTAGCAAGTCACTCTGCAAGCAGAAGGCCCACCTGATCCGAAGGCGATCTAAGCACCCTTATAGATATAAACAGACCACTCTTTCTGGCAGGTCACTCTTCTTCTACAAGCAGACGATCCAACTGATCTAATAGCGACGTATATTCTTTTCTTAGGCCACTTTCTATTGTCAAAATGTACAAGCCGTGATTAGCGGCTATCCACATTACAATAGGCCGGCGACGTGCGGCTAAAACAAAACTTAAATAATTTTAAGGTTGCAGACCACACTACTAAACACAAAAAGTCCACAGAAGTAGGAATGTTTGGCTCGTACAGTAGGTTCCCTGCATATGTACCTATATTCTCTACATGGTCACTAGATGGCGCTTTTTTAAATCTTGCCACTGTTTAATATTGCTTCTCATCACTACGTAGGTGTAGATGGCCCTGCTATTGCTAAAATAAAAAATCTCTAAAAGACAAAAATAAAAAACTGAAAATAAAAATTAGAAATAACAAGCGGGAGGTACCCGAATTTAACATTATGATTAATCGTAAGGCACCACCGTGTGTCGCCCGATTAAGAACAGCTTCACTCCATTTCCTTCGGTGGATGCCGTAGAAGGCGACTAAGGAAATAAATTACCAGGAGACGGGCAGCAGCGTCTTCCTGAGATTCCAACCGCATACTGCGATCGCCAACCCGCCTGCCAAGCGTGGCGATTATGGCAAAACCCCTCATAGTTAGAAAACCATGAGGTAGGCCTATGTCCTGCAGTGGGCGTCAAATGGGCGTCAAACGTCACGCGTTTTGTGGCGGTAAAATGTCACAATTTGACAATGAATGTACTGGAAAGTCGCGACTTTTGACGCGTGAACACGCGCGACTCGCTGGGTTAGTCCCGCCTGCTGGTCTGTTAGTTATTTTAAATTTAAGTCTTGCACTTTAATGTAGTCTCTAACTTCGGACGTATTATTTTCGATTAAAATCGTGATTGTAACGTGGATAGACCTTCACAAATTGATGCGTTATTAATTTACAGCAACAAAAATAATTTCGAAGTCCGACGTATTTTTCCTATAGAGAGTTTATTTTTAACCGACTTCAAAAAAGGAAGAGGTTATCAATTCGACGCGTATGTTTTTTTTTGCGACGTAACATTTTTTTTCTCACTATAAATTTTTTTACAGTACCTAACACGTCGTTTTCTCTTTCAGCGGGGTCGTGGCAGCATTCACCGCGTTCTTAGAACCCGACGCCGCTAGATTCCCAGCTGTACCACAGTGCTACAGCACCCAAATAGCTCTCCGTATATCCAGAGAGTACACCATATTTATTCAAGTAGAGTAGTAAAAGCAGTTAACCACTTTCTCAGCTCTCGGTGTCGTACGCTTTTCGGGAAATTTCACATTTCGTTTTAGTTTCGTCGCATTCACAACACTAAATGGCGTGAATAGTAGATATACGATAACAACAAGTTCTAGCCTAGGGAGCACGACCACTTTATCGAGCGCAACAACGCGACGAAATACCGCACCGTCTCGCGCTTACTCGCTACATAAAGTAAGATGGTGCTTTTTTATTGAACGTGCAGCAAGATCCTTATTTTATTCACTATTTTTAAGATATAATTTTTAAATTTTTATTGATATTATTTTTATTGCTTACTTACCGTAGATCGGAGGGCAGGTATCGTGTAATTTGGTCAATATTATTTAAACATTTTCTGTAGAAAAAGTAGAATCGTAGACAAAAGTATAAATCGTAGTAAGTAGGAAATTTATCTATTCATGCTCGTATGTTATCGTAGACGTTATATTTATAGAATGGAGATACACAAAAGCCTCAGGCGCTGTCAGATCATGGAGTGGTGTTTAGGTTGTAGGGAGCAGGAAATTTATGTCTAATCATAGTCGTATGCTATCGTAGTCGAATATTAATAGAATGGAGATAAACAAAAAGCCCTAGGCGCTGTCAGATCACGGAATGGTGTATGCGTTATAGGAAGTAGAAAATTTATCTCTAATTATTATACTCGTATGTTATTGTAGTAGTCATACTAATAGGATGGAGCAAAGCAAAAAAACCCCAGGCGCTGTCAGATCATAGAACGGTGTATACATTCTAGGAGGCAGGAAATTTATGTCTAATTATACTCGTATGTTATTGTAGTCGCTATACTAATAGGATGAAGATAGAGAAAAAAGCCAAGGAGCTGTCAGATCAAGGAAGTAAAAGATAAAATGGTGTATTAATAAGTGAATGTTATATGATATATTCCATGAATAATATTTTTGTTTATTCTTGATATAGCTACCTAAGTAGACATCTTAAAATTTGTCATTTCTTCTATTTTAATTAAGTATTTATTCTGGTACCTATTATTAGTTGTTAAGAACTACATCAGAACATCTACTTATTGTAATTTTAAATAATACGGAACATTTCGAAATTTATTTTTTGTTAAGATAAATGTACTTCTGGGTGTAAATAAAATATCAATGTTACGTCACATTTATTTTAATCAATACATCGACCCTCAATATATGTATGTAGGTATACCAGTACACAACACACGCATAAACATTGATATGCGAAAAACATCTACAAAGACAAAATACAAGACATGTATTGATGTATCATTGCAATTGCGAAAAATCACATTTAAGGGGCTCCAGGGAGTTACACCAGCGTCACCGAGGAAAAAAGACATATCTTTTTTTTTGCAGACCGAATTGGCAAAAGTATCTTGATCTCTCAAAAGATCTAATCCTGTCAATCAGTTTTTAGGACGCATGGCCATGAATTTAAAAAACCTAGGACTAGATAGCATTAACGCCAATAAAGGCCATTATCGGCATAAATGCTATCTAGTCTCAGGTTCGTAATCCTAGGTTCTTTGTCATGGGTCCTAAAAACACGTTTTGGAAATACGATCTGTAAACGAAAACATAACATTTTTTTCATTGGTGGTGCTAGTTAGCCCCCTGGATATTTTTAACGACACAAGTTGGAATAGGATATCTCTTCACATGTACAGTAGATATTAACATTTAAAATACAATATATATAATATGCAGACTGCAACAAAATTCCCATACCTAATCTATCTGAAAATGGAGATTGTACTTGTCAATAAGAACAATTTACCAAATGCAGAATAAAAAAAAATACAAATGTAAGTGGTAATTTTAGTACGGACCAGCCGATACTTTATTTGCTTGTTTCTTTTTCTGGCAGATATTGGGAATATGTTACAGCTTGAGCTTAGGATCATCCCAAGAATGTGCAATTAGAAAAATCTGAGAATTGAAATTTGCCATTTGCAACAATTTTTATACCTTTGAATTTTTATTCTATTAATTTTTTTACATTTCTGGTTTACCTATTAGCGCTGGTTAACATATAATGACAAAACCTCATGTGTTAAATAGAATGAACATCTTGCTATGCAGGACAATGATTTACCAAAGGCTACGACATTGTTATGAGTGCGTAAAGTGCGAATTTAATGAATTTCTGTAAACCCAAATAATAAAAAACTCGTAAAAATAAAAACTGTTGCGCAACACAAACTTTAATTACGATGTTTCGGGAATTGCGCATGTTTGAGGTGATCCAAGCAGAAAATATATGTTTGGACCAAAATTATGGTTCCATAGATATTTTCAATCCACCCAATCGTGATCATCTGAACAAAAGCTCGTCAGCCTAACCAGGCTTTCCATTTCACATCATCCGTCAATGTTAATTGACAAAATTATAATTTTATACTAAAGAATATTTTTTTGGGAAGTTTTGTACTCTTATTTTATTGGATAACGAAGTGTTTGTTACCTTAATTACTTATATTTATGGGTCAAACATATTCAATCGATCAGCTAAATATCAACAGCTATAAAAGATGATTTAGCTTTCAGTCCAACACAACAAATAAACGTCTTATAAACTAAGCGATACACTTGAAATTACATTTGTAGACCTTAAACGATTACATTTACGTACATGATTAGTACCTGCTACAGATCAAAAGATCGTTTCATTGACTCTCTAAATATAGGTAAAATTTCACAAAAATAGTTTACTGTAAATAGAACAATTGAAAACTCATAATATATACTCACACATATTGAGCTTTCGTCCAACCGATAGTGCAGTCCAAATTCTCTCTAACCGATTCCGAAATATTACTAAAACCCTGAAAAGTTGCATGTAACAGACCTTACCGTACGTACGTTTACAGTTGATCCATTTTTCATGAATAAAAATATCAATATTTTTTAAATTGTAAGGTGCTACCCGCAGCTAACAAGCGCCAGCAATAAAAAAAATATGTCATTTTTTAAAACACTTTTGACTTTTTGTTATTTTTTAAATCACCTTTGATATCATAAATATATCTTCATAAAAGTGATAAGTAGTTATTTTTAAAACCTAAAGGCCTAAGACCCAGGGCCAATAAGTTAACAGTTTAATTTATAAAAACACGATTCCTTAAAACATTCCTCAGATGCAGTTTAAATAGTCTGTGGTAAAGGGAAGAACTGAACCAGAGATTAAATAAACTACCTCTGAGGAGTGTTTTAGAAGAATCGTGTTTTTATTAATAAGACCGTACGACTTTAAATATTTTTTGCCAAAAACTGTCGCTTTAAGTGGAAATAGAATGAATTAAATTGTAAATTGATTGTAGTTCAGTTGACCATGAGTCAACAATAAATTCGAAGCCAGTAACTTCGAATTAGTAATTAGCATTTCATTGAGCCGAATTTCAAATTGACTAAAGATTGTATATGGTAGTAAGCAGGTTCGGATTTACATTCCGAACCTTGGACCAATGACCGGATTCATATTGGACGATAACCGTGACGACACAACATTTACCTATCGGCCTAGCAGTTTCATACGTTACCTGTGGCCGTTGTGCGGACGTTGTATGAACGAGGTCGTGTAATGTGAAATCTGATGAAGTAAATAAGTCTAATACGCATTGTCAGTGAGAATTTCGATGTGCTGTCATTGTGCAAGAGAGGAATACATGACCCACAAAACTGGGTCATGTATTCCTCTCTTGCACAATGAGTGGAATACATGACGCGCAAACAATTTTGGTTGTTAAGGGAAGCAGAATAAAATACTGTATTACGCATCGAAAATGGATTGAATTGTGTAATATTTCAAGAGAAATACGGGCAGGATTTAAATTGTGAAGTTATATATCGTTAGCCAATCTTTTTGAAGTGAAGACTTATATTAATTTGTGATGAAATATTCCATGGACTGAAATTTCGATTTTGAACCAGGGCCCATAATGTGAGACTTAAACATGTTTAACATTATTGTATGTACCGTTATGATCGCTAATAAGTGAATATGAATATCTTAACCCAATCTTAATAAAAATTTTTTTCACTAAACATACATTTATACGTAAAATTAAATGTCCGTATTTCAGTGGATTGACATTTTAAAGATTTATACCTAACGGTGTAAATTATATTTAGGGCATATCAGTCTTTCCGAGTTTTATAAAAATTACATTAAAATTAGAAGTAGGTAATAATGGGTATATTTTCAATTCCAATATTTTTACTTTTGCAGTTATCACTGCCGATTCAAATATTTTTGGATTAGTTTGATTTTCTTTTGACTCCCTATAAAGTATTACTGTTACTTGCCTACTACTTAAAAAACAATAGTTATAATTTTATGCCTAGACCTTATAGGTTTTAATTAATTTCCTTCTTTGAGATACAGTTGGCAGTCACTGTTTAGTAATTAATGAAATTGCACCTTTTTAGTGCCAAAAACAATTTTTCTCAATCATCGTTTTTTTTAAAAGTACCTACATAGTTTAAGATAAGATAAGAGATGATTAGAGATGCTACCTTTATATATGTAAGCAGATATAGATATTAAGGGGATCCATGGGGAAAATTGCGCCCCGAACGAAAAGAAAATCAAAAATCTTTTTTTAGAGATCGAAGTATCAGATCAATCTTTTTAGGGTTCCGTACCCGAAGGGTGCCAATCGGGACCCTATTACTAAGACTTCACTGTCCGTTATCTGTCTGTCTGTCTGTCTGTCACCAGGCTGTATCTCATGAACCGTGATAGCTAGGCAGGTGAAATTTTCACAGATGATGTATTTCTGTTGCCGCTATAACAAATACAAAAAACAGAATAAAATAAATATTCAAGGGGGGCTCCCATTCAATCAACGCGATGATAGATAGATAATGGTACGGAACCCTTCGTGCGCGAGTCCAACTCGAACTTGGCCGGTTTTTTGTTTTTGACCCCAGTCACGCCTAATGGTAAACAAAGACGGGGTGGTCTCTAAGATATTACGAGTTTATCTGTTAAATACCGGTTGACTTGAGTTTTAAAGACACCCAGGTTATATCTCTGAAAAAACAGACGAGAGCAACGCGTTCCACATCTTTGCCGTTCTTAATATAAAAAAATCAGGAATCGCTTGGTGCGAATTGTCGGAATTTCCACGATAAATGCGTGCATATGAGCCAGCCGTCTGGTTGTCCGATGAAAGAAAGGGGGTGGGGGTATAGGTTCATGTAGCCCTGTGCACACTCTCCAAAATATATCTTGTAGAAGACAGAAAGGCGAGTGACCTTGCGACGGTGCTCCAGAGACCGTAATCTTGCCTTCGTCAACTCCTCATCTCCAATTAGCTTGAAAGCTCGGCGCTCAATCGCGTCCAAAGCCGCAAGCTGGTACTTGGCTGAACCATTCCAGAAGTGGCTGCAGTACTCCATGCATAACCGGAGCTGTGCTTGGTACAGGTTCAAAAGCCGTCTTGACGTGAGGTACTGTCAGACTTTAATTAGTGCTCCTAGTATATTTGGCAGCAATTTTGTCTCTAGACTCGATGGAACTGCCGAAGTAAAGATTGAAGTTATGGCTCATACCCAAGAGCTCTAAATGGTCAGAGATCTCTATAGATGTATTCTGGAAAGTCGGAGTCAGGGTGAAGGGACTCCGTCTAGCGGTAAAGAGGCACGCCTGTGTTTTAGTGGCACTGAACTTAACTACGTTATCGCTACCCCAAGTGGTCAAAGCCTCTAGACTCAAGTTTATGCGCTCCACCATGACCTCTCTCATAGCACGGGTACGCTCTCCATCGGCCTGTGCATTGGACAAATACCTCTCCATTGCTGTCCGTACTGTGCTGTCATCAGCGTATCCAAATGTGTTTGGTTGCAGGAGGTGATTGATATGAAGCAGAAATAAGGTCGCGGAGAGTATCTATGAGGTACTCCGGCATTAATAGTCATTAGTTCCGATGAGTAACCATCAACGAATAAACGGATCGAACGCTCTTTTAAAAAATCAGCGATCTATCTGCACATCTAATCTACTTCATAAGCAGCCTATATACGTCCCACTGTAGGGCACAGGCCTTCTCTCAGAGAGAGAGTATGGGCTTAATCACCACGCGTGCCCACCGTGGATTGGTGATTTCAAGCGCTGAGCTATGTGAACAGCTCAGACACCCAGGTTTCCTCACGATGTTTTCCTTCACGGTTAGCTAGTGGTATTGCCACTATATAAAATGTACATAATTTAGAAAACAAAGTCATAGGTGCATGCCCGCACTGGGAATCGAACCTGGGTCTCCCGCGTCCGAGTCCAATGTTCTACCCACTAGGCTACCACCGCCAATCTACTTAACCATGTTAAATAAAAGTACTTGTTAGGACCCCTAGGAGAGTAGGACTAGGTAACATTAAAGTCAAAAATCGGCGTTTTTGGCAGAAATGCTATGTGGTGGGTCCTAAAAATCACTCTTAACATGATTGAGAGATTGATTTGAAAATTTTTCTAAACGTGATCTGTAAAAAGATGTTTGTTTTCATTGGCGCTAGTGATCCGGACGGAGCCTCTTATCTGAAATTTGTCTACCGTGGCATTAAAAACCATAAAACGAAGGACCAAAAATGTGACCGCAGTAACAAACGCCCTTGTGCTTTTACTCGTAATTATTGAATTGCAAGAAAGATAGGGTTAAGTTTGCTATAAAATTTTATTCATTATTTTCAAGATTATTCTAATACCTGCCAATATTTGTTTTTTATCTAGCCTATATACATCCCACTGCAAGGTACAGGCCTTCTTTAATAGAGAGAGTATGGGCTTAGTTATCAAGCGTGCCCACCGCGGGTTGGCAATTTCAAGCGCTGAGGTAGGTATGACCTCAGACACTCAGTTTTCCTCAAGATGTTTTCCTTCGCGGTAAGCGAGTGGTATTGTTACTTCAACTTCACAGATATAATATGAAACTTAGAAAACAATGTCAAAGTACATGCCCGGATTTGAACCCGGTACACGGATTTGAACCCATAACTTCCCTTGGGAGGCCGTTGCGCCACCACCACAGCGTCAGTATTAGGATTAAAAATAAATTTTCGTATATAAAAGTAGTTATAAAAGAGGCCATTAACAATTTATAGGTTGATATTTGTGATTATTGTTTAATGATTAATTTACTTTTGGCAAAATATGCTCCGAGCCGTAGCCAGAGCCAGATAGTGAATCGGGGACTCTTTGGATCATCATCAATCAGCCCGCCGTTTCCCAACTACTGGGTATTGCCTATTTCTCCCAAGTGCCATCCCTCACGGTCCCTTGCCATCCGCATACACGGACTCTTTGTCCGTGTATGCGGATGGCGGAGACATTACACTTTCGTTATCCTACACTTTCATTTCGATAAAGAGAATCACAAATGGACACCAAAAGTGTGAACTTCTTACTTCTTCGAACATCAAAAACTGAGGCCAATTCGCACCACCTCCTAAACGTCACTTAAGTGGCCATTTCAATTGAAATCAATTTACTACGCTACTTAAGCCACATTTATGAAAGTAGTACAACTCGTACATGAGTCTAAAATGTGCGTAATTTTGTTATCTAGTAACCACATTGGTCAATTATATACTCTATAATTATTTATTTTTTACTTTTAATGCCAGACGTAACAGCACCCTTAATATAATCGGTTAAAATTGTGACATATACAGATTTGAACCAATTTTAAATTTAATATATTTTAAAAATACTGCTAGCAAAATTAAACGTTTTCGTTTTAAACTTACACATTAAAAGTAGTTAGCGAAGATCAAAGAGGTTATTATTGTAAGTCAGAAAAAAAAGTAATCATTAAAAGATTGAGTGTTACGTGTCTGGTGAATAATTTTGGTTTTTGGATTGAAAATTGAAAAGGTGAAAAGACTGAACTTATGAGGGGCATGAATTTTCGACTTTTACATTAAAACCCATTGAAAAAAAATTATGGCTGATTTAAAGAATATATATGTACATAGGATACTTAGTTATTACTTGATTTGACAGTCCTTGTATGGCACAGGATTTAATGAATCTCACAGCTTCCTTCAATATCTTTACCGGCCTTACTTGTATTAATTAACAACTTTAGAAACTAACGGCCCTATTTATAAAAATGAGATACATTTAAAGCCAATATAAAACTCTATTTATTTAATCTGTGCCTACATCGTTTCCTTCTAAAAGACTACGTTAATCAGCGTTTTTGAAGTGTTTTAAGGAATCGATAAGACCGGTAGAGTAAAAAACTGAAATAAGTTGGAAAGATCAGGTTTAGTATGTTGATGATGAAAAGATAACCAATTCTACTGTGAAATGGATACTATAAAATTCTTTGGCGTTCAATTTGGCGCTAGCCAAGTGCTATTGAGCTGCGCCGTTATTATTACGATGAACCGTGAAGTTACCTAATACCACATAATGTACAATCAGTTTTTAATTTGCCTCCCAACTATCGAGCTATCGCTCGAGCTGTCACTAAGAACGGAGAATTGAATTCCGTCAAACTGTTTTAAAACTATGTTAGCTGAATTCTATGAGAAGGTATACATTATACAGGGTTGTTTTTAAAATGCGTAATTCCCGAGACACTCCAATTAGACTCTGTGTTTGGCAACAACTTTCGTTTTACGAGGTTTTTCTTAGATTTTTAATTTAAGAACTATCGGTGCTTATATAATTTTACTAAATTCGCGTTTTGTTCACTCTACCAATGCGGCAGCCTTCAGTCAATCATTGTCCTACTTAGAAAAATGTCCATTCTACTCAACGCGAAAGTTCACCATGTACTTTCCCAAAAAATGGAAAATATAACAAAAATTTTCAAAGTCGTAGAACAAAAGTGACAAACTCTAACCGACATGTTTCAGGAATTGCACATTTTAGAGGTTCCTTGCATAATAAAATGCCCGACTTTTTACTACCATTTCGACCTTTCGTCTTGCTTTATCCAGGTGAAAAGAACTTAGAGCTTTTACCATTAGTCGTTGTTACACACATATGACCGCCTGTCTAAGAATATTAAGTAAACTCGTCAGTAATGGTCGTGCTTACTGATATGCCGCTGGGAATATTCCTAGCCTACAGAAATGTTGTTGTTCTAGCCATCATGAGTGTACAAAAGCGCACACTCATGACGAAATACTATATTGTGCCGTTTTGATATTTAAACATAATCCAATATAATTTAATTCGGCACTGGAAATTTTGGGAACTTTAGGAATATTCCCAAAAATATCAGTAGTCATGCTAGTACTGCTGACAAGAACACAATAAGTGTGAAAACTTATTTTATTTTCAACGAAAAAGTACATTATTATTGGCTTAATAGATATCTTGCCGAGCAAAATTCGCATAAGCAACCAATAAACGATACCGAGTTAACAAGTCAAATCTTATTCATAAATTGGACGTAGTTAACGGAAAGGACCAAATACATTTTTGTTCATAATTATATCACTCATATTTTTTTAACGACGTAAGACGTCTTACCATAGCAAATAAAAGTTATTGAAATATTGCAGATCAGGTATCGTACTGCTACACATTTAATAAAAACATGTGGGTATTGTGTGATCCCTTTCCTATTAAATACATCATTAACAAATCTGATTAATAATGCCGACCCCGTACGTAAAGAAAGTGTGGTAGATCCACGGCAGTCCCGGCTCCAGCACTTCACAGACACAACATACTTACAAGTAAAAATACCCCATAAAATGTATTTTATTTCTTACATCTACAACATTAATTAAAATCTATTATAGTGACGCACTAACGTAACTGATAAAATAAAACGCTTACGCTAAACAAACAAGACTACTTTTATCTTTTAGAGTAAAAAGGAGATCCAAAACATTTTCACTTGCATGAAGACGTCAATAATGAAGAACCTACCTAAGGACGAGGTCACACTAACTTAATTGATGTAAGTTTTGATCAAAATCTAATAGACACGAATTGTCATAATGAACTACGAATTGTAGTTTTATGAAAGTTCTACAAACATATTATTTTGATAAACATTTACACGTTTTAAAAGATCTGCTCCACATACGTCCCACGTCTTTGGCGTCTTCAAGATAATAATTTAAATTTTACCTCGCTGCATTCGGTACGGTGTGGCTGTTCAAAATGAGGGACTCGAACCATTGGCAGCTACTTCATCTTGACCATTGTTTTCAATGTCTCCAAATAGGTCTTGAAAACCAGTACCTAGCTGGAACACAAACCGACAAGACAATGATTATTTTACTGAAATAAATTGAAAATATTTATCAGACAATGTTCAGATTATATTCTTTTTGTTGCACTAACCCCTGCTGAGGACAATTTTAAAAACCTATTTAGAGGCTAAAAATTCCACCCATGCCGGGACTGGGTGGAATTTTTAGCCTCTAAATAGGTTTTTAAAAATGTTCAGATGTTGCAAGTAATCTACTTAAAATAAATCTTTAGACAAGTCAGTTCTGTACCTACATCGATTTATCGAGGTATTCGAGCAAAATAGACTTTTCAATATTGCGCATGTTACGAGTGGTTTTGATTGACTGGGACACGCGACAGCCATCATCCTCAGCCATTTGACGCAACAGTGGCAAAACCGAATGTTCCTTAAGATTTTTCCCTGTGCCGATGACCTTGAGCGTTTGACACAGGTGTGCAGCACTTCAACATTTCACCGCTAGATGACACGACTGAATTAATTCCTAGTAGTAATCTCCATAGAAAGACGCTCGCGCTGCCGCACACACACAGTCTCATTCCCTTCGCGTAAGCACACGCCGCCAAACGCACACATATATAGCCGAATTTCGAACGCGTCGAGCGAGCCGAGCGGTTTCTACTTTTCTAGCCGGCTCGCCAGCCCGCCCGCGTACGCGTAGATTGAATAGACTTCAATCTAATGCCTTCTTGTATAGCATGCGTCATTACAAACAAAAAAGATAAAGGTAGGTACATCTCTTCAAAACTTATCTATGCTTTGTAGAAAGAATAGCTTTCAAACAAAAATCACATGTTTAGTAAGTACGTATTTATTTACCTACCTACTTATGAAATAGTACATGTTTTTGCACAACAACAGGTTTTTATGTCAAAAAGTGAAAAAAAAACATCTTATCTTTTTTCAATAAAGTGAATTTGACTTTGATTTCACATGGATGTATTTCGGGACTCAGTGGCAGAATTGGAACGTATGAAGCGACTTCCCCATATGAAATAAAAAATATATTTCTAATGCCAATTCCATGGAAAGTAGAAATTACGACCATTTTAATTGTTATCCGGATTTTACGTCGTTAGGGTTGTCACGCTCTCAGATAGTAATTTATAATCCGGATCTGATTTGATTTTGAAAAAAATATGTAAATACCTGGTGCCGTTATTATTGATATTAATTAAAATAGTAACATAATATACATCGCATATAACAACTTTATGTACACGGTGTGACGTGAAGAATGTATATAGATACATAAAGTTGATCAGAGAAAAACACCTAGATAAAATTGTTGTCCCATTTTGATGTTACTAACTTGAAATTTTCTATACGATTAGTTTTTTTGCTAAAACCGACGGAGAAAATCGAAAACTTGGAGTTTCTTTTTTTCAACGGCTTGGGATAATGGTAACACTTAGGGGTGGTCTTTTAAAACAACATAAACTCGTTGCATAAACCCTAGATAGGACGGTGACGTAAATTAATTTTTATGGCAAATTTAATAGTGCCGATTGAAAAGTAAAATTGCTTAAATTTTCAACCAACACCTAATGCAGGTTTTGCCACCGGGCCCCGCTGGTCTAGCGGCTGGACTAATATGGTATCAACTTTATAGTCACACAGCGTTTGAATGGTAAAATAACTAGACGTGTGAAAATTCTTGAATTTTTGGTTGTTCTAATTTCGGTCTTATCAGGTGCTAAAAGATTTCCAAGTTCCACATATGGTGTAAACTTGGAATTTTCCATCCTTACAGGGTGATCCCTCAAACCGATAAGAAAAATCTGACTTGGAAAATCCGGTCTCTACAGCTTTTTTGTCAAAGCCTGAGAAAACGGTAACATTACGGGGTAGTCTTGTCGAACAAATGTTGAATAAGACCTTGGGTTAGATGACAACGTTAACTTACTTTTTACAAAATGGCGTAAGTCAAATTTCAAGCTGGCTCCTAAAAATTTAAAAATTCTGATTTTTATCTCTGGCTCCGTTTTTCTATGAAAATTAGTATTGGAGGTTTTTGTGGTCGCTGATGACTACTCTGCGCCATGTATTGAACGCAGGTTTGATGACTTCCAGCCTCCCGAACAAGCCGGTTTCCGAAAGGGCTTTAGTACCATTAGACCACATCCACACGTTACGGCAAATTATACAGAAGACTGAGGAGTATAATTTGCCATTATGCTTTGCGTTTGTGGACTTTGAGAAAGCCTTCGATTCGATCGAGTTATGGACAGTGCTCGAGTCTCTCCAGCGTTGCCGTATTGACTATCGGTATATCGAGGTGCTGAAATGCTTGTACAACAGTCCACTATGACCACAGAACCACTATGTCGGTCCGAGTACAGGAACAGAATTCGGAGGCAATTCCATTGAAAAAGGGCGTAAGACAGGGAGACGTTATCTCTCCAAAAATGTTCACAAACGGACTGGAAGATACCTTCAAGCTTCTGGAATGTCAGGGACGCGGCATCAATATCAATGGCGAGTACATCACTCACCTTCGATTTGCCGACGATATAGTAGTCATGGCAGAAACGATGGAAGATCTCGGTATAATGCTCGAAGACCTCAGTCGAGTTTCCCAACGGGTGGGCCTTGAAATGAACATGGACAAAACGAAGGTCATATCGAATGCTCGTTTTGTGCCCACCCCAATAACATTGGGGAACTCGACTCTCGAAGTTGTAGACGAATACGTCTACTCAGGACAAACAGTCCAACTAGGCCGGTCCAACTTTGTGAAAGAGGTCGAATCCAACTTGGCTGGGCAGCATTCGGGAAACTTAGAAAAGTCCTTTCGTCTAATATACCTCAATCGCTCAAGACAAAATTATACAACCAGTGATGACTTAAGGCACTGAAACCTGGCGTCTCACTATGGGCCTCCTAAGAAAGCTCAAGGTCACTCAAATAGCTATGGAAAGGCCTATGCTTTCTCTACGATATCGAATCAGAAATGATGAGATTCGTAGAGGAACAAAAGTCACCTTAGCCCAGCGGATTACTAAGTTGAAGTGACAGTGGGCGGGGCACATAGCAAGCAGAACTAATGGCCGATGGGGCCGAAAAGTTCTCGAATGGAGACCACATATCGGCAAGCGCTGCGTAGGACGACCAGCCGACAGATGACCTCATCCAAGTGCCAGGAAGACGCTGGATGAAATCCGCTTCCAACTGGTCTTTTTGGAAATGCATGGAGGAGGCCTATATCCAGCAGTGGACTTCTTGTGTTTCCATGACTCGAGAGGTTTCTTTACAAAAGCTGCTGAAAACTTAAAATATAGTGTAAAAATACAGAGGTTTTTATAAACATTTTAAAATAGTGGAAATTTTGATAAATTTGAAGCTTGGATTAAGATTTTGGCTCAAAATCTTTGAATTTAAATCATCGACTTTACGCATTTTTTTATTTTATTTTACACTACGCGCATTCACTAAAGCGGTTTCAAAAGGGTGAATATGTGTCATCGCTATCGTGCCTGTGTGGCCAATAGTCCATTGAGCAAATCTGACTCGATAATTTTTTTTCTATGGTATAACACAAACAAAATTATAAAAATTTTAAGAACAAAAGCAAAATAATTAATTTTTTACAGAAGAAAAAAAAACATTTCAAAATGGATATTGACCAAAGAAATAAAACAAAAATTATGAAAATGGAAAAAGACTTCGTTGCTAAGGATGTTGGCAAAAGAGCTACAAATGGATTTGAGTGCTTATTTGGCCTGCATCCTTGTTTCAGCACAAAGACTGATAAATATAATTATTAATCAACAGTGCCTCCTCGTCTTAACTTATATTGGTATATTATAACAGATTAATCTGTTGATAATCGTATTAATAGTGTAATTCATACCATTTCTATTATTTCATTCCAATTGCACAGGAAACATACAGCATTTAAGTGATTTTTGGCGTTAAAGCTGATAGTTAAAAACTATCTATACTATAGTGCAGGGAATTCTAGTTTGATTGCGTTGTGTGGACGTTATTATTATTATAATTTTGGAACTCCCCACCGACGAATATTTTCAAGATACATTAAACTATTCATTGTGACACTTAAATAAAAATATGTAATATCGGTAAACCAGGAACGCAGATTTTTGTTTAATCTACTGTGTGATACAGTACTTCTATTTCTATTTGGTTACTTTTTGTTACACTTTTCCTTTTTGTTAAGGTTTCAGTTGTTTTGTTTTTGTTACGTGTACAAAAAATTTACCTACTTTCTTTTGTTGTCATTATAATTACGGAACCCAAAAAATATTATGCGCGTTAAATTATATATTTAAATTACGTTGTACCTAAAAATGAGCACCGAATAAATCTTGAATAAAAAAAACCCGGATTTTGTGCCAACCCTAGCAAAAACAATTGAATAGGATCAACTTATACATGTCATGGAAGTGTGATTTATATTACATGTAGGGAAGGTAAAGAGCATAATTATTGCAGTGTAGATAACTTATCCCAATACAGCGGAATTTCGAGAAAATAAAAAAACTAAAAACAAGTACCTACACACGTATATAAATTATAATTCCTACAAAATTTTTAGCATTACGCCATTGATTCTTCTAACAATACTTCCGCATGTACAATAAAATGCGTGATAAAAATATACCTACAGCGTTTTATTTTATTTAAAACAGAAAAACATGTCAGGCAGATAGAAAAAAAATTCAGAGACGAAATCTACACAGATTCGTTTTGTATGTTTAGAAAAGGTTCTAAACATAACATTATTGACACAATTCATATAACTATGTAAAATATTTTTCTATATATCCGGATGGGAACGACCGAGCCGAGTTCGATAGCGCTATCTTCTTCTGTCGCTACGGAAGTGAGCGGTGCGGAAATACTAAGTACTGTAATTCGGCTTGGTTCACTCAAAGGTTATGAATCAAGTATTATTCGTAACGCCCCAATCGAAATTATTATTTACCAACACATTATTTACCGCCTATGTACCCTACAATCTAACGAGGAGGCGAAGTGCGAGCGCAAGGAGTGAAACAAAACTCAATCAAACTAAAATGAACCTTAAATGCTAGTAATTAGAGACTACAAGGCTCGAGCAACAAGTCTGGCCGCGTGCGGCCGACCTAATCGCGACAATAAATGGATTATAATACATAGGTAGTTAGGTTTAATTTTTAATGAACCTCACTTTTACCGTGATTGAGGCACAAATAGTAAAACGATGTTTCGCTTAGGTTGGTAATGTTACAATAGCTCGGATGGGAAGAGGCGTCCCTTGAACGGCAGAGAGCTCTTGGTTCGAATACTAGTAAATGATCGGTTTCCTTTTTACTTTTCTTTTTTAGTTATTTACTTAAATAAAAAAATACAAGAATTGGGATTTTATATTGTATGTTTTTCTAACGATTGAAGCTCGATCACTACTACAAAAATCAGTTGCCGTGCGTTGGTCTTGCAAACACTCGAAAATGTATCCACCGATTGGACTAATAGCTATATAATATTTTTTTGTTTTGTTCGGACATGGGACGTGGGGCGAGGGCGCGGAAAAGACCCATCCCTTCAGGAGCCTGTTTCATAGAACTACAATTCATTGTGACTATGACAATTCGATGTACATTGCAAAGCCGATTAGCCCACAGATTAACAAATAGACTCTGCTGCGCAGTGTACTTCGAATTGTCATAATAAACTACGAATTATAGTTTTATGAAACTTGACCCAGTACATTTTGTACGAAAGTGAATTGGAAAGATGCGGCGTCTTTTTCGGTCCCTCGCCCCACGTCCTTGGCCTACAATCGGTAATTTTGTATGAGAATTGCTACTTTGAATTAATTTCACTATATGGCGCTCGAGGTGAACTTTGGAAGGTTGATTTATTATGATTGATAAATCGCTTATGAAAAGTTACAATGAAATCAATGGTGATGCGAAGAGCGCCTGTTCACAGACAACAGGCAACGAGTAGACTGGGCTTACCTCGTAAGGCGTAATGTGATAAATTGATGAAAACGTTTTTTCTGAATGAGTAACTATGGTTCCTGTTAGTTTTAAACATTAACATACAAGATTTTGATATTGCCCGTAAGACTGTATAAGCTTAAACGTAATCCACTGCGCATTTAAAATGGTATATAAATTCTTAGCTTTTTTTTAAGCATTCTTACGGAATATATTTACTCATAGAAGGCGTAAGGTTATGACAGTTGTCAAACATCCAATAGGGAATCAAGGAGTTAAATTATATCATATATTAATTTCAACGGTCTGCCATGTTCCTAGAGGATGTCACAAGCGATTCAAAAACGTCTGCTAGCCAGTTCCAGCACACTGTAGCCCCTTAAGTTTTTTAGCTGCACAGGCGCATGCAACGTTGTGCAGAAAGGTCCGCTAAAACGTAGAGCGCAGTTATCATGTTTCGGAGTTGGTCTCTTAATAAACGTTGTTTCTATTCATGAGTAGAAAACCCCCGTCAAGTTTAACCGGAGCCTTCTGAACATTCAGTTTATTGAAATGTAAGGTCGGCGGACATATTGGCAAATAGAGTAGAAATAAAAAGTGAAACTAAAGTTCAACAATTTGCCAACTCCAAAAGTACTCCAAAGACTCATTGTTTAAGTATATTATTACCGAGATGGCTTGAAAAAACTCATGGAGGGCATAGTCTGTACACACTCTCTATGGTCTGTGACACAGCACTACACTACACTACATATTTGGGTTAGACCATGGATTGCAAGGCGATCAGAGAGAGGAGTCAATAACATATTACTAGAAGAACATAGACTGGAAGATATAAAGTCCTACAAAAAGTACCTACCTCCAAATAGACGAAGATATATTTAACTATATATTGTCAAAGGTAGCACCATTAATTTCAAAACAAGAAACTCTATTTTAGATGCCCAATCAGTGCAAAAGATCGTTTACTAGTAATACTGAGATATTTAGCTACCGGAGAAACTTATTCTGGCTTATAGTTTTTAACCAGAATGTGATGTGATGTGACCACATAGGATCCTAATTTTATGCTTGCTGTGATATAGGATCAAACTTTTGTCATCATCATGATCATTCAGTCACAAGAAGTCCACTGCTGGACATAGGCCTCCTCCATGGATTTCCAAAAAGACCGGTTGGAAGCGGCTTGCATCCAGCGTCTTCCTGCAAACTTCTATAATCATAGACAATATAAATCTTAGCCTAAAGAGGAGTCTGGAGTCACGAAATCACAGTTTGGGTTGTATCAGTCGAAACCATGACGGTTTTTATCTATCATATTCATTAATCTGAGGGAGGCAAAGGTCCTCTCGAACGTTAATACTTATTCGAAGCACTGAATTTTAAAATTCAATATTCGAATTAAGCTTTTTTTTAGTGTTAGAAGTAAAACTAGGAAAGTAAAAATTACATTTTTTTATAGAATACGTAAGTAAGTGTTGTATTAGAAACAGTTAAGTTTTGTTCCGGTAGCCGAAGGTGGAGTTTGAAATTTTGAAATTAATTAATTTGTAATCAACATTAAATTTGCCACGGACAGCAAATACATAATAGGTATACTTAATACACTTAATACAATCGACAGGTACCTAGCCAGTAACTCAGGGATACCTATTTTTTTTAACGTAATGTATCAAAACAAACCGTCCGGGCCCACTCAGTTGTTACCCCAACTACCCAAATAGGTAGGAATAGTTGTTCAGTTCCACAAAAGAATACGTAGCTACAGAATTTAATACAACCGCAAAAGGTCTCAAGGGACGAAATTTAGTACGGAGACAGACCATGATCTGGATTAAGGGTTACTTCATATTTGATCCAACGCGAACGAAGTCACGGGCACAATTAATGTAAAAACAAACTTACTAAAATATCAGGGAATACATTTGGATTATTTGCCGAGTCTCCCAAGGTCTGCATCATATTTAAAGCACTGTCCAGACCTGGAATTGAACAAAAAAATAATTTACATCTGAGCCGTAACTAATAATGAAACGTTCTCACTGTTGTTTATTTTGAGATCGCTATTAAGATTCTGTTCACACAATACATGCATACGTTCACTGCCCTCTATGGTCAAAGAAGACTTCAACGTAAGTTGATTATACGCCGCTATCTCAATTTGGAAGTTTACTAGTACATTCTTAAGTAAGTATCTGTCAGTCTCATTCCTCTTTGAGAACACTGAAGCGTTCAACATTCTTCTTCGTACTGTTTGTATTTTCATACTTTATTTGGTATTTTTTTTAATAATAAAGAATTCTATAAATAAGTAATAATAACTTCCTGACTAACTTCCACACCACACAATCACTTGACCTGGACCAAACTAGGATAACCTGTGCTATGATAGCCAGGCAAAGACATCACAAACATGGAAATACATCTTCATGTAATTTTCCGAAAATGCAGAAATCCTGCCGTTGAGATTTATTGCATTGTGATCACTCAAGAACTTAGCCATGAACTTACTAATATGCCGATTTTATATCGAGTGTGAGGTAGCATAATAATTCCCTTAAGAGCGGTATTGAGATCTGTACAATAATACAGCACAATTTCTAAGAATGAAACTTACCACTGTCATCAAATAAGCAATCGATGTTGCTGGGTTCAAATGCAGAGATTTCTTGCTCCTCAAGCTGAGCAAACTCTGGTTCGGTGAACTCGCAAACCTTCCGCTTGTTTGAGTATCCGTGTTCATCTACGTCTTGGTCGCAAGCCGGTCTCTTGTGGACACCAGTAGAAGGGTCCCGTTCATGAAGCTGCACAGCGCCAAGCACTTGGTCTGAGATCTTGAACCGAGCTGCGTCATCATCCTGTACGTCCTCAAAATTGCGTGCCAGGATAGTATCTCTGAAGGCATTTAGTACTGGAATGCCATTATCCGGATTTCGTTTCAAGGTGAACCCTTGTGCCACGGGGCTGCGGCTCTCCTCATCAAGACTGTCAATATTGATGACTTCTTGTGTGCTTGCTGCATCGGTTGGGTCTTGTGTGCTTGAATTTGCATCAGTTGTGGAGCCATTGTCATTGAGTGCATCAGGAATCTCTTCGGCCGTATGGTTTTGGCTGAATTCGGGTCTTTTGAAGACGGTATAGAAGTTGCTGATAGATCTAACGATGCGTTCTCTGCGCGGCGGGATGATGCTGAGATGGGCGTAAGACGGGGATTCGTTGGGAGAAGGGCTGTTTGCAGGTGGCTCCGGGGAGGGCAGGTTTGTCACCAGGTGTAGAATAACCTTCTCCAGCTGCTCTGGGTCTTCTACGGCTGTCTCGGTGCTTTCTTTAGACTGAAAATTCATTAGTTTGTCTTTTTACTCTTGAAATCAGAATTGGGACTCTTTGAGTCTAATCATATATATGAAACTTTAGCCGGCTAACGCTAACACAATTTTTGAGCCTCGACTAATGTCCGGAATAATGTTCGTTTATTATAAACGATTTCATCTTTAACCAGCTAGACTGCACAATAGCCGACGAGTTTCGGCTCAAGTGTACTTTAGCCGGCTAATGTTAAAAACGAAATGTATTCAAACGATATGCGGGGCCGGGACGGTGGAAGAGCGGCCTTAGGTTTTCGGAGTTACTCATGCTTCACGGCTCCCTACTTTGTCCCATGTGTTTTATGAAAATACTATTTTCTGTACTAAAATTTCCATGCAAAATTTGTTATTTCCAATCGTTGTAAATGACCAACTCTTATTATCGTGTTTCAGAAATTGCGCTTTTTTAGATAGCATAGTATTGTGTAGGATGCGTGGATGATATTTCTGTAATATCCCACTATCAGAGACTTCGCTGATAGGAACACTATTGTCAATGCAGCTGTATTCAGTGACAGTCGTGGACAACTAATGTAGTTCTTATTACTGTCGACATTGGTACGGGAATCGAAAAAGTTATTAATCGCAGCATTGCTATTTACCTACAGACTTCTAGTCACGAGAATGCCTTGAGTAACTTTTGTTCTACCGCATATAACGTCCATGATAATAAAATGTTACGGCTGTTCTTACTTATATTGTAGTGTATTTTATTATAAATGCAAACGAGCCATGCCAAAACTACGATTTCATATTGTTTGCACCTAGTGCATGCACGATAGCATTGGCTTTGTAACTAAGTAGGTACTTATCAATAAATATAACAGTATTGATTCTTGTTTGATAAAAATAAATTTCGATGTCCTTGCCGCCGAACGTCGCAAATAGTCGCGTACAATCGACACCAGATCAACCTTTACATTTTGTTGCAAAGTCGCTCGTAACATAACTGAGTAGAGTGCAGGCGTGTAAAGGTTAATGTACTGTCGACTGTACGATGATGGCCCTTCATAAAAGGGTCGTTGATTCCGTGTCTGTTTTGAGGAAAGATAGATTAATGCCTGATATCATACATTTAGCTACTAACTTCCTAATGGGCAACTTGCGACAAGCTTAGATTGAAGTGGCATTGCTTTTATATCATAAAAGATATAAAAAAGGAAAGTTAAAATCAAAACCATAAAAATATATTTTTCGAGGTTTTCGGGGTCCCAAAAAATGCGAAAAATCAAGTTACTCTAATAATAAAAAACATGTTAGATCTTGTTTTTTCATTGAATTTTAACGTTTTCTAAAAAGGGCGTAGATGTATAAATACATTAAATACGAGATAACTCGAATATTGATAAACGTTTCATACATTACAGGTGTTACGTTTGAGTCCGATTTGTATGGCGCGTTTTAGTACCACGTGACTAGAATGACCTTTCGACAGGTCACATTATGAAAAGTATTAGTTGTAGAGAAAAAAATTACCCACGGTTATCTTATAACATGGCCTCTCCGATTATATTGAAACATTTTTTGTGCAAGTTCTCCATTGTACAAGATCCTCGTATAAAATTTTATTAGTATGTTGAGGATTCGCGACGACACTAGACACTCAGTGTACATCGAGTGTCTGCGTGAGTCCACCGTCACGACGCCGAGTTGCAGACGTAGTGTCGGTGTCGCTCAGTGTCTGGTGTCACTACCGTGGGGACAGGGCATGGAATGTCGGGCTTGAATGTAGAATGTAGACACTACTACACTCGGCCTTCAGCCGGCACAGTTCGTCTAGTATGTGTGTCACTGCCGTGGGGACAGGGCGTGGGTTGTGTCTATTGTAATAAGTTCTTTAAATTAAACAGATTAGTCGCACGCAAATAATTCCATTTTATTCAATTTTTTCATCGATTGACTAGCCGAGCTAGGTATTGACTGATAAAGAGGCTCGTAGACCGGAATTTCGCCAAACATTTCCATTTTCACGTCTTCTATAGGTATTCATCATCATCATCAACCATTTGACGCCCACTGCAGGACGTAGGCCTCCCCCGTGGTTTTCATAACCATGAGGGGGTTTTGCCATAATCGCCACGCTTGGCAGGCGGGTTGGCGATCGCAGGATGCGGTTGGAATCTCAGGAAGACGCTGCTGCCCGTCTACTATAGGTATTATATTTACGTAAATCCTCCTTGAAATGCAAATTGCAATAAAAATAAAATAAAATCTTTGATTTCATATAAGCGCTTCATGCGCTGCCAATATCAAACCCCGATTATAAAAATCGAGTAAAGAAGTCAGCAGCGGCAGAAAGTTTGGCAGGACAATTCAATACTGTACTGCAATACTGCATTAAAAGAAACTAGATCATTTCACAATTTACGAACACAATTTAATAATGAATTAAGTGTTTTTCTTTTAATTCAATCTTTAACCCGTATCGATCTATTTTCACGACGACGCATTTTAATTGAAAGCATATCGCAACAATCGGGGCAGCAGCATGTCGATTCATGGCGGGAGATGAGATTCATGCGGCAGTCAGTGTCGCATTTGTTTGTGTAGACAGCCCATACACTTGAACCAGGACACTCGATGTATATACCAATGTCGACACAAAAAATTGCTTACCGGCCGCGTCGACATTTGTATCGAGTGTCAATGTCATAGTGTATCCTCCTTTAGCTAGCATACCATTTCTAGCACATAAATAACGTTGCCTATATACGGTTGCTTCTAAAATGAACAGTTCTTGAAACATCCCAATTAGAGTTTACGTTTTACAAACGTAATTGTTTTAGTAAATAATTGTTCTACATATGAGAAGGTTGATTCTATGTAGGTAACTCAACTGGTTTTAATCATTATGCATAATTATATCAAACAACGCCCGAAAACAAAAAAAATGTAAACTGTACTTAAACATTTTCGGAAGTGGTAGAACAAAAGTTGTTGTAAATGACAAACTCCTATCGAAAATTTTCAGGAATTGAATTATAAATAATCCTGTATACGCCGCACTGTAGAGGGCTGGTGTTCAGAGAGGCATGGTCCTTCATGGTACATCGAGTGGTGTTGTCATTGGTTCATGCCGGGGTGCGAGCCCACGGACGCTTGAATGTGTGCCATGCTTACCGACCGCGCTACCACTGTTACCATGAAACCATGGCGAAACTGGCACCATCAACATTTTTGACCTATTTTAGCTGCGACAAGAGAATGTGTCGTATTAGAATAAATAGACTGATGATAGAGAAAAAGGGGTGGACTACATTATGAACTAACATCCTCATCCGGAATCACCGGCGGCTCTTGGTTGTTGTTGACGAGGAGCGTGAATTTCTTCTTCATCATCTTGATTAGGTGCTTGCCCTCGACCTCGTCAACCACGCTGTTGTTGCAAATGAAGGTGGTGACGGCACGTGAGTTCTGGTCCACCTCAAGGCAGCCGCGCGTGCGCATGTATATAAAATCCCCATTCTTGGTCATCAGACGGTAGCAAGACTCTCCCAGCAGCCGGTGCTCATCGTACACTAGAAAAATTATATACTTGTGTTGCGTTTGTGTATCGGTGTGCGAGCAATCAGCCCCAGCTCGAATTACCGCTGACAACGGCGCCGGCCGATGTATGTTCACATACATTCAAGAAGGAACTCTAATTTCGCTGTGCAATGAAACGATCGCTTATTTGCCTAGAAAGTGGAAAATGAAGTACCTAGCGCAGCGAGTTGAATTTAATCAAGTTAGTACATTAGAATCGTAAGGGTCAGTGTAGCAACAATTTAACATAAATTCGCTATCAATTAATTATCGACAAGTACATCATGTTGACGGCACTATCAGTGGATATATGGAAAGTCACTGCGGCTTGATTTATATGCTTATTATGTCATAGGATCACACTATCTGAGTGCAGCACAGCGATAGATATAGAGGCGAATGGTTCAAGTTGATACGTACACGACACAAATGTCAACATTTTTTTAGGAAAAAAAATATTACGATCTAGATTACACTAGTAAAAACCTGCGCATCTGCGTCTTTATAATTATGGTCAAGGTAATTCGCAAAAGTAAAGCTCTATCACAGTACCTGTCTATTAAATGTTTTCTAGGTTGGAATAATTTTTCGCGTAGCGTGAGCAGTAGATAATGAAAGATATACCTAAACTTAATTTCATGATGATGATTACGATGATGAGTTATATTGGGGAATATATAACTATACGATGAAATTATATAAGTATATATTCCCCAATGTAAGATTATGATGATTACTTACTCTCCCTGAGCGCAATGATGACCCAACGCACGTCATCGCGATGCATGAAGTTCATGGCGTTCAAGCCGTAGACCTCATGGGTCATGTATCCGGTGACCAGGGAGATCTTCTGCTCGCACTGGATGATCTCGCCGTCGATGGAGTGCCGTGTGCGGTAGTCCATGCGGAAGGCCTCCATACGGCGCTCGGAGATGAATGTCTCGGACTTTGGACGCACCATGCCTATGAAAACCTGGAACGGAACGGTTTGGAGATGTCAGAAATTCAGAGAATCCTTCAAAACAAAGAGAAAAATCCTTCGATCCAACCAATCACAACCAATACGTGGGACTAGGCCGGAGGGCCGGCGATAGTTGGGCCATTGTACGTAGCAAGCGCTGAGGTATGTAAATACCTCAGACCCTAGGGTTTCCTCATTAAGGGATGAGCAGTGGTAGCACATCAGCAGAACGCTGGACTCACATTCGGGAGGTCATGGGTTTGAATCCAGGCATGTACCAATGACATTGTTTTCATGAGAGCGGGTAGGCAAGAGTCTTTGTCTATGCAAATATTCTTGTCTACCTGCTCTCATCCGCTACGTTAGCGCCGGATAGGGGCATACTTTGTCTCTGAATTTTCATGCTCGTTTAAGCGGCAGAAAAACGCTAAAATGCGGAAAGCACAAGATAATGTCGACATTATTATGGGTTGAAACTCTTTTGAATGCTAGAAGATTCACTCAATAGAAATCAACTTCAGATTTAATTGGCGGTGAAATAGGGAACTGATTTGCTAATTTTAGATTAACCAGATCAGTATTTTTGCATGAATGTTACTTCTTAATAACAGAATAATGTTAGAAGAACATAACAAATTAAATATAGACACTAAAACGTAATTTGTTTCTGTTCTACCTTAGCTAAAAGTTGCGCAGAATTTCATGATTTGAAAAGTATTACTAATAACGGCTAGGTACTCAGAAAACGGTTGCTGAAATTTGATTCCCTTAGTCACAACCACTTTATAGCCGACACGGATATCTGCGTATTTACACCACGTAAATATTGCTATAATTATTGACATTATAGGAAGTAGATGACACAGGGATTGGAGCTGTACTCTTTACACCAAAGAAAGTAAACATGCAAAGTTAGCCCCAAGGGCAACGCTTAATTTGTATGTTGAAACGATAAGGATGTCAGCGTCGGCTGTTTTCAATCTAATGATCTTGTTTATCATTGGAACACCTGCAGCTGCAAGTGTCTGTCAGTCAGCGTCGCAAAGTTCCGGGCCGCACGCAACTGTTTAATAAAGACTAATTTTGATCCTTTTCTCTACGATAGGGTACACTCAAAACTATCACTGTCTCCTTTAAAATCCCTTATTTGCAAACACAAATTACAAGACTTTTTCCAAAAGATGGCCTATAAAGACACAGCCAGATAAGTTATTAACTACATATCGTAAGTTAGTAATTATTATTTATCTTAACACTTAATTATTAAAGACATTTGTATAAAATAGCTTTTCATTCATTTTCATAATTTTAGACATTTTACTGTAAATTTAAGCCATTAATACGCTTGAGGTACAGGTTATTTTTTAACCTAGTTCAAGCATAAATATGTTATTTTTACCAATGTTATATTTAAGCCGATTGTGCACTGTTATTATGACTCTTGTATTTGAAATAATTTATTAATATTATTATTATTATTGAATTTCCGTGTGGTGCCGGATTAAGAATAGCGTCACTCCATTTACTTCCGTGGATGTCGTAGAAGGCGACTAAGGAAATCAATTACCAGGACACGGGCAGCAGCGTCTTCCTGAGATTCCAACCGCATACTGCGATCGCCAACCCGCCTGCCAAGCGTGGCGATTATGGCAAAAAAACCTCTCATGGTTATGAAAACCACGAAGGAGGCCTATGTCCTGCAGTGGGGGTCAGGTGGCTGATGATGATGTATTACGTACAGGCGGCGACATCTGACCGAATCGATTTACATCACTTGCAGCCTCGAGTAACCCACTTTGCAGTTAGGTTTTTACATCGGAATTATATGGCTGTACCTACATGATTATATTCTTTTTGTTGCACTAACCCGTGCTGAGGACAATTTAAAAAACTTCGCTGCCTGTACGTAATACAGAGAAGTTTGTAAAGAGGCTCGAAATTTCATCGATGCTTGCACTTGCCCATTAGCTCAGTTGGGAGAGCGCTGGCACGGTAAGCCAGAGGTCGCGGGTTCAAGTCCCGGCATGGGTGGTGCTGAGAGAGATTGAGAGTTTCTACGGACAGCTATACACCTCAGTCGCAAGAGATGTTAGCAGTTTGAACAAAGATCCTAGAGCCAAACTGATCCAATATTATACCGAAGATATCCCGGATATAAGCCTGTACGAGTTTAGAATGGCCCTGAAACAGCTCAAGAATAGCAAGGCACCGAAGTTACTCAGAAAATGTAATAAAAAAATATAACTCGTATCAGAAAATATAATGAGATCCGTAGACGTTGGATGCAGGCCGCTTCCAACCGGTCTTTTTGGAAATCCATGGAGGAGGCCTATGTCCAGCAGTGGACTTCTTGTGGTTGAATGATGATGATGAATGGAGCTGTGTAAGAGTCAGCCTAAACGGAAGAGCTGAGTGTTGCAACATTGGTGCCGCTGGAGTATGGGTTGTCGGCACTGTGTGCGCGCGACCCACCATCTGGCGACCCAATCCCGCTATACACCCCGGGCCGCAGACAGTTATTGTGGCATTTGTCTGGGAGTAACGGAGCTATTAAGAGTCAGCCCAAAAGGAAGAGCCGAGCCTCACCACATCGTTGCCACTGGAGTCGGCACGGACGCGCGCGCCGCCCACTATCTGGCGACAGGTACAGGCTGGGCCGCAGGCAGTTATCGTGGTACTTATCTGGGAGTGATGAAGGTATATAAAGATCGGCCTTAAATGAAGAACTTAGCGTTACCACATCGTTGCTTCTAAAGCACGGGTTAACGGCACGGGCGCGCTCGCGACCTTCCATCTGGCGACCCTATTCCTGGGTACGCCCCGGGCTCCAGGCAGTTATCGCGGCACTTATCCGGGAGTAACGGATATGTTAATACCTAAAAGGAATAGCCGAGCCTTACCACATCGTTGCCGCTGGAGCATGGGTTGTCGGCACGGGCGCGCGTACGGCGTACCATTTGACAGCACCGCGTATAGCCGCGTCTAGCACGGTCCGCCTTGCGCAGGGCCCCCTCCACGTGACACGGTACGTACTGCGCGGGCTCCGAACGCTGCGTGAGCTTCTTGAACCTGCCCGTTGTAGGATATAAATAAGCATAAGCATTGTATAGCAAACATTGCCGACACTGTAATGTTATCAAATACGTATCATTTGAGCATATTTTTTCTTTCGGCGAAATCTATTAGGAGAAGGCTTGCGGAATCCGGTTGAGATGGGCTGCTTTCAGAAAGCTGGAAGATGTCTTCCAGATCATAATGCCGCAGCGCCTGACATTTAACCAGTGCATATTGATAATCTTCAAGTATGGTGACGAAACATGGACGCTCACAAAGATACAACATAATATTCATTTACGAGAAAAGTTGAGCTAAATTGAAAAAGTAGAGATACTTATAGCAAAAAAAAAAAAAAAAGAATGTCAATTCTCATTAATTTGAATTCCTCACTCATTCATGACTTCATGAGTATTCAGAAAAAAACTTGACTGCTTCGGAATTTCTTTCTATTGAAAAAATATTTAGAGTAAAACGAGAACCGAATCGCTTTCTCGTTTTGCTCAAGTTCTGGATAATACAAATTTAAAATATTAACATAGTAAAAACCTCATTTGTAAACATTCTATTAAGAAATGAAACTGATTTAGAACTGTACTGTATTCATCTAAGAAATGAAACTGATTTAGAACTGTACGACTCTGTATTTAAAATCCTCCTTCGCCCAGCACTTGCGTCACGTTGAATAAAAACCAGCCGAGTGCATGTCGGGCCACGCGCAGTATAGGGTTCCGTAGAAGGAGGGGTTTTTACCAGCTTTATAGAACCAACAACTTCATCGACGTAATTTTCAATGGATTTTGTGTACGAAGTTTTCCTTTTATAAGTTCGTCGCATATTACCCGTTAAGTAGTAAAGCCTACGTAGCCGTCCATTTATTATGCTACTGCCCTGAATTTTTTCACGTTTCTGCAATCAACCGTTTATCCGGGAGAGGAGGGGGGGGCGAGACGCCCTACTCTAACAAAAATTTGTGCTTTGAAGCTTAATATTTCGCAGAGGGATCCCTAAATCGAAAAATGGGCTTCGAAAAATAATTTTTGTCGACCAATCCAACGATTTCATGTTTGTGATATCCTTGCCTGGTTACCATAGCACAGGGTATCCTAGTTTGGGACCAGGACAAGTGATTGTATTGTGTGGAAGTTATTATTATTATTATTAACGATCCCTAAACTGCATCCCTTATTTTAAATTGCATTTAAATTCCGCAGGCTAGCTTAGACGTACATATTAATCATACCGACAAAACAGTGGAATAAAATCTTTAAAAAAAATTTAGAGACCTTCCCTACACCTACATTAATTAGTAATTTAGGTGTGTCGGATGTACCCTAATTTTTTTTAATTTAAATTTCACAGGCCAGCTCAGCTGAAATTTGGCATAGACGTACATATTAATCACGCCGACAAAACAGTGGAATAGAATCTTTAAAAAAAATTTAGGGACCTTCCCTACACCTAAATTAGTAATTAATGTAGGTGTAGGGAAGGTGCCTAAATTTTTAATTTAAATTAGTAATTTAAGTGTATGGGATGTACCCTAATTTTTTTTACGGCGCATAAAGACAGACAGACAGCCAGACGGACGGACATGGCGAAACTATAAGGGTTCCTTGTCGACTACGGAACCCTAAAAAACGTGGAGTTACTGAACTTACGAACTATCGGAATCTCAAATAATATAATTATCTACTTTCATTATGAATTTATTTAAGTCGCTTGTTCTTTTACAACTATGTGTTTGCAGCAAATAAAAAAAATCAAAAACCTATGTCTATGTACAACGGTACAACCACGAAAATTTAGTGTTAAATATACGGTTGAAGAACTCAATAATGGCGCCATTGTTTGTTATAAGCTTCAAAAACGTACACTGTGTTTGCTAACTACTCACAGAGCCTGGCGCCTAAACAGTTAAAACAAAGCTGAAAACACAGTAGCTACAATGTTGTTACTGAAACCAGTTCAAGCCGATTTGTAGCCACGAGAAACCTGAAAAGTTGCCGAACTAGGTACTGTAGTTTGTAAATTGGCGGTGTTATTTATAAAAACCGGTCAAGTGCGAGGCGGACTCGCACACCGAGGGTTCCATACTCGCGCTTGGCCGTCTTTTATTAATTGTCGTTAGAATCCTTACTGATATTATAAACGCGAAAGTTTGTATGTATGGATGGATGTTTGTTACTCTTTCAGATACCGCCTCTGCGAAAACTATACAGACAATCCCACTACCGTCATTACCTTTGCGCCGCTCGCCCTGTGCTACGTAAACAATGAAAGCGATTTATCATTTTCTACCAACCTACACATCATATCCTCGGCGACATCATACTCATACAGGGTTACCAAAAAAAAAAAACATTTTATGGGACACCTATTTAGGCACTCTAATAATAATATTAGTTTGTGTTTTCCAATAATATCTACCAGTATTTGCAGTTTGATACTCGTATTTTTCGGAATATTAAACCGAATCGGATATAGGATTTATACCTACCTGCATAGAATTTAATTTAATTCGCGCTTTACACCGTGCCCTACTGCCTCCGGTAAATCACTATTCGACATACCTACAGGCTGTCCCAAAAAGTACATACATTGTAGTAATTGTATTGTATAGTATATTCGTTTATTAGCTTTCTGCGTTTATTAGCCGTTTATTAGTGCGAAAGCCAGAGATTATAGAGGATAGATCTCGCAAGCAGTCAAAATCGCCTGCATTATTCTTCCTGGTCCTAGATACTAAATAATGCACCCATATTTTTTCAGTAGAACGATAAAAGCAGATAATAGTTTTCATTGGCCTCTGTTTGGTAGTCTATAAAGCAATCGCGGTCCAATGTCATTCCGATGGTATAAGCCGCGCAATTTAAATAGGCGTTTCTCGCGCAGAATATCGAATCGCGCGAGGCGCCGAGTGTAGTTGCACGGGTTATACCATTGAAATGCGATTGGTGACTAGACTACCAACAGTCTCAATGAAACGACCATTACCGTACTAATATGCATTTATTGAACAACTGTAGAGACTCAGCCACCTGGTTTTAAAAATCTAGCATTATTATGAGATCCAGAAAAAAAAGTGATTTTGCCGCGAACAGAATGCCGTGCTAGTGCTGAGATGAAGAAAACCAATGAGGAATCTCAAAAGAAGGTTACTCATCGAAACTCTTTCTTTCAAAATGTTTATCTGTAAAACTACTAAAACTACATATTTTAAAAAACTTCTCTATCTCTGGCCTTTCGCTCGACAGCTCCTTATAAATAAATAAAATAGAAAAAAGTATGTCCATCCCTTTTGCACGTATGGGTTTGAGCTCTATACACTTTCAAACAGCGTCTTGAACGTTTTTCAGTTTTGTAGCGTCACAAAAAAAACTGAAAACCATTAGTTTACATAATAATGTGATTTTTTAGCAGGAAAATTGAACAAAAATTTTCGTATCCGTTAGAATCCTACAAAGAAATCTCACTTGGGATTAGTTTTAATTTCTCCTAATTCTGTATCCACTTTACTCACGTAGACCAGAGTCTACGAAACCGGAAGTACGTTATGCACGGAAGTACGTCATCAACTGAAATCCTACGTGCTGTCAGTTGCTAGTGATACCGTGACTAGACAGAAGGACTATTTCATCATCATCAGCCATTTGACGCCCGCTGCAGGACATAAGCCTCCTTCGTAGTTTTCATAACCATGAGGGGTTTCGCCATAATCGCCACGAAGGAATCTTTAAATAAACAAAACTAAAATGACTCCTGATCTGTTTAAATTTTATAGAACGTTAGAAGGTCTAATTAGTCACACACTTATACACAAAAATACAAGACCCGGCAAACGATGTTTTTCCATTTTAATTAACCTACGACTTATTCTCAGACCTATCAAACATACACAAATAAATCATAAAAATCAGTGAAGCCGTTTCGGAGGAGTTCGATAACAAACACTGTGACACAAGATTTTATATGTTAGATAATTGGAGCATTATATTAAAAAAAGTAAATAATTATTTATTACCAAAAGGATTATGTTACATACATGTAGATTAAGAATTATTACTCTTAGTTTCAATATTTATTTACTAACCTTATACCTAAAATGAAGTTATTTGTAACTATTGTCGGTATTTAGAACAATGCCCGTTGTGCATTTTAGGCTTAAACCTGTAGAACTATTGCTGTTCATAATCATCATCAGCCATATGACGCCCACTGCAGGACATAGACCTCCCTCATGGTTTTTAACCATGAAGGGTTTTGCCATAATCGCCACGCTTGGCAGGCGGGTTGGCGATCGCAGTATGCGGTTGGAATCTCAGGAAGACGCTGCTGCCCGTCTCCTGGTAATTTCCTTAGTCGCCTTCTACGACATCCACGGAAGGAAATGGAGTGACGCTATTCTTAATCCGGCACCACACGGAACTATTGCTTTTATTACAAACGCGAGTAATCAACTGGGGCCTGTTTCATAAAACTATAATTCAAGGTTTGAAAGTTGATTAACCCACAGATTAACAAGTAGAAAGACTCTGCCACAAAATGTACATCGAATTGTAGTTTTATGAAAGTCGGCCCTGGAGTATTTTTTACTATCGCGAACAGTATGACATGCATCGTAGCGCTATTTTTACAAAAAACATTTCTAGCTTATATTTATTGAGGTATTTCTTAGCGCGGTATGGCAATTATTGTCAAGCTGTCAAAGGAAGAAAATAACTATACTTTTTACACCTTTGAAATTCCACTGAAAATTCCACAAACCAATGTCAACATAACATGTATTTGTGCACTGACAAAATACCTATTAAGTGTCCATACCAGAATACCCTATTTTCGTCTCCTGTATACATAATTGGGGGTTAAAAAACTAACGCCCAACGTGAATGCTATGCAAAGTCTACACCAAAACTACTTACTAATTTATCCACAACATTTTGCTGACAAATTAATTATCTTATAAGGAAAAAAAATAAATTAAAAAAATATATATATTACGAACTAGTAACGTTCAGCGCTAAGGCACGATTCACGAAGCGTAGGTATGATCCAGCGTTACGTTTCTTTGAAATTCTATATTAATTTTCTAAAATAATAAATTTCGATGAAGAAGTGCTCGGAATAAATTTCTGCATAATTATGGAAAAAAGTATTATGGAGCGTATGGTATCAGAGCGTACCTAAAGTATAAACCAGCGCGACGCTTGTTACTCATCCAAGTGGCATGAAGACGCTGGATGTAGGCCACTTCCAACCGGTCTTTTTGGAAATCCATGGAGGAGGCCTATGCCCAGCAGTAGACTTCTTGTGGCTGAATAATGATGATGATGATGATGACGCTTGTTACTAATACCAGATGTTCTGAAGACATTGCAATATGGAACTCCTGAGCCGCAGCATCACGAGACAAAGTAGCTACAATGATAGTGGGCCTCTGATAGCAGATTCCAGCACCAGATACTTGATTTGTAGAAATTATACCATGCCCGGTTACGGTATCAAAGGTTGTCCCAGTTTGAGACTAAGACAAGTGATTGTTATATGCGGAAGTTGTATTTATAACACAAAAGAAGTAGAACAAGTAAGAAAGGAAATCATACCTCACAATGAAATCTCTCTTCTCGCCGGCCAGCAAGTCGTCGATCTTCTTATTAGCGTCAGGATCGTCAGGCACCAGCAGTTCCCCGTTGGCGCCAAGAAGGGTGCTGCGCGGCATCAGCTGATCCTTCAGCATGAGACGGTCGTCCTCGTGGGTGATGTTCAAAATACTCTGGCCAAGAAGATCGAGCTGAGGAGAGAACACAGATGTAATTTTTAAATCATAAAACGAAACTCACATATTATCATTATCACATCACAAATAAGTATCGTTTTTAGGTCGCGGGCAGGTCCGGAAGTGGTACCCCCAAAGTGTATTTGGATGGGTCGCCGGTGCGGGTTGTAAAAAGGTTTAAGTATTTAGGACACTCGTATTTAGTATCTCGAGTATTTAGGAATCGCTCTTAGGCCCGGCTGCCTGAGTGATCTTAAACGATCACGAAGGTTAAGCAACACAGGGCGCGTTGAGTGCATGGAGGGGTCGCCGTCTATGCCTAACGCTAGTGGCATTTTTCCGAGCGGTTTCGTGCTTCGCAAGGCACGTTAAGCTGTTGGTGCCGGCTGCCGTCGATAGATGGCAGTCGTTAAGCCAAGTCAGAGGCCTTAGGGCGGCTTGACAACTTCTGACAGTAGACGAGCCACTAGTCTACAAGCCTCCACCAATTCGGACTTGGCCCCCGTGGTGGAGTATGGCCTATACCTTCCTCAGGGAAGAGACCCGTGTCCCTCGGTGGGGACATAATGGGTTGATGATGATTTAGGACACACCCTCACAGAGAAACTGACAGATAATGACCACCTGGAGCGGGAGCACCGGGCTCTGGCCGCGCGCTGTAACATGGTCGCACCAAGGTTTGCAAAGTGTACGGAGGACGTCAAAGTAACGCTATTCAAAGCTTACTGTCAAAGTTTTTATACTTGCCAGCTGTGGTTTAATTACACGAGAAGCGCATATAGTATCTACTCCGAGAGTACAATATAATGACGCCTTCCGTACACTAATGCGTTTGCCTCGACTTTGTAGTGCATCGCAAATGTTCGCTTCAGCCAGGGTATCGGATTTCTTTGCCATTGTCCGAAGCAGAGTAGCCGCATTTTGGAGTACGGGCCTCCAAGTATGAGATTCTGTCGTGTCTCTGTGAGGATGTGGGCAGTTCACTGTACCAACATTGGCATTCCGTTCAGTGCGACAATAATCGAAAATGTCTTATACTCATTCATATAATTTAAATTTATATTGTATTATTATTTATTAATTAAGTATATTGTAATCGGGAACTGTGTATTCTGAAATAAAAATATTATTATTAAAAAACAAAAAAATTATTCTCGACTATATTCAATATTCCCACAAAACACTAGCGCCGGTGGCAAGTATGAAAGAAATGAAATGAAATTTATTTGTCCCCCAAAAATATGTTACAGCTATCTTTAAAATATAGAACATACAATTCAATTAAATTCTATTATCTCGGTAACACGTAAAAGTTTCATTAAAACCATATACTCAGGTCTACAGTCTCTTGAAGCTATAAACAAATCAAACTCCTAAACATACATGCATACATAAACTCACGCCTGTATCCCACAAGGGGTAGGCAGAGACCAGGGACTGCCACTTGCCACGATCCTGACAGATCACTTTCGCTTCCTCAACATTCCTTAGTCGTTGCATGCACGCACGCCGGCTTCGGGTACATTTTATCTTGTCCTTTGCAATAAATCCCCTATTTGGTCGAAGTATATCCGCCTGGGTCGTCCCTTACTGGCCCTTCCACTGCACATTCACATTCGCTCGATATATTTGTTTCGTCAATCTTTCTTCCTTCATCCTCTCCACATGTCCAAACCAACGCAACATTCCTTTCTCAAACTCAAACATGCTTCAAAAAATTGCAATTGAAAATACTAATTAAGCCGGCCTATTGTACAATATTTAAAGGGGCAACAATTTTTTTAATAATATTAACAATTATAAAGAACCTATTGTTTACTGCAATTGTATTGCTGTGGATTTCTGTCAAATAAATAAAATAAATTATAAGACGTATATTTGGACACTCAAGGAAATCAAAATTTGTAGGGTACTTTCCGTTGACCTAAAACTATGTTTGGCAAGTAATAACGTCGTATACTACAAATGCAGAGAAAAATCTGAAAACATTTGTAATTAAATAATTTAAAAAATTGTCTGAAGTTCTATTGGTTCCGTACAAATTTGTAGGTACTTTACAAATTCTTACGGAAGCCTCGATGGCCGAGTCGGACTCACACTTGTCCTGTTTTCTTTTACTTGTATCTATGTGTAGTTAGATGAGGTGAAAGTCCTTATCCGATTGCTTGCTTTATACGGCTTACGCCCTAATTGTGAAACTAATTTTGATAAGGCTGGTAATTTTGATAAGGCCGATTACTACCTACTCGGAATGCAACGAAGTATTTTTATTGTCACCTCAAAGGCTTCTGTTAGATACATGTGTGTGGCATCTGCCTCGCTAGCGTGTTCTAATATTTTGTTCTTAATATTTTGATCTGGTTGGCTGGAAGAAATTTCTATGCAAACAAGCTTGCCTATGAGCTCATTTATGTTAACGTATGTTCGGTGTAAATGTTTCATTCTTTGTTTACAAGAAAGTAAAAAGTACTATGTGGTCTGTTTGAGGCTTTGCTAGGTTATATTTTCTTATATCTTCATATTCTAAATATATTTTTCTTTTCTTAGTCTTCATCATCATCCTCATCTTCATCATCACCCATTTGACGCCCACTGCAGGACATAGGCCTCCCTCATGGTCATCCAAGCTTCGTCAGACCATCTGGTGGGTAGGCTGCCCATGCTGCGTCGTCCGGTTCATCCGTTTCCTAGTCTCTTAGTTTCTGATAAAGAGAAGTGGCTTCCAAAAAAAGCCCCCAAGGTTGCTAAAAAACTAACCTATAGGATAAGATAGCAAAAACACTCTAAGGCGTGCCGGTAATTTCATTATCTAGCTAAGGCTCAGAAGTCAGAACACAATTGGTCAAAACTGTTTTCTTTTACAATCCCTAACAATGTCAGAATATCCGCAGAACCCACGCGTGCCCACCGCGAATTGTCAATTTAAAGCGCTCAGGTATGTGACACCTCAGACACTCAGGTTTCCTCACGATGTTTTCCTTCAAGGTTAGCGTATAGTATTGCTACCACAACAAGTGCATGCAGTGACTGAAATGAATGTTGATGAAGTGAACGAGGTTTGCCAGGATCGTGGCAAGTGGCAAACTCTGGACTCCGCCTACCCTCTGGGATACAGGCATGAGTTTATGTTAAACGTTAACAAACAGACTTAAGCACTTAAACAACGTTTCCGATTACAAACTACCTTTGTAAGTTACTTACACTGGAAGGCTTGTAATCATATGTGCGGAACCCACAAAGCGAGAGTCCTACTCGCACTTGTCAGGTTTTTGTTTGATTCTCGCACTTATGCCGTGAGTCATAAGAGGTAAATCACCGCAACGTCCTAACTGTGTTAAGTTGGGTCGATAGCTGATGTCACAAACAGTTTTTGTCAAGTAGACAGTAGGTACAAAACAGGGGGCGAGTCTATTAATTAAGTGTACAGTAGTTAAATGGTATGAAATTAGCACGGGAATTGCTGTTTTATTGACACTTCTTCAACTTTACTAACCAATCGCACTCCAATAGTTATTTGAAACCGTGCGTCTTTTACATGTTTCTCTTTACCACAGACTTTTAATTAAACTGCATCTTAAGTATTCGGGTTTTCGTAACTAAGACGTTTTTTTTATCAAAAGTAATGCAGAAACGCCGATTTAATGAAAGTTAAAAGTAAAACATAGGTGGGTAAAGGTGCAATTACATGTAAATAAAATGTATTTGAAGTCGATGTGTGCCCAAAGTTTGGTTAAGATATATAATAATAATAATGATAACTTCCACACAACACAATCACTTGACCTGGTCCTAAACTAGGATACCCTGTGCTATGGTAACCAGGCAAGGACGCCACAAACATGGAAAGACACCCAGATATATATAATTATATCTTCGGAGATCTAATAACAGTATCGTGTATCATAAATTATAAAATCAATGCAATGCATTCTAATAGACGACAAGTAGTCTCAATAAGACAACGTTTGCCGTCCGTCAATGAACACAAGCTATTCGTTTAGTAGACTCTTGGTCCGGGGAGTTAGAACAGAACGGTCCACCGGTCAACGCCATTGGTTATTAAATTAGGTTTGCGCATAAGCGTAGCACAATTTCAAGGGGTTTCGGGAATTCAGCAAAAAAAGTTTCACGCTTCATAGACGAACTGTTAACAACGATTTGCTTAGATCAAATAAAATATCTACGTTAATTTACCGTTTGATTATGAGACTAAATATCAGTGTCACGTCACAGTAATCCACTGAAATTCGATATCCATCATGTATGATGTAGGCGCACAGAGTGCGGCAAGCCAAGTTCCCAGCCAGTCCGATACGTGCATCACGAACCGACCATTTTCCATAACCCGTTATAAGAATAAGAAAAAGAATAAACTTTATTTGACAACATTACAAATAATTACATGCAGTAGGTACATAATTAAGTTAGTAAACCACAGAACACATTTTAGCAAAATACCTATAAGTACCTAACTGAAACTTTAGACATACAAATTTGACAAAAATGGACCAGTCTCAGGATGATCCCAAAGCAAGGCTTTGGCGTATTCTGTTATTCAGGGTATTCTGGTTTTCAGACCGAAATACGAAAGAAAAAAAGACTTGTTTTATAGAAATAAAAATATTTTCATTTTGCATGAATATTGGTATGCAATAGAGTTTAAACTATAATAGTGGAAAGTTTCTATTATAGCTGAGTACATTTTAATTTCAGTTAGGTTCTTAATTACCTACGAGATACACAATAACCTTGAGCAAACGTTTGAGGGTGTATTAAAGTTATAAATTAATGTTTCATAATACAAAATCTTAAAAAGGGAAATCGCCGGTAATTTGCGTGCAGACATATTCTTCAATTTTTTGTCTGAAAAATCCAATAGAAGTGAGAAGAATACGTGTTACGATAAGCACAGTTCATTCAACTGTAAAAAGAGCGGAGCCTCCTAGTATAGGTAAATATTTACTTAAAAGGAGGCTTCTACAATGTTTTGCATCATAAGCAGCGTATATACGTCCCACTTTAGGCCACAGGCCTTCTCTCAGAGAGAGAGAGAGAGAGTATGGGTTTAATCAATACGCGTACCCACCGCGGATTGGCGATTTCAAGCGCTGAGGTATGTGAATAGCTCAGACACGTGAATAGCTCAGACACTCCGGTTTCTGCACGATGTTTTCCTTCATAGTTAGCGAGTGGTATTGGTACTATAACTTCACAAATGTGCATAACTTAGAAAAAAAAGTCATAGGTACGTGCCCGCATTGGGAATCGAACGGGTCTCTCGCTTCAGAGTCCAATATTCTACCCACTAGGCTACCACTGCTCCCTGGTGCTTTTAGGTTACCGAAAATTTAAATTCGTGCATCCAGCAGTTGTGCAACAGTTTTAAAGCTGTGGGGGGGGGGGCAAAAATCGTATACCTACTCGTACTGATTGACTCAGTGAATTAGGCAGTGTTGTCGAAGATACACTCTTGTAATTGAGCTTTGGAGCTAAATGTTTAACGAGTAGACGACGGAACAAATAATACTTAAATCCTAAAAAAAAAAAACAAATACGGGGTAAATTTCTTAGAAAACCACTACAATTATTTAAAAATTTCAATAATGTGTGTAGACAACATTATAATTTTGTTATCCTTAATTTTATAAATAACACATGTTATTGCTAAACAAATGGTTATTTGAAGGGTTGGCTTTGGCATTTTTATTATTGAAGAATTTCGATTATAATGTATTACGGAGACAAAGATGTTTTTAGAAATATTCTTAGGAATATCATGATAGTTAAATAGAAATTTAAGTAGCAGTAGATTTTGTTTTATTCGACCACTATCGCTCTTTTTTTTAAGATTTCGATTACCGGGTTCGATTCCCTGTGTGGGCATGTACCTATGAGTTTGTTCTCTAAGTTATGTACATTTGTGAAGTTATAGTAGCAAAACCACTCGCTAACTGTGAAGGAAAACATCGTGCAGAAACCGGAGTGTCTGAGCTATTCACATAGGTACCTCAGCGCTTGAAATCGCCAATCCGCGGTGGGCACGCGTTGTGATTAAGCTTATACTCTCTCCCTGAGAGAATGCCTGTGCCCTATAGTGGGACGTATATAGTCTGCTCAGCGCCTCTACTGTCAACGTTATTGTGTCTAAATTGCGTCACAATTAACTGCAATAAGTCAGAAAAAACGAGTTAATAAACCTTTTTGCTGTAAGAAATAGCATTAAACTTATTGGAACTTCAGAGTGCATCGGAAAATAAAAGCATATTTTGGTCAAACTATTAAATAAATGTACTCAAATGTAACGCAAGTTGGTTATACTCGTATTAGCGTCGAGATCAGAGGGGCAGATCTCGCATGCATACCTCAGTGAAGCCTAGGTACTGCTGCACGTTCTGGGAGACCACCACAACGAGGCCCTTGTAGGTTGTGGTGAGCAGGAACCCGTTCAGCATCTCCACCAGCGCCTGCGCCGACCCCGAGCTCAGGCCACGCTCCACAGGTCCCTGTCCGAGGGAGTCCCCAAACACTGCGACAAACCACTGTAATTAGTGTTTGCTAGGAATTATAGCCCAGACAAAATAGACGTTCCAGTTTGCAATAATTCCCAACAAGCCGGAGTTTCATGACAAATGCTATGTCAAAGTCTCCATTGAGACCCCGCTTGTACGTTGTTTTTTATCCGAGTTCAAAGGTCACAAATTTTTGTTCTTTGTTGGTATTTCTGAAATAGTAAGAGCTACCATGTGATAGTAACTTTGGCCTTTGCATCTACGTAGTGAGATGATTAATACAACGTGATTTATGCAAATGGTTATGAAAACCATGAGGGAGGCCTATGTCCTGCAGTGGGCGTCAGATGGCTGATGATGATGATGATACAACGTCATCGGTGGCATCATCACTCACACTAGATAGGTGAAGGGACCAATCGGACGCTGCAGTACCTGGGACATTGTTTTTTAGATGGTGTAGGCTTGCCCAGCACCTGTACCATCCTGGCAGCTTAGTCGGCCTAGCTCACAGGAAAGACAAGTCAATACGTACGGAGCCAACCAAGCCGCGGGTTTCCTATTGCTGTTTTCCTTTACCGTTAGCGTGTGGTATTGCTATAAAAAATCGCAGATGTACGTATCTTGGAAAATAAACAAAGTCAGAGTTACATGTGATAGTGCATAGGCTCTAATCAGATACGCCCAGGACTACTAGCAAGAAAAATATAACGGTTTGCTGTTCAATATTCAATCAAAATGAAACTGCGCCTTAATGCACGTTACAAGTTAGTGTAACTTGCAACTTGGTCCATCCAAAAGCGTCCACTTTAAAATAGAGATAATTTTGGAGAAAAAATCCACGAAACCACTCCAAACTATGGTATTTTTATTTTAGATTTGGTTTTAATTCCGGATAATTCTTATTGGGTAGGCTAGACAAGAACCACACATTAGTATAAGAACTCTGTATTTTTGTGCTTAAAACATGTATTAATAAAAGTCAAGCTGTGTCAATAAAATATATAAATAAATATTAATAAATAAATTAATAGCTTTTCCGTGTGGCGCCGGATTAAGAATTTTCCGTGTGGCGCCGGATTAAGAATAGCGTCACTCCATTTCCTTCCGTGGATGTCGTAGAAGGCGACTAAGGAAATCAATTACTAGGACGGGCAGCAGCGTCTTCCTGAGATTCCAACCGCATACTGCGATCGCCAACCCGCCTGCCAAGCGTGGCGATTGTGGCAAAACCCCTCATGGTTATCAAAACCACGAAGGAGGCCTATGTCCTGCAGTGGGCGTCAAATCTCTGATGATGATGATGATGACGATGTTATAGCTTTATCATCTATAATGTTTAATGTTGTAGTATCCTTTTTTCTGGTAAGCTCATTATAGCTCCAGGGATCTTATTGTAGAATCGTATACAATGGCCCATAAAGGATGTATTAGCCTTTGCCAGCCTGAACCGTTTTTCCTAATACAATAAAATAAACCGTATTCATAGCCTACAAAGATAAGCAAGATGAAATGGCGGTGGACTAGTAACATCTGCCGGAAAAACCGATAACAGATGGTAAAAAAGGTCCTAGAATTCAGCACGAATAGTGAATGGAACGTGGGCCTCGCAAACTAGCTAGATCGGCGGCAAAACAAATGAGTCTATGTACGAGTATGACAGTAAAAAACCGGCCAAGTAGGAATCGGACTCACGCACCGAGGGTCCCGTACTCGCGCTTGGCCGTTTTTTATTATTTGTCGTTAGAATATAGATAATAATTCGATTGGAAGTTTGATGCCTGTTTGTATTGCCGTTTTTACGATAGAGCATAAACAAGAAACGGCGAAAAAAAAAATGTTTAAATTTATGGAGACTACCCTTATTTTTGTTAATGTTTTTTTTAAATTTTATCATTTGTAGGTAATCCGCCGTAATAACGATATTCTGTAAAAAATTAAACTGGATTATTATTACGGTTCCAAAGAGCCCTTAAAAGTTCGGACAGACGGACAGACACCGGAGGCAGAGTAATAAGTCCCGTTTGGCACCCTCCGGATACGGAACCCTAAATAGGTACTTATAGTAAAATGGTGAGATAGCTTAAATTACAACGAGACAAATACTGATAGAGCGAGTAAAATAATAGTTACACTCTCTTAATGTCTTATATACACACACGCACGCACGCACGCACGCACGCACGCACGCACGCCCGCCTGCCCGCCCAAAGCCCACCCGCCGAAAACACTACAGCACTAAAAACAAACTAATAAAAATCAAATATGAGGTTTAAATTCGAAGTAAGGTAGGTACATATATGTAGGTATTGTAGAGGTATAGTTTGAAGCCGGTGTTGGGCCGGAGCCCAGCACATACATTTTGGGCACCGTCTCCAAAATATATTTATACAATACCAACATGTATGTACTATACCTACTTCGAATTTAAACCTCATATTTGATTTAATTATTAGTGTTTTTTTAGTGCTATATTGTTTTAAAGTCAGTTTTTAGGGTTCCGTACCTGAAGAGTGCCAAACGGGACCCTACTCCTAAGACTTCACTGTCTGTCTGTCTGTCACCAGACAATAAAACATAATAAAAAACCCGACTGTCGAATATTAACTGCTAAGCAAGCAGGACACAAATTCCACATTGTATGTGTCGCATTGTGTTGGCCCCGAATGCTCAGTAGCAAATGTTCAGCAGTCGTTTTGTTGGTTATTTTTTATTACAGTTCATTGATCGTTATTTTTGAGATCTTTCGTGAAACATGTTAACCAAGGCCATATTGAGTTGGAGCTCGGTCTGCGTAGGGGTTACAAAACTAGTTTCATTGAAACCGAACAAACCGGTTTACCTGGTTTTGACGCCATTTTTTAGTGTTGTGTATTGATTTTTGATTTTTTCGATTTCGTTCCATCATAAATTATTCAGGTACCAAAACATTATGGTATTCGCGATGTCGCAAACTATATAAAAGTACTTATATCAAGCGTTAAATCGATACATTTAATTCAGAATCGACATAGCGATCCCTATAACCCGCTATTTATCGGAAATTATAATTTTGCAGCCTAAATAATGAATTCTAGCCCCCAACGCAGGCTAGGTTTCTAAAAAGCTACAGCACCAAAGACTACATACGCCCAGTGCGGCAGATAATACAGAAAACCGGAAAGTAGGTACAATCGCCCATTTTGTCGTGGCATTTGTGGACTGTGAAAAACCTTTCGAATCGGTCGAGACATGCAGATAATACAGAAAACCGGAAAGTACAATCGCCCATTTTGTCGTGGCATTTGTGGACTGCGAAAAACCTTTCGAATCGGTCGAGACATGGTAATTGTTTTCAATATGCTCAGATCTGCTTACGGCAAGGCTTGGCGTCTCCACCCACAGGTTGTATCTTGAATTTATACCATTATTGTTCGGCCTATACGGCAGTACTGTTCGGAGGCCTAGAACCAGGTTAAAGACTTGTCAACTGTCACTAGCAAAACTTCAGAGACTGGCATGCATGGCCATAACGGGCGCGTTTACGACGTCACCAACACGTGCGCTGGAGGTGCTGCTAGACCTTAAGCTACTTCACATTCTGATCCAAACAGAAGCGGCAAAGGCCTTAAATAGACTAGCAGTCAGCGGTTCATGGAACTTCAACCAGCCTAGAACTAGGCATACAAACTTGGAAATTGGACCTCAACTCGAGAGAATGATGTGCATGGGGAGTGATGAAATGTTACGTGTGCACATCTTTACGTCGAAAAACAGCATCTACGTCCCCACCAGGGAAGAATGGAGATATCGTCTCAAAACTACAGGACCTGAAACCAATGCATGGTTTACTGATGGGTCAAAAATACCACCTGGCACTGGTGCTGGCATCTATGCAGAGGGCTTCAAAGGAAGTTTCAGTCTGGGGTAATATGCAACAGTGCTTCAAGCAGAAACTTATGCAATCATTGCCTGCGCTCAGGAGAATAACTGAATAAACTGCTCGCATTTTCAGTGACAGCCAAGCGGCGCTCATAGCCCTAAAATCCCGGGTGGTAGATTCAATACTGGTGCTTAACTGTGTCAAGACCCTAAATGAACTGGGCTACGACAAGGTCCCTGGGCACGTGGGACACATGGGCAATGAGGAAGCTGACGAGCTGGTGAGAGAGGGATTTGCGCAGCCTTTGCACGGTACTGAACCATGCGTGGGACTCTCATTGAGCACCATCAACGGTGTTATCAAAGCTGAGGCCAATGACATGGACAAACGCGAATGGGCAGCCACTGAGGGACTGCAACATTCTAAAAACTACATTGGTTAAGAAATCACAGGCTCAGCAAAGTTTATTTTGCGAGGAGGACGACGTCGCGCGAGGGCGCTTACTGGTACTCTGATGGGGCATTTTCCTACAGGGACACAACTTCGCAGAATGGGGTTATGTCAAGATGACACTTGGAGAGCATGCGGTTTTGAAGTGGAGTCGATGGTACACGTAGTGTGCGACTGCGATGTCCTTGCCGGAAAATGAATAAGTCTTCTGGGAATGGCTTACACCAAACCAGAAGACTTTAGGCACCTTTCCTTAAAGGGCGTAACCAACCTCGTTGAGTACATCTTCGATTAGGCTTAGGTGCAAGATCAAGGGCAGACACAACAGATCCCGATAGGTCGATGTGTCACCGACTAACTGTCGGCCCCCGCCCGACAACTTTAAGATAAGATAAGAAAGCACTAAAAAAACAAAATTAATTTAAACGAACATAAAACTTTTCAATTCTAAGTAGGTACATGTAGGCATAGTAGAAATATTATTTGGTGCCGGTGCCAAGTTACATGACCAGCACATACATTTTTGGCACGGATTACAAATTAAACTTCTACAATAATGACATATTGTATGTACCTACTTCGAATTTAAAGGTCATATTATTTTCAATTATTTCTGGGTTTTAGTGCTGCAGTTTTTTGAAATTTTTTATTCGAAAAAAATATTTTAAATTATTTTACGTGTATTATGGAATATTAACACCCAAGTCGCTTGAAAACTGCCTTTCAAATTTGAAGAGTTCCCTCGATTTCTCTAGGCTCCCATCGTCAGATCCTGACTTGATGACCATAAGACTACATGGGAAGTCTACCCTTTTAAACAAAGAAATAATTTTCCAAATCGGTTCAAGCGTCTTTGAGCAATCGGGCCACATAGTTACATAAAAATAAAAAAACAGATTCGGATCAATTAAATTAGATTAAATGTTACTTGTTGAATGATGTTGCTGGCTATATCTAGAAGGCAAATTATGTTACTTGTTTTTCCGATACAAAAGTCCATTACATGCTATTGAACTTTGCCAAGGTAAAAAATTAAAATCTAGGTCAATCAGTACGACAAAGTTAAGTCGAGTGTGAATTGGGCAACTCAGCAAGTCGTTATAAAGTGAGACTTCTGTACTTATGTTTTTTTTGTCAAAACATAAGTATTTTTCGTTTTTAACTGCTTTGATCTGGTGAGTAATGAAGTGTTCTCTGTGTACCTATTATAAAACCAGCATACTAATTCATAAATATTACTTCGGCATTCGGCAGATGTGGCACAAAAATGGCGTGCGTCCAACCACCCAGTCAAAAGTCAAAAAAATTATCATTGTAAAAACAAATGCTTCTGTAACGACCATTAAACCGATGGGTAGCTGCTAATGTGTTTCAGATAAAAGTTTTAAGTGAGGTACAGTGGACGGCGAATCGGCCTTTGCATTGTGTTCCATAGTCACTGGTAATATGACCGAATACAGAGTAAGCATGTATGGGGGGATCCGCTGTCGACTGTACTTTAAAACTTTAAAATTTAGTTTATTGTTACCTAATACTATTATTTTAAAAATGTTAAAAGAGTGCGATTAATTCGCCAACAAACTGCCATGCAGTTTGGCGAATAATTTATAAAATTTAAAACTCTGCGATAACAAAATAAGTCAATAAATTTAAAAAAAAAAACCCGCGCGGCACTGATTGCGCTGCGCGAGCGCTTAGTTCAAGGAATAGTAGGCATTTTTGAAATCACAGAATGAACTTGTACACTTACTACAATTTTGACGACTGACGTCACTAGCTTATTCGATGAAAAATATTTTGGTATACTTTCCATTATCCAAAACTCAGTATAGCTCAATTAAAACATATTTTGTCATAATTTAGACTCTTGTTCGCGAATTTTTGTAGCAGTAAGGTTTAAAAGACCATTAAAATTGTGATCGACGGCCCCAACTAAGATATTGAAAATCAATACTATAATAATATACTTTTTCAGATTTTAAATACTAATAATTTGATAATAAAAAGCATCTTAGACTCCCGATTTGCGGCATACGGTCGAAAAGAGCAATTGATCGAATGCAGCGTTTTTGCATTTTAAAAGCTATTTCTTTGTTTGCTGAGTCTGAATCTGGCCATGATATTCTGCTAGTAATGTATCTGTGCTTACTAATGTAGCTAGCTTGGAGAGAATATATGCAGAACTACCAACGATAACGGAATTATATATTACGATTCGGATCTATAAATTATATATTTTTTGTCTTAAGATCTATCTTTGATACTTCAGTTGATTGTTTCCGATCTGAGAGGTGTGCTTGTTTTGTTTCTGTGATGTATCTTGTTGGTATAAATAATGTCTTTCTTCTTCTTCTTTTTTTCTTCTTAAATCAGAAGATCTAAAATATTGCTCCTTTTTCTGGTGGCATAAAGTTTACTGGCCAGAATTTTGAGGTTTATATAATGAAATGCCTGTGGCATATCGCAATATATGGCACATAAAACGGGTTCTTTTATGTGTGAGGACGCCAAACAGTATTATATATTTAATGGGGACAACCTTAGTTTCCCTGCCTCTCCCACTACAACCTCCGATTGGTCCTGTAAAAACTCACCTATAAGTGCAACAGGTCAATAGAATTCCATCGAATCTCTATTACCTTTTTTAAATAGCGGTTTGATAACAGTAATTTTGAGATCTTTTAGGAACATTCCTTTCAATATACTTAAATTGATTATGTGACTAAGGGGATGACATCTATATTTATTTACGAAAATGATCATGAACATTAGACCTAGTATTTTTTGCAATAGTCCTGTTTTGACAACGATCACTGGTTTCACCTTTGCTGATACATAAGCATCAGCTTTAAGGCTCACCACTCGGCACGACATATAATTCCTCTTAGTTAAAGTACTCGCCAATTTAAATAACAAGATCACAATTCAATTGCGTCGCGGAGAGTAAACCAGTAATGTTGAATGATTTATGCGTTTGTCTTCGGTAATATCCAGTGTTAATACTAACGCCTTCTTGCATCATTCCGAATATTAAAAGAAAAAAATGCATATCCTTCAATTTCAAATTTCTAAATTTCTCCTTCGGTAATCTTTCCATTATAATTTATTATTATTATATATACTTATTCTCAATAAAACAAGAAAAAACACAATTTCATTAGTTTTGCCAACAATAATGAAATTATGGTTTTTGCTTACACCGAAACCAGAAAAGAGTGCACCGGAATCAGAAAATGGTACACCGAAATCATGAATGTGCTAATTTTCGTAAGAATTTTTCAAATATAGTGGAAAATTGACGACACTCATGAAAGATATTATTATTATTATTATGGCTGTAAAACAATTCATGTACTCTTCATGAATTACTAATAATAAAGTACGTAGCGAGATATGTTTTTGGATGCATGCCTAGTACATATTTTTGTCATCTAAGTTTAGAATAAGTGGCATGTTTCTGTAATATCTCCGTATTAAATAAATAAATAAATAAAATAAATAAGAGTCTGAAGTGGAAATGGGTGGGACACTTGGCGAAGTGGGAAGATGGCAGGTTGACCACGGCAATCACAGAGTCGTGGCCAAGAACAGGACGACCGTCAGTGGGCAGACCAGCAGGCCGATGGCCGGACGATGTAGATGAGTCGGTGGAGGGTCCGTGGATGCGGATGGCAAGGGAAGGTGAGAGATGGCATGTAAAGGAAAAGGCCTTTACCCAGCAGTGAGCAGCAGTGGATTGATGATGATGATGATAGTGAATGGAATATTATCGAAAATGTCAGGAGACAGAGCATTTTTAAGTTAAATGGTGTGAGCAAAAACCTGTATAACTGGGTTTTTAGCTTGCCTATCCATTTTGCAAGGTCGTTGATAGCTAACTGCAATGATGTGCTATAACCAAGTACCTACAACTTAGTTTGATTCTAAAAAAAAGAGTCACGGAAGTAAACTTCACTTCGCATGTAATACATCGGACCGTAGGACCTTTTGGACATTCCCGGAGATGCATAATTTTCATATAGCTATCACCAGTTTTCATGATATCGTCGGTCTGACAAGGTGGCGGGCATGCTGCGTTTGACAGCAAAATCTTCTGACCCACAGTCACTTCAGCTTGCTAATCTTAGTAACTATTACAAAAACTTTAGAATGCTTAATGCCTGTATCTCGAAAGGGTAGGCGGGTTTGCCACTTGCCACGATACTGACAGACCTAATTTGCTTCATCGACATTCATTACTTCATTAGTAGTTACATGCACGAACATCGGTTTCAGTTACTTTTATCCTGCCGTTTCCTAATACATCCCCTATTTGGTCGGAGTATATCCGCCTGGACCCAATTTACTCGGTATATTTCTAAGTACATACCTAAATGTAAAACGATAAATCTAGACAATTCATACCGAAATAGGTACTCCTTAATATATTCAGGCTTCAGGGGAGCGGCTAACAAAAACCGGCCAAGTGCGAGTCAAACTCGCGCACGAAAGGTTCCGTACCATTATCTATACAACATTAGACAAAGATCGAATTTGAGAACAACGCCATCTATTGAAACCAACAACAAGCGTTTAAAATTGACATTTAATGACATGACATCAGTGCTGTGAAGCTTACATAGATGGCCGCTAGATAGCGAGCGCTGTCCTTAGACATCGTTTGTTGTATGGGAGCTCCCATAAATATTTATTTTATTCTGTTTTTAGTATTTGTTGTTTTAGCGGCAACAGAAATACATCATCTGTGAAAATTTCAACTGCCTAGCTAACATGGTTCATGAGATACAGCCTGGTGGGTGACAGACAGACAGACAGACTGACAGACAGACGGACAGAAAGACAGACGGACGGACAGTGAAGTCTTAGTAATAGGGTCCCGTTTGGCACTTGGCACCCTTCGGGTACGGAACCCTAAAAAGGGAATTTGGATACAAGAAAGAGTTACAGAAAACATCGGAAAGGTAAAAGGAAAAAAAAAACAGCCAAGTGCGGATCTCGCACACCAAGTGCTCCTTCACAATATCTTACTTAGTTTTACTACTTCATTTGTCATACTTAGTGTAAATTTATTTTCTTCATTCAGGTTGCTAGGCTAGCGGGAGTCCAACACAAGCTTGGTTTTTTCTTGGTTTTTAGGGTTCCGTACCTGAAGGGTGCCAAATGTGACTCTATTACTAATTACTAAGATTTCACTGTCCGTCTGTCTGTCTGTCCATCTGTCTGTCTGTCTGCCTGTCACCAGGCTGTATCTCATGAACCGTCATAGCTAGGCAGTTGAAATTTTTACAGATTATGTATTTCTGTTGCCGCTATAACAACAAATACTAAAAAATATACATAAGGGGGCTCCCATACAACAAACGTTGTCTAAAGACAGCGCTCGCCATCTATTGGCCATGTATGTAAACTTCACAGCGCCGATGTCATGTCGTTAAATGTCAATGTTAAAAGCTTCTTGTTGGTTTCTATAAATGGCGCTGTTCTCAAATTCGATATTTGTCTAATATTGTATAGATAATGGTACGGAACCCTTCGTGTGCGAGTCCGACTCGCACTTCATCGGTTTTTATTTTTTGTTATACCTACTAATACAATCGGGATCATCGCTATAATCGCACGAAAATCAACACTTGTACGGATTATCGTTTCTGCGAGAGAACACAAGTAGAAAAACACGTTAGGTATGCATTATGCATGGAGACTTCCCAAGTAACATTTTAGGTCTTAGAAAGGTTTTGAAAAGGTTCTAAAACCTTTTTATGGAAATCTTAATAGGCACAAGAACGTTATATTAACCTCCTGACTGCAAAAAGGGCCCACGTTTGAGAACATATCTCAAAACCAGAAACTTTCGACCTACTTACACAGAACCCAAATACCCTCCACAACCTTAATTTAACGTTAATATAACTTTGCAAGGCAGCTTCCTGGTTCAAAATTAGTCTTGGATGTAACTCTATGGTTACTTAAAACCTTTTTGATGGACATAAATAAATGCCTTTCAAGAACTTTCGCGTTTTAAAATGTTTCTATGCAAGAGTTTTACACAGAAAAACCAATCGTGGACTCAGTTACAATGGCTCCATTCCGTCCTTATACCAAGTCTCAAAATGGCTACATAAAAGTAAGTACATTAATGAAAAAATATAACGAGCTTGCTGAATTCAGGAACATCAAGAAAATAGTGCGACTGACACTCTATCGTGAAACTTTACCATAATAGTGCTCTATACGAGACGGGCCTTTCGTAAGTATGATAAAAAGAATAAAAATTTGCCGACGTCACAAAATTCATTATTCGTAAGAATTATTTCCGTACGTTAAGTTTAAAATTTCCACTCCGTGTTTTGTTATATCACCCTGTGTCGGTCCATCTTGCAAGACCATTTTAATTCTTTGAAGTCGGCGAAAACAACTGGTATTTTTTGAGGATGCCTCTCAAGTTCCACAATATTCTTGTAGGACTTCAATCACGTCTTCAGCCCAAAACAATAGCTAATTGGTTTCGCTTGTTACCAGGCAGTCTTAATTTGTTTGCCTAAAGTAAAGTAAAGTAAAGTAAAAGCAATTTATTCGTAAAACATGAATACATGATGTTGGAATTGTTACATACGAGTCCTATGCATGTTTTGCCTTTATAGGCACACGAATTTCGAGGCGCCTTGAAAGGAAACAGACCTATATCGAAACAGACCTATAAGGAAACAGACCTCTATCTAAACAACTCTAATATTGCCTAAAGGTTAAATGTAGGTTTTAGAAATTACTTAAAAGTGGTTTCAACATTCCATAACTTTGTGGTTACATAAAAGTTAAAAATTAAACCTTTAGATCTCACTTTGGCGTAAGGCTAGCCTTTCCATAACTTAATCAGGAGTCTACGACAACTGTAACATCCTAGGACCAGAGCATAATATCTCTTCAAACACAAGTCAAAATAACGTTAATTGAAACTCTTTTCCGTGGTGCCGGATTAAGGATAGCGTCACTCCATTTCATTCCGTGGATGTCGTAGAAGGCGACTAAGGAAATAAATTACCAGGAGACGGGCAGCAGCGTCTTCCTGAGATTCCAACCGCATACTGCGATCGCCAACCCGCCTGCCAAGCGTGGCGATTATGGCAAAACCCTTCATGGTTAAGGAAAACCATGAGGGAGGCCTATGTCCTGCAGTGGGCGTTAAATGGCTGATGATGATGATGAAACTCTTGGCAGCGGCTCCAACGTTGTAATAAAAACCAATTCATTTTAGGACTTATCAATCATTCACAAGGACCAAATATGACCAGATAGCAAAGCATTAACCTTTTTACGACCCTAGTTTAACCTAAAGGCATTTTTTATAACCTAGGCTAAAATGAAATATTACTTGGGTTCCCTTGTTTTTTATCGGACAATCCGCCGTAATAAGGTAGAAGTCCCTATTATAAGATTATTTTATACAATTGCAATACAAGTACCAATAAGTGGCAATAAGTACACCCAGCCATATTCATCATCATCATCATCATCAACTCACCTCTGCCCACTTCTGGCTATAGGCCTTTTCCCCAGCACGTCATCTTTCGTGGTCTCTCGCCATTCGCATCCACGGGCCCCTGCCGACCTGGCCACATTTTATTTTATTTGGGTAAACAAACAATTATACAATGAGTGGTAACAGCAACTTAGGTAACAATTGAGTATTTTAAGTAAAAAAAAAATAGTACATTATTGCAAAGGCAGCGAAATAGGTAATTGCAGGTCGAGTATGAGTTTGAAGGCGGAGCCGCAGGCGAGGACTTAAATGATACGAGACAGGCAATTGCCATTTCGACCGAGGCATATATATATATATATATATTGCTTTTCTTAAAAAAAATGCAAGGAATTAAAAAGAGGCCTTTTACATAATACATTTTCTTTTGATTTTGCTGGAAGCAGGTTTTCCATCGCTAATTTAGCTTCCGATCTTAAATCTGGTGGAGTGCAATCAATGTTCATTTCATTTTCACTTTCAGAATCATCGGAACTCATTTTAATTATTTTATTAACAAAATTTTGATATTCAAAATTTAAGGATTTTGGATTTCATAGTCGCTGGATGCACAACGGTTTCGGTTACTTTTTATCTTGCGCATTGCTAAAACATTCCCTATTTTGTCGACGCATGTCCGCCTGAGATGTTTCTTACCGAAACAAACTAATAAGATCCGTTGTTTAAACGACGTGATGCTGTATATTCCAATTGCAGTATTTCCAACAAATAAATATCAAATATGAAGGCCACATTTTGTATCTATTCCACTACGAATTAACACCAAAGTTGATTCGATATTGACTAGGATATAATTTTTGCAACAGATAAATCTTAAGAAATGTAGAACACGGATCGCCGCAGATCCGTTTATATGAAATAACTGGCACATGCAACCCTGTTGCAAAAACATGGTGGTGTTTCAATAAACTAAAATTTATAGTTTATTATGACAATTACTACATTAGTCCTACTTCTTAATAGGCTATGCAATCTTACATCGAATTGTCATAGTAAATCAATAATTGCAATTCTATGAAATGGGACCTTGACGTCTTCAACTTCACTTCAATGCATTCCACTCCAAAATGTATTGGTACTTTCTCTCAAATGACATTCGCCACGTCATTTGAAGGCTAAATCATAGATAGCTCCAAAGCAGCTACCGATTTTGACACCCACGGATGCATGTTCTGGGAAAATTTCAATCAGCTACCAGTTATGATTCAAGATTAGTCGTAACGATACTGACGATGGCAAAAGCTGTAAAAAATACTATTAATCCCGCTTGGTAACCTTTCGGAACTGCAGTAATATCGCATAGAAAAATTTACTTCAATCTTCCGCCTCCAGACTCAAAGCGCGTTTGACAAGTTTGTAATTACACGCTATAAAGCAACAAGAAACTTACTGGAAATCCCTTCAACAAGCCGTCATACACACAGGTCATACAAGCGATGAAAGTGACAAGTCTTTGGTGCTGAGCCTTTGTCTTTAATGCCAGTGAGCACTAAGAAGAACAAGAATAATTAAGTTTTATGTTAATTAATACGCCAACTCGGATAGGCAGCGTTCGGGAAACTAAAACACATTTTCGCGTTCAAAATACCTCAGTGTCTCTTGTCTTGACAAAGGCATATAATTAGAACCCTCTTTTAAATTTAGTACTAACTGCGAGACTAACTCATGGCTTTTTTGTGTCATTATTTTACTCACTGTATTTTACTACTATAAGCTGTAAGCATTCTTGTAATCTCTCGCTACACATATAATTTGTTACTTCACATAGCATTATATTTCAGATTCTTTTTTTTTGTACATCCATCTACCGACTATTATTCTTGCTGCAATCCTCTCCATCCAAAGGTTGTCTGGAAGAGATCGCTCTAAGCGATAAGACCGCCAATTGTATACCACTACTTAGATATAAGAAACTATTTGTAATATCTTTCACCTGGTTGTGCAATAAAGTGTTCTCTATCTATCTACCTATCTGTAAGATCTCCAAATGTATATATATAAAAAAAACCAATGTGTGTTGCCAGTGATGACTTATGGATGTGAGACCTAGTCGCTGACTATGGGCCTCATAAGAAGGCTCAAGGTCGCCCAACGAGCAATGGAATCAGAAACTGATTAGCTTGTAATTCGTGTCAGTCGGCTCCAGTTGATTTTTATTAAAATATCTCGAATCATTTCATCTTAAATCGTTTTTACTATACGATTATGTGCCAACGCTACACTAAAAGACGAAAGACATGAGACAAAGTATAAGTAAATATGACGCGGAATACTGACGCTTGGTGTGTTATTGTATAATCGAGTTGGCCCTTAGAGCAGTTTAATTAGCCACAAATTCAATTGGGAGTGACATAAATGGTAACCTAATATATAAGGCTCCATTTCTATACTATATCAAACTTTTCATTGGTGTGAGAGTAGATTCAAATCAGATAAAATACCTGAGAAAAAAGCATTTATTCCATCAGAAAAGTCCTATAAGTCCCGTGCCTTGGCAATAGGCCAAAAGTGATTGTGAGTATTTGCCGATTAGACTGGACATTAAGAATGAAATGATTGCACCGAGATCGTGAGATAAGTTGTTGGGAAGCGAGTTCTTTTATTTTATGCATTAAGTTATAAAGGAAACCTGGCAACATTCTATCTCGCGGGTTAGATTAACTGTTATCTAACCCGTTAGATTAGGACCTTGAAAAGAACAGTTAAAACCCATTGTTATGGTGGCCCAATCGGGTCCTATGGAATTCTATAGATAAAGAGGCAGACCTTTAATTTCAATAATGGGACGAATGTTCACCATTTCTGGTTATACCAGGCCATTCAGAAAGTATTGCGAAAAAAAAATTTATCTACGAGTATGAGAGACTAGCCAGTTATTCTTTGTTGAAAATATGAAATATAAAAATATTTATAAGTAAAAATTGGTCCGTTCCAATTTTAAAATATCCCTCCATATTTTTGGGAGCTACTTGAAATTATGGTGTCTCATTGAAAAATGGATATGCGCCGGGAACATTTCCGCGCTATGATTTTTTACGATTTCAAGTGTCGCCTGAAAACGGACGAATTGTACGATAGATTTCAAACGGCATTCATGGATGAAGGACTTTCCAAGGCAACTGTGTATCTTTGGTATAACCAATTCAAGTGCGGTTGACTAACTTTGGGGGATGAAGAAAGAATTGGTCGCCCTTCGACGTCTGTTATGGAAGAAAACCTCATATCCAATCATATCCTCCTTTGCGCCAAAGTGGCCACTTTCGGAATTCATGGAGATTTATATCGGTGGATAAAATCCTATCTTCAGCAGAGGTCACAGCTCGTTGTGGTCAAGGGGTTTGCATCCTTGCCTATTCCGGTTTTGTCTGGGGTGCCCCAGAGCTCACATTTAGGGCCCTTACTCTTTGTCCTTTTTTTGAACGACCTGGTAGACCGAATCTCTAACCCTTGTCTTTTGTACGCCGATGATCTTAAGGTGTTTTCCTGTGTGCAAGATTTGAGCGATTGCCAGTCATTACAAAACGACCTCGATCAAATTTCCCAGTGGTGTTCAATAAATCAGATGTACCTAAACGTCGAAAAATGCTTTGTTATAACTTTCACAAGAAAACATCAACGACTTCTACATAACTACAAAATTTCCGAACATATACTGGAACGTAAGTCAATTGTGAAGGACCTGGGCATATACTTTGACGAACAGCTATCGTTTAGAGCTCATTACCAGCACATAACCAGCAAGGCTAATAGGCTCCTAGGTTTTGTGGTCAGAACATCCAAGGGATTTAAGAAGCCTCGCAGTCTTCTCCTTCTCTACTACAGCTTGGTAAGAAGCGTGCTGGAGTACGGTTGTCAGGTTTGGTCTCCTCACTACGCGGTTCACATCAACAGTATTGAGAGTTTGCAGAGGAGATGCTTGAAGGTACTATCGTACCGATGTCAATTCGGACGCTCACTCTCTAACTATGCAGACAGATTAGCCAAATTTGGCGTCGTGCCGTTGGAAATCCGGCGTAAACAGCTAGACCTAATATATCTGCACAAAATCCTACATGGTCGCGTGAATTCCGAGTCTTTACTGTCCGAGCTGACAATAAATATTCGGTGCAAATCTCGATCTTACAGGCCTTTCTTTTTAAATGTTTTTAAAAATAACACATCATACTACAATCCGATAGTGAGAATGTGTAGACTCTACAACGAAGTTGTGGCCACTAGCTCCGAAGTCGATATCTTCAACGCACATTATGCTAAATTTAAGAGATGCTCAGCCAAAATCCTGACTTCATCGAGTTGTATGGTTTTATAAAAATTCTTATCCCTAAAATTTACTTAATTCTGATACTCAAATTCACATGTGGCAATGTTGTGTGTGCATGCTTTAGACCACAACTTAGTACTCATGTCATTTTATTATTTTTATATCGTGTAATGGTTGTGATCTGTTTTGTACACCAAATAAAATAAAATAAAATAAAATAAAATAAAAACGTGCTAGCAGTGAAAATTGTCATCATCAACCCATTATGTCCCCACCGAGGGGCACGGGTCTCTTCCCTGAGGAAGGTATAGGCCATACTCCACCACGGGGGCCAAGTCCGGATTGGTGGAGGCTTGTAGACTAGTGGCTCGTCAAATTTTTTTTTCAAATTCAAATTCAAATATTTTTATTCATTGTAAAAACAGAATGTTTACTTAATGAACGTCAAAGTTGTTAGTTTCACAATTAATGGATTATGTGGAGAAGAAACTAACAAAGAAACTCCACATTTATTCTTTTCAAAACACGTTTTAACTTAATTAACAGAGTTTTCAACTTAAAATATTAGTCATGAATGTGTTGAACACTAGTCACAATCGTCCTTTAAATAGTATTAATCTACTGTTTAATGCCAAACATCTTTGTCTTCTAAGTAATCCTTGATGTTATAGTAAGCCTTTTTGCACAGAATGTGCTTAACACATTTTTTAAATCGCGTTGGAGGTAACTCTAATATATCTTGAGGAATTTTGTTGTAGAACCTTATACAGTGCCCCATAAAGGATGTGTTAACTTTTGCAAGTCTAAATAGTGGAAATGACAATTAATGTTTATTTCTAGTATTAAAATTATGGTGGCCACCAACATTTTCGAAGTCTTTGATATTTTTTCTAACGTACATAATATTTTCATAAATGTATTGACATGCAACTGTTAAGATGTTGGTTTCTTTGAAGAAATCTCTTAGCGAATCCCTACTACCTAACTTGTAAATAAATCGGATGGCTCTCTTCTGTAAGATGAAGATCGTCTCAATGTCTGCTGCCCGACCCCACAGTAGTATGCCGTAGGACATAATACTGTGGAAGTAACTAAAATAAACAAGCCTAGCAGTTGCAACGTCAGTGAGCTCTCTAATTCTTTTGACTGCATATGCTGCAGAACTAAGCCTGTGTGCTAGTTTTACAATATGAGGACCCCATTGCAATTTTGAATCGATTGTGATGCCTAGAAAAACGGTATCTTCTACAAATTCTAGTTTTTCTTTTCCGAGTACAATGTTGTTTTCAACTAATCTTACGTTTGAATCTTACGTCTACTGTCAGAAGTTGTCAAGCCGCCCTAAGGCCTCTGACTTGGCTTAACAACTGCCATCTATCGACGGAAGCCGGCACCAACAGCTTAACGTGCCTTGCGAAGCACGGAACCGCTCGGAAAAATGCCACTAGCGTTAGGCATAGACGGCGACCCATCCATGCACTGAACGCGCCCTGTGTTGCTTAACCTTCGTGATCGTTTAAGACCAGTGAAAATTGTAATCCAAGACAATAGGTATTTTACGTATCAGGAGATTCAGCACATACTTCAGATTGGATCGGGAAGCCTTTACGAGATTCTACACTTGAGCCTGGAGATCTGTCACACAGGATCTTTTCTAGTATAGACTCCAGCCTCTCACATAGGAATTAGTCCTGATTACTCAAATTGTACCTACTATATGTTTTACTTACTTGCATCTTCGCGTGAGGAGCATAGTTTCACGCTGGGTGCCGCACAACCTTATCGACGCTCAGAAGCCGGCCCAGTGGAAAGGTGCCGTGATTGATAAACAAATTTGAAGCGGGCTTATCTCGGCGTGCTTACGACATCATTACAGGAGATAAGTCCTGGATTTACCAATACGATCCAGAAACGAAGCTCCAGTCGATGGTTTGGGTGTTTCAAAACGAATCAACGCCTACCAAAGTGAAGCGATCTGGAAGCGGGGGAAAGATTTTGAACGCGAGCTTTTACAATTTCACTGGCTATTTGGTATAAATTCCTTTACGGAACCAACGAAGCACCAACGCCGAATGGTATACTACCAAATGCCTGGCAGAAGCTCAGAAGCTCAGACACAGTGCTCTGCGGGCTACTGCTCCACCACGACAACGCGGCAGCGCACACCGCACCCAAAACGAGGGACTTCCTCGACAGCACGCCGGTTAAACTACGCTTATAGCCCTGACCTAGCACCATGTGAGTTTTTGTATTCTCGAAAATAAAAAATTAGCTAAACTTTTTTTTGATGGAAGATGCGCTGTCAACGTTCGAGCAGGCTGTAAACAAGGTGTCTGGTTCAGTTGTCTGAAACTTGTATAGGCTGGTGGAGAGAACTTTGAAAAGATTTAATAAATAAATATTAACACTTTATTTTAGTTTCACAAAGGTTTCTGAGTGTCCCACGCAGTAGGTATCATTCTTCACTGACGTGACTTATCGTCTCAAGCACTTGGATGAGCAGCTGACTTCTCGGCAACAAAAATAATTTGCCGAGAAATTCCGTACATCAAAAAAATCTCACCAAGCCCGTGCTGTGAATTGTTTGCGCTAAACGATTCTTTCCTTTTATAGTTCCTCAATGAGGGCATATTACTGGATTGAATTTTGCAGGCGTTTGTCTCGATTCAGAATAAAATAAATTATTAAATAAACGCAGGAACAGCACAGTTACTGTGCCTACCTAGCATGAGCACCGGAGTTAGCGAGTTTTGTAGAGCTAAAATATTACAATTTGGCAATATTAGATTTGTGATAGTTAAAAACATAGAACAAGCGCTAAAAAATGACCCCACGTTCAATTGTGGGAAGGCGGGCGGGGCTGGTTAATAGTGTTACCAATCGGAGCGAGTTCAGTATTACCCGGAAAAATATCAACATCCCTGCCACTGCAGACTGCCATTTTGCGAGGTACCCACTCGAAGATATTTCGACGGGTCATACATCATGAGGTCAATGGTTTGAAGTTTTTGTATAAGCCCAATCATCATTCACGTCACGCATAGCGCACAGAATGAACCAATCACACAGCGATTTACTCTAGAGCACATATTGCGTTCATTTCATTGTCACATAACTACAGACTAATCGAGAAGATAGGGGCCGTTTTTGGGAGTAAATTTTGTAGGAAGAAATACTTTTATGGTGTCTTTTATTTTAACTTTTGACATTTACAACGCGCGACTGTCGTCGTACTATTCATACAAGGAAGATTATGTAGAATATACTTTGGAATATAAAAAGGTAAAAAATAAATATGGTGTTTCAGAAATGCCCAGTGAAACTTAAGCTAATTAACTCATTAGTACACAACTTAAATCATGGGAGCAACTCGAAGAAATTCTCAACAGTTTCATACATAAGTAGGTACTATTAGCTGGATCAATTATTGAAATTTAGTTGATATGGAACAGCTGCTAGTGTTTTCAATATTTCGCAGTCGGTTTTACAATAAACGTTATTTCTACTGATTAGCTGAGACGCCCTCTAGATTCACCGGATGTTTCTGAACCACCTAGTACCTACGATACGACTAGTACAACGGGCAATATATTATAAAATACGACTGTTTTTACGCAAAGCTGATAGTAACTACTCTGTATTTAACTTTCATGATGTACAAAGTTTATTGCGGTCCACTCATGCAACTCAAATAGTTTTATTTACCTTCTTGTACGAGCTACGAAACCAGTTTATTATATTCTATTGTCAGACATATTATATGGAGCATAACCCTTCGAAATAGAATACAGTCCATGGAAGAGAGATTGCGTACCTAAAATTGGTCGTATCTTTTGAATACTAACAGTGTCCGAAATAACTTTCTTATAAATTCACAAATATTTTTTTGTGAATAATTTTACAACATACAAAATTACTCGTTCCCAGCACAGCAGCGGAACGCTTAGTAGCCGATGATGATTGTGACACAAAACATTAATCTGCATGACTGCATGTACTTGTCATAAATTTGGGTAAAATGCGAACGTGTGTCCAGTTGGCGAAAACATAAAATTGATTTAAATTACTTTTCACTATCTGGACACGCGTAAAAAATTTGGCGTGTCCAGATGACGACATCATAAATGATACTAATTTTGAGTTTAACCAACTGGACACACGTGTGTCCAGTCTCTTGTGTCGAGTTAGTTAATAACCCGGTATGCTTCGAGACTATGCTGCCAGAAAGATTGCTACGTAACGCCTTTCTTCTTATGACAATAATATTAGTGCCGGAAGTGAAGACCAAGTTGAGTGTTTCCACCAAGATATTCAGGGGCTCAGTCCGTTCACTAGCGCCAAAAAATCATATCTTTTTTAGGGCTCCGTACCTGAAGGGTGCCAAACGGCGCCCTATTACTAAGACTTCACTGTCCGTCTCTTTGTCTGTCTGTCTGCCTGCCTCTCCGTCTGTCTGTCTGTCTGTCACCAGGCTGTATCTCATGTCCCGTGATAACTAGACAGTTGAAATTTTCACGATGATGTATTTCTGTTGCCTATAACAACAAATACTAAAAACAGAATAAAATAAGTATTTAAGGGGGGTTCCGACACAACAAACGTAATTTTTTTGCAGTGTTTTGCTCGATATTAATAACGAAAACAGGTAGACGCTTGAAATATTCACAGAATATTTAGTTCTTTATTCACTTCAAAAATATATAATTAAAATAAAATAAATATTTAAGGGGGGCTCCCATACAACAAACGTGGTGTTTTGCCGTTTTCTGTCAATCTTTGTGTCTAATGTTGTATGGCTAAGGTACGAAAAGCTTCGTGCGTGAGTCCGACTAGCACTTGGCCGGTTTTTTTACAGATCGTTCTTGCAAAAATCTCTCATTCTCAGTCTCAGATCTCAGTCGGCCTTAGTAGCTTAAAATTCAATAGCGCAGCCTCTGGTATTTACCTATAGTTGGGTATGGTATTTGGTAATCATGTACAAGGATTTTATTTTATTGATCTACAAAGAAAAATGTACATTCTATTTAACACCTATTGTTTTTGCATAATCTAATCAGTGCTTACTGATCCGGGGCCTAATTATGCGCACCAAATCCTGAGCGATTCCAATCGTCTAACTCTCAAATACATACTAATTTGACAGTTAGACGATTGGAATCGCTCAGGGTTTGGTGCGCGTAATATAGGGGCTGATCAATAGATCACTAAGCACTGCTGTTTTTTTAAGTACAAAATTTATTTTAAATCCATTAAAAAAAAATGTTTTTTAAGTTAAGCATATTATGCATGTCATCAATGAAAATCAATCTTGGTTTGGTACAAGAAAAAAACGCTGTCAATTTAATAACCTGGATATTTGAGACTACACAAAAATTGAAGGCTTGTTTTATTGATGTCCGTCCGGGAATATTCGAATCCCGATATCACGGGCAGGAATGTAACACCAACGAATCATACGCCGCGCTAGCTAAGCGTATGCTAAGATATCGTTATGAAAAAGGAGAAACAGCGTTATCGAGTTTTTGTCGTTTGTTACACATTCTTGCCCGAGAATTTTGGGAGTATTTTAGAGCACAGTACAGTCGACAGCATATCAACATTTGTACTCCAATCAGTTTAATTAAGAGCGACACTTTGCACAAATCGTGCACACGTACCTAACGGTTGAATAATCATCATCATCATCAGCCATCCGACACCCACTGCATTGCACAGGCCTCCCTGATGGTTTTCCTAACCATGAAGGGTTTTGCCATAATCGCCACGCTTGGTAGGCGGGTTGGCGATCGCAGTATGCGGTTGGAATCTCGGGAAGACGCTGCTGCCCGTCTCCTGGTAATGCCTTTCCTTAGTCACCTTCTACGACATCCACGGAAGGAAATAGAGTGACGCTATTCTCTAGGGTATTTTGAATTTATTATGGCAGGTATTCCACCGTAGCTATTCGTAGGCGCGCAGATAGTGCGCGGAGGCTTTCACTTACACTAAGCCGGGCATTTGCGACATCGACTAGTTTAATTTATCACGCCGCTGTTTCTCATATAGACGGCTTACCGTACTGGTGGGCGCGCAGATAGTGTGCGGTGAGGCGCAACACGCCGGTCTTATCGATGCGGCGGCTGGAGGCCTTCACCGGCGGCACCAAGCTGGCTAGCTCCGAGATCGACTGGTTAAGCTTGTCGCGCCGCTGTTTCTCCGCCTTGTTGCGGATCTCGCGGGGGTTCTCTCTGCAACAATAGACATAAAGGTTTACAGCATTATCACACTAGCTATTTGCGAGCGATTTTAAGGCAACGCGATTGCGCATCGAGCTCGCTGCGATTGCGTAGCGATTGCGCGGCGAACACGCTGCGACGACGTCTCGACGACGCTGCGCCGTCGCCTTTGGACACGCAGTAGCAAAATGGACTGCTGGCTTTGTTACTTCGCAGACGCAGAAAACGAAAGCAGGTGAACGAAAGGAGATGAATTTCTTGATTTTGATAGTAAACTCAGACCAAAGCCGAACTAAACGTTGAAACGATTTAAATAGAGATTAAGACTGGCTAACCACAATGGAAAACAGTACAAAAGGACACCTCCTGAACCTCGCACGACGACGTACAATCGGATGCTAACCGTCTGTGTTGCCAGACGCTGACCGGCCCATGTTACCAAAATTTGGAAAAAGAGTCGCCAACAAATCGCTCGTGTTCTCGTAGCCCAAATCACCTGAATTTTCAACCATGTAGCCCAAAATCGCCTCAATAAACTGACTTCTTTTAATAGTGGCGCTTGTAGATTTGTAGCTGTTTTCTAAAATTCTCTCAATTAATAAAAAAAATATGATGAAACTTTTTTGACTTAAATTACACGTCATTCGCCGCTTTTTATATTCATCGAACCCTTAACGCCACCAGAAATCCAGAAAAACACAATATATCGATAAATGAAGACACGATTATGCTGATTTTCTAAGCAGCTCAAAAGCCGCCTTCTTTCCAGCCCAAATTTTGAGGTGGATAGAGAACACTTTATTGCACAACCAGGTGAAAGAATTACACACAGTTTCTTATAATTATCTAAGTAGTGGTATACAATTTGAGATAGCCCAATTGGCGATAAATCGCCTCATTTGGCAACACTGCTAAGGGTACTGTACTGATGCGACGGGGTAAGCGCGGCGTGGTGAAAAGGGAAGTAGCAAGGGGATAGGGCATCGCATTCCTGTGAGGTGCACATATATATTTTGCTGCTGTTAATTCTCTTGCTCGCACAATCTAACATTTTTAGTGATCGAATACAACATTGTATGCTTTTGATAAATGTGCTCTGAGGGTGTGATAGATAATAAAATTATGGGTGGAACATTTTATGTCCATAATGTCCATAATGGATATTTTAAATACAATGTTGTTTTTCTACACTTACTTTTTTTATACAGAATAGTTGTTTTCAAAATTATTAATTTATTTACAATCAAATAAAAAAAATAAGTCTTCAATGTCCTTAATTTTACCGACTTTCAAAACTATCTAACTCTCAGACCCCAATTATCAAAAGCACATAATATATAAAAAAATACAAGCATAAAACATGATATAGATAGCATGCTACGGTACAGTAAACGGTGGATCAACCTTTACATTTCCGTTGCAAACGTCATTGTCACAAAAACGTAACAAAGACAAACAAGTACTCTCAAGCGTTCGCTTAATGGCACGGAGTTACGGAGAGCGTAAAAACTACTGACTTCGCACTAAAGGTCTATTTACCTTCCTCTATAAGAGAAATTATGGAGTAGCGTTAACTAAAGCTTAATGTATGTTTCCCTCTCAAAGGAAGATACGTATCTCGCACGATCAAGATTGTTAACAACTATTATACCTATAAGAACTTTGGCCTTTGCATCTACGTACTGAGATGATTTACAGCGTCCAGTGGCACCATCATCACTCACACTAGATGGGTGAAGGGACCACTCGCTGCAGCGTCTGGGACATTGTTTTTCAGATGGAGTAGGCTCGCCCAGTACCTATAACATCCTCACAGCTTAGGCGGCCCAGCCCACAGGAAAGACAAGTCAATAGGTGCAGAGCCAACCAAGCCGCGGGTCTCCTCACGATGTTTCCATCACCGGTGGTATTGCTACAAATTCGCAAATGTACGTAACTTTGAAAATAGACAAAGTCATAGGTCCGTCCCCGCACTGTGAATCGAACCTGGGTCTCTCGGTTCCGAATCCATTGTTCTACCCACTGGGCTATCACCGCTTTTTACATATAAAGCGATCGTCAAAGTACAGAAACCATCAGCCAGCACCCATCAGGGCCGAGTTTCATAATAATGTACATATGTTTCGTAGCCAAGTCTTCCTACTTGTTAGTCTGTTGGTTAATCGACTACATCCAATTGTCATAGTAAACCATAAATTGTGGTTCTATGAAACAGGCCCCAGTAGGCAAATTTTCGATCGATCACAGAATCTTCGATTGCAAATGAAGGAACATGCAAAAAAGAATGTAGGTATAATCCCATTTGACATACCATGTTAAAAGATAAATAATGACGATAAAGATTTTCTTCTGCGAATAAGACTTTTCATAAATGAACCTACTCACGTGGTACGCGCCATATAAATCAAGCTACGCCTTATAATGTATGAAGCATTAATCATATTTGTGTTAAGTCGTAAAATATTTTTTTTATGTTGCTTATTGAGAATTTCAATTTATGTGTGTTCACTTATATTCTTTCGAAAGGCACGATCTAAGTCCAAAGTATCGAGCTCATTGCACAGAAAATTCAAACAGAGTAATGGGCATTTTCCTTAATATTGACAATAGTTACAAATGATACGGGACTTTGAAGGTATAGGGTTAGTATTTATCATGTTGTAATTGTAAATTGTAAATAGTATTCACTGACTTCTTGTATTTTTGTAAATAAGCGTATGATTTTCATAATACCTTCTGACGTTCGTTCGCAAGTGAATAAAGAGGGCTTGATAGTTTTTAATGAAAACACCAAAATCTTGACATCTCGGTAATCTGTAAAAAAAAACGTATTCTACGTTTGCACAATATAGGATTATTTTTAGTTTTTTTTTGTTTCTATGACTTATTTCGTTTCGCAGACTCAATTTTTTTTTTTGTAAATATATGATAAAGTCACTCTGAACAGAAATAGTAGGCCAAGAATCCCCAAAATACCAATTTCTAGAAAAAAAAAATTATACAGCTAAACTTTTTTATGAGCTCATTGGGTATCACGCCACGAATGGACAATTTTGAAAAACATTGTTTCGAACCCATTGGCGAGGCCACGTTAAAAAATAAATAATGGCGTTAAAGATTTTAGCGATTTACGATTCTTTTTCCTAAAATATTACATCCTTATCAGAAAACGTCAAAAGCTTCCTTTGAGACATAAGACATAACAATCCCGAAACAAATATTTTATGATTTTTTCTGTACATTCCTATTTAGGTTTTGATATTCAAGAAAGTTCAAAATCGCAGACAAAAGCTGGCAGCAATTATTACGTCATATTTTTCGTACTCTGTTTCATGTTTCTGGACGTTTCGGCAACACTCAATGATGCTTCTTGACCCCAAAGTCCTCTTTAATTAAGAGTCATCTGTACGTACTTGCCAAAAGTGTCTGTACAATCTCTCAATCATGTTAATAATGATTTTTAGTAATCACGACAATTAACCTAGGATCACGAACCTAGACAGCATTTATGCCAAAAATGCCCGTTTTTGACGTTCATGCTATCTAGTCCTAGGTTTTTTGCCTTAGGTTCACGGCCTTGGGTCCTAAAAATCACTATTAACATGATTGAGAGATTGTACAGACACTTTTTGCCAAATTCGATCTGTAAAGAAATATTTACATATTATAGTTTGCTGTATGCATGTTTAAAATTTATTTTTGTATTGTACAAACACTATGTTGTGATATATTTAAGTTCACCCTGAATGGACCACTGTGCCCCAAGATACAATTTAATTTAGTTTGGGGTTCAGAGTTACCCACTTTATGTTACTTTTGTTCAGCTCATTAAACATTTGTTTTTTTTTTTGTGTTTACAATTTTTTTCCTCGGTGGCGCTAGTGTAGGAGGAGCCTCCTTGGAGCCTCTTAAAACGAACAGGCATGCCAGTGTCGGCGATCTCTCCGCCATCGCCACCCACGCCATGGATACCGGGCTCGTGCAGCGGACGCAGCGCGTTACTCTGCGCGCGGTTGTAGTCATGGCAACGAGCGTCAACGGTTGGATGCCGGTGAAAGAATCCTGTCGGTTTTGTTAAAAGCTTTTCTCTTGTACATAAATATAAATTACTCTCGATCATCTCCGTCTTTAATATCTACGCCAACACTACCAACACGCCTACACCAGTATGTGACGGGACCGGCTGCCGCACTGCGTTTGCCAGTCGCCATTTTCTAGCTCTTAGCTCTGTTTTATATCATAAAATTACTAAAGCCTCAAATCTACACACTATAGTTGTCGAAATGTAAGAAGCCCGTTTTGACAGCTACACAAAAATGCAATTTACTTTGGATTTACTCAATCAAATACATAAAAAGACACATACTCTGGCATATTGTTTAACGCTCGAAATAAAAAACAGATTTTGTAGTCCGAAAAGTTACTCATAGTTTAGATTTTTAATGTTTTTGATCTCAAACTAGCTTAGATTCTATGGTTTTTGTAGCTGTCAAAACGGGCTTCCTATATTTTGACGACTTTAGTTAAATATCTAAGTAGTTAAAAATAAATTAACAAAGTAGTCACATGACATTGATTATAATTGCACTGAAACATTGCAGAAAATTTGTGTATAATCTGAATTTAGTATTGAAATTTAACTTTGTAGCAAGTATTTTAGTTATTTTATTTTATTCTGTCCTATTCGCTGTTACGTAATTCTCAAAATACAGTTGTAAACCAATATGAGTTGGAGAATCAACGATCCCTAAGACACAAGTTTTTACCTAGTTTAGGGGTCAGAAGCTCGATTTGCATAGTGACAATGTGTACAAACAACGAGTGCATTTAACCTACGATAAAAATCGGGCAGCAGCGTCTGGCGATTATGGCAAAACCCCTCATGGTTATGAAAACCATGTGGGAGGCCTGTGTCCTGCTGTGGGCGTCGGGTGGCTGATGATGATGATGATGAAAAATCGTGGACTGTACAAATAATTTACTATTATGACTATTATATTTTACGGCCATACTACCATATTTTAATGCCCATGATATTTGGTTTTCTTAAGACCTTTTCTCACATTGCTATGGTAGCTTCGTGGTGCTTCATATGCGTAAAGTTCCGGGTTTCGAGTCCCATCATGAGATTATAATTTATTTTTTCAAACATATTCATCATCCAAATCGGCCATGAAATGGCCAATCCATAGTGGGCATGCGTGATAATTAAGTCCACGCTCTCTTTCGGAGAGAACGCCTGTGCCCTGCAGTGGTACGTAGCGTAGCATAGTTTTAGCTCTCCGATTATCACTACACGTGAAACGTGTGTTTCATAATCGTTTCCCGTACGCGTAGCGTGCGAAAAAACCCGCTTTTTGTCCAGGTGTGGCATAAAAGTCTTTTATACATAAAATTGCGACAATTAGACATAAAATTGTGTACACAACACGGTCTGTAAAATAGAAAGCCCTCTATCGCATATTTGTGACCCTCGCCTGCGGCTCGGGCCTTAAACTTATTTATTTTTTCATTTTACGGCCCTAGTTATGTAATGTACTATTATAGGCCGGCCAGGTGGACAGGCAGGCCAACAAGAGTTTCTGAATAGGCAGAGAAATATCGCGTTTCGCGTATGGGGCCCATATTTTTGTTTTTCTTCTTGGAAATCTGCTACAATTAGGTACAAGTATACTGCGAAATTTTTAGCTAGAAGGCGTCCATTAATTACGTGACGTGATTTTGGCGATATTTAGAATATTCTATTTGCTTAGCAACATACGTCCAAATATAATATTTTTCTTTTCACTGTATCACAGAAACGGTACCGTCTCAAGACCGTCCTTCCTACGGACTTCAGGAACCAAAATAACCATATGATTTTCAATAAAATCATCTGCTCCTTCAAACTCGCTCTAAACATTTACGGACATAGACAACATCGACACTGCGTTGCCGTCACGCGTCTCGTACGTCGCAGCGTTCGTTGGATCGCGCGTTTGGCTGGCCAGTAGCTAAACAGTCGAAGAGCTACTGTGCTACTTTGTGGCGTTCGCTTTTATTAACCGCGAAAAATATGATTGTGTAGAATTTAGTCATATTTAAATAGAGAAACACGTATTGCTCAATTCAACCCAGTTTTCTCGAAAAATAATGTGATACTGATACTTGCCAGTACCCCCATCTCCCCCACGTGAGATTGGGTGAGAATCGGCTTGACCCCCTCCCCCACCTAAACACCTCACGTTTTATCAGAATCACATTTTATCTAAATACGTATACACAATAATATGTGATAGTCCGACTCGCACTTGGCTGCTATTCTTTTGAATATTTTATTTGCTTAGCAACATACGCCACAATATAGTACCTATTTTTCTTTTCACTGTATCACAGAAAAGGTTATACATAATGTAAGTGTTGAGCAGTCGCTTAGCAGGAGGACTCTGAAGTACTGTCCGGATTACAATGTCACGTGACTACCCACAACATGCAGTGCAGTGCACACAAAGTAAAATAAACCTTTAATGCTTTTCGATTAGAGACTACAATACCAGCGCAAAAAACTAAATTTAAAAATTACCAACAACCCAGTCGGGTTTAAGCATTAACGGGACCAACAAAGATACCTGGCAGGAGTTTAGTAGTTAATGCTTAGCAGTCGGGTTGTTGGCTACTTTTTTATTTAGTTTTTTTTATTTTTGTCTTTTTAGTGATTTTTTTAATTTGTTGTATTGGTTTAAGTTTATTTCACATAAACTATGATACTCGCGCAAACATAACGAACCGAATGAGATCTTTTTGTCAAAATCTGACATAGAATCGGACATACATACATACAAACATACGAGCCAAACACATTACCCTCCTTTTGGGCTCAGTCGGGTAAAAAAGCCCGACCTCTCTTTGCAATGTAGTCTTTTTTTGCACTTGCATTGTAGTCTAACTTCAACGATTTCGATTTTAAAATCGTGCCGGAATCGTTCTGTCCGGAGACACTTCTGGATCGATTTCGATTAAAAGGACACACTAGGTCACTTTGCGTAGGGCGTAAGCGGTGTGACCAACTCGTGTATCAAATTCGAGCTGAATTTTAAATATTGGTTCTATTTATCACACGGTATTCTCGCAAATTGATCCTGAGTGAAGTGAACATCGAGTGAACTCGAACCACGACCCTAAAATCGTAAAAAGAAAGGTGCACGTGCCATCGTACACACATTTAAATTGGAAAAGCCATATCAAATACGTCAAAGCCAAACTATCTAAATTTACCTACGCCCTATTTCAACTAAAACACAGTACTAACACCGAAACTGTGCTGCCAGCGTATTACGCATACGCATATGCTTGGCTACGCTACGGAGTAATGCTGTGGGGAAACAGTGTATTAGAATTCTTGCGTAAATTCCACACCTTATTCAGATCTGTCCCTATACAATGAAGAATATTCAACGGAATGAAGTATAAATTTGTAATAGACTTACCCCCGGGTTCTTGTACACTAACAAGCTGTAAAACAATATTTTTCAAAATGTCATACATACAGACGGGTTTCATTAGTAGAAGTCATAAAAGTGCGAATTAACCCCACAACAAAAAAGTCTAATGCACTAGGTTAGTCTTCACATAATTGATACTTCCCAGAGTCTTTATTTGTACTGTGCCAGAGTGCTACGCGGTTATGTTGCAGGCACTCTACTATATTGTGGTGTTAAACGAATGGCCGACGACAGAAGCGGCTGGCATGTGTTTTAGGCGCACCATTTGACGTTCATTGCGACGTCTGTATCCTAATGGCTGCAAGGTAATGATGCTGAGGCGTCGATGTGCTAGAGTAACTCGATAAGTTCGCGAGCGCACTCATAGTCTGCCGAGCCGTGGCCGGTGGCATGCGGCCCAGCGGAACATTGCTAATAAATTATTTTATAGAACGGCTAATAAATTATCAGATAAAGTATTGTACGTTCGCTAGCTTACCGTCACGACGGATTTGTCAAATGATGAGATAAGATAACATTGTTCGCAATGCTGCACAGATCAGACACCATAGCCGCATTAAAAGATTATCTTGCGTTAAATCCCTTAGAGCATTTTTCCGTGGTTTTATGATACTTAAAAAAACATGTTCCCGAAACGTAATGTATGTAAATACAAAGGATAATGTAGTGATACTCGCAAACATAGGGGCACCAGCCCTTCCCTCCAAAAGAGAGTACGTACTTAATTACCACCAGTGCCCACTATGGATTGGCAATTTCATCGCCTATGTAGGATGACGAGTATGTTTGAAAAAAAAGTCATAGGCACATGACGGGATTCGAGCCCGGAATTTTACGCATGTGAAGCACCACTAAGATACCATCGCACTGTGAGAAAAAGTCTTGGGAAAATCAAACATCTTGGGCATTAAAATATGGCAGTATGGAACTAAAATATAGTAATTATTATTATTTATTTGTACAGTCTACAATTCTTATCTTGAGTAAATACACTACCTATTTGTTTGTATACATTTTCGCTATGCACTTCGAACTTCTGGGAGATCCCTAAAGCACAAGTTTTTACCCCTAAATCTCCAACTGATATTGGTTTACAACTATATTTTGAGAATTACATAACAGAAAATTGGACAGAATCAAATAAAGTAACTAAAATACTTGGCACAAAATTTAATTGAAATTAAATTGGAAAACTAAATTGAGATTATACATCAGCAATTTTTCAGTACAATTTTAAACAAGTTCACGTAACCATTTTGTTGATTTATTTTTAACTTCATATTTACTGTAACTAGTGCGTAAATTTGGGAGATTTTATTTATTTTATTATGTAAAACAGAGCTAAGAGCTAGAAACTGGCGACTGGCAAACGCAGTGCGTCAGCGGGTCTCGTCACATACTGGCATGCCTGTTCGTTTTAAGAGTCAGTCGACCACCGGAGCTGATGATAATGATGATGATTGGTGTCGGTGGTGGTGTGTTTGTGTCTTGCTTCTGCTTGAAAGCGTGGGAGTGAGGGCGGTACATTAACTAACCGCATGGTGCTTGTCAAGCTAAGCTCAAGGTGACGCAACGAGCTATGGAAAGGGCTATGCTCGGAATTTCTCTACGTGATCGAATCAGAAATGATAAGATCCGTAGACGAACGATAGTCGTCGACATAGCCCAGCGGATTAGTAAGTTGAAGTGGCAGTGGGCGGGGCACATAGCACGCAGAACTGATGGCCGATGGGGCCAAAAAGTTCTCGAATGGAGATCACATATCGGCAAGCGCAGCGTAGGACGACCAGCCATGAGATGGACAGATGATCTCATCCAAGTGGCAGGAAGACGCTGGATGCAAGTCGCTTCCAACTGGTCTTTTTGGAAATCCATGGATGAGGCCCATGTCCAGCAGTGGACTTCTTGTGGCTAAATGATGATGATGATGATGGTGTTTGTGGTATTTTGGCGGAATTGAGTAAAGTGATTGTTACATTTTAATGCATCATTGAGTGTCTACGCAAAACAGTTCTAAGTACATAGACCTGTCTTACAGTGATTACACCCGACTCGGAGTAGAGCCTGGCAGCAACATGTGTAAAAAGGATAGTGTTTAGCCTAATTATTTGACAGCCCCAGCACTAGGAAAGTATATTTGTCGAAGCAATTTCTTATAAATAAGGCCAAGCTAATGTAACTAAGCGACATTAATAATATTTACATTTGTAGGAACGCATTCCTAGTAGAGATACCTAACAGTACTTTAAACTATATTTACAAGTAGACGCCGGCCGGGCTAAGCCGGTCTTGTCGGCAGCGAGCCCAGAATGCTGGCGACGTTGCTACGATGTACTCGTATTGTACTGAGGCTTTTCTTCTTAGCTCTAAAGGGACCCTTTGTACTTTCTCCTAATCCGCCTAGAGATTCAGTATATTTATGTTGTCTGTTGCTACATAAAGGATAAAAAATAGAGCCATATAGAAATATAAACGGTCTTATTGATAAAAAAACACGATTCCTTAAAACGCCGATTAAAGTAGTCTGTGGTGGAGATTTTACAAGGAGAAGTCGTAACCACAGATTAAACAAACTGCCTCTTAGGAGTGCTTTAGAGGAATCATGTTTTATAAATAAGGCTGAAAATGTTTATTTGTCTTAAAACATTACTATGTTTACATTACTATGCCTTACTAGGCATAATAATCACAATAATTTGTAGTGTGTGTGTTACCAACCGTAAATTGCGTAGCAGAGTCCTTCTACTTGTTAATCTGTGGTTTAATCGACTTTGCAGTATACATTGAATTTACATAGTAAACGCAATACCATCAAAACTTGCTTATTTTTCCGAGGTTTTATCTAACGCGCCAGCCCTCGATCCCCCGTTTCGATAAGGCGCGAAACTAATTCTTTGAATAGTTAACGCCCCCCCCCCCCCCCCCTCCGTGGTCTATGGACCCAAAGTTTCCGCCCTAGAGGTTAGTACAGTCGGCAGCAGGTCAACCTTTACATTTTTGTTCCAATGTCGCCCTTAAGGGTGGGTTCTCCGACATTACCCCTGCTCTCTAACTAGTCCAAAATATATATTTTCCAGTCCTGGTCATGAAACTGGGCACCGACAACAAATTATACTTCTACAACACCTACGTGTATACATACCTCTGATTTGAAGGTATTCTCTTAAATTATTTCTAACTTTTTAGTGCTGTAGTGTTTTGAAGTCGGTTTTTATTTTTTATTTATTTATTTTTATTTTTAGTGGAGGAGCGGGAGAAAAATAAACAAGTTCTTTATAATCATAAATTACCCTACTTAATTCGTTGCTTTAAAATTTTAAGTTCTCAATTTCCATCTTCGAAAGTCTTCACCAGAACATCACCAAATTTACGCTATTTTATGAAACATACAGATATTATTAAAGGATACTTACTGCTGTCCATTGAAGAGTTCCGTTCTCCGTCTCTGAAAGTGTTCATCAGACCTTCACCAAATTAAAATGGGACCAATCGGACGTTATTATCTATATATTTGAACAAAAAAAATTGTCGTAATCGGTTAAGATTTGACGGATTTATGCGAGAACATAGCCAGAAAAAGAAATTAAAAAAATACAAACGCGTCGAATTGATAACCTCCTCCTTTTTGAAGTCGTTTAAAAATATACCAAAATGACTATCACTGAACGTGTTAGTGACGTCGGTTGTCAAAAGTCTCTTTAAAGGATTAGTGTTTCTGTAATTTAAAAAATGCCTACTTTTTCCCCAACGAATAGTGCGCACTTCGATCATAATGATCGAAGAGTGCGCAGCGCAATTAGTACCATACAAATTCGTGCGCTCGGCGAACCCAGCCTTAACTAATGAGCCGTTTTCAGCACAAATTTACAAAGTATTTCATAGATGGCGCTTATATGCGTGCACATACAAGAACAAGAACACGTCTGTCAAATGGTTGCTTAGCGCAGATTAATTTTGACAGCCGCATTTCGGTTCTTCTATGGCCACGCCTGTAAGCGCCATCTATGAATTGCTTTGTGAATTTGTGCTGAAAACGGCTCATTACAGTGCACGTACGTAAAGGTCGATGTGCCGTCGACCATTCACAAATTAATAATATAGAAACCGGAAAAGAAACTTTGTTTTGTGCATTTGTATTGTACTTGTCTAATAAACGTAACTTACGACCTAAGGTTACGTGATCGAGAGAGAAACAGAAACAACAACAAGAGATATCCTTTCCAACTTTTACACGTTTAGCACTGATAAAAATAATGAAATAAATAAAAAATCATTTGCTCTTTACCCGAATACGACGGAACCCAAAAGGAGTGTTTGGCTCGTATGTAGGTATGGAAGTAAGTATGTATGTATAAAATTTTGCGCGATTATATGTCCCCGCGTAACGAATGAAGTCAAATTAAATAAAACTCAATTTGCTATGTTTGCGAGTGTCATAGTAAGTAATAAGTAAGTTTACAATTTTTCACGAAGTCGGGTTTTTCATCTGTCATATTTTTATTTATTTTCGTGATTTTAATGTTATACCCACATAATTATCTGTGTACAGGTAGAATGGTTTCCTTCTTCAATGGATTGTGGGAAATTAGATATAATAAAAAAATATTTTCATCGGAGAGGCCATGGCCAAAGATAATCACGGCTAAAACGTTTTCCTAAAAACTGTGACGTCAAAAAGGTGTTGGTGACTCTTTATAACGTACGAAGCATTTAAGTTATATTATTTTTTTATTTGCCGGAATTGTTTTACGTATAATCAGCCGTTTAACAAAAAAATTTGTGCTTTAAAGCTCAATATTTCGCAAGCGGATTAAGATTGCAAATAAAAAAATAATTTTCCATAACAATATTTTTGAACGACCAATCCAACGATAGCCCACACTATGGCGCAAGCGAAGAAAAAAAGATAGCATCCTTAATTAAGGTGTAGGGGAGCACATAATTTAGATTTTTATTTTATTCCACCGTTTTGTCGGTACAGTTCATATGTAGGTAAGTATATCTAAGCCGAATTTGAGCTCTCTAGTCCTTAACGTTTATGAGCTAAGCCGCGTATAGACAGACGTGCAGACAGACGGACATGGCGAAACTATAAGGTTTACTAACTTTACTACGGAACCCTTAAAACTGTAACTTTGTGAAAATATTTCCATATTTTCGTGTTTCATATACGTTCAAGGATTGAAATGAGTGAAAGTAAAAGAGACGTGTAGCTTTTTTACACAACTATTTGACATACGAGTACCTAAATGACCGTATTTTTATTGCTTTGAATTAGATGCGTGAAATATTTACACCGCGGTATTTAAAATTATTTCAACTGTCGATAGCTTTACCTGCGCCGGAGAAAAATGATGATGACAGACATACTGGCGGACGGACGACAAAGTGATTCTACAAGGATATCGTTTTTTGTCCTTTCGAGGTACGGAACCTTAAAAATGGCCCGTTCATTGCAACAGTTGATTAGCTGACTGACAAACTTCATACAAGACAATAGTTTTAGAGTGAGAACGATGCACTCTACGCTATGAGATGGTGCCAAGATTAAATTTAGCACGCCCCTACGAAACTGCACTTTATCGCAACACACCGCCAAGTCACATGCAAAAATCTGTATCTACCAGTTTTATATTCAAAGATTGCTTGGTCCTCAAAAGGAGGAAACCTAAATGGACTTTCGATTGACTGAATTTGACGAACAGCTCCCCTCTTCCGTAACTGACCACTGAAGTAGGCGACGTTTTTTTGCCTATATACGTCCCACTGCAGGACACAGATCTTCTCTGCGTGCTCACCTTGGATTGGCAATTTCAAGCGCTGAGGTATGAGAACGCCTCATACACGCAGGTTTCCTCACGACGTTTTTCTTCACGGTTGGCGAGTCCAGCAAGTGATTTCGACGTTTTCGAAGTGTGAAAATATGTATGTATTGACAGTTTGGAGTAGGTTGAGTCAGTCGAGTCTATTCGAAGAAGAAGGTACGTAGTAGCGTTCCAGGGCCTCGTTTAAAGTGCTACAATCTATCCGCAGGGTTATTTTTAAAATGCATGATTCCGGAAACGTCCCAAGTAGAGTTACTTTTTTACAACTTTTTTTTTTAATATCAGCTCCTCTACTCTCGACGCTAATGTGTTCAAATTGCGTCACAATTAAATACAATAGGTCAGAAATACTGACGTAGTAAACGTTTTAATTGTAAGGAATAGCATCAAACTTATTGGAACTTCAGAGCGAAAGGGCAACTGAAAGCATATTTTGGTTAAATGATTAAATCATCATCAGCCACTTAACGCCCACTGCAGGACATAGGCCTCCTTCGTGGTTTTCATAACCATGAGGGGTTTTGCGATAATCGCCACGCCTGGCAGGCGGGTTGGCGATTGCAGTATGCGGTTGGAATCTCAGGAAGACGCTGCTGCCCGTCTCCTGGTAATTTATTTCCTCAATCATTTATCCACGGAAGGAAATGGAGTGACGCTATTCTTGATTATATGATTAAATAAATGCACTCAATTGTAACGCAAGTTGCTAAATTAGAGTCGAGAGTAGAGGGGCACGGCTTACATAATTTGATTAAATTCCCGCTTTACGCGCTCTCTTTATATTGCAGGCGTCAGTAAATCTTTGTCCCACATATATTTCATTCCATTCAGCGTTTGTCTGGGTGTAACACAAACTTTTATTAATACTATCTTATTCACGGAATTAAAAATAGGGATGGATATTTCTGGAATTAATGAGGTGAATGCTTCCGGATTTTATCTGTCTGCACGTTGACAGACACTGTATGATATTAAACATAATATAAGAATGTCCTTTCGATCACATATGGTTTTAAGCTCTACACACTCATTTCTAGCTGGTTTGAAAGCCGCGGTTATATTAGTAATAAAAAATGGCAGCTATTTAGACTATTACTATGTAAAAAAAAATACATGAGGTGTATTGTTTAAGAAAAAGCGCCAATAATTAGTACCGCCTCTCCATCTAACAGAACAATGACCAGCAGACCCGGGGCACGCTCACGGCTAATGGTTCTATAGGTAGATTCAATTGGCATCGAGATAATTTTGAAAAGTGCGACTTTTTTAAAAAGAAAACTGGCGCATTCGATCGCTATTGTCGGGCACGTTCATTTTGCTATGTCTTTCAAACCACCCAAATTGACTGCAGTATAACAAACAACAAAAAAATATTATGGATTTTCTGCTTTGTAGTGGAAGCAGGAAAACCGCAAAAAATTATTCTTTCTCAGAAAATGGTAAATAAACAAAAAGCTCCTGATGGTGTCAAAAATGATTTTGTTGTTGCAAGTTTTTGCTTTAGTTTCGTATCAATGGTCTTCATCATCTACGAGTATGATCAAGTTTCCGTTAATTTCTTTGTTCAGATTTAAAATATTTCGCGAAGTGCAACTTATCAACAGCATGTTGCAGCTCTTAGATTACAGGTAACTTAATTCCGAAGATAAAGACCACCGCGAAGTTCCTCTGGCATGTAATTTAAAAACAGCATGAGTTTTGTTTGACAGTCTAATGTGCTGTATGTAAACTTAGCGGAGAGTTAAAAGCTGCTTTACGATGTGGAAGGATTACAGCGTGAATAAAATGGAGGGTTCACTTTATAAATCCAGATTTAGTTAAATCTTGCTTTAAGCCCATCTAAACATCATCTGCAGAGTGTTTCAGTGGAATCTACTTTTTATAAATAAATAATACTGTAAATTTTGATGGAATTTTGTCCAAAATAATATCGAGAGTATGAGGGCATCTTTGATTCTACGCACGTTTTATTCTAAATGACACAGGTACATCGTGAGGGAACCCGTAACCCAGGTGGCCCCGGAATGATCGGTATTTCCGGTGACTTGACGCTTTTAATTGCGGAGAAGATGCTTCAGATGTCTGGCAAGCGACTGCAAGCAGTTTCAGTGGTCACTGTACACACGTGCCTATAGAAGGAGTTGCCGCTAAACGACTTCAAACGCTATGATGAACAATTATCTGGTATCATATGTTTCCAGTACTTACTTATAAATGGAAGTTCCTTTTTACTGTTGAGTACCTGCGGGAAACATGCTAAGCCGTGGGTAAGAATTCCCTTCTAAGTTATTAGTAACCATGAGTCATAAGAAGAGGACCGTCAATGTACTTGGAAACTAATATAACAATTAAATATGCCAGCAAAATAAATTATAGTCATTTTCTTATACTACTCTCAGTCAAGGCCGCATCCGATGGGTGATGGAAATCTTCCCGAGCAGCTACCTCGGTGACAATTTAAGTATTAGAATAGAATGGATTTATTAGCGACAACAGGACAATCAAAGGACAACAATGATATTATAGAGTTTAATGGGCCATTATGTGCGTCACAGTGGGATGTTTTTCTAGAGCTGTTTGGGCATGACTAAACATAGATAGCGATCTTTCTAAGAATACATACATAGATACGATGAATCAACATTTCCCTTTCATCCCCTACAACGGGTACAAACAGCAGCTCCTCGACTTTTAGTTAGACCATTCTACAGGGTGACTTTGAATTCGTTCACCGTATTTTAAGGGGATATGCTAACCATGATTAAGAAACAAATTTAAAAAGAAAATATCGCGACAAAAAAAAAAAAATTTTTATTACCCAAAATTACTTTCTCTCTGAGAGAAGGCCTGTACCCTACAGTGGGACGTATAGACTGCTTATGACCCAAAATTACTTCACTTAAGCATAAACAAATAATATCAGTACGAAAAGTAACAAAAACCCAAAAAGACTATGTGTTGAGCCTCTATGGCCGGCGCCGGCCAACTCAATTATTTTTTTAATTGTCTATGCAAATCGGACGTCAGACTCTTAAGCATTTAACTTTGTAGAAAACATTTAGCAACGTTAGGGTACTTCCTACCACTTTGTATTTGGATTCACAGATTGGAGCCAAAGGTCGGAAATCACGAATATTTACAAATATGTATTACCATTTATTACCATTACTGATAGATCATTAATAATACTGTTTTTCACAACGAAAAGAAAAATTCCTCAGAATACGGTGAACGAATTCCAGGTCACCCTGTAGTTGCAAAGTAGCCAGTAACTTAGTTTAGTAAAATGAAAGGATGTCAAGATCGACATGATGTAGACTGTACGATGCATGGGATAAAACGAACGAAGTCATCTAATAGTTAAAGTGATAATTTTAGGATATCAACTTTGTTAGTACTGACGACAAAACTAGTAACCGGCCTTTGACAGGTAAGCACGTAACATCTTAGACCCCGTTTCGTTTACCATCAGGCGTGACGGTCAAGTGTCAACTTTTCCTAACAAAAAAATAGAACCGTTCTTTTTAGGGTTCTGTACCCAAAGGGTAAGGGCTTACTAAGACTTCGCTGTCCATCTGACCGTCGGCCCATCCGTCTGTCATCAGGCTGTATCTTATGAACCGTGATAGTAAGCCGGTTGAAATTTTCACAGATGATGTATTTCTGTTGCCGCTATAAGAAAAACAAGAATAAAATAAATATTTAAGGGGGGCTCCCATATAACAAACGTGATTTTTCTGCCGTTTTTTGCTCGATATTAATAACGGCAACAGGTAGACGCATGAAATATTCAAATGTTGTATAGATAATGGCACGGAACCCTTCGTGCGCGAGTCCGACTCGCACTTGGCCGGTTTTTTTAAATGATAAAGAGAATTTTACACCGGGGAGTTCAAGATTTAACGTTTTTCGAAGCCTCTCTGTCCTAAAGGTTGTGGAATTTCGGAAGTTACTTATACATTACTAGCTGACTCGGGAAATGTAGTTTTGCCATATTAATTAGCCAACGAGCTATTCTCAGACCTACCGTATATACACAAAACAATTCGTGAAAATCAGTGAAGCCGTTTCGGAGGAGTTCGATAACAAACACTGTGGCACGAGATTTTTATATATTACAAGATTTGTAACTAAATAACTTAATTGAATTGTTTCAAATGCAATTCAGTCAAAATTGTGTAGTGGACGAAGACAGTGCCTTTGGCTGGCCTCCTTTTGATCACAAATGATGCATACAAATTAACCTTTAATTGATTTTATCAGTTATATGTAACTAACTATTTATCACCTTAGTTAGGTACCTAACCTAGCGATATCGGCGTGAGATGAGCAAACAACCTGACTTTGTTAGCTTGAATGACTGCAGTACTGCCTACTGTAACTTGTCTACCTATCAACTGTACACACACTGCACACAGTAACTGTTCATATAAGAATAATTATATAAACAGATTTGTTTACTACAATATCCAGCGAATACAATAGAGTTCACTGTGCTCCTGTTAAATTTGCAAAAATGTAATTACGTCGATGTTATCGAGGATGAACGAAATAATAAAATCTAACGGTCTTATTTATAAAAAAAATACGATTCCTTAAAACGCCGATTAAACTAGTCTGTGGAGATTTTACAAGGAAAAGTCGTAACAACAGATCAAATAAACTGCCTCTTAGGAGTGTCTTATCGTGTTCTTATAAATAAGGGATTAGTGCGCACCCTAGACCAAATTCTCGTCATACTTGGGATGTTTTTTACTCCGCTGTCTATCCGTCCGTCCGTCCGTCTGTCACCATCGTGTATCTCATGAAACGTGATAGTTACACTACACAGTCGAATTTTTCAGAGATGATGTATTATGATCTATAACAATAAATACTAAAAACAGAATAAAATAAATACTTAAGGGGGGCGCCCACACAACAAACGTGATTTTTTGCCGTTTTTTGGCTCGATTTTAATAACGGCAAGAGGTAGACCCTTGAAATATTCAAATGTTGTTTAGATTATGGAACGGAAAGCTTCGTGCGCGAGTCCGACTCGCACTATTTTCTTGGTTCCGCTAATGTTGTTTCCCGTGTTTGTTCCCTTGTGATTTCGAAAATTTTGGCTACTTTTTCGAGTCCACATAAGTAGATGCAACATGTGAAAGAGATTTCTATTACAAAAATAAAAGATCTTCTTACTTTTGTTTTGAGAACAGAGTTTTTTATTGGCATAGATCTCATTGGAACCATAGAATTATGGCTGTCACAGATGACGGCGTTAATATGCGATATTTTCCACACAATATCCAACATGCAAGCCCCCGTCCACACACGACTGCGGTCGGATTTAGAATAGGTAAAAACATCACGCGATACATAATGATTTATAGCCGTCACCTGTCACGACCCTTAAAAACTAAACTTGTATTGATGTTCACATAGAGTACGTCAACAAATGTAATGGATTGTAATGGTTTACGACCCCGGCACATGTCAAAGTGACAGTTTTTTTGCATCAAATTAAAAAACAGACTATACATTTTGTGAAGTTGTACCAATACTACGCGTAACTATGAAGAAAAACATCGCGAGAAAACCTTAGTGTCTAATGTGTTCATGTACCTTACGTCGAGCTGGAAATTGCCAATCCGCGGTGGACACGCGTGGTATTTAAACACATACTCTCTCCCTGAGAGAAGGTCTGTACACTGCAGTAGGTTGTATATAGGCTGCGTAAGAAACCGTAGAGCAGCTTGAAGTGGAACCCGATTTCGTACGAAAAAATATCATCAGTGAATCATCGAAAATATCATCAGGGCCTTCAGACTTAGTTATTAAAGTTACATACATTGTGAATTTCTAGTACCGCTAACTTTGAAGGAAAATATTTTGAGGAAGGTCACTAATCCGCGGTGGGCATGAGTGGTGATTAACCCCATAGCCCCTCTCTGAGATAAAATCTGTGCCAGTGGGAGTTATATAGGTCGCTTATTTTTTTAATATAGCCTATATTCTTACCACTTCAGGGCACAGGCCTTCTTTCAAAGAGAGAGTATGTGGTTAATTACTACGCGTGCCCACCGCGGATGGGTAATTTCAAGCGCTAAAATATGTGAACACCTCAGGCACTCATGTTGTTTTCCCGATGTTTTCCTTCACAATTAGCGAGGGGTATTGTTACTAATCCTTCACAAATGTACGTAGGTAACTTAGAAAACAACGTCATTGGTACATGCCGGGATTCGAGCCCACGACCTCCCTAACGTGAGGCCGGTAATCCGGTTCTACCGCTGCGGTACCACCTCATATATAGCCACTTATATAGGATTTACATTTTCGTTTCAGTTCAAAACTGTAACACAACACAACGCGCACATTTCTGTCTACCTAGGCTGTAAAATAGAGTCGCCAACATGTCCTGTTTCTAGGGCCCCGATGAAACAGAGCAAAACTCATTGCGCAAGTTAAATTATGAGTCCATTTCCATTCCAATATAATATGCAATTGCATTCCAACGGGACCGCTCTCAACTATTGACGATCAGATTCTCAAACTCATTTCGATTTACCTAAATTTCGATATTTTTTTGAGTTTTTACCAGGGTCGATATGACTTAAGTCACTTGTTTTAAATCACTGATTAAATCGCGATTAAAATATAGTGATTTAAAAAAAACAAAGATTCAAATCAATACTTTATTACTCGACCTTTTTAGAGTTCCGTACCCGAAGGGTGCCAAACGGTGCCAAACGGGACCTTATTACTAAGACTTCACTGTCCATCTGTCTGTCTGTCCGTCTGTCCGTCTGTCCATCCGCTATATCCGCTATAACAACAAATACTAAATATTTAATTAAAAAAATATTTAAAGGGGATCCCATAAAAGAAACGTGATTTTTGCAGTTTTTTGCTCGTAATAACGGCAACAGGTAGACGCTTGAAATATTCAAATGTTGTATGGTATGGAACCCTGCGTGCGCGAGTCCGGCTCGCACTTGGCCGGTTTTGTTTTGCACGCCCAAATCCACCAATAAGACTTCCCCTGACATAAACTACGGTCCAATGCTCTGTTTAAATACAAAGTTCGGAAATTCCCCGAAATTCAAAGTCTTCCTTTTGAAAAAACTAAGTTCGAACCAAGAAAAACAAACGAAAGAAATGTCAATATTTCTAATAATCTGTGACTTCAGTGAAACTCAAATGTTTTTATGTTCATACGTTTTTCGTAATTGTTAAATATGACAAAAATTACAAAAAATATGTATTGAATTAAATATAGAAAAATTTCATGTTTGGAAAAGAAAGATTTTTTTTGTTAAATATGGCAAATAAATACGAAATTATTTAAATAATGTAAATTGCTTGTTAAAATTATAAGTTTTTTGTCAATTTTATTAATAATTTAATAAACAAAATTTCACTTCAAAATCAAATACCAGAATGAATGTCAAGATCAGAATGTTAAAAAAAATTAAGGAACATATTTATACTAAGAGTTGTTTTACGTGATTTTCAGCAACTAGAGGATTTTTTTCTTGCTAGTTATTAATTTCATGCCAAAAATCTATCAAGTACTTACGTCGTTGTACAACTCTTCGACACTATGTATGATTATTTATGTATCATAATATTAATGTTTTTGTCATAACTTAGAAATGCAGTAAAGTATGTTTAGGTGCCACAGACCCTTATGTTGCATGTTTTGCAACTAATGAGTTGTTATTTGCGATTCATTGATTTATATTTAAAAATAAAACACAAGGTCTCCCATTCCGCTCCCGATCACAGTTAATGCAAAGTGACAGGTATGCTAATATCTAACGCTTATGCAATCGAGGAATCGTTAGATGCCTTCAATTTCGACAAGTGGTTTTATAATGTGGCGACAGGATAGAGACAAAACTTATTAGAGGAAAAGAATTATTATTATTACTTATCTGCTCAAAGAATTTACAAAATCTGTTTACAGAAATTTAAAAAGCGGCGGTGGCGCGTCGTTGTCCAATTTTCTTTTGCTATTTAGGTAATTGCAAATAACTTGGAGTTTGTATGAATGTTGACTAGATTTTCTTGATAGTCTGTGAATTGTTCGGACACACTGACCGAATTATTAACGGAGCCTCACGCGTTCGCCTGGATTGTATAATTTTCCCGATACTGTAGGACAGATGACTAACGTTAGGTTACGGAAGTGTGTGAGTTAGGGTACATTTTAGTTGTAATTAAAACTTTACAATAACGAGGGGCGAGGGGGGGAGTGTAATGATACCTCTTTGTACTAGTGGTAGCTGGCCGGCACAGTCGTCCAGATTGATTTTGAATTGAAGGGAAATTGTTACATTTTTTGAGGACACTTAAAAGATAGAATAAAAAGATAACAATTGGCTAATATGACGTTTCATATAGCTAAACTCTGTTTTTAAATTCGATGCAAAAAATAGAACAGTGTTACCGTTTAAAATACATCGTTATATTCGGTAGATTTTTGTTTTACTGTAAAAAAATTGACTCGTGTGACCAAGAAACTAATTGCATCAAAGACAATATTTAGTAACCCATAAAAGAAAAGTATTTAAAAACACTAACGTAGCACACAAATTTAATTTGGAAGTAAAATAGAATTATTTCTTTTTTACGTATTGGCAACACTTGGATGTAGATAACCTTCGGTGTGACCTAAAGTAGCTTTTAGTTTAGGCTAATTCTAGATTATTTTCATAATATGTAATTGGTTGAAATAGTATAAGTTAGGATTTAAGTTTCGTACATGGTCCTGTAAAAATAAAGATATTAAAAAAATATAACCTTCGGTGTGAAGTTTGACACATTCGTGAAGACGTACCTAGGTAACTTATTTTCTAACATTTCGTTTTCGTCTTGGTTACGCGAATGTTGTTTCCCGTGTTTTCTTGTGATTTCGACAATTTTGGCTAGTTTTTCGAGTTCACATGAATGAAAGAAATTTCTGTTGTATATATCAACGTTCTTTTTCCTTTGTTTTGATAACAGAGCCTTTTATTGGCATATATTTAATTGGAACCTTATATTTATGGTCGTCAACCCTCGTACAGAATCCGGTAGGAGTGGGTTCTAGCCGATATTTTTAAGGCGTAAAAAACCAAGATTGTAGCATTTATTTATATTGTTTTATCTAACCCCACAAATAATTCACTTACTTATGTTTATACTTATATAATTAGTCTCTTTATTCCTTATTATGAAGCGTAAACAAGTATTTAAAGTTAGTTTATTTAACGCTGGCTCACTTGGCACAGGTCATGACGAGTTAACAGTGATGATGACTGACGCTGACTGACATAATTAGCGATCAACGAAACATGGCTTCGGTAGGGTGAGGAGGGTCGCGCTACCGAACTGCGTCATGTATCGCGCCCAGCCACTGCGCTCGCGCGGCGGCGGCGCGGCGTGGGCTTTTACGTAAAGAAGGGAGTCAACGTGCGGGCTTGTCAGTCCGCACCGCACCCACCTGAACCTAGTGTAGAACTGATGTGGTTTCGGAAGAATGTCAACAGTATGCGAATAATAATAATAAGAGACTGCAAACCGACAACCATGGTTGAGCGCCGACACTTTCTTTTACGCTCTAATTTCATATCTTCCTTTTCTATGATAGTTTGATTTTGCTAGGTGACTTTAACATCAAGTTTTTAGATACAACTGACGCTAACGCAAACTGCTTGACTCTGTAAATCTCAAACAGGTAATAGATCAGCCCACACATTGCACGTATCATAGTAAAACAGCTATAGATCTTATGTGCACCGACGCTCGCGTTCGTAATGTTACTGTGACTCATAACCCTGACGTGGGACGGCACGCATATATTAGTATAAAACTTAACCGAAACCAAAACGTACATTTTATAGGCATATAAATTAGTATAAAACTTGAAATTATAAAAATAAAACCGAAACCAAAACGTACATTTTATAGGCCTATAAAAGACATAAATCTGGTTGACTTTAATAATGATTTGTGTAGAATTGACTGGGACTCAATTAAATTACTGGACAATGTGAACGACATGGTGAGTACTTTTTACGACTATTATCTGACATTATTATTTGACAAACATGCCCCCATGAAATCTGTGGTGATCAAATAAGCGCCTTAACCATGGCTCATAGGTAATGTGCGGCTTATGATGCAGTTGCGAAATGCTACTGATTGCTGATTTAAATCCACAAAGCGCGACCCTTAAAAGCAGTACTATCTGGAGCTAAAACATCTCGCTATTGAAGCTATCTATAATGAGAAGCGGGCCTATTTTCAGCAATATATAAACGACAACTGCGTCGACTCTGAGCAATTGACTCTGATAAAATTAACGAAAACTTCCTCAATGTCCCAGGAAATGCCAATGTGACTATTTGAGACTTGACATATTACAAATTTGGGCGACAACGCCCAAATTCGTAATGCCTTCGTAATAGCCTTCAACTATTGAGAAAGTTGCAAGGGTACTGACAGGCATACGCACTAGTGCAAAGGGATCAAGTGGCTATTGACATGATATTGCTGACTACTCTTGACATTATAACTGCTATTGTTAACAAAAGCATTACGTCTATGGTCTTTCCGACGATCTGGAAAATAGTACAAGTGAAGCCGCTTCCCAAAAAATCCATTCCTGTACATTTCACTGACCTACGTCCCATCAGTATCCTTCCCTGTGTATCCAAGATAATAGAGATATTATTATGCGATCAGCTGTCTATATACTTAGAAGATAATAGTATTCTGCTAGAACTACAGTCGGGCTTTCGCAAGGGTTGATCGACCGTCACTGCACTGCTCGATGTAGTGACGACATTCTTCATGCGCGAGATGTTGGTCATATCACTCTACTGGTTCTGCTTGATTTCTCTAGAGTTTTCGACAGCATAAGCATCCCTCTCCTGTTATCGAAGATGTCGTATTACGGATTTGATACAGCTACGGTGAAATGGTTTGACAATTACCTCACTGGACGGGCACAACCGGTCGGACTCAAGAAAATGGCTGGATACTGTGGTCGTTCCTGCCGCTCGTCCCTTCCATTTTAGGACCGTTGCTTTTTATACTGTATACGTAGTGCCAATATTATTGATAGTATAAAGAGCAGCGACCACTTCCACTTGTACGCTGATGAAGTCCAGTTATACACGTCAAGTGCACCAATGAACGCAGCTGTTGCAGTACGTAACATAAATTTGGACCTCAATCGTATTGCTGCCTGGTCGAGGAGAAACTGTTTATTCCCGAATCCTGGTAAGTCCAAGTACTTGGAACTGAAATTCAAATCCGGAATACACTGGAAGTCCTTTCGAGAAATGATAGAGCTATTAATGGTCAACCCATGTCACCAGTGGACAAAACATGTAACCTCGGCTTACTTATTGATCCTGAGTTGCGCTTTGAGAAGCACATTCTGCGGGTTGTGAGTAACTGCTTCTACCTCCTCAAGTTACTGTATAACATACGTGATTACCTCAGTGCGGATTTGCGTATCCATCTTTGTGAATCGCTTGTATTATTTTGCCTAAACTACTATGATGTAGTTGCATACTTGGTAGAGCAAAAATGCTTATACAGCCTATACAAAACGCATGTGCACGCTATTGCTTCCAGATCCCCCCTGCTCCTACATCACCCCGTACGTATGTGGCGCAAATCTGCTAAACATGCAGGCGTTTAACACGGTATCAACCGAAAGTTTGGAGGCTAATTGCTAGAAATGTAAAAAACCGACCACTAATCCAGTACTTCCCTTATTTTATTTCCGTGTAAATCTAGTTATTATTACGTATACATCATCATCAGCCACTTGACGCCCACTGCAGGATATAGGCCTACCTCGTGGTTTTCATAACCATGAGGGGTTTTGCCATAATCGCCACGCTTGGCAAGCGGGTTGGCGATTGCAGTATGCGGTTGGAATCTCAGGAAGACGCTGCTGCCCGTCTCCTGGCAATTGATTTCCTTAGTCGAGTTCTACGACAACCACGGAAGGAGATGGAGTGACGCTATTCTCAATCCGGCGCCACACGGAGAATTACGTTTTGCTGGTTACGTGTTATTCACAGCACACATCAGCAATGCATGGCTGAGTTGGTGACCCTTTTTTGTTGCCACAGAGGCACAATGTCCTCATTTTTTTCGTTATTTAACTGTTTTTTTCTCATTGTTCTTGTAATTAGGTATATAAATAATGTTATTTTTATGGGTGTTTTTCTGCCAATAAATGTTTTTGTTTCTTTTCTTTCTTAATTCTTTCAACCAAGAAAAAATCGCAGCAGTTAAAATTAGGTTAAGACTCCAACTGACGAAATGCATGAAAAAGGGACTATAAAGTTTTTAAAGGTCAGTAATAGCACGTAATAGATCGAAAGGTCACATGATGTTAACGAAAACTGCTCGCTACCGCCCGCCAAATTTAAATAAGTGGCATATTGTGTAGTTTTGTTCGTATACTAGGCCATTTTGTACCTATTTCCCCTACATCGTCATACAGTTTCAACCTGAAACTCCTCACTCCAGTTACCGAAATCTAAATCTGGCTTTTGATTGACTAGCTAGTTGCATTTGGATGACCCAATTCAAGAAATCACTAAGTCCAATTTTGACGGTTTTGAGTTGGCAACACCAGCTTGCAGATATTTTCATTCTCTTTCGAATGGTCTATTTGAGTTTTTATAGAAACGTCTCTAAGTGTCATTTCCAAACTAAAAAAAAAAAAAGAAAACTGGGTCTTTCAATTCATGAAACCCCTAAGTCCAAGAAATCACTTAGTCCAGGGAAATTTTCGAAGAAATTACTTAGTCCTTTGATTCCTGACTCTAAGTCCTATGGCAACACCTGTCTTGGTTGTCAATTATTTGAAAATTTTTTCATAACGTTTTTTCCAACAAAAAGTTTTTGCGTGCTTTCAAAGTTTTTGTGGGAAGTTGTGGAGTGAAGTTAATGTGTTGCTTTTAAAAGAAAATTTTACGTAAATACTACAGTGAATTCAATTAAGTACATAAAATATGGAACCAGGAGATTTAAGAGGTAAGTGTCCTGTTCAATGAACAATAACTTATTTTAAAGAGGTTTAGCTTCTTATATTCATGACTTAATATTGATTCAGGCTAATGCAAGAAAGCGGTCTCCTTGAATCCAGTGGAAGTGATTACAACGATGATATTGGCGATTATTCTGCTTCATCTGAGGATGAATGGATACCGGATACTCCAGAGAGAAAAAAAATTAAAGTGTTAGCAGATGTACACCTACCCACATGCTCTAAGAGGTATTTATCTAAAATAAAATGTTTTATTTCTACCCTTATATACAGGGTTATTCATTAGGGGCCTATGAATCTTCAGGGAGTTGTTTCACTCATCAATACAGGCAACTTTTACTAGGAAAGCAACTTTGAATTCACAAAACTATATTATTATAATTATTACGATGATTCACTAAGGATTCACAAAGTATATTAATAAAAGACAGCTGATATTTTTTCGCAAATTTAAAGTTGGTCTTTTAGTAAAAGTTTCTTGTATTAAGGAGTGAAACAACCTCCGAAGTTTCACAGGATCCTCCTGAATCGCTTCCTTTTAAGTACTTAAGGCTATATTTTTATTAACTTTAATAATATTGTTTAGTTCACAGGTAGCAAAACGCACCCAAATCTACGACGATATAACCAAAAAACCAAAAACAAACAGCAAATTGGCAAACCAATGTCTGCGATGTCCATGAAAAACCAAGATTTTGATCAGTTTTCACTACATAAGGTCGGTTTCAGCAGATTGATCAACGAAGCGCCTGATTATTGCTACGACGCACCCTTGACGATTAAAGCTGCAAAAGTGAAAGACGTAAAGCGGTTGCTTGAACATGTTCCCGAAACTGAAAGATATTTTTATGAGGATCTATTTCATGATAATCAGGATCCTATAAGCGAGGAAATTGACTCTGCAGATGAAGTTGAGTAGTACTCAAAATTTGTATGACTGCTGTTCTAGGTCCTGCAATAAAATTACTAAGTCCTTTAATTATCCGTCTAAAATCACTAAGTCCTTGGTTTAGAAATAAGTCCATTTTTTTTGTATTTTTGTTACGAGATTCGTACTAACATTTATGTTCTGTTTGTTTCACTAAATAAAACTATTTGATTTGTACTATGGCGTGTAATTTTTTCAGATTTTTTAAGCGACACTTATTATTTCAGCACAATTTTTAAACCTAAAAACATCAATATCTCAAAAGTTACTTTTTGGACTAAGGGATTTCTTGAATTGGGTCACCCATTTGCACAGTGTGGAAGTAATCTCGAATAGCGAGTGATGTGTTGCAGCATTTTTACAACGTAGTTGCAAATGCAATGTAAACTCGCAAAAATCCCCTGAGGCTTTCATTTGCTTAGTTATTCCATTCAATTCCCTTGGTTTGTTAAGGAGAAGCAATCATAAACAATAAATCTGAAACAGCGTTGGCGCCCCGCAACCCGCACACAGACAGCCGCTCTACTTCTACGCTTCGCGTTCGACCGTGCGCTATTCGGAAAAATCTCAGAGTTGTCTTTCGCAATCTTTATTTTTTTTTCTCTTTGTCAATTCGTTGTACTATTGTATACAATACAATACAATATATTATTGAAATAAAGCAAATCCTAAGTCATTCTAAGCATCGATAATTAAACCCCGCCCAATAAGAAAAGAAAAAAAAATCGTTTTATAAAAAACAAAAAAAAATTACATTTTTATGGGCTTACTGTTGCTGTTAAGGCATGCATCTTTACTGTATTTTTCCAGCTAGGTAATGTTTACTGTATTTTTACCTGTGTTTGCTTCAAATGTTACATCATTTTTATAGTTTTATTTTTTATATCTTGGGTCAATGCTGTTTTTTTAAATAACGTTATTTTATAATGTATATGGAGAAATGGTCTAAAATAAATAATAAGGTTTTGCTCGTTGAAAGTGTTTTCATTTTATCGATACTGAAGAAGCGGTGGTCTGATAAAGTAAGACGTATGTGTCACGCAGTCAACTTGATCGAAGGTAAATAGTGAGACCAAGAACGTCCTTGAGTGAGACCCATTGACAGACGCAACCACAAAGCCCGATATAAATGAGAATCTGTGTTTATGAAGCGGTCTACGTGATATTTTTTTCTCTGTTATTTTTGTAATAGAGTCAACCTTATTAGGTATTTTCGCTCGTAGCCCCGGCTGCCTGAGTGATCTTAAACGATCACGAAGGTTAAGCAACACAGGGCGCGTTCAGTGCATGGATGGGTCGCCGTCTATGCCTAACGCTAGTGGCATTTTTCCGAGCGGTTCCGTGCTTCGCAAGGCACGTTAAGCTGTTGGTGCCGGCTGCCGTCGATAGATGGCAGTCGTTAAGCCAAGTCAGAGGCCTTAGGGCGGCTTGACAACTTCTGACAGTAGACGAGCCACTAGTCTACAAGCCTCCACCAATCCGGACTTGGCCCCCGTGGTGGAGTATGGCCTATACCTTCCTCAGGGAAGAGACCCGTGCCCCTCGGTGGGGACATAATGGGTTGATGATGAATGGTATTTTTGGAACTTAAAAAATGGAGTCATTGACATGAATAATCTCGAATAATTATCGTAATTGCTGAGAAAAAGCAATGTCAATAGAGCCTGAATTTCCCATGCTTCACCTTAAGGGTTGGCTAGTTTAACTAGTTTGTGGAAAAATCCCTGTTTACCGTGTCGTGTTCCCTCAAAATTTGATTGGATTGATATTGTATTTATACCAACAAAAGCGTAGAAAAACTAAGAGAAAATAAATCAATAAAAAAATTTTTTTGAAGTGTTACGGTTCTCAAAATTTGCGGGACATTAATATGGTCTTGTAAGAAAAACGTAGGCAGATACGAGTAGCTGGGTCTGCCACTTGCATAACTCAATTAATATTAAGTAATATAATCTTTACGAGGTATAACGCGTAACTGGCAAATTGAGACATCACAGCTTGCGTCCGATTTGTATGAAGCGTTTTTGTAGCACTTGACTAAAATTAATCTTCGACAGCTGATATAAAAAATATCACATGTAGAAGAGAATCTTTAAAATCACGACCATTTATGTTTTCCCAAGACCTCACCAAATATCAAATTACATCTCCATTAAAAAAAAAAAGATACGTGCTCTAATTAAAACACGGATTGCCCTCATTCCAGCGATACCAGACGAGAGCACTCTAAGCCACAGAACGTAATAATGTACTGTGCTCTACACACCAGTTATTCCCAAAATGGGTTTCGCGTAACCTAAGGGTTCCGTGAAAAAGTCACCGGGGTTCCACGAAACACACTAAGTCACTAAATCGTTGGATTATTATGACTGTTCGATAATTCCTCAGCTACAATTTTCATTTTATTTGTATTTTAATAGTAATGTGTCAGTGGCGTTATTTTCGAAAGACTGCAAAGTGAAAGAAAATCTTGCATTTCATAATCCGTACAACAAATGATGTTTTATTACCGTTCCACAGCCTTAAAAGTTTAGGAAACGCTGCTCTAAGCACTCGCTCTCAGTCTGTCTTTTTTGTAGGGATCGTATTGACACTTATAAGGGGATTAAGGGAAATCGCTTGCTTAGCACAGACTTTATTCCTTGGGTCAAAATGAACTAATTTAGATATGTTGTCTCTGTGTACCCCCCTGCTATTAGGAACGGGAGGAAGGGTCAAACACGCCACGTTTTAGTCTGAGTTTCACAAAATAATCAGTGTATTCATTGAGTCAAGCTTGTTATCGTTTGCGTAAAAATTGAAATTGGGTAATTAATTTCTCAAATCATTTTCGCAGAGGAAAAATTTGTCAATTGAAAAAAATCTTAAATCGTTAAATAACTATTTCTCCTTGTATGTCAATATTTAGAGCATTTTTAACATATGCCATTTAAGAAAAATCGTACTAAATAGTCTTATTAACGCGAATGAAGATCATTCAGACATCAAAATATTGAATTTCTAAGTACTAAGGCGGTTGTAGTAAAAAATTATAGCATATTAATTTTTGAATTACACAAATCCTTCACATTCGCTCGATATATTTGTTTTGTCAATCTTTCTTCCTTCATCCTCTCCACATGTCCAAACCAACGTAACATTCCTTTCTCAATTCTAGTCACTATATCCACTTTTAGTCCACAACGTTCTCTAATCACACTATTGCGTATCCTGTCATTCAAAGTAACACCAGACATACCTACTTCTCAAGGACCTCATTTCTACTGCATTAATCCTACTTTCTTGCTTCTTGCTTCTTCTCGCGCCAGTCCGCGCTCGTTTTTGGAACCTGTGCACTAAAATTGCTGTAACTTCGTCATTATAATCCGATGTTTCTATAAAAATGAATACTTAGTTCAACTCGTGAATGATCCTCATTATAATAATAAAAAAAAACAATAACTTTGAAGGCAATACCAACCTGAAATAAAACCGGAAGTGCTGCGCGACTTAAGGCGTTAAAAGCGACCATTGCATGTGTTCTAGCATGCAATCGTCAAGTTTACTATCAATTTCATACAGATGACCTAAATATATTTTGCAAAACTTCTGAGTAAAAAATTAAAAGAAACCTTACTTAAACTTCTTCGCTTACAACTCAAAAAGTCTTGAGATATCTTGACATCAACGATACTTTTAAATTGCCGCTCTAAAGAAACGATTCAAATCTATATCTAGGCTTGCAAAACCAAGTAGAGTGATATTAAGTACCTACGCAAGACATACTTTCGAAATTTACTCGAAAAAGATGTTAATTTTTTACATAAAAACTTCATAGTCGGTATCCTTCTTTTAAAAAATGGCTGAAAAATAACTTTAAAAAAACTAATCTTTTTCGAATGTCAATTTCTAAGATATTGCCGATCAAACACAGGTCAAAGAAAAAATATACAGATTAAAAAAAGAAACATATAATTTTTGTAACAACAAAAGTTATTATCTACGTCAAATCGAAATCGAACTTTTTTGAGATAATTTGATAATATTTTAGGCTAATCTGATATTTGGATAAACGTTCTATTATAATGGGTCATTTCTTGTCTAACACAATTGAGCAAAAAGGCTTACTATAACATCAAGGATTATTTAGAAGACAAAGATGTTTGGCATTAAACAGTAGCTATGTCCGTCGCTATGAATCCGAAGGCCGAGCTCCGTTCAGGCTGAGGCCGAAGGCCGAGACCATAGATGTTCCCGCGCGACAAGTCCCAACCATAAATAAGCGTCTAGCGACGCCCTAGGCCGAGCACTGCGGAGAGCGAAGCTCGGAGCGGCTGGAGGTTGGCGCGCGAAGCGCGCAGGGGACTCGCACTCTAGTTTATTTTATAAAGAGGAAAATTTTGTGAGATTATATGTTTGCATAACTTTGTATGTACGGGGTAATCTTCGAAAGTAATTATCCGATTTCAAAAATTCTTTCACCAGTATTTATAGTGGACCTTCAGGGAGGACGTAAGCCATAATTGCTGATCCGTTTACCACGCCAAAGAAGTCACAGGCACTGCTAGTCGGTCGATAAAAATATATACATAACATAAGCTCACGCCTGTATCCCGGAGGGGTTGCTGAGAATTCACGACTTTTTTTAACAATAATAGTCTGATAAAGTGCGCAGTAGCTTAGGGACTGGTAATATGATTAATATTTTCCTAAAAGTAAGCTTTTTTCGGTGGTAGCCTAGTGGGTAGAACATCGGACTCGGAAGCGAGAGACCCAGGTTCGATCCCCAGTGCGGGCATGACTTGGTTTTCTAAGTTATGTACATTAATTTGTGAATTTGTGAAACTTCACAATAGTAGCAATACCACTCGCTAACGGTGAAGGAAAACATCGTGAGGAAACCTGAGTGTCTGAGCTATTCCCATATCTCCGCGCTTGAAATCGCCAATCCGCGGTGGGCACGCGTGGTGATTAAGCCCATACTCTCCCCCTGAGAGAAAGCCTGTGCCCTACAGTGGAACGTATATAGGCTGCTTATGTAAGCTTTTTTCTAAGAGTTGAAAAACTTATTAATGTTATTAATTATTCAATCACCGCAAGTCTCATAATAATGTTTTAGTTTATACAACGGAATATCGCTTACTATTTCGGCTCTAATTACGATCCCCGGACACCCTGTACAAGTTTCATTAACTAAACAATACTAATTAAATTAATCGTAATATTTACATATTTACAATAAGTTTCATATGACCGCGGCCGTTGGGGAGAGTTCCCAAGATGCTGGCAGAATTTCCCCTCTGAGTGGCCAGGCTGATGCGCTGACCGAGGTAGCTACCAGTTCTTGGGTCGCCTGACAAGTTGATGAGGCGCGACGATATTTCTTTATGAAGTTTACGCGCCTCGGGGCGCCATGGACCCATGGTCTCGACAACGGCGCAAGTAGGTAGTATTTGCACCATTTCAGGGTTTCTGCCATAGCTGCCGCTGCGCCTGCGGTCCTGGTGGTTTTTAATTATTTTAGAATTTTAGCGGTCTTCGTAATTGTATAATTAAGTCCTAATTACTTGTGGAACTAACGTTTTAAAAGTATAAAGCTACTATTTTGCTGACTGTACTATTTTGAATTCGCTAATGCATGAGTACATAACTTACATTTTTCAAAATATTAAGGTTTACGAGAGAGAGAGAGAGAGAGAGAGTACGGGCCTAATCACCACACGTGCCCACCGCGGATTGGCAATTTCAATCGGTCAAATGTGAACACCTCAGACCCTCGAGTTTCCTCACGATATTTTCCTTCCCAGTTAGCGAGAGTTATTGCTTCTGTAACCTCACAAATGTACGCAACTTAGATTGGTACGTGCCGGGATTAGAACCCACGAACTCCCGAATCAGGCGCCGCCGACAATCGCTATTAGCTATTACAATTCGCGTTTTTTGAGCTCTACCAATAGACGGCGCAGCATTGGGCGACAAACGTAACGATACTTATCTAGTCAAGGTATGACCTTGGTAGGCCGTGGTATGAAAATAGGAAAACTGTCCAATGTCGCAGCATCCGGTAAACCATTTTCCTAGAACGTCCATAAATTCCTTGCATGACATCATTTGTAAAACAGGGCCATTGCAAATAAAAGGAACATTAAAAAAGTATTGAAAAAATGGAAAATAAAAAAATCCCAAAAGTCGTTGAACAAAAGTTGTCTTTAGACTTAAAAATCTACCTATTTAGAGGACAATTCCACCCATGCCGCGACTTGAACCCGCGACCTCTGGCTAACCGTGCCAGCGCTTTCCCAACTGAGCTAATGGGCAAGTGCAGGCATCGGCGAAGCAGGTGCAGGCAATGTCTTTAGACTACAAACTCTAACTGCCATGTATCACACATTTTTAGATACAACCCCGTAGTGTAAGTAGGTAGACCACTCTAATTCTTTTGTGCAAGAGCTTTGTAAAAGCGCGTTAGCACGGAATTCTCTCACCATTGCGTGGCACTACCTTTCAGCTTCACAATTACGGCCACACAAAAGAAATAAAGACAAACTTTATGGCACGAGGAAGAAGCGAGACCCTTGCTATTAAAGTTTAGCTTCTAAGCGAAGGATAAATGCAGTGGAAGGACCACCATCTCAAAGATAATGTCAAACTAATTTTTTAACTGAAGGTTACAGATGAACTGCCTTATATATAAAAAGTCGATTCCACTAAAACACTCCTAATACGGCGTTTAAACCGGTTTATAACAGGAATTCCTGCCATAAACCGGTATGATTTTTGTCTCTTATCTATCCCATAGTGTCGAATTGGTCGTTTAATAATTTCAGAATCTTTAAAAAGCTGTGTCTACCAATCGTCCTACTGAAGCAGTGACGGACCGACGGACGGACACAGATCAGACGTTAAAGGCATACTAATCGGGTCCTGTTAGCACCCTTTGGGTACGGAACCCTAAGAACCCTGAAACCACGTAAATCAGTGTTAAAGTGATAAATTTTGCAACTGTTTTACAAAAGGAGTAAAAAAGTTGTTGTAATTGAAAAACTCTTGACGCTCTTGTAGGAATTGCGCATTGTAGAGGTGATCCTGTAACACTAAACGATACCTTGCCATTAGTCCCTTGATTTTCCTATATAGGTACATAAATATGTGGCTGAATTCTAAATGCATTTTCAATGATGCTCCTCTTTTATTGGCCTCTACTTACGGTCTCATTTACAAAAACACAATTCCCTAAAACACTCCTCAGAGGCAGTCTATATAGTCTGTGGTAGGTAAAGGGAAAAACGTAACGACAGATTATTTAAACGGCCTTTGAGGAGTTTTTTAGAGGAATCGTGTATTTATAAACACCGTTATGTAGTGTTTTAATCCCAGAGTGTTCAGAGAAACGCCAATATGTATACAAAGTTCAATTTTGTTTATTGGACATTCGACAGGTAGGCTATTTAACATTTAACACGCAGCGACGGGCGGATGCCAATGCTCTCGCATGAGAAGAAGTTAAAATTTAAGAAAAGTGTATTCTTTAATAAAACAATTTACAGCCAACTCAGTAGGTATATCTTTAGATCATGATAAATTACTGAGCGGAAGTAAAGTATAAGTATGCAATATAATTCTCTTCAGCCCTTTCTAATTACATGCAACGCCGAAGCTATAGGTTCTCGCAAAGAGCTTTATATGGGTTAAAGTTTATAGCTTGATTTCTTACTTATTACATTTAAAGCCGGTTACATATATTCGCAAAGAAGAGAACTACGGGAAGGCAACGGACAGGGAGGAAATTAGCCTCCATTTCTGGTTAGCCGTACTTTTTACCCGACTGAGAAAGCAAAGAAGGGTTATGTTTTTTGGCCCGAAAGCAGGGTTTTTCTAAAATGGTCAACTCCTCAAACGTGTCGGTAAGAGTCTATAATTAACAGCAACTTTTGTTCTACGACTTTTGAAAGATTTTTGTTCATTGTCTGTTTATTCAAAACCCCATTACATAAACTCACGCCTGCCTTCCGGAGTTCTCACTTGCCACGATCGATGTATTTATGCTGTTTTCTGCTTTGAAGGGAATTTAGAACGGACTTTGTTCTGTCTTATTTATTTTCTTTATTTAATACTATCATAAAAAAAACTTGAAAAATAAAAATCTGAGAGAAACTCATAGGACATTAATGTTGTTGCGAAACACAAACTATAATTGGGGATTCAAAGGAATTGCGGTAATTCAGAAAAAAACCCGCTGTAAGTATACGATCTGAGGCAGTTTGCTGGCAGCGGCTAGATGAGGTGGTGGCGTGCCTTGGAGTGGCCAATGTCCAGCAGCACATGGTACTGGCTGATTGATTGATGTGTGTCAATGTATGAGTTTTTTTTTTTATAACTACGCAGAGGCAAAACAGCAGAAATTGGGAAAAGCAGCGTCGCACAGCACAAATTAAGGAAAAATTAGAATGGTTAAATAAGGTACCTGCGCGTAATGAGGCTCGCCCCTTTACTCTCGACGCTAATTTATCCAACTTGCGTTACAATTGAGCGCATTTATTTATTAATTCCGTCAAAATATGCTTTCAGTGTCCGATGCGCTCTGAAGTTTCAATAAGTAAAGTTTAATGTTATTTCATGCAACTAAAACGTTTACTAAGTCGTTATTCTGACTTATTGCATTGAATTGTGACGCACTCTGATACATTGAACACAATAGCGTCGAGAGTAAAATAGTAGAGAATAGTAAGGGCCGTTGAGTACTAAGGTCTAAGGAACCGAATTCATTAATAAGGCAGCTAATTGTACTGTACTATAGCATAAGCATATAGCATAGCATAATCAGCCTATTTGCGTCCCACTGTAGGGCACAGGCCTTCTCTCAAGGAGAGAGTATGGGCTTAATCACCACGCGTGCCCACAGCGGATTGGCGATTTCAAGCGCTGAGGTATGTGAATATCTCAGACACTCAGGTTTCCTCACGATATTTTCCTTCACAGTTAGCGTGTGGTATTGCTACTATAACTTCAAAATGTACATAACTTAGAAAACCAAGTCCTAGGTACATGCCCGCACTTGGGATCGAACTTGGGTCTCTCGCTTCCGAGTCCGATGTTCTACCCACTAGGCTACCAACGCTCCTGTACTGTACTATATTATTGTTTAATTCTTATTATGTAATTCCTGGTGTACATACAATAGAGAATATTCTATCTATCTATCTATCATATAAAAAATTTAAAACTCAACGCTTCACGCACAGCTGCTGTCTTATCCAATATAATGTCATTATAAGTTTCATGGTACTTCATCCCTTGTCATTAATGTTTCATTAGGCATCGTAGGAGGCGGCTGAGCAACACGAATCATTAAACTGTGATCAAATCAATCCAAAATATTTTTTTAATAGGCATTATTATTATGTTATACCTTAGTTATACCCGTACGATGTTTTACTTAAAGAGTCTCTGAAAGAGGTATTTAGGTATAGAGGTTATGAATAAAACTGTATTTCTTTATTTATTCAGTCTACTATAATCAAATCATCATCATCAGCCATTCGACGCCCACTGCAGGCCATAGGCCTTCTTCGTGGTTTTCATAACCATGAGGGGTTTTGCCATAATCGCCACACTTGGCAGGCGGGTTGGCGATCGCATTATGCGGTTGGAATCTCAGGAAGAAGCTGCTGCCCGTCTCCTGGTATTTAATTTCCTTAGTCGCCTTCTACGACATCCAAGGAAGGAAAGAGAGTGACGCTATTCTTAATCCGACGCCACACGGAAAACTATAATCAAATGTATTTAAATAATGTATCGTGGTAAAAGATTTGTTTTTTCTTACATAGATGGTCGGAGGGTTAATAAGGTATTTATTACTATCTACTGAGACTTGTAATAAAGTTTGTGTCTTATAATGTATTTTATATTATTTTTAAGACGCTATGAATGTTTATAAGTCATGCACCTATTTTTACTTTAATTTTATTTTATTGCATAGTGTTCGTAATGCTCGCAGCATAATGCCGCCTAAAAACAATTTACGTTTTAAGTTTTTTTTTTATAATTTAATGAGTAATTCCGGCATTAGTATTACCATGAATTTTAAATAACCAATGTATAAACAGGTAAGTATTTTGTTTTTTTAAGCATTTTATTATCCTACCCTGTCTTAGTTCTCTGCAAAGGAAAGATAGGTATTTAATTATTAAATTTATTTTTTATATTTTAAACAGAAGCTGCCAGTTTCCTTTTATGTTTTATATTAAGTGAACCATGATAATGGGTTTTTGTACGAATAAAGCTCTCTTATTGGGACATCAATAATTGACAACATAAGAGATCTAAAAAAGAAACAAAAAAATATTTTGGTGTTTTGCTCCCCCCTCACATACATAGACTGCTAAAGCAATAACCCTTCCTTTTTTCTCTGCTGAAATCAGATAGAAATGACGCAAAGTTTGATTAAGAACTGCAAATAAAGAGTAGTGGTAGATAGATCAGGCATGTATCAGATTTACTCATAATTTATTTGTCGCACAGATGCGTCAAATACTCTGTACTTCGTGTCGAATGACCGTAAGTTTATGGGGTTGCTAACTGTATGCGACGCAATCTTGCATAGGAGTCAGGTATCTTTTACTGCGCTATGCGAGACGTGCATGTGTGAGTGAGGAATTTTTTAAGGAAGTTGCGTTGCAAAATCCAATACACTGAAAGGAACGCTGGGTTTGTTTTGCGTTTGCTTAAGCTTATAGGCTAATAATCGGTTTCAAAAGCCCAATGACTGTCTTACTGAGAAAGTGTGCCAAATTTTTGGACATCTCCTTGACTTCTCAGAGACCGAAGTAATTGGTATATAATTCTGAACTCCACGATGTCCACATGTCCACCTCTATATTTGGAGAGCTAGCGCTGTACTATCTCTTGGAAATAAAGAGTACCTGTATGTCCTCCTGTCAGTAGAAGGACTTATTAACTTAACTTTAGGATAATTTTGAGGATAACGTGACCAAAAGTAGTATTTTAAAAACAGGGTGGATTTTTGTTCATGGTAATAATTATAATAACAATTAAACCTTTTCATTCCAAAACTCATATGCGTTATTTACATGGAAAATGTTGTTAGTATTGTGTAAGTTTGCTTATTTTACGTAAGTTGTGTTAGTGTTGTTAGTGTGTTCAGAGTTTTCGACCCCTGTTTGGGTGAAGGCCTCCTCCATTTTCATCCAGGCCTCTCTGATCAATGAAACAAACGTAAATGGGCCTGCAAGTGACATAAAATTATTAACAGTAGAAACTTTCTCACAAATTGGTGCAGAGGATTAGCGAAAATATTGTGAACATATAAAGGTAATTGAAAACGATATCATCAAGCAAGACAGATATTTGAAATGCTGGAAGAGCGATTTGTAATTAATACCCTTTTTATCTTCATAATCTGATGAAGAACAAGAAATGCAGGTGGAGTTCTTGGAATCGTTTTCTAGTTTTGAATGAGGTGTTAAGGTCTTACATATTTATATAATAAATTAGTATATAAAGTAATTTGCGATTGATTTATTCTTCATGACATATTCTCCTATGTTAGGAACCCGATGTATAGAAACATTGTACTACATACCCATAACTAATATACTTCATGTTCATTAATATTAAAGACACAAATAAAAATTAACAGTATCAAGATCGTTTAATCCAATTTCCCCACTATTGCACACAACGATTTTTTATTTCCCTATTTGCCCTGAGATTCTGGTAGACCTATACTCACTTATATTTCCAAAAATAAGTGCTGAGAAAAACTCATCGAGCAAAAGTTCTTGCCAAACACAAATTATAACTGGGATGATTCAGGAGTCGCGCATTTTATAAATAATCCTGTATTTTCAATTAAAAATTTTATGCTTTAAATGAAAAAATAAAGGGCTACGAGAACGCTCATTAAGCCACACAGTAGGAACTTTGTAGCGAAACGCAGAGAAAACACTCGCCCTTGGAGATTAAACCTTATTGATTTAAGTGTAGCTTGTGGCTTACTTCCGCAAGCCGAGTTAAATTTTACAGTAAGTAACTAAGGCCAACTTGCACCAATCCTTAAAATGTCACTTGACTTTTGTATTATCGACAACTAAGACACTAACTTCTCTTGACGTATCTCAGGAATAGCGCATTTTAGAGGTGACCCTGTGTATGGACTATAAGGTGGTAGACTGTACTAATAGAGCACAATAAATAATAATTGTCAAAATTAGCATGGTTGGATGGATAGTTTGTCAGAATTGTGACAATGCCAAACCCTGTTCTCCGCATGTCCCCCAGGGGTACAGTTTATGTACGTATGTATAAATAACAAATATACGTACCTATTCAATCAGTAGCTTAATAGTGAATATTCACCGAGTGAGTTGACGAAACGACAGAGTCGATGAGAGTCATCAAGCACCTTATTAAACAGTGGTCACTAGCGGAATTAACGAATGTCTCGGACAGATACTAGGGATATGGGAACAAAAATTTGCAAATCTGGACTTCTGCAAGTATACCAACGAGCGACCCGGAGATCTAATTATGCGCACCAAATCCTGAAGGATTCCTAACGCACAGCTGTCAAATTGCGTACTGATTGCTATAGCAAACATCAGAATTCAAACAGGATTCGGTGTGCGAAATAAAGGGCTCTCCATCTTGAGATCCTGGGAAAAAAAACACACTACACAGGCCACAGACTACGTCGGGGCGTGATATCAAAAGCTTTACAACAAAAGCGGTAAACATATCTTGCAATTCGCTTATTTGAAACTGTGACTATAGTTACCTACTCTTTCTGTTGCTTTGCTAGTAGACAATGAATGTGGGTGATAGATTTTCATAATAGCCCTATGACTAGCTATTGCAGGTGCATTTGCGTGCAATGAGAAAAGTATTAGACAACTTATGAAACACTCTCCGTTACCTTAAATATAGTCGTTCAAATGATCGCTACAAGCACTGATATCTAGATAGAGTCACAATTAATTACAACGTGTAAATGAAATAATGAACACCAAACCATTTCGTGTAAATGAAATAAAGAACACCTGAAAACCATTTCTTCAGTAAATAATTATTTTATACATACAAAACACAAATTGACCCAGTCAACTTTTAAGATTGTCTGAAGTGTAGTCTAGTTAAGTTTTATGTATTGGAAGCGGTTCAATAATTAAGGTTTAACTTACGTTACTTAAATAACTGTTGTTAGATATACCAACAATAGTTCATTCAACGGTGTACGCGCTGACTAAGCTATAATCTTAGAGTGGTCTGGACAAACCAATATGACTTGATTACTTTCCAGCTACTTTACCACGTTTTCTAGTTCCCTAGCCGAGATACCAGCTACCTATGCATTTGACTGCATGCATGACCTATTAAGTATTTGAACGTTTGTCCTGAATGCTTTCAATTTAATTGACCTTCTGCTAATACTTATGTTTGCGGAAGGCCGTTGTTAGCAATTAGGAGCACGGTGTTATTAGAAAACATTTGGGCTCGACTCATTGCCAGTTACAAGTATGTTGCACGCAGTAAACAACTGCAAATAGTTACATGTTGATAAAATAGATTTGCTCCATACCTACTTTCCAGTTGAACATTATCATCGTAATCGTAACTTATTATAAATGTGTGCGGTTGTTTACCTAGTTAACATTGTCAGCTTGTAGGCATATCGGTAGTTATTGTATCGCAATGTTTGCCGATAATGAGAGAACGCAAGCACTTAGAGTATTAACGTACCCTTTAGGGAATGTGGTGACCGTCGGCGGGCACTGCGGGACATACTGAGGGACGGCCATCGACGGCAGCGGCAGCGGCGCCTGACGCGGCGGGGGCATGTGGTAGGGCTCCGGGAAGGGCGGTGGGCCCTCATGGTAGTAGCGGTAAGGGTCGCACGGCGCGCAACTGCGGCCGGCCCCGGGGTACGGATCGCTCGGTTGCAACGGCCGGTAAGGCGGCTGCCACTCTGGCTCCAGCGTGGACCAGTCACCCGACATAGTTGCGGTCGCGTCGCAAGTGCACCGTGGCGTGTGTCGGGCAACTGCGCAGCGGGTGTCGTGCACGCGTGCATCGGCGGACGCATCGCCCGCGCACTGACTGCCGGCCACCCCGCCCGTGCCTCAAGACCGCACTTGTGCGACGCATTATAAACAAACCAACTGCAAATCTGTTACCTGCCTGCCCTCTTCACGTTGCACTTCCTAACTGCATCGTGAGCAACGCCGCCGCCGTCGTCGACGGCCTATAATTGCGATTCTCAGCGTATTACACTAAGTAATTAGATCCTGGGTTAATTTAATTCAGTCAGCGGTCGCAAGCAAAGCGTACTAACCTAACTTAAGTTTGTTACTAAGTTCTTCCGATATTTATTGCTGTTTCATTGGAGTGTTGCACTAAGCTGTCGGCATTTTTGCATCTACGTGCGTATCGGACTTCGACAAAAAAAAGCTTATTTTACACTCGACCTAATGTCAAGCGTAGTAAGAGGCAGTTGAATTAATTTCAATTAATAAATAGCTCTTTAGAGTGTTATACACGTGCAGTGCACTATGTATTGCATAGGGTAATTATATAGGTGTATAGTTTTCTGTTCACTCAAAATGCGTTTCAATAAATGCGGGTAGTTAAAATATGGGCTGTCGTTTAAACAGGAATAATACAGGGTGCTAAAATACTGGCACACGATCCGAAAGCTACGCATACTGGACACTACAACTAACTTCTGTATTCGTAAAATTTTGGTGATAATGAGTTTTTCTTGGGTGATTAAAATTTAAAAAAACGATACGTCTGCGTAACTTTATTGTTGTTATAGCATGAGGCCTAAGTAATAACCAAGGATTCTTGCTACAAGCGCACATTTTCGTTAGAGTAGAGCGTCCCCGCCTTACTGACCCCATGTTTCTCGTACCATCGGTAAATTTACTGTTAATAGCTACAGAAATACCAGCTGAAGGCTGTAAACAGTACCGGGTTATACGCGCACTGATTGAATTGCAACTCTTTAACCGTAGTGTTCATTCAACAGGTATTTAGTTCAATATTTGCTGACAAAGTTAGTATGACAACTTTGCGCGGTATGACAAGTGGTTTTTGACCGACTTTAAAAGGATGAGATAAGATAAATTTATTAATCAAAGAGGGAAAATCCTGGCTTAAAAGGAGGATGTTCTCAACTTGACGCGCACATTCCTTTTTTGGCTATCTTCTTGAATAACCGCCAAATCTTAACCGATTTCGACAATTCTTTTTTTGTTACATATTACGTCCCATTGCTCCCATTTCAAGTTGGTGAAGATCTGATGAAGTTATCAGAGATGGAGAACGGAACTCTTCTATGGACAGCAGTAAATATGTCCTAATGGGGCCCATCCTTTAGTAATACGCATATGTTTCATAAAATATAGCGTAAAAGTAACAGGGTAATTTGGTGATGCTCTGGTGAAGGATTTCGGAGTTGGAAATTGAGAACTTCAAATTTTAAGGCAAAGAATTAAGTAGGGTAAATTATGTATGTTTATAAGGTACTTAAGTTTTTTTTCTTCCCGCTCCCCCACTAAAAATACAGACTATATAACATCACGCATAATTCTACAGGGGTGTGAAAAACAATGTAAATATCTTCATAAAATGGTTAATTGTATCCGACACTATAGAAACACTAATACTCGATGACCTATGAGCTTTTAAGGTCGAATTTCATAACACTGCAATTTGTAGATAGTTTATTATAACAATTCGAGGTACATTACTTAGCAGGTTTGATTTATTAATCTATGTATCAATCGGATTTGAAATGTACATACAATTTTCATAGTAAACATAAATTTTGGTTTCATTAAACAGGCCCCAGGTAGTAGCCGAGTCAGTCTGGTGCTATGGCAACGTCTCACTGGCGAGCGAGACGATATAGTTTCTTTTAAGGATGTCTATCTCGTTAAGTGTATGTATTATCTCGATAACATGCGACACAAATAGATTTGTATCCACTTTTAACATTTGAAAAAAGATATTTAAAAGAACTGAATGAACTATGAAACTATGTACCTAATTATTTAGAAAAAAAAAACCTGATAGTTGCGTTCCGAAACATAATAAGATTCTGTGACAAAAAATCATTATCTTTAGATTTTGGTACACTGTAACACCACGAATAATCACACAACATAGTTTATATTTGGATAAAGTATGAAAAATGTTTCATTATTGTTTTTTATTTGTTAAAATACATTGTTATTAATTTTTATTTTTTTAGCACCAGACAAATGGGGGTCAAATCTTTACGTTTCGGAACTAAGCGACCGGATGTTTATATTTTCTTAGTATTGATAATGTTGTTGGCTGTGTAATCTTTTTATTTCTGACACTTAAAGTTTAGGTCGAATGAGGCGGTATATCTAACCTTTACGGCAAACAAATCAAACTGCGTTTGCAAGATAGCGAGCGATCACAAAGATTTTTATCTAATCATCGGGTTGTCATAAAAATCACAAAACGTAAAAACGTAGGCTAATTAATATGGCAAAAAAACGTTTGCCGGGTCAGCTAGTAATAAAATAAAAAAGTTTGATGCTCTTGTGTTTTTGCAATGATAGAAGGTTCTTACTTGTGTTCCGTTAAAAATTCTACGTTATTCTTATTCGAAAAAATTTACCATGAAACAAGTAAATCAAGACTTCCAAGATACGTTAAGGGGTCATGCTCCTCCTCCATATTCTACGGTTGCGCGTTGGTGTGCTGAGTTTAAGAGGGGAAGAACATCCACTGTTGACGACTCGCGCTCAGGGCGCCCTACGACTGCATTAACTGAAAAAAATATAAAATATTTTGAAATAATTGATTTGGTGGATCGTTTGTTTTAAATGTTACCTGAAACGCTACCATTATCAACAGGTATTGGAGAAACGGTTCTCCGGTTTTACATTACTTCAGCATTACAAAAGTAAAAAAAAATATTTATATATACTAGCTGTCCCGGCGAACTTCGTACTGCCTCATAATCAATAAATATTTCGTTCTCCAGATATCATAAAAAAGCCCTATAGCACATTGTCACTTTTATTATTTTTATTATTTATTATTATCACAATGCCAACTATTACAAATAGTCGTGAGATCGCAGTACGCCTAAAATGGCACAAAGCTTATTGGCATAAAAGATTAGCCAGAGGTCGCGGGTTCAAGTCCCGGCATGGGTGGAATCTTAAGCCTCTAAATAGGTTTAAAAAAAAATGTCCTCAGCACGGGTTAGTGCAACAAAAATAATATAATAAAATATTTGTTTAGTCGCACGATGCGATGCTCACTTTTAGAATCTGCAATATTTTAAATGCGGGGATTGTCACCGATTTGTACCTACAGTCAAGAACAGAAAACGATTTTTTTTTAATTATTAAATTGGACATAGTGTGATCTAATATATAAAGATTAAGACATAATGTGTATTTATTTTCTCCCGACATTCTATCTTACAGATGACGAACGAGTATACGACGCATACGATACTTCCTCTCACTACTAAGCAGTTGTTTGCAGAAACGTAAAAAATTCAGGGCAATAGCACATAATTTAATTACAGTGAAGGTAAAAGGAAAACTTTAGCCTTTAGTAAAAGGCTTTACAAGATAATGACTAAATCCGACCAACTTATAAAAATAAAACCTACTGGAAAAAAAATTAATTGGAAATTGTACAAATTCCATTGAAAATTACTTTGGTAAAGTTGTTAGTTGTGTAAAGCAGGTATTAGTAATATAAATAAAATAAAATCCTGATTTCAATCAAAAAGCCCCTTCTTCTCACACTGCGCGTGGCTTGACACGCACTTGGCCGATTTTTTTAAGTTTCGTATTATGAAAGGGTGCATTATGGGAGCATACAACTTGTCTACAGACGTCTTTCTTTATCTCTTGAACCGTAATAAGCACAGATTAAAAAGAAAAAAAGAGTAATAAGTAGCCTGTTCAAATTTTCAGGGAATATTTCTTACCATGGCGGTTTGCCAAACAAATAGTAAAAAAAAATTGCAAAGCAAAAATAGATAGTCTCGATAAAAAAAAAATTAACGCTACTTTAATTTATAGTTTATTAGCAAAAAAAATAAAAGTGTACAAGGCGAGTTTACAAAAAACGTAGAACGCTTTTCTTCATAAGCAGCCTATATACGTCCTACTGTACGGCACAGGCCTTCTCTCAGAGAGAGATTATGGGCTTAATCACCACGCGTGCCCACCGCGGATTGCCCACGCTTTTCTTCTATATCTTAAAATATATCATCTTATATGTAACTTCAAGTTAGGTACCTTAAGGCTAGGCTGTTAACTATTTGTAGAGCATTTGATATTAAAACATTCAAGATACCTATAAACGTACCTACTTAAAATAAGTGTGCTATAGAACAAATGCTCTAAAAATAATCCAGCTTGAGAAAAAAGACTATAAGAGAATATTTTCTTTATTGAAACCATCTTTAGAAAGCCTCTATCTAAAGATTAACCATGAATAGACTGTCAATAGACGGATTTGTTTCAAACTCCTCTCTGTCAGGATAATACGACAGCGTACAATATGTCAGCTACTGAAATCTGAGCATAGTTAGGGAAATGGAAGACCGTTGATCTTTCTACTTAATTATAAAAATGTGTATTATTTCAGTTTATGTAAAAACTTTGGCCTTTGCATCTACGTAATGAGATGATTTATACAGCGTCCAGTGGCACCATCACTCACACTAGATGGGTGAAGGGACCACTCGGACGCTGCTGTGCCTGGGACTTTATTTTAGATGGAGTAGGCTTGCCCAGCACCTATACCATCCTGACAGCATAGTCGGCCTAGCCCACAGGAAGGACAAGTCAATACGTGCGGAGCCAACCAAGCCGCGGGTTTCCTCACGATGTTTTCCGTCATTGCTACTACTAATTCGCAGATGTACGTAACTTCGAAAATAAACAAAGTCATAGGTACATGCCCGCACTGGGAATCGAACCTGGGTATCCCGCTTCCGAGTCCATTATTCTACCCACTGGGCTACCACCCCATGTCAGTTTATGTACAGTTATTTGATATCATTGATGTTTGTATGTTGTTTCAGAATCACTGTAGTTAGAACTATAATTTAGCTCACACTAGTTCCAAGTCTCCACTAAGAAATCGCGAGAATCACTTTTTTGCCCATTTCTTGTCGAGGCGTGACTTTATCAGAATTTGTCGACATTGGTTGGTTGCCATTTCAAGAACAAATAGAATATAATAATAGAAATAGCCAAGACAAACTATTGAATCCTGATCATAATTAAGGAAATAGAAGATCATCATCATCATCAGCCATTTGAAGCCCTCTGCAGGACATAGGCCTCCTTCATGGTTTTCCTAACCATGAAGTGTTTTGCCATAATCACCACGCTTGACAGGCGGGTTGGCGATCGCAGTGTGCTGTTGGAATCTCAGGAAGACACTGCTGCCCGTCTCCTGGTAATGTATTTCCTCGCATTCTACGACATCCACGGAAGGAAATGGAGTGACGCTATTCTTAATCCGGCCCCACACGTATCAGACGGCTATGACTTACCTGGCAAAAGAGCCATCGTCATCTCCAGAGACGGTGGAGACGGGGGAGGAAGACGTCGCCCTACCCTCGTCCGGGGAAGAGGATTGAAGATACTCCCGCGTGCTGCGGATGACGCCGGGCGTGTGGCTCGGTGTGTTCGCCATCTTCACCGCTTTCTCAACGCCATCTGTCAGACAGGGTGAAAAAGCCCGTTATAAGGGTAGTTCTCATTTTAAAAAACGAAAAGTCACAATCGTGGAGGTCGTTTTGAACGCCCAACAATTTACTGGCTGTTTACACGATTGGTGAATAGTAACCATCAACTGTATGTTAGTAATTATTTATCTCAATGGGAATCATACAATTTTGAAGAAAAAAAGATTAGCTATCATATCGCTATGGTGACATTTAGTTTTTGAAATTGAGAATAATTACCCATAATACCTACTGTCAATCAAACACTTTACCCTCCTTTTGAACTACGACGTAGTCGGGTAAAAAAAAGCCCACTATTTGCATCTCGCTCGTACAATATTGTCGTCTACGTTGTGGGAGCCGTATAAAATAACAAGCTATTAACAAGTTATAACTTAATTCCGGATTCACTTACTTGGTTTTTCGTACTCTTCAGACAAAAAACCAAGTAAGTGAATCCGTAATTAAGTGAATAATTAATGTGTATTGCTTACGAAAGTTTTAGTTTGAATATTAATGAGTTATTAATTGTAGTTACCAAGGTTTGTATACCGCTCCAAGCCACAAATAGCCGATACTGGAACAAACCGACTTATTCTAAAATGCCTAGAGGTTGTATTCGACCATTCAATTTAAAAATTCAATGGTAGTACTAAGAAAAATAAACACGCTTCTCTCTCTCTCTATACAGTGATTATTCACTATTTAAGCTACAATTTAAGCGTTGTATACAAATTCACCATGGCAAAACCCCTCATGGTTATGAAAACCACGAAGGAGGCCTATGTCCTGCAGTGGGCGTCAAATAACTGATGATGATGATACAAATTCACGCCTAGGCTGTTTAAAAAAAAATCATTTTTTCGGTGGCTTAATGACTACAGACATGTTGTCTGTAACAATCACATAGCTACCGAAGAATTGATGCAAACTAGAGCAAAACAAAAAAACACTTACAGCAGTTAACACTAGAATATTACATTGTTATACATCCCTACCACACTAGCGATTTGCGAGCGATTTGGAAGCGATGCGATTGCGCAGCAAGCTCGCCGTGATTGCGTAGCGATTGCGCGGCGAGCACGCCGCGTTTTGGACACTCAGTTGACTCAGTAGCAAAATTGATTGATCTGACGAGGAAACACTATTGCTCGCTTTGTTACTTCGAAGACGCGGAAAACGAAAGCAGATACAAGTCCACGACGAATCTGAGAGGATTCATTATCAAGTAATCGACTGGGAGACAGCGAATACTATGGATCCCATGTAACGGTCGATTTTGAATTTTCATATTTATAACTTTGTATCTATTGTATCAACGACGGTTGTATCCGATGCTACGTCCGCTTCCACACGTACCTTTGATATGACTCAAGTGGGGAGGGTCGGACTTTCGAAAGTGATTGTACGAAATGGCGTCGAAGGTGATAATCGCAGCGACATCGCCGCGATTGCACAGCGTTTTCGCGGCGTCGTCGCGGCGTGCTCATGCAAAGTACAATTTAAATAAAAAAAAAACTTCAAAATCTACAAGCACTAAAAATACCTGCATCTACGTAATGAGATGATTTATAAAGCGTCCAGTGGCACCTTCACTTAGCTACACTAAATTCGATTGAGGGACATTCTAACCATAGTTTAAAAACATATGGCGCTGTTTATGAAGTAAATGGGACGTCAAAAAATTTTTTTTTAATTACTCAACATTACTTTACTTAAGACAAGCAATATCAGGACGAAAGGTAATAAAAATTTAAAAAAACAATGGTTCGAGCGTCTTTTGGTCGGCGCCTGCCAACACAATTGTATACTCATATCGGACGACAGGCTCTTAAACATTTAACACATTAGAAAACATTTTCGAACGTCATGGTACTTCCTGCCACAGTTTCGAGGAAAAGGTCGGAAATCACGAATTTAGAAATTTGATATAATATTACCGATAAATCATTAATAACACTGTTTTCCACAATGAAAAGAACATACTCTCAAAATATAGCTAACGATTTAAAATCATCCTGTAGATGGGTAAAGGGACCACTCGGACGCTGCAGGGCCTGGGACATTGTTTCTTAGATGGAGTAGGCTTGCCCAGCACCTATCCTGACAGCGTAGCCGGCCTACCGCACAGGAAAGACATGTGGGTAAATACGCGCGGAGCAAACCAAGCCACTGGTTTCCTCACGATGTTTTCCTTCACTGTTAGCGTGTGGTAATTTGTTACTATAAATTCGCAGATTTCACGCACTAAAACGGCAGAAACAATATGTATTAAATTGGGTGTGGGCACTTTAATAGACACCTCGTTTGAAGTACTTCATTTGTGGTAGACGGCCAATTTGTAATTTGGTCGAGTAGCTTGGCACCGATTCCATAATCTTCGACGTGTCTATTACAGTTCCTACGCCTAATATTATTGTTACATAATATTATTAACTTCTTCTTCTTTGTGGTGGTCAATATTCGAAGTCTGTTATTATTTTTAGTAACAAATATTAGCGGGCAAACAAAACAATAATAATTTAGAGCGTTTCGAAGGCACCAAAAAATGGTCCTTATTAGAGGACTTTTTTTAGATGCCTTCTTGCAGGAATGCACTTGACCACATTTAATCCCGATTGCTTGTACGCTAACAATTTGTAAATCCACTGGAAACAGCTGATGTCAAGTTTTTTTTTTGTATGAACTTTGGCCAACTAACAGTTGTTAACAGTAAAATTTACAGATTATTATCCTACAAGAAACCCGGGGTAAGGTACCTGCTTGCCTGGGGTAGCGTTAGATAACTCAATCGCCATAATTGGGAGTTCTATTGAGTGCTTTCGTATTCCGAGACCAGAGTGCACTTTGACTATGTATGTGTTACGTAAACGTATCGACCCTTTGTGGATGAAATATCGTAAAAGCAATTTTTGGTGAAAATGAACTGTGAATGCAGTCTTACTCAGGTTTTCAAGCTCTTTCAATCTGTATACTTCGTATCCTCAATTTCGCAAAAAAGTGGCTTTTACTACCTTGATTCTTTAACAGGCATCACAGCTCTTACATTAGACACTTATGCTACTAGATTTTTGTAGAATGTAATAAATTGTAGTATATTTTCTTATGGCTTATACTGCAATTATTTTATCGGTTGCAATCCAACTTATTAATACCATTAGTACATTGTTTGCTATAAAAGCCATTGGATGCAGGTTTTTTTGTAGTATAAGCTAACTTCTAAACTCCCAAATATATTGAATTTGAAGTTGAATATCCATAAAACTTGTAACATTTCTAGTATATCTCTAATAATTGAATTAATACGGTATTGAAAAGAAAAAAATATTTAAAGCATTTTTTTATTATTTTTTTGTTGTCGCTCTCCCGTAAAACTCGTAAAATGGCTTTTACTACATTTCTTCCCCAAAGGGTCGATATAGTTAAGTTTGATTATTCAGAGATAGTATTTTTTAATTACTTGCGATATAGTTATATATGGCGTGGCGATTATGGCAAAACCCCTCATGGTTAGGAAAACCATGAAGGAAGCCTATGTCCTGCAGTGGGCGTCAAATGGCTAATGATGATGATGATGATGATAGTTATACCTATATTAAACAGAAATAATCGCGATTATTTATTAGGTTAAATGTAATTAAGTAATTACCTTAATTCTCAACGTTTCGGCAACGTTGCAGTTGCCTCATGCCTGGGATATCTGCAGACCTTATAATAATTACATCACTGCCTGTTTGCTTTTGAAGAGATCCGTGGTTAAATCGATGCCCAAGATCAGATAGGTATCGTGGAAATTGAAATAGGATCATCTCGAAGCTATTCTCATTCCAAAGCAAAAAAAAATCTCAATATCGGTTTATAAACAAAGTGAAGTTATGCGAGAACATACATAAATAACTTACACAAACGTACTCGTAACAATAGTCTGTCTGTCTGTCTATCGTTCGGTCTGTCTGTCTGTCTGTCACCAATTTGTATCTCATAAACCGCGATAGCTAGGCAGTTGAAATTTTCACAAAAGATGTATTTCTGTTGCTGCAAATACTAAAAACAGAATAAAATACATTTTTAAGGGGTTTCCCAAACAAAAAAAAGTAATTTTTTGCCGTTTTTTTGCTCAATATTAATAAAGGCAACAGGTAGACCCTTCACGTATTCACAGAATATTTAGTTATATATTCGCTTCAAAAAGAAATAATTAAATGAAAATAAAATAATAATTTAAGGGGGCTCCCATACAACAAACGTGATTTTTTGCCGTTTTTTCTCTGCCTCTGGCTAACCGTGCCATGGTTCCACCCACGCGGGTTCAAGTCCCGGCATGGGTGGAATTTTTGGCGTCTAAATAGCTTTTTGCTTACTTATTATCACTATCAAATTGCTTGTTTCTCTACCATATTATTTTAGTATAATTGTAGTCTAATATTTTAAGTGCAATATTTCAAGAGCTTTCAATGGTAACTAAATTGATTTACAGCATTCTCGCTCACTAAGTAGGTACTTGAGAACGTTCCCAGAAGCGTTCCCAGGACAGCACATCAGTACATTCACACCTTGCCCCTCACCCCCGCTAACCGTTCTTCACTCTTTGACCTCACACCACCTTGCACCGGAACACATAAGCTCTCGCATGTATCCCGAAGAGGTAGGCAGTGACCAGGGCCTCGATTCTGTTAGTGCATTGTAGTATAATGACAGGTACTCTGTCGGGTCACGTGACGTGTTTCTTCATACCATTGACGCCTAGAAGGTTTGATACGTGTGCCCGCGTAGACTTAAAGCAGCCATGAAATGAAATCGCCATGTTCATGCAGTTGTCATGTTACTACAATGCATTAACAGAATCTAGGCCCAGGGTTTGCCACTTGCCACGACCCTGTTAATTCTCATCAATTTCAAACACATTAAGTAGTCGCTGAATGCACACACGTCGGTGTCGGGTACCTACTTTGTTTTATTTTATATTTGGTAGACTTATATCTGCCTTAGGTCCTGGCAGCACAGAAGGGATGTGGGGCGGGGGCGTGGAAAAGACGCGACGCGTTGAACAGAAATCGCGACCTCGCCCTTCTCTTCGGTGTGGGCTTCACCCCGTCCCCTCAGTACATTTTGTATTGCAGTGAATTGGATTAATGGACCGTCTTTTCCGCACCCTCGTCCCACATCCCTTCTGTGTGGCCAGGGGCTTAGACGTCCTTTACCGGCTCTTTGATTCACATTCGCTCGATGTATGTTGACCAAAGGTTGACTGGTGGAAAAGCTATTTAGCATTAAGTTGTATCGTCATAATAATGAGTAAGAAATTCTCGAAGATAGTGTTTTGTCAGAGCTGGAGGATGGATGACGCACTTTTGCAGGAAGATTTTGCACAATTTATCATAAATAAATATTTTTGTATTTTTTTCTGCTGGGTTCATTAAGATTCAATAAAGGGGTGAAAGAAGGCTTGTGCCCTGCAGTGGGATGAATATAGGCTACATCATCCTAGTGTGGGGCCAGAAGCAATGCATATGCCTGTATATAAATGTTTATGTTTATAAAAAAAAGCTGATACAGCATAGAAATAAATTATTTTATATGCTTCGAACAAACCCGCATAACAAGATGAAAAACAACATAATTCGGCTAGATTTTTCCCCGTGGTTATTATTTCCCTTATTATAAGTCCAATAAATTACACGAATCCTATCGGTGGCGTGACCCCAGTGTGAGGGCATGGATGTTCAAAAATACTTCAACGTGACACCTCATTGGGGGCACTGGATTGTTATCGTTTAAGCGCGGAAGTATGTGACCACCTCAGTGAGTGAGGTGAGGGAGTGATGTCAGTGGCGGCGTGTCTAAAGCCTCAAAATCTCATTTCAATCAACATTTTCAACAGTATACTCGTGCCTAGCTAGTCATAGAATTCTGGAGTAGCACGACATACACCGCGTCCGACCCGCTCGCTCCCCAATATAAAGCTACCGACGCAGCGCACTTAAATAAAGAGGTCATTCACCCTTCATGCCGCCTGACCTTGCATCTTCACTGCAGCTATGCATAAACAAAACCAATAATAATAATATTATGTGACTACGTAGTCAATTTAGTAGGCGAGTGTAGAATTTCTGTATACTGTAGATGGCCTGTACTATTTTTGTTTTACGAATTTAGAACTAGTGATGTGAATAGATAGGCTCGCTTACGGCTTACTTACCTTTCTTCATTTAACCATTTTCCTTCATTTCAGTGCACGAACTGTATGAATACCACACAATACAAGTCCCAGTAGACACGATTTTCTTATTTGAATCACATTCTCACTGATACTTGACCAGTTATTTTAAAGTAAAGTTACCTAAACAAACGCAGTCAATGCACTCATGATGTTACCGTGATACTATTCCTCCCACTCTACGAGATATCCATAAGTTTACCTATAAACAAACTTTGGGAAAGGGTCCTTTCCCAAAAAAAAAAAAAGAAAAGCAACTCTAGCGCCATCTAGCTACTTTTAAATCAACTTGAGCGGGGCGGCGCCGCCTAGCAAAACTAGTCACTGGTGTGTGGAAAAAATGTAGAGTTTTAACTCTGAACTGGAACACTGCGCAATAATGTATCTACAATAAATAATATTTTTGTAGGAGCATTGTGGTAAATTCGATGTAAGAACATTCTTGTAGAAGACTAAATCTTATTTTTAAACACTTTCGTTTTAAGAACACAAAATACTCACAATGTAGAGCGCAGACAGAGCTCTGTGACAGAGCGCGCCAGCGACGTACAAATTCTGCTAGTTTGTATCTTAGGAACTAGATGGCGTATATTCAACAAGAAAACCCAGTAGTCGTCATTATTTGTAGAGTTAACCTCGGTTTATTTAAAACAACAGCTAACAAGTAATAACTTCGGATACGGGCAACTCTCGGACTTCAAGTCAACATGTCGGTATTCCCGATTATTAGGACTCGACGCAAATACTATTCTGTTTCAAATTTCAAATACCTACCACAAAATATCTACTCATTTATGATATGACACTTTTTTAAAGAATCACAGACCCGGATCGTGCCCTGCTTAGGACAGATTTAGATGTTTACAAACCAAATTAAAATCCAAGATAGGTTAGAGCAGTCTTTAAGAGCTGAGTTGACTAGAGTGCATACGAGTTTTTAATGTCCCGTCTTGCCATGAGGCTTGGCAGACTAGCCGCGAACACAAAATTGGGTCGCACTATTGACAATGTTCCTTTTAGAGATCCATCCTTCATTAAATAGGACCCCAGAAGACGTAATAAAGCTTTACTACATGTTCATTAATAGTATATTTCATTACGAGTGCGGAAAGCCTGTCATTGCAAAGAGTTCCGACAAATGTCTACCCGAGCCGCGACGCAGCCGAAGGTGAGGGTTGACAATCGGAACAAGTTGCAATGACGGTTCCGCACGTGTACGGAACAACTATTTTTAATATAGCTGCGAAAAAATTAAGCAATTTAATAAAGAAAATTTTTGGAAAATGGCACCAACCGTAAAAGAATATAAGCAGAGATTTTTTTTTTCTTCACCCATTCTGGGTAGGCAAAGGAAACTATGCCCATACAGCCAAGTCTTCAGTAGAACTTTTTTATTGATATGGAATGAAAATTAAATTTAATGAGATGAAATGAAATGAAACCTAACATAACTCATTGAACCAAATCATTAAATCTGATATTGAAACAAATTAGTAGCTTCTTTTTAGAAATATTTGCATAAATCATATAAACTTCAATGAATTTTTTTAAGTAAAAAGTCGTGGTTGGTTTTTTCTTTTTAATAGATATTATTTTGACAGTTGGGAAAGAGAACGCACGAGTTCTGAATAGGTAAAGAAAAAGCTCGAGTATGTTTTTACCAGTTTTTGAGCAACTGTATTAAAATAGTACCTTATTGCAAAGGCAGCGAAATAGGTAATTGCAGGTCGAGTATGAGTTTGAAAGCCGAGCCACAGGCGAGGACTTCAATGATACGAGACAGGCAATTGCCATTTCGGCCGAGGCATACATAGTGATTTTCTTAAAAAAAACAAGGAATTAAAAAGGGGCCTTTTACATAATAAATTTTTCTTTTGATTTTGCTGGAAGCAGGTTTTCCATCGCTAATTTAGCTTCCGATCTTAAATCTGGTAGAGTGCAGTCAATGTTCATTTCATTTTCACTTTCAGAATCATCGGAACTAATTTTAATTATTTTATTAACAAAATAACAACGAACTCCGCTTTACCGCCAATTTTTATTTTTATTTTACAGTTTGTGCCGAAAGGTAAACGCATCTGTGGCTATACAGCCACGAGAACGCAATGTGTACGATAGATGAAAGAGTTCTAAATTCAAACAGCACACCGTTTCATACAACATTGCCGGCGCGCTCTTCGTTCCAAATTAAAAAAAACGCGCCGGGAAGTGATTTTGGTTTTTCAGTCTACGTAAATATGATACTTCGTAGTTCGTGTGTTCTTTATTCAAAAGTAGTTTTTTAAACGTTCTGAGGATAGAACCTTTAATGTCGTACAAGGCATATAATATTATAGATAGATACTTAATACAAATAATAAAACCAAACTAAATTCTTTTCAGATATATATAACATTTTCTATAATAAATTACTACAGAAGAAATTAATCTTACACATCTTATAAATAAAATTTATATAAAATGGGCTACATGTAGTAACACTGGCAACACCAATAGAAAAAATCTTATCTTTTTTCACTGGTCGTTTTTGAAAAAAGTGTTCTTTCAGCATGCCAAGGGGGTTTTTGGGACATTAGCCTAGGGCAAAGTTCATAAGACTAGATAGCATTAACGCCAAAAACGATCGTTTTTGCCATAAATTCTATCTATTCCCAGGTCCGTGATCATAAGTTCTCGGTTCGTGAGTCCTAAAATTCACTATTAAACAAAAAAAAATCATATCCTTATTTACAGATCAAATTTGCAGAGTGTCAGTACAACCTCTCAAACATCCTTACATCATTTGTGGGTTGGGTTTTAACCCATTTTGATTTCCTTGAGCTTTTAATGCTGTCACATCTATTTCGAACATTCATAACGATTCCTGAAATAAACTGCAGGCCGTGCCTATATTCAAAGTGTAGGCCATAAATTGCAAATTTTATCAACGCTGTGTTTTCTCACGCTCTTATTTATGAAAACACGACTCCTTAAAACACTCGATAAGCGCCAATGAAAATAGTCTGTGGTGGAGATTTTACTTGGTAAAGACGTAACCACAGATTAAATAAACTGGCTCTGAGGAGTGCTCCAGAGGAATTGTGTTTTTATAAATAAGGCCATAAATCTAAGAGAATATTAAACATTGAATGATAACATTGTCAGATTTGCTCAAACCTTAGCCGTTTGCTTCAATTCGGCGTTGGACCGAGACAGCAAATTAATATAACTTTTTTTGTTAATCGTGTTTTTTCGGAAATTATAGGTATATAGATACGATGAAAAACTAGGGGAAAAATAAAAGAAAAATAATCGGCCTGGAGACAGGCTCGGACGTCTTCTGGTTTCGGGACCGCCCGATTTCCCACCTGAGCTATTAAAACCTTGCAGATGGTGACGAAATTTACCTTTGTATTCTAGTCACAGTTCAGCAGTTTTTCATTGCCTAAAAACACGGATAGATCGATTTGATACCTCTGCATACTAAATTTCATGAAAATCTTTGGAGCCGTTTCCGAGAGAATTTAATAAACAAGAATTTTTCGTTTAAAGGTATTAATTATAGATAGATAGATAACTATCTATTCTACAATTAATACCTTTAAATACTTTGGTATTATTTGACGATGCTAAGCTAATGCACAAAAAGCTGCTTCGGCGGAAAAGCAACAAAGGTTTCAGGAAATATAGGCTACTATTTTAAGAAATAAAACACCCATAATTACATATAGGTAGAATAGAAGTACTCAATAGTTTTATGCTTAGCTTATATTTTTACATAGTTACGTGTTAATAAACTCTGCTATGCTTATCGACTAGTACCGGACGTGGATGATTCAGCCGCGATAATGTGTAACTAATAAATCGGTGATAATGAGTATAATTTTATTATACTCAGTTGAGTTAGTTTTTTAATGCTGTAACAGCGCCAATCTGTCTGTTAAACAAAAACTTCCGCTTCGGATTGAAGGATGATTGAAGGTCAATACCATGAGACGCCCCTCTCTTTTGCATGTCCGTACTTGACACCAAGTCACGATCATAAGGTTCAATAACGAAAAAATTATAAAAATATATTTTTTTGTCAAACATGAGTTTACTATAAGATAGAACTTTTGTAGAATATTTTTCTTGCATGCTTTGCCATTGCAGACATGAAAATATTGTTGGTCATAAAATTAATGTTAGACTCAACAGATTCTTCAAGTCATCATCGCTAAGAAGGAGATGGAGTATTTGAAGTACTTAAGTATCTGGGAATGGACGAAAGTTGCCCTTACCGTATTTGGTAGAGAAAAAAAAAACTTGGTAGTTACCTACGGAATCTACGGTCACCGGGCCCGCATACAATTTGCAAGTACATGTACATGCTTTACGGATCCAAAACAGTTGACACCAAGATACTTTTTGCTTCGGTTCTCAGGAATCGTTCTAAAAAAATGGTAACGCTGAATTAACTGATTATCCTGACACATTTACATTAAGACACTGCAACGAGTTTCCTCATTGTAAAAGTGCATTTGTATAAACATCATTAGTTCGAAGCCGTGGTTTCAATGCCATAGTAAAATTGTTTCTATTAGTAAACTGAGATGAGGGGTTGCAGCGCGAGGAACTGCGTGTAAACGGGGCTTAGAACGGACGGAAATCAGTCATGAAGTGGAACAGGCGCGGCCATGACCCTGCGCAACCGATCTTTACTGAAATAATCTATAATGTGACGAACTAATTAGTGCTACTTTTTACACAATGTTTATTTACAAGCTCACGACATTTCTGCGTATCTGTATGATTATCAAACAAATAGTAAGATTCATCATTACGAGGTTTATGAATTATACCTCTGATATTATTATTAAAACAAATAAATAACTTCCACAAAACACAAACTCGGATACTATCATTACTTATCTTTGTTTGCCTTCTCTTACGTATAATTCAGTCAGCCTAAAAGTTGTCTGGTTGAGATCAATTTTAGCAATATGGTGGCAGTCTGTACTGAGCGATCTCCTTTATCGTGTAACTGTAGTGTTTCTTTTCTACCCAGCAAGGTTTCAACCAGATATTCACAAAGACATAGACTTTTACTCAATGTGACGATTAGGAAGATCAATAGTGGTGTTAGATAGAATTGTAAAAGGACCGGGATCTTTACAACGACTTTAACTTATATAGTTGAAAGTGAAAGTGAAAACACACTTTTTACATATATATAGACATAAGCTTACATAATTAAAACTTTTTTCTTTAAAAAAAAATTACAACATAAAGGTGCTGTTTTCTGGTGTGTACTACAAGGAATATTCTTAGGCTATCTTGTTATATTATTAAAGTTTCTGGCAAATGGACTCATACTCCGCAATATGCCGCCCGGAGATGCATGCAACACCTGTCGTGTTATTTAAAAATGGAACGATCTTTTACTCTGAACAATGACAACCAAGGAGGTAACTTATCAGAGGTTTTATTTAAATTTCGAACTGGTTAGCGATAGATAGAATCGCTCGTAGCCCCGGCTGCCTGAGTGATCTTAAACGATCACGAAGGTTAAGCAACACAGGGCGCGTTCAGTGCATGGATGGGTCGCCGTCTATGCCTAACGCTAGTGGCATTTTTCCGAGCGGTTCCGTGCTTCGCAAGGCACGTTAAGCTGTTGGTGCCGGCTGCCGTCGATAGATGGCAGTCGTTAAGCCAAGTCAGAGGCCTTAGGGCGGCTTGACAACTTCTGACAGTAGACGAGCCACTAGTCTACAAGCCTCCACCAATCCGGACTTGGCCTCCGTGGTGGAGTATGGCCTATACCTTCCTCAGGGAAGAGACCCGTGCCCCTCGGTGGGGACATAATGGGTTGATGATGATAGCGATAGAAAGCTGGATATACCTACCTATTGAAGAAAAAGAACACTTTAACGCGGCAAAAATTATTGTTGTTCGTTCGTGGTTCGTCTGATTTTGAAAGTATATTGAATTTTTCAAATAAAAAGTTCTGCCTTAGTACTACTTAGTTTTAATTTCCGCGCATTATTTGAGAAAAATCAATACAAGTCTTGGCCACAACTAGGCATTGATGGACTCACGTATGTGTGCCTCGGCCTCGCCTCGGCCCACATTTTCACGTTCGTCCATCAGTGCCTCTTTTGCTGGCCGCTGCAGTAATGTACTAAATCGTGGCAAGAATCCGGTTTCTTTAACAATTAAGTTATGTAGGTATGTAAAACTACAAAAGTTTACAAAAATATAAATTAGTAGTGGTGATGTTTGAAAATCGATAGAATCAATATAATTCCCCGTCTCTTTGTCACGGGCGGCAGTCATACAGTACAGTCGACAATACATCAAACTTTACAAACGTGAATCAGTTACGTTAAGGCCGACTTTGCAACAAATATTATGTAAGGATTGACCTGCTGTACATAACTGCGTCTTATGTCACAAAGTATAAGCTCGAACTGCAACACATAACTACTAATGCTTTGGTCACACAAAGCGACTAGTCGCTGCGAGTGCCCGCTCGCCGGGAGCATTCGCTATGTGTGACAAGCTAATCGGTGCGAGTAGATTCACTCACCGCGAGTTGAAGTCGCCACGACTCAAATTGAGCGTGTTCAATTTTACTCGCTGTGAATGAGAGCACTGACCGTCGCTGTGTGTGACAGGCAGGTAGGGTTGCTATCAGCTAAATTACGGACCCAGGACATAACATTTCAAAAACCCGGACATTTGGGTGAAAAACAGATTTTTCCCCGGACTCCCTAGAAAAAAATACAATACAATAAAAACATATTTGAATCAACTTAAAATGAAACCTCATGAATTGTGGTAACAAACATGATTAGGAACTCTTCTCTTTGGCACCACTGAAATTTAAAAAAATATTATAAATTATTAAAAACAAATTTTAAACTGAGTGGAGGGGGGCGACTAGGGGGGACACGTCGCGTCACGAGTGCATAGGTATATTTGCCGCAACGAATTTTTAACTGTGTAATGTAATTTATTACAATTCATTCTAATCAAGTTAATCGGATTTCCCCTCACATAAAAAGTGTCTGGGTTTCACCCGGACACTTTTTAAAATCCCGCCCGGACGCTCCCCGGACGCACTCCAAACTAGAACAAATCCGGGGAAACCCGGAATGATGGCAACCCCACAGGCAGGCAGCGAATTATCGCTGCGACTAGTATTGCCGGTGTGTGCACTCGCAGCGACTTGTCACTGTGTGTGACCGAAGCTTAAGGGACGTCAGAAATGTAACACGAGTATTCCTGTACTGCACAGTCATAAGATACAGTAAGACACGGTAAGATGAATCATTATTGTATGGGCCTGATGTGTGATTGTTCAGGAAAATACCTCGGCTACACATTCAGGGCATTTCATTTGACACATGTGAGGTATTCCCCGACGACACATCTTCGTCATTAGGGCTGTCACAGAGACAGCTATAATATTAACATATTCCTTATAGCACGAGTCAATGCGCTATATAATATGTATATTGCATCATAATGGGGTAGGTAAAAATAAAAAAAGTGTTTGTTTTTATATATTATTTAGAAAATATAGGCTATTTCAGAAATACACTGTCAGTAATATATTTTTCCTTGCTTTTGTTAATAATATATTAATATTTTAGTATTTATCGGAAGTGACGTCACCATCCCAGGTTGAATAGTAGCAAATCCATACCCACCAGAATAAAAAAAAAAGCTGTCAGTTTTGTAAACGTCAAATCTGTCAACTTCATTCATAGTCTTGTCCTTTTTCTTTCTAATCTGTTTCATAGTCTTCATAGTTCATTGGATTCTATTCTTGCTGCTTATAATCCCTTACGTTCTCTTTGCTTGCGCGATAATAAATTTTACTGTACATGGTTTTAGCATGGAACTGACGATTTCTGTGACGTCATAAAGATCAAACAAAGGTTATAGGGTTTTTTTCGTATATGTAACAAAATACGACTCTTAAAAATACATATATTTTTTAAATCTGCTAACAAACCTTATTCCTCGAAATGGTTTTTGAATTAGAGACATCCGATATTTTTTTGGATAACCGAATTATGATGTCGCGGGATATTAAGATAATCTGATATATAAAAATCTCGTGTCACAGACGTTGTCATCGAACTCCTGCGAAACGGCTTTACCGAATTTATGAATTTTTTTGTGTATATTTGGTAGTTCTGAGAATAGGTCGTGGGCTAATTAATATGGCAAAACAACGTCAACCCAGTCAGCTAGTAGATAGATAAAAACTTAGAAAACAAAGTCATTGGGACATCCGCGATTCAAACCTACGACCCGCCTCACCAAACACGTCCTCCCCAATTCCAGCTGTTTGGGGCGCGAATTGCTATCCACTGCACAATGTTCCTTTTAAGGACTTTGTGAAATGATCAATCAATCAATGCTTAATGTGTGTGACATCCTCAGAGTTTCTGCCAATGACTAGTTCTGGATATCGCTAGGTTTTTTCTTCTTTTTTTCCTTTACAAAGATAAGGCTATAAGATTAGCGCGCTGAAGTGGCAGTGGGCTGGTTATATGCCGAAGAACTGATGGTCGATGGAATGCAAAAGATCTCTAGAGACCACGGACTGGCAAACACAGCGTTGTTCGCCCACCGCCTCGCTGGACCGACGATGGTGCAGATTGCTGGCAGCGGCTGGGTGACGATTATCGAGGACAGAAGGAAGTGGCGTCCTTTAGGGGAGGCCTATGTCCAGCAGTGGACGAGTAAGGGCTGATTGATTGAAACTCTTTCACTTTCATTATAATTACTAATAGTGTACCAATAGTAATTATAATGAAATTGAAAGTAAAAAATATATATTTACTAGCTGACCTGGCTATATTAATTCATAATATGTAATAATAACTTCCACACTATAATCACTTGACTTGGTCCCAAACTAGGGTACCCTGTGCTGTGGTAACCTTGCCTGGTTACCGTCACAAATTTGAAAATACACCCAGACTGAGGCCATTTGTATAAATGTACAGCGGCCTCGAGTGGGAATCGAACCCACGACTAGCTAAGCACTAGCACGGTAGCTAAGCGCCTTAACGGCTAGACCAACGATGCAGTCAATAAGCTTACGACCTATTCTCAGATCTACCAAATATAGGTACTCAAATGAGAGAACGAGGTACATGCAATACCCTTCTGGGTGGAAGCATCACTCGAATAAGATAAAGATGCAAGTACGATACCCTACAGCATGTGTGATATTATAGGGTAAAGGTTATGTATTTACTTATTTTGAGTTCAATGCTCAATGACCACAGAGCTTCTAACAGAGTGAGTATTGAAATGAACATGGACAAGTCTAAGGTAATGTCAAACTCCCATATAGTACACACTCCTATCAACGTTGGCGGCTCTGACCTCGAAGTGGTCGACCACAATGTATACCTGGCACAACAGGGTCTGCCACTTGCCATGATCCCGACACATATCTTTCGCTTCATCAACATTAAATAGTCGTTACATCCACGCACGGCGATTTCGGGTACTATTTATCTTGCCCTTTGCTAATACGTTCCCTATTTGGTCGATGTATGTCCGCCAAAACCAACTTATAAAATAAAAAATTGATAATTAGTAGATTTTGCTAATTCCTCAGTTATTTCCAACTAAGAAATGACACAAATACTAATGTAATAATGATAATATTTGTCTAGAGTTGTCGCAGCATATTCCACGTACTCCGATCATAGGCTAGTTCATTGACAACCGGCAAACGTGAAGTTTCTTTGTCAGTTTCTTCTCCACACAATCTTTTCAGAAACTGACGATACTAAAGTTACATTAAATTTTTACGTTAATTAAGTCACAACGTACTGTGATAATTATGATGAGTAAAAACATTGGAGTTTGAGTCAAGGATAGGTAAAACGTTGTTGGTTTGAGTTCATCTTTTCTTTAGTTTTTACTGTATTATATCTTCTTCGTGGCCATCACCTCAGACATTTTCCCTTTTTTACATTCTTCTTCCTTCATTTACTGATCCACTTACGAGTACATCCCATAAGATTTACCGCCGTTTGTGACGGGCCCAAAGATGCCAATTGCAACCGCATACCATGGTAACACCTGCACAATTAGTGAAGATCGAATCACGATCTTCCTCGGTACTTTGCATAAAATAGCCTGTTGGTTCTATTCGATAGATTCGTGATAACTGCTCTTAGTAAAAAAGTTGGGGTCAAGCCGGGGGAGCGTCCGGAAAAATTGCCTGTCAACTAAGTCATTCATAGAATGTAAGATTTATTAACATCATAAACCGCCTATTTACGTCCCACTGTAGGGCACAGACCTTCTCTCAGAGAGTGAATATAGGATTAATCACCACGCGTGCCCACTGCGGATTGGAGATTTCAAGCGCTGAGGTATGCGAATAGCTCAGATACTCCGGTTTCCTCACGACGTTTTCACATAACTTAGAAAACAAAGGGAAGTGAACCTGGGTCTCTCGCTTCCGAGATTGGCCTCGTTGTACCCACTAGGCTACCACCGCTGCTCACGAGGCTACCACCGCTGCTCACGAGGCTACCACCGCTACCCACTAGGCTACCACCGCTGCTCACTAGGCTACCACCGCTGCTCACTAGGCTACCACCGCTGCTCACGAGGCTACCACCGCTGCTCACGAGGCTACCACCGCTACCCACTAGGCTACCACCGCTGCTCACTAGGCTACCACCGCTGCTCACTAGGCTACCACCGCTGCTCACGAGGCTACCACCGCTACCCACTAGGCTACCACCGCTGCTCACGAGGCTACCACCACTGCTCACGAGGCTACCACCGCTACCCACTAGGCTACCACCGCTGCTCATTAGGATACCACCGCTGCCCACTAGGCTACCACCGCTGCTCACTAGGCTACCACCGCTGCTCACGAGGCTACCACCGCTGCTCACTAGGCTACCACCGCTGCTCACGAGGCTACCACCGCTGCTCACGAGGCTACCACCGCTGCTCACGAGGCTACCACCGCTGCCCACTAGGCTACCACCGCTGCTCACTAGGCTACCACCGCTCCCCACTAGGCTACCGCCGCTACTTTTCTTATACTTATTAATATATTTTATTGAACACGAAATATTTAACAGAACATTACATTAAAAAATAAGTAACCAACTTCTCAAAATGTTTTGAAGTTAAGATATACCTTTAGTAATAAATCACACCATTAGAGAATTGTGTGCGTCTTTCGAATTGTTTTTAGGGATGGTTATTCCTCGATGAGGTCTTCGCAAGTTGAAAGATACTAGTCTAGGTGACAGATCTATCTAACTTTGTGCAGTTGCTAGTCGTGTATATGTAAAAAATACGAGTCGGACTTCGCGCACGAAGGGTTCCGTACCATTATCTATACAACATTTTAATATTTCTAGTGTCTACCTGTTGCCGTTATTTTATTCTGTTTTTAGTATTTCTTGTTATAGCGGCAACAGAAATACATCATCTGTGAAAATGTCAACTGTCTAACTATCACGGATCATGAGATACTACAGCCTGGTGACAGATAGACAGACGGACGGACGGACTTGGTAACCTTTGGGTACAGAACATCTGGCTGCGATACATTCGCTTTATTGAATAATCTCAAAACCTGGATACCGTTTTTTATCGATAACTTAACTTCCAATTAGCAAATCTTTATGATTCTCACATTAATTTTTCATTCAATCTTGAAACTTTATTCATATGAAAATAAAATTATTAAATTGAAAATTTTAAATGTTTGATTACGGGTAGAGATTTACAGGCCACATCCGCGGCAGTGCGGCCCTTAAGTTGCCATTGCCTAATGTTGGCTAAGACTTCCGCTGGCTGGTTTCAAGTACGCCGGCTGTCGAAGAACGGAAATTCGTGCCAGCTGCAGATATTTCATGCCGGTACATTGTGAAGAGCTGCCATAAGCCTTGACTTGATGATCACAGTGCAATCCATTAAGAGGCTCCATGTAATAACACTAGCGCTACCAATAGAAAAACCAGTCAAGTGCCAGTCATACTCGCGCCCGAAGGGTTCCGTACCATTATCTATACAACATTAGACACAAACATCGGGAAAAAACGGCAAAAATGACATTTGTTGTATAGGAGCCCCCCTTAAATATTTATGTTATTTTAATTTAATTGTTTATTTTTGAAGCGAATATAGAACTAAATATTCTGTGAATATTTCGAGCGTCTACCGGTTGCCGTTATTAATATCGAGCAAAAAATAAAAAAAATATTATGTTTGTTGTATGGGAGCCTCCCTTAAATGTTTATTTTATTCTGTTTTTAGTATTTCTTGTTATAGTGGCAACAGAAATATATTATCTGTGAAAACTTCAACTGTCTGACTATCACGGTTCATGAGATACAGCCTGGTGACAGATAGACGGACGGACGGACGGACAGTGGAGTCTTGGTAATAGGCTCCCTCACCCTTTGGGTACAAAACCCTAAGAAGGCGAGCTTATCTTATTTCTTTAAGAGTTTCGTATTTTTTGAAAATTATAGGGAAAATTTCACCAAGATGGAAATGGCGCCCTAATTAAGAAAATACTGGACAAGTGCGAGAAGCCCCCTGTTTCTCGTATAGTCATGACATGGACGAGAAGAGGTTTATTGTCGATTTAAATTTTATATATACAATATATTATATACATATGTCAACAGGAAGATGACGTTTTAAGCCACGACTATTAAAAAAAAAAATGTTATCTCTTGATTGCGTTAGCTTAGAAGCTTGAATTTTATACACCTTCAAGGGATCGTAAGTCTTACTTCGTGACATTAAATTCAATTTACTTGTTAGCTTTATCCTTTCCTGAGGAAAGGGGCTTGATAGACAGACGGACAACAAAGTGACGGTTTAAAAATAAACAAAAAGGGGTTTCATTTTTTCCTTTTCAGGTAAGGAACCCTGAATACACCACATGTTATTAGAGAATTATTAGAATTATAGCGTGCCTTTATAAGCTTTATCGAAGGTGAAATCGATTCTCATCTAGACAATGTCGAAATCGTCAAGCAAATAGGAAGCAAACACAGATTTTCCGTCTCTCGCTTGTACGTGTTAACATTGTAATTATTGTTAAAGCGTCAGTACACATTTGAAAAAGTAAAATAATAAAATTACTGATATTATCAATAAGATCTACGATTACTAGGAACTACAAGAACCATTATTTTATTAAGAACTGCTATTACTTAGAAATATAAAAATTCACTAATATAATTTCATAAAAATGTAGTACAAAAATATCGACTAGTAGACTAAACCAACTTGAATTTTTTTATGATATGAATATTACGTAATATAACTTTCAATAACTTTTATTTCAACAATTTTTTTTCAGTATCAATAACTTACATATAATTTAATTGTTTATTTTTGAAGCGAATATAGAACTAAATATTCTGTGAATATTTCAAGCGACTACCTATTTCCGTAATTAATATGGAGCGAAAAATAAAAAAACGTTATGTTTGTTGTATGGGAGCACCCCTTACATATTTATTTTATTCTGTTTTTAGTATTCCTTGTTACAGCAAGAACAGAAATACATCATCTGTGAAAATTTCAACTGCCTAGCTATCACTGTTCATGAGATACAGCCTGGTGACAGACAGACAGACAATGAAATCTTAGTAATAGGGTCCCGTTTGGCACCCTTCGGGTACGGAACCCTAAAAATGATAATGACTATTTTTCATTGGTGGCGCTAGGGAGCCCCTTAATTCTCTTGGGCGTCGCCTGTTGCGAGATTCCGGCATGGTAGCGTGTTTGCTCAACCCTGACGACATCGGCAAGAAAATGACGACGTGCCATTGTCAATCTTCTCTACAATTTCTTTCATGGCCGTGTCAGGGCCTCTAAAAGTATCTCTTACCTAATTTGTCTTTCGTACATCGACTTTTCTTCACATAGATTAGATCAGATTAGATTACATAATTAGGTATATTAGAACTCTATGTATGAATTTACCGATTTGACATTTTGTGACTTTTGAAATTCAATGAAAAATTAAGAAGTTAAATTTCATATTACCCAAAATTCATGGTGTATGTAATATAATACGAATCATATTCATACCTCTTTGGACTAGACGCTTTTGCCGGTAGCGCGTTATCGGTGAGGCCTTAGCCTGAATGTGCAATACACATACAGCCTTAGAGCATAAAGCCTTTTTAAGTGAATCATGCAGCCGCGCTCCAGTAGCTAAGCGGCGAGGCATGTCCGGTAAAATGCAGCCACCGGTGGCACGGCTACACTCATACAAGGTGTAAAAAAGTCCCTTTGTATAGTTGAAAACGGGTTTTTACTCATAAACAATACAAAAACTATCAGCACGGGGAAAACTTCGAAATCGCGGAGAAAATGTCAGCTATTCCGTTCTTAAGTTACTCATGACCTTGAAATGTATAACATAAAGGCACAGCAGATTTTTTTTCCACGAAATCTTCGGTGATGTCCTTAACAACTTTTGTTTTACGACTTTTTATTTCCTTCACTTCTTCAAAATTTTTTTATTCAGTTTCACGATAATTATCGGCTTAGGAGAGCTGCGCTGTACAATATAGTAATGCGTAAAACTGTATAATTTGTCTAATAGATTGGTCATGCGTCCTTGACGCTTCTGTTTGATTTAACGGAAGCATAGTAGATTACGTAAAACGCGCATTACATAAAATTGTGTGCCTTAAACCTGATTCTTCGAAGAGACTCGAAGAAACCTACCGTATTTGGGTTCGATTTGACCAAAAAAATATTGTCCAGCCCTTCAACTATCGTAATAATTTTTTACCCTTCCAGTTACCGCGGAATCTAGGGATCCAGTTTTTTTTGTATGTAGATATTGTGATAAGGGTGTCACAATCTCAGGGTGATAGTGTTATCGATATTGCTGCATTATCAATTTAGTTACTTCTAGAATATTGTTAGCATACGTTACAAAATAATCGATATAGTAAAATAAAATGATAGCCCATTTCTACCATATTTTATATATCTCTAAAATATCTCTATCAATTTATGCAACCCGTGAAAGACACCTACTGTTGGGTATAGGCACCTTTAGAAAAATAATATAATGAAATTAATAATGTTGTGTGTGCATGCTTTAGACCACAACTTAGTACTCATGTCATATTATTACTTTTATATCGTGTAATGGTTGTGATCTGTTTTGTAACTACACTGTGACTTTGAAACGCGATTCAAACGCGATTTACGTGCGCGTAACTACCTAACTCTTCAGTACAAACGGAAGCAAAAGATATGCTACGCAGCAGCGCTTCTCAAAAACGCCATTCAGAAGTGCATATAAAAGTCGGCGTGGGCGATGGCCTCAGACTAAAGCCTGAGACACAAAGAAAGGACGTGAAGACGCGTCGTCTTTCCAATTCACATTCGTACAAAATTTACTGACGGGACGAAGCAAACACAAAAGAGACGGGGCGAGTGGGCGCGGGGCCTAATACCTTGCTTGCAAGTTTTAAATTTCAGACTAGGTATATCTTCTCAATACTTTTGTAACGCCTGCAGATCTTTCGTAGACTGTATGCGGAACTACCCGAACTTTTAGGGGCCGCCGTACATTTGCAAAAATGGCCTGAGTGTGAATGGATTTCCATGTTTGCGACGTCCTTGCCTGGTCACCATAGCATAGGGTATCTTAGCTTAGAACCAGGATAAGTGATTGTATTGTGTGGAAGTAACTATGGAGGTACAATTAGGGAATGGCTGATGGTGACAGAGAGGATGGTGATGATGGAGAGCTAATGTGGAGGCCTTTGCCCAGTAGTGGGAGTTGAGACACTAAAACGGCTAACTAAGAAAAATTTAGCTGTTTATAATATGAGTTAGTATACAAATACAAAAATATTTATTACCACAGCATAATTTTGATAACCAAAAAGGAATACCTGACACTCACATCCACTTGCATGCTCGGTACGCGTGCAAAGTCACATTCCCAAAGAACCTGTTCAGGTGAATGAACGTATTAAACAAATAAATTATATATTTTTTCGCGGTTTCAGTATTCATTGATTAAATTCTATTGGACATTTCTGCAACTACCTGTTTATTTATACTGACACTAGCTTTTGTCCGCGCGGACTTTAGTTGATAAGAATGGGTCTACATAAGTTTCATATTATTATGCTTTTAGCGCATTTCACATAAATGTTACAGAAAAAAATAATGTGTAAAGTAGGTTTCGTCGAGTGTTAACTTTTTTTAAACGACTCGTGACCTGAGATTTCGTCGAGTTTTAACTTTTTTTTAAACTACTTGTAACATCTAAAAACGGGGGCTATAACTAAGTGTTTCACTGGATGTGATTAATCTCTTGGAATTATATTTATAGTACAATCTGTTTTCAACCTCTTCATATACTACGTTAGACGTTCTTTCCTCAATTGCTAACGTGACCAGGCAACAAAGCAGGCAACGTAAAACTGACCGTGCGAGAAACAGTCCCCCCTAAAATCAATTCCTACTGTTTTCAATTACCGACTCTGTGACTTATTGGCATTGGAAGTGTGTGGTAATGTTCGAATCCTAAGGAAGCTATATCGGATAATACAATAATAGTGTAGGTACCTTATATGAGATCACAAAATCTTTACTCCTGACTTCTTCTTCTTTCGTGTCGAAAGCGTTTTGTCCTCCTCAGACATCTCGCTCCCATAACCGCGCCACAGCGATTGCGTGATTTTTTATTCCTGACACCCTCATAGGGGTTGAAGTTTGAAATAGGGCAAAATACGCGTTTTATCAAATTGTGTTAACTTGCATTTCATATTAAGTTTAAAAAATCCTACCAATTATATTTTACACACTCATAGGGATTAATAAAAAAAAAACGTGAAATACGGGTTGTCTCCGTAAAGCGCGCCCATAAAAATAGAAAACCTCGCGATATTGCAGAAAATCAGAGGAACTAATTTCTTTTACCGGCAATAATAAATTTAAACGTCATTTATGAATGTCGATATCTGTCAATCTATCTGACAATTGTTCGAGCGTGGTCTATTTTAAAGCTTTTGTGAGTTTCTTGTGCGTTAAACTGCCGAAACTATTCATAGGCACGAACGAAAAGAGGTAAACTATTTAATAAAGTATTCGTCGCATAGAAAGTCTGCGGGATTGAGCTTGATTCCTATAAATAGTCACACGACTCGTCAACACGACTGATTGCTGTCATGCATAGTTCATGTAAAAGCGGTGGTAGCCTAGTGGTTAGAACATTGGACTCGGAAGCAGGAGACCCAGGTTCGATTCCCAGTGCGGGCATGTACCTATGACTTTGTTTTCTAAGTTATGTACATTTGTGAAGTTATAGTAGCAATACCACTCGCTAACGGTGAAGGAAAACATCGTGAGGAAACCTGGGTGTCTGAGCTATTTACATACCTCAGCGCTTGAAATCGCCAATCCGCCGTGGGCACGCGTGGTGATTAAGCCCATACTCTCTCTCTCTCTCTGAGAGAAGGCCTGTGCTCTACAGTGGGACGTATATAGGCTGCTTATATTATAGTTTATGTAATTAAGATTGGCCATTTTCTGATTTATTGAAACAGAAATTGATAAAAATATTATAAATGTGTTGGTGATATTGAAAGTGAAAGTGACGTATCCAGCCTGACAACCGACAATCAGGAATTCAAGCATCTGATCATGAACATGGAGAAATTGCGTACGAATACGTCATATATTTAAATTCTGAATGTAATGTTTGATGCACGATTACTAAGATTATACATTACTTAATGGTTTTGTTTATAAGATTTTAATTTGATGTAAATGAAAAATAATAGAAGGTTACTTACGGTTACTCTTTCCTTAATTACATATTATCTATCTCTCTTTAACTACGCAGGGACCGTTGTAAATAATACTAAGCTTGATAACACATAAAGTGGCCAATCCTAATTGGTATTATTATGCTAAATGCTGCCATATGAAATTAAAATGTGGTGCCTTTAAATAAGGTATTCTATTTTCAAGGAAACGTCATACATTTATACCAAGTTTCGAATAAATCAAACCATAAATATTTTACTATCCATACAGACTTTGAAATCTTTTTTCACTCTCTTAGAGGTTGAATTTTGAAAAAAATTGCATATTTGTATTAAATTTGATGGAAATCCGACCACAAAAATTTTACTCGCCCTACAGATGGTGACACCCTTCTTTTTGTGTTCTGAGGTGACACCCTTTTTCAGCCAGTTAGGGATAGATATCAGAAAAAAACTGAAATACGTGTCTAATTAATCGTATTGACACATATTTGTACTAAATTCAATCAATCAACGTCAATGAAAATCCAACGTCAAATATTTTAATCCTGACTAAACATTGGCACCCCTCTTTGCCCTCTTAGGGGTTGAATTAAAAATTTCAAGTAAATAACAAACAGAAAACAAATATCGGACCTTTTTACCCTCCTAGGGGTTGACTTTCTAAAAACCATGAAATAAGCATTCTATCAATTGCATTGAAGCACATTTGGACTAACTTTCAAGAACATCCAACAACAAATATTTTACTTGCAATGTGTTAGGGGTTGAATTTTGAAAAACTGAGAAAAATGTGTTTCATCCTATACGACAATAATAAGTTTGAAGAAAATCAAACCTCATTTTTTTTACTGCTCGACTAAACTTTAGCACCATTTTTCACCCTTATAGGTTTCAATTAAAAAAAATGTGGTTTTTCATGTTTTATTAACAATAAATAAAATATAAATCAATTGTATTGAAATACATTTGTACCAAGTTTCAAGAAAATTCCGACTAATAATCTTTTACTCCCCGTACAAACCTTGGCTCCTTTTTTACCCTCTTAGAGGTAGAATTGATTATTAATGTACATTTGTACAGGGTTTCGTATAAATCTGATCTGAATATTTTAACTCCCATACAATCATTGACATTCCTTTTCATCCCTTTAGGAGTTGAATTTCATAAAACCCAGCCTTATTTCTAATCCACGCCATAAGAGGACTCTCTGTACAAAATTGTAATTTTCTGAGTCCAACGGTTTAGGCTGCGTCTTGATACGTAAATCAGTATTTAGTCACAGAGGTACTTCTGTAAAAAATAAGTAAATTATATGTGTTTCAGACTTTTTAAAAAGTCAACCCCTAAAAGTGTGAGTATTTTCTTCTATCGAATCTTTTGTTTTGAAAAAACAGTCTCCCTAATATTATTTCTCGACGCAAACTTGGGACCCTTGTTTCATACCTGAATTTTGTAAGAAGAAAAAACAAAATTCACTCCATTTTATAAAACCGGGGACTCATCAATAACGTTGACGCACATTTGTACTAAGTATCAATAAAATCCGATCGTAAATACTTTACTCCCCGTACAAACTTTGACAACCCTCTCAGGGTGAAAAGGGTAGCCAAACTGAGAAACATTTTTTTCATAAAATTTATTGAAAATATTTTTTACTCATTTTCAATAAAATCCAACTCCAAGTATTTTACCCCCCATACAAACTTTGGCACACTTTTTCTTCCTCTTAGCGGTTGAATTTTGCAAAATTCTGAAACACGCATTTACTTTTTATCTAGAGAAGTACTTCTGTGAAGTTTCGAATAAAAAAGTCTATCTAATCTTGTTTTAAATACGAATCGTTTCATCCCCTTAGCGGGATTTTGAAAAATGCCATCTTAGTGGATGACTACGTCATTCATAATAACTCTCTTCTTATCAAATTTCACCTCAATCTGTTCGGTGGTTTAAGCTGTGCGTTAATAGACCAGTCAGCAACTTTTATGTATACGTAAGCTACATACGCGCAAAAATATTAACCACCTTTTCCTTCGCAGTCACACACATTCGGCTGATTTTCACAGCTTACCTAAATTGTGAGTTTCCGGATTAGCAAATCGATGAAAAAAGTTGCGTCGTCGAACAATGTCAAATTATTTTAGTCTCAAGGTCAGTAAGAATTAAGTCAAGATTTCACTAATGCAAAATGGCACTGAAAGAAGTTGTAATTATTGGCTTATCTACATGCAGATGTAGGTAATTGGATCGGTGTATTTTATACTTTATGCTGATAAATAATAACTTCTACAAAACACAATCACTTGTCCTCGTCCCGAACTAGGATACCCTCCTAGACTATGGTACTGTAATATCTCTATTTTATTAAAATTCAAATTTAAGGAGCAATATTATTTTATTCTAGTCTTTTTCATCGATTCCCTAGCCTAGCTGGGGATCGACTGACATCTCAAACAAAACGTAACGATTCCCTTCAAAATATTCAAAATAAGACGAGAAGGCTCTGCCAGCCAGCTACTATAAAAAGGAATCGTTACAGTACTCAGGCTAGGACATCACAAAAATGGAATTTCGCCCAGACTTAGGCATAGGTACGTAGGCAGACGGACAATACTCTTATTTCGAGCCCTTCGTGGCAAAGGATAGGGATACTGCAAACGAGGAGTTAATACCTACTTGGGTATCAAAAATGAGACAGATATAATAAGGTTGAGTGAGTGGAATAAATTAAGTGGTCATGGGTTCGATTCCCACTGGGGGGCGCTGTGCATTTGCACAAAATATGGCCCCAGTCTGGGTGTATTTCCATGTTTGTAGCGTTCTTGCCTGGTTACCATAGCACAGTGTATCCTAGTTTGGGATCAAGACAAGTGATTGTGGTGTGTGGAAGTTATAATTATTATCATTAATCAAGCAAGAACAATGTACATTTACTGACCACAGGCCTTGCTCTTGAAATCGACCTTAAAGTGTCCGCTAAAGTGCGCCAATGTATTACAACTCAAAACCAAGTGTTAACACGTTGTTCAACATTCTGAACAAGTAATTTGACACAGACAATGCACTTGACTTTGCTTTATCCAGGGCCGTGTTTCATAAAACTATAATTCATAGTACAGCCGCATCTTTCTACTTGTTAATTTGTGTTTTAATCAACTTTGCAATGAACATCGAATTGTCGTAGTAAACCAAGAAATGTAGTTCTGTGAAATAGGCCCCAAAAGGCTATTACCGAACAATTAGAATTAGCACTGCCTGTAATTGAATGCAGATTGTATTGTATAGAATAAAAATGCTGCTGTGATTTGTTTTTTTTTGCCAGTATTGCGGTGGTGACGCTCTAGTTAAATCTAATATATAAAAATCTCGTGTCACAGTGTCTGTTATCGAACTCCTCCGAAACGGCTTCACCGATTTTTAAGAAAGTTTTTGTGTATGTTTGGTAGGTCTGAGAATAGGTCGTAGGCTAATGAATATGGCAAAACAACGTCTGCCGAGTCAGCTAGTCAGTTTTATAAAATGTGAAAATACATAAAAAGATAAAACAGAGATATCCCCTATCTCTGTTTTATCTTTTTATCTATTTTCACATTTAGACCCTAAACCAGCCGTCTAATGAATGTTGATGAAGCGACAAAGGTTTGTCGGGTTAACTCAGGTTCGAGTCGAGTTGAAAACATTGGTATATCATATACTTACGCCCGTTCCGGAGGAGTAGACAGAATCCTACCCCTTCGAGATTCAGGCGTGAGTTTGTATACAACTAGATATGATAAGACTATATACTATAAAATGCTATACTATAACATGTAACTTTGTAGGTACCTACTACGTTAAATAGGTGTATGAATTTGATTATCAGACAATCGCGCAGTGGGCATTTACCTAGAATTAAACGTAGAATGTGCTTTAGGTATTTTTGCATATCTGGCTCTTACGTTGTTCCTCTTCCACATTGTGGAACAATATATACAATATATATACTGATTGGTGGTTTGAAATCCGTGTTTATGTACTAATTAGTAACTAAAACTTGCATGTATTTAGACTATTCCTTTTAAGTATAGACTCAAAACAAATATTTGAGAAATCTCGTTTCGAATTGAGTTAATTTCTTGTTTAAAAAAATGCGCCAATAATTAGTACCGCCTGTCTGTCTAACAGAACAATGACCCGCGGACTCGCGGCACGCACGACCAGTCTGTATGACTACTAATAGGTCTAATAGATTCGAGTTTGTGACGAGATATTTTTGAAAAATGCGTTTTTAAAGAAACAAACTAGCGTATTCGATAGCTATTGTCAGGCACGTTCATTTTGCTATGTCTTTCAAACCAAAATTAATGGTGTACATCTACGCCAATGCTGTGTATAGTCGACAGCACACCTACCTTTACATGCGTGCCGTGCACTTTATGCAGTCGTTACGGACGAGTTTTCACCAAAAATTAAAAGGTATAGTGGCTGTATTAAGTACGATTGTGGTTAAAGCCAGCTGAAACTCAGAGCATTATAGGCAAAACTAAAGAAAGTCTATTGCTGTAGGTCAACGACATTTACTTCAAAAGAACTTTAAGAGAAAATTTGAAAAGAATCTTAATAGTGGATAACTATTCGCGTGATGAAAAGGGGCCGGTGGAGGGCGGTGAAAAATCGCGTGCACATATTATTTTCCTCGATCTCTAGAGGTAATTTAATGAAATATCGTCTTTATTACATGTTATTAAGAATCATCGGACCGAATAACCTCAAACTGAGCCGGTTGCTCCTCGCCTTGATCTGTTTCTTCAGGCTAACCAAAGAGAGCAAGGGTAACTTTTCTAGCCACTCGACTGTTAATCGCACCTGATCATCAAATTCATTAACCTCATTGTTCTCAGTGGTGTATTTCTGACGTTTTCTGTAAAGGTAATGACAATTTTTTCTCGTAAGGTTAAACTTTTAATTTTCCCTCAAATTTAAACAAGTGGTCGTAGCGATTTTTTTTAAAACTAATTTTCATTACTTGAATTTTTGACGGAAGAGTCTAACCAGGTTTCGCTCTTATTCGCAGAACTAATAATGTGTAATGCTTACGAAAGTTTTAGTTCAGAAACATCATTTCCCTTACATTTTGTATTTATAGTCAATTACCATCCTGGTTCGTGCCTCTTGTTATTTTAATTTTCTACAAGTTTTCTCTACTTCTGTGAACTGTTTGAGGAACTTGACTTTTACCAACTTATTTTTAATGGGGAACTTGAGGCTAACTTAGATTGACGTGACATTGCTTTTATACCAAAGAAATCATATTAAAACTTAGGAAAAGTTTCAAAATAATACAATAAAAATATTTTTATCGGGGTTTTCGGGGTCATGAAAAATGCGAACAATAAAGTTACTCTAATTACAAAAACCTTATTAGATTTAATTTTTTCGTTTTCTTAAAACGGTGTACATGTATAAAAACATTATTTTACGAGATAACTCAAGTATTGATATGTTATAAAAGTATTAGTTAGAAAAAAAAACCGGCCAAGTGCAAGTCGGACTCACACACCGAGGATTCCTTACTCGTGTTTGGCTGTTTCCTATTATTTTTTTGTTAGAATATATAATCAGTCCCACAATCACACGAAGTTTGATGCCGTTATGTATTACCGTTTTCACGATAGAGCATAAAGAAAAGAAAGACTATATTTTTATGTTTTTATTACAAATGTATAGTTTTATATGTATATATATGTACATATAGTAATATGTATCTATAGTTGAATGTATGTTATATGTATGTATAGTTTAAATGTTCGAAAAAATATGTGATACTCTAATTAGTAATTAAGACTTGGAAAAATACAAATAAAAATCTAAAAGTATTAATGAAGAAGTCGTTTTAAGAAATACTTTTGTTCCAAATATGGAACGCTATTCACTCGGGTATATATTTTTATGTATTCCAAATCTGGAAATTCATGCAGTGCAGCATGTGCACGATAGTTTACTGATGTAAAATATTTAAAACAGTTGTATTACTGATATAATTTTTTTAATTGAAAGAAATACTACGCATTAGAGAGAGAACTTAACTAAAGAAAAAGAAATCGTAAATTAACGGGGCTTGTAAAACCTCGTAACACTAATCATGGAATTCATCTTTAATATCAGGTATAATTCGAGACAATGAAAATATTAATATATTATTCATTAATTAACATTATATTGTGACCCCCCATTATGTGAATCGCTCGTAGCCCCGGCTGCCTGAGTGATCTTAAACGATCACGAAGGTTAAGCAACACAGGGCGCGTTCAGTGCATGGATGGGTCGCCGTCTATGCCTAACGCTAGTGGCATTTTTCCAAGCGGTTCCGTGCTTCGCAAGGCACGTTAAGCTGTTGGTGCCGGCTGCCGTCGATAGATGGCAGGCGTTAAGCCAAGTCAGAGGCCTTAGGGTGGCTTGACAACTTCTGATAGTAGACGAGCCACTAGTCTACAAGCCTCTACCAATCCGGAATTGGCCCTCGTGGTGGAGTATAGCCTATACCTTCCTCAGGGAAGAGACCCGTGCCCCTCGGTGGGGACATAATGGGTTGATGATGATGTGACCCTCACTGCATGGTGTTCCGCATTTTGATTGAGACGTAAATTAAAGTAAAGTAAAAATTACTTTTGGTAATAAACCAAATGAATTATGTTACATGCATGTAGATTTATAATTAATAATCTTAGTTTCTTGTTAGTGCATGTTGTTCCAAATTTGGCTGCTTAAAACAAACTTTACTGCATGATGTGCCAAATTTGTAACAAACTTAAGTCAAGTTTTGCATTGGTCAAATTAGCTTTTCTGTGCCCTTCCTCTGCCTTTCTTTCCTTCTGTGATTTTTTTTAATAAATTTGTACCCATGGTTTTCTGCCATGAACTCATCATTTTCCACTTCTTCATGCAATGTGCGATATACAGAGGTAAACAATTCCCCATATATCTACTTTTGAAAGTAGGTGGTTCTACTCGTCAATAAAAAAGAAGAAAACTTTAAAAACGCAATAAAAATATCAGCTGTTTTATAACTTTAGTTTTTGGCGAATTCGAAGTTTTCTTGAGTGTTCGGATGTGTAGTAGTTACGTTCACGTATTTCCATAATCAGACCCCAAAACTTTAAGTACATTTCCTATGTGACTTGTTTTTCTTTTTACTATTTATGGTATGCCTTTTTTTGTTGTGATGTGTTAATTTGTTCCAAAAAATGTCTTTCTTTCTTTCTATAGCGGAGAGTCAAGCCCGCATTTGTTTACTATTGACTGAGTCCGCCACAGGGTATTCGCCACGCAAACCTTTCCTCGTTCTAAGTATATTATGAGTGGTCAGTAGTAAAAACGACTCAGCTCCTCTTGAAACTATACAACATATAGCTGCAACTTTCCACTGGCTGGGTTTTTCTATCTGGACACGCGGTTGCAACCACAGCTGTCGAGCCAAGTTCAATTCGAAAGGGCAACGCACCAGCCATAATATTTTTCCTGCATAATCCAGAGCTAATTTCTTATAGATTAACGTTGGTTTCATCAATGCGCAAGAAGACGCAAAAATAGACTAACTCCTATAGTTAATTGATCATTCTCCTTTCAAACCGTCTTCCTATTTTGATTTTTAATTTCTTTATTTTTTTACATTTTTGTTCTCAGGGGGATTATCTAATAAACTCTGAAATGTGCAAGCATGTACCTATAAATGTATTTAGAAAATTGATTAGAAAAAGAATCAGATCGCTCCAGTATTATTTTAAGTAGAGTAGTGTAACTATTATTTATAATAACTTGCAGTTTGTATTTGTTACTTTAATTAACTGAAAGCACGTTAGAGATTTTGGAGTCTGCGGGCGTCTCGAGTTTTTGCTACACAAACAACACTAAAATATCTAAGAAGAATAAAAAAAATGTGTGACTTTTAGTTAGTGTCACAGAATAGTTCTTCATGCTTATCAAAACACTGCCAATCTCGTGTAAGGCAAGGAAGGTAAAGTTCCTACACATCACGTATTTCCTTTAAAGTTGGCCCCTTGTCAAGAAGTTGGCCCCTATTCAAACATGTATGTTTTGGTAGGCTTAACACTAACATGGCCAACGTTAAGTAATGTGCTATGCATGTATTATTTATAAAGTTACATAATGTATGTGGTGTTGAGCTCAGTAGATCGGATCAACTTTACGTTATATGTTATGTTATAACCTTGACTTTCACCTTCGACATTGGTTGAGCCGCCTATACCGTAACCCGGCCTCGTAACAAGATTGGCTCGTCCAATAGGGTTAAAATAAGAGTCGTGGTAGTGCAGCGGTGGAACGCCGGCCTCACATTCGGGGGGGTAGTGGCTTCGAATCCCGACATGTACCAATGACTTGGTTTTCTAAGTTATGTACATTTGTGAAGTTAAAAGAGCAATTACACTCTAATCCGTGTAAATCTTTTTGGCGGTTGAGTGAAGTTCGTCAACACCTGCGCAATTACAAATTTTAGGTGTCAAAGGGGAGCTGCGAAGGGGTTCACTAGGGATGTACCACTGTTGAAAAAATCTTATCACACGTCACACTCTTCGTCAAGTGGTTGGGGAGATAGATTGTTGAAAGGATCGAAAGGGCACTAATAAAATTGAAGCGAGAGATATATTTATTCAGCGGGACCCTCTACTTCTACGGAACTCGTAGAACCTCTACCATCCCTACTATATCAATTTGTAAGCTCATCTACGTAGTTTCTTACGTAATTTCTTGTTTGCCCGATTTAAAAATAACTCTACGAGTACCACATTATTTCCTTCTTTGTTTTTACTATTCTCCGTATCTCATGGCAGCCTTTAGAGTAAACAATTTTTTTGATGTTTTATAAACCAGCTGAATCAGGTAAACAGTCTAAATTAATTAAAATGTAAATACCCTAAATACGTATAATGTAAGTAGGTAAGTAACACATTTTATCTCTTATTCTTGCATCTAGTCGGAACTTATTATGGCACAACTACGCATCAGACATCATATAGTACGCACAAATCTTTTTGGCAGTAACGTGAACATAGCCACAGATCGTTTGCACATCGCTTGCTATCTTTACAGCATACACGCAAGGGCGATCTACGACAGACGCTGGCGTCATGTCGCTGGCCCCGAGCAATAAAGCGGTAATATCAAAAATCAAATTTTACAGGAAAAATAAAAGAAGATAATTTGCTTGTAACTCTGTGCAGAGTGATCAAAGCTAAACGTATAATATGTCAAAAAAATTGTATTTTTTTAACCAATTGATTGTTATTAAAAAAAAACATAATGTTTCTGTATTAGAATAAATAATTGGCAAAATGTATAATACAAATTGAAAGCAATGCAATTTCAATGGTAACATCAATAACGAGTTTATAGTTACAATGACTACAGTCGTCCATAGACGTAAGTAAAACTTACGACGTGTTTTATAGTAAAACTTTAGCCCGTATCGGCCGAATACCACCTTTTTAAGGAAAACATTTTTAGCTAATGTTGACCGTATTATCTACAAATTGCTTTTTTGGGATGCTAACAATGAAACTTAATGTTACGTAACATTTTTTGCAGTTTGTCCTTAAAAAAATATTAATTTGTCTTTTCATAAATTTTTCATAGTATTAATAAGGAAATAAGGTTTTTTTAAATTCAAATTAGTAAAAATATATCGATTAATGTAATGTAACAAACACAAATTCTGGAAAAATTATTTGATCCATCTGAAACTGGGATAATGTAGGAAAAATGAATGATGTATAACTCTATAATAAATGTAGGTATTTTTAGTACCTAACGAGATAGTGGCAAACGAATAAAATAAAAAATATTTTGCTTATTGATATGAATGAAGTACTTCCATAGGATTGTGTAAATAACTTATTAAAATGTCAGAAGATCTAATTATAACGCCTACGAAGTAAAAATACAGGGGAAGTTTGAAATAAAAAGCAATTTATAGTCATATAAATCACATAATTTGTATTAAATCTCAAACAAGGTACATTTTCAATTAAAAAATCTTAGTTCGTACCAGCTACAACTATTGATTAAAACATCATTCTTCTAGTGTAATACGTTTTGTTTAAAAAAAATACTTTGTTTACTCTGGTAGTAGCAATTTTTAGGACCTAGTACTCATATTCTAAGACTCAGAATCTTAGTCTAATCATGGATACACCAAAAACTACCGTTAGGTACTCCGCGGTATCTATGTTTAGGCTCAGATTAAGGGTCTTAGGATGTATATAGGTACGAGTTCCTAAAAATGGCTATTACGAGTACCAGGGTTAACAAATCAAACAAATTATTTTTTCTAAAAAACGATAATGTTTTTTTCCATTGGTGGCTCTAGTAGTAGCTGGTACAAAACCTTAATTTGAGTCTTCGCTGTCAATGTCGACCCCGGCTTATGAAAAGAATAATTGAACTTGGTATTGAATATTGTTTCGTACTGTCGTTTTGTAGCCATTTTTACATCATTTGGATAGTATTCACTCTTAAACCAGTCATCATAAAGCCTGTACATTTTGGAAATATTAAGTGTTTCTTCCAAGTATAATATAATTTCTTGCTATCTTTTCGCACGTAATCTGATTCTTTCACTGGAAATTGTTTTATATGTGTAGTAAGCTTAGCTCAGTTGAAACACTCATTTTTCGTGGTCTATTGTCATGGTGGCCCCTGTTATCTTTGACATCTTCCGATTTGCCTTTCTCTATTGCTGTGTAAACTGTTTTTTCGGTTATGCTGAGGGTATTCAAAAATATTTTTTTACAAACGTCAATTATTTCGGAATTATTGCCATCAACCTTGAAATGATAGGTAATAGTTTGTGTTCTGTTTTTGGTTCTTACTAGTTGCATTTTTTTAATATCTTTGGTGCTTACATGTCGTAAGATATAGTGCCACTGATCCTCGTGATCACCAAGTTTCCAAAATTCATCGAATATTGCCTGTCGCTTCTCTTGAGAAATCTTATCACCACATTTCTTACCACATTTACAGGTTTCCTTCATCACCTTGGAATCAAATTTTTTTTTGGAACTACAGCGTAATTTTAACCTGAATTTTTTAGTTTTTTTTGTTTTTAACTCTATTCCAATCTTCTTCGAGCCGCCTCTTTTTTCTTGTTAGTTCTTTGGTAGTTGATGTCGTATCAGACACAGACAGTGTCCGTGTAGTTGTTGATTGATTTTCAACTAGGAAATCTGCATCTAGAGGTAAAGTTATTTATTACATCACCACTCTGGCCATTTGTGTCTGCGTCAGTTTGTTCACATTGCAATAACAAAATATTAGGATCAGTATTTTCGACCAGTGTAGTGAATGGATTCATTTCGTTAATTATTAAGTCTTCTTGGCGTACTGTTTCAAGTGTCATGTATTGCAATTCTTCTTCATGTGGGGTATTCTTGTCGCACGTTTCTGCTAGTTCTACTTGTCTGATTAATTGTACCGTCGGTGTATCGTCTACTATAGCATCAATCAATTCACCATCATCTAATACTGTATTGCTTCAACAAGTGCAATATCTTGCAAGTTACGCTTTCGTTGACGTGGTGTATTGAATACTATAGTTGGAGAAGCCACAAAATCGATATTTTCAATTATAGCAAATTCATAAGAAAAAGTCGACGGGGATCGCAATAAATCTGATTCTATATCGATGTTGGCAGACAGACATTGTAGAGTCGGCCTATGAGGTTCAGTGATCTTTTCGTCCTCCGTAGTCTTCAAAGGTGTGGCTTCTTCTGTGTCTTCAGTAACTCCATTACTAGAAAGCTGTAGCACTCCATCTAAAACAAAAATCTATAATTATAATATAACTAACTCACTTTCTTAGGTTAACCTACACTCGAAGGGGAGTAGGTAGGTACAGTCAACGGCAGATCAATCTTTACATTGTTGTTGCAAAATAACCCGTCAATGATAGGTACAGTACCAGCCAGATTAACCTACCTTGATTCGTTTCAACTTTTTGTCAAAGGGAATGGAATAGTGGGTTGATGTGGCGCCAACTGTACCAAAGTAGAATGCAGTTGCCTTATTTCGTATTATCATACAAATGCAATTCACATTGGTCCAACTGTCTGTGGAATCTAGCCGAAAAATCTGAGCATTGATTTACTTACAAAACTTACTTTTGCTGGTTAGGTAACAGAGGCCAACAGTTAAAGATGGGTAGTAAAATCTTACCACTTACCGTCAACCATGTTACGGTACATTTAGCTCGAACGTTTCTTGCTTTACTTGTCATTTTACGTCACAATAGATTATTATGAGCACAAAACACACACACACGTTAATCTGACACCGATTAGTAATTTGTGCACTTCAAAACATAAACTTTACGTTAGACAAAACAAAGTAATCACTTATATGTAGGTGCGAAAGGGACAAAGGTTAGCGTAATATGATAGTACGTCTCCAGGGCTTCATATATTTTATGGCAAAAAAGGCGTAATAGCTATTACGGACTAAAATCTCTTGTGAAAGTTACGTATTTCATACTTACAGTTAATCGATTGATAAATGTTTCTATTAAAAACGTGGTTATAAGGTTAATTGTTATTCTTTGTCGAGAATTGGTAAGTAAAACTAGTGTAAAGAGGTTCACGAATTTTTCGTCTTCTGTTTCATAATGTAATGCTATAACACATAACTTAATCATGGCAGAATTTTTCGTGCAATAAAGCTGTTGACCTAACGTTATGTACTGAAATATGGACGAAAAAATCTGGAAAAAAATTGAGTGATGTATTCATACTCGGAGAAGCCAAAAATCAAATAACATTGAAAAGGTGGTAACCGGCGGTTACCGCTTTATTGCCCGGGGCAAGCGATGTTAGTAAAACATATATATTTAAGGAGGATTGCAGGGTTTCTATATTCGTTTTCTGTGACTTGTTGAAAGCATCAAATTAAAAAAAGACAAAATGTATAAAGTTTTAAAAAAATATTTAGAGGCACAAAATTCCACCCATGCCGGGACTTGGACCCGCGACCTCTGGCTCACCATGCCAGCACTCTTCCAACTGAGCTAATGTGATTCACTTCGGCCAGATGTCGCTGCCTGTACGTAATACAGAGAAGTTTGTAAAGAGGCTCGAAATTTCATCGATGCTCTTGCACTTGCCCATTAGCTCAGTTGGGAGAGCGCTGGCACGGTGAGCCAGAGGTCGCGGGTTCAAGTCCTGACATGGGTGGAATTTTTTGCCTCTAAATCGGTTTTTAAAATTGTCCTCAGCACGGGTTAGTGCAACAAAAAGAATATATAATCATGTATAAAGTTTGCTCTATCAAATGTCAAATTAGTTGACAGCAGCGTTGTATTGGGAAATGACAAACTAGACCTTGTAAAAGAAACTGTATTTCTAGGTATCACAATTGATGCAAAGTTTCAATGGGGTCCTCATATAGACAAATTGGCCAATAGGCTTAGTTCTGCAGCATATGCAGTCAAAAGAATCCGGGAACTAACTGACGTCGCAACTGCTAGGCTTGTTTATTTTAGTTACTTCCACAGTATTATGTCCTACGGCATACTACTGTGGGGTCGGGCAACATACATTGAGACCATCTTTGTCTTACAGAAGAGAGCGATCAGATTCATTTATAAGCTAGGCAGTAAGGATTCGTTAAGAGATTTCTTTAAAGAAACTAACATCCTGGCAGTTGCTAGTCAGTATATCTATGAGAATATTATGTACGCCAGGAAAAATATGAGCAATTTTAAAACCGTGGGTAGCCAACACAATGTAAATACTAGAAATAAACATAAACTTTCTGTCCCAAGATTTAGGCTGGCAAAAGTTAATACATCCTTTTATTGGGGCATTGTATACGTTTTTACAATAAGATCCCTGAAGATATAAAAAGCTTGCCAGAAGCACGGTTCAAAAAATGTGTAAAGTGCACTTTGTGCCAAAAGGGCTACTATAGCATTAAGGATTATTTAGATGACAAAAATGTGTGGAATTAAAGCCAGTTTAATGCATCCTACGTACTAGGTTTTAGAAGACATGACATGTAAACTCTGTTAATTAAGGAATATGTTTGAAAAGACTAAGTTTGGAGGTTTTTGTCCGTTTTTTCTCCACATGATCTAGATTTTGAAACGGACACCTAGTTTTACTTGTAACGTTCAATAAGTCACAGTTTCTGTGTTACTTTGAATATAAATTTTTGACTTGACTTTGACATAGTAATTGACTAATATTAATTTACTACACATCACATTTGTTTTTCCTTTGTACTTGTTTATGTTACTTGTTATGCCTTTTTTTCTTGTGATGTGTTAATTTGTCCCAATAAAAGTCTTTCTTCTTCTTCTTCACTACGTCAATTACTCACACATACACTGTAAAAACAGTAAGCGATGTGCAAACGATCTGTAACTATGTTTACGTTACCACCAAATAGATCTGTGCGGACTACGAGTATACACTGTAAAGACAGTAAACGATGAGCAAACGATCTGTGACTATGTTTACTTTACCGCCAAAATAAAAGATTTTAAATAAAAAATAAAAACCGACTTCGAAATACTACAGCACTAAAAAGTTAGGGAGTTATTGTAGAAGTATAATTGGGAGTCGGTGCCCAAAATGTATGTGCTGGTCATGAAACCGGTTGTCGGAAACTTTGTTGCTTTAAAATTTAATGCTCTCTATTTTCATCTCCGAAAGTCTTCACCAGAACATCACCAAATTAACTTGGGACTACTTTTACGCTATATTATTAAACATACGGGTATTACTAAACGATGGGCCGTATTAGGCTTTATTTACTGCTGTCCATTGAAGAGTTCCGTTCTCCATCTCTGAAAGTCTTCATAAGATCTTCACCAAATTAAAATGGGACCAATGGGACTGTGAGGGGCGTTGCCTCCTCAACAACTGAAACCACCAGAAGGGATTTGCAGGATGTAATTAGGTATGCGAGAAAATTCGTGTCAATAAGAACGAGAGACTTGAAAACCACTGACTCTTGACAGATGAGCCGGGCGGCGGCGGCGGGAACATTCCGCCGGCCAGCACGCGTGAGGCGCGCGAACGCTCCATGTAGGGTGCACTACAGGACGTTATATCTATTCGAACAAAAAAGAATTGTCCCAATCGGTTAAGATTTAACAGTTGATGACCTCCTCCTTTTTTAATCGATTAAAAATATGCGGATTATACTCTCTAACTGTTAGCATGGAACATGGCATGGAAAACATCGTGAGGAAACTGATCACCCACTATGAGGCTAACCCCCAGTTTCTCGTACACTAACACGCTATTAATCTACTGTTAACAACTGTCAATTGTCCCACTTTGGACAGAAAAAACCACTGACAGCTGTAAACAGTAGATTAACCGCTTGTTAGTGTACGAGAAACCGGGGGTAAGTGCGGATATCCCAGATCTAAAAGAATTTAGCCCTAGTCTAAAATATAATTTCTGGTCTGGACGCGGTTCGGTCATCGTCGATTTGTAGGAAACAGGTAAGTTGGTTACTGTTCGGCCGTTTTTAAAAATGTAATAAAAATGCAATTCCCGGATGATCGCGTTTCGGTCGCCCGTCAAAATGCATATTATTTTGTTACAAAAATAAATAGAATGGCGATCGCGTTTTGGATACTTTAGAAAAACAATGGCACGGGGAGACATAGAGTTAGATACTTTCAAACATGGCCGGCGCCTTAACATTACTTGGGCGCACCATTGTATATTTGTATCTGCCTGGCAGTAGCGCTTGTGTACCTACCATTATAAAAGATCTACCTAGCCTCGCCCTTTCTTACGTCTACCAATACGCCAAAGGTAGATGGGAGTGCCACAGAGATCTATTTTGGGGCCGTTCCTTTTCTACGTATATGTAAATGATTTGCCGTTCATGGTTCAAAATATGTCAGAGATAGTATTGTATGCAGATGACACGTCACTTATTTTTAAGATTAAGAGACAATAAAATGACCTTGCGGATACAAATAATGCTCTCTCTAAGGTACTATATTGGTTTACTTCTAATAACTTATTATTAAATTAAAAAAAGACAAAATGTATAAAATTCACACTACCAAATGTCAAAATGGTTGACAGCAATGTTATATTGGGGAATGATAAACTAGACCTTGTAGAAGAAACTGTATTTCTGGGTATCACAATTGATGCAAAGCTTCAATGGGGTCCTCATATAGGAAAATTGGCAAATAGGCTCAGTTCTGCAGCATACGCAGTTAAAAGAATCCGGGAACTAACTGATGTCGCAACTGCTAGGCTTGTTTATTTTAGTTACTTCCATAGTATTATGTCCTATGGTATACTACTGTGGGGTCGGGCAGCAGACATTGAGACCATCTTCGTCCTGCAGAAGAGAGCGATCAGATTCATATATCGCACCACTAGTTAAAAACTCCGGTAACTCAAAAAACCTTATTTTTCAGAAACGACGAAAAACTGACTTTAGAATGCCTGCGATAGATATAAAAAAATTAACAATACATCCATGAAGGTCGATTTTTTTAAAGATTTTTCAAAAAACTCATATTTTTATAGTCCGGTTAAAACCTGAGAAATATGGATTTTTTGAGTTACTCTAGTTTTGTACCAGCAGTGAGCCACTTTTTTGAGCACTAAGTGAAGTTACTTTACTTTATGTGAATGAAAAAGTAGTTGCATTAGTTTTCGCCCCAAAAATAAGTTGATATTTTATGGGGTGTTTTGAGTTAGTCCATAAACGGGTGGTATATTTTTATTACTAATAGTTTTAGTGTACTAGGACACTTACTTTATTGAAATAAAACAGAAGAATTTGCAATTCAAACAAACATTTGTTATTTATTAATGAAAATTAATAAAATCAAGACTCTAAAAGTTAAGGTAAACTGTTGTTTATGTGAGAAACCTTTATAAAATAAAAAGGCAGTTCTAAAAACATCAACACTTTTTCCTAATGAAATTGAAAGCACTCTCAAAAACTATACAACAATATCCATGTTTTATTAAAAATTCAAATGCCTTAAAATAAGCAGCGACTTGTATTAGGTAACTACCTACTAAATAAAATAAAAACATTAATACGATTCAGTACCTACAGAATCCTAAAAATCAACTAAATCAACTAAACATCACTTATATATTTCTTTTACAATTATAATGCAGTCTCAAAAATTTGAACAGTCAACAGGTTTTGTTTAAACATTTAAATGCAGGCTTAAGACTTTATAATTTTTATAAAATATTATAAACTAGTATAAACTAAATGATCACTATTATTCTCTTAATTCTTGCTTACTCTCTTCTCTAATAAAATTAAAAGCAGGCTAAAAAACTACAAAATTCTACATCTCTTCGGTGTTCATCATCATAATCATCATCAGCCACTTGTCGCCCACTGCAGGGCATAGGCCTCCCTCGTAGTTTTCGTAACCATAAGGGGTTTTGCCATAATCGCCACGCTTGGCAGGCGGGTTGGCGATCGCAGTATGCAGTTGGAATCTCAGGAAGATGCGGCTGCCCGTCTTCTGATAATTTATTTCCTTAGTCTCCTTCTACGACATCCACGGAATTAAATGTAGTGACGCTATTCTTAACTGGCTGGTCAGGAACCTTTTTTTGTTAATCATTTCCATGATGAGTTTTACTCTGTCTTTCATTTTCCTAAAAGTAAGTAATGTTCACAAAGTTAAATAAATCACGTAAACTCAAGCCACTAAAAAAACACAAAATCAAGTACAAGCAATCGAAATTTCATAAGAAATCAATGATCTGACTTAAATCGTTTTAAAACAATACACAGTTCTCTGCTAAAAACTAATTTATCTCATTTAACAAGCAAATTAAACGAAATTAAACTTACTTTCAACAAAAGCAGCGTAAGTCTTAATTTACTTTTTCAGTCGTTCAAAGGTGGGTATTTCGAAATAGCAAAAAAAAATATTGCGAGAAAATATCATCAAAACCCCCGCAACCCAAAATCAATCATTACTTTTAACACTGAAATTTCAACAAACCCCAATCAAGTCGAAATATAACTTGAAACTTTCCTGATAAATTTCACATAAGCTGCAGAAACTCAAAATCTGCCAGTATTAATACGACCTCCTCGCATTATGGCCGGCTGGCAACTAAAAATGGCGGCGTAGTGAACGCACCTTTCGCGCGAATTCATACACCTTAAGTAACGTTTAGCGCCATCTCTTGGTAACGGTTAAAGGTATCCTTATAGGAGTTATATCCTCAGGTTGGGCATAAGGTCAGGAGGTCAAAAATGTAGCTAACTCAATTTTGGCATTTTTGAGTTACCGGAGTTTTTAACTAGGGGTGCGATATAAGCTAGGCAATAGAGATTCGTTAAGAGATTTCTTTAAAGAAACTAACATCCTAACAGTTGCTAGTCAGTATATCTATGAAAATATTATGTATGTTAGGAAAAATATCAGTGACTTTAAAACTGTAGGTAGCCAACACAATGTAAATACTAGAAATAGACATAAACTTTCGTTCCCAATATTTAGGCTGGCAAAGGTTAATACATCCTTTATGGGGCATTGTATACGTTTCTACAATAAGATCCCTGAGGATATAATAAGCTTGCCAGAAACGCGGTTCAAAAAATATGTGAAGCGCACTTTGTGCCAAAAAAGCTACTATAACATTAAAGATTATTTAGATGACAATGATGTCTGGAATTAAAGCCAGTTCAATGCATGAGTTTTAGAACATTTATATAAATCCTGTAAATTGAGGACTTGAAAAGACTAAGTTTGGAGTTTTTGTGTCCATTTTTTCTCCAAAATGATCTAGATTTTGAAATGGACACCTAGTTTAACTTGTAACGTTCATTAAGTCGCAGTTTCTGTGCTACTTTGAATAAAAAAAATTGATTTTGATTTTGATTTTATAGTGAAAAAGGTCTTTTCTTCACTAACAATTGTTTAATTAGTCTTTCTAAATGTATTGTTTTGGCAACAAGCAAGCAAAGTCAAGACTATGGTAAGGTAAGTAAGATAAGTGCCAGTGAGACAGCGTACTTGCTTTGGAAATACATATTGTTGTCTCTTTCTTAATTTTTTAGTGCATCACACATGCTGACTTTATTGACAGCATTTAGTTGTTAGCAAAAATTTGCAACGTGCTCATGTGGTTGTTCAATATGGATGTCCCAATCCCTGGTTCAAGTACAAACAAACAAAAAGAGGGTTTTGGTTTTAAACCGAACTTACGTTTTTTTTATTTAGATATTGTTTTATGTTTTATTAGGTTTCCACGAGCACTGTATCCGATAAAAGTGTACTTTAATTATATTTTTGTGAGGTGATTAAAATATTATTTTCACTGATTTAGATATTTTGTAGGTAAACTATTTTGATATTGCTGATTGCTTTAATTAAAATTTAATCGGATTTGTTTTATATATATTTTAATACTTTTGTAAGAATATAAAAAGAGTTGAAATTATCGCTGTGATTATTTAAAATAAAACATGATCGAAGCAACTGTTTATTTTTAGAATTCCTGTGTTTTTTTCTGACAAGTTAGCTTAAAAAAAACTGCGTTAAAAATTAAATCTACAGTAAACATATTTTATGTGGAATATAGTCGCATAATCGCAACACTATGTCATTATTTTTCGCTAATCTGGGTTCTAAAGTAAAGTATTTTAACTCTTTGTCTTCGCATTTTGGGATTTGCCAAGATCCCAGGCCAAAGGTACATTTTATTTGTATTTATATTAGGACTAGGTATCAATCAGCTCCCGAAGTTGTAGACGAATACGTCTACTTAGGACAAACAATCCAACTAGGCCGGTTCAACTTCGTGAAAGAGATCGATCGTCGAATCCAACTCGGCTGGGCAGCATTCGGGAAACTTAGAAAAGTCTTTTTGTCTAATATACCTCAATCGCTCAAGACAAAATTATACAACCAGTGTGTGTTACCAGTGAAGACTTATGGCACTGAAACGTGGTCTCTCACTATGGGCCTCATAAGAAGGCTCAAGGTCACGCAACGAGCTATGGAAAGGGCTATGCTCGAAATTTCTCTACGAAATCGAATCAGAAATGATGAGATCCGTAGACGAACGAAAGTCGTCGACATAGCCCAGCGGGTTAGTAAGTTGAAGTGGCAGTGGGCGGGGCATATAGCACGCAGACCTGCAGATGGCCGATGGGGCCGAATAGTTCTCGAATGGAGACCACATATCGGCAAGCGCAGCGTAGGACGACCAGCCACAAGATGAACAGATGACCTCATCCAAGTGGCAGGAAGGCGCTGGCCGCGCCCAACCGGTCTTTTTGGAAATCCATGGAGGAGGCCTATGTCCAGCAGTGGACTTCTCGTGGCTGAATGATGATGATGATGAATCAGCTTCCGTCCTACCTAGCAGATAGTATGGTACCAAGGCATAAGAAAACAAGATAGGTCTTCTGATGATGAAGGATTTATAGGCCTTGACAATGAGTGAGTAATTTTAGCGATGTAAGTGACCCGCACGTTTTAAGAGAATAATGAGTAAGTTTTCTTATAATTTAAAGTAAGTAGTATAAAGGGTCCTACTACGCCAAGTCTAATAGAAAAGTTAATCCATGGGTTCACTGTAAAATAATAATTTAGGCCGAACTGCGAGTGTTGTGACCCAAAGAAATTAAATCATTTTTATTTAAATATTTGGAGTGTCCGAAACGCGACCACCCGGGAAATGCATTTTTATTACATTTTTAAAAACAGCCGAACGGCGAACAACTTGTTTACTACAAATGGAAGATGACCGAACCGCGTCCAGACCGAATTTCTGTGCACTAGGGGGAGATAGCCTCAAAATTACAATTGAGTGTTCTATGCGTCATCTATACCACAAAGGACATAAAAACACACTCACATACCTAATAAACCACAATGAAAATATTTTGTCGGGATTTCACAGGTCTCAAATAATGCGAAATATGAAACTGGTCTAATAATAAAAAAAAATTTATGTCGTTTATTCATGAAAAACTTAACGTTTTCTAAGAAGTCTATAGACACATATTTAAAAACATTAATTTACGGGACAACTCAATCAGAACTGTGAAATGCTTTGAACATTATAAAGAGTCACTGGCACCTTGTGACGTGACAGTTTATTTCCAATTCATTTAGAGCGTGTTTAATCCACGTAACTAGAATTACTTTTCGATATTATGACAAGCCAGTATTAGTCGTAAATAACTATTATTTAACCATTATTTTTGTGCAAGATCTCCATTTACTGCCTCGTTAGTCTAGCGATATCACGTCTGATTACCATGCCGGAGGTCGTGGGTTCGATTCCCACTGGGTGCTGCTGCACGTTTGTACAAATGGTCTCAGTCTGGATGTATTTCCGTGTGTGGGATGTCCTTGCCTGGTTACCATTGCACAGGGTATCCTGGTTGATTGATTGGACAAGTGATTGTGTTGTGTGGAAGTTATTTATTTAGTCAACTTATGGAATCCGAGATGCGCTGATTGTAGACCTACTGTAAGCTGCCGGGGAAGACCCGGCAGCTTACACTAGATAAAGTAACTCTGCTACTATGGAAAAAGCACCAACATCAGGTATTTCATAAATGCAGGTACCAAAAACATTAAGCTCAGACTAGTTTTTGCAGAACAAGGAAATCACGTTCGATTCGTTGTGTCGTTATCCTAATTTTATGTAATATAGATACTTATTATGCTGCACTACGATAGCAATTAATGTAGAATAAAAACGCAGTTCAAGAATGCCATCTAACGTCCTTGGACTTTCAAAAAAACATTGGTCATGTGCGAGGCAGATCCGCGCACAGACGGTTTCGTACCTACATAGTATATAAGTTGGTCTTACTTAGTAAAAATGTGTTTTTTTTTTCATTCGGTTCGGGACCCTTAGCAGAATCCTAACGCACGCTCGGCCGGTTTTTATCATTTGTTATTACTATACTTACTAAAGAAAATGCACAAGTAGCAGACCAAGTTTGACAGTTTTTGTTATGTATTCTGGTTTTTGCAATAGAACTAACACAAAAAATCTTAAATACCTTAAGATTTTTAAAATACCTTTCATGTATACATTGAACATCCCTAACTTAGCCGCTTAAGTTATTGTCACTTTTTGTATTTTTTTATTATTTGTTGAGCCATTCCCCACAATAACGTATACCTAGTAAAAATGTCATCTGGGTACATAATACGGCTCAAGAGAGCCTTCAGGTACGGAACTCTAATAACAGACGAGTGCGAGTAGAACTCATGCCCTGAGGGTTTCTCACAAGCTTTTTACACATAATTACTTTAGAAGAACAGTGTAAACGACTGCCAATATGTCTTCAATATTTTTTATATGGAAATGACAACGTTTTTCGGATAGTTTTTTTCAAAGCAAAAATTTGTTGCTTTGACAAATTTCGTCAACGTGAGTAGGTACCTACTCCGTAGGTTTTTATACTAAGTTTGATTGTATGACATTTGTACAAGCTTGATTTTTTACGTCCGTTGAGTTCAAGAGACCCTAAGCCTGTATTTTATATTCATTTTAACTTGATTGCTCAACCCGTTTTTGAAAAACCGGGTCTTGCTTTACATACAGACTGATGATCAACAAAAAGATCCTATAAAGATTTCGCTTTTTTTACTTTTGAGGCGCAGAACCCTAAAAATAAAAAATACGCAACGATTTGCAACTTTGAGCCGAGCACTTCGTCACAGTACAAATAAAGGACTTCGTTGTCCGGATGCCAACAGTAGGCGGAAATGTAATTCAAAGCCTTAGTTCAATTTATTCAAATTTATATTAATCAAAATGTAAAAACATTTTCTGTAACATTTTCGCGATGCACATAGTCATCTTGATTGTGATAAAATTTATGCATTAAGTGGTAAAGGTAGGTCCCGCCTGCTGAGGTTTTAAATTCATTGGAGTCTTACGGTCGTATTTATACAAACTCGATTCCTTAAAACACTTCAAAAACGCCGATTAGAGTAGTCTGTGGTAGAGATTTCACAAGAAAAAGACTTAGCCACAGGTAAAATAAACAGAGTTTTAAAGGAATCGTGTTTTTATAAGGCCGCTAGGCTTTGTTTGACTTTTGAGCGGTCCGGTCCGGTTCTTTGTTTTATATGAAGTTTTGTTTTGTTTTTCACTGTCTTCCCTCTGTCATCACCATGTGTGAATTTATGTAAGTATAAATTTTTTAATCGCGTAATCGTTATGGAAGCATATAAAATGCGTCATAAAATCTTGTGATAAAAGTTTCTTATTATTCACATTGTGTCAGCTACACACAGTTTCAAAATTACTGATTATGTCCTTTATTTGAGTCCCAATTTAGAAATTGGGTCATAAACCGGGAAGCCCGGTTCCGTGAATCCATGGAGATTTTTCAAAGAAGATTTTCCGAATCATGACCTTGTAAAGCGTAGAATTATTATTGGCAAGTAACATTGGCGGACAGGGTTGCTCGTGCAACGTGGTTTAGGTGAATAGGTCATGGTGCTTCATATCACGCTGCATGTCTCGTTATATTATACTCACTATTGCTGAAGGTAGTAGAAAACTTATATAAGTGAACGAAAATCGTGGTATTAAATATACTCCTTCCGTGATTATTTGTTACTCTTTATGTTTTATTAATTGATTGATTGATTTTACCAAGCGACAACGTCACGATAGTGGCAAAAATGCTGCTAAGAACAAAATACCTATGAAAAGTCAGTCGTTTGAAGCGACCGCACATTTGGATGTAAATTAATTTGAAACGTTGTGGACGTTTTTACTACAATATTTTTTTACTCTGTGACATTTTTTGCTGTAAGGTGATGGTCGCGTCGTCCGTTTGAATAGATATTAGGGGTGTTCTCGTGTTCAACGGGTGTACAAGACACTAAATTATAACATTTGAGAGTGTCGTTTCAGCTAACATCAATAGCACACGGGTAAAAAGCTTGCTTCACGGAGGCGAAACTTAGTATCGATTTCCGACATGTACCAACATTTATGAATTTGTAGTAGCAATACTAGGTAACGGTGAAGGATAACATCTTAGGGAAACCCGAGATTGTATACAAATCCATACCTCAAAATAGACAATCCACGATAGGCTTACGTAGTGAATTGGGAAACACTCCGTATATGTCGTCTATTTTGTAGTAAAATATTTTATTATCCAGGTTTATTATGCTGAATGACCAACTACGCGCTGTCCTATGAAACACGATTATAAAATGTAAATCCTTGAGATCAGACCATGAAATTGGTTTTAATTAATCTGGACAAGTAATTAACTTAGATTCGTCTTAAGTTAATATGGGCGCTTCGTTTATTATTATTACTTGTATACCTAGCTAATTGAATTTCATGCGTCTAGGCTAGCAATTACTAATTTTATAATAACCTTTATTATAATGGACACTAAAAACGCAAAACAGACAAATTGCTGCAGTTGAACAATAAGTAAAGCGTTCGCCGGGGTCGCCTTGACCCAAGCTCTGAACAGGCTATGTTCTAGACGTGAGTAGTACTAGTACGCGAACGAATGCTTCAAAATGAAGGACTTCACTTCGTAAATCGACGCGTTCATTCAATATACCTTATTGCATCTCCTTCACCTCAACAGCTCGCATATTAGTTCACACTTAAATATTACGGTCGAGTGACAAACGAAGTTCTTCGGTCCTTACCGAAAATCCCTTGAGCTACGAATCAAAATGCTTTGTCTCATGGGATTCTCGTTCTCGCCATCCATCGTTCTCTCGCTTGTAGTAGACATAGAGCGTAATGACATTTTAATTTAAGTACTTAACTAAACTGTATAAAAAGTTTCACCTGTATTTGTCAGTTTAACAACTCATTTTTGAATCGAAAACACGAGAGCTGAAACGAAACGTGAGCTAATTAGCTACTGAAGAAGAACTACTTCTTTGAACAAAATGAACTAAGCCTTTTTTTTCGGTGAAGCGTTTGTCGCACGTCTATTGCGTTCGCAGAACCGCGTGCGCGAACGCATGCGTCTAGTTCACTCTGCCCCTACAGCACGACGCAGCGATAATTGTTTTTACTATTGTCCTGTCGGCTAATAATAGGGGCACCTAGTTTTTTCCCCCTTACTACGTGAAGAAAAATGGCGCTACGCTGCCGCGCGATGAAACGTTTGTCACGATGTCGTGGCGCAAGAGCAAGTTTCCTGAGAGGTGGTAGCGGAGCGGTAAAACGCAGGCTTTTCATTCGGGAGGTCGTGGGTTCGAATCCTGACATTGGTACATGCCGGGATTCAAACCCAATGAATTTCTAAGTTACGTACATTTGTGAAGTTATAGTAGCTACTATAACTAATAGTAGCAATACCACTCGCTAACTGTGAAGGAAAACATCGTAAGGAAACCCTAGTGTCTGAGGTATATACATTCCTCAGCAATGGCCCAACTATGAGGCTAAGTGCGGAAATCTCCAGTCGAACTAGAACTAGAGAGCAGGTTTCCTTAAATTGGGATTTTCAGAGAGGTCCGGTGAAACTTAAGGCGGTAATTCATCTCATAAACATATTTTTTTATCAGATCAACTCCATAATATAGAATATAAAAACCGGACAAGTGCGAGTCGGACTCGCTCTCGAAGGGTTCCGTACTATTGTCTATATGTTATAGTCAAAGTCCGATACACAGTCTCTTTGCGGAAGGACTGGTTTATCCTAGGTTTGGCCAAAGCCATCAGGCAATCCCCGAAATACATTTCAATTTCGCCCTTTGCCTGAAGTATTTTTAGTCAAACCCAGGAGCTCCTAACTTTTCAGTCAAACGTCGAAAGTAAATTATTCTGTTTCGGTTTTGGCCTAGTCAATCCTAGAAGCGACTGCAAAACTCGGTCAAACGTTGATCTGAACATGTTTCGCATAATTTTACTGCGTCAAGTTTTATTAAGACAAACGTTTATTATGCTAACGTTTTATTTTGGCAAGTGTTATATAGCAAATAATTGTTTGATTAAATTTATATTTCGCATTTTGTTTGTTAGGTCAGTACACATAAGCAAAAATAGGTTCGAGTGTTAGTTCTTTTTTTTTATATAAAAGCGAAAAAAAATATTTCACTAAAAAACTTAGTTTTGTGTCAAACTTAAACTTACTCGTCAAACCCCGATTTAATAAAATTGTGTTTTGACGTTTGCCTGACCAAATTAGTCTCTCCCAGGTTTGACGAAAATTGTTTAGTCAAAGGCCGAAAATTTACATTTGTTTGGGCTTTGACTAAGTCATTCAGTCTGACCTGAGGATTGACCAGTCCAACCTAGGAGCGCCGGAGCTTCGGAGTTTGCCTATAACATATATAACATTTGAATATTTCAAGCGTCTACTTGTTGCCGTCATTAATATCGAGCAAAAAAATAACGTTTGTTGTATGGGATAACACCTTCAATGTTTATCTTATTCTATTTTTATTATTTTTTGTTATAGCGGCAACACATCATCTGTGAAAATTTCAACTGTCTAACTATCACGGTTCATGAGATACAGCCTGGTGACAGACGGGCGGACGGACAGCGGAGTCTCAGTAATAGTGTCCCTTACTCTTTGGGTACGGAACCCTATAAATGTATCAACCGTGACCAAATAATTGCTTTAAGGAAGTATGAAATTTTTTATATAGTTTTCGACATTTTAAAATTGCTCCCACAATAAAAAAAGTATAAAAGAGTAGAAGTAAACATAACCGAAAACGATTTTTTTCTAAACAAGATATATCATAAAACAAAATCCCATCAAAAACATAAATGTACAAAAATCTAAGTCTTGCTTCCACCGTCAAAAGTTTTTCTTATTTTATTTTATTTATTAAGGCACACCAACAGCACAACTACATTAAAGGTTAATTAAAAGTAATAGGGCTGGCGTTTGTGCCAATTACAGGTGCACTCACAGGTTTGCACTATTGGCTTATTCTAATAAACTATATATATATATATATATATATACATATATATATATATAAATCAGTGTAAGGATGTAAATATATATATATATTTACATCCTTACACTGATACTGCGTCCGTCCGAAAAACCGACTTATGGCGTCCACCACTTCCCGTGGTTTTAGGAGCAATATCTCGATGTATATTGGCTTATCTATCTCATCTAATGATCGTGGTCAACTTATTTTTTCGATAAGAGTACAACTGTGGATATTCAAAATCCAGTCATAACGCTATACTTATTGCGTCATTTACATTTCTGCGTCCGGGTGTATATTTTTTGTATATTATGAACCATAATGATAATCTTATTACGTCTATAGAAATAACGATTAAGTGCGCGTCCTCTAATATACAACTGTTTAATAAAATTTAATCTGGTATACTTCATGCATCCATTTTGAATTTGGTGCCAATTCAATTCAATTCAAATATTTTTATTCATTGTAAAAACAGAATGTTTACTTAATGAACGTCAAAGTTGTTAGTTTCACAATTAATGGATTATGTGGAGAAGAAGCTAACAAAGAAACTCCACATTTATTCTTTTCAAAACACGTTTTAACTTAATTAACAGAGTTTTCAACTTAAAATATTAGTCATGAATGTGTTGAACACTAGTCACAATCGTCCTTTAAATAATATTAATCTACTGTTTAATGCCAAACTTTGTCTTCTAAATAATCCTTGATGTTAAGTAAGCCTTTTTGCACAAAATGTGCTTAACACATTTTTTAAATCGCGTTGGAGGTAACTCTAATATATCTTGAGGAATTTTGTTGTAGAACCTTATACAGTGCCCCATAAAGGATGTGTTAACTTTTGCAAGTCTAAATAGTGGAAATGACAATTTATGTTTATTTCTAGTATTAACATTATGGTGGCCACCAACATTTTCGAAGTCTGATATTTTTTCTAACGTACATAATATTTTCATAAATGTATTGACATGCAACTGTTAAGATGTTGGTTTCTTTGAAGAAATCTCTTAGCGAAACCCTACTACCTAACTTGTAAATAAATCGGATGGCTCTCTTCTGCAAGATGAAGATAGTCTCAATATCTGCTGCCCGGCCCCATAGTAGTATACCGTAGGACATAATACTATGGAAGTAACTAAAATAAACAAGCCTAGCAGTTGCAACGTCAGTGAGGTCCCTAATTCTTTTCACTGCATATGCTGCAGAGCTAAGTCTGTGTGCTAATTTTACAATATGTGGACCCCATTGTAGTTTTGCATCGATTGTGATGCACAGAAATACAGTATCATCTACAAATTCTAATTTTTCATGTCCAATTACTATGTTGTTCTCAACTACTCGTACGTAGGAAAACTTTATACATTTTGTCTTTTTAGAATTTAGCAGCAGATTATTTGCTGTGAACCAATCTAGTACTTGCGAGAGAGCATTATTTTCATCGTCAAGATTATTTTCTTGTCTCCTTATTTTAAAAATAAGTGACGTGTCAACAGCAAATAACACTATCTCAGACATTTTTTGTACCATAAACGGTAAATCATTTATATAGACTAGGAAAAGGAGCGGCCCTAAGATAGATCGCTGCGGGACTCCTATTTTTACAAGTGAACCCGAGGATTTAATACGATTTACGTCTGCTTTTTGGACCCTTCCTTCTAAATACGATCTTAAAAGATCTAAACCTGCACCCTTTATTCCGTAGTGTTTTATCTTTAGGAGTAGCGTTTCGTGGTCTACACAATCAAATGCTTTTGATAAATCACAAAATCCTTGCGATCCTCCCACGCGCTGAAAATATGTTTAAGTAACATAACTCCGGCGTCTGTTGTATTCCGCCCTTTAGTAAAACCAAATTGCTGGCTATGAAAGAGTTGGTAATTATTGAAATACGTAAGTAATTGATCTAAGATGATCTTCTCAAATATTTTACTTAATACTGGTAGTACTGAGACGGGCCTAAAATTGGTTGGATCGTGTTTATCATCGCTTTTAAATAAGGGTACTAGTCTACTATATTTCATGAGGTTCGGAAATACTCCCTCATCTACACATTTATTGAAAATTTTTGCTAACGGTAAAGCTAGGACATGGATCACTGAACTAACAATTTTTACTGACATACCCCACAAGTCCTCGGTTTTTTTAAGATTCAATAATTTAAATTTTTTAAGAACGTTATTGGGCTCAATGTAACTAAATGAGAAATCGTGTTCGCACGAGGAGACATGGTCTTTTAGTAAGGTTGTTGCACGATCAGGTGACGAGTCTAACGGAGCTGTAGTCACGATTGGAACATTAGTGAAGAACTGTTCATATGCTGCAGCGATACCTTCATTTGTCGTTATTATTTTGTCATCAATCTTAAGCGAAATATCTCGGTCTCCTAATTTTGTTTTACCCGTTTCTCTATTTATTATTGTCCAAATTGTTTTAATTTTATTCGGTGACTGTAAGATTTTATTCTTTATATGATCGCATTTAGTCTTATGGCAGACGGCCTTAAAAAATTTGGAATATTTTTTGACGTGCTGTATGAATTTGGTGTCATATGTATAAGTCTTTTTGTCATATAGTTCATAAAGTGTGTCTCTACTGTTCCGGATACCCGAGGTTGCCCATTCACTAAATCCTACTTTATTCTCATTATTTGTTAGCTGCCGCAATTTAAAAACTTTTTCAAAACTACCCGACAATTCTCATTATTTGTTAGCTGCCGCAATTTAAAAACTTTTTCAAAACTACCCGACACGACTTTAATGAGCATTAGCATTTTGGTAATTTTCTTGAGTTTTTATGCTACTTTCAAGGTCTACTTTAGATGACTCTAATTTTTTACTTGTTACGGGCCGGCAGAGGATAACCTGTTCTGCGTTTTTTCTATCTATTTCAAAATGAACAATTTGACCACTGTGGTCTGACTTCAAACAATTTACTGTAGAATTATCTGAAAAGTCGCAATCGCAGTAAACATTATCTATGCAGGTGGCAGTAGTTTCGGTTATTCTAGAAGGCTCCAAGAAAATTAAATTAAAATTATTGTCAATTTGGTATTTAAAGCCGAGTCTACCAATAAGTCGATATTGAAGTCACCACAGACTATGACTTTCTTATTACTGCTAGAGGCTACCTTCAAAACATCCTCTAATATTGATTCAAATGAACTGTAATCGCTGGTAGAGGGCCTGTATATGGCTACTACAATGTGTCTAGACAGTTCAACACATGCTTCATTATAGAAATATGTATTTTAAACACATGCATTAAAAAATAAACCCGACGCAAATAGGTAGGGACAAATAGGTGCATTTATTAATAAGTAAACTTTGAACAAGCAAAATCAATAAGTGTGTTGAGGCGTAATCAAAAGTATTTCTGTGGCTAATTTTGGTCACCGCTTGCAGCACATTATTGCTTTGGCTTGTTTCATCGACTCGATAAGAAGAAGAAGAATTTATGTCTTTAGGAGAAGCAAATTTTCTTCGCAAGTGGCGCTGTTGTTCAAGCTATAGGCACCTTAAGAGGGTAAAAACGGTAAACGCTCACTCCATACAAACGAAGTCCTGTTTTCTTTCTGGATAATACCTCTGGCTAAAAGCTATCATTATTCTTTTTCATGAAATCTAGGATTACTGACAGGACATGCACAATTGCAGTCCTAGATTTTATGAAAAGAAAACGATAGCTCTAGAGGGACAAAACATTTGTATAGAGAAAACGTTGACGGTCACGTGATCCCCTAGCCTCTTAATATAGTTTGTTTTTATTTTTAACCGACTTAAGGAGGTTCTCAATTCTTCGTGAAGTTTTATGATTTTTTATATGTGTACACTAATCAGTTTTATGATGTTTTATGTATACAGGTTGTTCGGTAGAGGAAGCGACAAAACAAATTGGGGGATTGGGGTACATGTTTTTTTTTCTCAATACCTTAATTACTGAGGTAACAAACAAAAACTGTTTTTTAAATAAAATCCATTGCATTAAAGTGCATTGTAACTTTTTTGTTTGTGGTTGTAATTGTACAAAATAAGTTTTGACCAGATCCCTGATGCATACAGTTGTCTAAAATAATTTAATTGGCACAAATTGAAAAAGTCACTCTTTATTTTCGACAACTGAATCTGGTCAAAACTTATTTTGTACAATTACAACCACAAACAAAAAAGTTACAAGCTGTCTCTACCGAACAACCTGTATAGGTACTCTAAAAAAAACCTAAGCTAAGACCGGTCTCAGAAATGTCAAAATGTACGTGATGTTGACATTTCTAAGACCAGTCTTTGCTTAATTTTCGTCTCTGAATGTCAGCCTAAGTCAACCTGGATACACCAACCCCCTTGCTAATAAAAAAGTTAATCCATGAACTAAGTTAAACCACACTGTTGTCACTATCGCGTGACAGTGATGTTTCATATGACAGTAAGAGACAGCAATGTGGCTTAACCTAATCCATAGATTCTGTTTTATAAGTAACCCCCAAATTACCAAATCAAAGTAATTTGAACCCCCGTTACATATAGAAAAATTATCATTGATAGAATAAACAACATTGTAGTCACTTTCACAAGGCCGGATTTTTCCATATATGATAGTAAGATATAAGACATCAATGTTGTTTGGTTTATCAAAGTAAAGTTTTAAACTTACAAGTAGTTTCTTTTCGATAATCACAGCGGTAATTATGCGTCCGCAAAGTCCACGCGCAAAGTGAAAAGAAACATAAATAAACAAACGGTGTCGCGTCGCAGTACTCGCAGTACTCGCGCGAAGTGGCAACGTTGCACACAAATTAGGCACGGACGTGGGAGAGGCGGTAAAATGTACAAAAATATTCGCCAAAAAAATATACGGCAGATCAGCGCCTCTAGCGGCAAATCGGTGAACCTCAATATACTCTTCCAGACACTTTCCAAAAAAAACTGCGCCCGGCCAACTTTTTGCCTATAGATAGCTAGAAATAATAGCTATGTTCTGGCAAATTTTGAAGGAAAACAATCTTGCGTCCGTATATCGGACGCAGTAAGTCGGTGGACGCAGTATTACTATGGGATTTTTTGGGGGTGGACGCAGTATTTCTACCAGGATGTAAATATATATATATATATATATATATATAGTTGTGAGATGTCCATGTAAAGCCAAGTCAATTATTTTACTCAGTATTAAAACACGTATTCGTTTCAGTGAGTGTGAAAACACCTGTTCAACAACTTTGTCATACATTATTTCCTAATTACCTACGAACATTTAATGACAGTATCAATATTAAACATATTTATTTTTGAAATGTAAATAGTGTCTTGGCAATAGCACGGCAATAAGTATAATAATAATTCATTCATCTACCAAATTATAACTATCACAGATTTGTGCTGTTGCCGCACCGCATGCAAAAATTTCAACTCCATAGGCGTACTAGAAGTACTTTAAAAATCATGATGGTGATGAGTATGTCACCCACGTTTTAAACGAACTTTGAGTTGAGATATTTTATTATCATTAAATATAGGTACAAACTTGTAATTTGGAGGTCGAAGTAGGTTCCGTGAGAACTCTTAGTAACCGAAATTTCAGCCTTCTAGCTTTACTCACAACGAAGATACAGGGGGGTCAAAAGTGCCGCGAGTTGCTTCGAGAAAAGTATGGTGTGGAGTGCTTCTGTATAGCTCGACTTGGCGGCGGCACTCCGTGCCGCCAGATAAATAAAATAATAATGGCCAGTTTTGGAATTGAGAACTTCGCTAAGTAAATAGTAGTGGTGTCTGTTCGAATTTCTTAGAAAAGAGCGTGCCAGAACGTTACTTATTTATTTACTACCGATATCTCAATGCTCTGAGGTATTACTTAGTGAAACTTTCAATTCAGAAACCGGCCTTAAGAGCGTAAAACATGACGCTTCGACGCACACGATTTAGGTTACGTTACAGAACAAAAGTGACCAATAATTATCACTTTGCAAAAAATATATATTGTAAGTAAATTTATATTGCGGAGCCGTGTGAGAAATGTAAGAAAAGGCCTCGAAGCAGCGGGCAGTAGTATGCTGATGCCGATGAAGAGTTGTACTTTTGTTCTACTTTAGCTTAGTCTCTTAAATATCGTGTACTGTGAGGGTCAGTGCAATGTATGTAACTTCAATATAGCATCCATCACTGCGGTAAAATTTGATAAAGTAAACATCTTGGGGAACGGCAGACCCCTCGGGCGTGTCATGCTTTAGTTTTCTTATTATTCCGAAAAATCCATTATGCATTTGCCGAAGAACCGATAAATGCTGTGGTAAAGAGGTTCGCGAATTGAGACCACGGACTAACAAACACGAAGCATAGGACGCTAATGAGCCTGCTGATCCGACGATCTGATGGTAATTGTTAGCAGTGGCTGGATGAGGATGGGGGACGACAAAAATTTGTGGCACGGCTTTTGACCAGCTGAGGACAGATATGGGCTGATGGCTTGGATTAAATCGGAACTATTTGTTGTGTGTACAATTAAAACACAGGCCGATTCGAATGGGAGGGATCTTAAATTTAGTCAAGCACTGATTAGATTTAATTCAATCGTTCGTGTCGTGGCTGCAGCAAGGACCCTGTGACTTCCGCTCACGAATCGTTACGCTGCCTCTATTTCCGATCGGCTCAGATTTATTGCCTTTAGGGACACGATCTTGAAATGGTTTTCTCAATTCTACAGTACACATTATGAATGTTGGAGTATATCTAGCTGTTGGTCTGTTATGGTACCTTTTTACCACTGAACCGCTGAATATAGGGCTGACGAATATATTGAAGAAAGGACATAGGCTACCGTTTTAATCGCGGGCTTTAAAACGATGATGAAGGGAACGTTACCACTTGCTCCGAATCGGAAACTCGTCAACATGTGTGTGCATTCTTCCTATCCTAACTTATGGTACCGATATCTGGTTTTTGATAAAACATCCAAAGTCCAGACTCAAGGTTTGCCTGCGGGCCATGGAGCGCAGTATACCGGATCGACAAAATTCAGAGCACAATACCGCGCTCTAGAACCAAACCTGAGGTTGATAGAGCTGCAACCGCTAAGCTAAAGTTAAATTGGGCGGGCTACATAAGTCATATGACCCGAAACAAGTAGTAAAAATTTCCACTGACTATGTCAAACGAGATCGACCCGACTGGAGATGGTAGAGCAATCTCACAATCTTTGTACCGAGTTGACAGAAGCGGCCAGCAATAGGAAAAAGTGAAGAGTTATAGGGAAGGCCTTTGCCAAGAGGTGGGATACAGTCGACGGTGCATAAAAAGGTAAAAATCCAACTTACTTACTACTAACAAGTACTTGCTTAATCTCTTATTCTAAACACATAGGTACTATACGAGTGAGACACATGAAGGCAATTATGTAGGAGGTCATCAACTTATCTAGATATATTTTATACCTGATTTTAAAACCTGCTATATCAATGTCTAAGCAAATTAAGTCGGCAATAAATCGGAAAAAGGTGTTGGTGTTGTATAAACCATTAAGATTGTATAATCTAGATCGTGATTAAGTAGGTATTCATGAAATAAAAACCTAAGAGCCCTATCACACTAGCGATTTGCGAGCGTTTTGAAAGCGGTGCGATTGCGCAGCGAGTTCGCCGCGATTATCACCGTCGATGCCATTTTTTACAATTGCGTTCGACAGTCTACTTGAGTCATATCAAAGATAGGTGTGTAAGACGCATCGTTTAGAGGTGCAATCGTCGTTAATACAATGGATACAAAGTTATTTATAACCAAAACTCAAAATCGTCCCGTTACATGTGATACATAGTAGTTGCTCTCTCCCAGTGGATTACTTGATAATTAATCCTCCCAGACTCGTCATTGACCTGTATCTCTGCTTTCGAAGTAACAAAGGCAGCAGTAGTGTTCCTCGTCAGATCAATCCATTTTGCTACTGAGTGCCCAAAACGCAGAAAGCAAAAACGCAAAACGCGCAGCGTCGTCGCGGCGTCGTTGCAGCGTGCTCGCCGCGCAATCGCTATGCAATCGCGGCGAGCTCGCTGCGCAATCGAATCGCTTTCAAATCGCTAGTGTGTCAGGGCTGTTAAGGTAAACTCAAGATTCAGGAGTGCGAAATTGTATTATCATCTTTGTCACAAAATTACAGGCACCTAGCGATGTAAGTTGGTGCAGAAGGTTGCAATACAAAAAGCAGACACATAAAAAATAACAGAATCTATATACCTACCTAATTACAACAAGAATAAAAAAAACAATAATGTAAAAAAAAGGAGGATATTGTGCCTCCGTGGCAACAAAAACTCTTTGTGTGCTTTACTCAGACTAAAATTATTCATTTTAATTTTGTCACCGGAGATTATAAATAATCTTGAGAAACGTTGCCATAAAGTTTTTTTTTTTTAATCACAACTTTTGTGTTCCGTTATAGATAAACTCTTAGTGACATTTTCTATTAATATTGTTAATATTTCTAGTTTTAATTATTTCATGTTTAATTAAGAAGAAGCTTCTTCTTTCGTGTCGAAAGCGTCGACTCCTCCTTGGGCATCTCGCCCAAGAAAAACGCGCCACTGCGATTGCGGTGTGTGAACCTTCCATGAGATCCCGCAAGCAGCACTGTGAAGCTTCAGGGCAGACATAACGATGCGATGTTGTTTGTGCAGCTCCACATTGTCACCAGATTTCTGTATCTTCAGGCAGGATCGCCCATCTTTTAAGGTTATCCCTCGATCGAGCAACACCTCCACGTAGATGGTTAAGCAATCGAAGCGGAGTACGCTAACCCTGTCTGGAATAATTCTGTGCATACTGGCCGTGTCGACGTGGCTCTGAACATGACCTGCCATCTGATCACGGGCTGTTTGAGGCCGACTCCGACCGCCAAGCTGCACCTGCTTGCCAGAATAGCGCCACCAGCAATCTGCAGAGAGGCTGCCGCTGCCACAGAACGGTGGAGACCAGAGAACAGAGAAAATAAGTTATGTTCTGTGGTGGAGACAAGCGAATGATAATGACCGCCATCCGATGCATAAACACGTTCGAACAAAGAAGCGACTAAAGTCCCGAAAAAGTTTCATTACCTTTAAACCACTAGACGGGTAGACACCGGCAGAATTCCGACTACGTAGATAGAAGGAGCAGACAAAACACCCACCTGACTTTGTCGAGCCGGGCGGAGTCACTTCCGCCTGGAGGGCTTGAGCAGTGGAGAGTATGGAAATCGCTTAACGGTCTACGCTGAGGTGTTTCAAGTTTTCGCTTTCAAATTGTGAAACTTAGTTATACCTGTGGTTATACCTTAATGATTTTTTCAAATTCAGCCGCAGATGACTTGGCTGCAGAACTCACTGGCTGCAAAACTTGGCTGAATGGTTTCAGATACCCACCACTGACTTGTTTCGACCTGCCACATTACGAGGCACTGACACGGTGGACACAGTGATAGCCGACCTCCGATATGACAAAACACTACAATAAGAAGAGTTAAAATATTTCTTTTAACAGTTTTTTAAGCCAAATATACTTAACAGGAAATCGATGTGTACTGTATACTCTATAAAGATTATATTACGGGTTACTTTGCGATAAAATGTCAGGATTGACCGTACTGAGCTTCAGCTATGCGATATCATCTCGTGTCTTTGTACCTATCTTTGGAAACAGGCTGCAAGTACTTAAATGGACATAGGCATGCAGCTCTGACACTTACGGTAGACTGTTAAACAATTTTTTTTTGTTGCAAAGTATCTCAAACGTAACTGGGTAGAGTGCATGAGTGCAAAGGTTCGTGTCATGTCCATGGTATCTAAATCAAAACGAAGAGAACGGCATTATGCTCAAGCTTTGAGTATCCTCGTGCGACTTGCAGATGGCTATCAAAAGTTTTACGATATATATTTATAATTAGTGTTCGAGACTAAGTAATCTGCTATATATGTATGCTGCTATGACCGCGTCCGCCGTTCACCGTAATGCGAAAGTGCATGTTGTAATAATATCAGATTTTGAGTCACACGCTTTCTGTCATTCATTGCACTTTCCGTCTCGCGCCAACAAAAACGGCTCTTATGACATATTTTTCGATTTCACGGCCTAGATATGACAAGATCATCCTGGGAGAACTATTTGCATAGCTATATTGCATATCTATATGTTTTCCGCCTCACCGTCGCCTCACATAATGTTTTATCAGTATAGTGCCGTATTTATGTGCCGTGCCCGGGAATATTTCCAATAAGCCAGGGCAATAATGAAATATCAACAAAGTGTGCTCCCCGCTAGCTGTGCCTACCGCGGATTGTTTGAAAAATACCGTTAGCGCACTTGCATCGTTGTCACATACGTTCTCGGCCTATTGGCCAGGTACGGTACATAAATAAGCGCCATGCATCTATCATAATAATAGGGGTTAAAGTATGAAATTGCCGTTTTATTGCAATAGGTTCTTTGAATTGACATAGAATCTTCATGGTTTGAGGTTTTCGAATGAAACTTTTTTCAAATGGTTTCTATGATGTTCTTTTTTTAAAAAATGTGAAACATTTGAATATCGACTTTCAATTGTTTTTGTTATTCAATTTAGACAAGAAAGATGGATACTGAGAAAATATCAATGCTGCGTTTGGAGAGGGGTCTTCTAATGAACGCACCGTGCGATTTTGGTTTAAACGCTTTCGTGATGGAAATTTCGACTTAAAGAACGAGCCACGAGGAAGACCGCCCACACAGGTGAATAACGATGAATTAAGAGAGATAGTGGAAGCCTATATTGCAATAAAACGGCAATTTCATACTTTAACCCCTAATATATTGTGGTCATTGAGTTAATGCAGCCCCGACTGTAACGAAATGCGAGGAGTGGCTCAATGTAGTTCAACTTTAAATAATCCCTTCAACATTGGACCACCTTGAGTAAGTTGTGTTTTAACAGAAAAAAAACCTATTGGCTGTAAGCGACCCAGCACCATAGTAGTAGTACCTCTATTAGTGTGTTATATCACAGGAAGTTGTAGGATTTCCGTGAATTGAACCTGTTGTGAGTCACGTACACAGCATTCACGATGCTTTATTAATAGTACTGTAGTACAGGTAGACAATAGTTAGTTTTATCCATGAGAAGCAGACCGTCCAACCCAAGCATTGCAATCGCACAATAACGACATACTTTAACCCATATGAATATGAGAAGATTCCCAAATGTTTGCACAATTTGTTACTCGATCATCATATCTTATAAATTGGACTTTGTTAAAAGTGAACTGCTTGCAATCAGTACTTTTCACAACACATACTTTATAGGTTTTCCTGATAAGCTGCAGCACTGACGTACCTATCTAACAGATATGTTACATAAATATCCTTCCATCTAACTCTAATCTCTAGTTCCTGATGTCTCAAAGATTGAACGACAGATCCGTTTTCCTGGACCCTTTTTTCCTAATCCGGGTTTATACGGAAGTCCTTTTTTGTCAACGAGAGTGTCCTATTGCGCAACGACAAATTAGCAAATTTATTATTACGGATCTGTACCGACGCGAATTTGCATAGCCACGAACTTGAAAATATACCACAGTACCCATACCTGTACGATCTATCATGTATTACTTAACAGTTATTCAATAATTCATCGCATAGACCAATTATGTCGGCACGTTATGCAAAATTGGTCACGTGTGTACTGTTGCCATGCTTCTGTGATTTAATTATACTATGTTAGTACATTGTTAGATTTTATCTTACTAACAACTCATGCAAAAATAGAAGTTTTTATACCTAGCTACATAATATTTAGGACCACTTTACAATATTTGGACAATACGTTTTTAGGGTTCCGTTCCTCAAAAGAAAAAACGGAACCCTTATAAGATCACTTTGTTGTCCGTCCATCCGTCCGTCCGTCCATCTGTCTGCCAAGACGAGTTGAAATTAAAACCATAATATAATCAGGTCTACAGTCCCTTGAAGCTGTGAATAAATCAAATTTCTAAACTATCGTAGGTAAACCAAATTTACGGCCGTTTACGCTGCAAAAAACGTATATTTCGACACTCAAGGGAATCTTTATAGGGTACTTTTGTTGACCTAGAACTATGTTTGGTAAGTAATATCGTCGTATTATCGTACTACAAATGCTGGGAAAAATCTGAAAACTATACATTTGTAATTAAGTCATAATTAAGTATTTAAAGTTCGGAAGAGCTCGGAAAAGCCGCAAGACTACAAATTTGTACGGAACCCGTGGGCGAGTCCGACTCGCACTTGTCCGGTTTTTTTTTGTTATGTAGCCTAATACGTCCCACTGCAGGACACAGGCCTTCTCTCAGAAAGAGAGAATGGGTTTATTACCACGCGTACCCACCGCAGATTGGCAATTTCAAGCGCTGCGGTGTGTGAACACCAATATAAGTGAACACCAACAATATCTTTCCTAAATCTGTAGGTTTATGTATTTATTTATTGTATCAAGTATTTATTTATTATTATGTTGTATTTTTGTAATATTTCCCCCCTATTATATTTTATATATCTAGGTCTGAATAAGTAATTAGTAAGTACATTTAATATTAAGTAAGTTGCAATACCTGATAATGTTCTCTTCAAAACTTAGGTTAGCTGGTAGATAATGCTAAGTAGCATTAAGCTCGCCTATGTGCAAAACTGCCTTGTTTTAAATGCAATAAAGGATTTAATAATAATAATAACACCTCAGACACTTAGGTTTCCTCACGATGTTTTTATAAATAAGGCCGTTCATATTTTCAGTTGTACTTGACACAGGTGAACCTAATATCAACGTACCTAATTTGAGTAGGTGTACGTGCAAGGTTGGAGTGCTGCCAACTATATACGAGTACATTAATTTTTTTCATATTCATTGCATTAGAACAGAGTTTTAAACATAGGCGAGTTCAATACTAAAACTAAGCTAAAAGATTAGAGCTTAGGTACTTAAGTTTCGGAGACATCATTAGCAGGTAGAGCTACTTACATGCATATAATAACTACTTATTTAAACCTAGACACATACTCAAAAATCAAAATCAAATGTTTTATTTCGTTACCAACTTATCAATTAATTTTACACTGTTGTGGGGACTTCCTATTAAGTGTATAGACACCTGTGCCAGGAAGCCCCGCTCTTCCTTTACTATATTGATCTTATTAAGTTAGATACATTCATGCAATTATTATACGTATTTTATCATTGAGTTAAAAAGTAAATATCTCTGATTAACAAATTTTACTGATATAAATATAAAATTTAATGTAGTGGGGGCATTTGATATTACTACAAACTACCTACAAACTTAACAATGATATGGTGATGACCACTTATGAATACTACTTACACGAAATTAAGACTGATATTCAGATAATGATCACCAGTGATCGGAGTAGGTATATTGATCTTTCGTACTTGCATCATGATTTCATAACATGGACATGCGATTTTTCTTAAAGTCTTAAACGTCATCGCCATCGTCATCATTACCATTTGTTTTTTGTAAATTGTAATGATAAAATGTAAACGGTAATGATTTAATGTGTGTTTTCCTTTTGTGAATTCTGTCTAAATCTGATATTTTCATTTAGTAAAATTTAGTTTAACACATTATAAGTTATAAGTATTAGACGACGATAATAATATAATGAAAAATTAGCAATAAGTGTGTGTCATAATTTAAGACATACACTTATTACTCATAGAACACCCATTACATCATTAATGTTAGCATTTCATCATTACCATTTACAAAAAACAAATGGTAATAATGACAATGGCGATGTCGTTTAAGACTTTAAGAAAAATAGCACGATGCAAGTATGAAAAATCAATATACCAAATCTGATCACTGATGGTCGCACACAAGGAGACCTTCATGACCTCGAAGTGTATTGAACTCTAAATATGGGGCATTTAATCCCAGATCTTATGATACAAACCGGTGCACTCAAAAGTAATATATTTTCCCGGCCTCGGAAAATCGTAGACTAGTGCTGAAATATCCCCCCTGAAGATTGCCGATTAATTATTTTATTGTCATTTATTTTATTGATCTTTACTGTAGCTGCATACTTGTGCATACCAATTAGAAGTATTTTTTCCTGGAATTGCATTTTGTTACAATTTTCCACAATTATGAATGGAAATGGCGTGATCGGAACGAAGAACTGTCGCGTTCTGAAGGTTGCCGAGTGACAATCTGAACATTATCAATTTTAATCAGTTTCTTTATCTCATTGTCTACGTGGTTGTCATTGTACTGTTCCTTTACTATTCAGTCTAGATCAATAACATTCATGGATCTAAATATTTTAAATGCCTAGTTAAAGAGAATACAACTTACCGTTTTTATATAAGAAATATTTTCCGCAATCATAAATTACAGATTAACCCATTCGGATCTCAGAAGAAACAAATGAGATTAGGACAACGCATAATATACTTCCTGTTTCTGAGACTTAATCATAGGTCTTCACTGAAAATATTGCCTTTTGTAAGGTTGCATAGTCGAAAGAGCCATAACCGCAGTAAGAGCTGGTAACAGATCAGCAGAGAGCACTGAAAGAGAGCTCTGTAATAAAACACCAGCCACCCGGCCATTCGTTGACATAACGGGGAAGTTGTTGCCCTGTCTCGAATAACCAATGCGTTTGTCATCTACTTCACTGAAGTATTTCATGCTTTGCACGATGATGATAAGGTAAAGCATCAACCCTTAGCACCTCCAAACCCCGACTTAGCAAGGATGGGGGGCAATTGGGCTAGTTTAGAAGAGATAGAGGTCAAAAATGGCGGTTTATGGTCAGACCAGTCCTTAACGATCTTGAGTAGAAATGTCGAAGGTCACCAAAAGCTTAAAGAATGGTAATGCACCAGGTAATTGTTATAATTTAACGTATCCGACCGACCGCGATTGTGTTCGCACCAGGCAATGAGGTGATTATCGTATGCCGACTAGCCACTTAAAACTAACAGGGACGTGACTGCTGATTTATTGTTTCCGGATGACGGCTGTGACAGAGTTGCCAGATGCCCGAAAGAAGGAAAGAGGGTATTATGACCAAGCTGCCACTAAAACGAAAGTTGCTCCGATTTAATTTTGCGAATTTCACATTTGCAAGATACGCATTATCACCCCTACTCGTGAAGGAAAGCATCGTGAAGACACCTGAGTGTCTGAGGTGCTGACATTGTCAATTTTACGTATTTTGTACACATTTATTTCTAAAATGCGTAATTCTTGTAATATCCCAATAAGAAATCGTGTTTTAAAACAACTTTTGTTCTATCATTTTTTTCCTCAGAATTGTATTTTATTGAAATGTCAGGGCTTAAATGATTTTATTAAATTCGCGCTTTACGCGCTCTACCAATATCACAGCCTTCGGTACATAATTGTCCTACATAGAGTAATGTCCATTCTATTGAACATAATATACAGCTTAAAGCAGCAACAAAGCAGAAAAACCGTAAAAAGTGGTTGTTTTATAAGGGCAAATTGAAAAAAATAGGTACCTTTTAGGTAATGTTGTTATAAACAAACGAGCAATTCATATATATTATATAATTATATACCTAATTATTTAAATCTGAATATTGGAAACTGCTTACATGATTTTCATTGAATTTAGTAGGTGTTTCGGTGGCGGTAAAGCTTCTAATCTAAATCTATGCTTAATTTTTAGAAAACGTCATTTTTTCCTATTTTTAGGCAATGAAAATCGTTATTAAAATATCATTACAATACGAAGATAAATTTCGCTAGCATCTACAAAGTTGTAATATTAGCTCAGCTGGGAAATCGGGCGGTACCGAAGGCCAAAGACACCGCGCCGGATCGAGCCTGTCTCCAGTCCGATTATTTATTTTTTTTCCTTTTTATTACCTCTTTTTAGCGTATCTAAATATAATTCCCAAAAATACATGATTAACCAAAAAAAAAAAATACCGACCAAAGCTCGGTCATCCCGGTACTGTTGTTATAAATGACAAACTATAACCCACGTCTTTCAGGTACTGCGCACGTAAGATTTTTAGGGTTCTGTACCCGAAGGGTGCCAAACGGGACCCTATTACTAAGTCTTCATTGTCCGTCTGTCCGACTGTCTGTCTGTCTGTCTGTCTGTCTGTCTGTCTGTCTGTCTGTCTCACCAGGCTGTATCTCATGAACCGTGATAGCTAGGCAGTTGAAATTTTCACAGATGATGTATCACTGTTGCCGCTATAACATTAAATACTAAAAACAGATTAAAATTAATATTTGAAGCCCCCTTAAATAATATTAATATAAGTACAACATACAACAAACGTAATTTTTTGGCGTTTTTTACTTGATATTACTAACGGTAACAGGTAGACGCTTGGAATATTTACAGAATATTTAGTTCTATATTCGATTCAAAAATAAATGATTAAATTAAAATAAAAAACAATATTTAAGGGGTTGCTCACACACAAAAAACGTGACTTTTGCGGTTTTTTCTCGTTGTTGTACAGAATAAGGTACGGAACCCTTCGTGCGCGAGTCCGACTCGCACTTGGCCGGTTTTTTTTTTCAAGTATCATCGACTGTATCTCACTGCGGGGTAAAGGCCTCCTATTTCGCTCTTCAACCTCCGTGTCCGTGGCCACCTCCTGCCAATCTGATTGAAAGGTCATCTTGCCCACCTATCATTTTAGGAATAACCCTGTCCGTACTCTAGGCACTCTTTACATTTCTTGGTCCTTTCAGTAGCAGTTCTAAGTAACATAATCTAGGCACAGCTAGCTGATTCACTGGCAAAATAGCTCTGTGGTCAGTTTTTTTCCCGACACATTTCTCGGTATTGAAGGGTGACACTTTGGTGTACTTTTCCTTCGACATCTTTCCATTGACGCAGACAGCCAGACATGCAGTAATGGCTGAAGCAGAAGCGCATCGTTTGAACGCTTGTCTCACAGTCGGAAGGTCTTGAATTCGATTATTGCAGTGAATTTGTGTTCTAAGTAAAACGTGGTCATATTTGGGAACTCGTAGTAGCAATACCTACCACTCGCTAGTGCTGAGGGAAAATACTATGAGCAAACCTATGAGTCTGAGGTGTTCACATACATTAGCGCTTGAAATCGGCAATCCGCGGTGGGCACACGTAGTCTCAGTCTCACACGTGCACAGGTTTTCTGTGCACTGCGGTGGGACGTATTATAGGTTGCTTATGTAAGAAACACTTCCGTCTTATTTGTAAAGAGTCGTCCCACTAAAACACTCTTAAGACGGAGATAAGTTGCTGGTTTATAACAGGAATTCCTCTCATAAACCGGCTTTAACTTTGTCTCAAGAGAGTTTTAGCGGGATCAACTTTTTTTATAAATAAGACTGTTTACTCTACGTCTTCATAGATTATACCTGCAAAGATAGCAGTAATTTTAGTTTTGTTTCACCAGTAAAGGTTTTTTTGCATTGGTTCTTAAAATGGGTTTAATTAACGAGGGACGAAGTTTATATGGAAGTAGTCGTTTTTGAAGTAAAAAATATAAAAATAGGTGTGTATATTTAGGTTTTGTTTCTGTTATATACTTAGTCAGCTTTATTAGAGTTTCTGAAGATTCATGCCCTAAAAAGTAAGTAAAAAGTTTTTTATTAGTAATAATGGTTAGAAGCAGAAATAGTTTACTATGGTCACCACGCTAGGGTCAAGCCTGTGTTGCAAGTTTGTGCTTTCTTTACGTTTACATTAAGACTGTTCTTACGTGTAGCATGCTGTCTCGGTCGCACAATTTAACGTTTTTAGTGACTGTAAAAAAAGAGTAAACTTTTGACGAATGTGGTCTGCGGGTTTGACGGATAAATAAATTGCGGATATTCATGACACATTTACCTCGATCCTGTACTGAGTCTTTGATTGAGAAAATTCGATTCCAAAATTAATAATAGGAAAACAAAATTATATTTAAAATGTTCGTAACTTAATGTCCAGCAGTGGACTTCTTGTGGTTGAATGATGGTGATGATGATGATGAACTTAATTATGCATCAAACTCTCAGATCACACTAATCAAAAGTTTACTGATATTATTAAAAAAATACAATTTGTGCAAGCGAGACGATGCTCCACGTAACAGCAGCCTTAATGAGTGGCGCATGTTTTTATGATGGGTATCCAAACCAAATCATTTTTTTTTTATTCAAAGTAGCACAGAAACTGCGACTTAATGAACGTTACAAGTTAAACTAGGTGTCCGTTTCAAAATCTAGATTTGAGATCATTTTGGAGAAAAAATTAACAAAAAAAAACCTCCAAACTTACATAATTATTCTTGAGAGAATTTTTTAAAAAGCGGAATTTCTTTATAAGGGCGTCAGTTCTAACATTTGTGGAGCCGTATTGGGTCGTAGATGTCATCGGTGGGAAATGCCAATGGGGATACTAGACGTGTCTCGAATGGGATTTCCCATTGGCAAGTAAACCATCGAACAATCTTGCAACTTTCATATCAACACGTTCCACATTTCACGCAGCGACGTGTTACCAGACTTATCAATATACCTTATTTAGTAAAAAAAAAAAAACATTCTATCTGCTAAGTTAATGCTTGCTGCATTGTTCAAGGCTTAATCATTATTGCAGATCTGGGGTAATATTATTAAGTAGAAATATGGGGTTTAATGATTAATGAACAAAGAATTAATATTACAATGCGAATGCACAGGTCAAATCAAATGCAATGTTATGTGAATTCATGACCTTACGTCACGCAAGCAAGGTACTATGCCTCCTCGAAGCTCTTAGTAATTTCCGCTATGTAACGTAAGGGTCACATAATGGATTCACATCACATTGCATTTGATTTGACCCGTGCGTACGCATTATACTATTTGTATTGACGCGCCAGGGTCAGCGTAGCAATGAGTCAGTTATTTGTAGAGTCACCTGTGATAGTTACACGACTCACATTACTTCCTTTGGCGCTACATATGGCGTCTCGGCCTCTTCAATAATTTTCATCCATTTCGTTCGGTCCATTGCATCTTCCTTTCATGCCTTCTCCATTTTCGTAAGATATTCTTAAGGTCAATTATACAACACGACACTTATTTTCATACATTTACCACGGTTTTGGTTTTGGCTGGACATTCTATAAAATAAATTGGTCATGCCGTTACCTTTACTGCCCAATGAGAAACTGTCCATTGCCGGTATTAAATACTAAGGGGGCGTTTGTAAATAGCGTAATACATCATTCTTAATTTTTGTCGTAACTCATTATTTCACAATAATTCAAAGTTACAGAATGTGCGAGCGAGGGAATTCCGACGTCATACATGCTCGTAATTGAATAGCAATTTGAATAGGAGTGTCGGTGGTCAAGAAGTCGCATGGGAGTTAGGTATCCCAATTGTTTTCCTCTTGCGCTCGCGCCGCGCCGACGCACGCCTGGGTTTCCCGGCACGCGCCGTCCCACATGGCGGAAAAGCGTTATTCCCCGCTAGTTACTTACGCACTTGCGCCACATAAACCATTAGCCTATGCGGTTCTGACAGTCTTGACAGGCGCATAATTATGCGGACCAAATCCTGACGTTTGCGAGAGCAAGTTGTATGTAATTTGACAGTTAGACGATTGGAATCGTACGGGATTTGGTGCGCGTAATATGGGAGCAGGTCTCTGCTCACTGTATAAACATTTCCACACTACGGTAGCAAGCGACAGGCCGCTATGCCGAGGATGGCTTGAGAAGGAGAAGACGCCCACCCTAGAGACCTTCGATGCAAGAGCGTGCTAAACCAATGGACGGAAATTTTTGGGAAGCTGGAATCCGTTTGTTTGGTCTCTGACAAACGAAACTTTTGGTTTTCTGGAAAGATATAGGCTAACTGGAGTGATGGAGCTACGTACAATAACCCAGCTATGTGTGGAAATATTAGGTCCGACTTATGATCTGAATTATGATCATAATGATGTTCTCGCCTAAAGACCTCACTTATGGAACCGATTTACCAATAGAAAATTCGTATTTTAATTGCACCTGTTGATTAAGTCCCTGCTATAAGGTACATAGTTTAACAAGGTCGCTATAGTATTGGCTAGCACCAAAATACTCATTTGAATAATAAGCACTTATTAAATAAGATTTATTCGGTATCAGATTAAGCATGAATTTTGGCTACTAGCCATCTGCTTTACACCTGCGCTGCCAATGCTGTCTTAACTCTTGTTGATCTTACAGAAAAGTTGTCTACATCAAATCTGTTTCAGGCAGATATCGACATCGACTGCAATAAAACGCTATCCTCAAGCGCATAAGCGCGCAGGAAATAAATTATCAGGAGACGTGCTGCAGCGTCTTCCTGAGAGTCGAACCGCATACTGCGACTGCCAACCCGCCTGCCGAGCGTGGCGATTATGGCAAAAACTCCTCGTGGTTTAGGCCTATGACCCGCAGTGGGCGACAAATAGCTGATGATGAAGCGCGTAACTCCCTGCCAACCTTTACGACAAATGGGCGATAGTTCAAATGGACGATAAAAATCAAAAGAAGATTTTTTTTGTTTATTATAAGCTACTAGGTGTTTCCCGCGACTTCGCTCGTGTGTAAATTTCAATAGGTACACTGTATTTTTCCGGGATGAAATGTCGCCTAAGTGCAGCTAACCCGGGCTCTTTTCTCTGTACCAAGCTTCATCCAGATCCGTTCAACCGTTCTGCCGCGATTGGGGAACAAACTTTCGCATTTATGACGGCAGTAAAATTAGACGTAGTGCATAAGTTCCTGCCAGTAAGTTGAGCTTAATTGCAGTGAAGTGAACCGGCTATCGTCACAAGTTGCACATTTCCGAGATCCGTTTACGGCGACCAGCTGTGCGTTTGTCCTCGCATTAATCACTGATACCGTTCAGTGAAACTAATATACGGTTGCCAGCCCCGTGGGGCACAGCTTCTTAATGAAACTACAGAACAATTTAACTGCTTATCTCTATGAAGTGGATACCCACAACTTGAGTTAAGTAATACCAGGCATTATGCTAATTCGTGGTTTTGATTCTCATTGGGTGCCGCCATACATTTATACTTATGGTATCAATCTGGGTGTACTTCCGTGTTTGTGATGTCCGTGTCTGGTTACTAGAGGACAGGGTATCCTAGTTAGGGACAAGAACAGGTGATTGTATTGTGTAAAAGTTATTCTTCTTATTAACCTAGGTCCTAAAATATAGTAGGTGTTATTATAAGACAAAAACTGGTTAGTTGCTCCATTCATAACTCAAGGTCTGAAGAGTGGACCGATTTTTATAAATTTGTTTCGTTGGATTTTTCGCCGCCTCGAATAGAAGAATAACTATTAAAACATGGGAAAATTCACGAAAAACATTAATTAAGAAAATTATTTCATAACTTTACACAACATTTATTGATTCTGAGGTGGTATGAAATTTCTAATAAAATAAACAGACAAGAGGTGTAATGAAAACGGAAGAGTAACGGCACATTGCAATATAATCACATAAACAAAGATCGGGAATCCTAACAGGTAAGTTGCTATGAATATGTTGATTTTCATTACCGTCACGTCTGGTTATTCCCGAATACAGGTTCTTAATTCAAGTTTTATCCTTCATTGTTATTAAACAAAAATTAATGTTTCTCGAACATTATTTGTGTTCATGGTGGTAAGTTCATGAATAACGTTTCATGTGCCAAGGAACCACACGGTGAATCTAAACTTAGGTTTTATTAATGCTTAATTATTCATACAGTCTAGAGACATCGTATACCTACACTAGATACCTAGGTGAAGCATTACTTCACAGTAGAGCGTAAGACATAGTATTAGAAAGAGTGGATTTATTGGACTCACATACTCCTTCCAAAAATTTGTTCTATTTGGATAGATTGATTATATGAAGTGAACGTATGAAGGTAGAATTATCAGTTAACTTCATCTAATCAAAAGAAAAAAGACAAAGACTAAGCCGTAGGTTTCTTTACTGTAAAAGACCAATTTTTTGCGTTTATTTAAATTTAGAAGTAGTACAGTGACTTGCTAGGCCTACAATAAGCCCGTAAAAAAGGGGCTATCGAGTTACTTTGACATGAGTAATGTGTGCTACAGTGCAATGTGACAGACCAATGGGCAGTGACACTACGTCAGCGTGTATCAGTGTTAGTCAATGTTAAACTAGATGGGGTTAAGGTTCGTACGACCACGCGCAGCGCAGCCAATGGCATAGAACGTTATGCAAGCCTGACACCTGCTCCTGAATGACACGCACCGCGCACCAAATCCAATCGTCTAACCTCCTAACCACTGTAGGTGGAGAATTTGTAAAAAAAAATTGTCCAAAACATGACAAAAAAAAATTACACCCAGAAAAGTAAGTTTCCCCGATCTCCTAGTTACATTTCATTGGGTGTAAATTAAGAGAGTATATTATGATGTTCCAAACTGTCAAATTTTATATGTACTATTACCTAATGTCATCGCAAACGTCAGGATTCCGACAGGATTTAATGCGCATAATTAGGCCTGTGATGAAATAATTTTGAGAGCGTGCAGTAGCATCGAAATTCTATCCTCGGCATGTAGGTTTAGAAAGAAAATTGTTTGGGTAAAATACTTTAGTTACAAATTTATCTAACACAGCTTAAACACAGCATAAACGTAATATCTAATTTCGTTGTCAGCCTGACTCTACTTTTCTTGGGCTTTGCGAAATCCACAAAATGGATCTGACCAAAGGATTATCTTCCATAAAAAGTAAGTACTTAGGTAATTGCTTTTTATTAAACAAAACAAAAACGCATACGTGACACCGAGGCTGCGACATCGGTTGTCAAATTGGTGCAAAAAAATTGTCATAATTAATTTTCATCATTATTCACGAATGGCGTTCCGTGTGGCGAGGGATTAAGCCGGAATTTCCTGCCATGGATGTCGTAGAAGGCGACTGAGGAAATCAATTACCAGGAGACGGGCAGCAGAGTCTTCCTGAGATTCCAACAGCATACTGCGATCGCCAAACGTGTCGATTATGGCAAAACCCCTCATGGTTATGAAAACCACGAAGGAGGCCATGTCCTGCAGTGGGCGTCAAATGGATGATGGTGATGATGATTCACGAATAACAAGTCGAATAAAAGCTTTTTCGGTCCGAATCTTATTAACCGTATGAAGTTACGGATAAAATAATATGCTGGATATATCTTTTAAACCGATATAACTTACGTCATAATTGTTTAACCATCTAATCTCTCGTACCGTACCATAAAATCTCTTTGTCATGGTGACAATTCAACAGGATCTAGTCAGAGACGCTTTTACTAAAGAGCAGTTTTTTGTGAGCTTGGACAGCATTGCATTCATTATTCATTACCATCATCATCATCAGCCATTCTACACATCCACTGCAGGACATAGGCCTCCCTCATGGTTTTCCCTAACCATAAAGGGTTTTGCCATAATCGTCACGCTTGGCAGGCGGGTTTGCGATCGCAGTACGCGGTTGGCATCTAAGGAAGACGCTGCTGCCCGTCTCCTGGTAATGTATTTCCTTAGTCTCCTCCTATGACATCCACGGTATGAAATGGAGTGACGCTTTTCTTAATCCGGCACCACACGGATATTCATTAGTTACAAAGTTGACATGTTCCATTTACCCATTTTCCGTGGATGATATTGTTGCAAAGATGCACTTAATCTTGAACAGAGTCATTTTCAGCTCTGAAACGCATCAGTTACAAAGACTACCTAAAGACTACCTAAAGCATATTATCCCAAGTATGAATGAATGAACTCAAAGTGCATTTTTGTCCAAAACTAGTCAGAAGCAGTGTGGACCGGTTGTGAACAAATATGTAAGCACATTGCAAACTTGACCGTGACGAGAACCTAACTGGTGTAAGGTTGACAAGTGGTTATTGTTATATAACGTGGATGCTGATTCTGCTTTTCAGCATGATTCAATTCAATTGAAACGCAATATTCTTAAGACTGTCGACGAGGCCAATCACATAGCTACAAATAAACATTGTAGTAGAGAGTAGAGTAGAAATATCAAGGTCACGCAACGAGCTATGGAAAGGGCTATGCTCGGAATTTCTCTACGAGATCGAATCAGAAATGATGAGATCCGTAGACGAACGAAAGTCGTCGACATACCCCAGCAGATTAGTAAGTTGAAGTGGCAGTGGGCGGGGCACATAGCACGCAGAACTGATTGCCGATGGGGCCGAAAAGTTCTCGAATGGAGACCACATATCGGCAAGCGCAGCGTAGGACGACCAGCCACAAGATGGACAGATGACCTCATCCAAGTGGCAGGAAGGCGCTGGATGCAGGCCGCTTCCAACCGGTCTTTTTGGAAATCCATGGAGGAGGCCTATGTCCAGCAGTGGACCTCTTGTGGCTGAATGATGATGATGATGATAATTTAGATTAAAAATTATTACTAGTACGTTGGTGGAACCATTCAGTCGAACTACTAAGAATAAAGGTTCGACAGAGCCCGATCTTCTTTTCCTTTATTTACGTTTCACTGAGTTTTAAATGTGTATATTTAATCACCAAACTGCGTAGCAGTTGAGCTTCTTGGTGAACTTTCATTTTAGTACCCTATATTAAAACGATTTGTGAAGTTGTAGTTGCAATACCACTCGCTAACGCGAAGGAAAACATCGTGAGGAAACCTGAGTGTCTGTGGTGTTCACAGAAGACTGCACTTGAAATTGCCAATCCGCGGTGGGCACGCGTGGTAATTATAGGATGCGTTTGCATACTCTCTCTCTTTCTCTCTCTCTAAGAGAAGGCATGTGCCCTGCAGTGGGACGTATACATAAAAAAATTAAAACGATTGCACTTCGTTTACAACCGACGATCGATTTCAGAATTGGTAACACCGAATGGAAATGGTCAAAAACCTGTATAATTGTCACCGTTGTTAAGGCTACGACCTCTTATATTTTAACACTCAAAATACATTTGTTATGTAAGTCACATTACATTTTTCCTTCCTGTCTTATGTAATCTGACACTATGGACCGGTTTCTGATCTGAGAATTTAACTAAGCAAATACTTAGGTAACGTTCTGTCACGCTCTTTTCTGAGTAATTCGAAGAGGCAGCACTACAGTTAACTATTTACTTAGCGAAATTCTCAATTCAGAAACTGGCCCTATATTTGTTTATAACCAATAAACGGCGTTCAATGAATATTTATTAGTGCCGAAAACCCTTTACACAGGTGAAAGGGCTAAGAAAAATTTATTGCACTATCTGCCTGTTTCGGAATTACCTAATCCGTAATTCGGAATACATTTTTTTATAAATTTAACTTTAAAAAAATCGACCATTTTTATAAAGATGTTCGGTATGCTCAAATTAATCAAGGAATCGTGCAAGCTATCTTAACTAAATTCCACAAAACATCTCTAGTTACAGAAAGAAAAAGTATCTACATCTAAAATATATCAAATTTATATTTACAATATTTATGCTTCTCATATTTCACTAGACCCTAATTAATATGAATTAGTCCAAAAACTGCAGGAATTACTTTGGACGACGTTAACTAACAAAGTACCATACTTTAGCCACAATTTATTCCATACTATAGCGTCTCATCACATTAAAATAAAAACATATATAACCAATCAATATATATATACGCGTCGAATTGATAACCTCCTCCTTTTTTGAAGTCGGTTAATGATTTTTTTTTCCTCGGTGGCGCTAGCTGCTCCCTGGACCCCCTTAATACACCACTGTAACTCTGAGAGATGCGAGCCTATCTTTGTTCTAGCCTGAGCCCACAGTTTATACTGTGCCTGAGGTCTGCGTATTATTTTGCTGGTGGGTTTTCTGGGAGTACTGTGGAGGACCGCAATAGATGTACACACGCTCTACAATATCGCTACAGCTGATGTTACTGTTGATGATTTTGTGGAGGAAAGTTAATACACCACTGTAACTCTGAGAGATGCGAGCCTATCTTTGTTCTAGCCTGAGCCCACAGTTTATACTGTGACTGAGGTCTGCGTATTATTTTGCTGGTGGGTTTTCTGGGAGTACTGTGGAGGACCGCAATAGATGTACACACGCTCTACAATATCGCTACAGCTGATGTTACTGTTGATGATTTTGTGGAGGAAAGTAAGGTCGCGAGTAAGGCGGCAATATTTTAAAGATACCACATCGATGAATTTTAGCTGCAGGCTTCTCACGATGTCATTGATATTTTGCATAAAATAGAATTATATTGAATGGAACGGTTGATCTATTATTTCAATCTCAACCAGTTGACATCACATTTACAAGAGCGACCAAAACTTGCGGCCGTTCGTCAATAAAGTTGATTGGCCCAGTAAACGCACAATATTCATCGCGAGAATGTACGCAACATCAGGAAGACTCCGCAAAATCCGTTACTCTACATGGTTTTTCCCCTAAAAGGCGGTACTGGTTTCTCCGAATTGTTAATTAAGCCTCGATACAGATAGGTTAGTAGTCCGTGGACCGCTTAAACTAACTTGAGAAACAGGAAAAATTGTTTAGGTGCATTTGCCTGCAGCGGTGGGTGTATACAGTTTGTCGGTCACGTGACTTAATGTCACGCCGGGCGCGAATCTTGAATGTGACGTCAGCGGCGCGCGCGACGCGTCACGCCAAAGAGACGGCTCGTAATATTATTTGGGCAGTATCATGCTGTGTTATGTATGTTTTCGATGTCAATGTCTGAAGGTAGCGAGCAAGCGATGAGACGTTAGGGGACTTCTATAAATTACGTGAGGTTTTGTGAAAATTCGATTTCCTTTCTTGTTTAAATTCAGTAAGATATACGTTCCCACTGCTACTAAGGTTGCGTTAGCTCAATCAGTCCTGCTACCAATTCTCGACTGCGCTGATACCTGTTATCTTGACCTCACCGAGGAGCAATTAAACAAACTTGAGGGCCTTCAAAATTTCTGTACAAGGTTCATATTTGGTTTACAAAAATATGTCCACGATTTTCTTTGATTTTCTCCACTCCTCTCACAGCCTATCTCTTCGCTCATCCCAAACTATACTCCTTAAGATCCCTTCCCACCGTACCAACTTTTACGACTCTTCTTTTTCTGTGCAATCCATTCGACTATGGAAGCCCTGCCAGAGGAAGTGCGAAAAGCAAAGTCCCTTCCTATTTTCAAAGAACTGGTAAAGTCTCACTATCTCGCTGAAAACCTGTAATGCTGTTGCTACGATTCTCTATATAGTAATCATAGTAAGTCTTGTCTGTTGTTTGTTTATAGTTGTTTATAGTTTATATACATTATCTTCCCATATATTTCCCGTACACCTACCTACCTACTCTCTTCATCTTTCAGTTCTGTCCATCCTAAGATTGTCTGGAAGAGATCGCTTTTAGCGATAAGACCGCCAATTTTATATGGCAAAACTTAGACATGTAAGCCTTTTAATGTATTTTGTTTTCTGGTGTGTATTTCTAATCTAATCTAATCTTAGAGTGTAAAGAGAGGCACATTTGACGTCCTTGATATTTGATTACTACAAACGTCAGGTAGGTACAGTCATCATTCGTTGACAGGAAAGAACATTTTCTTACTTTTTTAAATACTTATTACAGTTCAGAAGTTTATTATGCGCACCAAATCGTGAGCCATTATAATCGTGTAACTGTCAAATTGCATACTTATTTGACAGTTGGACGATTGGAATCGTTCAAGGAGTTTATGAAAACAAGAAATTCCATGGCTGGAATCTGATGTAACTAATGGCATTGATGTTAAATTTTATAAGAATATTTTGTAGATGTGATATAGTGATGCACTTTATTGCAATATGTATTAGGTACGAGTACTTTTTTAGTTTAGAGATTGTTACCCACGTTTTTATTAACATAGTACAATAGATCTCAGGTTCAGATACACGTAATGGATATGGATTCATGTCCATTACGTGTAACTGTTATGGATACTAAAGAAATACAAAATTGTCTACATAAAATTAATCCTCAGATGACATACAATGTATATGCAGCCAACCGTATTCCTTTGTTTGTAAAGACACCTATGTATCTAATAGGAAATGTAGACCCCGATACACAGCCCGGTTCTCACTGGGTTGTTATTCACATAGATATTGATCGAACAGGAGAATACTTTGATTTATATGGTCGTCGACCGAGAGGCTTCTATCATGGGTTTATAGTGAGAAATACAAAGTAATGGCGAACAAACATTGTACAACTCCAGAATTATTTTACTTCAGTTTGCGGCAAATACTGTGTGATCTTACATGAAATATAGAGCTTACTGCACAAACATTCTTGCTAGTAATCTCTCCATGAGGTGATTAAACAACCCATTAACGACCTACCTCGTTCCGAAGTTGAAGTCTGTTAATTGCTAATGATGTAACCATTAGGCGTAGTATTTTCAGCGTTTTTTTCTTCATTAATTTTGATAAAGTTCAAGTTCTAACCCGAGAGGACCGTTTCTTTCCTAGAATGATACGCGAGGCAATAGAGATCCGCCGGCATCCAAATTTCAATAGAGATCGTGGTTGGAACATAGATACAGCATGGGAACCAGTGCTTAAGTGCCCTCTGCCACAAGTGTGACTGTAGATTTAACTTTAATTTCAATAACTAATAATCAATATTTTTGAGTTTACATAAAATTATTGTAGTGTCAATTTCAATTTAAAAATTTGCCAAAATATTTTGGGTTACTGCTTTCAAAAAGACGCCTGTCACCTCAGTCTACCGAGACCACGGCACTTGCAAAAGTACCGAAGCGTCGGAAAATTGTAAAATGGAAAACTAAACGAGTAAATATCCGTTAAAATTCAGTCTTATTAAACCATTAGGCGATTACTTGATCAACTAGGACACAGCAAAGGGTTTTTGCTGGTTTCGTAACCTTTGAGTTTTACACCATGGGAGTGAGCGCAATCGACTCAGCGCACCCGATTTAGTGGGAATGGACACTATTTTTAGGAATCGTTCCCCCAAGTTCGGCTGTACACCGCCACGCGGTGCGCCAGAACTGTACTATCCCCACTACTCGATTCCCAGTGGGGGGAGGGGCGGGAGGGCCGCCGTAAACGGTCTCAATCTGGGTGTATTTCCATGTCTGTGATGTCCTTGCCTGATTACCAAACCACAGGGTATCCTAATTAGGGACTAGGGCAACTGACTGTGTTGCGTGGAAGCTATTATTATTATTATTTATTACTGGACGTGCGGTTTTCAGGTTTAGCCTTATTACTATAACACGTGGTAGACCATACACTCTCAAATCTAGTTTGGGTTAAAGAACGTATGTACATAATTAAAAGATAAAAATATGTGAACCTGAACACATTAAATTTGTATTTCTGTAACCAACAGATACGTATGTATTAAGAGCAGTTTGGACTTGTGATCTGCTACATAAAATAGTAACATGTGGAAACCAACTACGCCTTCACATTTCTGTGCATTTATAATGCATTGCAAGTCCAATGTTCTACCCACTAAGCCACAAGCGGTGGTAGCCTACTCGGTCCAGCAACATTGGACTCTGAATCGAGAGACCCAGGTTCGTATCCCATTGCGGGCATGTACCTATTACTTTGGTTTCTAAGTTATGTATATTTGTGAAGTTATAGTAGCAATAATACTCGCTAAGTGTGAAGGAAAACATCGTGAGGAAACCTGAGTGTCTGAGCTATTCGCATACCCCGCGTTTGAAATCGCCAATCTGCGGTGGGCACGGGAGGTGATTAAGCCCATACTCTCTCCCTGAGAGAAGGCCTGTGTCCTACAGTGGGACGTATATAGGCTGCTTGCTTGTGTTGTGTGTATAATGCATGAAATAAACTATATCGTAAAGTAGCATTGTACAGTTACTTGGCTCGTATAGGGAGTTGTGGTACTGCTACACTTGAGTTGAGTCTAGGTGACGCGGAAGAAAAAAAAAATTTGAACCAAAAGTAGTAAAATGTATTCGTAAATCTACAAATAGTATATTGACGGTTCCTCTCTCTAGTACCGTAAACGATCTTAATAATACGAGATTACCTAACAATGTAAACTGCTTAACAGGCTTAAAGCCTAAAAGGGTTATTCACTAACTCGACACAAGAGACTGGACACACGTGTGTGAAGTTCTACATTTTATTATCGTATCATTTACATCGAGAACCCTTCAGCTACACCGAACCCCGTTTTAGGCGGGTTCTTCACTAACTCGACACACAAGACTGGACACACGTGTGAAACTCAAAATTAGTATAATTTATTATGTCGTCATCTGGACACGCCAAGATTTTTACGCGTGTCCAGATAGTGAAACTTAAATTAAATAATTTTTATGTTTTCGCCAACTGCACACTCTGGTTTTTTGTAAAAACGGTATAGTCAGCTTAATAACCGCTTCGCTCATTGAATCAGTATTTCAATATTAACATTTTATTAGTAGTGCATAGCACTTACCCTTGGCGTATTTTTCTAATAAAAAAATGTAGAGATAAATACACGTACGAAAATAAACAAATTCACTCAAGATTGATCTTAAAACGCGTTAATAAGTAGGGTACTTACCGTATATATAATAAGCAAAATATTAATGATAAACACAGCCACACACACAGCACTTGTTTTGTTTGGTCCCAAACTAGGATATCTTGTGCTTTGGTAACCAAGCAAGGACATCACCGACATGGAAATACACCCAGACTGAGGACTTTTGTACAAATACGGCGGCCCTCGGTCGAAATCGAACTCATGACCTCTGTTTTGGTAGTTAAGCGTGTTAACCGCTAGACCAACGAGGCAGTCAAATATTTCTTGACGTCAAATATTATTTTAAAACTTATGATTAAGTTGACATATTTATTTCGTGCTATAAGTTACAGAGTACAAAAAACGTATTAAAGCTAATAAATTATTACATACCTTCACTGGGCTAAATAACAAACAAAAACCCATTTGTTGCTGTAAAGGTACAATCGGCAGGACAACGACCTTTCCTTGCGAACACCCCGTAGTTACGTTAAAGGCGACTATCCTGCAGCAACTTTAAGGTTGATCAGCAGTCAGCTGTACGCCTTTGTCCTTGGATAAGATTAAACCTCAGTTCAATGAAAGAAGCCAATAAAAAACGGTCAACAGAATTTTGTTCAATTAAACAATGACATGAGCATATCGACCATATCAGATAGGTACCTGCATATTGACTTCCTCCTTAGACTAAAGGCAAGAAGACCAAAAGGGTCAAAGATCAAAATAAGAGCCTAGAGTTCAATGCTCAAATACTGCTATACTGATAAGCGGTGGTAGCCTAGTGGGTAGAACATTGGTCTTGGAAGCGAGAGACCCAGATTCGGTTCCCAGTGCGGGCGTGTACCTATGACTTTATTTTCTAAGTACATGTGTGAACTTATAGTAGCAATAACACTCCCTAACGGTGAAGGAAAATATCGTGAGGAAACCTGAGTGTCTGAGCTATTCACACAACTCAGCGGTGGGCACGCGTGGTAATTAAGCTCATACTCTCTCCCTGAGAGAAGGCCTGTGCCCTACAGTGGGACGTGTATAGGCTGCTTATGTATACTGCTCAAATCAATTAGGAGAATATGATTTCAAAGTGGAGTAAAACTTTTTGCTAAAGTTTTTAATTATAACTGGCGACTATTTAAAGTGGATGTACGAGTATTAATTATGGAAGTATTAAAGTGGCATCCTTTATGAAAACTGAAAACAAAAGAACATTCAGCGTTTTTGTTAGTAGTTCTAAATATGGTGGCCAAGAGAAGGCCTGTGCCCTAAAAACAAAGTGACACCATAATTTTTTAAACTTTTTAATTACAGAAAACTCACTAAGTGGCCTTTCAAGTCTTCTAAGTTTTGTTATTGATTGAGTATTTACTCTCAGGGGAAAAGTACTAAATAGAAATCCCATCTCTAGTTTATCCATATTATACCGTAGTTCAATCCTCTTGAAGCAGAATGACAGCTCGGGACGCTTGGATTTCAGTCAAATCTGGCATAATTACCTTCTAAACCTAATTAACACTCACTTCAATCAATAACTACACTCAGTAGACTTGAAACGGCACTAAAATGAAAGAACTTTTCTGGATATAATTAACAATTAAGAAAAATTAAATGATGACTCTTTGTTTTTAGGTGTACATAGACTCCTGGCCGCCATATTAAGAACTACTAACAAAAACGATGTTCTTTTGTTTATATTTTCATAAACAATTTCACTTTATTATTTGCTGGGCAGTTATAATAAAAAATAAAGAACTCTTTTTACTTTATTTTGAACTCGTATCCCCTTAATTGTTTTGAGCAGTATACATATTAGGTATATTATTTAAATAAATTTAAAACATTATGTATCCTAGGTATAGGGACTTATTTATTTGGGCAAAAAAGCGAAAATACATACTTCCTTTGAGGAGACACCGGAAGAAGACAGGTCACGTAATATTAATGAAGTAATTCTTTTCAAAGGCGTAGATATCGCCTTTTTAAATATTTATTATAATGTAAAAAATACTATGAGATGAGGTCAGAAATTCGAGTCCAAGCGCATTCATTAATTATAAAAAATCCTATGAGATGAGGTCAGAAATTCGAGTCCAATTCATTAATAACAAGAATTAGTATTATATAATTTGAAGATCAAATCGCTAAATAAAATACGGTAACTTGAAGCAAATAATAATTAAAAATTTCCATTGAGCAAAATTTTTTTCAAGTAATTAGTCCTCTTTACAAACCGAAAGTTCGTTGTCGTCTTTGTTAGTTCACGAAAAATAACAAACAATGAATTAATTTTGTAACCTAGGTAAGTTCTTATCTTGCGGAAATTCGAAAGAAATGTGAATGTTGAATTTTGTGTGGTGCCGTACTGGCAATTGGAGCGGTTTTGCTGTAACGGCTGTGCAGGGTCTCGCGGCAGGATCACGCAGGATGGAAAGCCCGCGTGACGCACGCGCGACGAAAGGCGTCGGGGGTGGGAGGCGCGCCTAACACTATTTAAACTGTTCTTACGGATCGTCATCATGCATTGGTCTGTTTGCAATCGCAAAGTTTAGTTAGCTACCGTAATACGACAGCTCAAATCGTAGACAGACTGGCACAAAGCCCGTGGTCGAGACCAAAGCTCCCGCAGACGTAACTAGCTAAACGCGCAGTGAACTTCACGTTCAGGCATCTTTGAAAAACCAGTGAGTGTCACGAGAAAAATGGCTGTCGCTGCTGCCCAGAAGAATCGCGAGATGTTCGCCATCAAGAAGTCCTACAGCATCGAGGTGAGGAGGTGCTCCGGCGGCAGGCCAGGCGCTGGAGCCGGCACCCTGGCCTGATTGCCTCAAACTACCACATGCATCACACATACCGTAAACGTTCCATGGGAAATTTTTATTGTGACACTTTTTGAACTTTTTATTGAACAAGAACCGAGTGATTGTATTTTTACCAGAATAAGTGAAAAAGAAACCTTCGAATATTTACAACAGATAAATGAACACAACATAGGCTGAAAAATATGTGCAGCTTTCTTCCAAGTGAGGTTTTTGCCATGGAACGGTTATTTTCTTCTTAACTTATTTTTATATTTGCATTTAGTACATAGAACAGTAACACACGGAAGCTTCCGTTGTTTTCACATTTTGAAAGTTCTCACATTTGCTACTGTTGCCCAATTGTAGTAGATTTACGTACCTGTTATAAAAAAAAAATTTCAATCTATAAACTGATTGGGAACTTTCATTCTGCAAAATTGTCAAGTTATCGGGGAACTAAACGAATGAATCCTAATACTCTATTTTAAATGAAAACAAAATACATTTTTCAGCAAAATTTGTTTCAATTGCGGTGTGCAGACAGGGTCCTGTAGAACTTAAGGGAATTAGTCTACTCATTAAAACAAAAAATTCTTTGTATGGGACCATCAGTAAAATTGTTAATGAATTTCAGCTGTTTCTTATATTCACTAGAGCAAATATCAAAAGAAATATCAAAATGAAAAAGCAAAATAGAAATGGTCACATAATAAGTAATTTGTACTGATAAGTAATATTAGACCTTTAAATTCTGTCGAACCTTTCTATAACATCCCGCGTGATATTATTGACTTCTAATTGCATTATGTACTTAGAGCTGAATACAAATCAATTAATATAACTGTTAACTATCTAACGGTCCTATTTATAAAAACACGATTCCTCTAAAACACTTCTCGGAGACACTTTAAATAATCTGTGGTTACGTCTTTCCATTTACCATAAACTATTTCAATTGCCTCTGAGGAGTGTTCTAAGTAATCGTGTCTTTATAAGACCGTAAATGTACAAAGTTATAAGGATTTAAACTTCTTCACTTGGGCTCATCGGTCACTGGTCTCATCTCGTCCACATCATTGCGTGCCGCCAGTACCTCAACACAATAACAAAGATGTTGTAATACTACCGCTAATTAGACACTTTTACAACGGCTAATTCCATTCATTATTATTATTATCAAAATGACACACGAACGAAAAACTGCACGGTACTTATTTTTTGTAACAATAGTCTTGTGGTAATCTTTTCTACTGAATGTTAAATGTAATAAGTACTAACACCAACATTTACTTGTCACAGTCTTGTAAAATCCCACTTTTCTTTCTTTTCGGTGCTACGTAATAGGTTCGAAACACTCGCGAAATAAAGTTTGAAAACACACTCTATGCTAGGGCCGCGTTTCAATCAACTGCAATTCATAATTTATTATGACAATTCGATGTTAATCTGTGGGCTAATCGGCTTCGCAATGTACACCGAACTGTCGTAGTAAAGCGTGAATTGTAGTTCTATGAAACAGGCCCAAGCCTGGGTCGTACGACGACGATATCAGCATTTGACAGTTAATGTGGTGGAAAGTCGCGCTTTTTAAATGTCAAAAGTCGCGATTTTCCACAACTGGGGCAGTTTCCGAATTGAGAATTTCGCTAAGTAAATTAGTTAACTGCAGTGCTGTCTCTTCGAATTTCTTAGAAAAGACCGTGACAGAACGTTACTTAAGTATTGGCTCAGTGACATTCTCAATTCGGAAACCGGACCATTAAGTAGGGTAAATTATAGTTATAAGAGACTTGTTTATTGTTCCACGTTTCCTCCACTAAAAATTGAAAAATAAAAAAAGAATTATACAAAATAAAAACCGACTTCCAAACACTACAGCACTAAAAAGTTAGAAATAATTTAAAAGAATACCTTTAAACTAAAAGTATGTATACATGTAGGCATTGTAGAAGTATAATTTGTAGTCGGTGCGAAAATAACTGTCAAATTCTGACATTTAAGCGCCACCAAACATGTGACTTTTGCGATCGTACTACACATGCGGGTCTTTTCCGACGGTCGGTCACTATTATCGTGATGCTTGCCGATGACCTCTCGTAGAGTTTAATGCACGTCATCCAAGCTAATCGCCATCACCTAGATGTTTCTCCAATCACCTATCGGCCTTGTCCAACTATGTAAACAATGGACGGCGGCTCAGCCATCAGTACCTGCAATTAGTTCGAAGGGATCTTGGAAAAATCATACATTTTCATTACATCAATTGATTTGCAATTGCCCTGGGCCCTTATTATGTGACGCAGCGATATGTTCCGAAGGTTCGTTCGAAATTTCCTGCCACTGTGTAATAAACGCCAGAAATGCATGGCTCTTTGTTAGCCCAATGACGTCATATCATATCGTGAGATACCGATTTGCGACCATCTCGCTACTTCCGATAATGTCGCATTTTTTATAATGAGGGCCCGGATTCTTCTCTTACTGCGTTGTTGCTATTTATCAGTTCTAAATACAAATTCGCGTCAGAAATTCGCGGTCCTAGATGCTCACTCAACAGCTTTATTAAAAGAATGCTAGACATCGGATAGATAGGGCGCCGTATTGAAACGATTTTTTCCAACCTACTAAGTTAAGGTGCTTATACACGGGCGGGACGTTGGGAACGACAGTGTCGACACACGTCGACGGCAGACGCCGACATGACAGCGTCGCATATGCTACTCGGCCTGTCGACGGCTGCCGTCGGCACGACGAGTGTCGACGGCTGCAGTGGGCACTGTGGGTCGCAAAGTGCCGTCCGTGTAAGAGCGCAATTTCAATATAAAGATAAACAGACACTTTTGAAATTCATTAAACAAAAAAAAAACAAAAACATTACAGGTGTGATAACGGCCCAAAACTTACTTGATAGACCTTACGCACATAATGTTCTTAGAAAATAAATGCTGGCAAGAGTCTTTTCACTCAAAAACTACGTAGTTTATAAAAGTTTTAAACACCAGGCGTATGTAAAACAATTAATCGGCCGAAAGACTCGATTACATTACGACCTGCGCCCGATTAAGACACGTGAAATCGTGTGAAAGCTACACATGCGCTCATAAGTGCACATTTTACAATCTCATTATCAAGCTGTGAATTGGGATTTTCACTACATACCTACTTATTCGTAATTTGAGGCAAATGATTTAACTGATGGGCCTCGAAGCGGCCTCCGTTTATTGTATTATCCCCGGGCGCAATTAACTCTCAATTACAACGGCATCAGACAATTTTACTTTCTCGAACGAACCGTCCGTGTGACATGTTACGTCAGGTCATGAAGAAAACAAAGGTTACGCCGAAAGAATTATGTCATTGTTGACAATGATGCGGATGAAATGCGGCGCCGAAACTAGAGCACAGTGGAACTTCGGCCTAGCGTGCTTTTGGGTTCAAAATTTACTTGCTTGGTATGCAACCACTATGGTTTTTTTTTTTGTTCTAAACATATTTTCTAGTAGTCTAGGCTTATCAAAGATATCTCTAAACTTTTGTGTGATAGAAAATGCTTGCGAAGAATTCTATTTATTTTACTTACTATTCAGTCTGTCATGCCAAACTTAGAAAAACGTAACTAATAGTGCCACTGTTAGACAATTTTAATATGAAAATCCCATAGAATTATCCATCCAATTAATTAAATTACTTATTAGCCTTTATGCGAAATATTGATGCGATTTATGCGCTTTGCGTGTTCTGATGCTGTGCGAGAACAAAGTTGATGTAGTTATTATGTTATAATTAGCATGTCTGTTGTAATAGTGGGCTGAACATTTGTAACTACTTCCTTAACCACCGAAGGTCAAAACGTCACTGCAATAATACAATGTTCTTGGACGGTTCATTTCCCAAACTTAAGATATTGCTAGATCTCAAATAGGTAGTTTAGGTTTCGAACAAGTAACGATGACCTCATTCCAATAACCATCGCCGCAAATTAATTACGTATCCTCACGCAACGTTGGCAGTCACTGTTTACAAGCACAGCGAGGTCAGAGCGGAACGCTCTTGACCATGCGAAGTTCTTCGCGGTCAAGTGACCAACGCTATACAAAAAGTGTCCGGTGCGGTGCCACAATTTTTTACGACCCGTTAAATCCACACAGAGGTTATACAGCGAGCTGCTAGATATTCTATTACGCAGTAAGAACGCATAAAATTATACGGGCTGTATTAATACGTTCATCTTTGCGCTCGTATTTTCAGTTGACAGTCGGACACGGTATTCGCGTTAGTAGGTTAAGTGGCGGGCGTGTTATGAAGAGGACGGGGAGTACGTGGTCCTGTGTGGGATTAATTGGTAGCTACACCCGGCAGGCCGGGGCGGGCGGCGAAATCAGCGATCAATCAGAGCGGGTGCAGTACAGCCGCCGGACCGCCGTGCGCCGCTGCCGACGTCCTCGTGCGCCGGCTAATTGCTCGCCGATTCGAGCGGTCGAGTGGCCACTCCGTCAAGGCTATCAACCGGATTCCGAATCCTGATCCAGTTAGGCGAACCTTTAACTTAACAGTGACACAGTTCAACTCGCATTTCCGTGATCGAGACAATACAACGCTGTAGTTATTTGCGGAACAAGAGTAGATAATATGCTAAAACGATAGAGACTAAATAGACACCTACTTATGCTTATATGACGGTCGGAAATTAACAAACTTAATCACAAAAGAATCTCCATTCTGTCCGAACAAATGCGAAAAGATTTTAATGTAGACAATTATTTGTACATAAATGACTGCTTTTCAGGGTCCAGTAACAATCGCGAATGATTAGCACAACCCTTGACACAGTTAGCGTTGCGCGGCCGTTCTAGTGGAAAATGCTCGGTCTCGGAACGACGACGCCCGCGCAGCCGCCACTCAAGTGTCACTGCTACTGCACTTGCCTCATTCCAAATAACCTGCACCTTGAACATCTCGGCTTAACCCTTTATGTGGCACAGGGAATATGCCTCCTATTCAGTCATGTAGAGACTCTACAGAAGGCCACAAAGTCGCATTTTTACAGACAGTCGTAAAAATTGTATAGAGATCGTGTCGGAAATTGGCATGCTTTGTTGAACGTCGTAACTGTAATGCATCCAGTTGTATGGAGATGCCGAAGGGATGTAAAATATTTAATGACAACGAATGTGGTAATTGAGTTGAGAAGGGGTGATTCGCACTGGCGGCGCCATCGACATCGCAAGAGGCGAGTCTTCGCAACGGAACTAGGGATTCCATGTAATTGGCCGCCCCAGGACGCACTCGCCTAGAAACTTCTCGTGTTCCTTTGAAAGATTTCTATCGCGAGATGGCGTTTCCGCCGAGCGGGGGAGAGCATAATGGCAGCACTTTACCCCCGGCCACACTCAGGAAATAAGCTTAGGAACTTCGTAAAAGCCATTCCTACTCGCACATGAAATATAATGCAATGTGACCGCTTTATATTTATAAGGATTTAGAAGATCACGCTATTTTTAGCGGGGACCCGATCTATTGTTCGACGCACTGAGTGTTGATCTACTTTACGTGAGACCACTGATTTTGGGATTGTAGATATTATTTATTGTCTGATCTTTCTTTAGCCTTTTCATTCCTTTTATCGAAGGTTACATCTTGAAATAAATTGCAAATTGCAGAGCTGTAAATATCATAAATGCATAATCAATCAACAAACTAACACCCGAGATAATCAGTCATTTATACTATGCATTGAAACATATATATATCCATTATATATTGCAACTTGGTCGTAAAATATTGCATTTATACCAAGGATACGAAGTAGGTGTTTATAACTAAGTTTAGTATAGTCAATTTTAAAACTGGTTATCCTTCTTTTCAGAACGGCTATCCATCCAGACGCCGTTCTCTCGTCGACGACGCTCGTTTCGAGACCCTGGTTGTCAAACAGACCAAACAAAGTGTGCTCGAAGAGGCGCGTGCCCGTGCCAATGGTAAGCACCCTTTGTATCTAGCTTACAAGAGTGCCAAGCTTCACCATTATCAAAAAATACACAAAGTATTTTCTTTTGAATGGTATCATTTGCCACTGCACAAAATATACCAATAAAATATCGACTTAAGTTTTGTGAAGCAGGAACATTTATTTGTTGTCAGACGGCTAGAGACACCTTGATAATTTCCTTGTTTTTAACATTCACTTAATTATTTCAATGTTTTCTTTGTTTCGTTGCTTTGTTTTGTCCATTTTATGTTTTTTAAGTTTTTTTTATTTATTTTTACTGTAGACTCTGGCTTGGATTCCGAAGTTATCCAAGATGACGTACATATTGGTAACGGCGCAACTTCACCAACCGTCGAAGAAGGCACTCAGCACGATGAAATTAAGAATGGCCAACTTGGTAACTATTGTTTTATTTCGCCTATATTCAGTTAATTTGTGTTTTATTTCTTTTGTTTATCCTTTTCGTTTTATTTTATTTTGTAGCTGATGCAAACGTTGGTGATGAGAGCGGAACAGCGGCTGAGGGTTAGTACTGGAACGCACGCAACACGCAGTGTACTACATGATTACGGGATGAATCACTCATCATTATTTGAATTGTTTGAAAACGCACACGATTGACCTTAACATTTTGTTACAGATTATACATTGACCGAGGAAGAGGTGATCTTGCAGAACGCTGCGAGTGAGTCCTCCGAAGCCGAGCAAGCAATCCAACAAGCCGCCATCCTGGTGCGCATGCGTGACGGCATGGGCTCCCTCGCCCGCATGCTAAAGACCATCGACAACTACAAAGGCTGTGTCCAGCACCTAGAGACCCGCCCCTCGCAGGCCGCCGGCATCCAGTTCGACGCGCTCATCAAAGTCAGCATGTCCCGCGTCAACCTGCTCCAACTCATCAGATCTCTGAGGCAGTCCACCTCATTTGTAGGCGTGAACCTGCTTTCTGAGAACAACATCTCCTCCAAGACGCCGTGGTTCCCGCGCCACGCGTCCGATCTCGACAACTGCAATCACCTGATGACCAAATATGAGCCCGAGCTCGACATGAACCACCCGGGCTTCGCGGACAAGGAGTACCGTGCGCGCAGGAAGACCATCGCCGAGATCGCATTTGGATACAAGTACGGAGACCCGATCCCACGCATTATCTACACCGAATCCGAGAACGCGACCTGGCAGCGGGTTTTCAATACCGTGTTGGACCTGATGCCGAAGCACGCCTGCAAGGAATACAAGGCGGCGTTCGACAAGCTTCAGACGGACGACATTTTCGTTCCACACCGCATTCCCCAGTTGGAGGAAGTGAGCAACTTCCTACGCAAGCACACTGGCTTCACGCTGCGCCCGGCAGCGGGACTGCTCACGGCGCGAGACTTCCTCGCGTCGCTGGCCTTCCGCGTCTTCCAGTCCACGCAGTACGTGCGCCACTCTAACTCGCCCTTCCACACCCCCGAGCCGTGAGTATCTCATTCCTGATCTTGAACATTTGTAAGCCAGTCTAATTAACTAGAGACTTCACCGAGTGAACTATCCTCATTTTGAATAACCACCTAGATATGTTTGATATGACTAATAAGCATCATGTCCATAATTATTTCGCGTTATGTCCCACCATGTCTCACGCATGTAACAGCCTAGTCGAGTAACTGCTTAGTTATAAACTGCCGAAATTAGGTTATCCGTTTACCTAAATAAGGTTACTTAGCATCTTTGAGTAAAATAAAACCGTTTAATGAACAAGTCATATCAGGCTTGAAATTATATAAAGAGCTTGATAGAGACGAATGTGCAAACTTTTTACGTCTTTTCCATCCCAGACATAAAACTTGTAACGCAAAAAAAAACAAGTTAGCGTCTTGAGTTACAAGCGAGGTTTTAATTAACTAGTTGTATCAGTATTGTAATGATCAAAGAAGCTCAATTGTGACGAATGTGCAAGCTTTGAACGTCTTTTCCATCTCAGACATGAAACTTGAAACGCAAAAAATCCCGCTGTATTTGATCTTAATAATCATGAATTCATAATTATGCTATAAATTCTTACCTTGAAGAATTTTTTACGGAAATGTTATGCAATGTGGCCTTGTCAATGCCGAGTTAATTGGTCAGATTAACCAGATATAAAAAGTGGTCCGTCTTTTCCTATAGATATATATCCTAAAGGAGTTAGCGAGTTAATAGAATAGTACCTATTTGTGTTTAAAGGAATGTGTTTAAAGGAGTTTTTATAAAAAATGAATTGTATTCCAAGATTATAGTCTGTAGGTTCTGAAAGTACAAGTAGCTATTACTATTCAATTATTGTTATTTATTACTGTTGTTTCACAAAAACGTAGGTACCAATTTACAAAAGAAAAAAATATTTATATTCGTTAATAGCGCTAGTGTAGGTCACGATGGGCCTTAAGGCGATTGCGTTTGTGGGCGCTGGCGATGGCGCGTGCTCGGCTTTTGATGGAACTGTAACTTCATTAGAGGCCTCGCTTCAACAAAGTTAGCTAAACGAACTGTTGCAAAATTTTAAACATCAAAGGGAACTTAAATTCAATTACCATGGCCTCCTTTAGTTCACGTTCACTTTGTAAAATACCGTGTGAACTTGGCTCTTGAACTGACTCAATTACATCTTTCAGTGACTGCATCCACGAGCTGCTTGGCCACATTCCACTGTTGGCGGACCCCAGCTTCGCCCAGTTCTCGCAGGAGATCGGTCTCGCTTCTTTGGGAGCCTCGGACGCCGAAATCGAGAGACTTTCCACCGTAAGTTCAATGACTGAGCTGAGCGAACAATCATTTCGATGTCTGCTGATGCGAATTAGGGCCCTTTTTAATGCGAATCAGAATATTATCACAGCGATGGTGTTTTTTTTACAAAAATTAAATTGCACAATGTAAATTCTACTTTACAGGTTTACTGGTTCACCGTGGAGTTCGGTTTGTGCAAGGAGAACCAACAGCTCAAAGCTTACGGCGCGGCACTCCTCTCCTCCATTGGGGAGCTCCTCCATGCTCTCAGCGACAAGCCCGAGCTGCGGCCCTTCGAACCCGCCTCCACATCTATCCAGCCTTACCAAGACCAGGAATATCAACCTATCTATTACGTAGCTGAAAGTTTCGAAGACGCCAAAGACAAATTCAGGTATGAACTCTAAAAGACATGGAGTGTAACTTTAACTCGGTCTTTGGAAACTTCAGCTAAGATAATTGTTTTTGTGTTTAGGCGCTGGGTGTCGACTATGTCGCGACCATTCGAGGTGCGCTTCAACCCGCACACGGAGCGCGTCGAGATGCTGGACTCGGTGGAACAGCTGGAGACCCTCATCACACAGCTCAACACGGAGATGCTCCACCTCACCAATGCCGTCAAAAAGATCAAAGGCTCAAACTTCGAGTGAACAATGAAACCGACCAACCATTCAGCGCACGCGGCCTTGCCGCATTTTGTATAGCTAGTGATATTTCATAGATGTAAGACTGTTGTAGATATGTGTGGAGCGTGTGTGCGAGAATGTGCAAACCATCAGATGGTACCTACCTAAGTATTTGTTCGTTGAATTCCTTCTTATACAGAATGGCCCTTTTATAATAGACAGATATATAGAAGGTAGTCGTTGAGTTTTGCAAAATATGTTGCTGGTTTCGATATACGAATGATGTATTAAGTTTTGTAGAATACACAAAAAAAATTGCTGAACTTATTCAAAACAGCGATAATAAAGCCCTCTATATACCTATACGTTAGTAAATGGGCCACCCTGTATGTGCCTTATTGTATTATTTATTATGCCGAGCTCATTGCCCGGGCCTCGAAAGTGCACGAAGCTCCCGATTGCCCATTTACGGAGGTCGTGCGTCTTTCGCGAGTCCTAAAATGTTTAGTAATACTTAATTTATAATTTAAAGAGAAAGAAATAAAAAAAAAAAATGGAGCACCCAAAAATAGATATAAAAAGTCAAACAGAAATTATATGTGTTTGAGCGCAGTTAAATCTTTTATTTCAACTTTTTGTAATCAAAATTGGCTTTGTTCCAGTCTATGATTGAAATTCCCTGGGGCGCAGATTCATATTATTCCAGAGGACGGACGCACTTGGGGCGGGCGGGCGCTCGGCCTCGCTACCTGTAATAAGATTTAGCTCCTGTCTCTTGGGAATGCGATCGCTAATAAAATTTAAAATGATGCCATTTTCAATACCGAAAATACCTACCTAATATAAAAATATCCATAGACAGATGAGAAACCTTTCGTGTATTTTAACTTGAAACGAATCATAAATAGCTACGATAAGTTAATAACCACCTATCATCATTTCATATTTCGGAGGAGTTGGACTCTTAGTGCAGTATTCCTTGTGTATTCCGCTAACAGGCCAGTTCTTTCACAGAATGATACGTCACGTCCAGTGGCGTAACTATAGGGTGACAAGATGCCACGGGCCTCCGAACTATAAGGCCGCGAGCTCAGAAGTAACTTAAGATTTTTAACAAAAAATTCATCATCATCATCATCATCAGCCATCTGACGTCCACTGCAGGACATAGGCCTCCCTCATGGTTTTCCAAGCTTCCCGGTCTTGTACCGCCCGCATCCAGCAACTCATATTATATTTGTCAAAAAAGAATTGTTACAAAGATTTGTAACTTCAAATCAATTAAAGTTGGGCCATATATACTTCAACTAAAGACCACAATTTTTTTTTTTTTACTGGGACGACCCCATCCAATGAATGCCACAGGCCTCAGATGGTATAGTTACGACACAGGTCACGACATCCACGCCTCTTGAATTTGGCTAAAATACCTTCTCCTCGGCCCTCCTCTACATTATTTGCCTTCCAGATTCCTATCACGATGTTTAAATATAAAGCTGTCGTGGCGTACTACGATCCCAAGCTCAACATGACATGTATTGTACCCATTCCTAATTTCGGTCATCATCAACATGATAGATAGCTAGATCGAAATGTTATTTATGTTAAAGTTTTATTTGGACATTTAAAAACTATGAATTGGCACCAAAAGGCCTCCGCTCAGCTTTATGCCGTGGCCGGTAGCACCCACGACGCTGGTTTTCAGCGGATACCACAAAATAAAAGAAAACAAAACACAAAGACCGGCAACACACAAAAATTCATGCGTAAGCGTGTGTGCGCGTGCTTGCAATGTGCGTGTGCTGTGGGAATACAATAAAAACAATAATAATAATATATATAAACATAAAAATCGATACCCACGCACACATAAAACATACATTACATATACATAATAAGCCAAGACCTAAGAATTTTGTATGTGTTGAAGATACTTTTTGTACTTAGATTTAAAAGCTATTGTTTATCTTTCCTTTAATCTTTCCAAAACTTGCTCATTTATCCCCTTTTTGTCCAGCATTGCTCCTCAATACCACCTAGGTTAGATGGAGGATATTGGCATATTTAGGTATGTTAAAGTCAAGGTCTGTAATAAAAACAAAACAAATACGAATGTAAACTCGTGGCGTGGTGGTGAATAGCGTGGTAAACTGGTTAGGCAGGATTGTGAGCAAAATTGGAGCAAAAAATTATACAAAACGACGTGGAGACAAAAAGTGCTCCGTACATTGACATTAAAGCCAGCAAGGGCAATCCAACTACACGCAACCAAAAAGTCAAAACTAAATAAAATTAAACATCGTATCTGTCTATTTTTTGAATAAGTTGAAGAGTCTCCTGGGTTGATCGGATAATAATAAAAGTTTTACAAAACCATTAAAATCACCATGTATGAACAAAAACAAAGCAATGAAATTTGCATGATAAACAGTGATTTCATACATATACTGCTCACATTTTTTTTAAATAAAGCTAATAAACGTAATCTACAAAAATTCAACTACGCAGACGCGTCTTCACCAAAGAGGTCTCAAGTGTTACCGTGTTTCGGTGAACAGTCAATAATGGACTCCTATGCTCCTATGCATTTACAAATCTAGAGTGCAATTTATTGATTGACAATTTTAAAGTCGCTGTTATCGTCGTCGTCTGCTAAGATTACGGAATAGCTGTTCTTCAGGGACGCCACTTGAGTGAGAAGGCCACGCAGACGGATTTCGACCAGCTCAAAGTTTTCTTGGAGGTGGTTTATTTGGATTTGCATCCGTTGTCGAATCTGTCGGTAGGCGAGGAATTTACTTAGTATTTTTATGACTAATCCTACCCATTAGGTAACAAAACATGGCATACATTTTAGGAAGATTATTCTTTCTGGGATCCCCTTTGATACAAAGTAATAATCGGATGCCAAGCAGATAGGTGGCCTTGTGGGTAGAACATAGGACTCGGAAGCGAGAGACCCAGGTTCGATTTTCAGTGCGGTCATAAGTACAGTCATAGGTACTACTTTGTTTTCTAAGTTGTGTACATTTGTGAAGTTATTTATTTATTTATTTATTTAAGGAGAAAAAACAGAATTGACAAACTTATAGTATAAAAAATATTAGAGTCAATATAGTACATTTTGCCAATTCCTCAGCATTTCCCACAGATAGGTAATACTTAATATAATAAATAAGTAAGAGGCGCAATACAGCAGCAATACCACTCGCTAACTGTGAAGGAAAACATCGTGAAGACACCTGAGTGTTTGAGCTATTCACATACCTCAGCGCTTGAAATCGCCAATCCGCAGTGGGCACGCGTGGTGATTAAGCCCATACTTTCTCCCCGAGAGAAAGCCTGTGCCCTGCAGTGGGGCGTATATAGGCTGCTTATGTAATCGGATGGACCGTTATGGTTGGACACATTTGATGGATAATAAAGGACAATAAAATTTAATCAGTTAAAACGGTAATTAAATGATTTCCCTGGATTTGATTTGATTGATTCAAAAAGTCCACGAGCCAGCCACAGGCTATACTCACTTCCTACCATCATAGGTATTACGACGACGAGAGTCGTGCGTTTTAACGTCAAAAGTCGCGACTTTCCAGCACAACCAGTTTCCAGAAAATTTTATTATCCGGCTGTGACATTTTAGCATCACAAAACGCGTGACTCGTGCCGTCGTAACCTATGCTGGGGTGTGTAATAGAAAACTAGATCTAATATCTGTATATACATGAACATAAACTTAAATAGATAGCGCCGATAGGCACCTACATACTTGTGAAACCAAAAATCGAGACAATGCGTTTATCATTACTACACTACCAAAGATGCACATGAAAACAATAAGGTAGCCACCTCATCCCTTTCCTTCTGGCAGGCCCGGTGCTGCGCCCGACTTTGTATTAACTGCCTCTCGAGTTCAGATATTTGCGTCTGGAGATACCGACGCATGGAATCGGACCGCTCCTTCCCGCGTTGTTGGGACCTGCTGTTCTCCTGACGCAGCTCGTCCAAGTCTTTAAGCAGCTGTGAGCATTCGGATGACTTCTCCTTGTAACGTTGCTCTTGCTGGGCCAGCTGCTCGCTTAGCCGCAGAATTTTGCATCTGATAAGATAGGGTACTTTTTGACCAGATGGGACAGGGAATAATTCCTACCTGTCCTGTACGTAGGTTACAAGCACTTGCAGCTTCGTCCAAAAAAATTGGGTATGACAGTCGCACTAGTGACCGACTTAATACTACAATCAAAAAGTGCTCTTGAAAGATAAGCGACCTCTAAGCACCTGTCTCTAAGATACAAATGAAGGACTATAAATTCAGTCGACAGTAAGTTGTGTCGCTACCGTATAAGTCGTCACATAGTTTATTGACTTGTAGAATATTTTGCTTTTGATTAGATAATAGAAAAAAAAGACAAATCAATAGGTACGTGCGGAGTCAACAAAGCCGCGGGTTAGGCCGACTAAGCTGTCAGGATAGTATAGGTGCTGGGCAAGCCTGCTCCATCTAAAAAACAATGTCCCAGTCACTGCAGCGTCCGAGTGGTCCCTACGCCCATCTAGTGTGAGTGAAGGTGCCACTGGACTGGAGATTTCATTACATGGATGCAAAGGGCAGTCTATACCGAAAATAGAATCCCCGTGAAACCGGTAACGGGGCAAAATAATGGGACCGCGAACAAACACCGAACAGTTATAGATAATAAAAACACTATCACAGACAGTGCATTTTTGGTTGGGCTGAAATAACCACATTAGTATAAGCTATGTGACGACTTATCCGATAGCGACACAACGTACGTCGTACGGATGAATTGTCACCTTATAATTTGAAAAGAGTGTCGTTTTATCCGAGGACGAAATATTTTGTGTAGGGTATGATTAGTCACCTCAGAGCATTGAATATAGTATCTGTGTTAGTCGCCTAAGTCATTAATCCATTTTGTACGAAGTCACGATTGTTCTTATAAAGTAGAGGGAGACCTTTGCTTATTATTATTATTATTGCTTGCAACAAACATTTTAAGGTTTATTCGCGGGCACACCAAGTGCCATAAAAGTATACTAAGGTGCTAAGAACCCGTAAAACCGCTGACATACACAGATCAAAAAAAGTTTGCGATCACTTTGAAAAACTGAAATCGTTTTTGTTACTGTAGATTATATTATGATTTTTTCTTCTTTTTAGATTCTTTATTTCAAAATAAAGAATTAGAACACAAAACAATGACACCGTTCAGTTGTTTTTTCATATTAAAAGGCTTTCAGTCCTAGCTTACGCTCATTCAGAAATCTGATTTAGTCAATTATAACCGATTCAAGATATTTTTTGCGGAAAGTTGTGATTGAAAAAATGCCAAGAGGATTATCAGAGGTTTTACGAGCAAGAATAGTAACTTTGAGGGAAGAAGGATACACCACGAGAGTACTAGCACGCACGCTGCCCAAAAGCGCTATATTAGATTGCTGGCAGCCCGTGATCCAACAATCAACGCCACTAAAATAAAAGCAGAAGTCAGGGCCGCCTCTGGGCTTGAAGTTAGCACGCAGACCGTTCGCAATTGCTTGCACCACGCTGGATTACGAGCACGGAGGTCTTGGAGAGCTCCGCTCAATTCCCGGCAATTTCAACAACGAAGATTGCAGTGGGCTAGACTTCGGAAAAATGAAGAAGGTGAGGAAGAAAACATTTGGCAAAACTGTCTCTTCGTTGACGAATCCCGAATCAGCACTCATCCATATAACCGACGTGTCCGTGTCTGGAGAAGACCAGGCGACCGTGAAAGACAAAGAACTGCCACTGGAACAGTTCAGCAAGGCGGAAAATCGGTGTCCTTTTGGGGTGGCATTATGATTGGAGTTAGAACGCCTTTGATCCCGTATCGGGGCTACATGACAGCAGACATGTACAAAGCAGTTGTTATTGATGATATCGTCAGACCATTCCGAGTAAACCATGGGCACCAATTTGTACTGGTCGATGATAATGCGCCCGCACATAAAGCTCAACGAGTCAATGCTGCTCTTCAAGAATACGATATCACACGTTTAGACTGGCCTGCCGGCTCGCCCGACTTAAACCCAATAGAGCACGCGTGGGATGCTCTTAAACGAGCTGTATGGAACCGTGGACCCATGTCCCCAGACAGTTCCAGAGCTCAGGGAAGCCGCTATTGAAGAATGGGATAGGTTACCCCAGGAAATGCTGGATAACTTGATCCTCAGCATGCCCAGGAGGATCTCCGCATGTGTTCGAGCCAGGGGAGGAGTTATTTTATATTGAATTTAACCTTTTAATAATAAATTGTTGTTTAAGCTTAATTAAACAGTATTTTTCTTTCTATGAAATTTCTATCACAATTACATTATGATTAATGGCTCAATTTTTTTTAAATAAATAATAAAAAGTAGTTTTATATTTTAATTTCAAACAGGATATTCCTATTTAAAGAAAGCATACAACATAGATTTTTTCTTGATAAAAGTAAATTTAAAGAATTATAGGAGCTTATGCTATTGATCACAAACTTTTTTTGATGTGTGTAGAGAGATGTTTTAGTTTGATGCATTTGCCTCTACATTTAATGTATCTTAACCGTCAGAAGCACATTGTAATTTTGAACTTGACGCGGCAAACTCCTAGAAACATTTGTTAAAGATGATCTGCTTCACAGTGGTGTCCTGCACTTTTGCAACAACCAAGGCCAACGGAGGACTTGCTCCGTTGGACTTGCAAAAAAATTTAAAATCTAAGGGAAGAGATCATGTCAACACATAAAAAATCTTGGTATTTTTTTTCTCTACGACTAATACTTTTTATAATGTATGCCGTCGAATAGTAATTCTAATCATGTGATATAAATCGAGCTCAAACTATGATGTCTTACGATGCTCGTAACGCCTTATAATGTGAAGCGGTTATCAATATTTAAGTTGTCTAGTAAAATAATATTTTTATAAGCCTACACCCTTATTACAAAACATTTATGGTCTTATTAAAAAAACGATTCCTTAAAACGCCGATTAAAATAATCGGTGGTGGAGATTTTACAAGGAAAAGTAGCAACCACAGATTAAATGAACTGACTCTTACAAGTGCTTAAGAGAATCGTCTTTTTATAAATAAGGCCGTTAGAGTTCACGTTTTACGAAACTTTGGTTTTCGTATTTTTTCAGACCAGTGAAAGCCGGAAAAAATATTGTTTTCTTTTTTTATTTCCTTGGTTTTTTTTCCCGTTTGCCGGGAAATATTTTATTGCATGCATAAACATTTTGACATGGAAAAGGCGGCAGTTTGGCGGTGACCGGGGCGGTTGCGGTTGGTGTGACTGTAAACGGTCATATATCCAACAGAGGGGCATCTTTCATGGGCTGTATAGATGGATAGATCCTTAAAATCTATGACTAAACTACTTTTAATATAACGCCATAAATTATGCATTTTAACATTTGGTGAAAACGGGAAAACGAGTTAGAGCCACTACTAACTAGTGGAAAGCCCATTTAGAGTATAAGATACTAAAGTAACAAACGTACTTACTTGAATTCATCCTGAGCTTTCCGTATTTCTTCTATATCTCTATTCTTTTCATCGATGGTAGCTCGCATTTTCTCTTTTTCTTCGGAACACTTCGCTCGATGTATTTTCTCTTGATTAAGACCATTGCAGGCGATAACTAGCTAAGGACATGAATACGAAACATTTGTTATCAATTTGCAGCATTTTTTAGCATTCGCCGTCACACCGCCGTCCCAAATCATTATGGATACCTAACACAAAAAAAGAAGTGACTGACGTTACATCCACATGTTAAATTTAAAAGAATCTAAATAATTTGTTTTAAACGGTGCTTTAGCTATTTATGATCGGGATAAAACTAAATCATGACTTATGGGTGTATTTCCATGTTTGTGATATCTTTGCCTGGTTACCACAGTACAGGGTATCCTAGTTTGGGACCAGGACAAGTGATTGTGTCGCGTGGAAGTTATTAGTATTATTATTATAAAGTGAAAGGTTCATTCTTATTTTACAACCTCCACAACGTGAAATAAGTTTCCTGTCCAACTGCCTGTCTTGGGGAAACCAGTAAGGGTATTTTGCAGCACAAATGAAAGTATAAAACAACAATTATGTTGTTGTTGTTTACTTGTCAAAGGAACTTTGCTGTTGTCTTTTTACTAGCAAAAAAAGCTGCGCGGCGAATATCTGAATCAAAATATTTAACTAGTAAAACTAAAATTTAGTTGCACAACAAAGGCATTTTTTGACAGTACTATAATCATCAGCCATTTGACGCCCACTGCAGAACATAGGCCTCCTTCGTGGTTTTCATGACCATAATCGCCACGCTTGGCAGGCGGGTTGGCGATCGCAGTATGCGGTTGGAATGTCAGGAAGACGCTGCTGCCCGTCTCCTGGTAATTGATTTCCTTAGTCGCCTTTTACGACATCCACGGAAGGAAATGGAGTGACGCTATTCTCAATCCGGCGCCACACGGAGCCTGGACTAAGGAATCTGTAAATGCATTATTAGTGTTTTAGGACAAACAGAAGGGCACAAGAAAAAAGAAAGAAAGAAGACATTTATTCACTTTCATACAAAATGTACTGAAGGGATGGGGGACGAAGCCTATACAGAAGAGACGGGGCAAGAGCACGAACTCTACGCCGCGCTTCCGCGCCCTCGGCCCACGTCCTTTCTGTGTGGCCAGGGCCTTAGAAAACTTTCAGTAAACCACTGAAGTTAAAAGGCTCATTATAGTTACGTGTTTTACTTTCATTTCTGAGACAAGTTTTACACATTTTTTTTTATAAAATAAAGCAATTGATTAAACTCACCTGCATAGTTAACAAAAATCTTTCATAAAAATTGCATTTATACGACTGCTCAAGAGTTATATATAAAACTACGAGTCAGTCTAAAAGTTTTTGTCATGGATAACACATACTTACTGTCGTGTTTGCGACCAATTTCTTATCAAGGTCACTGACTAATGATGGCACAAGTCAGTCTAAAAGTTGTTGTCGTGTTACCAATTTCTGTCAGATGATAATTGACTCCACATTGCACGGTCGCAGCATACCTTTTCCTTCACCCTATGAAGTTCGTGCGACAATTGCTGCGAGCTGTCCTCGGCCAGCTTCTGAAGCTCCTTGGCTTCTTGCAGCTGAATTTGGGCCCCCTTGAGCAGGTCGGGAAGCGGCGACAACTCTTGGAGTTTCTCTTGGAATTGCATCTGAAATGTACGACCACAAATAGTATGTAGATGTTGTATAATAATTGTTTATCTCTCTTAGAGGTTTGATCGAACCCCGGTTTTTGGTCATGTCCCTGCGAAAGATAGACGATTAGAAGAAAGAAGATTTGTTATTATAGCGGCAACAGAAATACATCATCTGTGAAAATTTAAACTGCCTAGCTATCACGGTTCATGAGACACAGCCTGGAGACAGACAGACAGTGAAGTCTTAGTAATAGGGTCCCGTTTAGCACCCTTTGGGTACGGAACCCTAAAAAACGATTCCTTAAAATACTCCTTCAACGCCGTATAAATAGTCTGTGATAGAAACATTTCTAGGGAAAGTCTTTTGTTTTTTTTACATGATGAGATTCTAGTACGCAGGGCCCTTATCTTACCTTCATTTTTTGTATTTCAATTTGAATTTGATCTGAAACTTGCTTATTGTCAAAGTCCAAGATATCAAGCTGTCGTTTGTATTCTTCAACCTCTTGCTGTGCTTGAATATACTGAAAAACAGATGTTCTAGCTTAAATAGTAGATAGATAAGGAATTAAACACTATTTGTATAGAAGTAACACTCGTTATTCAATGCATTATTTAAAGCTTAACATTCCGCAAACGGAACCCTAAATCGTAAAATGGTTGTCCTACACTCACAATATTTGTAAGCGAACAATCCAACGATACTCCACACAACAGTGTAGGATATTTTTTTATTTGTTTTTAGATTTTATCGTGATTTTATGTATTGAAAAAATAAAAATTAACTTTTTTTAAATAAAGTCGTAGAAAAGTCTGCCGTCATGATCACACATTAATTAAAATATAAGTACCTTAGTTAGAAGCATCTTTTTCAGTGGAGGTAAGTACAGCTACTTTACTTCATTCAGCTTTTCTCTACTTGAGAACAAAGCGTTGATAGACATTCCTTTCAACGGCTTACAATAGACAATGTCTGGTTTCTTAATCAAGCACGTCCTATTATGGCCTGTTTTTTATTTCGATGCAAAAATACTGTCACTTTGATATGTGCCGGGATCGTAAACCATCACAACCCATTACATTTGTTGACGTAAGTATATGGACATCATACAAGTTTATTTATTAACGTCGTGACAGACCGCGGCTATAAATAATAATATACCTATCGCACGATGTATTGTTCTATACTAAATCCGACCGCAGTCGTGTGTGAAAGCGGATTGCACGTTGGCTATTGTGTGGAAAAAATATCATATATGTTAACGCCGTCGTCTGTGACGGCCATAAATCTAAGGTTCCAGTTAAATATATGCTAATAAAAACTCGGTTATGAAAAGTTAAAAGATTTTTCTATTTATACAATAAAAATCTCTCTCGCATGTTGCATCTACTCTGTGGACACGAAACAGTAGCCAAAGTTGTCGGAATCACAAAGGAACATTGGAAACAACATTCGCGCGACCAAGTTAAAAATCGGGATGTCTGAAAATAAATTACGTCTTCATGAATGTATCAAACAGAAACCCAAGGTTATCAAAATCCAAGTGTTTCTAATACGTAAAGAATTAATAATAACATTTTACTTCCAAATAAAAACTGCGTGAGTTACGTTATTGTTTTTTAAGTACTTTTCTTTTATTAGTAACCCAATATTTAATAAACAATAGTCTTTGATGCAATAAGGTTTTTGGTCACACGTGTCAACTTTTTTAATATAAAACAAAAATGTACCTAGTGTGACGATATATTTAATAATGGTAACACTGCCTCTTTTTTGCAACGAATTAAAAAACATACGTTTCATGTATCCAAGAAATATCAACCCCTATTATCAATTTCTTAACTTTATACCTTCATCCTGTATTCTTGTAGCTGTTCCGCTTGCTCGGTATTAGATATTTTTACTTCTTCCATTTCCTCCTTAAGATCACGCAGCTGATGTTTCAGGGAAGTATTTTCTTCCTCCAACTTACGTGGCCTCTCGTCATCCTGTCACAATTTCAGTAGAACTGATTTTAATAGGACCCATTTGAAGGCATTTTGAAAATAAGAGAAACCACTCTAAAAATGATGTTTCTAACATAAGACTTATGTTACTTAGTAACATGTTACTTCGTATTTTATAAGAAATTGTTTCATCTACAATAAAACAAATCCCGTTGAACAAAAATACATCCATCTAAAAACATATTTCCGTCGCTACAAACAACGAACTAAACATAAAATTATTCATAACAACTATATCAGTAAATAGTTTCACAATTAGTTATATAAGGCTTCAATGGCTAAATACGCTTAGTAAACTTTAACAAGATAAAGTGGGTGTTTCTCAACGAAATCTTACATCTTGACAACTCAAAGGTAATGTTAAGATTCTGAGACGGGTTCCGTCCCCAACCATTAATTTAAAAGTTAACAGAAAAAAATATGTAAATTAAAAAGTACGAATTTTTAGTTAAAGTTGGAAAAATCTATTAAATTAAACAAGGCCCGGATTGTTATCAACTTTATTTGGACATTACTTTGTTCCAAGTTATGCTTTGTGTAAAATATCAGAAATAACGATTTAGTAAAAAATGTTCGTGAAAAAAAAACATTATCACACCGACCGCTAAGTCTTAAACAAGGAATTAAACAAAACAAAGAAGTCTGTAGTCTTTTCAACTTCATCAAGGGGGACCTCTATTCTATTTATTGTAGGCAAGTTGTTTTCGTCCTGCCTGTTGAGAATTGAACAGACTCGACTAGGGCTTCCTCGCAAAGGCAAGTGGAATCTATATACTGTTCTACGTTCCTAAACTACCAGCATATGAAAGATACTGCACCTTGTAAGCATGTATAATGAATGACGATGATGATTTTTGCTAAATTATTGATGCTTGCCGCACAATAGCGCGATTGCGGTGACGGCCGTGGCCACAGCTCATACAAATCGCGGATGATTTATGTTGCAAGGTGCCACCTCAATTGTAGCGCAATATGGTACCCACTCAATTGTTGTGGAATATCTTAACGTAGAGAGTAGAGGCTCATCTATTTTCAATTTCAGCAGGCAGAAAAGGTCGCCCCAATCGATGGATTCATAAAAGGCATTCACGAATATAACAGTGAATATTTTATGTCGAGGGCGCACGAGTAAAGGTTGTGCTAGAAACAAATCGAAATAATTTATATACCTTGTAGGATTCAACTACAGTTCCTAGACAACATAGACTGTTCAACTTCTGTTCAAGATCTTTCAGCTTTTCCTCATATTTTACCCTCTGCAACCTTTCTTCATCTGCTTGGTTTTTTGCTCTGATCAACTCCTCGCGTAACTTTATAATCTGTAGACAAAACGCCGGTCAGTATTTTGCCCATAATGCATTGACATTAAGAAGTCGGCAGGAGGACAGTGGAAGAGATTAGAAGCGGACCGGTGAGGTTGGCGTGACGTCGAATAGGCCTATGCCCATCAGTGGGCGTCTTTCATGGGCTGTAGAGATAGATAGAACGACATTGGATGACATGTACATGTACAGATAGCAATAGTACATACCTATGAAGAGGAATTGGTATTATTGTTAAAGGTATGTACCTATGTAGAGGAATTGGTATTATTGCTATCTCTGCATGTACATATGATCCAATGTATTTCTATCAACTACAGCAATTTCTACGCATGTAGAGAAATACATTGGATCATATGAACATGCACAGACAGCAATAATACAAACCTATGAAGAGGAATTGTTATTATTGTTATAGGTATTTACCTATGTAGAGGAATTGGTATTATTGCTGTCTGTGCATGTTCATATGATCCAATGTATTTCGATCAACTAGAGCAATCTCTACGCATGTACATACATACGTAGAGATTGTTCTAGTTGATTGAGATTGGACCAGACCAGGTGAACCAAGTGGATTTTTGCTGGCCTGGTGTACCCAGTGTAATGGTAAGTAACCAAGAAAATACGTCAGCAAACATAGCAAGGCGAAAACCCAATATGAGGCCATTTGCACATGTTATGTGAAATTTGATACGAAAAATTTGCATGAAAAATTAAAGTTGACAAATATAACGCTTTGCTTATAGGTAGTGGTTTAATTTTATCGATACTGAGATATTTTATATTTATGTAACTTAGATATTTAAGATTTTTTTTCATGTATCCTTATAATGTATGGTGTGCAATAAAGAGTATTAATCTAATAATCTAATGTAATCTGAGGTAAAGGCTTTAAAATATGAATAGCACGTTGTAGGTACTCGTATACCTACGCGGGAATCAGATCCACGCGCATTGGAGGGTAAAGGGGTTAGAGGGTTTTATTAAGCAAGGTCCGCATATTCATGTCATGGTCGGTAGTTTGTCGATACTCGCCCGTATACCGAATTCAGTTAAAGACCCAAACATAGACGGTGAGGCAAGGTGGGGCACTAGACTACCCTTGGCTTGAAGTCAAGACGTGCTAATAAATTACAAACAAAATAATTTCACGGAAATCAAAATTCGAAATAATTTCGCCGCGAAACAATTCAGTTTCAGTTATTCGGACTGCAGAATTGCATTTTTGTAAGGTAGTTAAGTAATAATAGTACTCGTAAGCAGGTATGATTAACAGCAGGTCAAACTTTACATTTAATTTACATATAAATTTTAGTTCCAGTCACTAGTAACTTAACCGAGTCGAGTCCACGTGGTATACTGTCGACTATGTCTAATCTTACTATTGAGTTTTCAAACTTTTGCCCGTCCTTAAGCAAAATCTGGGTACGCCCATGCTCTCAATAGTAGAGCGACGAAGGACCCACTTGAACAAAACGTTACATTAGGTACCTACCAGTAGATTTGTCGTGATCTCAAGAACGGTTTTATGACGAGACGGTGTGGATGGACTTAAAGCTGTGTATTAAAAAAGAACGTTTTACATTTAACATAAATTAGGTACTTTCAGACACACAGATCTCATCCACACAATGAATGACTGTTTAGTACTAAGTTCGGGGTATTTAGGAAACCGAATGAGAGAGGAATATTAATTATTTACTTATCAGAATAACACAATCCTGCAAGTCAGCACCACTTTGTTGCTAGTGCCCTAGCCCACCATTGCTTGTTGATGCTTGAATTTATATAATTACCTCGGGTGGATTAGATTGATACTTTTCTTTACAAATCTTTTCGAAAGTGTCAAAAGTATCGACATCCTTGGTGACGGCATTTTCATTCGATATCTAAATTGAAAGAAAACAAAAAAGTTAGCGCTCTACATATATTTAGTGATAAGCTACACACAAGAATTAACTACTTTATTTTCAATCTCACGTGTTAGTAGCACTAGCGCAAGTATGTTCTGTGAGCGCAACCAATGGAGAAAATCATCAAAAAGTGACTCATCTCTCAATCACGTTAATAGTGATTTTTAAGAAGCACAAACCCAGCAGGACTAGAAAGCATTAACACAAAAATGGTATTTAGTCCCAGGCCCGTGATGCTAGGTTCACAGTCTTGGGTCCTAAAAATCACAATTAACATGATAACCAAAAACGGCACTATTAACAAAAACGGCCATTTTTGGTGTTAATGCTTTCTAGTCCTGCTTTCTGCGAAGACGGTCTCTAGGAAGAGATAAGGTTTTGTTTTTGCTTTGGTGGTGCTAGTGTCACCTACTGCGTGGAGCCCCTTAAGAAATTTCTTTGCTATATGACAGGGATTCTTGTTATCTAGCTCACTTCCTTACCTAAGAATCTTTCCATTGTTATAAGTAAATGTTATTGTTATCAGGGCCGTAGCCAGAGGGTGTAATCAGGACAGTCTCAATAAAATTCAGTTTGGATGCACCATTTTCCGTCCTTTGCTATATCGCTTTAGGGGTGTTACGGCGATAGAGGTCTGTGCAATTGCATTAGCTTATAGGCTAATTCAGAGACCTATTTCATGGAACTAAAATTAATAGAATTCACTGCGATGTACATTGCTAAGTCCAATAACATCGAATACATCGAATTGTCATTAAGCTAGGTATTATTTATGAAACACGACTCAGAGGCCTAATTGTGCGCACCAAATCCTGCCCAAATCCTGACGTTTACGATAGCAACTAGTAGGTACCTATGAAATTTGCTAGTTGGACGATTGGAATTGTACCTACGGGAAGGACTGTCAATGCCGCAACAATTTACGTACCAGACCTAGTGTTTTTGTCTTTGTTTGTTTTCGGTTGTACAAATCCAATCGATCTCTTCGTATCGCGGCCAATTCCATTCGTATTTCCTGAACTTCACCCTCCATATCCCCCAGATGTTGTTCCTGTATAAAATATTTTAGCAATGATGGTTCAATGGCAACAAATTGCTATACAAAATATGTGGCGTCTAAAAGAGTTGACAAATAATTCTTATTCTCAACCTGCTGCTGGTATAACAAGAGTATAATTTTAAGGTATTACGTACCAACACAGAGGACTCTCCTGCATTATCTGCCCCCTTTGTTGCAAATGGCCAATATCCTGAGTGAGGCATCAAACTATTTTTACGCGCAGTGCACTAATCATATAAACATTTAAGAAACAGACTGTATATGGCTAAAAAAAATCCTTTAATAATTATTACAAAGCGTTACTTTATCTAGGTTATTCAACAAGAAGGTGAAATTTAAAAATTGTTGTCAATATAAATGTGTCAACTTGATATATTTTTTTTCCCTAGGCTAGTTGGTTTTCTGCCGGTAGGTAGGTAGGTACCTTCCAAGGAGTTTAATTATCATTTTTCTTATTTAGCTGTGCCCGCACCTTCGTTCACATCTGCTCGTATCTAGGTATATTTAGTCTGAATCTTGAAAACGGCTCCAACAGTTTTCATGAAATTTAGTATGCTGAGGGTTTCAGGGGCGATAAATCGATCTAGCTGGGGTTTATTTTTAGAAAACGTCGTTTTATCCGTGTTTTGAGGCAATGGAAAACGGCTACAATATCATTAAAATACTAAGGTAAATTTTGCCTCCATCTACAAGGTTGTAACAGCTCACATGCGTATTATTAGTGTTGCTAGAGTAGAACAAATTGGGATCAAATGTGGAAAATTAGCTGTACCTAATTAAGATAGTTAGCTGTATAAATACACCATACTATCGTACCGTGCAAGACCCGTTTCACACCTCCACTTCGACTTCGCAATGTTTTCTGGAAGCTTGCCTTTGTAAATTTAATTTATTTATGTCATTTTTCCCATACTGTCTTTCGTGTGCATTCTTCTTCTTCTCTTCGCTAAAACTCGAGAACGGCTAGACCGAAAAAAAGATACATCTAGGTGATACGAAGTTCACGGGGTCATCTAGTAAAGTATAATAATAATAATAAATTCAATTTAGCAAGACTTTTTGTGTAAGTACTAGCCGTCAAGCGTTTATTGAATACCTATTATATGTAATGTGATCAACATGGTTAAAACCGGAAGCAATCACCAAATAATAAGAGGCACATTGAATATCAATGTCAAAGTCAAGAGGTCTCGTCTCATGAAGTCCACGCTCCGACCTACTCGTGCCCATATCCAAAACCCCGAGAACTTTCAACTCGAATTGTTAAATCGCTTTGAGTGCCTGGAGAGCGCCGCATCGGTGGACGAGATCAATAACAGGTTTGTAGAAACTGTTCGTACAGTGGGCTCGAGGTTCTGAGAACCCAACCGTATCAGTACAGCACAAAAACTCTCAAACAATACTCAAGACCTCATGGCTAAACGTCGCTCGTTGCAAGTGCAGTCCTCCGAGGATGCTGAGTCATATAGGCAACTCAATAGACACATAATTATCAAAGTCTATGCGGCACGACGTTCGTTCCTTTAATACCGAACGTATTAAAGAGACTATAACAACAGCGGAACAAAGGCTCCAAAGTGTTCGCAATACATGTCTAGCAGTTGTGCATAGGCCTCTTCTCTTTCACTCCAATCCATCCGGTCCCTTGCCAGTCTCGTCAAATGTTTCACAGCCGCTTTCACAATGTCGTCGGCCCACCGGGCTGGTTGTCTGCCAACCGACCGTCGCCCCATTCTTGGCCACCACTCATTGGCTATCTTTTTCCAGCGACCGTCTTTCCGTCTTACCAAATACCTCGCCCATCTCATTTTTAGCCTTATGATTTGTGTGCCTACATCTTCGACTTTGATTTTATGCCGAATATCGATGTTTCGCGCACGATCAATAAGTGAGATGCCTAGCATAGCCCGCTCCATAGCCCTCTGCGCGACTTGGATTTTCTCCAAATTGGCTTTCTTGAGGTTCCATGTTGTAGCACCGTAGGTGAGAATGGGTAGTATATATTGCTTGAAGGCCTTTGTCTTTAGGTTTTGTGGAATTTTGGCTCTAAATACATCGTCCAGCTTCTTGAAAGCTGAATTCGCCTAGCAATCTCCTTCTCCTGAGAGTAAAATCCAAAGGAGAGAGTTTGTCCAAGATAGACGTATTCGTGAACTAACTTTATCGCAGAGTCGCCTACCATAACAACAGGTGTCTGTTCATCAATAGGACGATTCATATCATTAGCTGAGTCTTGGACATATTCATCCTAAGGCCGACTCTCAGTGTAGCTGTGCAAGCATTGTTTGAAGATCACCAACGTCCTCAGCTATGAGAATCAGGTCGTCGGCAAAACGCAGATGTGACAAGTCGGCACCGTTGAGGTTGATACCCATATTACCCGTTTCACTTCAGTCAATTGTCTTTACCACGTCTTCGAGGACATTTGTAAAGAGTTTGGGCGAAAGGGTATCACTCTGTCGCACTCCCCGTTGGATGGGCGCGGGTTCGGTTAGTCTGTCAGGTTATTGAAGTGGGCAAACATTTACTTTCTTGTAATTAAAGAAATACATGAAAATAGATAGGTATATATTTTGGTTGGACTCTTCAGACGAAAATTCAAGTAGGTAGGTAAGTGATTCCAGAATAAAGTTAATAATTACCTATATGAAATTCTCACAATTCTCAAAATCGTTAGTTACCACAAATTGTAGCGATATCCAGAAATCTGTTCTAATATTTAGGGGTCATCCGTTAAGTAGTACGTCAAACTAATTTCGTGATTTTTTTCACCTCATCCTTTTCACAGTTGGTAACATTTGTGAGACCCACTCCCTAGTGTGGCGTCAGATATTTTGCGATTTTACATATAGAAATTATTATAATAATGCAGCAGTTCCGAAATTAGTTTTATTTCCATTTTAAATATTTTTTTATAATATCAACATCATGTAAAATATTTTAAAAAAATTACAAAACAATAAATGATTATTATATTAGGTATATTTTGAAATGTGACGTCACGAAACTTCGGACCCCTCCCACCCCTTGTCACACAATGTCACACTTTGTCGACCACCTCCCGCCCTCTTAACGTGTGATGTACTCTATGGATGGTCCCTTACCACTAGTTTCTATATTAAGATTTTATCCCTTCGGCCGTTAAGGTAACCGGAGTTTGGAAACCAGTTTCCTAAAAGGATTTTTTTATCCTTCTACGTAACTCGTTTCCTATTACTAGATACATGAGTACCTCATTCATCTGTTATTTTTTGAGAAATCTTAAGATGGAGGATTTAAGCATTTACTTTTTGAAATTCTGAATTCAGCAAGATCTTGTTAGGTAGGTATTACGGGTATTACCGATCAAATAAGTCGGAACACGACGAACTATTTAGTTATTCGCTGAGGAAATCCCGTTCCCAGCTTTCTGTGCCATCATCAGACTCTAGTCACTAAGTTTTACCAAAGGTCTTATTATACCAATCAAGTAAGTACAAAATTGAACGGTTTACTGTTTACTATTATTAGTTGAGGAAATCCTATACCTACGCACCTTGCAGTGCTATCATGAGATGTTTGGTAAAACTTGATGAAAAGAGTGACACCACGTTCCAGCAAAGATCATATAAGTACAAAAGAAATAGTTCCAAACTTGAACGGTCCACTGTTAAGAACATCATCATAATCATCATCAGCCATTTCACGCCCACTGCAGGACATAAGCCTCCCTCATGGTTTTTCAAGCGTCGAACATAGCCATGAGGGGTTTTGCCATAATCGCCACGCTTGGCAGGCGGGTTAGCGATTGCAGTATGCGGTTGGAATCTCAGGAAGACGCTGCTCTACGACATCCACGAAAGAAATGGACGCTATTCTTAATCCGGCCCCACACGGACAGAACGGATGTTAAAAATATTTACTGTCAGTTTTGGATAAATATTGAGTAGACACTGCTATTTAAGAGTACCTATTTGTCAGATAGTTTGCAGAAATCGACATTCATAAATAAATGTCGTTTAAAGTTATTGTTGCCAGTAAAAGAAATTAGTTCCTCTAATTTTTCCGCAATATGGCTTTGTTTTCTATTTTAAGGGTCGCGCTTTAACTTCTCTAAGTCTGTTCATCATCATCAACCCATTATGTCCCCACCGAGGGGCACGGGTCTCTTCCCTGAGGAAGGTATAGGCCATACTCCACCACGGGGGCCAAGTCCGGATTGGTGGAGGCTTGTAGACTAGTGGCTCGTCTACTGTCAGAAGTTGTCAAGCCGCCCTAAGCCCTCTGACTTAGCTTAACGACTGCCATCTATCGACGGCAGCCGGCACCAACAGCTTAACGTGCCTTGCGAAGCACGGAACCGCTCGGAAAAATGCCACTAGCGTTAGGCATAGACGGCGACCCATCCATGCACTGAACGCGCCCTGTGTTGCTTAACCTTCGTGATCGTTTAAGATCACTCAGGCAGCCGGGGCTACGAGCGATCTAAGTCTGTTAACTATTAGTATTTGAAAAGAATGTTTGGAGTTTTTTTTTTTGTTATTTTTTTCTGCATAATGATCTAGATTTTGTAATGGACACCTTGTTTAACTTCTGACGTTCATTAATTCGCAGTTTCTGTGTTTACTTTAAATAGAAACATTTTGATTTTGATTGATTATCAAGACGTGCAACCAATCCTGAGCGATTCCAATCGTCTAACTGTCAAATTCCATACTAATTTCAAATTAGTAATTTGACAGTTAGAAGCGTCCGATGTCCAACCAAAGCAAACCAAAGTCACCATGTATTTTTTTCTTTCTAATCTGTGCCAACAACGGCGTCATCATAACCCGTGCATTATGTACGGCCACCCTATACCTCTATGATTGTCTATGTCTTAATCTGTGCTACCACTGTAGAAGATTTCTACTTTGCTAGTAGATTTGGTGAAATTATATCCTTAGTGCGAAAACGCTTAGCCGATTTTGATAGAATTTTTTTATTTAACAATCATAGTAAAGAAAACGAGATCTCAAAGGTTTCTAAGACCTAAAATATTGTTGCTATTAGTATTTTTTTCCAACACTTTTTATTACTTTCACTTGTATGTACGCGACTAAGCAACTGCGTAAACAGCACTTTATACCTACTTGAAACGGTGGTCTCTATCTGAAACTTTGCAATTTTACGAACAGTGCTACAAGGATCTAAATGTATTACGTGACCATAATCTTAGTAATTATTTACCGCCCGCCCTCCTTATCAGCAAATGCAAGCAAATCTCTTAGCCCGGCCGCATGGGTACTCCCCTGTCAGGGAAGAAATTAAAAGAAATTAAATGCGCATATTATTTTTAATATCAATTTCTAGCAAACATCGACTCCAGGTGAGCAAACTAATAGAGATACTATTAATGTTATTTTTATTATTAGGTTTTAGTGCCCTTACAGGGCTCGTATTGAGGACAATACTATTTATATTAAGACATTTTATTTATTATATCTTATTTTATTTTAAGCTTAAACATGAAGCAATAAGCGATAAATGGTTTTTGAAGTTCGGGAAACGCTAACATGTACCTAAGTACCCAGCGCGGATTGGCAATTTCTAGCGCTGAGGTATGTGGACACCTCTGACACTCACGTTTCCTCACGAGGTTTTCTTTGTTGCTACTTCCCGAATGTACGTAGGTAACTTAGAAAGCATGAATAAGGTTTATCAAAAAACCTCGCACTAAATCCTGCCGGGATCCTGACGTTTGCTATAGCAATTAGTATGGGGTTTGACAGCTAGATATTAAGTAGGCGTCTTACAGAAGTTCGTGCACATGATTAGACCTCAAATATATTTTATAGGTATATGTTGACCTTTAAAGTTGTTGCTTTTTCATGTTATCTGTGGGTTGTTTTTGGCCCTAAAACGAAATATAACCAAAGACGCTGCCCATAAACAAAATATAAAATGTTTGGTGTGTAAAAGTAATAAATTAAAAAATGCATGACTAATCAAAAAAAGTGCGTAGGCACCTCCGTGCTTTATAAATGCTTTATTTTTTATTTTTACCTAAACAAATCTGAAATTACGAAATAATATAAAAATCAGCACCTAGGCAGGTAAGTACGGTTGATATTTTTAAAGTTAGTAGAAAATCTATTATAAAGTTGGTCACCCTGACCATTTGTTAACGCCGTCGCCAGTGTGACCAGATTTAGCAGAATTCTGCGATTTTAGCAGATTACGACCTCCAATTTACAGCTTAGCATATTATGTCACAGAATGGAAAAAGTTGGCAGCTTTTAGCAGACTTAAAAAAAACAAATAGCATAATCTTAGCATGACGCTAAATTAATTTGTTATCTTGGATGTTTGTGAAAAAAAAGTCTACAACGACCATTTTTAATTTCTAGCAAAATTTTTCTTTCATGCTGGCAATATTATTTTGAGAGGAAATTCCCATACTTGTTCTCGCTTGCGAGTTGTATGTAGAGTACAAACTAATAAAAATAACAGTAATAGTAGATGGTTAGCAGTCTAACAGTGTGTTTCGGTCATTGTGTTATATGCAAGCGCAAAAGAGCTATCGCTCCGAGTGGGAGGAGGATCCACTCTTTGCATCCTGGCTGTCAAGAGCCAAGGATGACTCAAATGCAGCATTTTTTAAAGCGTGTAATTTAAAATATGATCAAAACAGCCCAAATTTGGACTGCTCTATATAAAAATATCGACGAAACGCAAATGTAGAAACCATATTTTTTAATAAAGTAATAAAATTATTTCAGCCTTTTATTGTATTTTCCAAAATAGCAGAATTTTAGCAGTCTTTAAAAAAAGTTTAGCAGATTTTAGCAGATTTTGACCAAGTTGCTAGCATAATGACAAATTAAAATCTGGTCACACTGGCCGTCGCTCGCAGTCTCGCGGCTCTCGAGGCAAGAAATCATTCAATCAATCAATCAATTCTAACCTGCGTACCTACCTACCTATCCAACCAAACTTCCTTGATTTGCTTGGATGGAAGGGAGGGACCCTTCCAAAGGGTAGCAGTTACATGTGGCTCACTCAAGTCACTCACTAATTTTACTGAAAATATGTCCAAGAACATTGTATTCGAGGGCTGGCTCACAAAATCGCCCCCAACAAAACGTATTTGGAGATCTGTAAGTACCTACAACTAAAACAAGGAATGTTTATCGTTGTGACAGATGGTATGACTAAAATAAAAATGTTGTCGCTAACAAAATACATTCGGTATTTAGTAGGCCTGTATTATCGGTTCTTGCCCCTGTCCCGCATCGGTGCACGAGGACCGCGAGCTGTTGGGGACTGATAGTTTATTTGTTTGTTACCTGTTTAGAAATGGCGTAGAAGGTGGTTCGTCTTGCGGCAATCCGGGGAGCTGCCCGGCCAATATTTCCTCGACTACTATGCGGACCGGAACCGCAGACGCCTCAAGGGCACTATCAACTTGGATTTGTGTGAGCAGGTACGACAAATAACCTTGCGGAGCCTTGCTACTCACATGTGATACCTACCCAGGCCGCTGGCAAACATGTGATAGAATTCAAGATATGAATGCATTGACGTTCGTCAGCCTTTGAACTGCATGCGTATGTGCATAAGCTCTTATGAATAAATTGTAACAACTAAGATTACCCTTGCAAAATTGGTCCCAGATTATGTGAGATGTTTCAGTTAGTCCAAGTTGGTATGCAAAGCTCCTTTCTTATAATTTGTATGTTTTCTTTACTCCCAGTTTCCCATAAACTAACAATCTGTTGATATACTATTAACAGCTGTCAGTTTAGTTTTGTATGGCCTTTAGCCAATCAACAGCCAATAACAGTGGATTATTAGCTTGTTAGTCAAACTTGAAATAGGAGGTTAATATCTTTCTGGACCAGAAGGGAATCGAAAAAGAGGAAGAGCTTACAAGAGATGCTGTGATGACAAAACTAATAGCTGGATGGCAAAAGCTGAGGTCAAAGACACATGGAGTGGATTGGAGGAGGCCTACACCCGCACGGGTGTTCCATAATAAAAATGTTTGAAACTAATGTCAAATTGTTTAATATCATGAAAATACTGTTAAAATTTTTAAATTCAAATACAAAATGTTAAACTCTCGTTAATTGGAAATAATGTTATGGTTGGAACAAATAAAGGCTTTTTTATTTATCTTTATTCTAGGTGGATGCCGGTCTCCGCATGGAGAGAGGTAACGGTTCACTGGACACCAAGATCAGTGGCTCTGTGTTCACTGTCCGCACTCAGTCCCGCACCTACCATCTTGAAGCTGAATGTGAAGAGGACATGGCACAGTGGGTGGCTGCCATATGCCGAGTGTGTGGCTTGAGAGCTACTGAAGAATCTGCAGATGTCATGGGTATGTTTACTTGTTGTGCTTATTTATTTAAGTTACCCTTAAACTGCCCTGCTGAAACTGAAATTCGTCTGTCCAGTATACCTTATACTTGTTATTGAGGATTATGTGGAAGTATTATCAAGTTATCATACAGGTTAGGGAATACCCTATGTTCTTCCCCATTTTCTCCTCTCTGTACATAATTGTTTTTACATTGTTTTAGTTGTTGTACACACATTTAGGCTGAGGGAATGCTAAACCTGAAAGTGCACTGTGAACTGAAAAAATATTGGGAACATTTAAGAGGTTTTAACATAGGAGTTGAATTCAGATTGGCAGTGTTTTGTAAAGCTTCACATATTATTAATATTCGGGGAATGGTCAACAACAAACACATCAACCTTAACATGTACATTCTTGAGTTATAATGAATTTGGTCTGATAAGTTTACTCAGTATAATTAATTATACTGCAGCAAGAACATTTTGACTTGTCAGATGGGTATTTGTTCTAACACATTGATTTCAAGCTGAGTCAAAAAATTTCTCTGAAGCAGTTCTTTTATAAATGATCAAATTGCAAGCAAATGAGATCTTAGATAAAATCTTTTTTATCTGCGCCAAGCAGTGGCAATCCTAACAGGCTACTGCTCACTGAATACACATTTCCACAACATGGGACTAACCGACAGCCCACTTAGCCTGGGATGCCTTAAAGAAGAGGAAACACCTGCCCACATGATCATTTACTGTGAGGGGGTGGAAAAGCAATGGACTGCCATCATTGGAAAGCAGGCTGGTTTGCTGGCTTTCTGGAAAGAGATAGTCTGGCTGGAGTAAACTTACAGCTTTGCTACGTACAATGGCCCATAAGTGCAGAAATTTCAGGTCTAACTAACTAACTAAGTTCTCATTTGGTCACAATTTGATGCATAGTGTTTTAATTATTGTTCTTATTGAAGTTTTACTTCTGGTCATCAATAATAATTAATACTTATGCTATGCTTTTTCAAGTGGATAACGGTCTTGTTAATTTAATAATTTTATATTATTTTCTGTTGATAATTTGAAGTGGTTTTCATAATTCATGAATGCCCATTTTTTCCTTATCATTTCATAGACCTTGTTTAACTCTGATGCCAAATAATGGATCCAGCACTGGTAAAATTAATTGCTCTTTGCTATTATCTTAATTGCATAGTGTGCAAAGAGACAATGATTTTCTTTTTATTTAGCATCAATATTAAAATTACTGTATGTACTGCAATACCTACAGTTTTAAGTAAATACTGCTAAGATTAGGGGGTCACCAACTGTGATGACTACTACTATGCTTAAAACGTCTGTTAGAGCCAATCATTAAAGATAACGATGAATCATCTTATGATGAAATATTTTGAAATCAGTAACAAAACCTGATGTACTATTTATTCTCCATTAACTATGCAAAAACAGTTTTGTTGGTAAATTTTATTCTATGTAAACTAATTGATAACATAAAATCGATTGATAAGATAAATTATTTATTTTGTTTAAGTCCAACCTGACATTCGACTAGGATGAAACAACATTTCTATTTTTAGCATTCCGTACGCGAAGGGCGAAGAGCGTCTGTCTGTCACCAGGCTGTATCTCATGAACCGTGATAGCTAGTCAGTTGAAATTTTCACAGATGATGTATTTCTGTTGCCGCTATAACAAAAAATACTAAAAACAAAATATAAAATAAATATTTAAGGGGGGCTCCCATACAACCAACGTTGTCTAAAGACAGCGCTCGCCATCTAGCGGCCATCTATGTAACCTTCACTGCGCCGATGTCATGTCGTTAAATGTCAATGTTAAACGCTTCTTGTTGGTTTCTATAGATGGCGCTGTTCTCAAGTTCGATCTTTGTCTAATGAGATCTTCGTGCGCGAATCCGACTTGCACTTGACCGGTTTTTTATAATCATACTCTTATATAAATTGACGCCTCTGTGAATAATATTGCTGCCTCTCAATATATTTCAATGACTGTTTCACGCAAGCGAATCTGTTGGTAAAACTGGCCTTTAAGATTATCCGGTATTATGTTGCATATTATATCTGTGTATTGCATAGTGTGTGAATCATATCTTGTAACATTGCTAATAGCGAGCGAGTTTTCTGTTGTCTGCACTTTCTCATATTTGCTGCTAATGTTGCGAAGGATTACTTATTATATTATTATACCCTAAGGTTTGCTGGAAGAAATCTCTTACAGAGATAATCTCGCCTTTGTACATGCTCTTTTCTCCAGTTAAATGCCTTGTGTGCAATAAAGTATAATAATTAATTATTACTCACTTCCGTGTGGCGCCGGATTAAGAATAGCGTCACTCCAGTTCCTTCCGTGGATGTCGTAGAAGGCGACTAAGGAAATTCATTACCAGGAGACGGGCAGCAGCGTCTTCCTGAGATTCCAACCGCGTACTGCGATCGCCAACTCGCCTGCCAAGCGTGGCGATTATGGCAAAACCCCTCATGGTTATGAAAGCCACGAAGGAGGCCTATGTCCTGCAGTGGGCGTCAAATGGCTGATGGTGATGATGATGATGAATTCATTACTAAAGCGGTGACCCGGTGCTAACTAGAACCACCAATTGAAAAAAATATTATCTCCTCTTGTCAAAGATTTTTTCAAAATGGTTTGTGTAATTGTTTACTTATTACGTAAAAAAATTTTTTTTTGCATTTTTTGTACAACCTGGAACCTGGCTTTAAAAAAATGCTTTTAAGTTCTAGGTCCTTGGAACTAATTTCAAATCATGAGGACTTTTGGGCCGGATGTGGCTCGGAGCGATTTATTTGGTGTTATATTATTAATTTTTATTTGTTTTTCAATAATGTTTCGACATTTTATTATATTTTTGTAACTATTTTGAGTGATTTCTAGGTGTAGGTTTTAACGGTAGCAGCCATCACCAGTCATCACCGTTATTGAGACATCTGATTTGACGCATTTTTTGCATTGGCGGCGCTAGTTGGCATTCTATATTTAATAATTTATCCCAAAGCAGGGACTTTTCTGAACAGTGCCCACCAGATTAGTTATTTCAAGTGCTGAGGTATGAACAACACCTCAGACTAACGGGTCGTCTCACCAAGTTATTTTCTCTATTACCATTGAGTGGGGTTGCAAAGGTTTGTAGTGTAAATGTTTTTACCATCAATTCTGAAGTAATTTTTTCCCTATAATCCTCGCACCCTTGTTCTGAGGTTATAGGAATGGTATAGCTAGCTACAATTAAATGAAATTCTCAAAACATATCAACCTCAACTAACCTAAAATTATAAGAACCACGGTGATATAATATTGCATAAGTATTTAACAAAACATTGTTTTCCTTTATTCGATCCGGGACCTGTTATGACCTGAAGTTTTACTCACACTTGGCGACTGTACTATCGTGATAATCTTGTTTATTGCACGTTTTAGTGTTTTTCATTATTTGCAATGCAATCCGCCATACAAGCAGCCTATATACGTCCCACTGTAGGGCACAGGGCTTTTCTCAGAGAGAGAGTATGGGCTTAATCACCACGCGTGCCCACCGCGGATTGGCAATGTCAAGCGCTGAAGTATGTGAATAGCTCAGACACCCAGGTTTCCTCACGATGTTTTCCTTCACCGTGAGCGAGTGGTATTGCTACTATAACTTCACAAATGTACATAACTTAGAAAGAAAAGTCATAGGTACATGCCCGCACTGGGAATCGAACCTGGGTCTCCCGTTTCCGAGTCCAATGTTCTACCCACTAGTCTACCACCGCTTCCGCAATCCGCCATAATAACACGTAATCTGTAAAAAAAATGCCAAGTACGACTCGGCCACGCGCACGAAGGGTTCCGTACTACGTGTTGCCGTTGTTAATATCGATTAAAAAACGGCAGAAAAGTCACGTTTGTTGTATGGGAGCTCCTCTTAAATATTTATTTTATTATGTTTTTAGTATTTTTTGTTATAGCGGCCACAGAAATAGATAATCTGGGAAAATTTCAACTGTCTAACTATCACGGTTCATGAGATACGGCCTGGTGACAGACGGACGGACGGACAGCGGGGTCTTAGTAATAGGGTCCCTTACCCTTTGGGTTCGGAACCCTGAAATTACCTGCCACCTAACATAGTTCAAGAGTAAAGGCCTGTTATAGGTTAGACACAGACAGTCAGATGTAGGCTTAGTAATAGGGTCCCATTGGCACCCTTCAGATACAAAACCCTACAAAAGGAAAGCAGGACGTAAATAGAATTAGGTTTAGAACAGCCTGATTAGCGCTGCCTCTGGGGATGCAGCCTCAACCCCTTGCAGACTTCCACCTCTTAGTAACATAATTACCGTATCACCGTATCGTATCACCTACCTACCTACATGTATCACATGTTTCTGTTATTTGTTACTCTATTCAAATTATTTTCAGTCACCTATCAAAACAACCCTTCGAGTTCTGAACAACTCGAGTGCCCGGACGGTGGTGTCTACATACCAATTTCTGAATGCATCACCGGTGTCAGAGCCCAGGTAAGCCGTTGCAAAATATAGGGTATTATGCCCTTTCGACTTATAGGGTGTGACGTAAAGAATGGATAATGTGAAAACCGCTTCTTCAGTAACAATAGATGAAACCACTTCAACCAGCGAAAGTTAAAAATGTTTAACATTTTTTACAATTTGTATCTTGAAAGTTGACGCGGTCAATTCGGATGATAAATAACAAAAGTATCATCATCATCATCAGCCATTTGACGCCCACTGCAGGACATAGGCCTCCCTCATGGTTTTCCAAGCTTCGAACATAACCACGAGTGGTTTTGCCATAAAAAAGTATATATTTTTAACTTTTACAATACGGATTGGCCAAAGGATACCGAAGAAACAGTTTTCAAATTATTTCTTTTGTACGCCACATCTCACCATGCCATTTAAGTCAAATCCAGAACACGACCAAAACAAATTAAGAATAAGATTATGAGTTAGACAGTTGGTAGACTTTTGAGCATACAGCGTGTAAATTTGCAATAGCGCCATATTCACGGAGGTTTCTATACTGCTGATAACGAAAAATCAAAGCATTGCGAACCATACGATTTAAATCGTATTTATACGACCTTTTTAGGCCTGATACAATGTACGATCATGTATTCCAAATCGTACGCCAAATATACGATCTTTTCAAATCTTATAATCGTCATAACAAAATAAAAAAGAACACTAAATCAATTTTCTCGACCTTAAAACTAATACAACAAGCCATAAACTTCTTTGTATATTTTATGAACGCATCCAGTCGTCGGCACAGAAATTCCCCGCGCAATTTAAGTCATTCCAAAAATACGTAGCGCACATAGCAGATTACAATACGTTTGATCCAAATAAATTTCTGTTTTCTCGTGTGTGTTATTTTTTTCGGAGTTTTTATTGTAATACGTCGTTTACAAACTAAGTAATATATTGATAACTCTGATAGTCACTAATATTCAAATAATACTAATGTTACTTGTCCGTATGTGTGCCAAATATTAGGGGTTAAAGTATGAAATTGCCGTTTTATTGCAATAGGTTCTTTGAATTGACATAGAATCTTCATGGTTTGAGGTTTTCGAATGAAACTTTTTTCAAATGGTTTCTATGATGTTCTTTTTTTAAAAAATGTGAAACATTTGAATATCGACTTTCAATTGTTTTTGTTATTCAATTTAGACAAGAAAGATGGATACTGCGAAAATTCGAGTGATTATGAGGCACCCATTTTTCGTATTTTTTTATTTTATTGATTTGACGCAAGTGAGTCAATATTGTGGGTAAGGTAACGTTAAACCATGCCGCTAATTCCTGGGTAGTTTGACTAGGGTCGGCTTCCACTATCTCTATTAATTCATCGTTATTCACCTGTGTGGGCGGTCTTCCTCGTGGCTCGTTCTTTAAGTCGAAATTTCCATCACGAAAGCGTTTAAACCAAAATCGCACGGTGCGTTCATTAGTAGACCCCTCTCCAAACGCAGCATTGATATTGCGGGCTGTTTCTGCCGCGTTAGTTCCGCGTCGGAACTCGTATTCAAAAATCACTCGAATTTTCGCAGTATCTATCTTGTCTATTTATTTATTTAATACGGAGATATTACAGAAACATGATAAATTGAATAACAAAAACAATTGAAAGTCGATATTCAAATGTTTCACATTTTTTAAAAAAAGAACATCATAGAAACCATTTGAAAAAAGTTTCATTCGAAAACCTCAAACCATGAAGATTCTATGTCAATTCAAAGAACCTATTGCAATAAAACGGCAATTTCATACTTTAACCCCTATTATTAAGTGTTACTACCCCTGTTGCAAATATTGACTACAAATTATAATATCCTTTGTGACGTGAGGTCGTGCGCCCGCTCCTTCAATAACTACCCGCGTGCGGGCCGGTGCTGCCGCCGCCGCTTTGTAAAGACAATGAGGAACAACTATTCAAATGTCGAGTTAGTGAAAATGCAGTGAGTGGCGATAGTTTACGGCTATATTCTAGTTGATAATTAAAAGAAGGAAACTGACAGCATCACTGAAAATAATGTTGCCATCTACAGTTTGTAGTGATGTTCTCGTTAATTCTAAATAAAATTAAAATTTTGTGAATATGTTAGAGACTACAATAAGTATCTGGTAAACTAGTAGTTCGCCACGAACTTTGAACTCGTGACCCATATGTCAGTAACCCCTGATTTTTTTACCATTCTCCTCCTTTGAGCTTATATGAATTCTATTTTCTGGTAATGTCCCGGATGGTTCAAGTAGACTCTGAGGACTTCGTGCACTTTGCTCACTCGTTCAAATATATTTCAAATTAATTACTGGTTACTGGATTCACATATTATCGTAAAATAAGATATCCCCAACCGAGCCGATCGGTTTCATCGGCGGTCACAAATAGTTACGACGCACGCGAGTGAGCGTTACAGCGAGCGTTGTGCGTAGGTACGCTGTCACGCTCACTCACATGTACTACGCTCTGTCTATGTCTCTCGGCTTCCGACAAAACTTCGCACATGCTCGCAATTCAACTGTGCGAGCGCGAAGCCATCATAATTTATGCGCGAGCGAAAGAGGCAAGAGATTATTTATTTATTTATTTAGTTTTAGGAAAGTTATTGACATTATATAACTTAATACTATTTAAAAATATGAGAACAGAAAGTCATTAACAGGCTTCCACTGATAGCAACAAAATATTAAAACTAGTAGTTAAGAAGAACTAACAATTAAGTCACCGCAAAAACGGGTGTCTGCATAGAAAAATTAGGGGCCTATGTACGAGATTTACGCTCGGTTTCTAGAAGAGCGATCAAATGTTAATCTCATGTTAATCTCACGTCAAGCTAATTTCAGCCAATCACGTGCCGGTATTTTGAATTAATCTTAGATTAATCTCTTGTTACGTTTGAACACTCTTTCAGAAACTGAGGCTTAGAGACTCGGGGAACGGATTTACAGCACCTCCTTCATTCATCTCCCAATCTCCCATTCTTTTGACTGATTGCGTGAATGCGTTCTTTATTCCGTTGTGATTTTGCTGTTTTTGTTGTTCGTTATTTTTTATTCTGGACTTGCTTGTTACGGATCCTCAACCAAGTATTTCCAAGGAGTGTTTGTCGAGGAAGAAAAAGAGAACTCGAGTTTCTTTTAGTTTTACAGAAAAGTCTATGATCCGTAACACGTACAAATATGTATTTCGAGAAGAATCCAAAATGCTGCTCTTATGGGGTGTGTGGAAAAAACTGCTGAAATCCTTGGAATAGGCAAGACCTCTGTATTAAGCAATATAAAGGAGTCGAAAGAGAATATTGAATATAAGTCTCCTGAAAAACCAGGGCCTAAGAATAACGTTCAAATACGAGTTGGATGACTTCATGTTTTCGGCGAAAAATTCATGGTTTTCTTCACAACAACGAACCTCCAATCATTACTAAGGTATGTTCTGTGTATATTTTATAGGACATTACAGTAGTATCTACTTCAGTAAATTATTAATTGAGCGAGCGAGCGAAGCACCTCCGTTTCACCTAGAACAAAAATGCTTTCGTATGTTCGTCTATTCACCTCTACAGATAGATTTTGGTGACTATTTGTGACTAGGTTCGTTGATTATTATAGGTGTTGTGAGTATTTGTCGAGTCAGTTTTTGGAAATTTATCAAAATGGCTGAAATAATATATTTTTTAAATTTTCATACCTCTAATCTCAGCAATTCGTAATTTATAATCGTAATTCATCAGTCAGTGGGCGGTGTCTCATGTCATTAAAGAGCCTCATTAGGCAGGAGAGGTGAAATTTTCACAGAATCTGTATTTCTTTGGCCACTAAAGCAACAAATAATTAACAAAGTTGGTCTCTCAATCCAGAGTTTATATTTTCGTTAAAGCGCAGAGATTATAGAGCAATAAGTTTGTCCGGAACCCTTGGTGCGCGAGTCCGACTTGCACTTGGCTAGTTTTTGTTTTAAATACGATAGTACAAAACACTTCGTGTGCTAGTGTAACTGGCACTTGACCAATTTTTGAAGCACACCTGACAATGAGTCATATATTAAATTTATTGTTTACCCTGTTAGCATTCAAATATATTCCAGGTAGGTAACTATTATCTATTTGAAACCAAAATGTTTAGAATAGAAATTTTAGAATATATATACGTTTTGTTTCTGTTTTAGGTTCTGAATGCAGTAAATGATGACCCTGACCTGCCAATTTTACCTGGAGCACAATGAGGGAGATAATTCAACACTTGAAATTCAAGTACGTGACAAAAACAAGAAAAAGTATCTTCATTGGCAAACCAGAAATAGTTTTATGGCGTCACATATATCTTCACAAAACAAGGAATTGTAGAAGAGACGGAAGAAAAATTTACTACCAAGACGAGACCTGGGTTAATGAAGATACCTAACTAATTTCAATATGCTTTTAGTTCAGTTAATGAACGTGTACTGTACACGTATAGCCTATTTTTCTTTCATTTCAGGTCACACGCCAAAGAAAGCCTGGTCTGATGGCGAAATTAAATCTGGCCGGCAGGCTTTCTTAGAAGGCTTTACCACTGGGTTGAAGTCTCCCTCGGGAAAGGGCAGAAGATATAATTAGCCACATAGGAGGGGAAGACGGCTTCATCGATAATTCCCTCATGGTTTTCGAAGCTAAAACCGGTGAGGAGGACTATTATCAAGAGACAATCTCTGGCATGGTAATCAGGCGTGATACCAATGTGTCGTTGACCAACGAGGCAGTTGCAAATATGCCATGTTTTCAAATGAAATTTTTTCCGACGACATTGTGAAGGCGACCGCTGATTATTTTGAGGAATTGTTCAAGGGGGTATTGCCAAAATTAAAATCATGGTCATGGATAATGCCCCCTTTCACTCCCGAAAACTGAAGCATTGCCCAGGATGTCCTGGACCAAAAAGAGGATCCAGGAGTGGCTGCAAGGCAAAAACATCGAGTTTCACCCAGAGTTGATAAATGCCTCCTTGCTGGAATTGGAAAAGACATGTAATATTGAGGAAATGTATGCGGTGGACGAGATAGCAGCGATGCATGGCGTCACGGTTTTACGCTTGCCTCCTTACCACTGCGAACTGAATCCCATAGAATTGGTTTGGGCGCAAGTGAAAGGCTCCGTAGCTTCTAACAATAAAACCTTCAAAATAAAAGATGTGAAAATTCTGTTCCATCAAGGAATTAACAATGTGACGCCCGAGAAATGGAAAAATGCATCGCACATGTAATTAAAGAAGAAGACAAATGTGCCATCTCGACCACTGTGTCAGATACATTCTTAATTAATGGTACTGATGATGATGATGATTCATCCGATAGTGATACTAATATTGAATAAAAAATATATGTTACATAATTGTTTTATATATTTTTTTGTCATGATCTAGTAGATCTATTCTCTATCTCTGATATCTAAAAAAATCAATCAAAATCCTTTTTAAGTTGTTGTTTTGAAGGAACTCATTATTTACACGAGCTGGTATTTAAAGCAATTGTAATTTGAATTTGAAAGGTATCTTGTTCAGTCAAAAGATACACAATTAGTTAGTGCGGTTAGTTATAAATAGCGATAGAGGATAGATAACAATACAGGGGGGTTTCTCAATTACTCAAATTCATTTCCGTCATTTCCATCTACAGTACATCTGTCATCTACAAATAAAGGGTTAATTAAGGGTACCTACGTACTTACTAACCACCTACCGAAGAAATTTGTTGTTTAGCCGGTCCTAAGCCCGTAAGAGTAGAAAAGGAAATCTGAAATCATGTGTTTTGTTGTTATTGCTATCTTATTCGCTCGGTGTACTTGACAACGCGGTCTCGGTCGCTTCCGAATAAGTGCATAGTCATGACGCAGCCAAACTCGGCTTATTCCTATTCACACCCTAAAAAGAAGTTGTATTTTTATCGTTTTCCTTAAATGTTTAAGACCATGAGTAGTCTGCATTAGGTGGTAACATGACTTACTATTTTCTCTGTGAATATGGCCGAATTGCAGATTTACACGTTGTATATTATGAATGTATTTAATTTTATATGTATAATAAACAGTTCACTATCTATCTGTATATACACATTAAAAGAAAATGTCAGGATTTAATGTCAATATTTTAGGGCACACAAACGGCATTCACGTTCGACCCGAAGAACATAGTGACCAGCAATAGGATCGAGAGGATCTCCACACGGTCCCAAACCGTCGAGTCGCGCCTGAATGCCACTTCAGATAACTGGGACATCGAGTCTAACGACAGCACAGAGGATTGCGCTTCACTGAATGCTAGTCAGTCCAATATTGGTGAGTTATACTAACACTTTCGTTCATTGTCTACTACGACAGTGATTTTATTGGGCTCAGACCAAGTTTTGTCATTGACAAATTATACTTGTTCGTCCCTACTGTTACTGGTTTGCAGCAACTGTAATTGCGCATAGATCGCAGTATGTTTGGTATCAATAAAAGAAAGGTGCGACGTGTGCTTAGACCAATAGCTCTTATGCACCTTACGTCAAATGATAACAATGATCGCCGCAACCATCTAAAAATGCTTCTTGAAATCTGTCTAAAAGAGGCCTAGAGTGAAGATACACGCTCGGAGAAGTAGCGCGAGTTAAAGGATCCTCTTGCGGCTTCGGTTTTATCAGGACAGAATCAGCATCAGCCGTTTCGTGCTGCGGAGGCCTATTCGGCCTGACCATCTGAAACAGCGACGGTGAAGACTGCGCAGTCCGCGAGCGGCGGCGGCGGCTGTGTCGATGGCGCAGATTCTTGGGGCGACGGGTTAGGTTCTACTTCCACAGAGGGACTGCCGGAGTTGCATCTGAAAAGAGGAACCGAGCTCTGTCGCTGGTGATGATCGAGTCCCCGATGATACCTCTCGCTTTCGAGAGCGCTACGAAAAATTTTAGCTAGTTGAAGAGCTTTCAGCAGCGTCAAGCTTTCGAGAGGCTCTACAAACAATTTATCTCTTTCTAATGTTCCAAATAGGCCCTGCTGCGGTATACTGCTGCAAATACCTATTACGACGCCATATTTCTGACACGCGCCGCCCTTTTCACTTTGGATTTCGAAATTTTTTGTTCAGTCGTTTGAAATTTGTGTCGTTTGGCCACTGAACGTTTGTTTTGTTTGAAATAACCATCCAGCAGGCTTATTATACTCCCACAGGATAGTGCATTGACATCAGTGGGTAAGTTAGATCTGATATGAGCTTCAGCGAGTTTTCGGAGAGGCTATTTAACAACATCAACCAGTCGCGCGTGCGCTGCGGTTAATCTGTGCCCTGCTCGCTGAAGCACCAGAGTGTTATGTGTTTGCGGATGGGATTGGAAGTGTGATGAAGGTATGTAAGAGAATGCTAGAAGATGATTGATAGGTAGTGCTCAGTCAAAATATTGTAACGCTTTGGTGTACCTAATTACTGTCATGTTGCAATATTTATGTAAATAAAAATAAATAAATAAACATGGCCCCACGTTTAACTTGGCACCACATTTAACATGGCACCACGCTTAACTCCAGCTTTATCATTTTCGTCATTTATGTCGATCGCTATGAACCAGTTCAATTACAGTCCTTTAAACAATTTCCAGTTATTTGTTTCGTGATAGAAAACGCTGGACATGCCCAAGGATACTTTCGCCATGGATATTTTTGTGTTTATTTCGCGTAGGCACAACGAATCGACTGTACAGTTGGGTATCGATAAATGAAAGGTGTGACGAGTTCTTAGACCAATAGCCATAATGCAACTAACGTCACTGAGCTGCAACAATGACAGCCATAACATAGATTATATGTTAGAGGTTTTCTCTTATACACACCTACTTCACCCACATACTGCGATCGCCAACCCGCCTGCCAAGTGTGGCGATTATGGCAAAACCCCCCATGGTAATGAATTACGAAAACCACGAAGGAGGCCTATGTCCTGCAGTGGGCGTCAAATGGCTGGTGATGATGATGACACCTACTTTAAATCATAACATGCTTGTAATTATGCTAAACAGTAACGATACTATACCTATTGTAATATAACTTCATCTTGATGAATGAGTACCATCCATCTCCCTCACTCTAAAACATCTTGCTCTAAAAGCGTTAGGCAAGCACCTTGTGTAACTGGTTTTATGTTAGCGACTTTTTTCTCTAAAAGATGCACTCGGGCTTGCAGCCCTCATAGGTACTGTTTTGGGAACAACCACACGCCCACAAATAAAACTGTAACTGGTGAGAACGTCTGAGTAAAACCCTGGTTTAAATCTACCTACATCGTTTTATTGCCCACGCGTTTCATATATACTACTAGCTTTTTTCCGCGACTTCGCCTGCCCTTTGGGGCGTCTCCCACCCGACCCTACGCCCTACCCCACTCCTGGGTTCCTCAGATTTCAATATTTGTGGGCGCAGCGCACTGGTGTTGTCGCGAATGAACGCAATCTTTATGTTCATATTTTTTATTGGGGGTAGTCATATTTTTTACCTAGCAGCGCGCGGATAGCCGCCGCGCGGGGGAAGACAGACAGCTACCGAGCGACCAACCAAGTGGGTGATGTTCTGAGAAAACTCAGGTATTTATTCTCAGAATACGTATTATCTCGATCTGGCTGCATAACATTTATTGAGTTGTGTTTTTAATGTTTGAATTAAGTATGTGTCAAGTTCAGTGTCATAGCAATGCTCAGTGTCCCGCCTGCTACATGTGATGATCGTGGTCAACTGGCCAGTGTAGTGATTGCGATGCTCAGTATCTCAGATGTTATCAACCAAGGTGTGCTCAGCGATCTCAGTACGTGTGGAAAGGAGTCGCTATTAGGGGAGGTTGGAGGCGACGAGGAGGCCGGCTCCGATAACGCTCAGTTGATACTCAGTTTGTGATCAGTTCATGCTCAGTCGATGCTCAGTGGAAGCTCAGCTAAACTCAAGATCAGTAAACCCATGACGTTATCATCCGTAGGTATCATTCAAGCAAGATCATACATCTATGGTATTTGATACCTGAATCATATTCGCCAAATCATGTTTTTATGTTAACTTGGCTCAGGCAATTGAGGGAACTTGGCGACAGGTGTAGCCTGTGCAATGTGTGTCTGTCATTCAGTCAGTTGCGTTACTATGGTGGAAACAGACAGTGACGTGTAACGTTTGTTCTATTAATCCAGCTTTGGCGAAATCTTTAAGCAGTCTTCCTTGATAGAAGAACTAACAATTTGAGCTGGGCGTTGATGAGTCAGGACACGAGGACTTTTCTTTGTATGTACCTATTAGATTTCGGTCGAAATTAGATATAATCTATGGAACGACCTGTTCCACATCACCTAGATAGAGTTTTTATTCGATAGATTTATGTTAACTGAACATTGTCAGAAAAAGATTTTTTTTCAGTCTTGCAACCGGTGGGCGTTAATCTTATGAAGAATGTGATAAATCGCAAAACATGATTTAAATAGTATTGAAGAGGTGATGATCGCACAATATGCTGATGATTTCGTGCTATAAAATACTTCTTCGTCTTTAGCATGTAGCTCGGTGTGCCTCTGGATACAGAGAAAACTCGACAGCTTAAGCTATGCTTAATATTATAGATGAGTTTCACCAAAAAGGCATCGATTTGAAGCTGCAATGGATTCCATCACATATAGGTTTAGCAGGAAACGGGGAAGCTGACAGGTTAGCTAAGGCAGAAAATATAAATTCACCGGAAATAAAAGTAATAACAAACTGTTTTGAAGTTTTACCAAAATATAAAATGAATTGCTATGAATCTTGGAAAGAATACTTCAATAAAAGATCGTTAGAGAAAGGCATTTGGTACAAGACAATGCAATCTGAGCCTCCTGGTATCCCATGGTTTGCAAATATAAGTTTGGGAAGAAATCTTATAGTACTGGCCCATAGAATCCGCTCTGGACGTACTCCGCTAAATAATTTTGTTTTCCTTATGAAAAATGTACCATCTGCCAATTGTGCGAAATGTGGGACAGTGGAAGACATTCAGCACCTGTTACTGTAGTGTATCGGAAACCAGAATGAAAGAGACGTATTAGTGGCTTCACTCAGAATAAATGTTTTAGATGTGGCTATATTCCAGACTTTCCTATCTGAACCTTTTTCTAGATTATGCGTTGAGCTGTTGATCTGTTTTATAAGTAGTTTTGTTAATTTTAGAATAAGTTACAATGGGGCTGACATGCGTCCATAAGGTGCCCAAGCCCCTAAATAAAATAAAGGTGACAAAAAAAGAAATAAATACCTACTGCTGACGTAATCACCATCCAGACCCCTCCACCCCCCATTTCATCAAAAATAAGCAAAGCTATGACCCCCGCCCCTTAGGTAATACTTGAATGGCCCCCCACTTATGATACAATACCTTGCCATTTATTCGCATTGTTCTGAAAATGGTGGAAAAGAAAAATTTTTTGCATTTTTGAAAAACCTTTTTTTTATGTGCAGCCTACATAAAAAAGGTTTTTCAAAAATGCAAAAACTTTTTCTTTTTTTAGCTATCGAATAACGACTGAAAATGATGAAAAATACCAAACACCGAAAATCGACCGAAAAAAAATGAAACGGTGCTTCCGTTAAATTATTAAATTAATACTTCCGTAGTATTAAAATGAAAATATTGTTGCAGGAAATTGGTCGGTCGCGAAATCTTTCACCAAATTGGCAGTGAGCCCCAAACGGAATGGGACAGGTGGCCTATCTGGCCTAGCTGCAGCCCTAGAAGAAGGTACCTACATTCATTAATTACTCATAGTCGGATCTTGATTCACAGACAGTTGAATACAAAATATATGCAAATTTTTGGTTTTTTCTCTACATGGAAGTGGTTGACCAAAAAGGGACCTGGAGGGATTGGAGACAGTTATTTTTTTATTTGAATTTTTTAATCTGTGGTATTTTAGCTTGGTTTTAGTCTAACCAGAGTATTTTTAGGTGCCATAGTTACTTTTTTATGATTTTTTTTTGTGAGCCGAGGCAGTTTTGGAACACGAAACTTCAAACGCGATTTTCTCAAAATCATTTATTTTCCCTTGAGGTCCCTTTTTGCTTTTTGGTCAACCACTCACATATACAAAAACATTTGCGTTAATATATATTACGATACATTATTGCACATTGTTGCCGTTGAAAAGAATAAAAATCAGAGAAGTTATTTAACGATATATCTCTGAATTACTCACTTTTTAATAGGGTGATTTCATATTTTTGCCGTCAATAAATATTGTTATATAATATATATGTATGTATTGCCAATCCGCGGTCGGCACAGTGATTATGCCGCGGATTGGCAATTTCAAGCGCTGAGGTATGTCCTTTGTACTTAAAGGCACCCCTTTGACACTAAGGTTTGCTCACGATGTTTTCCTTCACCTTTAGCGAGTAGTATTGTTACTATAACTTCACAAATGTAAGTAACTTAGAAAACCATGCCGGGATTCTAACCCACGACCTCCCGAGTGAGAAGCCGGCGTTCTACCGCGCCACTGCCACCGCTACATAATAATAACCGACCAACAATAATAATAATAATATTCTTTTTGTTGCACTAACCCGTGCTGAGGACAATTGTAAAAACCTATTTAGAGGCTAAAAACTCCACCCATGTTGGGATTTGAAGCCGCGACCTGTACGTAATACAGAGAAGTTTGTAAAGAGGCTCGAAATTTCGCCGATGCCTGCACTTGCCCATTAGCTCAGTTGGGAGAGCGCTGGCACGTGTTTAGCCAGAGGTCGCGGGTCCCGGCATGGGTGGAATTTTTAGCCTCTAAATAGATTTTAAAAAATAATAATAACTGGCCAAGTGTGAGACGAACTCTCGCTTCGGAACTGAATGAATGAAAACACATTTTTGATAAATACCTAAAAACGCCAACATTCCGACTCGCGATTTTTTTTAGTACAACGGGTTTTGTCCGCAGCTGTTATTAAGACTCACTGTACCACAGGAAGCGGCTATGTATGTAGTGGATTACTATAATATTTAAATTGTTTCAGGTCCTTCCATCCCACACATCGTCACAGGCCCTCCCGTGCCGCCCCGCCCACCGAAAACGTTCCATGGACCAAAACTGCAAGAGCCTGTCGAATCCACGAGTGACAGTGTAAGTCATGGGTGTGCTTTACTCGGCTTGTGCTCCCAAAATTTCATAATAGAAAGACAGGCCTCATTCTGTTGGTAAAGCGAACGCTCTATAGTGGTTCTGACGTTTATTCAAATAGTCGCCTGTTTTCATCATCATCATCAACTCACTTCGGCCCACTGCTGGGCCTTTTCCCCATCACGCCATCTTTCGCAGTCTCGCCATTCGCATCCATTCGCACCCACGGGACACTTAGTATTCGAATTTTTCGTTTATTTAAGAAAATTTGCGTTTTTGAACAGTTCTTATCGATACCACCAGCGGAGTTGACAAAATTAAGGAGTGCTGCCATCAATTTTATCAATTTTTTTTACCACACCCACTCAGAAAGTGTCTCATTGCTCGTTTGTAAACCGGTTACAAAGTTCGCACATTTATAAGGCAGAAATGACGGCGGTAAAAGCTATATGGAATTTCTTTCCTGCCCTCCGTCGCAGGGCAGGAATTTTGTACGAAAATCCATTTCTGCCCTGCTAGCGTTCTTTTGTTTTTTAGCAGCGAACATAAAAAAATATAAACGTCAAATCTCAAAAAGGTTTTATATCAAATAATAATTATAAAAAAAAAAGTTTCATACAACTAAAACCTATAGCTCACCACGACAAGCCGCTGCCACATTGCGTAGCCTTTTAGTACAATTAATCTTCCTTCTTTTTAATCTATGGGCAATGTACATCGAACAGCAATAGCGAACGACGAAACGTAGCTCCACGAAAAAGAATTAAATAAAAGTCATATCACCCATCGTCTAAATGCCATTTAAATGGATGACAATTGCGCGTTTTGTTTTTACTACCTTAATTTTGATCAAATCAAGTCAATTTATCTATTTAAAACATAAAAAAGTAATATTGATATGGTCACCATAAGATGTTGTTACGTTAGCTAATTTCTTAATAACTTAAGACGGTTTACTAATGTATTGGCAAAAATCGTTTCCCAAAGTATTACTTCCCAAACTATTTTCCGCAAATTATCACTTGGCAAAAAAACATTTCTCAAAACAACTTAAAGCAAATAAACAGTTAGCAAAAGTTATTATGGCAAGTTATTGTTTACCAAATAAATACTTGGTCAAAATTCATTTTACCAAGCATTATTCAGTCAAAAGTATCGTTTGGCAAAAACGGCGGTATCCCACGTTTTGCCATATCATAATGTAGGGTACCTATGACATTTCCATGCACCAACCTTGTTTAAGTTTGACACAAAACTAAGTTTTTTAGTGAAATATTTTTTTTCGCTTTTATATAAAAAAAAAGAACTAACACCCGAAGTTTCTAGGAACTTCGAACCTATTTTTGCTTATGTGTACTGACCTAACAAACAAAATGCGAAATATAAATTTAATCAAACAATTATTTGCTATATAACACTTGCCAAAATAAAACGTTAGCATAATAAACGTTTGTCTTAATAAAACTTGACGCAGTAAAATTATGCGAAATGATAATTTGACCAAATGAATAAAATGCGAAATGAAAACTTGCTAAAGTTTCATTTGGGAAATGAAACTGATGCCATAAGTTTATTGGGAAGTAAAATTTGGCGAAAAATACTTTGGCTAAACGGCGGTATCCCACTTAAGACAGAAGGATCCTTAAGTAGGAACTGAATAAATTAACCGACTTGATATTACGCGGATCTCACAACTTTTGTCGGTAGAAGAACTGAGTTGCGACACTTGGTTTTTTTACAAGTTATGTTTTTAATCGCATCTCATGTCTTTTTGTAGATAGTCCTACTTTTATTCCTTGACCATTTTACAAATTACCTTTGAACATAATTATATCTAGGTACCTATTTACCCCTCATCATCATCATTCAGCCACAAGAAGTCCACTGCAGAACATAGGCCTCCTCCATGGATTTCCAAAAAGACCGGTTGGAAGCTGCCTGCATCCAGCGCCTTCCTGCCACTTGGATGAGGTCATCTGTCCATCTTGTGGCTGGTCGTCCTACGCTGCGCTTGCCGATATGTGGTCTCCATTCGAGAACTTTTCGGCCCCATCGGCCATCAGTTCTGCGTGCTATGTGCCCCGCCAACTGCCACTTCAACTTACTAATCCGCTGGGCTGCGTAGACGAGTTTCGTTCCTCTACGGATCTCATAATTTCTGATTCGATCTCGTAGAGAAATTCCGAGCATAGCCCTTTCCATAGCTCGTTGCGTGACCTTGAGCTTTCTTATGAGGTCCATAGTGAGAGACCACTTTTCACCGAGACCACGACCATTTTTTTTCAAACTCGTTTTGACCCGGTTTCTTCGGTGTTGAGTTGTGCATGTCCGGACTCCGGGTAAAATCATAATGGGGAACTTGCATCAAACTTATATTGAAGTGACACTGTTTTTATACCATATAAAACTTAGAAATACTCAGAAAAAATAAAACCATAAAATGGATAACTTGGCAGGTTATATTGTGAAAAGTATTAGCGTAGAGAAAAATATTAAGCACGGCTATTGTTCTTTTTAACCGACTTCAAAAAAAGGAGGAGGTTATCATTATTAATTATTGTTTGGTTATGTTTTCGCATGACTCCGTAAAATCTTAACCGATTTCGACAATTCTTTTTTTGTTGGAATAAATGTAACGTCCCATTGGTCCCTTTTTAATTTGGTGAAGATCTGTTAAAGATATTCAGAGATGGAGAACGAAACTCTTCAATGGACAGCAGTAAATAAGCCGTAATGGGGCTTAAATAACCCATCCTTTAGTAATATCCGTATGTTTCATAAAAAAGCTTAAAAATAGTCCGAAGTTTATTTGGTGATGTTCGGGTGTAGACTTTCGGAGATGGAATTTTAGAACATAAAATTTTAAAGCAACGAGTTAAGTACGCTAAATTATGGTTATAAGGGACTTGTTTATTTTTCTACCGTGCCCCCACAAAAAATTGAAAAATAAAATTTTTAAATAAAAACCGACTTCGAAACACTACAGCACTAAAAAGTTAGAAAAAATTTAAATAATTAGAAGTATTCGGTGCCCAGTTTCATGACCGGCACATATATTTTGGGCACTGACTCCAAATTATACTTCTGTGACGAAGGTAGCGTGGAAATTGAGGAAAAATCCGAGGATTACTACGTTGCCGTATATTTGGTTTGAGAATCGAATATTGATACAAGGGAAAGTCCTATAGCGGCCGCCTCAGACCGCCGGAGCGATGCTGAAGGGTTATTCACGCCTTACAATACAATTAGTTCCGAAACGTTCCGTTGCTGACGACCTCTTGACAGGCGGAGTTATATATATTCGGCGTCCGGTTTGAACCATAACACGATGCACAACTAGCGGGCGCCATCTAGTGAGCGGTGATGTAAACGTGGTTGTTACACTTCTACAATACATGTAATACATACTTCTAATTATTTAAATTATTTTAACTTTTTAGTGCTGTATTCCGAAGTCGGTTTTTATTTATTATTTAAAATTTTTGACATGGCATCTTCAATGAGATTAAAATATTTTTTGCAAGGCCAAAGTGTAGGTTTTTTTTTCATTTAAAATTTCCCTCAAGATTATTTTCTCCGGCAAAAACGAAAGTGCGGTAAATGGTTAATATGAAAGCGACTCTCCTGAAAACCCCGAGCCAGATATTTTTCAGAGGAGGCAGCCCTACCACCTATGCAGATCGTGACTCGTAGAGCCTGCTGCAGATTCGAAACTGAGAAAAAAAATTCATTTTTTTCTCAACCGCAGTTGGGCCCAACCACGACCGCCAACGCGTCCCCGCGCCTTTGCGTCCCGCGGCGGATGTCGCACGGTAACTCGCCGACGTCGCCGGCCCGGCTGATGGCGCCCCAGCACCAGCCGCGGTACACTGACGACGAGGATGAGGCTACCGCGCACTCGGTGAGTTGTATATCGTTTAGCTTTTCTCTGGGTGTAAACGAACACATACTTATAGGTTTCTTCTTTTTAAAGTACCTCTCCAGCACTGGAGCTTGGCAGTCAGCTCTGTATTTAGTGCAACTCTGTGCAGTGGAAGAGTTCTTCCGCGGTCTTAACACCGATCCGTATAGGGTTTTTTCGTTTCATTTAGATTTGCTCTAGGTGGATGGTTTCATATTTTTTGAATTGATCCAGGACGAAAAAACAAATTGATAGATTATTGCTTTCCGTATTTTTACAATATCAACAGTTTGTTTTGTTCGTATTGTTGTAACATCACACACACACATACACACACACGCACACGCACACGCACACGCACGCGCACACGCACACGCACGCGCACACGCACACGCACGCGCACACGCACACGCACACGCATCCACACATACACACACACACACACACACACACACACACACACACACAAACGGAAAAATTGTCTTCAGGTATTGCGTTATTTCAATAATACGTTACAACGTCAACGGCCCCCTGGGTTTGACATTTGAACCCTGGGGGGTGAGGGTCCTATTTCCGTTTTCGGTCCTAAGAAGACGGAAGACGGCTACGCAACGTACATAGAATGGTCATTGTAGTTTTATGAAACGTCACCTACAATTAAATACCCAACATGTTCTTTATGTTCCCAGTCTATGCAGTACTGCAACATGTCGTCGCTGCCGCCGGCAGTGGATCGCGCTCGCAAGCCGCGCTACGGTGTGCACAGTCACAGCATCGGGCACATACACACGCTGCACAATACCAGGGTAATTCGGGTTATTCAACCCCGTGTCTGGCTCGATGTCGTCCGTCTCTGTCGCTTCGTTTCTTTTGGCCCCATCGCACCACGATGGTTTAAGCGAAGCCGCCAGCGGCATGTCCGAGGGTGTCCGTATTATGGCGGGTTATCCGAACACGTACGATCGTGTTATGTGTCTCGAACAAGGACAGAAAAGGAAAGTAGTTCTCCCGCGAGGATGCTTATTGTTAGAGGCTAAAAATCGGCCGCAAGTGATGTAAATTGCTTCTGCCAGATGTCGCTGCCTTAATTGTTAATGTATTAATTGCGATACTATTAACTTTGACGTTCATTAAGTAAACAATGATTAAAAATATTTGTATTTGAATTTGAATGGGCATTGTCCTAAACAATAAGTTCTGATTTTTCTTTTGAGAAAATAGGTAATTTCGAGAGACTGGGCTGGTCAATTCGATTTGGGCAGCTTTGATTACTTTTTAAAGCGAAAAAAGAACCAGGGTACGAATTTGAAATTATGTCATCAACTAAGATCCTACGAGCTGCCAGTTTCTAGTGATACCATGACTGGATACAAGGATACTCTTTAAATAAGCAAAAATAAAAGTAACCTGAGCAAAAGTAAATTATATATTATATTGTTTTTTTTACGGAATACCGAGATATCGTGGCGTTTTTTATTCAAAATTATTAAATCTACTTTCATTCACGTGTGAAACGAACGTTGAAAGGTCGAATTAATCACACACTGATTCACAAAAATACAAGAAATCCTTGAATATTATAATTTTATTATTGGAGCATTATATTTACTGACCTTTTTTTATATAGCCTATATACGTCACATTGGAGGGCACAGGCCTTCTCGAGAGAGTATGGGCTTAATTACCACGCGTGCCCACCGCGGATTGGCAATTTCAAGCGCTGAGGTATGTGAACACCTAGACTCAGGTTTCCTCACGATGTTTTTCTTCACAGTTAGCGAGTGGTATTGCTACTATAACTTCACAAATCTACGTAACTTACAAAACTGACCTTACTGACCTTATATCTTTAAAATTGAGTATCATTTGTAACTATCTAGGACAATGCCCATAGATGCTCGACTAATAGAACGCTTTTAGAGTGAGACAGATAGAGCCTGTGAAATGCGTGCTAGGTACGTATTCAATGCCATGAGGTATTACAATTCTTTGTCATAATCGTTGAACGTCGACACGATTACAGTTAGGTGTCTAATAAATAACAGTACGAACAAGCACGAGCAATTTACATTGTAACAATTGTTCTCTGGACAGTCTAATAAAACAAAGTCCGGTTAGTTATTCCATTTGTAACTCAAAAACGGCTAGACCGATTCTTATGAACTTTGATTTGTACTTCGCCCCGAATAAAAGAATAACTATTAAAAGCCAAAAAAAAATTCTGATTCTGTTTAGTAATAAATAAAAAACATACACCGGTGAATTTTGGGTGGTTTGAAAGCGATAGCATATTGAACAAGCCTCTAATTCTAAACACAATAGCTATCAAATACCGCTAGTTTTTTTAAAGGCACTTTCCAAAAATATCTGTGAGAACCATTAGTAGCCGGCTGGAGCGGTGCGTGCTCGCCGCGGGTCATTGTTCTGGAGAGGCAGTACGTCTATACTTGCATTTTCAATTACTAATTACATAACCAAGGCTTTCAAACTACCCATATTTCAGTTTGTATATTGGTAACAAGAACAAAACTGATTTATTCCGGGCGATGCATGTCTGTGGACCGCGAACTTTGATTTGTACAAATGGCTTCAGTTTGAGTACTTTTCTATATTTGTCCCGCCCTTACCATTTTACAGGGTAGAGTATCCTTGTTTGAGTGTTATTACTGCTAAGCAATTTTGCTCCAAAATGTAAATTCTACTTTGTTTTTTCAGCTCAGGCCTGGTATACAGCATGAAGGCAAAGACGTGTTGCAGTACTTAGACCTGGACCTACCTGCGTCAAAGCCTCCCTCAAAGGTAAACAAGATTTCCCCGGGTTAACCACCAAGAAACTGTCATGGTCGCCCCCGTTTCACTTTGGCCTTTGCATCTACGTAATGAGATGATTTATTTTGATACAATGTGCGCATATATTTGCGCGTAAATTTGAGGCTGGAATAAATAGAAAACGTAGCGTTCATAATATTGCCTGGTATGGGTTCTAGACCGCATTAACAGGATCTATCTTTTAGACCTCGACAAATTCTTATTATAATTATCGTATTATAATAAATCTGTAAATTTTATCTGTGTCTGTTATGTCCCTCGCTTCCGTTTCGATTGTTCTACCCACTGGACTACCACCGCTTGCTCATAGATTAATGCGCAGATAAAACAATCAGTATTTTAAGAGAAATCGCTGAGTTTCTCTCATTATAAAGTTATGAAATTTATTATTTAGCGTCAACTTCTGTTTTTTAAACGTCGTTGTTTTGGTGAACGCAGATCTGGCCGCACCGCACGTTCCGCAGTCGCCGCAGAAATCGCTTTTGTTAATGGTCTCGCACACCTTGTCGCGCCGCAGTCGTTCCCGTCGCCGCACGCATCGCACTGGGTCAAGTAGCGCCGGCCACAGAGTCCGACGCGGGCCGGCCGGCGCGGATGACGTCATTAGCTGCAGCTTTGGGAGTTCCCCCGCTTCTGGTACTGCGGCGACCGCGGCGCGGGTGTGTGTGCGAGGTTGCACAGAACTTCACATTAAGAATTCAGAGGCCTGCCCACGCTGCGTCGTCGTCCGGTCCGCGGTCGCCAAGTCAGAACTTTTTCGCCCCAACGGCCATCAGTGCTCCGAGCTATATGCCCCACCCACTGCCACTTCTCCACTGCTCGTTGGGCGACCTTGAGCCTTCTTATGAGGCCCATATTCAGCGACCAGGTCTCACAACCATAAGTCATCACTGGCAACACACATTGGTTATACACTTTTGTCTTGAGGCACAGGTATTTTGGACGCGAAAATGTGTTGTAAGTTTCCCGAACGCTCCCCATCCTAGTTGGATTCGACGAATGACCTCTTTCTCGAAGTTGGACTTACCTAACTCGACCGTTTGTCTGTATACCTGGGTGTATACATCGTGGTCGATAATTTTGAGGTCAGAGCCGCCAACGTTGATAGGAGTGGGTGCTACATGGGAGTTCGTCATTGTCTTAGTCTTGTTCATGTTCCTTTTAAGACCCACTGTGTTAGAAGCACTGTTCAGGTCATTGAGCATTGAACTCAAATCTTCCAGGGTCTCAGCCATAATCACTATGTCATCGGCGAATCGAAGGTGAGTGATCTACTCGCCATTTATGTTGATGCCAGATCCTTCGCAGTCCAGAAGTTTGAATACGTCTTCAAATGCAGCTGTAAACAGTCTCGGAGATATAACATCTCCCTGTCTCGCTGCAAAGAATAGGATTCGTATCCTGATCCTGTAATCGGACTGACATTGTGGCGTTTTTGTCCAAACACTTCAGCACTTCGATGTAGCGATAGTCGATTTGGCACCGCTGGAGAGATTCAAGTACCTCCCATGTCTCGATGGAATGGAAGGCTTTTTCGTAGTCCAGAAAAGCTAAGCGTAGCGGTAGATTATACTCCTTGGTCTTTATTATTTATTTCATTTGTCCAGGTGACATAGGATATTTTTTATACGCATTAAACAATATGACAGATGTTACATTGAAAAAGTAGGCCTCTGATTTTTTTTATTGGTATAGTTTCCAGTCTTATATCAAATAAGATAAGATTAGAGAACAATATTCTTTAATTTAGCGGTGGTAGCCTAGTGGGTAGAACATTGGACTCTGAAGCGGGAGACCCAGGTTCGATTCCCAGTGCGGGCATGTACCTATGACTTTTCTTTCTAAGTTATGTACATTTGTGAAGTTATAGTAGCAATACTACTCGCTAACGGTGAATGAAAACATCGTGAGGAAACCTGGGTGTCTGAGCTATTCACATACCTCAGGGCTTGAAATCGCCCATTAAGCCCATACTCTCTCTCTGAGATAAGGCCTGTGCCCTACAGTGGGACGTATATAGGCTGCTTATGATTCTTTAATGCACACAAGAAACAAGAGACATAAAATATTTAAAAAAAAATGAGTTCATAAATATACTATAAATAATAACAACAAAATTTTCTGAGCGACACAAAAATCGTGTTAAGGTTTCTTATTTATTTCTGTCAGAAATAGTTCAGTTTCTGTGTTACCCTGAACAAAAAACACTGATTTTAATGAAATTTGTTGTGAGTAATGGTATTGAACTGTTATTTGGGGACAACAAACATTTAAGAATGCTTACTTAACCCCTGCAGATAAAAATCGCATTCAAAAGTTGTTGTCCTCCGACGAATGCCCCACAACAATTTATTATTCATACTTACTGATAAAAGTAAGTCGCAAACTGCACCACCGTCGATAATTTCAATAAAAACAACACTAAGAGTTATGATCTCACTTAGAAATGCGAATAAACTACAACTTTATGTGTATGTATAAAATCTAATATATAAAATAAATCTCGAGTCACAGTGTTTGTATCGAACTCCTCCGAAACGGCTGCATCGATTTTTATGATTTTTTGTGTATAATTGGTAGGTCTGAGAATAGGTCGTAGGCTAATTAATATGGCAAAACATCGTTTGCCGAGTCCGCTAGTAATATATAAATACTTTCTTGATTTTCTGAAACGTCATAAATTTTTCTATTTACTCTACCTGCTTCATATGAACACACACCTTGTGAGCGCATACCAGATACTCTGTCCCTCACACGCTATTGATACTGATACTGACTGTTGTTAAAATGTCGTCTTTGTTAACGTTTCAGCCTCAGGACGCTACGGGCAACAAACTGGAGTTCGTACACGGTAAGTCACTGTCGGCCGTCGACTCGGACGCCGCCTCCGCTTACAAAACTGTCGACTTTCTGAAGACAGAAGCCTTCAACATCACGCGCCAAGATGCCGAGGCATCCCGCAACACGCAATATTAATCCGAGCTCGCTAGTGGGGAGCTTTATAGAAGCACCGCCACTAGACGGCAATGGGGAACTTGCGTCTAACTAAGATTGGAGTGACATTGCTTTTATTCCATAGAAATCATATAAAAACCTAGGAAATTTTTAAAATAAAACAATAAAAATATGCTAAAAATGCGGAAAATAAAGTTACGCTAATAACATAAAACTTATTAGATTTCGTTTTGTTATTGAATTCTGAACGTTTCCATAAAAGGGTGTACACTGTACATGCATAAAAACATTATTTTACGAGATAACTCAAATATTGATAAAAGCTTCATACATAAGGCGTTACGTTTGGGAGTGACGTCATTGTCTAAGGTCAATTTGTATGGCGCGTTTTAGTACCACGTGACTTTTCGACTGGTTATATTACAAAAAGTATTAGTCGCAGAGAAAAAAAAAATACCACGTTTATTTATCTTTTAACGTGTCCTCTCCTATTCTAATAAAACATTTTTTGGTGCAAGTTCTCCATTGCCGAAAAAACGCGGGTCTGGAAAACCCTTCTGGCCATATGGAAAACCGTTTTAAAATGCAATTTCTCTCGGAAGGAAAGCGCTGGTGCTTTACCCTTCCATTAGATAAACTTAAATGTGAATATACAGACAAATAAGAAATACTTAGGAACAAAAATATTTAAAAGTATTTTATTGATAACATGATGGTGCGATTGTGGCTATTTAAAAGTTAGAGACGAAATTGTTAACATTTTAGGGCGTATGCCGTATGCCTTTATAAATGTAGATTAGCATTTATGGAAATCTTGGTGAGATTTTGGCACTTAATTATAGACGAAATTTTCGACATAATTATTTCTATAGGTGAAGTAAGTAATTTGGTTGTATACAATACACATTACATGACATAATATTTACATAGCCTATTTATTTAGTATAATGCAATTTTGTAATTAATATGAATAAAAATTTATTAAATATGAAAATATTTTGTATGGAATCAGGCGTTACTTTACGGAAATCCATAATAGCATTAAAATGTGAAAAATGTGCTTGTGGGATTTTGGCGGAATTCAGCAAAGTAAGTTTCACACTTTCAATGAAAATATTTAGTATATTGCACATATTTATGTGATTATCTGTATACTTAGGCCCTCCGGACGACCTTGTCTACTTCCTAACTTGACCACTGTCAAAGTTGTCCATTTCCTAATTCGTCTACTCTAACATTTTTATTTTCCTGTATTTTCACTCCTTAATTCCAACTTTTATCTACTGCCTAAACTGTCCATTCCCCGCTCGTCATATCCTATTAAGTCTCTTTCTAACGTGTCCACTTTTTATTCCTAGGCACTCCGGATCCTTAACTTGAGCTAGTTCCTATTTAACAATAATTGACCAAAAAAAACTAAAATAATTTTAAACTTTATCTTATTAGTACAGAAAAATTGAAAGTTAACGTAAACTTTATTAACAACTAAAAATTATTTCACTTAAACTGAACCAGAACTAATAAGAAACAAACCACGTATGTATGAAGGATTATATAGGTACAGAGGCCAGCACATCAAGCTATACAGTGCCAGTATAAACTGAGCTCTGACTTGTAGGGAGTAGGAAGAAATCAGAGCTCAGCTGTCACCTGTCAGGGTATAACTTGATGTGCTGGCCTCTGTACCACATAGAAACAGGTATCATTACTGTGTTGTAATATAAAAGTTAAGTTAGGAAAATAAAAATAAATACTTAGTCAAGTTAGGATGAAGACAAACTAAGAAGTGGTCAAGTTAGGAAGTGACGATTTAGGAAATGGACTACTTTGAAAGTGGTCAAGTTAGGAAGTGAACAACTTTGGAAGTGGTCAAGTTAGGAAGTAGACAAGGTCGTTCGGGGGGATATTTAGACTATGCATTTATTATATGAATTCATACATTTTATTTAAGTGAATATTTATAGAAAATGCGAAACACTTGTCGCCTTCTAAGCCGACGATAATGGTAATGGTTCAGTCATGTTACTACGCGGCTACTACCCTGGGTGGTAGCTGATTGATTTATTACTCGTCAAAATGAAGAGAAGCGTCAAAATTCCATACTAACGCGGTTTGGCTTTAATTTACAAAGTACGTGCAGGATTGCAATGAAACACCGTAAATGTAATATATAAAAATCTCGTGTCACAGTGGATTTTTTTTTTGTATAATTGGTCGGTCTGAGAATAGGTCGTAGGCGTTTACCGACGTTTGCCAAGTCAGCAGATACATTTAAATTTTTGAGGTGTGCAAAATGTTGCGTTAAAAAATGTTCAAAAAGAACATGGAGAAAATTTCCTCCAATTTTTTAAACTTTAGCAAAAAATCCCAAATTTCTTAATATTTTTAGAACAAAGGCCATTGTCAAACCTAGATAATCTATACATGTAATAAATCTGTAAATTTTGTCTGTCTGACATATATGTCTGTCTCGCTCTGATTCTTTGTGCGCGCATCAGGCAAAAAAGGGGACTTAATAAAACTTACCATGATTAAAGCTCAGATTCCCGTGTAACATATAGGCAATATAACATCAGCCATAAGTCTACAGAGGGTGAGAAAAACACTATAAATATCTTCATAAACTGGTTAATTGTATCCGACACTATAGAAAAACCAAAACTCGATGACTAGAGGATAGAATGAAGAATACATACAATTTTCATAGTAAATATGAATTTTACTTTCATTAAACAGGCCCCAGGTAGTAGCCGAGTCAGTCGGTTGCTATGACAACCTCTCACTGGTGAGCGAGACGCTATAGTTTCTTGTAAGTATCATCATCATCAGCCATTTGACGCCCACTGCAGGACATAGGCCTCCTTCATGGTTTTCTGTTAATTATCTTGACAACATGCGATACAAATAAATTTGTATCCACTTTTAAAATCAATATAAAACATATTTAATAAGATAAAAGAACTGAATGAACTATGAAATTAATTATTTAGAATAAAATCATCAGAAGTAAAAAAATTATGTAACCAACATAAAAATGCTGACAAAAAGAAACCTGATAGTTGCGTTCCGAAACATAATAAGATACAGTAACTACAAATAATCACACATATTTGCATAAAATATGAAGTGTTTTAATATTGTTTTTTAATTTTGATTTTTTTTAGCAGCAGACAAATGGGGGTCATGTATACGTTTCGGAAATAAGTGACCGGATGTTTATATTTTCTTAGTATTGTTTGGCTATGTAATCTTTTTATTTCTGACACTGAAAAAAAAAGTTTAGGTCAAATGAGGCGGTACGTTTCAAGGCCTTTGCCTAACCTTTACGGAAAACACACAAAACTGCGTTTGCAAGATAGTGAGCGATCACAAAGATTTTTATCGGATCATAGTTTGTCATAAAATCACAAAACTTAAAAACGTAGGCTTATTAATATGGCAAAACAACGTTTGCCGGGTCAGCTAGTACATATTATATTATATAAATTGTGTCATTGTAATTTATTTACTTTGTAATCTATTTGTAATATGTACTCCGTTTGTATGGAATTATGGCGCTACAACGCTCTCTATTTATTCAGCTCTGTTTTTGAGTTCTCATTACTCTTAGCTTGTGATTTGTCCACAAAATTTGTACAATAAGTTACTTGCTACGCAAGCAGTTGAATTAGATTCGCCTCGGACCGTTGTTCTAATGAAAAGTACGGCGTCAAATAATCTGATAAACAAAAAACGAACGACCATAGCACAAGACTGTTATACTTTTTAAATTTTTCGTACTCTTGACTTTTCTTTCGTACTTGTCGGGTTGTTTTTATAACTAACACAATTATTTAGTCTCAATATTTTTCTTACTTAGCACTATTGAGTGCCTTTTAATAAGTGGATATATTTTAAATAGATACTCATGAGTATAAAATAGGTATTTGATAGAAAAATTTTAGAAATACAAAAAAAAAATACTTGTAGTGTCAATCCATTTCATTTACACGTACAAAATTCTTAGCATTAAATAATGAGCGTAGCAACATTAACAAGAGTTTTTCATAAAAAAAGTATACAAAAATATAACAAATATAATTGTCTAAGATAACTAAGTATCTGGTTAAAAAATACATAAATATATTAGTATAAGATAACTTCATGGTTTTTATTAATAAGTACTTACATAAAAATATTAAAAATAAATTTCTCTAAGATAACTTTAACTTTTCTATATTTTTGATAAAAAAGTAATAAACTATAATGGTCTAAAAATATAATTTTAACTCATTATAAAATATCATGGATAATATACATGTATCAATGTATGTATTTAAGAAAAGTAAAACAAACGTATTAACAGCCTTGACATTAAATTGCAATATAAATTAACAGTATTATGTTAAAACAATCTTGGAAACAAATGTGCTAGGCAACTCGGAAGCCATTGTAAATTGCTGTAAACTTAAATCGTTCGCCTTATTGTCAAAGACATGTTGATAGAAATAGTACATTACTGCAGCGGCCAGCAAAAGAGGCATTGATGGACGAACGTGGAAATGTGGGCCGAGGCGAAGCCGAGGCACACAAACGTGAGTCCATCAATGCCTAGTTGTGGCAAAGGCTTGTATATGATTTTTCTCAAATAATGCGGGGAAATTAAAACTAAGTAGGTAGTACTAAGGCAGAACTATTTATTTGAAAAATTCCATAAACTTTTAAAATCAGACGAACCACGAACGAACAACAATATTTTTTGCCGCGTTAGTGTTCTTTTTTTTCAATAGGTATATCCAGCTTTCTATCGCAAGCCAGTTCGAAATTTAAATAAAACCTCTGATAAGTTACCTCCTTAGTTGTCATAGATCGGAGTAAAAGATCGTTCCATTTTTAAATAACACGACAGATATGAGTATAGTATGTAATTTATTTGGCCGCAAAACACGACAGTTATGAATTTTCATAGAACTTTTTCCGGCCGCTGCTCGCGTTTATTTGTGGCCAATTAGTACAGCAATTTTGATTTATCTCGAAGAAGGTTGTCGAAATAATGCTCAAATTTCCTAGCATGTTTGAGAAATAATATCTTAAAACTTGCTGATACTTAACTGCATCAGGATGACTAGCATTTATAATAACTATTGTAAACTATAAAATACCAGAACAGTATTTAGAAAACAAAAATAAATACAAAAATAATGAGAAAAATGTAGTGAAAGCTTGTACCCGGTCTTCGCTAATCTCGACCCTTGTTCACTAGTCGAATTTAGGCCGACTTGCACCATTTTCTTAAATGGGGCTTAAGTAGCATTTAACTAAAATTCTTCATACAAAAATGTTTATATGGCTGTTTGAGTGACATTTAAGAAGTGGTGCCAGTCAACCTTAATGTCTAAAGAGTCCTAAAGTATGACCAATTTAAAAGTTACACTTTAATCTTTAATTGTTTATTAAAATACTACTGTAGTTTCGTTATATTGTCATTGGAGGATTCTGTTGTAGTAATTGTTATACTTATACATGTATGTAATATATCTATAAATGAAAGGTGCAAAATGACATAGGTATTATAAATGAAAACGTTAGTGAAACGTAGGTGCTAACAATAAGCACACCATTTATCTTGGACGTAGCACAAATGAATTTAGTGTGATATGAGTGTCTTCCAATGAATGGCAAATGCACGACTTCTCATTGAGTTGTGTATCTAAACTATATCTACGTTTATTATATGTACTACAATATCGTTGTAATAAACTAAAAGTATATATTAAGTATCCAGTATTGTGCGATCCGCGCCAAATCATGCTAGGTTTAAATTTTTTATTGTAGCAACATTAGCGACAAGTTTCTTAGGGTAGTTCTTAATAAAAAAAAAATTGCGTCATCTATCCAGTGAGGGTAGTTTATTGTTCGTCGTTGGCCCTCTCGCTGTGACTGTCGTCAAGATCGTGTGTCGGATCTTCGGTAGCCTTAGAGAATCCACTGCTACGTGCACCTCCAATAATTTCGCTTAAGACTGAACTTTCGCCTACAAGCCCCCGCAGTGCTCCTCCTCATCATCGTGATTGTGGATTGTGACACCCAACACCTGATCGAAAATTGTCGGCGCCGACGGACAGACCTAGGCTCCAGACGCTGCTGGTGAGTTGGCTTTTCGATGTCCTTCATTACTTTCACTGGATTTGTTGTATAGACTTTCATATTTCGTACATCTCGTTACCCCCCAAGCGGTCCCTCGATTCGCGGGAGATTGCACATTTTGGTCCTTCAGAGCTACGGATCCTCCTTAGGGTGAGTCAGCTACCCTGTCCCACTTTCAGGAGAGACTCAGAACCATTTTCGTATTTCGTATCGCATCGTAACTGTCGCTAATTTCGCTCACAATAGTGAACAACGTCCGCCATTACATTGCAACATCGTTTTAATACCTATCCATCGTTTTTCGTACATATCATAATTTCGCGTTAAAATCAACTAATCCCCATACAGATTTATCGTTTTTGTATTGTATTTCACAGTCTTAGATAAATATCTCGTAGGATTCATAAAATTTGTTCCGATTTGTTCGTAAAAATATCGTGCGGTAGGTCTTGTAAGCTTCCTTCGCACTCGATCAAGCGACCGAATCTAGTGGTTATACAAATAACATATCATAGTTTGCTATTTGGTACATTTCATCCGAGGTTGGGTAAACGGCCCAAGTAAGTGGTCAGAGTAATACATAATACGAGTACGCCATTAAGCATCTTCCATACGTGGTTGCATTATAGTTTTTCTATGTCATGTTTTTGAACAATAGAACTCGCCGGCTTAAAACCACTTAAAACACAACAGCTATTGTACTACAAATAAATGTGATCCGCTCACTACGCGCAACTTAGAATAGAATAGCTGTGGTACTGCATAGATATTGAGTTACAATTAGATTGTGTTGAGTATTGGGTATAATAAATTTATTAATTCTGATTCATAATTGAATATCGTATGTTATCTCTTCGTTCACTATCGTACATGATAGCGCAAACAAATATTTGAAAATTCTTTCAATTGCTTACTAAGTTCTGAATAATAGTAGTGATTATTTTCACCGTATTTTTAGTAAGTAAAGCGTAACTTATATCGTTATTCAATAATACCGTTATTTAGTTCGCTGCAATCAATACGATAAAAAAAAAAAAAAAAAAATAATAATAATATTCTCGCCATGCCGAATAAAACCGGACGTAGATCTTTGGAATTGAGGCGTGATATTGCATTCAAGCGAATTGAAGAATGTTTATCAGCCGGCACGGAAGCTAAGGGTGATGCAAACCGTTTGCCGTTGTTCTTATCTCGGTTTAGTAAACTAGAATCGTACTGTTCTAACTTCGAGACTCATCATTTGAAATTATGCTCGGAAATCACTGACGAAGAGGAATTGAATGAGCAAGACTCATTGCGTCAGGAATTTGATAAAAAATATTTCGAAATTATTGAACTACACTCGGAACTCGTTTCTCTTGAAGTGAGTACTCCACCGCATGAGGATAATTTAAAAACCGACTTGTTATCAGTCAAAACGCCCAGGTTGAACCTGTTGCATTTCGATGGGGATACCAACACATGGGGTTCATTTTATGACATGTTTAATAAAATGATCCATCAAAATAGAAGATTGTCGAACATCGAACGCTTTTCCATATTGTTATCGCTGCTCCATGGAGAACCTCTACAGCTACTAAAGGGCTTTCCACTTTCAGAAAACAATTACTCAGATGCCTATGCGGCTTTAATAGACCGTTACCAATGCAAACGCAAATTAGCATTTCGTTATTGGGAAGAAATGCAAAGGGTCAAGTCCGAGTCAAATTCCCCTCGTGAGTTGCGTCGCATAGTAGACACTTTCAATGAAAACATTGCCGCTTTAAAAAACTTAAAGTTGCCTGTTCAAGAGTGGGACTTTCCTTTGTTCCATTTGCTGATCAATAAATTGGACATTGACACTCGCCGTCGCTTCGAATTACAAAATGAGAGTAGGGACATTCCGTCATTCGATTCATTGCTGAAATACCTAAATAAAGCTAGTCAAGCACTCGAGCTTGCCCAACCCGAAGTCAGCGCACCGCGTGCCAATACTCGCGCATCTCCCGCGTCTGTGCCCCCACGCACCGCACCTCAGCAGTCAAGCCGACCATCGTGCGATACTGCTCGTGCAAAACATGTGACACGGGCCCTCGTTGCCAATAATGTTCAACCATCACACAACGTCATCTGCGTATTATGCAAATCGAACCATGGCCTATTTAACTGTCCGTCGTATCGTAACCACACCCCTCACGAGCGTTTTACAATCGTGAAAGAAAACAATCTATGCGTAAACTGCCTTCGCCCTGGTCACGTGGTAAGATTTTGCCCATCGAAGTCACGCTGTTTCAAATGCAACGTGCCGCATCACACCACAATTCATTTCGAAAAAAACTCCCCTGCTGTTACTGGTAATAATCCTTCACCGGCAGTGACACTTTGCGCTTCAGAGAATCACATTCTACCGGCACCCGTTGCTTCGTCATCCAACTCGCCGAATGTCGCACTCAACCCACCAACCGTCACTCTAGTTACTAGTTTAGCACCCGCCATGCACACCTCGCTCCTCGCTACGGCCGTCGTCGAAGTTTCGGACAATTACGGGAGTCGTCGTAAAATTCGTATCGTGATCGATAGTGGAAGTCAGTCGAACTTCATCACAAAGAAGTGTGCTCAGCGTATCGGTTTGTCGTTACACAAGACTACTACCACCGTCGAAGGCATTGGCCAGTCATCGTCTGTCGTGACGAACTCCACCATGTTTCATATGCGTGGTGTTGACTGCGATAGTGACATCGAGGTTGAGGCTCTCACCATTCCCAAAATATGTAGCGAGATGCCTACTAGTAAAATCGACGTGGATCACTGGCCGCGTTTGAAGGAGATCACATTAGCCGACCCTAATTTCAATTTGCCTGGGAACATCGATGCATTAGTGGGCGTTGACATTTTTTGCAAAATTTTCTTGGGCGAACGCATTGATTGCGGACCTGACGGCCCAACGCTCTTCCAAACTTCGCTTGGTTGGATAGTGATGGGCAAAATATCGAACTCCCCTTCACTTTCGAACTCATCGTTGCTCTGCCTTGACTCTCTCGATTCGCAAATTCGTAAATTTTGGGAAGTTGAGGAAATCCCAAAACCTGTAACCCTCAGCGATGAGGACGCTCTGTGCGAGGAAATATACGTCACCACTCACTGTAGGGATGCAGATGGCAGATATATCGTTCGCTTACCATTCAAAACTCCGGAACGAAGTTTCGGTGATTCCTACACTCTCGCTCATCGTCGCTTGCTCTCACTCGAAAGACGTCTGTCACGTGACCCAAAGCTCCGTGACGAGTACAATGCCTTCATGAAGGACTACATCGAGGCTAATCACATGGAGTTGACTGATGAACCTCGGACAGAAAAAACCTATTATATTCCTCACCACTGCGTGCTCAAACCAAGCAGCACAACCACTCGTTTGCGCACGGTTTTCGATGCCACCGCAAAACCTGCTGGTGGATCTGCCCTCAATGATTTGCTGCTCGTCGGCCCGAAGCTCCAGTCAGACATTGGCACGATTTTGCTTCGTTTTCGCCTCCACGCTGTCGTTTTCACTGCTGATATGAGACAAATGTACCGTCAAATATTGATTTCGACTGAAGATCGTGAATATCAGCGAATCCTGTTTCGTTTCTCGACCGAAGAGCCCATAGCAGAATATCGGCTTAATACCGTCACATACGGCATGGCTTCTTCGAGCTTTCTCGCACTTCGCACCATTCTTCAGCTAGCTCAAGATGAAGGCAAGGAGTACCCTCTTGCTGCTGCAGCTCTTTCAACAGACGTCTACGTCGATGACGTGGTCACCGGTGCGCATTCTCCGGAAGCCGCACGTGACCTGCAGCTTGCAGTTGTTAAGATGTTGCAGAAAGGTTGTTTCGAGTTGAGGAAGTGGACGAGCAATCACCCGTCGCTTTTAGAAAACGTTCCTCCCGAACATCGCCATGATCAGTCTCTCTCGTTTGGTTCTGAATCCACATCCCCAATCAAAGTATTAGGCCTAGAGTGGAACCCCTCTAGGGATAAATTCTCGTTCACAGTTTCGCCTCTTCATGAACATTGCACCAAACGAAATGTCCTGTCAGAACTCGCTCGCATTTTCGACCCCCTCGGGTTGTTGACTCCCCTTACTCTCGCTTTCAAATGTATCGTCCAGAAACTCTGGAGTCTCGGATTGGATTGGGATACCGTCGCTCCCGATCACATCACACGCGATTGGGCTCGATATCGTTCGGAGCTCAGCTTGCTTTCATCGCTGGATTTGCCTCGTTTCCTGCCTGTATTGAATGCTAAATGCATTCAAATACACGGCTTCTGCGACGCCTCTGAATTAGGCTACGCTGCTGTCGTTTATCTTCGGATCGAACACAGTGACAATCGTGTCACTACACACCTGGTCATATCTCGTTCCAAAGTCGCTTCCGTCAAGAAAGTGTCAATCCCGCGCTTGGAACTATGTGCCGCGGTCCTACTATCGGATTTGATTAAGTATGTCAAAGAAGTCTTCGCCAACAAGCTTCATATCGATGACACTTACTGCTGGTCAGACTCCACAATAACCTTGTCGTGGTTAAAATCACCTTCGTCCCGCTGGAAGACATATGTTAGCAATCGCGTGAGCCATATACAAGAGATTGCTCCCCCTGTCCATTGGCGCCACGTACGATCCCAGTGCAATCCTGCAGACTGTGCTTCTCGTGGACTCACCGTTCGAGAACTCATCGATCATTCACTATGGTGGTCAGGGCCCCAGTGGCTTGTGAATGATCCTCGCGGTTGGCCTGTATCGACTTTATCCACAGAATCTCCAACTGTGACTTTGGAAGAACGTAGAGCTGATATTTCGCTATTCGTCACTGTCGACAATTTCGATGAATTCTTGGTAAGACATTCAAGTCTCAAGAGGGTTCAGCGCATCGTTGCGTACATTCATCGTTTCTTGTACAATTGTCGCAATCCCAGCAATCGCAAGACCGGACATCTCGTTATATCGGAGCTGAATGACTCACTTTTAACTCTCGTCAAAATGACGCAAGCGTCATCATTTTCGGAGGAAATCGGTAACATTAAAAGGGGTAAACCCTTGTCGAAACCCTTAAGAAAGCTCCATCCGTTCGTCGACAAAGATGGTTTGATCAGGGTGGGCGGCAGGCTGGCCCAGTCGGATCTTGACTACGATTGTAAACACCCGTTGCTACTGCCACGGCAACATCGTCTTACCCTTCTCATCATTGACCAGGTTCATAACGACAATCAACATCCTGGGCTTCGCACTCTCAGCTTCTTGCTAGCTCAAACCTTTTGGATTCTTTCGGCACGCCGCGCCATTAACGGTCGACCGTCTAGATGCATTAAATGCTTTCGTACTAACCCTCGTCCCATCACACCTCGCATGGGTGATTTGCCGAAATTGCGGATTTCACAAATAAAGGCTTTTTCGTGCGTTGGTATCGATTTTGCGGGTCCTTTCCCCACGCACGTTCAACGTTATCGCGGATCTAGAACCTTCAAGACATACGTTTGCCTGTTTATATGTTTCGCAACTAAGGCGATTCATATGGAACTCGTCACTGGCCTCACCAGTGAAGCATTTCTCGGTGCTCTGCGCAGATTTATAGCGCGCCGCGGGCGTTGCCAGCGTATCCATTGCGATCAGGGAACCAACTTTGTTGGTGCTTACAATACGTTGCTGCCCCTTATGCGGGAAGCAGCAGCTACTGAATCCATACATTTCTCGTTCAATCCTCCGGCTGCGTCACATTTTGGCGGCCTGTGGGAGATTAGCGTCAAGGCCTTTAAAACTCACCTTGCTCGTGTGGTGGGCAATCAGATCCTCACATATGAGGAGTTTTTGACTGTTATCGCGCAGATCGAAGCTCTGTTAAATTCGCGACCGTTATGTGAGATGGGATCGGATCCCAATGATATGTCCGTGTTGACACCCGGTCACTTTCTTACTCTCGAACCTCTTACATCTCTTCCAGAATCTCGCGATTTTAATCGAAACATTAGTTGTCTGAATCGTTGGCAGCTGGTTCAACGCCTTCACCACGACTTCTGGAAGCGTTGGCAAGTGGAATATTTGCACACGTTAAATCAAAGAGCTAAATGGCATACTGACGCTTATGAACCCAAAATAGGTTCTTTGGTATTGATTAAAGATGAACAAATCAAACCGCTTCATTGGTCGCTCGGTCGAATTGTGCAATTGCATCCCGGTCGTGATGGTGTAACTCGCGTAGCCACAGTCAAGACACAAGCTGGTCAGTTGCAGAGACCGCTAGTCAAGCTGTGTCCTTTACCAATAAATTGTTAATTTCTTAAAATACTGTTGTATTTTGGTGGGCGGAATGTGCGATCCGCGCCAAATCATGCTAGGTTTAAATTTTTTATTGTAGCAACATTAGCGACAAGTTTCTTAGGGTAGTTCTTAATAAAAAAAAAATTGCGTCATCTATCCAGTGAGGGTAGTTTATTGTTCGTCGTTGGCCCTCTCGCTGTGACTGTCGTCAAGATCGTGTGTCGGATCTTCGGTAGCCTTAGAGAATCCACTGCTACGTGCACCTCCAATAATTTCGCTTAAGACTGAACTTTCGCCTACAAGCCCCCGCAGTGCTCCTCCTCATCATCGTGATTGTGGATTGTGACACCCAACACCTGATCGAAAATTGTCGGCGCCGACGGACAGACCTAGGCTCCAGACGCTGCTGGTGAGTTGGCTTTTCGATGTCCTTCATTACTTTCACTGGATTTGTTGTATAGACTTTCATATTTCGTACATCTCGTTACCCCCCAAGCGGTCCCTCGATTCGCGGGAGATTGCACAAGTATATATTAAAAGAAGCATTTATGTACTTAGTAATTCGATAACATTAACGACCCTGGTTTTGTGACAAGGCAATGTAAATGTGACAAGGTTCCTTCATATTATAATTTTTATATGTACAATTTATAAGCTATTCACTCATCCATTTATTTTGCTAAATGACTTTGTTCACTTTTTATATCTGATATGGTTGTCTTATATTTTGTTTTATTAAATATGTGGATGACCACATTAATATATAATTAATAATATTAAGCTTCGATAAACATACTTAATTGATTGCGTACAAAATATTGTTAATAAAACAGGGTATTTGACTTAAGTACCTTAATAAGGAATTTTCTAATAGTATATACAAATTTCCATTTCTCGACGGAGTGCGCTCAGTTAGGCCAAGTTTTCTAATATGTTAATAGGCGTATTTAAAACTAGCTCAACAATATTTATTTAGAATTTCAGCCTGAATCTTAAAGGAGCTTAAAGTTCAAAGTCAATCCCACACTACGCCAATCAACCGGAACAACGATATAGAACTGTAAAAACAAAAAAAAAAACATTTTGCGTAAAATGCAGTGTTAAAATGGGACAAAAATGAAGTTTATTTTGCAAATTGTAGTTGTAGTTAGAATATTATACTTGACAGCGTATTGTCAAATACCCCGTTTAGTTGGACTAGATAGCATGAATGCTCAAACGAAAATGTGCTTTGAACGTGCTTTCATATGTATTTAATATATTATATCACCATTATTATACATACACTATAATATAGTGCATAGTGCATAATAATGGTACAATTTTTCATTAAAAGTAGTATGCTGTTTTCATTGTATAACATACATTAGGGACGTTATCTGCTCACGTTTGCCCACCGCAAGGTATGCAATATAATCATCGTCACGCAGGTCGAATTTTCCTTCGAGTAAATACTTGTACGTACCGACAAGCGGTAATATAGCTTTATTAGTTGTTACAGTTTATCAACTCAAATAAATATCTCTTGTATTAAGTATATCATGAATCTATTTATAGTCATGTGTGCTATATTTGTACAATATTGGTACAATGCAATGTATTTATATAATTATCTGATATTTATTAATGCCTAAAACACATACTAAGATTGATCCATTAATGTTTTTAAAATACGGGATTTTATTTAAGTTGAGGTGTTTCCTCGTGTCCGACAAGACTGACCGACTGACTCAGATTAGTATTTCCGCTGTGAAGATTGTTGAATTTTTATTTTTATGGGAATAACATTATCTAGTTCGTTCAAAATCAGTATAAATATAATTCGCTTCGAAATCTTGAGTCTTCTTGGGAGTCTATAAGTCTATAAATTGAGTCTATAAAGAGTTATATAAATTGGAGCGAACATCTGAACTCACTTAAATGTGTGTACACTACCATCCGAGTAGCCTACAGATTTTACACTCATAGACACTGAGATTAATCACTCTGACTAAGCCTGATACCGAGCAAATCGTAGCGTGGTATAAAAATGCGCCATACAAATTGGGCATAAACTATGACGTCACGGTGCTCTTTTTTTTATTTAGGCCGACTTGCGCCACTTTCTTAAATGTGGCTTAAACAGCATTTAACTAAAATTCTTCACACAAAAGTCGGTTTTAATGGTGACATTTAAGAAGTGGTGCAAGTCGACCTTAGAATCATTCAAAGGTAAAAACTAAAGTTTCTAATAAGTTTCTGATAAATTTCGTTGATAGACTTACTAATTAAAATTAGATTTTTGTGACAAACCACAATAAGATGGTTTTATTTTTTCTGCGTTTTCTATGTCTATAGTATATGTTTGTCTATATGATATTTTAGATACATAGTGAAATACAATGTCACCTCGAGTCGAAATTCAAACAAATTTGAATGTTGCAATTTTAAAATTCGTGGTCTGCCTGGTTCGGTACGCTAAGTAAATTTTGGGCGTGGGACACATAGGAATGACGTGGGTCGAGGGCCTTTCAATTCACTTTCATACAAAATGTACTGAAGTGATGGGACTTAGCCCAGACTACGGTGTCGCAAAAAACTTTTTTTTTTTAATATTTTGTAACGCATATCCTCTTGTTTTATTACTTCAAGCAACTGTGACGGGTTGCTGTCAAAAACCGCTTGCCGCCAACCCGTGCCGAAAAACCTTAGGTAGTAATAAACTCAATTTTTTTATGAGCATTAGTACTTTAATGTGCGCTCCCCAATAAAAATTAGTAACGGGACGTTCAAGTGAAAGTCGGCACGGGTTGCCGTGTCGTTCAAATTAAATAAATAGTACATTACTGCAGCGGCCACCAAAAGTGGCATTGATGGACGAACGTGGAACATACGTGAGTCCATCAATGCGTAGTTGTGGCCAAGGTTCCAAATCATATACATATGATTTTTCTCAAATAATGCGCGGAAATTAAAACTAAGTAGTACTAAGGCAGAACTTTTTACTTGAAAAATATTTTTCTTTCGATTTTGGCGGTAACAAGTTTTCTATTACGGCTCTTGCTGCCTCTTGAATTTCAGGTGGCGTTAAAATAAGTTCATCGCAGTCATTTTCATCACTTGAACTCATTCTGTTAAATTCAATAAACTTTCAAAATCAGACGAACCACGAACGAACAACAATAATTTTTGTTCGTTCAACAGCGTTAAAGTGTCCTTTTTTTTCAATAGGTAGGTATATCCAGCTTTCTATCGCAAGCCAGTTCGAAATTTAAACAAAACCTCTGATAAGTTATCATTGTTAGTTGTCATTGTTCAGAGTAAAAGATCGTTCCATTTTGAAATAACACGACAAATATGAGGTTAGTATAGTATGTAATTTATTTGGCCGCGAAACACGACAGTTATGAATTTTCATAAAACTTTTTCCGGCCGCTGCTCGCGTGTAATTGGCCAGTACAGCAATTTCGATTTATCTCGAAGAAGGTTGTCGAAATAATGCTGAAATTTCCAAGCCTGTTTGAGAAAATTAAATTTACAGTTGTTTTGATGTAGAAGAAGAAGAAGAAAGACATTTATTATACCAACAAGATACATTACAGAAACAAAATAAGCAGATAAGTAACACAATATGCACAAAAACAGACAAAACTAAATACACAACAAATAACTAAAGACAACGAATAAATAAAACAAGACCATAGATGTAGCCTGTGGTGTATCCAGGTTGTCACAAAAGGCAGCTGACTCAGCATTGTGCTGAGGAAGTGATCCCTCAGCGCAAATTTTCAGTCAGTGCCTACGGTAACCCATAATTGTACTACGGAGTGCTTGCCGTGGTGCATTTAAAAGAATTAAATCAAATGCAATACATACATACAATAAAGTAAAAAATATCGTCATAAAGGAATAAAATAAGACGGTTTGCGTTACAAAAAAAAACCGGCCAATTGCAAGTTGAACGTGCGAACCGAGGGTTCCGTACAAATTTGTAAGTATGTAAGTATATGGTTCAGGAATCTAGTCACAGATTTTCCTGAGCTTTTCCCGAACTTCAAAGACTATTTTTTTATGATTTAATTACAAATGTACCAATAGTTTCAGATTTTCCCTTGTATTTGTAGTATAAGACGATATAACTAAAAATTTTATAGTTCTCGCTCAACGGAAAGTACCCTATATTTTATAAAATTTTGATTCCCTTGGGTGTCGAAATATACGTTTTTTTTTTTGCGGCATAAACGGCCGTAATTTTTTTTACGTTAACTTAGTAATTTTATTTTTTCACAGCTTCAAGTGACTGTAGGCACGAGTAATGGTCTTAGTTTCAACTCGATACCTCCACGCGTTCACGAGAAGGGTCTTGACAGACAGACGGTTCCGTTTTTCCTTTTGAGGTACGGTACCCTTAAAACGACTTAGCTATTTTTGGGACACCATAGCCCACACAGATAAGACGGGGCGAGGACGCGACCCCTATACACGTCGCGTTTTCTCCGCGTCCTGATTCCACGTCCTTCCTATGCACCCCATGCCTAAGCCAGTTTAAGGCAGGCTTTATTAATTAAAAGGCTAGCCTTGACATTGAATGCCGCCGCCTACAAAAACTTCACAGACGTTGAATTAGACGGGTAATGTAACCAGTTCACCAGCGAAACACAAGGGCGTCGCCGGCCATTGGGCCAGAGGGGTGAAACTAAGATGATAGACAGAGCATTTTACTTCATTACAAGATATTTTTTTTTAATAATTTTAATATTGGATTTATTTCCTCCGATTATACCTACTTAAGTTTAATTAACTTATATTACATAACCATTTTGTAAATAGTTAGTAACTAAGAGACAATTGCTAAACTTTCCGTTACCTACCTACCTAGTTTAGATAAGTGTGATGTTTATGTTAAGAAATGAATAAAGATATAATTTGGCTATCGGATAGAATTTCGTTTAATTCTTAGGGATTCCCATAATAACTAAACTAACAAGATGAGTTTCAATTCTGTCCTATGATTTACGAAAAGTGTCCAATATTGGACGTTTAACACTGGCCGATAACGGTACATAACTGCACAACATTTTTTTCATACACGCACCTTAGCAATGTATAGCTGGTAATCTTGCTTCTCTAAAACCAAATCAAATTAAAGTCCTGGAAAAGTAATTCAATTCAATTAAATTCAAATATTTTTATTCATTGTAAAAACAGAATGTTTACTTAATGAACGTCAAAGTTGTTATTTCAAATGTCTTATTGAATAATATAATATACATGATTACACTTATTAATAATAAGTATTTGCTAAGGTATTGGTAATGTTGGCTGGAAGAGATCTCTCTTAGGGCCGATTTCTGAATTGAGAATTTCACTAAGTAAATACTTAAGTAACGTTTTGTCACGCTCTTGTCTAAGAAACTTGAAGAGACAGCACTGCAGTTAACTATTTACTCAGCGAAATTCTCAATTCAGAAACTGGCCCTTAGAGATAAGTTCGCTGTAACAATGCTATAAGACGTACATAATAATATATGAAACTAGATGTCGTGTCGTTACGGTTATTGTCCAGTGTGAAACCGCCATTAGGTTTTATAAACAAACATCATATAGAAAGGAAAATATGACGAAAAATTCCCACCGTTTTTTTCGGGCGTATGTTGCCCTAGTATTTTTGTTTCATTAGTGGGCTCACTTTTTTCCACAAGATGACAAGACCCAAGTTGAGTAGTTAAGCACAAATTACCGAGGCTGCTTTGACATCTGTTCTCTCTCGCTCTCACAGTCTAATTAGCCAAATTTGGCAAGATGTGGTAGTAGCTACCATGAAATTAAAACGGGCACATCCACTTAAGTAATTATCCTGACATCATGAACTTCTTACGCATTGTTTCTGTCAAAAATATCAGAGGCATGTGAAAATTAAAACATGTCCAAATTTTTATATTATTTTTGGTGCACTAACCCGTGCTGAGGACAACTTTAAAAACCTATTTAGAGGCAAAAAATTCCACCCATGCCGGGACTTGAGATTTTAGCCTCTAAATAGGTCTTTAAAATTGTCCTCAGCATGGGTTAGTGCAACAAAAAGAAGATAATCATGTAGGTACAGCGATATCATTCCGATGTAAAAACCTAACTGCAAAGTGGGTTACTCGGGGCTGCAAGTGATGCAAATTGCTTCGGCCAGATGTCGCTGCCTGTACGTAATAAAGAGAAAGTTTGTAGAGGCTCGAAATTTCGCTGATGCCTGCACTTACCCATTAGCTCAGTTGGAAGAGCGCTGGCACGGTTAGCCAGAGGTCGCGGGTTCAAGGCCCGGCATGGGTGGAATTTTTAGCCCCTGCTGCAAGCCTGAGTGCATCTCTTAGAGAAAAACGTCGCTAACCGTAAAACAGTTACTAGTGTGAGAGAGATAGATGCTAATGACATCGGCAATAGGTAGGTACTCATTCAATGTGATGAAGTTATAATACTATGGTTATACTATTGTTACTGTTTAGCATGTTTAGCATAGAATTACAAGTATGTGATGATTTAAAGTAGAACAAAGGGCATGTCAAATATAGAAATAAGAGTACGCATGTAAGTGACTCTATGCCCCTGTAACACTAGCGCGACTAATGGTAAAAACCATAAGTACCTTTTATACAGATCGTTTTTGCAAAAATTTCAATAAAAAATAAAAACCGACCTCAAAACATTACAGCACTAAAAAGTTAGAAATCTTTTAAAAGATTACCTTTAAATTTGAAGTATGTGTAGGTACAGGTAGGTATTGTAGAGGTATAATTTGTAGTCGGTGCCCAAAATACCATTTATGTCCTGGTCATGAAAATGGGCACCGACTACAAATTTTACATCCTTCTAATTTAAAGGTATGTAATCTTTTAAATTATTTCAGACTTTTTAGTGCTGTAGTGATATTTTTTTTTTTCAATTTTTTGTCGGGCAGCGGGAGAAAAATAAACATTTGTTGCTTTACAATTTGAAGTTCTCAATTTCCAAATTCCAAGACTTTCGGAGAGTCTTCACCAGAACATCACCAAATTACCTTGGGACTACTTTTACGCTATTTTATGGAACATACGGATATGATTGTTTTCCAATGGTGGCGCTAGTGTTAGGTACTGCACTGCACGGAACGGTTCTGATCTTATACTGACCCCGCGTAAATGTATTTCAAAGTCAGTTCAGCGCTGTCGCGTTTATAAACACCGCTGATTATGTGAACGTAAGAAGTCAGCTCCAGGCGTCTTCACTGCCGTTAGTGACTGACTCAGTGTGATTCAGCCATGCTTCAGCGGCAAGGATGTGGCTCCATCTAGCAAAGAGGGTCAGCACCGTTTTAGTTTATTACTTTACCACTCATGAAGCGTCTGCTATTTTGACTTGGCAGCCGCATAACGACGTCGTTCCTAGGTGGCGCCACGAGTAGCGGGGCTACAAAGTTAGGTATTGTGGTGGTACCACATAGGTACGTACCTACCATGGAGGTTATTTTATTTATTGATACTTTTATTGCACTTAAAAAAAATCGTACAATGCGGCGGACCTAATGCCGTGGGTATGGGTGCTACGGACGGTTCGCTTTCTCGTAGTACCAGGAAGTATACTTCTTTAAAAGAACAGTCGACAGCTCATCAACCTTAACATTTAAGGCGCTACCCTGGTGCTAACCAATGAAAAAAATCCTCTTTGATAATAGGTACGTGTTTGCAAAAAGTAAAACTAATATAATTATAAAAATCTCGTGTCAGTGTTTGTTATCGAAGTCCTCCGAAACGATATGTGAACTAGGTCCTATCGAGGTACCGACATAGCACGAAGGGTCGCTAGTCTGAAATGGAGATGGTCTGTGGCCTAATTACGCGCACCAAATCCTGAGCGATTCCAGTCGTCTAAGTGTCAAATTCCATACTAATTTGACAGTTAGACGAGTGGAATCGCTCAGGATTTGGTGAGCGTAATATAGGGGCAGGTCATATTTTTCGCAGAGAGGATGAAAGATGGAGTCACAAACTACTCGGACCCCCAGTCAGGTGGCGTGAACACATTGACAAGCACAGACTTATAAAAAAACCTTTACCTCTGTGTTGACAAGGCAGTAGGGAAGACCTGGAGAGAGCAAAGCAGAAGCGACTGGCGCTGGCATGAAGAGCCCCTTGTCCAACTGTAGATATCGAATCAGTCTGAAATCAGTCTGGGGGCGGGCGGTGTCATCGACTCCGTTAAGGCGGTCACTCAAGGACTAATTCTCATACAAACGTAGTTTGGTTTTAATCCACAAACGAAATGCCGAATCATGTTACTTTTACCAATATGCTTAGAGGTCACACTTAAAGGTTTGCTCGTGCTTACAATTGAGAATATTAGAATAAAAAAGACTTAGCCTTATTCTCATAAGACTTTTCATAGAAACTATTCTTTTTCGTCCTATTCCGCGTGGCGTCGGATTAAGAACAGCGTCACTCCATTTCCTTCCGTGGATGTCGTAGAAGGCAAATATAAGGAAATACATTACCAGGAGACGGGCAGCAGCGTATTCCAACAGCATAGGTACTGCGATCGCCAACCCGCCTGCCAAGCGTGGCGATTATGGCAAAACCCTTCATGGTTAGGAAAACCATGAAGGAGGCCTATGCCCCGCAGTGGGCGTCAAATGGCTGATGATGATGATGATTCTTTTTTCAATTCCTTTTTCATAACTTTATTTCCAATGAGCCGTTTTCAGCACAAATTCACAAAGCAATTCATAGATGGCGTGGTCATAGAAGAACCGGAATGCGGCTGTCAAAATTAATCTGCGCTAAGCAAAATTTGACAGACGTGTCCCTGTTCTTGTATGTGCACGCCTATAAGGGCCATCTATGAAGTGCTTTGTGAATTTGTGCTGAAAACGGCTCATTCTAAGCACGATAAGACCTCGATTTGTGTTCATTGCAATTACATTGCAACGGCATGTGTCGCTTGCAAACGTTTCTATGGGATTGCTCCTTGAGTGGCCGCCTAAAGATTTATACGCCATGTTTTTTGGGTGGTTGGAAGGCCATAGCAAAATAAACGTGCCCTAACAATAGCTAGCAAATGCGCTAGTTTAATTTTTAAAACAGGCACTTTTCAAAAATATTACGACACTAGAATAAGAACTATTACCTAGTTGCCAGCCAGACCGCGGGTCTCATAGACGGAGAAGCTGTAACATACTAACTTGCGTGAAACTAGGATTGAGGCAATGCCACTTGCTTTTATATCATAAGAGACATCGAAAACCTCAAAAACTATAACAAAACGTGGCAGGTGCGAGTTGGACTCTTCAACCGAGGGTTCCGTACAAATTTGTAGTCTCATAGTTTTTCCGAGCTTTTCCCGAACTTCAAAGACTATTTTTTTATGATTTTCTTATAAATATATAGTTTTCAGATTTTTCCCTGTACTTGTTGTAAACGCCGATATTAGGTACTTGCCAAATTTCTTAGTTCTAGGTTAGAAGTTCAATTTTTTCACAGCGACAAGGGTCAGAGTATATTGTTCAACTCTATACCTCTACGCGTTCCCGAGATTAAGGGTCTTGACTGACAGACGGACGGACGGACCGATGGGTTCTGTTTTTCCTTTTGAGGTACGGAACCCTAAAAAAAAATCTTATATTTCGTTTTTCATTGAATTGTTAACGTTTTCGAAAAATGGTATACATGCATAGAAACCTTATGTTAGGAGATAACTCCAATATTGAAACCCGCTTCATACATTATAAGGTGTTACGTGCAAGTTGTGACGTCATAGTTTGAGTCAGATTCGTATGGCGCGTTTTTCTACCACGTGACTAGAATGACTTTTTGACAGATCACATTATGAAAAGTATTAGTCGTAGAGAAAAAAATTACCACGTCTATTTATTTATCTTTTAAATTTGTGCAAGCTATACAATGGCCTCCGATTATATTATAACATTTTTTTGTGCCAGTTATCCGTTGTTTGCGAATTTTCTAAAACAGGATTTCTTAACTCGTAACAAGACTGTCCAACTCATTTTTTTAATTTTGGCGTTTGCCATCCACCTGGCCGGTGATCATCAGCCTCCAAACTATGCCAGGGAGAAAGCATGATGTTTCCGAAGAAGGTGATGGCCTTTTCGTGGCAAAATGTAGATGGGCTTTTTTTGATGGAGATAAGATAAGAATATTCTTTATTGCACACAAGAAGCGAGACATAAAATATGAAAGTTACAATGAAAAAGTACAATGGGCGGCCCTATTGCTAACAGCAATTTCTTCCAGACAACCTTGTGACGGAAAGGTTGCCGAAGGAGAAAGAGAGACGGTTAGTTGGTGCAAATACGAATAGCACATACTTAAAGTTACATAAATCTTACTTAAATAATTGTTATAAACTACTACATAAATAAGTTATAATACCTACACACGTCAAAAAAAGTTTGCGATCACTTTGAAAAACTGAAATCTTTTTTGTTACTGTAGATTATATTATGATTTTTTCTTCTTTTTAGATTCTTTATTTAAAATAAAGAATCTAATTAGAACACAAAACAATGACACCGTTCAGTTGTTTTTTCATATTAAAAGGCTTTCAGTCCTAGCTTACGCTCATTCAGAAATCTAATTTAGTCAATTATAACCGATTCAAGATATTTTTTGCGGAAAGTTGTGATTGAAAAAATGCCAAGAGGATTATCAGAGGTTTTACGAGCAAGAATAGTAACTTTGGGGGGGAAAAGGATACACCACGAAAGTACTAGCACGCAGACTTGCTATATCCCAATCCTGTGTCGTGGCTACGTTGCAGAGGTACCACGGAATGGGGAATTTAGCTGACCGACCCCGCAGCGGTCGCCCAACTGTTTTGACAGGTGCCCAAAAGCGCTATATTAGATTGCTGGCAGCCCGTGATCCAACAATCAACGCCACTAAAATAAAAGCAGAAGTCAGGGCCGCCTCTGGGCTTGAAGTTAGCACGCAGACCGTTCGGAATTGCTTGCACCACGCTGGATTACGAGCACGGAGGTCTTGGAGAGCTCCGCTCAATTCCCGGCAATTTCAACAACGAAGATTGCAGTGGGCTAGACTTTGGCAAAATGAAGAAGGTGAGGAAGAAAACATTTGGCAAAACTGTCTCTTCGTTGACAAATCCCGAATCAGCACTCATCCATATAACCGACGTGTCCGTGTCTGGAGAAGACCAGGCGACCGTGAAAGACAAAGAACTGCCACTGGAACAGTTCAGCAAGGCGGAAAATCGGTGTCCTTTTGGGGTGGCATTATGATTGGAGCTAGAACGCCTTTGATCCCGTATCGGGGCTACATGACAGCAGACATGTACAAAGCAGTTGTTATTGATGATATTCCGAGTAAACCATGGGCACCAATTTGTACTGGTCGATGATAATGCGCCCGCACATCGAGCTCAACGAGTCAATGCTGCTCTTCAAGAATACGATATCACACGTTTAGACTGGCCTGCCGGCTCGCCCGACTTAAACCCAATAGAGCACGCGTGGGATGCTCTTAAACGAGCTGTATGGAACCGTGAGCCACGTCCCCAGATAGTTCCAGAGCTCAGGGAAGCCGCTATTGAAGAATGGGATAGGTTACCCCAGGAAATGCTGGATAACTTGATCCTCAGCATGCCCAGGAGGATCTCCGCATGTGTTCGAGCCAGGGGAGGAGTTATTTTATATTGAATTTAACCTTTCAATAATAAATTGTTGTTTAAGTTTAATTAAACAGTATTTTTCTTTCTATTAAATTTCTATCACAATTACATTATGATTAATGGCTCAATTTTTTTTAAATAAATAATAAAAAGTAGTTTTATACTTTAATTTCAAACAGGGTATTCCTATTTAAAGAAAGCATACAACATAGATTTTTTCTTGATAAAGTTAAATTTAAAGAATTATAGGAGCTTATGCTATCGATCACAAACTTTTTTTGATGTGTGTATGACTGTAATTACGGGCCACAGATGCAAAAAAAACCGGCCAAGTGCGAGTCGGACCCGGGCACCGAGGGTTCCGTGATCGCGCTTGGCCGTTTTTTATTATTTGTCGTTAGAATATATAAGGGTTGTAAGGGGTTTTAAATTACATCTTGAAAACCCAAGTCAACCTCGCCTGCTGAATAACGAACGAGGCTATAGCAAAAAATCGACTTTGTCCTATTCGCACCAACAGCTTCAGATCTTCAACAAATGCTGCAAGAACTCAGCACGGCAAGCGTTGAGGCTGGACTGAAGATGAACAGGTCGAAAACTCAGTGCATGACCAACAGCGTGAAACCAAGGGTCGTGGTAGATGGGCAGGATAATTATACAATGCGTCGACGAGTACACTTATTTAGGCCAGATAGTTTCCTTCGAAAACAGGCAGGACAAGGAAATCGATCGTCGCATCGATAACGCCTGGAAGAGCTTCTGGTGGACCTGATGAAAGGTGAAAGAGCTGTTGAAGGGCAAGCTCCCACTTTCCCTGAAGCGAAAAGTAGTCGACATGTGCATCCTGCCTAGAATAACCTATGGTGCTCACACCTGGTCTTTCACCGAACTTCAGAAGTCCAAACTCAAGGCTTGTCAACGGGCGATGGAGCGCAGTATTCTGGGTATAAGAAAGAAGGAGTGACCGAATCCGGAACGCCACGCTGCGCTCCTAAACCAAAGTCACTGATGTTGGAGGTGCGACCGCAAAGTTAAAATGGAATTGGGCGAGCCACGTAAGTCGTATGGCCTATACAGTTGGGCAAAAATTGCCACTGACTTGGTCCCACGCGACGGATACCACAAACGTGGCCGACCAAGGCGAAGAAGATACTCTAATGTATTTGTAAAGCTAGATATTTTACAGCGTAGCACTTAAGTGGTTAACCACAGAAATATCGCTTAAACTTTTTTACGATCCATCATCAAGCCCACAAAGTGGTCTAAGCGTCCAAACAAAAAGCGCTCACCGAACAATTTTAACGGCGCCACTGTCGTGCGTGGTGGTGTGCGATATGCGCGGGCGGTTCGAGCGGCCGCTTTACGCATGTGCAGCGCCGCTTTATGTAACCGCGGCCGATCCGAATCCATGGCCTAACGTCCGTTTAGGAAACTTTGCTCATTCATCTTTTCCGTAACGGCGGGGGTGCGGGGCTCTGCGCTACGCGGCGCGTGTTACGTAACCGCTGGTGGTGCGACGACTCTCTGTCGGGCCGCCCTCGCGATCGGTCTTGTGTGCACCCTCCGCCACACTCAGTGTACTCGAGCCAGCGGCACGCGACGCCGCCGCCTTGTGACGCTCTCTAGCACGGTCCCAGTCAACCCCTCTCATTGGCTCACAAACCTTGCCCTCTCTTTGTTCAAGTTCACTCGAATTGTTGTTCTTCGCAGCGGAGGCGGTAAGTACATGCGAAGAATTGATCAACGAAAGAGTTAATTATTGGCTGAGAAAAACTTTGTTACGTAACCTTCTCGGGGAGCTTTGAATTTGAATGTAACTGATTATTACCGCTCTGCGACTGTTTCTGTATGATAAGCACTGTGTATTACATTGAGGAGGCTGTTGCATAATGTTATTATTAAAGAAAAGGGAAACTTTCCGATGGAATAAAAACAAAAACTATTTAAATAGAAAGTATTTACTTCTATAGCGATGAACAATAAAAACATGAATGTACGCCCACTAACGTAATACAAATGGAAACTGTGTGTTTTCCAAAGCGGAAAACATACCTAATGCGTATTAAATTACACTTTAATTCGTTATATGGCCCGTCTTTTAAGTTGTTATCGTTAGTTTGCAGCCGACGGTATTTTTTGGTTTGCTAAATGTTTTCACATCGGTTGGAATTTCCGTGGAAAACTGTCAAATGCCGCAAAAAAGGCCAAGGAAAACTTTGCCGCTCCCTTCGCGGTCCCTATGTATATCTTAGTAAACCGATATCTACGAGTAACACATAACATTAAAATACTAAGTATTTTTTTATTTTATCGCAATGCTCGTAAGTTATACATTGAACGGGTCTAAACGCGATTGCTTATTAGATTTCAGCGACGTTGCAGTTACCGTCACGGGTAGACAGTAACGGCGGTTAGGCTGTCTAGGTAATGAGGACAATCGCGATTAGATCCGTTTAATATTCATACAATAGATATTACTTAGACCACCTACGCACTCGCACCTATCAACTTGATTACTACCATCTCCAAAAACCCAATAAACTACTGAGTAAGTAAGCTTTTGGTCTTTTTCAATTTATGAGTCACGTATGTATTTTTTGTTATGGTGTTTCTTTCAAGTTTCAGATTGGTTTTCTTGCGTTTTCTTTGTTTTTTTCCGTTTTGGAAACCAAATTTTATATACATACACTACAGACTTAAGCTGAAGCCTGTATCTCGGAGGGATATACCACGGTTTGCCCCTTGCCACGAGCCTGACAAACATCTTTTGCTTCTTCAACTGTCATGCCTATAGGAAAACCTTATATTTTATATGTACTTAATAGAAACTATAGAAGACAATTTTAACTCAATAAGCACCGAGTTTTTTTTAGGAACTCTATTTCAGGGACTGTACCTATACACCGCTCAGTGATTTTTTTTATTAAAGATGCGTGCTTATGCGGTTTAGGTATGCGGCGTCCGAGTGTTGGAACGATATGCCTCCCCCGGGGTGTGAAGCGCCTAGTAGGTAGATGTGCCTTTGGGCGCAAGCTCAGGGCATATTTGCTTGCGCTGCAGAGACTTTCCCATGATCTTCCAACTTCTAGCCGTAATTGACCACGTTATCGCATCATCATGATGTTTTGTATGTGCTGTATTTTTGTAATATTGTGCAGCATCAATCATGCTATATTAAGGTTTTCCTGTAGATTGGTCTACATATTTACTATAGTCATCATCATGTACGTTTTTATTTAATTATTTATATAATTTGTATGATGATTATTTTTGTAATTTTCACACGCTCTACCGCGCTCTTGGATGCTTACAGAACAATCAGGCACTGTCTGAAAATCAGCGCTGTGGGCTAACACTCTCAGCGAAAGCTGAGCCTTTTGCAGCAACAGAGACACGCCGTGTCCAATGTTTGTAAAACTTGTTTTATTGTATATTCTGTTTTGTAGTGTGTTTTTATTTATTTTTATTTTTTATTTTCTCATTTTTTATTTTACTCGAGTGGTTTTGGTTGAACATATAACACACAGATTGTTGGTCAGTTATCAACATGAAGTATTTCCCCATCAGAAAATGCCGCCATTTTCTTAGGCTTTCCACAATAGCGTATGCTTCTTTTTCGACCGATGGGTGTTTACGTTCAGCATTCGATAGTGTCCTGGAGAAAAACGCCACAGGTCGGCCCTTTTGAGATAGAGTAGCAGCTATCGCGTACTCCGACGCATCTGTTTCAACAGTCAATATTTCATCTCCATCAATTGCTACAAGTGAAGCTTCACTAATGTCTGACTTTAGTCGCTCAAACTGGGTAATTGCACTTTCAGTTAACGGAAAACTGCTTACGTTCGTTAAGGGCTGTAGTTTACTGGAAAAGTCCTTCACCCATTTCGCGTAGTGGGCAAACAGCCCCAGAGCTCGTTTCAATTCAGCAGTGTTCGTGGGGACTGGTAGCTGCAACAGTGGTTGGAGTCGTTCTTTGTATGGTTCAATGGTATTATTCTTGATAGTATACCCTAGTAAACTTATTGTCTCTTGACAAAATTTACATTTTTGATCATTTAATGTTAGATTATACTTTTTAGCTGCAGCTTGAAAATTAATCAGGTTCTTATCGTGATCGCTTTTATCTTTTCCGCATACAGTGACATCGTCGAGGTAAGTAAATAACGTTCGCTCGAAAAACGATCCCTTAGTGGAGGAAGCTGAACTTTTAGACTATAACCCACACTATTCGATAATTCGAAGGGCGAATGGTATGGAGAGTACAGTGTCCAATAGACACTTAGCCCCACTTCCAAATGATTCTTATTCTTCAATTGATCTTCAAGAAGAATCATTTGAAGATGCATCCGACTCTTTGGTGAATCCGGATAGCCCTCAGAACCTTAATCTTCCGACCGATACGCATGAAGTACTAGAAGAAACATCTGGACTCGAAAGACCCAGGAGGAATCGCCGGCTACCTTCTCACCTACGTGACTTTGTGGTAGGAGAAGAAAACATAGATGGGGAGAATGAAGTATAAACCTCTTTACTAGTGTTGGCCTAAATTATTGTCTATTGATTCCTGTATGTACAATGTGTTTTTTGTCTTAAGTATTTTGGTTACTCTTGTATGTGTTACCGTTTGTGTAATAAATGTCTTTCTTCTTCTCTTCTTCTTCTATACCGGGAGATTTCTAAAATGCGCAATTCCAGAAAACAAAATTGTTTGTCCTATTTTCCATTTTTCACCAGCAATTTTTTTACAGTTTTTCTGTTGCGAGGCAGTAGTATTCCTTTGTCCGCTTCTGGTCCATATATTGTTACCAATCTTTATAATATACTCTTTTCTGAATTATGATTGACTAAGTGTTACGAATACTTACTTTTGCGTGGAAATTTTGATATGGATAGCCTATTTACTATTCCAAACTATAATCTTTCGATCGATCCATCTTTACGTTAAATTATATCAAAATCCATTTATCGCTTTTGTCGTGGTTGAGTAACAAAGTTCCATCCACCCAAAGTTTTGCATTTATAATAGACGTAAGATTAAAGCATCGTGGTGTAATAAACGCCTAAAGTAATGAAAACCAGTTGTGTTCTAAAATTACTTGGAAACCTTGCTTGATTTTCTTATGCCTACTTACTGAGTAGTAGTCGTTGCTTGCATGCACGCCGGTTTCGGGTACTTTTTTATCTAAGTAGTAAGTTGTAAACAGATACCTATGAGAAATAATTTATATGGGGACATGCATAGATTTTCTTGATAAAAATCATTAGGTACTTGATTTTGCAACAGTCGGTTAGGCTGTGGAACGCACTGCCACAGAACATATGCGCTAGTCCCACTATTAACTTCAAGAAGCGGTTGAAATATATATATATATATTATTTATTTTGTGCACATAACATCGACCCGTTTTTCTACTGCTTTTCCTATACCCTAAGGTTTGCTGGAAGAAATCCCTTACAGATATAGGCTCGCCTTTTTACATGTTATTTCTTATGCAATGTCCTATTAAATGTCTTGGAGAACCATGAGGGAGGCCTATGTCCCGCAGTTGACGTAGAATGGCTGATGATGATGATAATGACGAAATGTCTTATGTGCAATAAAGTGTAATAGTAGTTAAACGGTACTTATTATTACACTTCCATGCCTTGCAGATTCAAGATCGAAATTTGATAGCGGTTGCGTATGATATGAACCTTGAGTTTAGCAAGCAATAACAGGAAAGTAATGCTTATCTAGGACTGTGATTTATAGGTTCTAGGCATCGTTGTGCCCTTATTTATAACACGACTTATACGGTCTTAATGATAGAAGATACGATTCCTTATAACGCCGATTGTGGTGGTGGAGATTTTACAAGGAAAAGTCGTAACGACAGGTTAAATAAACTGCTTCTTAGGAGTGCTTTAGAGGAATACGACCGTCAGTCTTTTACCGCGAAGTGAACTGAGGGCTTATGGCAGAAGCGATGCGACTGAAAAATCCCCTCCGTGTCCGTAGTACTACCAGGTAGTTCAACTGGTAGTACAAATGGTACACCGGTATAACCGGTAGTACAACTGTAGTTGTTCATTGCAATACTCTTTACTGTTGATTCTGTACTGGCCACTTAAATCATCATCATCATCAACATCATTCAGCCACAAGAAGTCCACTGCTGGACATAGGCCTCCTCCATGGATTTCCAAAAAGACCGGTTGGAAGCGGCCTGCATCCAGCGCCTTCCTGTCACTATGGATGAGGTCATTTGTCCATCTTCTGGCTGGTTATCCTACGTGCCGATATGTGGTCTCCATTCGAGAACTTTTCGGCCCCATCGGCCATCAGTTCTGCGTGCTATGTGCCCCGCCCACTGCCACTTCAACTTACTAATCCGCTGGGCTATGTCGACGACTTTCGTTCGTCTACGGATCTCATCATTTCTGATTCGATCTCGTAGAGAAATTCCGAGCACTTAAATAAGACTGAAGTACTTTAATAAGCTGAATCAAAGTGACATGATTGGCTATTCTATTTGTGCAACAACGCTGGATCATATTAGATCTGTTGATTTATCAAATAAAGAAAATAGAAAAGATAAAGACATACCATAATATTTTTCCTCGGGGTTTTCGGTTTCCCAAAAAATGCGAAAAATCAAGTTACTCTAAAAACAAAAAACCGTCCAAGTGCAAAGTCAGACTCGCGAACGAAGGGTTCCGTACCATTACAACATTAGACAAAGATCGAATTTGAGAACAGCGCCATCTACAGAAACCAATTGTATTATGCTTCGATTCATAAAATTTATGTGTACAATAAAGAATATTCTATATATCTTATTACCATGGTGTGCCCTTTTCCTTCTTTTATTTTTGGATATTGTTATTTAATAAACTCTAGTGTTTTGTGTGTTGTTTTTCTTTCACCTATGCTAATTGCCCAATATATGTATGTATGTATGTAAGTTTTCCTAATAAAATAAAATTACTATAATAAGTATATATAACTAAAAAACACCTGCGGCGGCCCACCACACTGATCTACCCCAACACAACGGTGGTTCCGTATTGCGTCAGAAGAGGTATAAACGAAGCATTTTGGTAAGGTATTTTAATATAAAACAACGCACCTCTTAATGGAAACGGACCAAATGAGGATTTCACACCGAGCTTTTGAAATAGAGGTATAAAAACCTGGATAAAAGCCTCGTGACCTCGGCGCAGCCACGATCGCAGCGGCCCCGGCGGGTCTACGAAGTGCGGCGCAGGCGAAGCGGGCTAATTTCTTCCAGTATTATTTTTACCCCGTCTAGTTTTAGAGAACAGCGTTTTAGGATGGACGTGCTCGCACGCAACTGGGCTATATAGAGTTACTGACATTGACTTTGATATTTTGAATCACAAAATTAAGATCATTCATTTTGAATTCAAATAATACAAAGAGGCTTATTGTATACTGTAAAACTTAGACATGTAAGCCTTTTAATGTTATTTCGTTTTCTAGTGTGTACAATAAAGTGTTCTAATGTAATCTAATCTAACTCTAATTAATTATTTTTACTGTCCTAAATAGAAGAACTGCTATTCTTATTCTATTTAATATAACAAATTGGGCTCAGATTGGGCACGCGTGGACATCTATTGGGCAAAAAAGTGTATATAAAAAAGTCCTAAAAAGTTGTTTAAGACAAAATATTCTAATTGACGTGTGTAATTAGTGCTCCTGTTTAGTGTTTTGTAGTCGAATAACAATGCACAACCGTGTTTTAAAAGCGGTAGGCAGAGACACCAGGTTTGGTTTGGACCAGGACACTGGTTTTTTTATTAATTATATAATTTACTAGCTGTTGCCCGCGACTTCGTTCGCGTGGTAATTTTTATGTATATTTTTCCGGGATAAAAATAGCCTATGTGCTAATCCAGACTATAATCTATCTCTGTGAAAAATTTAATCCGGATCCGTTCAGCCGTTTTTGCGTGAAAGAGTAACAAACATACAAACTTTCGCGTTTATAATATTAGTAAGGATGGCCTTAACGCTAGACGTATGTATGCATGTTAGATGTTTTATATTTATAAAGCGAAAACTTTGCATTTAAAAAAGTACATAATGTTTCGATTACTTATTTTTAAACTGAAGACAAAACCTTTATTTGTTTCAGTTTTCGTTCGCGAATTCAATTACGAAAAATATTTCACGAAAATCTCAAGTTTGTTTGAAGTTATTACAAATGGGGAACAAAATGAAGCAATTAGAAGCAGAAACTCGCTTATTTCCCTAAGTGAATTTCGATATGGGAAACTTTGGGATGTTTCCAAGCTGCTTTTACTTGGCATCCCTCACACTCGCAATTGTAACAGTTTTAATTAATTTAAAAGAATTACTATTATTGAATAATAACAATAACTTCCATACAACACAATCACTTGAATAAAAGGGCTATGGTGGCTTTTTCGCAATTTACCAACAAATCAATGCAACTACTTTAGCATAAAATAAAAAAAAATTGTACGCGATGCGACACTTCAAGCATTCTTATGACATGCAGCATAAGTAAACCGGTGCTACGCTTTTTACAGCGTTTAAGATCCAAATTAAACTTCGTTTTCTAGGTTAACTGGGGCCAGAGTAGAAAGTGTTTAGGAAGAAATGTTCGTTATACAAAACTAGATGTATTACTGTATCAATATTATAATCAAATAAAGCAGTTGATTTCACAATCATTCCCTTTAAGAAATTACAAAAAAGTGTATGTAATGTCGCAGAGAATGCGGAGGATTCGGCAATAACGTTAGTAAAGTAAGTAAAGTAAAACTAAAATTTTTCTTTTGCTAGAACATGGATGCATATCATGGTTTAAAAAAGTTTTATGTCCATTCATGTTCTCTGCTATACTCTACTCACGCGCTTACTCGCATCCTCTCGTCCTCCATTTGAGGTGCTTGTTTGGCTTTCACCTGCTGCTACAAATGAACTAAAATAAAATCCATTCTAAAATGGCCAATGTAATTTTGTTGAATGAGAATCCAATAAAAATAGTAGGGACTATCAGATTGGAATTGTGAATAATAAAAACGAATGCGCGCTAATTGATCTGACTGAAATAAAAAATGGATGGTATTTAGTTATCTGGCAACAAGGGGATCATTTTGAACCATGCAGATTGCGGACAGAAGGAAGTGGCGGGCCTTGGGGGTGGCCTATATATATTCAGCAGTGGATAAGGACGAACTGATTGATTGATTAACTTAAGCAGCCTATATAGGTCCCACTGTAGGGCACAGGCCTTCTCTCAGGGAGAGAGTATGGGCTTAATCACCACGCGTGCCCACCGTGGATTCGAGATTTGAAGCGCTGAGGTATGTGAATAGCTCAGACCCTCAGGTTTCCTCACGATGTTTTCCTTGGAATACACCGAGTGGTATTACTACTATAACTTCACAAATGTACATAATTTAGAAAACAAAGCCATAGATACATGCCCGCACAGGAAATCGAACCTGGGTCTCTCGCTTTGATTGATTAAAGCAGGACAAATATGTGTGCTTCAACGCCGCCTAGAACAGAGAAGCATGGAAGACACTTTTGATTACCAAGTTTGTGCCTAAGTTCTTCTAAGCGTATGACTAATTATATATAGTCTTTATCTCCTCCGCAACTGGGATCTGCCCCCGCTGCACGACATCGAGATAAACGTTTATCTTCCTGTCGACTTGCGATATTTCGCTTCATTTCTCTGCGTAAAGCTAGACGTGCATACTTTAAAAATTGTCGCAATGGCGTTGAGTCAGTGTCATTTGACAACTCCGTAAGCAGTGTTTATGAAAACATGAAGTTTATTAGATATAGCTAAGTTACATCTAAGGTTACAGGCCCTACATTAGACCCTCGATTCTGTTAGTGCATAGTACCATGATAAATTTACGGTTAGGTCACGTGACACTTTGATTTGTAATGTTAGAAAGTTGAATGAAAGTCAGATTTAAAATGCTGTATAATTTGTAGCCACTACTTAGGACAATGCCCAATAATAATAATAACACCACATATAGAGTGAAATCGACGCGTGCATGCAAGGTCATTGGACTACAAATACACTGACAGAATATAGACCCAGCGCTCGATTACGTGTCTTTTGACTCTGCCGTATTATTATGAGGCGTAACATGTGTCACGTATTTCACACAATGGATATCATATCACGTTCGGATGAGGTGAGCCACGTGACAGTAAACAATATGTGTGGGTGTTTAACATACATAATCAAGGCGCTGGTCTCTCAAGCGTATAGAATCACCTTTGTATGTGTGAGGTGTGAATTGTAACGCCTTTCAACTGGGGAAACCGTGCGTCCTCTAGTAGTTACCGTAGCAGCGTAGCACCGCTCGATCTCGTAGCAGCCTGATTCACGTAGCAAGCGTAGCGCGTATCTCCTTCGATCATTTATTGCATTCATAAGAATTCAGAATACAAGTATAACAATTTTTGCGCTCATTATTTATAATAAAATTGACTATAGAAAAAAAACATAAAAGATTATTTAATCATTTAAATACATATTTTCAAGCCGGGATTCGTGTGTCCTCTATAAGAGTAACTTACTTTTCCTTTAGTTATTCTGTAAACTAAGCCTTAGCACTGGGTTTATCTACATTTGTATTTTTTTTTGTTTTTGTATTTGTATCTATGCTGATGCCTAAACGGATCTTTTCTACTTTCGAATTTGAGAAACATTTGAAACAGCGTCGCAGGAAGTGTATAAGCCGCAGTAGCTCCTCTGGGAATACCTACGCCTCGGTACAATAGACAGCGAAATGCCAGCCGTCTAGCTGAGATTTTCTTGGAGCAGTTTCGTTGCTTTGTTTGGAAATGTTGTTTCGGGCATGATTCCGGATAAGAAATAAAAAGTTTTGCTGACCACTCGGGTGAGGATTTCAGTTTAGTTTAACTGAGAATATGAGTTATTAGATCTATATAGTCAGTTATAGATTAGGCAGGACTGGAATTGAGCATACTATAATATGCTAGGCTAGTGCAACGGGTACCAACATTTGTAATAAGTAGCCGGAAAAAGGGGGAGACATTGGGGAAAGGACACGGCTTTAAAGTAAAATCAAATGGATAGACTTAACTTAATAGACATGGATAGACTTAACTTAATACACAGAGCACTTATCTAGGTGGTCTGACGTTTGATAGATGGATGAAGGCAACATTGTAATGGCGACCTATTTATACTGTTCGCAAAATTAATATATAAAAATACCGTGTCACAGTTTATGTTATCGAGCTCCTCCTCAACGACATCACCGATTTTTATGATTTTTTTTTGTCTATATTTGGTAGGTCCGAGAAAAGGAGGTGTAATTCCAAATTAATATGGAAAAACAACATTTGCCGAGGCAGCTACTTATTAAATAATACTTATGTATCACAGATCAAAGTTTTCAACTGTAGTTGTCTGTTTGAATAACAAAATCCTTTAAAGTCATGTATTATGAAATTAAAAACTTTCCTTTTCAAAATATTGTTTCAACATCTTTCCAAGGAGGGCGCAACGCGATTATGGTCACTATGGAATCGGCTTTATGCACTTGGCTTAAGGACTACCCAAAGAGCAAATGAAACAGGAGCAACTGTTTGGCCGTATGAGGCGGAAATTCGTCGTAATGAGTATTTATTGCAATGTGCTTAGTACGACGATCCTATGGGGATCGTAAATTTCATTGTTAGAGTCCCGTGGCACGAAGGGAGCTCAGGGTAAGTTCGTACCTGAAACTCCAATTTGTTGACTCGCTTTAGTAAGCGACCAGTACATTTAATGTCTAGATGAGGGCTCCGGAAATCTGCAGATTAGTTGTCATATTAATGTGAGGACGACGGCATAGTCTCACGTCAACTGTACTGTAATGTCCCACAACTCACACAAAATAAGATATTATGCTTAAAATCGCAGCACTGGGCGATGGATGTTGTTAAATTATCTTGTGTCATAATCGTGTACGTATTTCTTTTTGTTATTTTAGCATTCTTTGAGTGTTTCTTATAAGTTTAGGGAATATAAGGGACGTTATAAGGCAATTTGCCAATTACGGCCTACTCTAACAAAAAATTACGCTTTTAAACTTAATATTTCGCAAACGGATCCCTAAATCGTAAAATGATTTTCCTGTACTGGAAATATTGTTAAAAGAATAATACGGAACAGTACATATTTAATATATCATTAAAAATAAAAAATTAAAGATTTCATTCTACCGTTGTCTCGGCGTGATTGATATGCATATTTATGCCAAATTTCAGCTTTGTAGTAGGTACTTATCGTCTCTGTGCTCAGCTGCGCACAGAGAGGCAGACAGACCGACGGACACGGCGAAACTATAATGGTTTCTTGTTGACTATGGCACTCTAAAATACGTAGACTTTGAATCAATTCAGTACAAATAAACAAGCAAACTAACAGCAGCTTCGTCCAATGCGATGTTCGGTCGTTGGAATGAAACTAAAAATCGAATCTCGTTCATTCCAACGTCGCCCTATTCGATATTTCTATTTGTTCAGAACTACAAAAAAGTATTCGTACACTTAGTTCAATATTCAGTTGGAAAGTTGCTTCATGTTTTTTGTGTGTATAGAGAGTTACTTATCAATTTATCTTCTTAAGGGGCTACCCGAAGCTATCTGCACCAATGGATAAAAAACATATCATATTTATGTAATAATAATAATATGTTTTTTCCAAAATCATTTTAATCATATTTTTAGAACCTAATGTTTTTTCCATTCCTCTTAAGTGAAGAATAAAGTGCGGCCAAGCGCGCGTCAGGCTACGCGCAGTGTAGGGTTCCGTACCACAAGAGGTTTTTTTACCTACTTTATAGAACTAAGAGCTTAAGTTGGTCGCCTATTACTCGTTAACTTGTCAATGCTACTTAGCCGTGATAGTTTTCCTTTTAAATTCATTGAATATGCCACTGCCCTGAAATTTTTCACATTTCTACAATCCACCGATTATTCCGGAGGGGGAGGGGGGGGGGGGGGGGGGGGGGAGGACGACGACGCCCTAGTCGAACAAAACTTTTGCGACATAGCATACTGTCAACGCAGACCACACAAAAGCCCTCGGAACACGCAGGGTGGCTTTTCTGGAAAGTTACTAGAGTTAGAATTGAATCACTTGTTTTCCAAAGCACACAAGTACAAAATAGCAAGTTTACTATAATTAAATTATCTTGATAAATTTATAGTTTCATTTATATGGACTACAGATAGTAAACATATAATGATCTTGTAAAATACATATTAAATATATATCTATTTAAAAAAATAGACTTGTGTTGTTTGGAAAACAAACTTGGACAAATGTTGTTTGGTAACTATTTACCATGCAAAATATCAATACACAGCTAAGGAAAAATACACCAGTGTTGTAAGAAAAATATCTTTATTACAATTAATACAGAATTAATCACCTTCTTCACAATCAATATTAGTGGTAGGCCATGACACTATTTGGTCAGTCGCCTCACTCTTTCAAATTTTATATCAAAGGTATTAAAAAACATGGTCTTGCAAATCTTATGCATTGCTCAGCAGTATCAGGCAAACTATATATAAATGTAGCAGATCGGGACTTTTGATTAGTACCTAGCATTAGCTCGTGGACGTCGTCTAGATACCTGTGACATACGCATCAAGATGAATATTTTGCTCGATTGTTGTTTCGTAAGAATAAAACTTCGCGAACTCTGCATTTTGATCATCCAAACACGACTCAATTTAGCGATGGGCTCGAGTAACTCGAGTCAATTTACTCGAGTTACTCGAGTTGGGCTGCCAGCGAGTAACTCGAGTTGGAAATTCCGTCAACCGAGATGACTCGGCGGGTGTGCGCGAGCGAGCTGACTCGCGAGTGTAGCTGAGTGAGTCAGTACTATGCGACCGAGCTGTGAGTCAGAGTGAGAACGGTACAACATGCAACTCGAGCTATAGTATTAACGTGGCTGTGGATACATAAAAGGATGAAACAAACCAACGCGGTGGCGGTCATTCATTACATATCCATTTACTGCAGAACTATTTATATGGACGTTTGTATGGACGGTCACCGCCACCGCGTTGGTGTGTCAGGTCCGACCGACTCGCGCAACTTGACGGCGGTGTGCGCGCTGAGACAACGCTGACTCGAGTTGACTCGAGTTGCTGCTCGAGTCAGCCCTTATTTAAACTCGAGCTACTCGAGTTGGACAAAATGTGACTCGGCCCATCGCTAACTCAATTCAACTTGCTCAAATCTCGCCAAAATATTTTCCTTTGACAGATGTCAAAAAGTAGGATTGCGTTTAGTTACAATACAACACTAGTCCAGGACATGTGGGGCTTAGGAACAAAACGCATTTTACGAACTCTGGGTTAGAAGAACTTTGTGAAGGGACAAGTGTGTTTTGGTTTCAAAATAATATGTCTCTTGATAAATAGAAATCATTGCCAGCATAAAATAAAAACCGAACATATGGACTAGTGTTCTTTGGAAAACAAGCGGTTGCCATACCTTATGTCACAGAGCACTGCCTACTAGAGACTCAAATGAATTTTTCTGTACATAACTATCAAGTAGCCAGTTGCTACAATAGAAAGTTTGCACTTCAATATTATACTATTAAAGATTTTTAAAATTTAAGCAAAGGAAAGATATTTGCAGGGTTTTGTTGAAAAAAATCAGTGGCGGTAGCCCAGTGGGTAGAACAGTGGACTCGGAAGCGGGAAACCCAGGTTTGATTCCCAGTGCGAGCATGTACTTTTTTTATTTTCGAACTATGTACATCTGCGAATTTGCAGTAGCAATACCACATGCTAACGGTGAAGAAAAACATCGTGACGAAACCCGCGGCTTGGTTGGCTCCGCACGTATTGACTTGTCTTTCCTGTGGGCTGGGCCGACTAAGCTGTCAGGATGGTATAGGTGCTGGGCAAGCCTACTCGAACTAAAAAACCATGTCCCAGGCATTGCAGCGTCCAAGTGGTCTCTTCACCCATGTAGTTTGAGTGAAGGTGCCACTGGACGCTGTATAAATCATTTCATTACGAAGATGCAAAAGCCAAAGTTTTATTTTTTTTTAAAAAGTAATTGAGCTGTCATTTGTTGAATTGTCTAAACCCATTGTGACCTGACAAATGCATTTGATTTTGTCACCTGACAAAGGCATTTGATCGCATGGACCATGAGACACTTTCATTAAAGCTAGAACATAACGGAGTAAAGGGGAAATGTTTGGAACTGATGAGATCATATTTAGAAGGATTTAAAAAGCGGACATTAATAGTATAAAATCCACAGGTTCAAAAATAAAAATGGGCGTACCACAACGATCAGTTTTGGGACCGTTCCTTTTCCTTGTATATGTAAATGATTTGCCATTTATGGTACAAAATATGTCCGAAATAGTACTATTTGCAGATGACACGTAACTTATTTTTAAAATTAAGAAACAATAAAATAATCTTGACGATGCAAATAAAGCTCTCTCGCATGTATTAGATTGATTCAGGGCAAATAATCTGCTTTTAAATTCTAAAAAGACAAAATGTTTAAAGTTTACCATACCAATTGTAAAATTAGTTGAAAACAACATTGTACCCCGGGAAGAAAAACTAGAACTTGTAGAAGATACCGTATTCCTAGGCATCAACAATCGATTCAAAATTTACAATGGGGTCCTTGTGTTGTAAAACTAGCACACAGGCTTAGCTCTGCAGCATATTGCTATGCAGCATATTTGAATCGTTAAGGGATTTCTTTAAAGAAACTAACATATCTACAGTTGCAAGTCAATACATTTATGAAAATAAATTGTATGGTAGAAAAAATATTAGCAATTCCTAAACTGTTGGTAGCCATCATAATATTGATACTAGGAATAAACATAAATGGTCATTTCCACGTTTTAGACTTGCAAAATTTAATACATCCTTTATGGGGCACTGTATAGGGTTCTACAATAAAATTCCTCAAGATATATTAGAGTTACCACTGACGCGGCTTAAAAAATGTGTTAAAAAAAGCAAAAAAGCCTATTGGGACGGTTGTATCTAGTGTAGTGTAACTTTAAGTTGAAAACTCTGTTAATTAAGCAACCTGTTTTTTTCTGTTGAGTTTCTTTTTCGCATAATATATTAATTATGAAACTAACAGCTTCGACGTTGATTAAGTAAAAATTTGGTTTTTATAGTGAATAAAAAAATGTAGATTTTGACTTTGATTTTACACTAACAATATTTTTAAGAACCAATCCAACTACGCCATAGCGTAGGCGAGAAAATAAAAATGCATCTCTAATTTAGGTGTATGATCCCCTACACCTAAATTAGAGATGCTTTTTTTTCCAATCTATATGTTAAAGATTATATCCTACCGTTTTGTCGCCTTGATTAATATGTATATCTATAGCATTAAAATGTGACAATTACTCTGCTAAATTCCGCCAAAATCCCACATCGCATGGTGCTTGTGGGATTTTGGCAGAAATTAGCAAAGAAATTTTCACATTTTAATCCTATTATGGATTTCCACAAAGTAACGCCTGATTCCATACAATGTATATCTGTGCCAAATTTCAGATTTCTAGAACTTACCGTCTCTGTGCTAAGCCGCGGACAGATAGACAGACAGACATGGCGAATCTATAAGGGTTCCTTATTGACTAAGAAACCCTAAAAAGGTTTGGCTGTGGCATGTAATTGAGTTCGTAATCAAACAGCTTTTCTCACTTTTTTTAGATTTTGCACTGAGATTTTATTAAAAAGTCTTTAATTAAAACGCACTATGAGTAAGTAATATTTTGTGGTTTCTTCTGATTAAGTAATTCCACGTTATTTCTTCAATCTCTGCCTTGCGGTAAAATGTAACGAAATAATAAGAAATCTCTGCTGTCCCCGAATGAATACAGGCAGTCGACTCTAATAAATATTTATATCGGACTTATTAATATTTATTGTGGAGGAAAATTCTCCGTATATCGTAATTTAAAAAGTACGCAAGCTATGAACCACATTCTCTAGCACTCTGTAGTGAAGTTTATTCAATAAATCAAGACTTAAGGGGCTCCATGTGGTAAAAACTCGTATCTTCTTTTGCAGATCGTCTTTGAAAAAAATAGCTTAGAAATCTCGCAATCACGCAAATTGTGAATCTTGCAACCGACCTTAGATAATAATGGTCGTTTAAGGCTTAAATCCTACGAGTTTACAGTCCCAGGTCCTTGATTCTAGATTCTCGGTCGTGGATCCTATGATATTTGTATTTTTGACAAAAATTGCCATTTTTCAGTAGAAATCTATTGAAGTCGTAGGTTCTCGTTGAACCTAGTTTCTAAAAATAGCTATAACTATAATTTATTTAATATATATTCAGTTAACTTATAAAGCTAGAATTGTGAGACAATTAGATGAGTTAAGTTGTAATTCGTTGAAAATTTACTGAGATAAATAAGCCTTGATATGTAAGCTTTTTAATGTATTTTATTTTCTGGTGTGTTCAATAATGTGTTCTAATTTAATATAATCAAGTAAATAAAAAAATGTTAGTACTTTATTTATTTTATTTTATTTGAGGCTCTTCTTACGATTTTAGTACTTACAGTATGTGTAGTTCGTTTTACTGGCACTATAAAAACACATTGCAAGGCTGCTTGCTATATTGGTGTTGCAAGCATGAAAATACATATTTCATAAGAAAAATTACCCTGTTAATCCTGAAACTGTTAATCCAAATTCAAAGTGCTTGGACGTACCATGACGTTGAAAAATATTTACTAAAATATTTTGGCGCTCACGCCATAGTTTTATTTTTATAACTTCTCGTCCTGATATAATATGGTTTGTCGTCCTGAGAAACTTAATTTTAAATAACTAAAAAAAATTTCTTTGACGCCCCATTTTTTTCTGGACTAGCGCCATATGTTTAAAAATTATGGTTAGAATGTCCTCTTAAAATTTGTCGATCGAGTTCAAAGTCACCCTGTAGATTTATATACAATAATCTTTTGCGATTTATTTCTACAATCACAAAAAAACCAGCGCCGTTCGCAAAACTAAAAAAAAAACGGTTTTCAGTCGACTTATATCTTAAAACGAACTCATTCGCCAAAACTCTGTACCTACACATACTGTACCAATTATTGTTTTTCTAGTGCCAGTAAATACTTTTTTTAAGCGAAAGAAGACAGTCAGGATCGTGGCAAGTGGCAGACCCTGCCTACCCCTCTTGTTTGTAAATGTTTTAATTTTTTTTTCGTCAATTGATTAGATAGAATCCCTAGGCGATTCAGGTCGAGTCGGCCTTGTTCCAGTACCGAGCTATCATGGAAGAAGGCCCTAACAGAACGCGCAGACTACTTAGGTGTAGTCGGTCGGAAACATTGGGCGCTCGCCCGTGTGGCTTCGCCTCCTCACATACATAAGTAATTCATTTACCTTACCCCAGGGATTCCCAAAGTGGGAATCTGAGAAGAGCTGGTGCCAGGGGTGCCGCAGGCATTAGCCAGCAGTGCCGACACTTAATTTTTCACATCTTAATTTTCACAAAAAAAAATCGAATAAAGTATGTAGTCGAATTTTATTTTTTATAGTATGGCAACACCGACGATGACGAGTCGTCGGCCATTTTGTGTTTGTAGTGCTTCTTTTGTTTCAAATAGCTCCGGGTTATTAACATTGCAATAAAGATTAGAGTTATTTGATTTTATGGTGAGTTTCAATTATTTAATTTTTTCTTATGAAACTGTTTAAATGGTAATATATGTATTAGAAACTAGGATTCGTTTAACTAAAATAAAGATAAATTCACTAAAACAGTTTCATTCTTCGGATTAAAGGTAAACAAGCATTAAACTGCATTGTGTTTTCTTGTTTTCTTAAGCAGTCAAGCCACTTTAAGAGTAGGTGTGCCGCGAATTTCTTTTAGCACAACAAGGGTGCCACGGTGAAAATAGTTTGGCAACCCCAGCCTTACCCTATCAAATTAATTCATTCGTGCGACCGCGACCAAATCCGTAACCGTTGGCTTTTTGATTCCATTCTGCGAACAGAAAGGCTCGCCGGCTGAAAATAATAGTGGCGCGCCGTACGTAACATTCGGCGCTGGGGTGGGGTGTTACTGAAGATGCCAAATACTGGCCGAACAGTGACTCGGGCTACTTTTGACACTAACTTTCCTGGTTACCATAGCACCGACTTCGAATTATAAATCAAAGAGCACGAAGAGCACGGTGTATCCCAATTTGGGACCAGCGTTGTGTGAAAGATATTATTGATATGCGAAATACCTAAACGACACGACGAGCTAAATCACAGCCTAAAGAAGCAAAATATTATTCTACATTTTGTACGACTAATAATGCTGGTAATAATGCTGACGTTCGCGAGTCCTGGGCGGCTGTGGGGGTGGATGGGGGGTCGAGGGGCGATCAGCAGAGTAGGCCTACTCAAACAGACATACTTGCATACGAATCATCGTATTATCCAAACGAAGACGGCGCCCCTGCCGCCCCCTCTCTTCCGTGACGCACTCCCTATTGATCATCCTAAGTTTGTGTGGTAGTCAAGAGTTTGCCAAAATTATTACGAAAGAAATCATATAATTTCACATGACAATAATGGAATGGACACGTATGTTTACGATTAATAACTGCCTCCTTAATAACTGTCTAGCGGCACTACGTCTGATCACCGTGCCGGAGGTCGTGGGTGCGATTCGCACTGGGGGCCGCCTTGCATTTGCACAAATGACCTCAGTCTGCGTGTATCTCCATGTTTGTGATGTCTTTGCCTGGTTACCATAGCACAGGGTATCCTATTTAGGAACTAGGACAAGTGATTATGTTGGGTGGAAGTTATTTATTTAACCCGCACAGAATTAAGGAATTCGAAAGCCACATTACCATCAAAGCAGAATCCATACGAAATAGTGGCTCAAACATTATGTGGACAATTTTACTACGTAGTGGCAAGGAGAGAACAGCGATGCTGAGAATTATCGACACAAAAAGAGGAAAAATGCTGGTGCACTTGTTATTACGTCATGACAATCTCATAAAGGCAAAACAACTTAAATATAATGATCACTTAAGTTCTTGAACTTCAATCCCACGATTAAAAGAGACAAAGTCGAGACGAGGCGAGGTATAGAGCAAAATTAAATGGTAACTTGACAAATACACTTATATATCTCAAATACGATTTTACTGAAACAATTTTAATTTGCCAAATCGAGTTTATAATCTGCCTGGGAGCGAGTTGGATCGGAGCCCACTTTTGTCAAGGCTTTTCAATGCTGGCTGCATCGACTTTTCGTTACTTAACTGGTGAAATAGAACCTTAAATCAGTTTTATGAAAGTCAAAACTATTGTGAAGATGTGCGTCAAATGCTTCATTGAAAATAGTGATTTAGTTCATTTGCTTCAAGTAATTTCTCTTAGTAGTTCTTAAATCACAATCCGTTCCAGGTCCCGTATCTTTCAACACACGTTAGTTCACGAATGACAATACATGAATTAGTTGCTAAATTTATTATTAACACATATAGTTGGTACTACGTTTAGCATCCATTCATCATATTGGGATATATTTGTTATTAAAATGTCGTTACGATCTTTGTCTACTACGAGTGAGAGAACCACGAACGGACAGTGAAGAAGTCCCATATTATGTTAAATAATTTTGGTTCGTAATGCAAGGGATTTAAGGACCTTACCGAGGGACTGATTTGTGGTGCGAGCTCTAGTAATTATATGTAAAGTATGAACTACTCGTGCTATGTGAACTATGAAGGTGAAGGTGATTTACGATAAGATAGATATGTGAGGAATGTTAACCGTGTGGCGCCGGATTAAGAATAGCGTCACTACATTTCCTTCCGTAGATGTCGTAGAAGGCGACTAAGGAAATCAATTACCAGGAGACGGGCAGCAGCGTCTTCCTGAGATTCCAACCGCATACTGCGATCGCCAACCCGCCTGCCAAGCGTGGCGAATATGGCAAAACCCCTCATGGTTATGAAAACCATGAAGCAGGCCTATGTCCTGCAGTGGGCGTCAAATAGCTGATGATGATGTGAGGAATGAATGAATGAATAGTTTTACGAATTAAATTTCTTCATTTGAAGCATTCGTTCGCGAACTACACACGTCCATTTTTTAATAACCATAATATCAAAACTCTGGAAGCTCCAATGGTCGTACCAGAGTAGTATCATCATGTAGTAAGTACATAAATGAATTGTTAAAAATTGTCGAATTGACAAATGGCCTCAGTCTGGGTATATTTTCCTGTTTGAGATGTCCTTCGACACCACTACCCGTGTCTATTTCTCCTTCGGCAAATCTCCAATATGAGGTTGCCTGGAAGAAATTGCTATTAGCAATAAGGCCGCCAATTGTATCTTTTCTTTTCTCATTGCTGTTTCTGTAACATTTTTTTCCGGTATACAATAAAGAATATTCTTATCTTATCTTATCTTGCCTGGTTATCATAGCACAGGGTATCTTAGTTTGGGACCAGGACAAGTGATTGTGTTGTATGGAAGTTATTTATTTATTGAGAGTCGAGGTATGTATTTATTATTAATTATTATTAAAATTCTTTATTGTACCAGAAAAAAATGTACAATTGACGGGCTTAGCGTAATAATAACTGAACTTTTGATAAGTGACATTTATTGACACATCTAATAGTAGAAACAAACACACCAAAAAACTTATTAAGCTTGAGTCTCAAAATGTCTCGATGCTGAGCCGCCCGTCCGTTCGGTAAGCCTCTCTAAATGGAACTCAATAAAGTCCAAGAGATGGAATATTTTATTGCTTATTTTTAGGATTCCTTGCCCTAAAGGTGACAAAAGGAACCCTGTTGGGTTCGACTGCCTCGTTGGTCTAGCCGTTAAGGCGCTTAGCTACCAAAACAGAGGTCATGGTTTCGATTCCCACTGGGGGCCGCCGTGCATTTGTACAAATTACCTCAGTCTAGGTGTATTTTCAAGTAGGTATGTGACGTCTTTGCCTGGTTGATGGCTAGGTGTATTTTCAAGTATGTGACTTCTTTGCCAAGCGATTGTATTATGTGGGAGTTATAAGTATTATTATTAATACGCCTACAACTTCTGGCTGTCAGTCGCTTTAATGAATAAAAGGCTTCGTCTCTTGAACCGTTGGGAAGCTGATTGTTTACAGAATGCATAATAATATTATTATGGTGGATCGCCGAACAGATAATAACATACACAAAAATAAAAAGATAAGGGTATTCCCTATACAAAAAACATTATTTTAAGACAATTTTTTTTGTTTTCTGTCTAATGTAAAGAATAATATTTTTTACCTTGGTGTGATTGTAGTACAGTCCAATCTCTACAGTACAACAACAAATAATAAAACTGACCAAGTGTGAGTTGGACTCCCGCTAAGATTCACGAACTCGACAAAAGAAAACACATAACATAAGCAAAGCAGCCTATATACGACCCACTTCAGGGCACAGGCCTTCTCTCACAGAGAGAGTATGGGCTTAATCAACACGCGTGCTCACAGCGGATTGGCGATTTGAAGCGCTGAGGTATGTCAATGGCTCAGACACTCAGGTTTCCTCACGATGTTTTCCTTCACCGTTAGCGAGTGCAATTGCTACTATAACTTCACAAATGTACATAACTTAGAAAACAAAGTCATAGGTACATGCCCGCACTGGGAATCGAACCTGGGTCTCTCGCTCCGAGCCCAATGCTACTAATGTTACCCACTAGACTACCACCGCTACAAAATACCGCTACAATACACATTTTTGCTAAATTACGTAATATAATTATCATTCTTTTTTTCTGGTTGTACAATAACTTGTTCTGTATCTTTTTTATGTGGACTAGCCTAATTGTTTTTATGTGGACTAGTTAATTTAGCAGACCAACAGTCTGCTAACCCCCGGTTTCTCGTACACTATCACGCTGTTAATCTACTGTTAACAACTGTCAATTGACCAAAGTGCATACAAAAAAAACCATTGACAGCTGTTAACAGTAGATTAACAGCTTGTTAGTGTATGAGAAACCGGAGGTAAGTTAACAGGCGTGCCAGCGCGGATTGCACGATGGACTCGGAAATGGGAGACCCAGGTTCGATTCCCAGTGCGGGCATGTACCTTTGACTTTGTTTATTTTTAAAGTTACCCACATCTGCGAAAACACCGCGAGGATCCCCGCGGCACGGTTGGCTTGGTTGTCTCCACACGTATTGACTTATCTTTCCTGTGGGCTAGGCCGACTAAGCTGTCGGGATGGTATAGGTGCTGGGCAATCCTACTCCATCTAAAAAACAATGTCCCAGGCACTGCAGCGTCCGAGTGAGTGGTCCCTTCACTCATCTAGTGTGAGTGAAGGTGCCACTGGACGCTGTATTAGTAATTTCATTACGTAGAGGCCACCGCGGATTGGCAATTTCAAGCGCTGAGGTATGGGAACACCTTTGACACTCAGGCTTTCCTTCACGGTTAGCGAATGGTATTGCTACTATAACTTCATAAATGTACGTAACTTAGAAAACGAAATCTTTGGATGCATGCCGGGATTCGAACCCACGATTCAAGCGGTGGTAGCGGGACGGTAGAACTCCGGCCACACATTTGGGAAGTCGTGGGTTTGAACCACTACATGTTCTCTATCTATCTATCTGTAATTTTGATTATTCAGAACCCTTGGTGCGCGAGTCCGACTCGATCTTGGCCGGTATTTTTCCTTACAATTCGTCCTTACTTATGAAGACTGAGCTGTCGTCATAAGTAAGGACTCCAGGACTCCGTTGGGGATTTGCTAAAAAGTACGATACTTTGTAATCTAGGTCGCGGTCTGTCTGTGTGCCAACTTGAACGTAAAATTCAGCCTCTTAAGCGTTTAACCGGACAAACATCAAATATGCATACCTACATTGTTAATTAGGGCGCACAGAGTGTGCCAGGCCAAGTTCTCGGCCAGCCCGCACTGTGCATATATTTACACGAACCCATGCGAGCTTTTAACACAAAGTAATTAGTATAAAAGTACAGAAAAGTATTTTTAATGATGCAAATGCTCAAATGCAATACTTTTTAGGCTCGTGTCGTAGAAGGTGAGAGAAACTATTACACAAATGACAGAAACTTCAATATTCAGTAACTTATGTAAAACAAATATTTTGGAATAGTATCTCATCTTACACTACAAATACAGGGAATAATTTGAAAACTGTACATTTGTAATTAAATCATAAAAAGTTCGGGAAAAGCTCGGAAAAACTGCGAGACTCGATTCCTGAACTATTTATAATAAGTACCCACAAATTTGTACGGAACCCTCGGTGGGCAAGTCCGACTTGCACTTGTCCGGTTTTTTTTAATTTAGTTCTACTATATCCCACGGCTGGGCAAAGGCTTCCTCTCCTGCTTTCCACCACTCTCTGTCCTTAGCTACTTCGCCCTATCCTGGCAAGATTGCATTAAGATCGTCAATAAACATTATTGTTTCTGTAATTCTGAACCGATGCTCTGCCACGTCGTCTTAACGACCAACGTGTTGGTGTCAATTATGTCAGAGCTAAACACAGTTTTGTCTGCCACAAACACAAAACAGTGGAATTTCACTGTTCCGGGGTCACAAATCTGCCCCAGAGCCTAAAATGGGCAGACTGCAGTGGGTATGCGTGGTGATTAAGCCCACTGTGTGTGAGAGACATTAAGCTGATAGGCTTACGTATAAAACATTCTACAACATAAGTTTATACGTATAATACAGAACATGCGTTCCGAAAAGCAACTCTTATTTTCTTTCTCGCTAGACAAATAGAATCTCTGTAGGTGTTAGAGTATGCCAATATTTCTCCTGTCTAGCTACTTAGCTAATTATCTTTTTCGTCTGTAAGTAACGTGGATGATTAAGAAGAAGTGGTGGAAGCAGCATGTACTCGGTGACGCAGTTTTCCCGTTGATTATAAATTATTTTAAGGTTAGACAGAAAAAGTACCTGAACTCAAGAAATATTAACATTCTTGCCAGAGAAATAAAGTAATAAAAGAAGTAACTCTTATCGGTCAAGGATTACCTACCTCATTGGTCTGGCGGTATCACGTCTGATTACCATGCCGGTGGTCGTGGGTTCGTGGTCAAGGATTGCCTGCCTCATTGGTCTGGCGGTATCTCGTCTGATTACGATGCCAGATGTCGTGGGTTTGATTCCTACTGGGAGCCGCGTACATTTGTACAATAAATGGCCTCAGTCTGGATGTATTTCCATGTTTGTGATGACCTGGGTTGGTTACCATTGGACAGGATATCATAGTTTGGGACCAGGACAGGTGATTATGATGTGTGGAAGTTATTTATCATTATTATTTATTTATTTTCACAAAATTTTTTCGTCCGTTATTATTATGAAAAATTACATAACAATTTGGTCCCAAACTATCTTATAAGCTAAGGTTATTTTAAGAAAAAGAGTACTCTACTACAGGTACCTCCGTGGACGCCTCTGTGATGGGCCCAGTTTCATATAATCTAATATATAAAAATGTCGTGTCACAGTGTTTGTTATCGAACTCCTCCATAACGGCTTCACCGATTTTTATGAAATTTTTTATGTGTATTTGGTAGATCTGAGAATAGGTCGTCGGATAATTAATATGGCAAAACATCGTTTGTCGAGTCAGCTATTAGAACTATAATAATTATTTACTCTGACAATTCGATGTACATTTCAGAGTCAATTAATCCACATATAAAAAAGTAGACTGCTATGCAATGTACCTCGGATTGTCGTAATAAACTTCGAAAGGCTGTTTTATGAAACTCGGCCCTGGTGGAACCACGACCATTGAGTAAACAAGCGCAAATTAAAAAACTACACGGAACCACAATAATTATGCATAGGTGTATCCTCTGACTCGTTAACCTCCTCTCTTTGTTGGCTCTACGTGGGTACCTACCTATGGCACGCGCCACAGTGACGTTTCCTAAACGATTCAGGTAAACAATACTGCAATTATCCGCGGCTTATAATTATTAAATTTTCGTTTGGCTTAAGCCGTGTGTGTACTATAGATAAACATAATTTTAAAGGAAAAGGGACTATAACCACGATTAATAATTTACTTGATAAAGATATAATATTATTAAGAAATTTGTTGTACCGTAAACGGTACACCATTATTTATAATTTTTAATACTTTTCAAGATTAGGTTGTTAAGTCTTCTTCTTTATCCAACCCTCTTCCCAGTTCAGCTAGGGTCGGTTCTCCTGTTACATCTGCGCCACAGAGCACTGTTCTAGGTTGTCTGTGTAGTTAAAATGTGCTATTTTATCTGTTTTTGCACTTTACTCCACCATGTGGTGGGTGGTCTGCCTCTTCCTCTGAGCCGATCTGGTATATTTAGGACTTTCTTAACGACATGTTTGTTGATGCATTTGTAAAAATAAAAGTGGTGTCTTGCACCCAAAACTCTCTCTAAAATTTGGTATTTGCAGATTACGTCTAAAATGCGCATATCCCAAACACGTCGCGTATATGTTTTATAATAACATTTATTCAATTACTTTTTTCTCGGATTGATATAATTTTTAAATAATTTTATTAAAATTGCGCTGCAATTGCAATTGTCGCAGTCACATTCAATTAAAAACATTACATCATAACTTTTAAATCATTTAAATATTATTCCTCTAAATAAAAAGAACCATTTTCCTTCTTACGATTTCAAAATTTCGCTGCAATTTGTAACTAGTCCGTATAGCTTGCATTCCAATTCTCCAATTCTCCGAAGCGAACTACTAACCTATTTTGCGCACCAAGCTACTTGCGAAACACTTTTTATACTTACCTACCTACCCTACGACCCTTCACCTCGCTTACACCCGTTGCAAAGTAGGATTTCATGTTCTATGGAAAAGAGGGAAGCCTAACTAGCTGGAATGAGACGAAAACACCCACGAGAGGGAGAGACTTGCTGTATGGTATGTTTTCGTTCCCTGTTTCACTGAGTTAAGCAAATGGAACACTTTTAAAAACCTATTTAGAGGCTGAAAATTCCACCTATGCCGGGACTTGAACCCGCGATCTCTGGCTAACCGTGCCTGCGCTCCCTCAACTGAGCTAATGGGCAAGTGCAGGCATCAGCGAAATTTCGAGCCTCTTTACAAACTTCTCTGTTTAAAAGCCTATTTAGTTAGTGCAACAGAAAAGTATAAGTAAAAAGTTCTTTATTAATAAAAAAGGTTACATATACAAACAGTTTACTGTGGTCGCCACGCTAGGTCTAGCCTGTGTTGTGGAAACCTTCGTATATGTTAACATAAACGAATAGAATATAAACTTCTCTGTAATACGTACAGGCAATTTGGTTTTTAAAATTGTCCTCAGCACGGGTTAGTGCAACAAAAAGAATATAAAAATGGAACACTGTGATGAAAATTATATTTCTTCTGTGTCAAAAATTTAATAATTTAGTGACTAATGAGTCTTGAAGCCAAAGATATCCGTCAGGATCCTGGCAAGTGGCAAACACAGGTTATGTTATGTAATGTATGAATTTGTTTAGTCGTCGACCTATTAAGATTTACATATAACTACTAGCTAACTCAGCAAACGTTCATTTAGCCTACGACTTAGTCTCAGACCTACTAAATATACACAAAAAAAATTCATACAAATCGGTGAAGCCGTTTCGAAGGAGTTCGGTAACAAACACTGTGACACGAGATTTTTATACAAGTATTAGATTACCTTGAGCCTTCTTATGAGGACCATAGTAAGAGACCACGTTTCAGTGCCATGAGTCATCACTGGTAACACACACTGGTTGTATAAATTTGTCTTGAGCGATTGAGGTATATTAGACGAAATGACCTTTCTAAGTTTCCCGAATGGAGACCACATATCGGCAAGCGCAGCGTAGGACGACCAGCCACAAGATGGACAGATGACCTCATCCAAGTGGCAGGAAGGCGCTGGATGCAGGCCGCTTCCAACCGGTCTTTTTGGAAATCCATGGAGGAGGCTTATGTCCAGCAGTGGACCTCTTGTGGCTGAATGATGATGATGACGATTAGATTACTATTAGTTTGGCCGTTAACTATTAGCTTGGTTTTAATATACAACTAATTAAAAAAATATAGTGAAAGAAATAAGAGAAAAGCTGGAGATTAGGTACATGAATTTAAAATGGTGGTTCCCCCTAATAGAATATGCTAGCACTTCGTTTACTTCAGCGTCAAGTTGAATTGAGACAGGCAATGTGCCTATTTATTTAAGGTCGAAACTCCCATTAGGGCCACTCTGTAAGTTCTTTACTCCATGGAGTTATAACTTACTTGGGCAAGTTATAAAGCAGCTAACTTACCAAACAACTTATTTTGTCAGCTAATATTATTTACTTTGTTTTCCTTTTTATTTCGTTTACAATCGTCAAAGAAGTCAGCTTCGTTTCCCGCTATACTTAGTGAAGTTTCTGGCTGACTGCTTTAGATTAGATTAGAATTCTGTACAGTACACATCAGAAAACAAGATACATTAGAAGGCTTAGGCTCCGTGTACAAAACTGCGAATCGGCGTGATGCGAATTCGCAACGCAGAAAACTGCGACACGAATTTATGTGGCATGGCATCACCCTCCACGATTCGCATGACCATTCCTTCGACGACTGTCAACCGTACTAAACGAATTTTGTAAACTAGGTCGTGACACGGATCGTTAAAAGAAGCTCTCACTTCTGCTCACTTCTGTCATTGCTAAAAAGATAAGGAACAAGAAGCAAAGAAGAATTCGCGTTCATCCGTTTATTACTGTTCCACTTATTACCGTACTGCACGTAAGTTCTGGCGATGCGTCGCGCGAGCTCGCAGATTTTTACGATGCGACGTCGCATCGCAGTTTTGTGTACGGGCCCTTACTGTTACTAGACTACAGTTAATCTTGTGCGAGGGCACTCATTGTGATAGTAACAATGAGGATCATTCAGACATCGAAATATTGGACTTTCAAGTACTAGGGGGGATGGAGCACAAAAGTTTAAGCATACTACTTTTTGAATGACTCAAATCCATCAAAAAATGACAAAGTAGAGAAGTTTAAATATAGGCTGTTTCAAAAAGGGGCCCGGCGCGCGGGTCTTGATTTCTATTGTGACGTCGTAGGATCCGACCGGCTGGCCGGTTGGCCAGCGCCACAGTGTTTTCTGAGACCCGATTATTGCATAAACCGAAAGACTATCTTTACAAATGGAAGACGAGAACTTGAGTGCCAAATATAGTTAGGGAGGTAGGAGTACTTAAAAATCAAACTTTTTTGTTCCCGTAACACAGAAAAAATATAGCATGTTAGTTGGAAAATTTATTTGGGTTCCTAAAGTTCAAACTAAACCTCATTATTACGTGCAAATAGAAACTTCGTATCATCTTCAGAAGTAATTTAGGTTTTTGTTTTTTTTTTCTTAAATATTGTACCTATATAGACGGATGTTATTCAAATACCAAAACATTGCCCATTTTTTAGGGTTCCGTACCCAAATGGTAAGGCCTATTACTAAGACTCCACTGTTCGTCCGTCCATCCGTCTGTCACCAGGCTGTATATCATGAACCGTGAGAGTTAGACAGTTGAATTTTTTACAAATTATGTATTTCTGTTGCCGCTATAACAACAGATACTAAAAATCGAATAAAATAAATATTTAAGGAGGGCTCCCATACAACAAACGTGATTTTTTGCTTTTTGCTCGATATTAATAACGGCAACATAATATTGGTACGGACCCCTTCGTGCGCGAGTCCGACTCGCACTTGGCCGGTTTTTATTATTGTGATAATTATTTTCCTTTCCAAATTCGTATTTCTTCTAGGTTTAGTCCACATTAGACCACAATATCTAAACCCCTCGTCAAGCTACCTTTACGTATATTGCATTTTGTCACATGCTCAAATTCTGTGTCTTAATATAAAAACGGTTCTCTAGTACCAATTTTCATGATCATAAAGATATGCCCCGGCCGGGAACCGAACGTCCCGATCGAACGATCCCGGCGTATTTGGGTGCAATTCGTACACTAAAATAAATTAATCGCGACCTGTTAATAAATGGTTTCTTTCTTTCTTTTTTTATTATCTGCGATCTGCGAAAAAATAAACTAAAAACCTAAATTACTTAAATTCTAGTTCGAAGTTTGTATTTGCACGTAAAAAGGAGACTATACGTGTATGTAGGTACTTTAGGAACAAAAATCTATTTGCCAACTAACATGCCAAATTGTTACCAAGGAATATGTTTTCTATTTCGCGGAAAGAAAAAGGTCCGATTTTCGAGTACTTATATTTTCTAAACTTATTTGGCACTCGGGAGTTCTCTTCTAGTATTTAAAATGATAAGTATTTCGGTTTAAGAAGTGAAATCGGGTCTCCAAACACATAACGCTAAACATTTCTTTCCAAGTTTTCGCCGTGTGTTGTGTAACCCGAAAAGAATGTTTTGCAGGCGCACTTAGGTATAGTCGCATTGTAGCATTTTGGCACATTACAATATTTGTATCGCGACATTCATCATCAGCCATTTGGCGCCCACTGCAGGACATAGGCCTCCCTCATGGTTTTACAAACCATGAAGGGTTTTGAAAGTGAAAGTGAAAGTGAAAGTGAAAATATTTTATTTACCACACAAAAACAATAAACAACAATTATTCCTTCATTTACAAATGTTTGTGGTAAAAAGGAATGGGCTCAGCTTTATTGCCGAGACTGGATGCGTAGTCTCGGCGCTGGTTTTCAGCCCGTCCCTTTTAATGCCTTTTCAAAATTATAGACATGCGCCATTATGATTACGCTAGGAAGAACACAAAACAATTAATAGACAATTCAAAATCAATCACACACAAAACAACCAACGACAGGACACAAATAATAATTATTTACAGAAAAATAAATTATAATAATAAGAATGTTCCATTTCAGTGGCAAATTATAATAAAATTGTTTAATATAGAACTAATAAGTTGATTACATTAAACATTACAATTCATTAAAATTTAAGTAAATATAGATTTAAATGTCATTGAAATTAACCCTTTTACACCGGCGTGCGTGACCGGTATGGAATTTCCCCATTAAAATTAAAATCTCATTCTTGATTCTGACCGAAATAGACTTGTGTCAGTTTTAAAAGTTCCAGAAGCTAGCAGCTACAAAGCCCTTTGTTGTTCTATCAATTTGCATTTTAGGGTTTTCTTAAAACTTACGTTTGTCATAAATTTCCGGAGGGGTGGTGGCAGGTTGTTCCAGATCTTTGCAGCTGCGTACCTGAAACTTCCCCTAAAGCCCGCGGATCTATGCCTTGGTATTAACATTAAGTTCAAGTCCCTGCTGCGAGTGTTTCGAATGGTGTTATCATTTGCCCAGACAATTTTTTTGTAAAGGTACCAAGGTCTCCTTCTGTGAACTACCTTATGGACCAGGTATGATAGGTGTAGTTCTCTCCTCGCTTTCATTTTTAGCAGTCTCTTTGCGTTCAAAAAAGGTGTGACATGTGCTCGTTTTGGGACGGAGAAGCAGAACCTGGCACAGGCGTTTTGAACGCGTTGGATCGCTCGTTCTGTTTTATTGAAAATACGTGGACCGTAAACCACATCGCCGAAGTTTAAAAGAGACAGTACCAAGCTTTCTACGAGTATAATGCGTATCCCTTCCGTTAGGTACGGTCTGATATTATATAGCACTTTAAGTCTGAAAAACGCACTCCGTATTTTGGCGTCAATATGATCCACAAATCTCAGTTCAGAATCCATCAACAATCCCAAATTGCGCGCCTTGCTTACTTGCTCAATTACACTGCCACTTATGCTGATTCTTGGGCCATGATGGTTTGTGACTTTTTGTTGCTGTTGGGTACCTAAAACCATAAATTTGGTTTTCAGCGGATTAAGGACCAAACACTGCTCCCTCGCCCAGTGATCCAATGTCTCAAGATCTGCATTTATCTTGGTCGCGGCTATTCCTGTTTCCGCTGGTTTAAAAGAATAATACAGTTGTGTATCATCAGCATATAAATGTGTTTGGCAATATTTTATTTTGGAAATGATGTCTGCTGTATAGATGACAAAAAGCAAAGGAGACAGGATCGATCCCTGCGGACAACCACGATCTATTACTTTTATTTCTGAAGTTCTTGCGGAGCCTTCGTCGTCGCTCACCTCGACATACTGCATCCGGTTGTGGAGATAAGACCGGAACCACTCGCACGCTGATGCAGATACTCCATAGTGGCTTAGTTTCTCCAAGAGCAGCTCCTGATTTAAACAGTCAAATGCTCTTGAGAAATCGAGTAGGACTATAATACTGGCTTGGCCTATGTCCGACGCGGCGACAATGTCGTCAACGACGTGAGCGAGAGCGGTCTCCACACCATGTCCAGCACGAAAACCAGACTGCATCAGAGGAATGATATTTTCCGATTCTACATGCAAAGATAGCTGCCGATGTACGATCCGTTCCAGTATTTTTGATAATACTGGAAGTATGCTGATTGGTCTTAGGTCTTTATAGTCGTTTATACTAGAGTTTTTGGGCAGTGGAATGACTTTTGCGAGCTTCCAGTCGTTCGGGAAGACATTGGAGGCAATGGACTTATTTATAATGGCCGTTATTATTGGTAGTGTAGCGGGGAGAGTCATACGAATCATACTTATGGATAGGCCGTCAAATCCGGAAGCATTAGTGGAAATGCTCTTTATAATATTGTTTATTTCTTCCTCTGTACTGCCCTCTATGCTAAAAACTTTTTTGGTGAACTTGCTTCGTTTGTATGTCTCAAGTGTTGACTCACTCACAGAAGAGGCGCCTGGAGTTCTCAAGAAGGCGTCGTTAATGCTGTCTGGATTCTTTAAGTGGTCCGGTATAGGTTCCGCGGTTCTTTCCGTTATTGAAAGACGTTTCAAATTTGCCCACATTTTAGCCGGGTATTTTGAATTTTTATTGACGTAATGTGTGAAATAAGCGCACTTTTCCCTATGGAGGGAGGATATCACAAGGTTTTTTAGAGATTTGTAATACTCCTTTTTATGCTCACATTTTGTTTTTAGTGCTGTTCTGTATGCATTGTCACGGTGTTTCATCATAATTTTTATCACATCAGTGATCCACGGGCGCGGGTTCTGTGTAACTCGGAGCTTCCTAAGCGGAGCATGTTTATCAAACAAATCTATAATAAATCTATTGAAACAAGTCAACATGGTATCGATATCTTCAGCCTGAAGCACCTCATGCCATGGCACAGATGCTAGGTCCGAATAGAAGTCGTCTTCAATTATTTTATGCAAAAGTCGTTTCACAGTAAATCGCGGGACCACTTTCGGCTTTTTGACTGACAGCTCTGCGATAACCATTGCGTGATCGCTGAGGAGTGGGTTATGATATGCCGATATTGCTTTACATAACTGTGGCGAATCTGTTACAATGAGGTCCAACAAGGTAGACGATGTGCCATTTACCCTAGTCGGTTCCTCAACTAACTGTGTGAGATTTAGTTGATTTAAAAAGGCAATAACTTCCGGTGCGGTTGAGGTATCGGGCTTTAGTAAGTTGACATTTAAGTCTGTTAGTAAAAATAGATGCTTATAACTTGAAAAACAACTGATTGACTCACCAAGAGCGTCAATTGCCACAGTTGTAGAAACGCGTGTAGTTTTACATGAATCAGGACGGTATGCAGTACCTACAACAATCCGGGCTAAACCTGGCAGCTTCAGTTCTATCCACATTTGTTCCAGTGTAGAGTCGGGGTGATTGAGTACTCGCGTACGCAGGCCGCGCCGTATAAGGAAACCCACTCCTCCTCCACGCTTTCCGCCTGGACGTGGACTTAGTTTTGCAGTGTAGCCTGGTATCTTGGGAGCGCTGGACTCTTGCCCTTTTTTAAGCCATATCTCATTAAGAGCCAGTATATCAGGCTTATATGCTTCCATGAAGTGAGAAAGTTCATCTTGACCGGTGTTCATGGACCTTATGTTAAGTAGACCCAACTTGAAGTTGTACCCGCGCCTCTTACCCATGAGTAATATATGTAATAAAAGTTTTATTAGCGGAGTAGAATTTCATATAGAGCTTAAGAATCCCTACCAGTCTCACACTCGGTACTAACACAAATACAAATACAAGTACATCTCGATTCATTATATTAATACAAAAGGTCTGAGCCTGCAAAGAAATAGTAAATATCTTCCCCGCCCACAAGCAGAACGCAGCATCTCCACATAATACTAGTTCCTGATTTATAAATTCGAGGAAACCGAAAACTACCCAAGTTAACACCAACTTAGTCAAACTCCAAAAACCGCTGAGAGCTCTTCAAAATTTTTCACTCTACGAGATGGTGCTCCCTCTTTCTGTCGTAGTAGGACTTGTCCGCCTCGGGTCCATATGTACTGCCAGTTTAGTTGCTTTCCGAGTTCGCGAGCTTTTTGGAACAGTTTGTAGTTAAAATGCGTCAAGCGTTCATTTAAGTAGAAGGTTGTTGGTTCACCATCAATAATATCGGAAGTGTTGACTCTTCTCCTGACTCTAGCATTTTTCAGCAACTCGTCGCGTAAGCTTCGCCTGGTCAGGCGGACTGCGATGGTTCGTCCACGGAGCATGTTACTTTCTGACTTTGGACCTCTACGGTATGCTGTAACAATATCATTTTGTTCCAAGGACACGCCCAGTTTGGTTGCTACGAGCGTGGTGATATGAATAACGTTTTCGTTTCTCTCTTCTCGTATGCCAGTAATATCGATGTCATTTGACAGCCCTTCCTGCTCTCGGTCATTCAACTGCACCTCGAGTTTTGTTACCGTTTGCTTCAGCTGCTCGGTATCCTCCCTATGGGATATATCAATATCTTTCACTCGCTGCTCCAGACTTGCAACTGTGTCCTCGACTCTTGCCATTCTCTCATTGTATGCCATGAGGACGCCTGACATCTCTCGAATCTCCTGTTGTAGGGTGGTAAACTCTGCCCGTAGCAGGTTGATGTCGGATCTGGATTCGCGAATCTCCTTTAAGAGTTCTGTAACGTTGCCAGGAGATTCCAACGATTTTTCCTGCGGGGACCCAATATTTTTAGTCCTCCGAAGTGTGACGTTGAGTTTATCCAGAGAGTCCAGGGCGCGCACAGGCGTAGAACAGTTGTTTCCACCCGTTTTCTTCATGGCGCATTTACATTTTGGACAGACCCAATTTTCCTTGTTTCCCTCTTCAGGAGTAGGTCCACCCAGGCATACACCATGGTGGTACTGCTTTCTGCAGTTTTCAAAGGCGCAGGTTAGATATCTATCGTCGCTTATTTCAGTCAGACAGCCCGCGCAATTTGGTACAGCTACGCGGGGCAGCCGACTGGAAGCCATTATTCAAATTGCAGGATAGGTGGTGTCCTCTGTTATGCAGTTAGTGAAGTTTTTGTTGCAATAAATATTTTCGTCAATTTGCCTGTGATCTATAGAATTTGTGGTGGTCCTCTCCCTCGGTAGTATACTACAAGAACAATTAATTTCACCAAGTTGCCGGTAGATGGCGCCAATCAGTGGTTCAACTGGATTTCAACAGATGGCGCTAGTTATTACTGCGGCGGGGTCAATGTTCTGCAGGTGGTCAATGTCCGACCTTGGCCGTGACTAATCGTGTTGATAACTGAGCACTAGTCGAAGTCCGTTAAAATGTTGTTATGATTAATATCACCGAAATGCGCAATCATTGGGTGAGAGTAATATTTGTATCACTTATTCACTTCACTTAAGTTCTTAATTTAACTGTTTCTGTCGGCCGTGACTAATCGTGTTGATATCTGAGCACTAGTCGAAGACCGTTAAAATGTTGTTATGATTAATATCACCGAAATGCGCAATCATTGGGTGAGAATAATATTTGTATCACTTATTCACTTCAATTAAGTTCTTAATTTAACTGTTTTTGTCACTGAAAGTTAACTCCTTAATACTTTAAATAATTTTACTGCACGGAGCGAGTGAGCGACGGTGTTCGCTGTCCGTGGGCGCGCGCGCGAAAAAAAGCCATAATCGCCAAAGTTTTGCCATAATCGCCACGCATGGCAGGCGGGTTGGCGATCGCAGTATGCGGTTAGAATCTCAGGAAGACGCCGCTGCCCGTCTCCTGGTAATTTGATTTCCTTAGTCGCCTTTTACGGCATCCACGGAAGGAAATGGAGTGACGCTATTCTTAATCCGATGCCACACGGGTCGCGACATTATCACCTACATAACGATAAAAACCAAGCGCGTGGTTCATCGGAACCTATGACGTGTCAAGAGTATGGCGTCAGCTCGCGCCCGTTTTTCGAACCTGTGCACTAAAATTGCTGTAGCTTCGATATTTCTTATGCGATTTCGATATTTTTTTCACAGAATATATTGTTTTTGATGTCTCATTAAACCTGCGTACTTGATTCAAAACGTGAATGATCCCCATTATGTACATAGCACCGACATCGATGATAGGTTGATATATTAGGGGTTAAAGTATGAAATTGCCGTTTTATTGCAATAGGTTCTTTGAATTGACATAGAATCTTCATGGTTTGAGGTTTTCGAATGAAACTTTTTTCAAATGGTTTCTATGATGTTCTTTTTTTAAAAAATGCGAAACATTTGAATATCGACTTTCAATTGTTTTTGTTATTCAATTTAGACAAGAAAGATGGATACTGCGAAAATTCGAGTGATTGTGAGGCACCCATTTTTCGTATTTTTTTATTTTATTGATTTGACGCAAGTGAGTCAATATTGTGGGTAAGGTAACGTTAAACCATGCCGCTAATTCCTGGGTAGTTTGACTAGGGTCGGCTTCCACTATCTCTCTTAATTCATCGTTATTCACCTGTGTGAGCGGTCTTCCTCGTGGCTCGTTCTTTAAGTCGAAATTTCCATCACGAAAGCGTTTAAACCAAAATCGCACGGTGCATTCATTAGTAGACCCCTCTCCAAACGCAGCATTGATATTGCGGGCTGTTTCTGCCGCGTTAGTTCCGCGTCGGAACTCGTATTCAAAAATCACTCGAATTTTCGCAGTATCCATCTTTCTTGTCTAAATTGAATAACAAAAACAATTGAAAGTCGATATTCAAATGTTTCGCATTTTTTAAAAAAAGAACATCATAGAAACCATTTGAAAAAAGTTTCATTCGAAAACCTCAAACCATGAAGATTCTATGTCAATTCAAAGAACCTATTGCAATAAAACGGCAATTTCATACTTTAACCCCTATTATTATAGTACATGAACTATCAAGGCGTACAGAGTGCGCCCGGCTAAGTTCTCGGCGGGCCGGCACTGTGAATATATTCTCTCCCTCTATCTTGTAAGCAAGTTGTGTCACGAGGCTGAAAATTTGCAGAGAGATTAAGGTTACCGAAAATAATCATTGCTCTACGGTCCATCCAATAACGTTTATTCATCCAGTTAGAATAACAATTCACGGCTTTGAAAAAAAAATTCCATTTTTTGTTGCTACCAATCATAAAGCCACCGAAAAATTATTCTATGTATTTTAAGGCAAGATAATCTCTCAAACAGTGCTAAAATTTCTGGTTTATAAAGTGAAGTCGCCGAGCGTTAAAAAGTCTCACCCTCCCTCTTTTTTCGACAGTCCTCTTTTAACACATTTAACATTGATCCCTTTTCTCGAAAAAATCTGTTATGCCGAATAAGAGGCTGACGGTCTTCTTTAAAAAAACACGATTACTTGAAACACTCCTCGGAGGCAGCCATTTGACAGGACTGACTACGCGGGAACAATAGGGGCCATAATGTCACGTAGCGCGTTTGAAAAATAGCCTCATGATAGGTCGCTAGTCACGCGAGGGGACACAGGCCTAAGAGGGGGGCGTAAGCCTACACTTGTTAAATCGAACAGAAGCCTTCGCTTGGCCACTGTACGATGTTACAACGAACCAATGGTACCATGGTCGATTCTGTTACTGCATTATAGTGACAGATTTACGATTAGAGGCCACCAAATCCCATAAAAATCCTGAACGTTGCGACAGCAATTAGTATGGAACTTGTCAAAATTATTATTTTGTCTTTCTCTTAAAATTTCGAATATGACTCCTATAAACACTTTAGTGTACATAACAAAGTGTACAAATGGTGGACTGAAACCGCATTTTCTTCTACAATATCCCTCCGTTCACTGTTTAATTCAACTACAAAAATTAAACAAGAGGGTACGGTCGTTGAAAGAGTCAATCTGCGTGAGAGCCACATACCTACGTGTTATATTTTAAATTAAAATAGGTTAGTACTTGATTTCAGTCTTACCTTATGGCAAGCGAGGACGGAGTTCCGGTCTGTAAAACACCAGTGCCATAATTTCTAGCATTGAAGTTATCTTTGTTCCGAGCGAACCATCTGTCTCGTCCGCGTACAGTCGAGGGCACAGCAAGCTCCACATTTTTGTTGTAAAGGCGCTGGTATCATTACTGAGTAGAGTGTATGGATGAAGAGATTGATCTGCCTGTCGACTGTACATTGCGGGTACACAATTACATAATTTGGGAGCACTGGCCACTCCCCATGCCCCCTCGCGCCCTCACCTAATTTTAACGGATCTAAGGGACCGCGCATACATACAACTTAATCGACTAATCTTTATAGTAGAGTTAAGTGCTCTACTTTAAGCTCTACTTCCAAACTAAGCTAGGTCGCTGAAGGCTCGCACCGCATACATGCGATATCCGCTCGAATGTCTTTAATTTCTCGGTTTGGCACTAACCAGGTAGGCCTTCTCTCCTCACACATTGGTTGGCTGGAATAAAATACTTATTTCTCTTAAGCCCGCCTGTTGTATAATATCTACTTGATGCAATAAAGAATTTTAATAATAATAATGTCCGTGTCCACCGTTTTCTAAATTAAGAATTTTAAGTTAGTACTTAAATACCTGTTTCTGTTTATATGTTTCGGTATCTGTTTGTCTGTCTGCCCTAAGGATCAATACTGTGCAAGACTGAAAAATTGCGGATCGACTGATTAGTCGCTGATTACATGCATGGTTGTAATTTTTTTTATCACATCTATTCAAAAATAGAAATTTCAAAAATAGATTAAACTAATCCTCGTAAACAGGGATCAAATAGCTCTTTGATCCCCAGGGATGAAAAGTGATCTGAATTTGGATATTTTTACTAAAAGTTCGAATAACCAAAGAAATCAATCACGAACATTGCATTAACAAGTAACTGGCTGTCTGATAATAATAGAAACCGCGCGCGAGCTAAATAAAAAAAGAGTTTGTTCCCTGGGGAAACAATCTACTATTTCATCACTGAATGTCTGAAGTTGCCCGGGAAGCGGGCTAATACTTTTCAGCCCTAGAGAGAATCGTTTTCAACTGACAGCTGTCAAATTATAAAAAAAAATCCTATACAGCTACTCAATTATAGCGCGGTGTAAAATTGAAATAAAATAAAGTTATGTATTAATTAAAGATCATAATTTTTAAATTACTATCTTGTAACATACTTTTAACTATTTCTTTAAAATAATATAGATTTGGGCAAAATATTTACCATGTTTTCACTGATGAAAATGAAAAATAATGGCACAGTAGCTGGCTGGCTACAGAAAAAAATAGGCGGGAAAGCGGCAATAAATTTGTAGATTTATGTAAAATAAAATAAAATTCACTCATTTTTTCTTCAGCTTATTCATGTTTTTATTTTTACTTCCTTATATTCGTAACGAAAAACTTTTTTTAGTCCCTCGAACTAACAAAACCAAACCAAGCCAAACCCCATCTCGGGACTTATTTAACGTTACTTTCAGCCCTAGGGTAACAATGTACTATTAAATTAATCGATGTGTTATTTTATTTTTTGTAGGTTTATTGAATACATTCCCGTAGAAGAAACTCAACTAAATAATTGTACAACTAAAAGTCTTATGTATGCGCGGTCCTTAAAATAACGAAATTCTTTTATGAATAAAGTAGGGCTTTCAATTCGGTGGCAAAGGCGATGGCTAGGGAAAATATTTGCATGAACGCTGAACGTGTTCGGGTGTTTTTATGCCGTTGTATTTTTAGCGATAATCGCATTTTTATATTTGAGTAACTTTGTCGATCATACGGCAACATTGGTCGTGGTCTGTCGAGGAAGCCACTTAGCCAGTTAGATGGTAGCAGAACATTCCACCTACTCTCGACGCTAATTTAGCCAACTTGCGTTACGATTGAGTACCTACATTAATTTAACAGTTTGGCCAAAATATGCTTTCAGTTTCCGATGTGCTCTGAAGTAACAATAGGTTTAATGCTTGTGGCGAGCACATGTCAACTCTGCGAGCGCACTATAAACTCCAATATTCCTGCATCGCGCAAGCAAAATGTTTCACATGACATACCATAAATATAACGTCCGACGAACATCAGTCGGACCGGCCGTCCCCAGGCATACGATCTACCTGGCGGGAAATTTCCCTTTATAGTGGAAAAGCACGATCGCCCGCTCTTTCCTATATGCTATTTCTTACAACTGAAACGTTTACTAAGTCGTTATTTCTGACTTATTGCATTCAATTGTGACGCAATTTAAGGAAATCTGAGTGTATGATTTAAATTTCAACCCGATACTCCACGCGGTCCCAAGAAACGGTCTTGACAGACAGACGGTCGGACGGACGGACAACAAAGTTATTTTTTGATTGTTAATTGTCATTTCATTTATTTAGTGACATTTTTTTCCTTTCGAGGTACGGAACCCTTACAAACACACGCTGATTAGGTAATCTATGAAACTCAGACCGCACTCTCAATTCAACCCAAGCATGTTATTGAATTAGGGGATTTTTCCTAGATGAAATGAATGTTTTTCTATTGCGCCCTTTGTTCGTCCCGACTCGTTGACCGGATTCTGCCGACCGTAGCCTAATAAATTCATCGAAATTAAATAAATAAACCTTTTTGAGGAGGACAAAGTGAAATGAGAAAATATAGAATTCCTTTGCCTTGTTGGACAGTTCTGTCTCTTGCAAATCCCTGTTAGATTTTATCGGATTGTCGGATTTTTGTTACAATTATGTACATTTATGAAGTGATGTACACATACAGTCGATGGCACATGAACCTTTACATAAATGAATGAATGAATGAATTTATTTATTGCTAATAATATACCAAGTTACAATTGTATGTAATAACCTAAGTATTAGGGGTTAAAGTATGAAATTGCCGTTTTATTGCAATAGGTTCTTTGAATTGACATAGAATCTTCATGGTTTGAGGTTTTCGAATGAAACTTTTTTCAAATGGTTTCTATGATGTTCTTTTTTAAAACATGTGAAACATTTGAATATCGACTTTCAATTGTTTTTGTTATTCAATTTAGACAAGAAAGATGGATACTGCGAAAATTCGAGTGATTATGAGGCACCAATTTTTCGTATTTTTTTTATTTTATTGTTTTGACGCAAGTGAGTCAATATTGTGGGTAAGGTAACGTTAAACCATGCCGCTAATTCCTGGGTAGTTTTCACCTGTGTGGGCGGTCTTCCTCGTGGCTCGTTCTTTAAGTCGAAATTTCCATCACGAAAGCGTTTAAACCCAAATCGCACGGTGCGTTCATTAGTAGACCCCTCTCCCAACGCAGCATTGATGTTGCGGGCTGTTTCGGCCGCGTTAGTTCCGCGTCGGAACTCGTATTCAAAAATCACTCGAACTTTCGCAGTATCCATCTTTCTTGTCTAAATTGAATAACAAAAACAATTAAAAGTCGATATTCAAATGTTTCACATTTTTTAAAAAAAGAACATCATAGAAACCATTTGAAAAAAGTTTCATTCGAAAACCTCAAACCATAAAGATTATATGTCAATTCAAAGAACCTATTGCAATAAAACGGCAATTTCATACTTTAACCCCTATTATAAGCCATTACATAAAATTCAAGACATAAGGAGTTTATTATTTATAAACATCGCTAGGGTAAATTGTCCTACGCTTTGTTCGCCTTTCAGTATATATAATAGTGCGATGTGCGGGGTATCATACATTTTTGCATGTAGATACCGACCTACATACTTACTATTTTCAGTAGCTCACGGAAGATATCTTTTATTTTGCACTGTTTTGTATTTTTTATTGTTCGGAGACCCAAATATTCCGTCACTCGCAAATACCTTCTTCTATTTTAATACGGATCCAAACTGTAGATGACACAAAAATACATAGAGTACTTGAATAATATACGACCCAGTCTAATCTCACTCGTTGATGAATCTTCCCTAGCCCATTTGCGAACCCTTTTGCTCTGATAAGTAGCGTCTAAATCTGATACCTGTCACAATTTTGACAAGTATTAATTACTAGCTGTCCCGGCGAATTTCGTACTGCCACGGAATCCGTTTATACAATTCTTGCACAACGCCATCTATTATTAAAACACAACGTTGGCTCGCACGACGCCATCTATTTTAAAGTCACAGTTACCGGGATATCAAGTATGCCATGTCTCAATTCAGGTCTTTATCTATCGGTATGCCAAGTTTCATATAATCCGTTCAGCTGTTATTGCGTGATTGAGTAACAAACATCGAAACATATTCACAAACACATTTATAATATTAGTAGGATAATATATTAGGATAGTAGGATTTCCCGAGTAAATCATGTTGCGATTTGTTAGCGTCGTCGTTTAGTCGGATGGGGATTGGTTAGCGTCATCGTGTAGTCGGATGTGATATTAGCTGAGCTTAACCCTAGATAGGCAATCATATTACACACAGCGTATAAGATTATCATACGTCTCGAAGACGTACCACATAATGAGTATATTTACAGAAAACATTGGACCTTTTAGACAAATATTAGTCATCGAAATAATTGTTGATAATATAATAATCCGAAGAATATAACAAAAATTTTGAAAATGAAAATGGCTTGCCAAGTGACTTACAGTCTTAGTAGTTGATTACTTTAGAGTTTTCAACTTATAATAATTAACCTTATGAACTTTAAATCGCATACAATCATATAAAATGCACTTATAACGCACATTATTTTTACGTTCACAATAAATGGCATTAGATGGGTAGTATGAATGTTTTCTTTTTTTGCAGCAGGCCCTCCTTGATCTGTCTGAACAATATTTTCACTAACATACATAGATACATAAGCAGCCAATATACGCCCCACTAGGGCACAGGCCTTATCTCGGGGAGAGAATATGGGCTTAATCACCACGCGGTGGGCACACCGCGGATTGGCGATTTCAAGCGCTGAGGTATGTGAATACCTCCGACACTCAGGTTTCCTCGCGACAATTTCCGTCACCGTTAGCGACTCCGTTTTGACGAACATTGGACAGGAATCCCACGACATTTTTTCGCAGATTCCTCTTCAAAGTTGGAGCGTCTACTAAGAAGCAGTCATCACAATCACTATCTCTGATAACAAAACTTCTTCATATTCTGACAAAACAATCCTTAATTTGACTATTGTTTCGTATTCTTCAGGGTCGCTATAACGATATAATAATAATAAATAAGTATCTGATAATAATAATATACATTTGTAAATAACAATGAACTGTTTCTGTAAATATGAGACAAAAGTTTCATAAAAGATAATCATACGTCTCACAGACGAACAATGTGCCTATAACTTGTTACTTTAGGTACTCTACACATTGTCAAAGCCGTCCCACTTTAGCATCAGCCGCCGATAGAGTTGGTTGAAACAGACAACACGCTGTGATTTGTAGTTAGAAAGAAATAGTCATATATTCACGCGCGACGTCTCTTCATCATCAGCCATTTGACACCCACTGCAGGACATATGCTTCCCTCATGGTTTTCCAAGCTTAACGGTCTTGTGCCCCCCGCATCCAGCGACTCCCCGCCACCGTAACCAGGTCGTCAGACCATCTGGTGGGGGGGCTGCCCACGCTGCTTCGTCCGGTCCGTGGTCGCCAGGTTAGAACTTTTTCGCCGAAACGGCCACTTTTACGAGCTATGTGCCCCGCCCACTGCCACTTCAAGTGAGCAATTCGTCGAGCTATATCAGTAACTCGGTTTTTCTGCGGATCTTCTCATTCCTGACTTGATCACGGCGCAGTGAAACATACCTCTCCATTGCTCGTCGGGCGACCTTTAAGCCTTCTTATGAAGCCAGGTCAGCGACCAGGTCTCACATCCATGAGTAATCACTAGCACACATTGGCTATACACTTTTGTCTTGAGACACTGAAGTATTTTGGACGCGAAAATGTGTTTTAGTTTCCCGAACGCTGCCCATCCGATTTGGATTCGAGGAGTGACCTCTTTCTCGAAGTTGGACTTGCCTAACCGGACTGTTTGAATGAACGAATGGTTTACAAACAAACATGCTTACATATATGTAATAATAGAAAATAAAGAAGTGTGCGTGTGACAATGATAATTACTATTTCAGCGTTTGCTGTTTCTATTTGAAACAGCGCTGGTTTTCAAATAGCACCTCTAGGCCAAATGAAGAAAAAGTGTAATGCAGGTAGGGCTTACCGCAAAAGAAAAACTTAAAACTACTAATTAAAAATTCATAAATAGAAACCTTGGCATGCCGGTTTTGGCTACTTTTTAGTTAAAATGTCAATCCAATATCAAGAGCCAAAATGTCAGTCTATAAAATTTTCGGCACCATCACTATTTCTATTTTTACGAAACTAATGAATTTCCCACCGTCAATTTATTAAATCGTCAAAACAGATATTTTATTTTTAGGAGTGTAAGTTTGCACAAAAATTCCACCATCAGTTTCATTTTTGGGCATCATTGTAATATAAGGCTAGCACCATCAAAAACCAGAGATTTCTGCCTTATATTTTTCTTTACAGAAGAAAATGAAATTTACACCATCAATTCAGTAACTTTTCGGGCACGCTTACGCGCGCCTATAAAAAGTCTTTTATAATAGATTCAAAGATTGAAAAACACTGACGTAGCCTATACGTCCCAACGTAGGGCAAAGGTCTTTTCTCAGAGAGAGAGAGAGAGAGAGTATGAGGTTAATCACCACGCGTGCCCACTACGGATTAGCAATTTCCAGCGCTGAGGTATGGGAACACCTTAGACACTCAGGTTTCCTCACGATATTTCCCTTCACAGTTAGCGAGTGGCAATGCTACTAAAAATTCACAAATTTATTAATTGATTAACACATTATGTGCCGCGCCCATTAACTTGACATATTAATACATACAAACTCCGTCCGTACGTTGCGGATCTACAATAGCCTAGTTGAAAGCTTAAGAGGATATTATAGAACTTGCTGGGCGGAAACAAGAGTTAAATTGGTGTGTCGAATGTAGGACGTGATTGAGTGGCATATGCGGGCGCGTACAGCCTCTGGAGTCAAGGATCATTACTTCGACTATTAATTTGTACACCTCACCTCATTTGTGCTGCAACCTGTGACAGCGGTGACATCGTTAAGGATAATGCATATAACTAGGTATATGTTCGCATGTAAAATAAAGTTCGGCGGGAAGGGAGTTTGTTAACATTCATAACCTATAATTACCATTGTATTATGTGGAAGTTATTATTATGATTATTGCATCAATACAGATGTATGCATTATGTACCAGCTAACCTAAGTATCGGCGACAGACTGCCATTACCCATTACCTACGTAGAGTTTGGACCATTGCACATTATACATAAGTTGAACAAATACCTCTAGATAATCGCTGCTCTAAATATCGCATAACCTTATTCGCTTAATTCCGGATTCACTTACCTACTTGATATTTTGTCGGAAGAGTCGACCCGGCTGTGCTGATAAAGTGTGGTGCTTACGAGAGTTTTAGTTCAAAAATCGCAAAACCTGTGAATCGTTCCTGCAGTAGCTATAATTAAACCACATTCAATAAGCAACAGTTTAAAATCCACAATTTATTTTTTTATTTTTCATACAACATTTTTACGTAGGTTTACACGGTCAATTCCTATGAAAAATAAAAAATAAATTTGAGAAGGCTGACACATCGCAAGTGGTTTAATTATTGGCAATCAAGATTGTGAAGATTGAAGATGTAAAAACTAAACTAAACTATATATTCTAAGATCTATATAGTCTCAAGTGATAATTTATCGTTCATCAAGTAACGTTAAACTAAACTTGTCGTACTAAACTTGAAAATTAATTACTGTTTGTAGGTACAGTCAGCAACCACGTCAAGTGCGAGCGTGAAATTCGATTTGGCAACAAAATTGTTAACCTGTTGTCAACTGTACAGTTGCCAACAACACCGAAAAGTATAAAACTGCTTTACACGCTTCACAAAATGTTTTTCTATACCATCATCATCATCAGCCATTTGACGCCCGCTGCAGGACATAGGCCTCCCTCATGGTTTTACAATCATGAGGGGTTTTGCCATAATCGCCACGCTTGGCAGGCTTGGCTTAAATACGACCCACTGCAGGGTACGGGTACGGGCTTTCTCTCAGAAAGAAGAGTATGGGATTTGTTACCACGCGTGCCCACCGCGGATTGGCAATTTCAAGCGCCGAGGTATGTGAACACCTCATACACAGGTTTCCTCATCATCACCGAAAGATGGGAAGATTACCAATAATAGGTCTTTTGCCTCTGAATCGAGTACAGACGACACATTAATAAAGAAAGTCTAGATTTTTTTTTTCGCATCTTAATGTTTTTGTTTTGCTATTAGTGTTAAGTATGTACTTAAATTAAATTTATAATAGGTAGGTAGATACGAACGTAACAAACGAGCGATCTCTCGCCATCAAACGTAACAGTTTGGCGAGTTTAATATACTGTATCACCTGTATTATGTTATGGCATAAATAAATGTAAAAAAAATTATGACAAGTTCGTCGCGTAACGTGCCTACCGTTAACTGGCCATGCCAATAATAATTGAGGACCAGCGTGCATATGCTTTTTATGTTAATGAGTAAAAATAAGCTTCGTGAGTTGGTGCGACCCATGAAGTTGCAAGAATGGAAGGCTCATTCGATCGGATTTTTTCAGATTAAAACAGCCAATTTTCAATTGCTCCGGATTATCATCACCGGTGATCAAATCGTCACAATAAAAATCGTGTTATGTAATTTGTTTAATAGATTCATCCGCGCATTCATCTCCAAGCTGCCACAGACACCGAATGCTCAAATAGCTGGCACTTGTAAAACCGTAAGTGACGGTATTCAATCTGAGCGTTTCTAAAGGTGTGGATTAGTTTTCTCTCCACAAAATTAATTGTGGGTTGCGATCCTCTTCAACGAGCATTACGCGACGGAACATCTTTTTAACGTCGCCAGTGAGGATATATTTGTACCGCCAGAATCGCAATAGTATGGAAAAAAGAGAATCGTACAAATTGCTTCAACCTGTGAGCTGAAGGTCATTCAAGGAAACGCCAGGAGACGTTCGGAGAGAGGCATCAAAAACCACTTTAACTGTAGTTGACTCGCTTTCCATGCGAAGGACCGGATAGTGACATAAAAATATGAAACGTGGGGCTTAGGTACTTCAGAACCAGAACAAAGCCGTAGAGACTTATGCACGTTTATTAAAAAAAAGTTTATTAAAAAAAAAGAAATACATTATGAATGTAGCTCTGGAAACTGAATCTTAAATATTAGATTATGGACTCATCTACGGAGTTCCCTACTAGAATAATCCGATGCAGTAAAGTATTGAATTGAAATTGAAAAAAGTTTATTCCGATACCACAACACACATAAAATCTTACAAATAATAAAACGCGAAAACAGTAAAAAAGCTTAAAGTAATAATAAATAATCTTATTCTAAACAATCACACAGTAGAAATTAAGTGATATGGTGGAGACGCTGTGTGCCATGGTACAAGAAAAGGTTCTTGACTTAACATATGTCACAGGTTCCCGGTTGACAACCCGTGACGCTGGTATTCTGTCAGAACCTAAAGTGTCGGACGAACAATCAACGCAAGATCTCATAAATTCAATTTTTTCATTCGATTCCAAATAGATGGGGTATAATGTATATAAAATGACAAGTAGGCCAATAAGACTTAAATTAATTCAAGTAGGTGCTTAATAAATACATAATAAACATTTCATGCATTTCATGAAAATTGAGCATTGTGATTTAAATGCGCAGTGGATAAATAAATAAATAAATTGAGACATTACTTACATGTTTGAGTAAAAATCAAAGTCAGTTTCTTCTCGTTAAATTGAATGTTTTTGTATTGACAACAAGTACTCTTTTAATTTTAACTTAAATGTGTAAATTGATTTTAAAATTCTAAATGGCGGCGGGATACTGTTCCAGCATTTGGTAGCTGCGTATCTATAGCTCCCACGAAAAGCAATAGTTTTGTATGAAGGACAGATAATATAGCATGTCCTACGTTGACTATATGCAGACGAAAAAGACTCCGTGGACCACTTGAGTTTTTCATACAAATATTTGGGGGAACCCGACTTGATCACGCCAAACAGTAGACAAGCAAGGTGATAATTACGTCTACTCTCCATATTTAGAATACCTGCGCTATTGAGAAAAGGTGTGACGTGAGAGCGAGGCGGTATGATAAAACAGTAACGGGCGCAAGCATTCTGTACTCGCTGAATGAGGCGATGCGTCTTCGCGTCGAGGCAGGGACCATATACAGCAATATAGTAGTTAAGCTTTGAAAGGACGAGCGTCTCGCAAAGCCTCACACGCAGTTCCTCACTTAGAAAGCCGTTTTGTTGCGTTTCTTACACGAATCTCAAGGTTCGAGGCGACATACGCGCGTGCGATGACCTGGCCGAAGGCAATTCAAACATAGTTTTCGATTGAGTGCTTCAGTAATACACTCCTCAACGCTCTTCGCTATAAAATATTGACAATCGTAGACTCTGTGAGAACCGTTGCAATAAGTGCACATGGGAGTGGGCGTGCTAGCGATCGCAGGCGTTTCAGAGTCTAATGACGCAAAGGATTGTGTTTGTCTATCAGTGGTATGAATTGCTGAGTGAGATTTCGGTGATTTTGATTTTGTATTGCTGCTTAAATTTTAATTAACAGCATTTGTATAGTTTGTATTTTTTCGTTGCAGTAACTCAATTACATCCGCCCTACTCGATAAAAACTTGTCGAAATCGTACTTACATTCGTAGCATTGTCACAGATGTGCCTTTGTTATAAAAATCACAATCGTATGTGCGAATCGTGGCAATACAGTCGCCAGCACATCAAACTTTGTATACCTACGTGTACCTATACTTTACTCGGTTACATTAAGGGTGGCTTCGCAACCGAAATATAACGGTTGATCTGCGGTTGACTGTGCTACAAGGGTGTAAGAAGGTCATTATGGGCGGCCATGGCCAGCACAACCGTGCATCTATCAAAGTCACTCTAGACAAAGCCAGCCTAATTTTATTGTGTATTAGCAACCGCAACCCAATGACGAATATTAACAGAATTTCCGTGAGTGGCGTTCAAACCGTAAACATTTTAGAACCATGTAAGCAGCTAAAATAAAAGCTGCTTTCATCACATAATGAGATCCCAGTGAAATCTATCCTTTCATAGGACTTCTTAATATGGCATAATTTGCGCATAAAGGTAATGCATAGACGTGCATAAATGTGCACTTTTATTACAGGTATTAAAGGACTTGATAAATCAAAATACTAGATTTAACTCTGTTTTTTTTTTACATCGAGCAAACCTTTCGCCAATACCTTTCTTTCTAAAATATGCTAATATAGTTTAGTATCTTTATTAGCATATTATTAGTATCTATATTAGTATCTAGTTAAGTCCAGTTTTTTATTTCAATTTGATTTCTTTTTTGTGGTATGAATAAATTTACTAAAATTAAAAAAAACTACTCATCAATAAAGTTTCTGTATCTATTGTAACTTTAAAAGGTATTTTTCAAGGAAAACAGTGTGAATAAGTTGTTTTAGCGTGCACGGAGTCAGCGTTATACTATTCATTAGTCGTCCCGAGGGGTCAAAAGATCAAAGCGCAGACAGGAAAAAAGACTTACAAAAAATCCTTTTAATATTTTGTATAAAACAAAATTTAGTGAGCCCTATTATTGTACAGCGAAATAGTGATGCGGATAGATGATCGTCTGCAGGCCCCGAAATGTCCGTCCTTTTCAGGAAAAATGTTTAATTGCGGCTTCGCGTGTCGCCTACCTCTGAATGCGCGTTTACCGCGATGCCGTTAATATAAGTCTACTCCGGGTGGCTTAACGTCGGATATTATGCAAAATTTTACTAAAATAACGCAAAATCTGGATACCGTTCAGAAATCAGGAGTCAAAGTAAATTTAGACCACCTCCAATTAGCAAAGCAAAAGTGTATGATTCTCAATTATGTACAATGGAGAATGAGGATCCGTAACGTTTTTAGTTGAGAATGCAGACTTATAGAGCTCAGAAATCCTTTACATACAGTGCAAAATTTTTTGTTCTACGACAAAAATTGACGAAGTTATGACCGAATTACTAGCGAAGTTCACCGAGTGGCCGGTGCGGTAGCTGTGACGTCACTGTGACGGTCGCCACCAGTTTATAGCCGTTGGAGCGATACGGCGCAGTGTTTTGTTTCTTAATTTACTTAAAAATAAATTAAGTGCCCGATTTGTCTCTAATTCACTCTCTTAACTATGTATAAATGTTGTATAGTGTCGAAATGTACAAAGACTTCTATTAAAACGCCAGGAAAACTATTTTTCAACGTGCCGAAAGACCCAACGAAGTTCGTAAAAAATGGCATTCCATTGTTCAAAGAGATGATAAAATTCCACCATCTGCCCAGGCTAGAAGACATTGCTGTGAAGATCATTATTACATAACTATACTTATTTAGATGATATTTAATAACCTACCTACACCTAAGGTATAGTGTACCTTTTTATATTATATTTATATTACTAATACATGTAGCTACAAGAAAGAACGAATGAAATGAAGAATAATACAAAGAAACATACCTACTTACTTTTTCTGAGTATGGATAAACCACATAACAGAGAAAATAAGTTATGTTCTGTGGGATAAACCTACGTACCTACTATTTGGCCGTTTCCATTTCTACGTAATATTCCAAGATTAAAACGATGACACAAGGACGTACTCGGGAAAAAATTAAAGTGAATGATAATATATTTTAGGGCTCCGTACCAAAGGGTAGAACGGGACCCTGTTACCAAGACTACGCTGTCTGTCTGTCTGTCTGTATGTCTGTCTGTCTGTATGTCTGCCTGTCTGTCCGTCTGCCACCAAGCTGTATCTCATGAACCGTGATAGTTATACAGTTGACATTTTTACAGATGATGTAAAATGATGATGATTTAATTTTTTTATTCACTTGCACATTTTTGCCACTTAGTTACTATATGCGGAAACTTATTCTTAGCTTATGTGTAGTTATTCTAAGTCTCTGTCCATTTATTATGTAAGCTGCAAGTTTCCCAAATAAATAATAATAATAATAATTTCTGTTGCCGCTATAACAAAAAATACTATAAAACAGAATAAAAACAATATTTAAGGGGGTCCATACAACAAACGTGATTTTTTTGCTCGTTTTGGTTCGATATTGATAACAGTAACAGGTACTGTATGCTTGAAATATTCACTGAATATTTAGTTATATAAACCCTTTAAAAATAAATAATTAAAATAAAATAAAAACAAATATTTGAGGGGGCATATTTAGTTTCATATACCTATAAGACATGATTTTTTTGCGTTTTTATAGACAATGGTACGGAACCCTTCGTGCGCGAGTCCGAATCGCATTTGGGCAGTTTTTTAATAATGTACGTATAACAGCGATGCATTTATGTATCTGCCCCAGCTATGCCTTTCTGTTAGATGCAAATAAATTAATATAATAATCAATATACCTATATTTTTATATTTCAGTTCGAAAAAGATATTGAAAATTGAATGAAAATTGAACAGGTGTAAGAAAGACCTACTACTAATAAATTAAAGATTACTGCCTACCTCTTACCTACGTACGTAAATAAATAAGTAAATACCCACAGAACAAATACCTTTGTAGTTTCCAACCACGGATTTCAGCGCTGGTGAACTTAGAATGATTACCCAGGTAATCAAACACCATAAAAGAATCTGATTGAGCTTGCACAAAACCAGTTGCTACTTTATTAGTACTCATATTATGGACGTTTTATACTTAAATATCACAAAATGATACTCTAACAACACTTCATATAAATAAATTGCCAAATGTTAGTGACCGGCGCCGGCGCCGCTCCGTTGAATCGAAGAGTACAGGCCGGCCGCCAAGGATGAACGTTCTTGCCGGCCGCGCTTGATTCCGTCAGTGACGTCACAGGCACCCGCGCGCATTGACTTTTAGCGACAAGAACGGCATAATGTTTATTACTTATTATCTTCGCAAGTAATGGTCCCATTTGGATGATTCAAAAAGATATATACTTCTTTTGTCATAAAGAATAACGTGGATACTAGTTCTCTTGAATTTGCTATAGCTTTACTGATCCTCATTATAAACTTTTATGTATTACAAGCAGCTAAATTATTAATACTGAGTGTTATTTAAATAATCTCTCGTGTTTTTCACAATACCTACATTTAACAAAACAGTGCTACAAAGGGCGTGGCAAGGATTTTTTTACGGTAATCAATGTATGTTTTAATATCTATTTAAAATATCTCTTTAAATATGTTAAAATATTTATAATATAACTAGGTGACCAGGGAAACGTTGTTTTACCGTACCTATTCTCTAAAAATTATCAACGATTTTTAAAAATATCATAAAAATCGTTGAAGCCGTTTCAGAGGAGTTCGATACAAACACTGTGATACGACATTTTTATATATTTTATTAGAAGATTACTTAATTCTTAAGGCATGGATAACTCATACACCTCTGAAATTATTATTGTCTATGTATATGTTATAGGCAATGTGTATAATCCGGCATTGTATAGAATGCCTAGGCATTGTATACATTGCCTAAAACGTTAAGGCAATGTGTATAATACGATTCATTTCATACATTGCCTCATCATCTACCCATTATGTCCCCACCGAGGGGCACGGGTCTCTTCCCTGAGGAAGGTATAGGTCATACTCCACCACGGGGGCCAAGTCCTAGGTATTGTATAAAATGCCCGAAGCGTATCAGGCAATGTGTATAATGAACGACCACGGGAAGGAGGCGAGTGCGCGGCGTGCGGGACTACCCCGTAAACAAGTTGCAACTCGTTCGTTGTGTTAGTACGCAGCACTCCTTTGTTTTATGCAGACGTATTTTTTTAGTTTATGCATTGGTTCTAAACTGAGAGTGTGATCATTCATTGTTTGTGTGATTATTGAATCGAAAATGGCTACTGATCAGCGGTACTTACTAATGAAAGAAAGGTTTTACTTACTTAGAATTGCGTACTAACAGAGAATCGGCTTCTACAAAGAATCGAGTGTTTATTGATGAATTTGATTTTTTTTGTATCATGATCAAATTTCCATAATCAAGTGGTAAGAAATGAACAGGACGACTTTCTGCAGCAATTTTTTGGTACGGTCAAATGCACTTAGACCTTTACACTTGCCATTCGATTTTGTCCTAATATCGCAGAAGATAAGAGAGGTGGAAATGTCAAAATGTAAATCTCTACGTGCACTTGACTGTACGTTGTAAATGTTTATCCGAAGGGAACTGCTATGTGAGAAACGCTGTCTACGCAAAAAAACACGTTACATACATTACCTATGCGTCAACCGGCATTCTATACAATGCCTAGGTATTCCATACGTTTCCTAGGTAAAGTGTTAAATAGTTTGAACATTCAATATCATTTCACACATTGCCTGGACGACCCCGGCATTCTATACAATACCTAGGAAATGTATAGAAGGCCTGCATTATACACATTGCCTATAACATATATACAGCTACTTCCTTCTTCGATGTATTAGTCCAGTCCATCCAAAGGTTGTATTTCCTTTTTTATGTACATTAAAGTGCTCTTTATCTATCTATAATAAAAGCCTTCTGACTCGTATGACGAATACAGAAACCACGAGTCATATTTAACAAAGTCGATTCCACTAAAACACTAAGATGGAGTTAGAGCCGGTTTATAACACGAATTCCTCTGATAAACCGGCTTTATCTCCGTCTTAATAGTGTGTTAGTGGGATCGACTTTTTATGAAGTGTAATACTTTAGCTCGTGTTTAATTTCAGCTTTACTATGTACCAATCGAAAAAATAAAAGAGTTCATCAACTTTATCAAACATGAAAGTGAACGTGAAATTGCCTTTATTGCCAACAAAAATTAAATAAACTGAGAAAAATTCTAAAAACTCCATTTGACAAAAGGCCTTATCCTAGCCTAAAGTCGTCAAGGAACATGCTCCACTGCCGACGCTGATTTTCAGCAAAAGCCTAGTTATTATGTTGAAAGATGTAAAATAAATGACAGAGTCGCTGAACGCAAAAAAAATGTTTTCATGTTTGCCGAATACATAAAAAACACATAAAGTTTTGTTAAAATAAAATTACGAAAGTAATATAAAACCTACTTCAATAACATAAACATAAACATTTACATACAGGCACATACATTGGTTCTGGCCCCCCACTAGGATACCCTGTGTCGTGGGAACCAGAAACAACGACATCACAAACATGTAAACATCCAAGACCTGGGGTTTTTTTTTTTTGTTCCCAGCCGGGATTCGAACCCGGGACCTCTCGCATGGTATGCAGATGCACTACCACTGCGCCACGAGGTCGTCTTTAATCTTAATACTTTTAGGTAAGTACATGATTATAAGCTTATTAACTTCGGGGTGATAGGTAATATATTATTGTCGAACACATTTTATGTGTACGCATCGCCACCATTGCCAATATTCTTGATGGGCTATAAAAAACTTTTACGGACATGTCTCAAAGCCTAAGTACCGTACGGATATTACAAAACATGTCAGATAGAGCCCTTAAAACTTTTATTAAAACGAATGCAATGTTTAATATACTTAAATCCTAAAGTCTATACAATATTTTATCGAACCCTCCATGTAGATAAGAAATGTGTTGGACGTTAAAAAAGAACTTTATTATTAGTACCCGAATAAAAGCCCCCAAAAATAGAACCACGCACTCGAGCTTAAACATGCCACCAAAACCTTAAACATGCTATTGATTTATTCATGTTACTTGTTGCGTTCATTTACAGTGAAGGTTCCAACACTTGAAAAGCTAACTTTCAAACTCACGATGAAGTTATGTTTCTCGAACAACAAAGATGTTTTTCTTAGTTAGGTGATCAACTTTCTAGGACACCACTATAAAACTTCAAAAACACAAAAAAGAGCTGTCACTATATAACACTTTAAAGACATTTTGCTTTCACCGTTTTGCCTTTAATGATTTAATTTAATAACGACTATGTAAAGCTATCGAAAAAATCTCTAAACGATAAATATATGGACGGTTCCACGGTCGTTTTTTGAAGGTGGTTTTCCATATATGTTTCATCTGCCGCCAAGGCTACTTACCTAAAGGCCTCATGTAAATTTTATGAACATGCTTGTGTCGGATTTTTGCACCAGTTGCGTTTTCAATTCACCGATATCTTGGCTTAGTTTAACTTTAGTGAACTTTCGGTCGGCTAGTTGACTCGGCTCGACCCGTAGCATTGATTTTTCCGACGACATATACCTAGTGGCACTAAGTCTGTCCTTGCCTCTAGCTTGGGCAGCAGAGTTAAAAACGATGCATAACTTTTCTAGCACTAAAATTACCAGTAAAATGACTCACTGGCATTCACAGCAGTTACGCTACTCGAAAGTCAATAACAAGCGTCAATTTGCGGCTTTGTTTGACCTTCATCTGTTACGGAGAACCTTTTCCCACCCAGAAGTTAGTTGTAGCGTTGTTATCCAATTACATATTATCTGAGCCAAATCCTAACAAGTTTACTGAGATCTATAAGAAAATCACAGATATTTTATTTTTAGCGCGTGTTTCATTGTAAGTCGGTTTTTTAATTACAAAGGTGGTATTTTTTCTCTGTATAATGCGATGTGCGAGAATTTTGATTAAGGATCTGGAATCTGGTACGTGGAGAGATACGTCTTGTTATTCGACACTCGTACGTATGCTGCTCACAATAAGAACTGTTGTTCAATATATCTCATATATTATACCTACTATACCCGCAACGCCGGGGTTAAGCTGAGCACCTAAATGTTATTTTTTTCATCTTTCGCAGCGACCTTTTTGCCATGTCTATGAGAAGTATTGTGAAGTTATTACTGTCTTTGACATCCACGTTACATCGGGCTTAGGGCGGTTGGTACAATGTCAATCTAAAATAATCATTACAATACATACTTATGACCCATCGCCATGATGTATGGTAGTCTAGAGGAAACTATTTAAGGTTTGTTTTAGTTTGTATAGTTACGGGCGCACGTCGCCGGCCCATTGTAATCTGGATAGTCCTTTAATGTTACTCTCGAGCAGGAAAGCAGGAGTAGCTGTGATTTAGTAGAAGTTCCTTGTGTAGAGTGCGAATCGGACTCGCACTTGGCCTGTTTTTATTACTCGCTGTAGATATATAGATATAGATACACAGAACAAAACTGTGTATTTGTTCTGTGGATAGATAGATAGAGATAGACAACACTTCATTGTACGTAAAAAAAGTAATTTGCACAAATATTTATGTGCTGTGCTTTGTGTTATATTACCTATACTATAGTGACTTCCGAGACTGACTACTATAATCACACCAAGTTTGAAACATATGAATGACGTTTTTTTTTTCAAACCGTTTGATTGATACGTTAATCCCTTTCTTTTTTATTTGTTGCGCAATCCGCCGTAATAGAACATATTGCGTGAACACTTATATTTTGAAACAATGGCAATTATATTTTCACCTCACTAGCTCGTAAAAGCTCTGTTTATCATTCGAAATCTGCGTGGAAAATCGCACTTTATCCGCTAGCGTGGAAAGTGTTTTTAAAATTAGAATATTTTTATTCAATAAAGGTTTCGTACAATAAATTACATATACTTATATAGAACCTCATTGGTTTCGTAATAGTTTATATTCTCTGCAGCCAGTCCATTGATGATTGAAATGCAAATACTTATTTCATGTCATGCGCCAGCCTCATTTAAAGAATCGCACTGGCCGGCAAGGAAATTTGATTTAAAAAAAAAACTTTAAAATTTTCTTCTCTTTATTGAATTCACTTTACTTCCATTATTTTGGTTTGTTTTTTGATAAAATCGAAAGAAATCATAAAATATGAGCGAAGCTATCAGCGACGAATTTAATATTTATTAAAACTGTTTTTCTTGCACCTAACATTTTCCTCGCTTTAGTGAGGTGAAAAGTTGTGTGTTGCGCTCGGCAGCAAAGTTATTTAGCGTCTCGTACCTTTGAAACCCTCGCTACGCTCAGGATTCTATATTTGAACCACTCGCTTCGCTCGTGGCTCAATCCTAGAATCCTTCGCTTGCTCAGGTTTCAATACAAGGTACTCGCGCCAAAAATTAACTTTGCAGCCTTGCATAACAAATAACTATTTCATACCCCATCTCGGAAAGAGCATTTTGGCTCTTCGATATCTGAGTGCAAAAGCCGTTTTTATCCGCTAGAGGATAAAGTAAATTGAATTTAGAACATCGTGTGCACTAAGTTTGTAAATTCAAAACATCATTAAACCTATTTACTTCTACCTTCATGGTGCCGAATTTATCATACAAGTTCTTTTTAATTTGTTCAAAACTCAGACTCGGAACCTCCTTTGTGTTTTTTTTTTCGAATTTAGTCATTTCCTCACTGAGGTGGGATTAAAAGTTACGTGTTGCACTCGAGTGCAAAGATTTTGAGACCCCGTGTTCTTTTGATTCCCTCGCTAACGCTCTGGAGGAATCTTTCGCTTGCTCGGTCATCAAAACTGAACACGCGGTTAAAAAGCAACTTTGCGCTCTTGTATAACAAATAACTATTTATTCACAGAGTTGGGAAGTGACCTAACGAAAGCTTAGTGTTGTTGCGATATATCCAGGCCATGACAATGGTAATTTTTTTTTTATTATACAAAATCAATAAATACTACCGGTGTTCGATATACCTTTCGACTGTTACTATTTATTACTGAACAACAAGTATATGAGAGGACACTTCCTAAACATAATGGTCTGATTGCCAGTGAAGTGTTACTTTACAAAAGTAGCGATCTATTTACCCGGGCGACGATTCCGGATAATTTATGTGCAATTAACCTGGCCACCCCCGCTACAACATCCCGATCGGCTCAATTTCACATAAGATAAATCACCAGCTAAGTGACAAAAAACGGCCTAGAGCGAGTCGTACTCGGGCACTGAAGGATTCGTACTGTTATACCCTAAATATGTAAGCAGCAATGCTTGCTCCCCAAACCTAGACCATGTCATATTACCTACACCTTTAGCAAAAATTTGTTTTTTTTAATTCAGTTTGGGAGCCTTAAAGATGGTCACAAATCATAAATTGGAAAATTGAAAACTACCTACAACTTTAGAAAATTAAAAATAAATACGAAGCGCGTTAAATAATAAATAAATAAATCGTCAAAAACGAGATTTTCGTATTTTTGAAAAATTTCGAAACGGAATTTTAAGTTTTTTTGGGCCAAAAAACTGGAAATATTAGGTACCTATAAGATTTCCTATAGGTATCTAGGGTTTCACAGCCGAAGGGTGGCATGCTATTATTATGCCCACGACACCTGACTGTCCGGCCGACCTATAAAAGGCTATCCTTTGAACCGTAATAAGTAGCTAGTTGAAATTGTAATTATAGTCCAACAATTTTTTATTATTACATACATATATACATACATACATAAACTCACGCCTGTATCCCACAGGGGTAGGCAGAGAACAGGGACTGCCACTTGCCACGATCCTGACAGATCACTTACCCTTCCTCCAATTATTTATTAAAAAAGAAAAAAAAATAGATTACCAGTTTTTTATATTTGTAATTATGCTATAGGAAATGCTCTATAAGTGCACTTATATTAAACTTTATACATAAGTATTACCTACCGTTTTTACGATAGAGGAAGAATAAAACCCGTTTCACACACCCCTTTATTATTATAATTTTTGGTCGCTAGCTCCGCTAAGGTCCCAATCTGAATTAATTCGTTTTCGTCTTTTATGTGAGTCTGACTCTTTTGATGACCCTTTCTTGTCTATTTTCATCTCAGTTGTATTATCATAAAAAGCCGCCCAAGAGCGAGTCGGACTCGCATACCGAAGGTTCCGAGTTCGGCCGTTTCTTATTTAACTGTCGTTAGAACTTTTATAATTATATTCTAATAAGTCCCACAATGTGGTGGTGGTAGCCTAGTGGGTAGAACATTGGACTCGGAAGCGGGAGACCCAGGTTCGATCCCAGTGCGGGCATGTACCTATGACTTTGTTTTCTAATTTATGTACATTTGTGAAGTTATAGTAAGCAATATCACTCGCTAACGGTGAAGGAAAACCTCGTGAGGAAACCTGAGTGTCTGAGCTATTCATATACCTCAGCGCTTGAAATCGCCAATCCGCGGTGGGCACGCGTGGTGATTAAGCCCATACTCTCTCCCTGAGAGAAGGCCTGTGCCCTACAGTGGGACGTACTAAGTTCCACAATCGCGCCAAGTTTGATGCCTGTATGAACGTATTACGATGTCTTTACGATCGCGTCTGTGACGACATCACTGCCAAAAATAATTGTGACGTTGGTACATAATTCATTGTGAAATCCATCGTATTGCCCTATCATAGAGTCGTTTACAAAAATATTAAAATACTTACTGAAGACACTTATGGCCAGTTTCTGGATGGAGAATTTCGCTAAGTAAATGGTTAACTGTAGTGCTGTCTCTTCTAATTTCTCAGAAAAGAGTGTGACAGAACGTTAATTAAGTATTTACTTAGTGAAATTCTCAATTCAGAAGCCGGCCTTTAGAGTCTGGTCTAGAGGTGAAATGAAATATTATCTAACAAACATGTTATTTTTTATGTAATTCCAAGAGTCTTTTAATGTTCAGATTTTACGTTTCTATAGATCTTCATGACATTAGTGACACTGACACTGAAAATTTCCTTTTTCTGAGTAGGAAACTTACTACCAGATATATAAAATCTGACAAGCAAACAAAAGAAGGCCCTCAAACCTTGTAACAAAGATTCTTCGAGCACCCACAGAGTTCACTTCAAAGTGTCTGATAATAATATCAAAACGGAACGGTGAAGTTAACAGAACTAAAGTTATCTTTTCCTCAGTTTTGCTGTTAATATGTCATTTTATAAACTCATAGTTGCCCTAATACAGCACATGCTATTGAGAGTTTCACTGCAAAGGGCTCTTTGTACCAATTAGGAAGCCAAAAGCGTTGAATTATGAGAAATCCCGTAAAAATTTTACCTTTGCTGGTGCAGGTGGTAAATGTAAAAGGACGTGTTAATTCGAATAAATCCTAGACCAGGTTGGATTTTCCGCTATTAACGTGTGTCGCTAAAGAATTAAGATAACTACACAATTAAGTTTAAACAGCTTTCTTAACGACCAATGGAAAAAAACGGCTGTCCGCTTAGCCGCCGCGGCTTAGCGTACGGACAGACAGACAGATGGACGTACACCTAAATTAGGGATGCAATTTTTTTTCTCGTCTACGCCATATTGTGTGATATTGTTGGATTGGTCGTTAAATATTGTGGGTGTACGAAGACGATTTTTCGATTTAGGGTTCCGTTTGCTAAATGCAAAACAAGATGCTGAATATTAAGCTTTAAAGCGCAATTTTTTGTCAAAGTGGGCGTCCCCCCCCCCTCCCTCTCCCGACTAAACGGTTGATTGTAGAAACGGGAAAACATTAGGACAGTAGCACTTAAACTTAACAGAAAAACTATGACTAAACTAGGCTTTAAAACTTAACGAGTTATAGGCGACTAACTTATAAAATGAAAACTTCGTAACAATTCCTTTGAAAATTACTTTAAATAAGTTGTTGTAAAGCAGGTAAAAAACCCGTCATTCTAAGGAACCCTACACTGCGCGTGGCCCAACACGCACTTGGCCGGTTTTTTGAATCGGAGGAAAACGGATAGAAGCCGTAGCTACTTAGTTCACAACTTTGATAAGTCACATCAGCCGTAAAGCCAGGCGTAAGCTCCGTAACGCTCGTACAAATCATAGCCAGATGTTTTATGTTTTGTATGTAGCCGCGGTAGCGAGCTTCTAAATCATCGGCGACCGCGCTGGTGTGTGACGAGCTTTACGGTGTACTGGGGCATGGGCACTGGGCGGAAGTGCTATCTGTTCTCATATCCGAGCAATCTCCGCCCGTATAGGTTCTGCGCGCGCGCCCGCCCCACTATTTATCGCTCCCAGGTAACAAAAGCCTCTAATGGAGAAGTTGCAAAAAATATATTTTCATCTTATTGGAGACGCCATGTTAAAAGATAAATAATCATGTTAAAAAATATTTTTTCACAACTAGGTGATTTAGCATAAAGTCATCATCATCATCGTCAGTCCCTGTTATCCCTCATCAGGGACATAGGGCTTTCCAAACCGATTTCCAAAGCGGAATTTGCGCCTTAAATTTAAGCTCGTCCATATATGACCCAATATGTAGCTTTCTGCAGGGCAGAGCGTCCCCAGGTGGTTTCAGGATGCCCTCTCTTTCTCGTTCCAGTGGGGAGAAATTTCAAAGCAATTCTGGATGGGTGGTTATTGGATCTGCTTATTGTATGCCCGATCCAACGCCACATTCGCATTTTTATGGGTTTTTTTAGCAATCCGCTAGACTGCTGCGTTGGTGATTTAGCGTAATGTAAATCATTGAAAAGTAATTCTAGTCACGTAGTGGTACAAAAACTTTCCATACAAATCGGGAGTAAACCGTTACGTCACAAGTTTAGATACTTTTAATTTAGAAGCATTTTAACATTTGGGTGTTCTCATAATTTGATGTGTAAGTATCATCCTTATTAGATTAGACAAGTTAAGAATTCTAAATAATAGTGAAAACCAATCTAACAGGGACTTGTTTTTTGCATTTTTCAAGACTTTAAAATCCCGAAAAATATATTTCAATGGTTTTGTTTTTTTGTGAGGTCTTCCGTTTTTACGAGTGTATGTATACAACGTTATTGGATTCTAATTTTGAAACAAAGTCCCCATTTAATGTCTTGCAAAACAACAACCAATTTGTGGGTGAAAAAACAAGATGCTGAATTTTGAGATAATTTGAGATAGGCATTCAACACAAAAGCGCTACCGATCCAGCCAAGTTCAAACCAATTCAACCAAGGAGTCTGGCGTCTGACGGGCCTCGTGCGCTTTTGCGATGCAAAAGAAAATACTTTACAGAAGTCAGACGTCAGAAAACATAAAAAGGAAAAATAAAACAAAGTAAACATTTTGAATTATCAAACCACAATACAAAACAGCAAAAACCAGACGGGAATTTGGATGAGATGGAAAACATAAAAAGTAAGCAAAGTAAAATTTGGGGAAAGTACTACAGTTTCCCTGTACACAATAGACATGGAGCGTCTTTCCATTGTATACAAGCCCAGAACGCAGCGACAGGTAACTGCTCGTGTATATTTTGGAAAGCTTTGAATCTAATTTGCGATTACTTTGCATACATGGATTTTGCGTGTTGGTCGTATATACTTCGTAACGAAGCAAAATAGAGAAGTGCAGCTAATTGCATATGTTTTGCTATCGAGTGCGCTGCCTTGTTTATTCCGATATATACATGATTAGTAAGCAAGGTGTTGTGCAACTAATCGAGTATATTATGGAAATCCAAAACGTTGCAGTAGTTGCATTTTGGCGATATATAGTTCGGAATACGGTATGTGCGTGACATACTTTTGCGTTCTGGCACTGTATACAATGGAAAAACGCAGACATCGTAACAAAAAAATTAATGTTGACAGCTTAAACTATATTTTCCTTTCAGTATCTCCTTCAGAGACCAAAATTTCTTTCATGTTATGTTGTCAAAAATTTCAATTTCTTCAATATTGTTTGTCTTGTTAAATGATGTTTGTTTGCCTAGTTATTATATGTAGGTGTCCAATCCATATATTCTATGTTATTTCCATAAGAAGTGTTTGGTATTTTATGGCCGTTGGTCATTATTTTCGTTTTTAATTAATTTTACATCAATTTTTAGGTCGATTTTTAAACTTTCTTTATCAAGTGAGCAAATCATTTGGTATCGTAGTATAGCGATGACAACCGCAAATCGTAAATACGTTAGGTAGGAAAGTGAAGGGAAAGTGAAATAATACATAATGCAATTTTGAGAATATTTCTGAAAACATGACTGTAGTCTTTGATAAAAAAAAATCCTAAGCTACAGTCAAGAGCACATTAAGCATAACATGCGTGCACTTAAGTTTCGCTGCGGGTGACTTTGCAACTGAAATGCAAAGGTTTATGTGCTGTCGGCTATAGGTACACCTCAAAATAACCAAAAAATAATAGGTTCTAAGTTATTTATTAATAAAAAATAATAGGTTCTAAGTTATTTCTGAGTCTGACAATAATTATATTTAAAAACACTGATTTGTATTTTCAATAAGAGTAATCTATTAGTTTCTTAGTAATTTATTTTTTCCCAATTTTTTTTTCTTCTCTTTCAATCGTATCGGAACCGACAGGGTTAGCTAAGGCTGGTGTGTCAGACCATTTTTTTGTGTAGCCCATTTGTATACGTCCCACTGCAGGGCACCGGCCTTCTCTCAGAGTAAGAGTACGGGCTTAATTACCACCCGTGCCCACCTCGCCCTGGAAAATTCAAGCGCTGAGATATGTGAACACCTCAGACACTCAGGTTTCCTCACGATCTTTTCCCTTCACGTTTAGCCGCTTAATAAGCGTTATACGAGCAAAATGCAAATTTTAACAGAAGGACAACCGACTGTCATTGCAGTGGTTCCCAATCTCTTCCTATCTCTACTCCGCTCTCTTTTTCTTAAGGTAATAAGTATGTATTTAAATAAATCAACTAAACATAAAAGTTTGATATTTCATAGAAAAGTTCTCTGAAAAACGAGGATATGGAAAATGTATATAGATTAAAGTTTTCATTCCTGCCATAGAAGTGGTTTGGAATGCGATATGATAATTTGAAAAATGGGAGCGATGTTATTTCCGCTGTACTGGATAATTTCCCAGTGGATGTAAATAAATGTTCCACAAAACTCATCGAAATATAATGGGTTATGAGAAAAGGACGACGGAACTTAACTTACTTGTACATTCATACATAAACTCACACCTGTATCCTGGAAGGGTAGGCGGAGACCAGGGTTTGCAGTGGGAAGCCATGGTCTCTGGACAGGGTGACGAGTGTGCCACCCTGACAAACCTCTTTCGCCTCGTGATCAATTTACTTGCATTGCGAAATAACAGATGCTAACCTGATTCCGCTTAAGACATCAACAGCCACTTCAGGAAACATTACAGGTACGTAATGTTTTCTTATCTTTTAAATTTTTAACTTAATTTAGTTTAAGCTTAATTGTAGATTTATAAAATTAAACATAAATGTTGTGTTAACTTAATCACTATCTAAGGTGCTTGCTGTGGCAACCTTAATAAGCTAGGCACTTACCTTAAAACCCTTTAAGTTTTATAATTATAATGTATAAGTATGCTAGCTACTTGTTGTCCTAAGTAAAAATAAAATAAATTCAGTGATTTGATTGTCCTGCCTAAGGTACCGCAAAGTATAGGTAAGCCCTGGCGCGTGCCTTCAATTTGAAATTCTTAGAGAGAAGGGAAATAAAAATCTAATTCGATCTTGCTCTGGCATTCATACAATAAAAGTCGTTGCGAAAGCGATTGCTCTCTGTAAACACGGACGGAACCTTGGCGAAACGGCTTCCGCGAATGAAAACTAGTTCGGAAATGAGACTTTCGTTTACCCTCCAAACTATTTTCTTCGAAAAAGATTGATGCGATGTGCGTGCCCCCATGATTTATCAAACTGTATTTAAATTTTTGTTCATTATACTTTTACCTATTTATTAAGCCAATATTTATGGATTTCGTATGAGGCTAATCTCTGCCTATCCTGACGTGAATGTTGAATACGGGAGTTCATTTGTACACAGAGTTATTTCTAAAGTAATCAATTCCTGAAACATGTCGGTTAGAGTTTTCGAAAGTCATGGAACTTTTGACTATGACTTTCGAAAATGTTGAGTTTTATATTCTTTTTGTTGCACTAACCCGTGCTGAGGGCAATTTTAAAAACCTATTTAGAGGCTAAAAATTCCACCCACGACATGTCAGAGGTCGCGGGTTCAAGTCCCGGCATGGGTGGATTTTTTAGCCTCTAAATAGGCTCTTAATTTTGAGTTCTTTCTTCAAAAAAAATTTTTTCTTCGTCTTTTCTGCTTTGTACTGGTGCTGTTTGATATAAACTGCTTAAAAGCATGATATTATTGTGTTCAATAAAACGGATTTCTTGTTAGGATAATGATGCCACATTGGTATTTTTAAGGTTCCGTACCCGGGCTCTAAAGGGCTCTTTGGAAGCGTAATAGATAGCCAGTGGCAATTTCACAAAATATGTGTTATTACGACGGATCACTAACCAAATAATAAAATATAAAAAATAAGGAGCTCTCCATATAACGAACGTATTTTTTCGCGGTTTTTTGTTTATGCTCTATCGTAAAAACGGTAATATATACAGGCATCGAACTTGGCGTGATTGTAGGCCTTATTATAATATAAGCTAACAACAAATAATAAAAAACTCAGTCGGTCGAGTCGGACTCACTACATACTAACTGCAGTATCAATTTTAATGATGCAATGTTTCTGCAATATCTCCGTAATTAATAAATAATTCAATATTAGTTTTACCACCGGACGCGAGATAGTGTTACTTGGAATTAAAAATCGGTACGAAACCCCCGGCATAGCTGCCCCCGATGCGCGAGTCCAACTTGCACTTGGCCGGTATTTTTTATTTATTTAAATGTTGGTACCTGGTGTACTTACGTTCAGTGGATTGTGAACAATAACTGGTATATCTCGAGACCGAAAGGCGCGTATTTAATAAAATTATGTGCAAACCTAATTTAATTAACTTACGTATAAATATACCAAAGTCATATGTACTCGTATAAAGTCGTAGAAAAAAAGATTACAACTCTACTATTTTTTAAGTTCTATGTTCTATAACCTCCTAAGTCCTGACCTTGAAAATAACAATAATAACCTTTGTTATTTTCAAGGTCAGGACTTGGGAGGTTAAGAAAAATTTTAATTGACGTGTTTCAGTTATTGCCCATTTCAAAAACAATAATGTGTAAAAAGCTTTACGATCTTGACTCAATGGCAATAAAAGTTTTTGTCCAATTGTCGGCACAATGATAACTTTATTTCTGCGCGAAGTGGATTATACAGTGACGTAATTTGAGACGCTGCGGCGTTTTAAAATAAGAACAAAATTATGTTGTGCTGTGTTACCAATACACAACACATTTTTTATTGTTGTTTTTTTTAAATAATATATGCACAATAATTCCATAAACATGTAAACATGTAATAATATATTCCTAGTTATATCGCGCCTTGTTTATAAAGAAAATTTAAACACAACATTTCCCAACGTTAACCTCGTGAAAAATCGCTATTAGACCAGTTAAATATAACAACGTCTGCGAGTCATTAAAAATACAAAAGTGTATATTCCTTTTCAATTTACGTCTTTAGCCCAACTCTCGGAATCTAGCTAGTTAAGGGGGTATAATCGGGTTTTCCATCATAAAGTAATAGTCGTAATGGGGAACTTACGTCAAACTTAGATTGAGGTATCATTGCTTTTATACCATAGAAGACATAGAAAAACTTTAGAAGAGTCATCATAAGAAGTCCACTGCTGGACATAGGCCTCCTCCATGGATTTCCAAAAAGACCGGTTGGAAGCGGCTTGCATCCAGCGTCTGCTACTTGGATGAGGTCTTCTGTCCATCTTGTGGCTGGTCGTCCTATGCTGCGCTTGCCGATATGTGGTCTCCATTCGAGAACTTTTCGGCACCATCGGCTATAAGTTCTGCATGCTATGTGCCCCGCCCACTGCCACTTCAACTTATTAATCCGCTGGGCTATGTCGACGACTTTCGTTCGTCTACGGATCTCATAATTTCTGATTCGATTTCGTAGAGATAGCCCTTTTCATAGCTCGTTGCGTGACTTTGAGCTTTCTTATGAGGCCCAAGTGAGAGACCACGTTTCAGTGCCATAAGTCATCACTGGTAACACACACTGGTTGTATAATTTTGTCTTGAGGGATTGAGGTACATATATTGGAGGAATAGACTTTTCTAAGTTTCCCGAATGCTGCCCAGCGTTAAATTCGACGATTGACGTCTTTCACGAAGTTGGAGTGTTGTGCCCACCCTAACTACCGTGACACGGGCGTCCGACATGACCTTCGTTTTGTCCACCCGTTGGAAAACTCGACTGAGGTCTTCGAGCATTGTCTTCCATCATATCTACCATGACTACTATATCGTCGGCAAATCGAAGGTGAGTGATGTGCTCGCCATTTATATTGATGCCACGTCCGTGCCATTCACGAAGCTTGAAGGCGTCTTCCAGTACGTTTGTGAACAGTTTCGGAGAGATAACGTATCCCTGTCTCACGTCCCTTTTCAATGGAAATGCCTCCGAATTCTGCTCCTGTACTCGGAACCACATAGTCGCGTTGTTGTGCCATATCAGTCCGTAGCCCCAAAAAGAACAATAAAATAAAATCATACAAATATTTTGGGGTCCCAAAAAATGCGAAAATCCAGTTACTCTAATAATAAAAAATATATCAGATTTTTTTTTTCATTTATGTCTTAACATTTGCCCAAAAAAGGGCGTAGATACAAAAAAACATTGTTTAACGAAATAACTCAAATATTGATAAACGCTTCATATATTTTAAGGTATTCGGTGAAAGTTGTGACGTCATAGTTTTTGTACCACGTGACTAGTCTGACTTTTTATAAAAAAGTATTAGCCGTAGAGAAAAAAAAATAACCAACTTTATTTATCTTTTAACATGGCCTCTCCGATTATACTAAAACATTTTTTGTGCAAGTTTTCCGTCATATTAAGCCCACACTTATGTCGCATCGAGCATGCAAGAAGGTTGCATTAGCCACCAACAACCTAGGCCATTATTTTCTCATAACAACCCCCTGGGTATCAGCTTGCATGGAGAGGCAGGTGGGCGCATGTTTACCGCAAATCTTTACAACTTTATAGGCTACTAGCTTTTGCCCGCGACTTCGTGCGCGTGGTAATTTTGATGTGTATTTTTCCGGGATAAAAAATAACCTATGTGCGAATCCAGACTATAATCTATCTCTGTGCAAAATTTCATTTTCAGTTTTTCAGTTTTTGCGTGGAAGAGTAACAAACATCCATCCGTACATACAAACTTTCGCGTTTATAATATTAGTAAGGATATTATGCGGTGCTTACCTCAGAGACGTAGAACGTGTAGGCGGTCTATTCGTGACGTAGATAGTAGGTACGTTTCTGAAGACAATAAGGTACTTAGTGGATTTCACGTCAGTTTGAAGCCAAAGCACAACTTAAAAATCGGCCGTTCCGTACAATTATCTATACAACATTAGACACAAAGACCGAGAAAAAATCACGTTTGTTGTATGGGAGCCCCCCTTAAATGTTTATTTAATTTTAATGTAAGTAACTACTTATTTTTGAAGCGAATATAAAACTAAATATTCAGTGAATATTTGAAGCATCTACCTGTTGCCGTTATAAATATCGAGCAAAGAACGGCAAAAATTACGTTTGTTGTACCCTTAGGGTACGTAACCCCAATAAAAATCGCCTAGTAAACCACTCAGGTCAAGATAAATGAAGCTGAACGCACAGTATGCGCGGTTTTGTAATGGAACCAGACCTTCTCCGGACGCGCAGTATTTCATAAAATTCGGTAGGTTTCAGAATATCGAAGAACGCATACTGATGACGTCATTCTGCCTTTTTAAGTTCAATTCAATTTGATTCAATTCAATTTAAATACTTTTATTCAGTATAAAAACAGAATGTTTACTTAATGAACGTCAAAGTTGTTAGTTTCACAATTAATAGATTATGTAGAGAAGAAGCTAATAAAGAAACTCCACATTTATTCTTTTCAAAACAAATTTTAACTTAATTAACAGAGTTTTCAACTTAAAATATTAGTCATAAATCATAAAATACTAGTCACAATCGTCCTTTAAATAATATTAATCTACTGTTTAATGCCAAACATCTTTGTCTTCTAAATAATCCTTGATGTTATAGTAAGCCTTTTTGCACAGAATGTGCTTAACACATTTTTTAAACCGCGTTGGAGGTAACTCTAATACGTATCTTCAAGAATTTTGTTGTAGAACCTTATACAGTGCCCCATAAAGAATGTATTAACTTTTGCAAGTCTAAATCGTGGAAATGACAATTTATGTCTATTTCTAGTATTAACATTATGGTGGCCACCAACATTTTCGAAGTCTTTGATATTTTTTCTAACGTACATAATATTTCCGTGTATTTGTATTGTAAGTTTAGAATGCCGTGTGGCGCCGGATTTAGTATAGCGTCACTCCATTTCCTTCCGTGGATGTCGTAGAAGGCGACTAAGGAAATCAACCAGGAGACGGGCAGCAGCGTCTTCCTGAGATTCCAACCGCATACTGATATCGCCAACCCGTCTGCCAAGCGTGGCGATTATGGCAAAACCCCTCATGGTTGTGAAAACTACAAAGAAGGCCTGTGTTCTGCAATGGGCGTCGAATGGCTGATGATTATGATGATGATGATGATGATGACATAATATTTTCATAAATGTTTGATATGGTAAACCTATTCTACCCAGATTCGTTTTTTTTCTTGTAATTTCATCTGTCTTCTACTCTGCCAATTAGTAGGCTATTCAAAAGTGTCGCCGTTCACACCAGAGGTGTTAAAAAAAGTAAAGCAAAATTTTTCCGCAATAATTCATTCAGAGGTATTAGGCGATAAAGATTCGTCGTAGTGTGAGATAGCAGAATCTGCACTTGTCGTATTTACTGCCAAATCTCGTATCAAATGATTCATTGAACCAACGAATTAATTTAACGTACACTTCCCTACCAATAACTGAAAAATCAGTACCGAAATTTAAAACAACGTAATCACCACTGTTCCGTTTAAGCTTGTCTGCTTCAGCAAACGTACTTTTCCTTTAAGACTTGAAATACATAGGCATACCTATGAAATAAAAAATTACCATAAATTGCAATCTTCAAACGGCAATTTTGTTATTACCTGACACTTTACACAAAACACACTCTGTTTGTCTATGTTAAGAAGCAGAATATGAACACGAACAGGAACTCACGCTTGATTTCATTTAATGTTCGTTCTATTTGTTCCAATTCAATCAGATCGACGAGAATTTACTTTATTACAACTTAAACCAAAGATAATGGATATCTGTAGGAATTGTGACTCGAACCATCTCGAACTAATGTTTATTTGATTTATTCCGCTTCACTAAGATCGAAGTATATGCACTTAAGTATAATGAACGTCAACTTAAGGGGCTCCATAGAGTAACACTTCTAGCCCCACAAATGCAAAAAAATCCTTTTTAGAGTTCCGTGGTCAGCAAGAAACCCTTATAGTTTCGCCATGTCCGTCCGTCTGTCTGTCCGCGGCTTAGCACAGAGACGATAAGTACTAGAGAGCTGCAATTTGGCATATATATGTCCATATTTATTACGCCGACAAACCAATAGAAGGATTTTTTTTCTCACTCAGCACCTAAATTTGCGATGCAATTTTTATTCCTCGCCTACGCCAAAGTGTGGGGGTAGATTGCTTAATAATATTGTGGGTATAGGAAGATCATTTTTCGATTTAGAGTTCCGTTTACAAAATATTAAGCTTTAAAGAGCAATTTTTGTCAGAGTACGGCATCACCCCCCTTCTCGACCATTGATTGTAGAAACGTGAAACAATTCAGCATAGTAGCACATATAATGAAATTAAAAGTAAAACTATCTCGGCTAAGTAGGCTTTACCAGTTAAAGAGTTATAGGCGACCAACTTATAAAAGGAAAACTTGGTACAAATTTCGTTGACAAATTACTTTTCTTGAAGTTGATACTTTGTTTTAGCCTCAAATTGTAGCTGACTAAATTGTCCAGAGTTTTTCTCAAATTTTAGATATCATTCTTCTTTTCCAAAATATCGAGCGCCAAAATCAAAAATTCGGATTTTGGACTATAAATAAGACCTATAGGGAAGAGCGGGTGATCGTGCTCTTCCACTATAAAGGGAAAGACGACTTTTTTCGTTTTTGACTTTCTTGAATAATTCTTTTCACCTTACGGCTTTCGCGAATACGCTTTTTTTGAGTCTTTTTAGGGTTCCGTACCCAAAGGGTGCCAAACGGGACCCTATTACTAAGACTTCACTGTCCGTCTGTTTGTCCGTCTGTCCGTCTGTCCATCTGTCTGTCTGTCTGTCTGTCTGTCTGTCTGTCTGTCTGTCTGTCTGTCTGTCTGTCTGTCCATCCGTCCGTCCGTCCGTCCGTCTGTTTGTCTGTTTGTCTGTCTGTCTGTCTGTCTGTCTGTCTGTCTGTCTGTCACCAAGCTGTATCGCATGAACCGTAATAGCTAGGCCGTTGAAATTTTCACAGGTGATGTATTTCTGTTGCCGCTATAACAACAAATACAACAAAAACAGAATAGAATAAATATTTCAGGGGGGCTCCCATACAACAAAGGTAATTTTTTTGCCGATTTTTGCTCGTCATTAATAACGGCAGCAGGTAGACGCTTGAAATATTCACAGAATAATGGCTTCAAAAATAAATAATTAAATTTTAAAAAAGAATCAAGGCATCCCATACAACAAACATGATTTTTGCGTTTTTTTTTTCTCGATCTATGTGCCTAATGTTGTATAGATAAGTGGACGGAACCCTCCGAAATATAAGGGGATCGCACTTTTTCGTGAAATCGGAGCTTATACTGGAGCGAACAAAAAGACATTTCCAATGTCAAAACTATATTGTGACAGTCACCGACCGAGTACAGAATGAATGCCGGTAAAAATCACCCCAAATCGATACTTAGCATTTGTTTAGTCAAGCTCTATGCCGAATTCAGGTCAGCATTTAGATATTTTAATGTATACGAAAAACCGAGGCCATTACGTAGCATTATGGCTAATGTTGCCACCTGAAAGTCGATCCATTTAGCCAGACTGACCCTATTACATAGATGCGATTCCATCAAGTCAGTGCGACATATTTCGACATTAATTATACCTACTTAAAGACTGTGACACTAAATTAATTTACAATTTTATGGGTAGCAAAAGTAAGCATTATGTAAATTAGTAAGAGCGTCACAAGACAAACGCTCGTAAGCGCAAGACAGTCGGAAATAAAGAGCTGGCGCGCATATTTTGTAGCGGAAATGCAAGCGTTTATTAATATGTATATGTTACAGTCATAGTGATTAAATAGCTATTATACATAATGACTGGTCATTATATATAAAAGCCAAATTCACTAGACAAAGTAATAAATTATTATGCTAACGTTTTATTAAGTGTTATATAGCAAATAATTGATTGATTAAATTTATATTTCGCATTTTGTTTGTTAGGTCAGTACACATAAGCAAAAATAGGTTCGAAGATCCTGAAACTTCGGGTGTTAGTTCTTTTTTTTTATATAAAAGCGAAAAAAAATATTTTACTAAAAAACTTAGTTTTGTGTCAAACTTAAACAAGGTTGGTGCATGGAAAAGTCATAGGTACCCTACATTATGATATGGCAAAAAATTGCTAGTAAATGTGATTAATTTTGTGTTAATTATCACTTTATCTAAACTGAGTAGACATTATATATAATATCCAGATTTATTACTTTGGCTGTAACATATATATTATAACAAACGCAGCATAATTAATGTTGCGGAATTCTTTATATAAGTTTATAACTTGTTTTTGTCTGAGATAGGTCTGCCTGTTAGATGATGAAGTCTTCATACAAACTTTACCATCTCTTATGACTGGAATGGAATCAGTGACTAAATTTCAAAAGATCCCGTGCCGGACTCGTGGTCACACCAGATTGTCACACCAGTGTGAGAATCAGGAATTTTATTCTTGGTTGTCACCGCGCCAATAATACAACACCTTTCTTAGTGAGCCACTAGGATACGTGGGAGAGGTGAGAAATATTATGGTGGATTCTTGTGTCATGGTTAAGTTAAAGAAGGAACTAAAGATAAGCCAAGATAAAATTTATTATAGAATATGCTTTATTGTAGGTATACCAGGAAAAATAAACACAAAATGTAACTGAAGCTGAAATATACTGAGACAGGTCGTGAACTTTTGTCAAGAAAGTGAAGGCACATTTGGCAAAACTACATCAATATCCCCAGTAAGGGTTTTGTAAAAGTATTATTATTAATCGTAATTATTAACACTTATTGAAATAATATAATGGGGTTCCATCAAGATGCATCTTAAAATGAGACCAAGTCCACACAAAACTTAAATGGCGATATGCCGGAGTTTATCGGCACGGCCGAATGGCTCTTATCAAAACCCACCAGGTTTAAACCCTCCACAGTGCCTACCTGCCTAATTTGGACAGAATTGGAGCTGAGTGCCTACCGCAAATGTCTCTCTTATTTATGTCGTTGTTTTTATGATGTTGAGTATGCATGTACCAAGAACTTTGTTTTCTAAGTTACGTTCATTTGTAAAGTTATAGTAGCAATACCACTCGCTAACGGTGAAGGAAAATATCGTAAGGAAACCCTAGTGTCTGAGGTATTTACATACCTTAGCGCTTGCTACGTACAATGGCCCGACTATGAGGCTAAGTACGGAAATCTCAGGTCTAACTAACTATGATGTTGAGAATAAATTGCACACATAAGTAACTATTTCCACAATTTGCAAAGTACTATAACTAATAAAATTTTCTTTTAGTTTGTCTCAAGACCTATGAACACTTGCGGTAGTACATAATACCTAAACATACACTATGTATTTGTCACGTATGCGATGACATCCTCTCGAGGTGTCGCGTCACCTCGTCGGGGTCCCTTACGCCAAATCGAATAACAATACATCGATTGGCAATTGATCGGCAAGGTCATATCGGCTGTCCATTAGAATGAGAGCCTTGATAGTCGAACGTTCGACATCAATCAATATCGAAAATTGAAAAGAAAATTTAAAGGTGCAATTTATGTCAATAGACTTCAAAAGTGGGTTACAAGCAAACATGCTTACAAGGAGCAAGTGTTGCAAACATTTTTCTGGGCCCAAATTAATGAAACAAAATAATGATGTAACTTTTATCCAATACATTACCGACCAAAATATCTTGAATAATAATGTATTGGACATTCGATCTAATTTTAATAATCGATTTCGCGATTTTTTAACTTTCGATTTTAAATGCGTTCTATCTATGCGTTCTATTGACCGATCTAACCTTGTCGAAAATTTTTCAATATATGTATTTTTATTCGATTTGAGGGACCTATCATGGCCAGCGTGGTCATTATGATCTCGCAGCGATTACGTTTCCCATACGTTTACCAGTCGCCCCGCTCGGAACACGATCGCTTATCGCTACTATGATAAGGCTTTTAACCCGAACCATTCAATTAGGGCATAAAAATCTGTAAGTATTCCACAAAACTTTCAGACGTTTGCAACGTGGTCTAACAGTTTTCCTGTAATATGCATTAAAATAGTGTTCCAGAAGTATAAAACCTTTGTACAACTCAAATAAAAAAAAGACAAACCAAAAAAACAACTTTCAGGCTCTCCAAATTCCTGAAGCGTCAAGGAGAATTAAGTCAGTGGGGAATTGCTATTTATTTGATTTAAGGTATGCGGACGTTTTTACTCCCGACGCGGTACAGGGGACGAGATTTCTTGTACCGTTGAGGTCAGCACGGTTTTAGGGGAGAATAGGCTTAGTGGCTTTGTGATAAGGCTTATGGGAGGTGCAAAATGTGTTGGCAGGTCTACCAGGCTGGGTGGCCGGGGCGGCGCGCTCCAGACAATCTGGTGCCAGCATCGATCGCTGACGCTCTTGTTGCCGCACACACCGAATTGTTATAACTCCGCTTCATTGTGCACCATGCACACACGCCCGCCGTGTTCCTACAACACACATTTGTGTCTATCGCAATCTGCAGAGCAGCACAATATTTCCTCTGCTTATCCAACATTATTATGTGTATACAGTCAACCTTTACACACGTGCGCTTTACTTTATTTTTTTACGAGCGACTTTGCAATAAAAATGTAAATGTCGAGCTGCAGTGCTATCGTTTCTATGTACCACACCGGTACATCGTGAGATAGATTTGTTTAATAAATTACAGGGGGACTATTCTTTTAAATGCATAGTTATTTAATTAATATTAGTATGGCAATGGTTGTTTCATTGACTATTTGGTAGTCTAGTAACCAATTGCATTCTATTGCCCGTGCAATTTCACTCGACGCATCACGCTTCTTCTTCTTCGATCGGGTTATTTATACCATTGAAACGACATTGTAATGCTATTGCATAGCAAGCTACCAAATTGAAGCAAATAACAGCTATTGTCGGGTCAACTATCATGATAGTGAACAAGTACGTGTAGACTTAGTTAGACTCTACGCTCTGGTGTAAATCACATTTTAGCAGGGCTGTTGCGAGCGAACATTCACTACCTTGTCAGTCTAGCTAGCGGAAAGTCGTAATCGTAAGTAATTTGGTTCAATCCCCGCAGGAGGCTGTAAGGGACCACCAAAAGTAGTTCTATTCGGGGGCTTTCATCTTTTTTTTTTATATCTGCCAACCAAAGAGTCTGTGATAGTGGCGGGATTACAGCTGTCTTAACGTCTTTGAAAACATGCAGTTCAATTTGGACAGACTTTTTTGTGGACTTTTTGCTTTTATTTACTCTGTTTACGACTGCTGACCTGTTTAGTAGTGGGTGCTATCGCGATGTCCTTAGGGCTGGGTCCGTTAAACGGAACCATCGTATAATTTATCACAGCGACCCGCCGATAAGAAACTATAAATACCCGGAGAAAATGGCGATGGCCTGCCATCTATCACGATAAGTTCGAAAACTTGGAGATTTTATGAGTTTGTAACTGCTTTTTGAAAGTATCTATTCATATTGAGAGGTAGCTCGCGGCTGCTAACAGTCAACGAGAGTTACTATATTTTCACGGTAGCGCAGTAGCGCTTAGGACAACAGTCAGTATTGAACAAAGCGGTATTTTCAGAATAACTCGTGGACTTTACCAACACCGTGTAATACTATACCTCTTGGGCAGACGTGGTGAGAGCCAAACTGATATGATAATACAAAAAATGTGAGAACGTTGATTGGCCTAACAAGGGTTAATCTAAGAGGATGTAAAAGGTACCCTAGTCAAACGGTTTTCGCATGAATATTGTTTAAAAAAATATTCAAAATAACTGTGCTTATTTCGGGATCGCGGAAAAGTATCCATTTGATTTATTGTTTGCTGGTTTGCAATCGTTTGGAATAATTGCAGCCTAAACTGGATTATTAGGGCATAAACATACAATAATACAAGTGTAGAAAAGTTTCAATCTCCAAATGATACCTACTTGGCAAGTTTTCATCACACAACTTTCACAGCCTTCAAAAATTTGCCAAAATTCGTCTGTAAATTATATGTCATTCAATGCTTTCATGTGTTCTTTTTGGTTCTTTGGTTCACGATAGACCATGGTGGCCCAGGCGATCGACGTCGGTACCGCAGGAGCAGCGATGGGGCACAGTGATTGGGCAACCCAGTCGCAGACCGATGGCGGTGCTAAAAGAGGTGTTGTCCATCAGGGTCCCTATAGACGCTGATGGGTGAGCCTGCAACCAGTAGCCCGCCTCTCGCTCGGACACGGCCAGTAGGCGAGCGCGTTCCACGTCGCTGGTGCAGGAATGGATTAACCTGCTCTGCACCAGCTCGCAGAGGGGCCCGTCCCACTGCCTTTGGATGGTAGGATCCTTCGGCGGATCCTCATTAGGGCAGGCCAGTCTCCATGCCTCTTTGGCTTCCCCACAGTATGAGGCCTCAATGTCACCCAGAGAAGAGCTAACAATTTTCTTGTACAAGGCCTCGATACTGTGGATGGAAGACAAAAAGGCAGGCAATGCGACGCTGCTTATCTTCCTGACTCCTAGGTCTCCATATCTTATGGGGAGTGATGCCTGGAGCCAGGAACGTTCTGAAATTGGACAGTTTAGAATTTGTAATTTCAAGTAAGTATACATTTATTACAAAAAATAGATATAATTTTATAAGACATTTCGTGACACAACAAAATAAAATGTATGACAACTTTTTTAAATATTGTTTCAAACATTTTTTGATACCTCGCTTAGTATTTGTATGATTATTAAAAAGAAAAGGTTCCCGAATTGAAAATTTCCTCTTTTTTTGAAGTCAGTTAAAAATAATTTAGGGTCTAGATTTTTTTATTTCTGAACTCTACCGCCCTGTGGCACAGCACGGATACTACAAAGAGATCCTTTATTATGTTGAGGGTGAAATCTTTGAAAAGCGGCGAGGCATTACATCCCTCTGAAATATGGTAGGTATTATGCTGAACGCATTGCTGCCGCTGCACTTATTTATTTGCTCGGCTCTTGCCATGAAACGATCAAAGCGTCTGTAGTATTCCAGACAGCCTTAATGCTTCGGCTTTGCAGAGGCGTCTCTTGGCTCTCATTAGTAGAAATGTCCCATTTCCGTTCAACGGGCCTCTGTAAACTTATTTTTGGTGAGAGAACTCCATCAAAGCTGTGTAACTAATTACACCATTTAGCGCTCTCAATGTGGCCGCGAATGAACGAAAGAACGCTCGCTCTTTATTATACTGAAGGTTGGAAGTCTTTTGGTTTTCAAAAATTTGTTTCAAACGGACGGCAAAAACGTATTTATATTGGCGCGGGTGGCGGCGTAGTTGCAATAGCTGTATTTTTAACAAAAACTCGTTTTCAATTCAATTACGAAAATTAAAACGTACATTTTTCAGGTTTAGGGCTGATAGTCACTAGTGGTGACTTAGCCTGCGGTTTAATATCAGCGTGTAAACAAATAAGTATTGCTTGATAATTTACAGAAGCTCGATCACTGCCAATAACATTTTTTTAATTTCACTCACCCATACCCGCACCACGTTGCAGATAAGTTGGAGAAGCGACTTTTTAAAGGCGACGACTTTGAGAAACAATGGGTGTTAAGTCTGGCGTTAGGTCTGTCTGTAGTATCATAGCTTACAAGCAGATAGATCGATTTGAAAGCTTTTTAACAGTCATAACAGTGCAGTCATTTCTGAGATCAGACCATTTAAATTCTGTTTTTCAGGGGTCAGCCACTCATAAACGTAGAAAAGAATGGTTTAAGGCTGGGTTCTCCAAAATTACTCCTAAATCAGGTGTTTTAAAATACATTTTACTCTCTAATGGTTACTGTGTAAAATGTGAAAAAATATATATTAGTTTTCATGTCCTGTCTTGGGCCGTATGTTTTTTTAAACTTACTAGCATCAAAAGAAATCGTGAACCTGAATCCAAATTATGATTAGATATGGTTTTATTTGACCTGTACTGAGTTTTGGATAATAAAAAAATTACCAAAATTACTATCACTAGATGTGTTAATGACGTCGGTGAACAAAGTTCTATTCATAGGATTTGTATTTCTGTAATTTAAAAAATGCCTCCATTTTCCCCATTCATTCGCTCGCGCAGCGCGAGAAGTCCCATACAAATCCGTGCGCTTAGAGAAACCAGCCTTGAGCTAAAATATTCAACTTTATTGATAACTTATACGTCCCAGGTCCTCCGCGTCTGATGAGGACCAGAAAGCCCTTATTAAATCTTAAAACGTTCTCTAAAGAATTTCCATATTTTTATTGGTTGTGTTATATACCTATATCTAGAACTTAAGGCCAAGAAAGACGCAACAATATACCTAGTGGCGTAAGTAAAACCGAAAAAATGTCATGTAGCCTTTCAATCGAGTTAACTAGGCCTTAAAAGTCTGTGAAGTCAGACATTACGAACGGATTAATAAAACGCCCCTATGTACCGCTGATATCGACATTGAGTGCGCTGTCAAGCAATATGCTGTTTTGTTCAGTTGCACATGCTTTTGCTAAGCGAATATGTGCCATGCGAATTGAGTGTCTTCTAAGTTATGCCTTGAAAAATAGTCTCAATATCTGAGCGCGCGAAGCAATGCGAATAAAATTATGTTTGAAGTGTAGTGACAAGATGTATTTTTCTTTATTGCAGATACGACTTTGGATACGGATATCGGTTCCGTGAGATTATTTGGATAGTGTAGTGAGTGATGGAATTCGTGAGTGAAGTATATTCGGCAATAACTAGAGAATTGCAATAAAAGGTAAATAGAATTACTTACGAATTGTAATTTAAGTAAGCGTAGGAATAGAGAAGTTACCTAAAATACATACCTGCCACATTAAGGTACAGTTACGGGTCGAACTGAGTAGGCCACGAATATTTTTTTTTTTTTTTTAATCAAAGAACATCCTTTTAAATCACCTGTTATTTTTAGGCTCACTCTGTAACTTACTTAGTAAGAAGCAAATAAATAAATAAAGTATTAGTATTAATTATTACAGTTTCGTTATGACGGAAACAGATTTAGAAAAAAACCACTCTCTTTCATTTGTGTCGGTGAATGAGGTACGGTCAGGTGACAATTAAACTCAAATTATAATTCGATTGCAAAAGAAGCTTTGAGAGTACCTACAAATATTTTAGGTAAAATTAAGATTAAATATTGCTAGGAATGAAGCGTAATATTTATTTTGTTGGTAGCTTCGTCCGCTCTACTTAAGCGCCATAAACAACGTAAACGTATTATGTAATCACCGGTCACGCACTCATAGGTATATTTGTATTGCTAGTGGGCCCTCTTACTATATGGAGGTAACGTAACAAGGTACTTATTGGTCGCCCATTCAAGTAAATTCAGTGTGACCTAAGATGACCATGAAAAGGAAATTCCTTCATGACTAAAGGAGGAAAAGAACTTCCTTATTAAGGTCTTTCTACGTTACAAGGGGCCAGTGTTCTTGTTTTTCTTCTTCGTTTCCTTAAATACTTTTAACAAAAAAACCCAGCTCCATGCGGCTGACGGCTTCGTAAATATAATATTTAAGGATTATTTTAGTTTCATTCGTTGCGCCCGCACGTCTGCGGCCTATTGTAACCAGATAGACCTTTATACCTACTGATTTTATTTTCGCCTATTCCAAAGCTTGATTCCCAAGGTGCGCGATTCCGAGGATGCAAGCGCGCTCGCGTTCGCACCCACAGTGGGTGACGATGTACGTTAACGAGCCCGCACCAGCACGCTTCCATGATACTACGAACTTCCACGAGCGAGCCCCTTTACATGGTGCATAGGTGCGAGCTCACGCTTGGTGATGCGAAATATCGCGCACCGTGAAAATTGACCTTAATCTGTTGGTACGGCAATGACATTAACCTTAACGATGGTACTTACGTAGCTACCTTTTAAAGAGGATTGAGGGTCTTCTTACGTTTGGATTCTTTTTAAAGGTAAACTGAAGTTTTGGAGATATCGAGACTTTAGGGAAGAAAAGTAGAAAAAGCCATTTATGAGTTTTACAGGAGGGCGAAAACAAAAAAATAATAATAAAAACGCTTCTTCGCAGCGTCTTCTTGAGATTCCAACCGCATACTGCGATCGCCAACCCGCCTGCCGAGCGTGGCGATTATGGCAACACCAAATGTATGTAATTTATTCATCAAAATCCTAGCGCCAGTCGCAAAAGTAAAATATTTTTTCTTTAATTTATTGTGTTCAGCAAACATAAATCGATACAGGGTTATTTCTAATATGCGATATTATTATTAATACGTTTATTGCACATAAGTAAAAAATACAATGGCAATGTGGCGGACTTAATGCTATAAGCATTTTCTACCAGTTAACCACAGGTGGTGCAAGAAATTAACTGGTAGGCATACGAAATAGACGGATTCATTTCGGATTCCTGAAAAATTTAGCGCGATCCTATCGCCTAGCACCTACTCTTTCTATAAATGTAAAAACTTACGTTTTTGTCCAAGTTGTACTACTGAAATCATCACGAATAGATAAATCACTTTGGTTCACGGGTCTTTCGAGGGAATACGTCATTCTACTTATTTTTGTACTTTTTCACATTGAAAATATTATATTTCCCTTTGTTGTCAACGTTCAACTCTCAGTCAGTTGTTTATTTTATTTGAATGTTATTCTTTATGCTTCGTAATCATACTAGAGAGGTCGAATAATAAAATTTAAGGCCTATGGAGACTTCCAGAAAACTGTTCGCATTCCAAATCGAAAATATGAATTTAATGCGAGAAAGAGAAAGAAGATCTGGAAACTTCTAGAAAGCCACCTGCGTTCCAAATTATGGATTTGGAATCCAAATTAAAAAATAGAAAGAGGTATTTTGCCAAGCATTGTCGCATTTTCGTAGCATTTTGCAAACAAACTCAATCTATTTTTCAATTTATGTGTCATGTTAGCACTGTTTGACTGATTATCTTGTCGAATATATACTAAAAGCGACTGAGCACAAAATGTCTTTTTGGTATTTAGGGTCGAAAAAGTCGTAAACAAAGAAGACTACAAATAAAGTCTGGGGAATATAAGATAAGAAATAGTACATTGTTCACCGAGAGGAGAAAGTGACCGATTACCGTCGAGGGTGTCGTTTGAAGCCCGAGCCGTAGGCGAGGGCTTTAAAACACCCGAGATCGGGAATCGCAGTTTCTCTCGAGTGATACATAGTGCTTTATACTACACCTGCTTGGAAAGTACCTCAAATAATAAATCATCCTCAAACAACACACAAATTGGAAATGGCGCCAATGGCGTCTGCAATTTTCACATGTTCTTTTTTCAAATTGTTTATCCTGCCGCGGCAGGGTCGCACTGCCAGCCCGACACCATCCAACACACAGCTAGTGGCCAGTGTCATTTTGCGAACTTGGAGATAAAAACTCACTGTAAAAACTTTTTGGCTTTTGATATTTAGGTTACCGGCGCATAGTCTTACCCAAAATTAAAAAAGAAAAACCACGTAAGAAATGGATTTTCATACACTTTTCTCTCCCGCTCAGATGCTTTTTCTCCCCGCATATTTGTTCGATATGCAAGGACGTACTCTCTACCGTAAATTTGATAAAGTATCAAGGTACTTTCCAAGCAGGTGTAGTATAATAGTACATTGTTCACCGAGAGGAGAAAGTGACCGATTACCGTCGAGGGTGTCGTTTGAAGCCCGAGCCGTAGGCGAGGGCTTTAAAACACCCGAGATCGGGAATCGCAGTTTCTCTCGAGTGATACATAGTGCTTTATACTACACCTGCTTCACTATCACTACTTATCATTTTGATAGTTTTATTTTACTTTCTACGAAAACTGAATCCTCAAACAACACACAAATTGGAAATGGCGCCAATGGCGTCTGCAATTTTCACATGTTCTTTTTTCAAATTGTTTATCCTGCCGCCGCAGGGTCGCACTGCCAGCCCGACACCTTCCAACACACAGCTAGTGGCCAGTGTCATTTTGCGAACTTGGAGATAAAAACTCACTGTAAAAACTTTTTGGCTTTTGATATTTAGGTTACCGGCGCATAGTCTTACCCAAAATTAAAAAAGAAAAACCACGTAAGAAATGGATTTTCATACACTTTTCTCTCCCGCTCGGATGCGTTTTCTCCCCGCATATTTGTTCGATATGCAATGACGTACTTTCTACCGTAAATTTGATAAAGTATCAAGGTACTTTGCAAGCAGGTGTAGTATAAAGAATATTCTTTATTTTTTGTGGGGTCACCCCTTTACTAAGTGGCGCGCGTCGTGAATTGTGATGGGCAGGAGAAAATGATCTCGTAAAAAAGTGTTTATTAAAATATTTTTTTAGCTAACTCAGTATATTTGTGGGTCACAGTGAACGACGACGACACGGCATAAATAGAACGAAGACCTCCATTTTAAACGTATAACGTCGCGTCATGCGTTATCGCATTCTCGGAGAGCGTTCTTTCCAGCCCATCTCTAGTCGTGACCACAAACGTAGTTTATATTTTTAAAGACAACATTACTAAACAAATTTATATCGAGCAAATGTGGGCGGGAGGGCCGGTAAGGGACGCCTCAGGCGGAAAGACTTTAGATCAAATACGGGATGTATCAGCGAAGGGATAAAAAGTATCCGAAACCGGCGTACATGCATACAACGACTAATCAATGTATGCACCTTTTACAGAATAAACAATTATTTTTTTTATGTTGATGAAGCGAAAGAGATCTGTTAGGCTCCTGCCTGCAAGTGGCAGACTTTGGCCTCTGCCTACTCCTCCGGGATACAGGCGTGAATTTATGCTATGTTTACAACTTTACTATGTATGTACAGCCTCAATATTTTTTAGCTGATCACGTAAGCAAAAAAGGGTTGCCTTTTTCGCGCATAACAAGAACACGTTACGATAGACACGAATAAAATGAAACAGTTTCGACCAGTCGTAACTTTAAAGACCATCAACAGCTTCATAAAATTTCCAACAATCTCTACACTACTCGCCACGTTGACTCGCTTGAAACCTTTACGACAACACAATAAATAAATACACTTGGGGGCCCAGAGGCGCGCCTGCTGTTCAAAGACTTAGCGGCGCGCCTAATCGACGCATCGGGAGACCAGAGGGCCGGCGCGTACCTCGGCCAGAGGATAAGCCTGGCCATCCAAAGAGGTAACGTCGCCAGCGTTCTGGGCTCATTACCGCGGGACAGTGACCTGGGGCAGGTGTTTTATTTGTAAATATAGAATTAGTTATTTGTATATTTTTATCATTTATATATTAATTAAGTCTCTTATTTTATGTTTGAAATAATTAATAGGTAGGTAGTGTAATATTTGCATTAAAAATACTGGATATCTTTTTTCATTACAAATGTAAATACACAAATAAATAAATAAATACACCCAATGAGACGATGACCCCTGGACAATAAACTGGAGGTTGTAGATCCTTTGCCGAGCTGAAATCTTTCATCTATGAGCTGCAATCAAAATCAACACAAAATAAAAAAATGTTTCTTAAACCAAAAAGAAAATTTGTAAATATGTAACAGAAAGAATAATATTAGAGTAATGGTGTCTTCACACTAGGCTAGGCCTGTGTCGTGGACGACTTACGAATGTTTCATTTTTTAAATGGTAAAACAATTACACATAAAAAGTAAAACAATATTAAAATGGGAAAATTACTTTGTTAAATTCCGCCAAAATCCTACAGGCACCATGCGGTTAGTTAATGCACCGCCATCCTTCCCACTTTTTCAAGCAGAAGCAAGAAACAAATACACCACCACCGACAACAATACTTGTGTTTCACATAGATTTCCGCAATGAGTAAATAAGCCTGATTCCATAAAATAAGTAAAACAATAAAAAAAATTTTTTTTAATACAGTTGCTCAAAAAGTGGCGCATTGCAGGGACGTATAGCGTTCAGGATGTGGACTATTACATACTCGAGCTTCTTCTTTACCTTTTCCGAACGTTCTCTCTCGTACATGCGTTCTCTTTCCCAACTGTCAAAATAATGTCTATTAAAAAGTAAAAAACAACCACGAAGTTTTTACAGAAGAAGAAGCTAGGTACTAATTTGTTTCAATATCAGATTTAATGATTTGATTCAATGAGTTAGGTTAGGTTTCGTTTAATTTCATCTCATTAAATTTCATTTTCATTTCATATCAATAAAAAAATTTTACTAAAGACTTGGCTGTATGGGCCAACTCGTAATGAAATATACTATTTTGGGTATTTCAGCGGAGGCAGTACAATATTAGTACTGAGTTTTTTGACAAAGAGGCTTGAGGACTAGCACTCTAAAATAATGGCGGCCCTCGCAAAAAGTAGCAGCCTTAAATTACAGTAATTTTGTCTAAATCAAAATCTTCGAACCTCTTTGTAGGTAGGTACTTAGATTGAATTTTAAGTAGAGACTTTACCTAAAATTCCCTACTTAAATTCAATGGTACTTATTAGAATACACGTCGTTTTTCCTGCGCGAGATAAGAATCAAAATCTAATGGAAAAACCGGCCAAGTGCGAGTCGGACTCGCGCACAAAGGGTTTTGTATCATTATCTATACAACATTAGACACAAAGATCGAGAAAAAACGGCAAAAATCGCATTTGTTGTATAGGAACCCCCTTAAATATTTATTTAGAAATACATCATCTGCGAAAATTTCAACTGCCTAGCTGTCACGGTTCATGAGATTCAGCCTGGTGACAGACAGACCGACAGAAAGACAGACAGACGGACAGACAGACGGACAGAGAAGTCTTAGTAATAGGGTCCCGTTTGGCACCCTTCGGGTACGGAACCCTAAAAATGACAGCTAAGTAAGTTCGACCTGTCCCACTTCTCAAATGCCATTTTTGGCCAGGTTTTGTATGCAGAATTTTACTTGCAAGTGCAAGTCAGCCCTAGTATCAGACGACGTGAAAGAGGTAGCTTACTTGTTTACCTGCATAAACGATAATTTGCTTTGGAAGCGAAGGCAGAGAAAAGGAAAGAGAATGTCCATGAATGATTTATGACCGCATAAATACGGGGCGCGTTTTTTCCAAAAGATAAGGAAAACGGAGCTCTTGCTGTTTAATGTAACTACGTCGTTGTGAAAGGAGTAAAATAATCTAATAAATAATACGGAAATATTCCGACACAAAAGTATGTTTTTCGAACGAACAATAAATGTAGCAATTATTGTCAAGCACATAATTGTATACGATTTTATATAATTTGGGTTCCCGATTTATGCAAAAAATTAATAGTGTTATTGGAGAGGCCATGTAGAAAGAAGAAATATTATATAAGTTACGTTATTAATAATTAAAAACTAATGTCGATAAAGATTTTTCTCCACAACTAATACTTTTTTTCATAATATGACCAGTGGAAAAGTTTTTCTAGTCACGTGGTACAAAAACTCTTCATACAAATCGGGCATAAATTATGACGTTGTAAGTTTCTTAGAATGTTTGTATGAAGCATTTATGAATGGGAATGGGTTAATGAGAATAGAAGACATTATAATAGTTTTGGAGTAACTTGATCTTTCGCATTTTTTGAGAACCATTTCGTATTCAATAAAATCTCGAAAAAATATTTTTGTGGTTTCATTTTTTTATTTTTTCTGAGCGTTTTCAATTTTGTTATAAATACCCGCATTGTGCTGTTTTTATTCATCTATTTAATCTTACCTATCTTAGTTGGTATTGAGTTTTTATCTCATGCCTACCTTATCTACCTCCCTTAGGCTGGCTTGCGCAATTCTATCTGACAGCTCTATCTATCTGTTTATCTAGAGGTAAGCTCTGTCCAGTGGATAATACCAAAAACGTCCATGACATTTGCAGAGCTAATATCCATAGAAACATTTTATGACTGACAACCCTGTCAATCACCTATTTATTCGCATCACATATGCAGCCTATATACGTCTCACTGTAGGGCACAGGCTTTCTCTCAGGGAGAGATTATTTATACGCATGTCCATGGATAATCTAATCTATTTACTTACTTATCTAGCACAAGTAACCCTCAGTGGATAAGTTTTTATGCAGAAGGAGAACGAATTTTATCGATTACTATAGAATTTTACTTTCCCTTTCTCCATCCGGAAAGGAGCTACCTCTTTGCCTCCGTTTCCGTTTTCTTCCAGATTACAATAAGTGGCATTTCGTTTTTTGTCGAACTATATGTACGTCCACCCCAAACAATGACACTGAAAAGGAAAACAGCAGTAATTTATGGCCAGAAGAGACAGAGATAGGAACTCTAACTTGAGGAAAAGGGACAACAAGACCGGAGGGTTACACGTAGATTCCAACAACTATTTGTGCCAAGGCCCGTTACGTAAAGAACCTACCTAATTACGTGTATACAGGCTGATACGGAAATTCCGTACAAAGTTTTCTATCGATTGTATGAAGTATAAAATTTTCTGAATCAATTTGAAGCTTATAAGATGATTGTTGGTATGTGTAAAATTAGGTTGATAAAATGGTATTGATACGTATTTATACTATCAACTAATGTAACATCCTATAGTAGGGAGGGACCACTTTACGAAGCTGAATTTTAGACCTTTTGTTCTGAAGCTCTTTCACAGCCTCGGGCTATCTAAGTTATCTGCTGATTAATCTAAGGAAAAGACAGCCGAATGACGTTGAACTGGCTAATATAATTAAAGGACAAGTCCCCTACCGTTTGGGTACGGAACCCTAAAAATCAGGTACCTATAAGGCTGCTGTTATTCCGGCATTCCAGTTCGCTGGTATATTTAAACATTTTTTATTATTTTAAGAAAATAAATATACTTATTTTAATTACGGATGTTTGAGATATTTTAATTACTGATGTTTGAGATATATTTTCCTTTTTCTGTATTTAGTTTTTGATAGATAACAGTTAATACTAAAATTAATAATTATTGCCCAGCAGTGGTACACAATCTAGTCTAAAAAACTCTAGTTAAGTTGGTGTTTTTTTTTTAAAGATGGGGTCTTAAGAGCGATCTCGGAGGTAAAATTACTTTATCGATATTCCCCTATATTCAACAGCCCTTTAAGCTAATTCTTAACGAGCAAAATGAATCAAAGTTTCTCGAGTGGATGTAATCACTCTCATCTAGGGATGAACAAAGATGGCACAAATCAAGTCGCTGTATGGAGTTCGATACTAAAATCACGCTTAGCCGGCTAGTGAGGCTGTAGAATTTGAAAGCCTGTACGTCCCTTTCAGTAGACCGAGATGGAATGGGGGGGCATGCTACGTGTCTGATTACGAGTCTGGGCTATTGGTGTACAGTGCCCGGGAATAATGCCGAAGGCTGGTAATATTGCCGGCAATGCCTCTAACGTCCACAAAGTGGGAATTTACTGCAAATGTTGGTCAGTTCATCAGATATTTTAATTGAATTAGTTTATGATATGATACACCAGCCTCTCCTCACTCGACGCTATTGTGTTCAAATTGCGTCACAACTAAATGCAATAACTCAGAAATAACGACTACGTGAACGCTTTAGTTGTAAGAAACAGCAGATATTGAAACTTAGAGTGCATTGGAAACTAAAATAACAAATAAACGAACTAAATTGTAACACGAGTTGACTAAATTAGCGTCTAGAGTAGAGGGGCGGAAATAAAAGAAATCAAGAAATCAATATAAACACGAAAATTTTCAGTGCATTGGCAATATGTCAATACATTTATGAAAATACTATGTACGTTAGAAAAAATATCAAAGACTTCGAAAATGTTGGTGGCCACCATAATGTTAATACTAGAAATAAACATAAATTGTCATTTCCACTATTTAGACTTGCAAAAGTTAACACATCCTTTATGGGGCACTGTATAAGGTTCTACAACAAAATTCCTCAAGATATATTAGAGTTACCTCCAACGCGATTTAAAAAATGTGTTAAGCACATTCTGTGCAAAAAGGCTTACTATAACATCAAGGATTATTTAGAAGACAAAGATGTTTGGCATTAAACAGTAGATTAATATTATTTAAAGGACGATTGTGACTAGTGTTCAACACATTCATGACTAATATTTTAAGTTGAAAACTCTGTTAATTAAGTTAAAACGTGTTTTGAAAAGAATAAATGTGGAGTTTCTTTGTTAGCTTCTTCTCCACATAATCCATTAATTGTGAAACTAACAACTTTGACGTTCATTAAGTAAACATTCTGTTTTTACAATGAATAAAAATATTTGAATTGAATTGAATTGAATATTTCGGCAGGATTTCTTCGTTCTTTTCGGGCATTATTTTCGCGTAAATTAACTTGGATTTATATTTTGTATCAATTTATTTATAACGTAAGACAATTTAAACTACTCTCTGACCTTGACCCAAGAAAAGACTTTCTTTAATTACAGTAATATAACGCTCTTTTGTAATTTCTAACAAGCTTGTAAGATTTTACTCAGGATTTATTAAAATTTTAACATTTAAATTACCAGAAATCGTAAATACCTGAACTCCTGAATTTAGAGCAATATTGCCACAGTGTTCGGAAAACTTCCGGGCATGTGCGGGGTGAAAGTTTTCCGACATTATTCCTAGGCGGACATCACTAGTCAGTAGGACGGTTCTATAACACGAATATCGTGATACGTGATAAACATACCGCTAGGCACGACTCGTTTTGAGCCCGAACGTTACTTTCTAACACGGTCACGTACCTATTTGAACCCTTTCAGAATCCCCCTAGTTTAACGTAGGTAGGTATATCTAACTAGAATTTAGATGATTCAATTTCATTTTATTTTTAGGCAGAAACTTTGCGTTAGGTTCTCCTTTCTCAAAGTTTCCCTTATCTTCAGCCATACTATTTTAGAGTTTAATATAATAAATCCACGTCGAAATATCTTGTCAAGTCTGATTCATGCCCAAGTACTAAAACAATTCACGCTGGATTAATAACATTCCGAATATTCTATTTTCACTCTAAGTAAATTCATAATTATACCATGGTAAGCCCGTATTTTTAAATGTAAAGCGTAAAGCGGTGGTAGCCTAGTGGGTTGAACATTGCACTCTGAAGCGGGAGACCCAGGTTCGATTCTCAGTGCGGGCATGTACCTATGACTTTTCTTTCCCAGTTATGTACATTTGTGAAGTTATAGTAGCAATACCACTCGCTAACGGTGAAGGAAAACATCGTGAGGAAACCTGGGTGTCTGAGCTATTCACATACCTCAGCGCTTGAAATCGCCAATCCGCGGTGGGCACGCGTGGTGATTAAGCCCCATACTCTCTCTCTGAGAGAAGACCTGTGCCCTACAGTGGGACGTATATAGGCTGGTTATGATGAAGCCCGTATTCGTCCAACGCTGGACAAAGGCGTTCGCCTAGGTACGCCATTTCTTTCTCTCCTCGGCCAGCCTCATTCAGCCGCTGCCACAAGTTGTCGGTCCAACGAGCTGGTGGGCATTCTACGCTTCATTTGCCAGTTCTCAGTCTCCTCTTAGAGCCTAAGAGAATGATTGCAAGATTATTTTAAAATTATTATTGAAATGACTCAAGTAACCATTAAAATAATAATAAAAATTTTGCTATGCACTTCGGCGTCCATAGAGTTACTTTTAATTCTACGAACTTATGGTTGCAATAGTAGATGATTATACTAAGCAAAGCCTTTCCCCCTCCAGGTGAACAGTGAAGCTTGGCGGTGTAATATGTAAGTCGTCACCGCCGTGACGTCACAACCTCCACCAGTGCAGCGTTAGTGTCACCGAGCGTCGCAGACCGCCCGGCGGACCGCCAAGATGGGCAAGAAGAACAGTAAACTGAAGCAAGACACTATCGACAGGCTGACCACGGCTACGTACTGTGAGTGCTCACTTAATGACATGCATTAGTTAAGCCGGGGTATCGTTCGACGGTCAGCAAAAAAGAGGTTTTAGTCAGCACAATAAAATCTTTTTTCTCAAACATGCTTGGAAATTTGAGCATTATTTTGACAAACTCGAAGATAAATCGAAATTGCTGTACTGGCCAACACTGTACATGTCTCATTCAACACTCAACATGTCTATGCAAGCAGCGGCCGGCAAAAGTCGTATGAAAATCCATATCTGTCATGTTTGTGCGGCCAAATAAATTACATAGTAAACTCATATCAGTCATGAAATTTAAAAATGGAACGCTCTTTTACTCCGAAACATGGCAACGAAGGAGGTAACCTATCAAAGTTTTGTTTAAATTTCGAACCGGCTTGCAAATAGAAAGCTGTTTACTAAAACAAAACAAATTAACACTTAAACGCGGGAAAAATTATTGTTGTGCGTTGTTCGTCATTGATTTTGAAAAGCAATTGTATTTAAATAGAAAGATCTGCCTATTTGTGATTTGAAAAAAATACTATACAAGCCATCAATGCCTAGTTGTGGCAAACACAACTAGACATTGATGGACTTACGTATGTGTGCCTCGGCTTTGCCTCGGCGGCTCGGTTTACACGTTCGTCCATCAATGCTGGGCGCTGCAGATTTGTATCAATGTACAATGAAAGTATTTTAGCTGTCTCCTTCAGAAAATACTAAATTGATCAGCAATAGAGCAAGGTAATCAAATGTTGAATGGTTAACTAAAAATTCTGAAATAGAATTAGCAGAGTAAATAACACAATTAGCCTGTGCTAAGATAAGCAGGCAAGGACATCACAAACATGGAAATACACCCAGACTGAGGCCATTTGTAGAAATGTACGGTGGCTCTCATTGGGAATCAACTCCTCCGGCATGTCCAAATTGATATTAAAAATTAAATCAATTCCAAATTAATCAGCAAAAAAAATTGTGTTAATCAGACAAAAACTCCAAATTGATCAGCAGAAAATTCTTAATTCATAAATTCAAAATTGTTGTGATATTAATTAATTTGCTGACCATTTATTTGTTAACCACTTATTCTTTTTACATATTTTTATTTGCTAACAAATATGTATTTTGCTGACCATTTAATTTTATTACGAGTAGTTAAACCGTTAAACTGCAAATCGTAAGTCCTGAGACACACAGAAAGGACTTGAGGTGAGGGCGCGGAAAAGACGCGTCGTCTTACCAGAGTTTCAACTGCATATCTCTTATTTTTCTAAGGAAATCAATTACCAGGAGACGGGCAGCAGCGTCTTCCTGAGATTCCATCCGCATACTGCGATCGCCAACCCGCCTGCCAAGCGTGGCGATTATGGCAAAACCCCTCATGGTTATGAAAACCACGAAGGAGGCCTATGTCCTGCAGTGGAAGTCAAATGGCTGATGGTGATGATGATGAAAAAAAAACCTCGATTTCGTCATTGATTCAATCATGATCATCAAACTTCTTAAGGGACTTGCTGAAATCCTTGAAAGCTGAAATTGTATGTATGCTAGTATTAGTCGACAAACAACAAAAAAATCTAAAACTTGGACTTTTTATCCCCCCAACCCAACTAGGAGATAGAAGTTTGTATGAGACTTTTGTCTTAAAATTGATATTTGGATTCCATGTTATAAATAATTATAAAATGTATATTTCAGGAGTTTTAGTAAATCACCAGGGTGGGGACTCTTAAAATTAGGACAAAGAAATTAAACTAAGAAAATAAAAATAATATTGTCGTAAGCAACTTACAGAGAGAAGTGAAATCCACCAAAAACATTTTCATGTAGAATGTTGCCAAGACGAGACCGTATATCTCGCACTGTCAAAAAGTTATCAGATCTTGTGTAGAGTCTGGATTCTAAATCTACCTTGCTCGACAAGGCTCTATATGAGATCTGATAACTATTTGACAGTGCGAGGTATATGGTCACGTCTTGCCAACATTTTACATGAAATTTTTTTTGGTGAGATTTAGCTCATCAGTAATAATTACTGATGAGCTAGATCTCTTAACAATTATTGTTCTTAGCTTAAGCTAAGGCTGCGTATATTTATAATGGAAATATACATCAGATCTTCTGTATCATGCCAAACCTAGATTTAATGTATATTTTGCTAATATACCAAATAAAAAAATAAATAAAAACAATTCATTACATAAACTGATGCCATTACCCCGGTGGGGCAGTCATAGACCGGTCAAATCCGGTACCTAATTTTCCTGATGTCCCGGTTTCTCGTTTTCTTGCGAGAAATTTATTAGAAATTCGGAGAAATGTTTTTGAACGTAATTAGCGAGGGAAGTGGTGGGGAAGCGAGGCGGGCGATAATTTCGTTTGACGAATGCATTGTTTATAGGGATGGTTTTATTATGGCTTCGCATCCCCCACTACAAAGGCACGCTTAAACTTTAATAATTGCCCTCGTTTCATGGAAACATTATGCTTCTGTTTTGGTCTACGTTTACTCTATGCTCTTATTTTGTGAATCAATTTGTGTGATATTTTGTATACGTGTGTGTTTTATGGAAATAAATCATTTATCTATCTATCTAAAATTAACTCTTTACGAAGTAACTTTACGGGTGTTGTTGAAAGGTCATGTGGAACACAACGAGATTATTCGGTTAACCTCCTTGTCTAATACGGGCAAAAATATCTGCTTTTAAGGCTGCTGTCTCGCTCGCACAATCTAAATTTTTTTGTGTCTTTGATCTTGTGATCTTGTGTCATTTTGATAAATGTATTCTGAGGGTTTGAATATAATAAAATTACGGAAAATTTAAATACATATTTGTTTCTCTATATACCTTGGTTTTAATAAAAACCGTTTTTTACAATTATTAATTTTAGTATCAAATTTTCTCAATCAAACCCAGGTACAGGATAAGAAAAATATGACTTGAATGGCGAGACAGCATGTCAGGTGTAAGAGCAACCTTAAATCGCTACCATAATAAAAAGGCGCATTTTTTTTGCTATAAGGATAAGATAAGAAAATCCTTTATTGTACAATAAAGAAAGCAAAGAGAGAGACTATGCCTAAATTTGTTGACCTCACTACAAATTGCAATTTTTTGTAGACAATATTTCAGATAGGTAAAAGAGAAAGAGATAGGTACACGAATATTTATATGTCAGGTTTCCTACTTCAGTCAATATACACATTCATATTAAAAATAAAAAAACGTAATTAAGTAAAATACATATACTTTTGTAATGTAAAATAGTATAGTATGAGGGAAAAGAAATCCATTAAAATATACAAAGCAAAGCAAGGGAGGAACTATGTTGAGGTGATACACCTCTTGTTGGTTATATTACGTTCAGTGAGCATAGTATCCCCAACGAGACGTCAAAGTCCACCCGTTATGAACGCGTTGATGAAGTCCAGCGACGAGAACTGATCTGGCCGTCTTCCATGACCAATCTTTTCATCGAACCTTTTTTATTTTATAATTACATTGAAGAATTTTAGTAAATAAATAATCTAATGGCTATGCTGTGCCTGCGAATCTTGCTGCGCCCTGGGCCGCATTTCATAAAACTACAATTCATCGTTTATTATGACAATTCGTTGAAAATTTCGTAGCCGAGTCTTCTTACTTGTTAATCTCAGGATTTATATATATATAGTCATAGTTACCCACGAATTTAACTTCTGTGATGCACACCCTAGGATGAAAACCAGATTTGGAAGATTCCTTACCTTTTGCGAAACCTCCCTGTCTCCCAGACTACGTGGCAACGTCGTTCACGCTGCTCTACATATGATCGGATAGTCTGAATATAACATCTCCATAAAATGGCGCAGCTACAAATAAAATGAATCTAGGTGAAGTTGAAGCTGGCGTGGAAACATACGACATGATTATCAGAAGCTGATCTCCGTCGCTCGTGGACTTGCTTTCTTAAGCTCGACAGAGACAGATGGTTCACGCGACAAAAATATCACACAAATAAGAAACCATTCTTTACAAGATTACACTACGAAATTACACAAAAAACCAGAAGTGGCGGCCCAGCAGGGTTCCCTCAACTTTGCAATCGATTTTTTCTCTTATAGAAAGTAACTGCGAAGATACATTGAAAAAACATTTTTTTCACGTGGGAGAGCTACAAATTAAATGTCTACCCTTATTTTTACTATAGCACCGTGTTTTTTTTTTAATTTCATGATTATAAATCAACGAGAGAAAAACCTACAACAACATACGAAGCCTTTTACTGTATCAAAAATATGACATCTTTTGATTCCATAGAAATGTAAATATTTTATACCATGAAGGGACTGTACGTTTTAGTATTTGAGATTAGATTTATACTACACTAAATTTCAACTAGATAGTCTTTTCTATTTCTGATAAAAAGACTATTGATAGACTGACGGACAATAAAGAAACCCTGTGTAAGAGTTTCGCTTTTCTTTTTAGGTACGGAATCCTAAACACTATACAACATCCTTCACATAAAAAACTCTGTTTTTGCAAGCCGAAAGACCCTCCCTAAATTTAACGGTTCTTTCAATAACACCGTGATAGTGCTACATAACTTTCACCCCCTGTTAGGCGAGGGATCAAAACTGTAATTAATGCTCAAATGGGGTCACTAAAAACAATTATGAGGGGCAAACGAAACATCAAGCTTTTCAGAAGGAAAATTGAAAACTGTTTACAACGCTTTGATTATCCCCTTGTTAACTGAAGGAACTTTGGTGTATTCTGATTAACTGGTACAAGTGGTGGGCGCTCTAATTTGCTCCACCGAGAGAATTCTCTCAATTGTGCAATTATACACCACTCTGGCTGATATTTGCATCTACTGCCTGAAAAACTATCGAAAGTATCTCCAACTAACAGTCCTTTTACCCTAATCGTTAAACAAATAATCTCTAACAACGCTAGGGCAAATTTGACATTACGTAAAAACATAGGCAATCTTTACGAATACTTTTTCATATTGCCTGACTGACGATATTTACTCACACGAAAATATAATTTTATGACTAGAAACCATGACGGCATAGCTCCAATCGAAAAAGCCTCGAAACGAGCAATTCAGCAGTAAACAATGACAACTGCGGCTTGGCAGGAAAACAACAATAGACAACTTGTACAAGGTTGCAGAGAGGACTATAAGACTGAAATATTGGGTTCTATATAAAACAGAATAAATAAGGACGTTTTAATGAATTTCTAACACAAAGTTGTAAGCAAACTATGTATACTGAACTAATTATTATTGCTTAGGTTTATTGAAATCCATTTTAATACAAATCGAGAGAGTAAAACATACGAATATAAAAACCATAGAAGTGTTTCTTTCTACAAAATTCACACTCAAAAAAACGGCCCCAGTCCTTCCGATTATTCTTTAACAATGAAATGAGTGCAAGATGTGCTGCAGAGTAAATCACTCTGAGATTGGTTCATTGTGTGCGCCATGAGTGACGTGAACGTTGATTGGGCGATAGTAAATGACCGCGTAACTGATGGTTGGTTTTATAAAAAAAACGTCAAAACGTATATACCCTGTCGAAATATCTAGTCTGTTTTTAATTCGATGCAAAAAAAATACTGACATGTGCCGGAGTCGCTAGGCATCACAACCTTTTGCATTTACATTTACACAATTACATTTTGATGACTTACCTACTCTATGTGGGCATCAATGCAAGTTCATTTTTTACAGGTCGTGTCAACGATGGCTAAAATAATAATATATCGTGCGATGTCTTGTTCTATACTAAATTCGACTGCAGTCGTGTGTGGACGCGGGTAGGTTGGGCATGTTGGGTATTTTGTTGAAAAATATCGCAGATATTAACGCCGTTGTCTGTGACGGCCATAAATCTAAGGTTCGAATGAAATCTATGCCAATAAAAATTCTGTTATCAAACCAATGTAAAGAGATCTTTTATTTATATAATTAACAAATGTGTTGCCAGTGATGACGTATGGATGTGAGACCTGGTCGCCGACTATGGGCCTCATAAGAAGGCTCAAGGTCGCCCAATGAGCAGTGGGGAGAGCTACTATGTTGGGAGTTTCACTGCGTGATCGAATCAGGATTGAGGAGATCCGCAGAAGAACTCGAGTTAATAATATGGCTCGAATTGCTCAGTTGAAGTGGCAGTGGGCGGGGCACATAGCTGGAGAACTGATGAGCGTTGCGGCAAGAAAGTTCTGACCTGGCGACCGCGCAGCGTGGGCAGACCTCCCCCCCCCCCCCCCCTAGATGTTCTGACGACCTGGTTAAGGTGGCGGGGAGTCGCTGGATACGGGCGCGGCGGCACAAGACCGGGAAGCTTGGAAAACCACGAGGGAGGCCTATGTCCTGCAGTGGGCGTCAAATGGCTGATGATGATGGTGAAAAAACGGCAAAAAAATCACACTTGTGGTTTGGGAGCCGCCCTAAAATATTTACTTTATTCTGTTTTTAGTATTCGTTGATATAGCGGCAACAGAAATACATCGTCTGTGAAAATTTCAACTGTCTAACTATCACGGTTCACGAGATACAGCCTGGTGACACACAGACGAACGGACGGACGACCGGACAGCGGAGTCTTAATAATGGAGTCTCTTACCCTTTGGCTACGGAACCCCAAAAAATGGATCATTTACCCAAAAAACCAGGATAAAACTTGATAAGTTTGTATCTTTAGCCATTAAAATATCTGAGATGGTTTTCAGAAACCTGTCAAATAGCCTATAGCAAAGAAATCGGCTAAATGTGAGATGCTCACTCAAATTGATTAAGTTTGTCTTTTCATCGCACGCAAATGCAATTGCTCCGCAGACCATCGAAATATAACTTCGTCATTCGTTTTGCGCAGTTCTCCGGCTTCGCAGTTCTCAGTTTTCCGGCTATTCTTAAGGACTTACCACATTACAATGGGCTGTCGACGTGCGGGCGTAATACAAACTAAAATGAACCTTAAATACTTACGAGGTTAGAGACTAGCGCAAAAAATATGTACAGCCGACGGGTACGACAAGGAAACGAGCTTTTTTTGCACTTCAATTGTATTCGTAAGTCTTTAGGGATTATTTTAGACTGCAATCGTGGCGCCCGCAGGTCGCCGGCTCGTTGTAGCGTTGATAGACCTTTGCAGCTTGATTGGGATAGTAATAATGAACCAAACAAGGAAGACTCTCCGCATTGCGGTGGGCGGCTGCGTATTGGAGCCAACATATTTTTCTGGATTTTTACAGAGTTGGTTGGATTACATGACATAGCAGCGTGGGGCAATTACAAATCGTCACAACCTACTAAGAGAAATGCTTATAGGTAAAAGAAACCAGCAATTGAGAATGCTGGACATTCATGTAAAACTTAACTAGGTAGAAAGAAGGTGGAAGATTGTTTAGATTAGATTAGAATAGATTAGAACACTTCCGCTTCACGATTGTTGAAGTGTCGTAAGTACATATTTTCAGAAATTATCGAATTAGCTACAATTTGCTTGTTCTTAGAATCTAATATTATTTAATACATTTAAGTGGAATGGGCAGTGTCCTAAATATTGACAATAATTACAAATGATACCTCATTTTAGGGGTATGGGGTGATCCATAAAGTGCGTCACAATAATTTTGTGATTTTTTGACCCCTCCCTCGTCCTTGTCACAGTGGGTCACATTTATGTTTGACCTTCTAATGTTCGTTTTACACGTGAACGAAAGTAGTGTTATTTTTGAACAGAAATCGCCCCAAGATATTGATGTCTCGGTATTCCGTAAAAACACAAATATAATATATTATATTCTATTGGCTTAGAAAAAGAAAAGAGCATTGCTCTTTCAACATAAAGAAGTAATTAATTCCTACCTACACTCCAAGTTACTGGAACAACGAAATTTCAAATTAAAGATACGTCGCACAAAAACCGAATTCGCTCACCGGTTTTGCACATTTACTTTCCCATTTATTTACAATAAATGTCTCCAACGCTGCTATATAAAACACGACTCAATTCGCGAAGCAAAATTAAAGTTTATAAGCCCAGATTGTGAAACTGAGGCTATCCTCAAAATAACACGATGAACGTAACCCTATCTATTATTATTCTTACTATTAAAATCTATACTTACCACAACGCTCACATGTCACTCCTATCACAATAATACATTACATTAATACATATAATTGCATTCTATATCGATATAAGTTATATTAGAATATAATATGTATTTATATTTTTAGTTTAACATTTTATTAAACAATAAATACAAAAAACACCCGCAGGTTTCTTCAGTCAAAATAATAACAAAAGATTAAAAAATATAATACATTAGACAGTAGAGCCCCCCAATTACGTTTGTTCCCACACAACAAACGTAATTTGAAAACTATCATAGTTAGTCTTTACAAGTTTACGAGTAATAGGCGACCAACTCTTAAAAAGACAACTTCAACAACAACAGACAGTTTCTCGTACACTAATACGCTGCTAATCTACTGTTAACAGCTGTCAATTGACCAAAGTTCATACAAAAAAAAACCACTGACAGCTGTTAACAGTAGATTAACAGCTTGTTAGTGTACGAGAAACCGGGGGTTAGTCCTATAAAGCAGATAAAAAACCCCTCTTTCTATTGACGGAACCCTACACTGCGCGACACGCACTTGGCCGGTTATTAAGTTCAATTCAAACTCATTTGTAAGTCGTTCAAGACAAACGCGCTATACCTATTTGGATAAACGTAAAGCAAGAACCTATTATCACCAAACTTTTCGTTTGTGTTTGCGAAATTAATTTTATTAATCTCGTGTCAAGAAGGGTAGGCAAGGCGGAGGGTGCTGTGAGATAAATTATTGATTATTTTGTTATGTTCTCTTTGTTCAACATTTTTTGTTCGCAATTTTTTATGGGCCTTTTCATACAACGTGCTCACCATACCAAAAGTTGCTCGGACGTACGGTTGACAATATATGAACCTTACTTAACATGCGTGCACTTTATTCAGTGTTTCGGGTCGAGCAGTTGCCGTTTGTACCTATGATATTTTATTTGTGAACTCTGTGATTTATTTAACAGTTACTAAGATAAGATAGTTTTATTAAACACAGCAATGTACTAGGAGAATTTTAAAAACAAAAGTAAGTATTTAACAGCATAGTTCAGGACCAAACTGTCTACCACTTTGTATTTTACCAAAAGTTATTTTCTTTGTTTCGAAGGAACTTCCTTGAACTTGCCCTATTTTTGCGAAAGTGCCATAAAATATCGCCAACTTTTCTTACACTTATAAGTCGTATTATGCATAGAACAAATAGTACGAAAAGAAGAAATTAGTGGACGGAACAAAAATGTATGTTTAATAATGAATTCAAGCGTCCCGCTCGTATCAAAGAGTCGGGGAGGATGATGGATAGCGCGTATCCCCGTTTTTAGGGCTCCGTAGTCAACAAGGAACCCTCATAGTTCCGCTATGTCCGTCCACTGTCTGTCTGTCTGTCCGCGGCTTAGCTCAGAGACGATTAATGCTAGTTTACGATGCTTTTGTTAATAAACTTCCAGATTTTGACAAAAATACGCGACATTCCCAATTCTAGGATTCCGTCGGGTGAGGATATTCATTGTACCGGTTACTTGACGCGTTCATACACTGCAATTAGAACTCAGCAGAATTATAGCTTGGGTTCCCGTGTAACATATAGGCTACATAACATCACTTTTAATTTAATTGGGGGGGGGGGGCTAAGAAAATTACCATATCCTGTGAGATCATTGGACAGTAAGACAATGATGGATACACTTAACCAGGTTATGAAGAACAAGTCAGTGTAAGCACTACCCGTCGGAAATATTTTTATCTGTCACCGTGGTTCGCCATATTGCAATGTGCCTAAATAATTCCGCCGGTTTCACGGTGTGTAAAATTGTATCTCTTTTTGTAAGTCTCTTAATTGTTTTACTAACAAGAATTATAAAAATACACTGCTAATGCAATGTGAGTAAAATTAGTACTGCACATATTTAAAGGTGATAAAAGAATGTAAAATAACAGAAAGTAAAAATTTTTTTTTGTTGATTCGTTTACATTTCAATAACTAATAATCAATATTTTTGAGTTTATATAAAACAATTGTTTTGCTAATTTAAATTTTTAAAAATTGCCAAAATATTTTCTAACGGTAACTTAACATGTTTTTTTTGTAATTTTTCCCGAGGGTACCTGGTAAACTAAAATTCTCTTCAAAAAGACGCCTCAGTCTACCGAGACGACGGGACTTGCAAAGTACCGAAACGTGGGAAAATTTTAAAATAAAAAAATAAACTAGTAAATATCCGTGCAAATTTAGTTTTTATAAAGCAATAGAAAGTTCAAAAGAGATCGGACAATGTAACATAATGTTCGTGCTAGCGATGTGGCCCTCTCGCCCTGACGAGCATTTGGAGAATGCAAAAAGGGGACATGCCATCGAGCCCACGACGGTGGAACTTCCGGGGGACGACTCTACTAAATACATGGCTGTTCAATAGAGTGATATTAGCAGGGTTATGTTAGTGACCAATTGTATTACCGTACGTCTTAACTCGGCACATCGCGCCATGCATTCTTCTTCGCGCTATTTACATTTTTAATTCACACGGGTATACATAGATAGATTAATCTAATATTATTTATTGTACTCCAGGAATTACAATACCATAATCTATAAATGACACTGCAATGGTGATACGTCTGGCATTCCGTCGGACTAAATTTATCAAAATTATACATTTTATTAACTAAATGTTAAAGTGTTATGATGTGCAAGCGAGACGGATGCCAGACGTAACAGTCGCCTTAAAATAGTGTCAAATAACAGCCATCGTCGTGCTAGTATCACTCTATTGAACATATAAGCGTTTAGTAGACTCTAGGCCCTGTTCGCGACTTTAGTGAGTTAGTCGTCGCAAAATTTAATCGGAATATTAGTAGCTAGGCCAGCCGTAACCTAACTTAGCAGAGTGTACGAATGTCAAGGTCGATGTGCTGTCCACTGAACATTCGTGAATAGTAGTAGCAATATTATTTTGACAAAGAATTTGAAAAGGTTGTGAGGAATCCTCAGTGTCGGAGATGCTTATAACATTTACGTAAACGATGATACCAATCTTTCGTGAGCTTAGAAGGCCTGGAAACCTAAGATACATCTCTTCATGTAGTTTAGGCTCTACTCTTTAAACGAATAGTACATCGCAATTGCAGTCATTTACTCAGTGTTGTTCTTATATTTCAGTGTTATTCGTGAACAGAAAAAAGAAACGTTTCGTAAAGTCATAGTAAAGGGAGGAAAGAAAATGTTCTTGATCGCTCAAGTCTTTAAATATTAATTTTTAGCATATAAGTATTTTTGATCTTCGATATCTGAGTGCAAAAGCCGTTTTTATCCGCTAGATGATAATGTAAATTGAATTTAGAACATCGAGTGCACTAATTTTGTAAATTCAAAACATCATTAAACCTGTTTACTTCTACCTCCGTGGTGCCGAATTTATTATACTACTTTTTTTAATTTGTTATAAACTCAGACTCGGAACCTCCTTTGTGTTTTTTGCATTATTTCCTCGCTGAGGTGGGATGAAAAGTTACGTGTTGCACTCGAGTGCAAAGATTTTTCACCTCGTGCTCTTTTGATTCCCTCGCAACCGCTCAGGATTCTAATTTTTGAATCCTTCGCTTGCTCTGTCATCAAAATTGAGCACGCGGTTAAAATGCAACTTTGCACTCTTGTATAACAATAGTAGATTGTTAACCGAGGGCTGAAAGGCACTCATTCCTGACGAGATGTTTTGGCGCTCGAACGAAGTGAGAGCGCCAATAGTTCGAGGCAGAAATGGGTGCTATCACCCGAGTAAAACACTCTACTTTTCATTACGAATACGAGGAAAGTAAACACAAGCCAGTTAAAATCAAAAACAAGTTTAAAATATAAAACTTAAGGAAATCACGCCGAAACAGACGGATGGTCTAGCTCGCGGCGAGATAGCTCGCGCGCCAACTTGTGCTAGCCGTACATCACAATGGGCATTGTTCAGGGACGCATCGATTGTTGTAAAGTGAAAACCATTTCGAGGAATAAGGATAGTGATTACTTGTAGGGGTTTAAATAAGTGAAATAAAGACGGATTATTAATATTTATCGCAAAAAATCTATAACCTTCATTTGTCCTTCAATTACGTCATGGTTGGCTCTAATGCGGTAGTTCCATTGCCTTCAAATATAAAAAAAATGCATTCGTTCGTTCGACAACTGTCAAGTCTCAAATTCTTAGATACAGTGAAGATAACCTCAATTCTCAACAAATATCCAATTAATTTGAATAAGTATTACGAACGAGACGCTAGCTTGGTATTTACGTGAAAAGATCAATTTAATTCAATTTTTGGTTATTGGCTATATGATTAGAAAAGAAAATATTGATAAGTAGTTCACAATGACTGATAGTTTGTTTGTCATTGTCAAACGTCAACGTATTTTTATGTTTAAAAAGCACAAAAAATGGCAAAGGAACCTACATAATTATGCCAGTCGTGACGTCATACTTACTAAGCTATTAGAAATTTTAAATAATTAATTAATGAATAATGGCATCGAAAATTAAGAAAATATTTAAATTAGTTTCTTATATTAGTCTATATTTTCGATTTCTAGAATAAAAAATAGGGGTGAACAATGCCCATTCGCAAGATGGCGCGCGACCGCGAAAGACGGCCATTTTGAATTTGCGTATTTGGTGGTTTTATCTGTGTCTTAAACAATATTTTAATTTATTTCGCAAATCACATCTCGCCTTGAAAGTGACTAATAAATACATAAAGTACATTATATTAATTATAAACATCAAAAAGAATTTAAATGTCAACAAAACTAATAAATGAAGAATTAATCGTTTTATGGCTGTATGGCTAGGTTACTACCATTGCGTTGTTCAATATAAACTACGATTTTTAATACTTTTCTGCCTTAGAGCAGGCATGTACCACTTTCAGCACGGTGCCTGGATGAACAATGACCCCCTTTCAGAGTATGAGTAATGAAAATATTTATTATCCGTTCAGTGTCATTTCTATATTTCATCATCGCATATTCCGTTTTACTCTTTGATCTTTCATCGTCTAGTTGAAATTATATTTTTGTAATATTTTGCTCGTTTTCTTTTCTTTTATCCTACAGCCGTAGGATTGGCGGAAGCGATTATTCTGTTTTCCTCTAAAACGCTTGCAACTGCAGACAATCCAATTAGCACCGCTGCTCTTTCAAAAGATATAATAAATTATATTTTTGATGTTTCAGAATAAATATTCGTAAAAAATAGGTACCTATATAATAAGGATCTCATATCAAGAACACGACGGAATACAAATAATTGTCTTTTTCATTTCGATTATTTTGTTACGTCGGTGCTACTTTTCTTACAGGAATGAATTGATATCGCAGTAAGGTCGATAATACTATGCATGTCATTCATTCACTCTAGTAGACGTAGCCTTAGCAAATAAAAAAAACTGGGTGTTTCTTAAGTTAAAAACGTTACAAGCATCGAAGTAACTAGTTGACAATAGTAGATTGTACAACAAGTGCATAAAACGCACCATTTTACTCGAGACGTTTATCCATCCGAGCGAGCTTGCGAGCGAGGATAGATATAAAGTCGAGTGTAAAATGGGTTTTATGGACGAGTTGTACACTCTACTTTTCACTTCGATTGCGAGGAAATGAAACAGCAACATGTAAAAATAATTATGGTTCCCGCCAATTAACTTTTTTTTCTTTTTTTTTTCTGTAGGGACGTGACACCTGACTTAAGGTCGTTACATACTGCTCAGTTATAAAAACATTTTCTTTTTATAACTATGATAAGTTGTTGTTATGGCTTAAATACTATACTGATCTACTAAATTGAAAAATAAACAAATATAAAAAATAATAAATGAGACGAAATACAAATTATAAGTTTATTTCATGAAGTTTTATTGTGTACTTTGGCTGTTGGTATCTTTGCCTTGGTCTTAGAATACGAACGAAACGAAATAAAATAAAGAGGTTGTTGTATGAAGTTAAAGATGTTCGTGTGGCTGTTGCAGCGATTGCCTTGGTCTTCGACGAAGATTTTACTTTATGCTCTAGAGCATAAAAAGCGACTTTATGTCGCCTACGCACGACATAAAGACGAACTTTTAGAGCATGAGAAGTGAAAAATAATTAATATTTCATTTAATACTTAATCTTGGTCTTGACAAGCAGTTTATTGAGTGAGCCGTTTGAACGTATTTTTGATTAGAATGGTAGGAGAAAAAACACGTACATAAGTCTCAAACTTAATTTCCTTTGTTGTGCGGAAACGTATTAACATAATTATTTTTAATCTAACCACGACTAACACTTTTCACTTCTCCATAAGCACTTTTGATGAGAATGGTAGGAAAAAAATCACATAAGTGTCGAACTTAATTTCCTTTATTGTACGAAAAGGAATTAATTATTTTTAATCTAACGACTAACACTTTTCGCTTTTCTCTAACTCGTAAACATACCGCTAATAGACATCATTAAAATAAAATAAAGCAAATGTCAATCAAGTCGTTTACTCGTCCTAGTTAATTCATTAGTTAATTTAAGAAATATCAACTTGCCTTTTTCCATTTCTTGACATTAAATAGTGTTAAAAAATATAGGTACATGTTTACACCCAGGAAGAAGCTGAATACAATGAAATAGATCTAAATTTATGTTCTAAAGGTGGATATTTAACTAATTATCCACTTGCTATAAGCAAATGTCGAAATGTGATATTCTTAACTCCAGTTGTTGGCGGCAAACCTGACATATTGTGCATTACCCATGCTTATTATCGTGTGGGGTTAGTCATTTGCTCGTGTCGTGACATCACGTGATCGATATTATGAGCCACCGAGCGACGCGGCCGTTAAACCTATTGCTCGCTATCGGAGTCTATTTGGCAGCCAGACCGGCGCCAGTTTGCGAACTTTCCCACTTAACTCCATCATAAACTAAGTTTGTCGCTTTTTTGCGATCCCGCCATCACATTAACGGGAGAGAGCGGCCAGCCAATTAACGCGTACAGCTTGATATACATATTTTAATCAAGCACAAAATGTAGCAAAACACTTACATTAAATGCGGGCCAAGTGCTTGTCTTGCCACGCCCAGTGTAGGGTTCCGTAAATTGATATTAGAATTTCATTTTACCTACATTAGCTATCTGCTTTACAGAAATAACAACGTCATCAAAGCTATTTTCAATGGAATTTGTATGAAGTTTTCCTAATATAAGTTGGTCGACTTAATTTTCTTTTAAACTTTATTATATGTGCTATACTGTGCTGAATTTCGCACGTTCTTACAATCAACCGTTTAGCCTGGGGGGACGCCCCTACTGTAACAATGCGCTTTAAAGCTTAATGTTTCGCAATGGGACCCCAAATGGAAAAATGGTTTTCTTACACTCGCAATATTTTTTAACAACCAATTCAAGGATATCCCACTTTATTGTGTATGGGAAGAAATAAAAATTGCATCTTTAATTTAGGAATAGGAGAGGTACCCTAAAAAAAATTATATTTTGTCCTACCGTTTTACCGGCGTGACTAATACGTATATCTATACAAAATTTCAACTTTCTCGTACTTGTCTTTGTGCTAAAACGGACAGACAGACAGATGGACATAGCGAAACTATAAGGGGACTACGGAACCCTAAAAGCGGCGCAGCTGCCTAGATGTCGATTGTGCTAGCGCAAATGCGTTTTCCCTCTGGCGCTCGTGATTGAGTAAGTGTTTACACGCGTGAGAGACTCAAAATCAGATGTTTGCTAGCCCATTCGAATGCAAATCCCTACCCGAATCAAAGTGAATTTGCACTGCCTTTAAGGAGGTGACACGGTCGCATCGCACATCGGCTGCCCGCCTCGTAGTTGCCTGACACATCGACAGCCCACGGTCGACACTGGGACGTGTTGCGGTGCTTATCCCAAATGGATTCAAAGCTTAATTCGAACGCGAATATTGGGTACAGTGTCGAGTCTCGATCAACACGTTGCAGTGCCATTTAGGGCTCTGCGTAGAAGAGACACTACGAACACGTCTAAATAATTACCGTACTGATAGATTCCAAAATCTTTGCTTAGAGACTACACTTACCTCGCCCTTTGTGAAAAGAGATTTCCGGTATCATTCTGTTTCTGAATTAAGAATTAAGTAGATACTGAGGTATCTGTATTTCTCGTTGTTTTGTGTCAAATCTGAAAGACAGAAAGATTTATTTGTTTATTTTTTGTTTAATTAAGTTTACGTAAAAACCTATTTAGAAGTTAAAAATTCCACCTATGCCGGGACTTGAACCCGCGACCTCTGGCTAACTGTGCCAGCACTCTTCCAACTCAGCTAATGGGTAAGTGCAGGCATCAGCGAAATTTCGAGCCTCTTTACAAACTTTCTCTGTATTACGTACAGGCAGCGACATCTGGCCGAAGCAATTTACATCACTTGCAGCCCCGAGTAACCCACTTTGCAGTTAGGTTTTTACATCGGAATGACATCGCTGTACCTACTTGATTATGATGTAAATTGCTTCGGCCAGATGTCGCTGCCTGTACGTAATACAGAGAAAGTTTGTAAAGAGGCTCGAAATTTCGCTGATGCCTGCACTTACCCATTAGCTCAGTTGGGAGAGTGCTGGCACGGTTAGCCAGAGGGCGCGGGTTCAAGTCCCAGCATGGGTGGAATTTTTAGCCTCTAAATAAGTTTTAAAATTGTCTTCAGCAAGGGTTAATGCTGCAACAACAAGAATATAATAAGTTTACGTAATTTAGGTATTTACAGGTTAAATGGTTACTTACCCTATTTAGAAGATACTTCAGTAATTGCTTTTAAACTTAGAAACCGGCGGTAAGTATGTAATGCGAACGTCGTGTGTAATGTGTCAGAAGGAAGGCAGCGCAAATCTTTTGTCTAACTCATTCTGCCCTAAAAAGCCGTTTCAAAAGAGGTTTTGTTCGTTGACCTCTTCACCTGCTCTCCTAGCTCGAGGCCTGTCTCAGAGACAAAAGCCTTCTACTCGACGAAACGCTCTAGTTAGCCGCCATTTCTCAGGTTTGTTGGTTGATGACGGCGGTTGGTTGGCGGCGTGGCGAAAATTCGGAATCTTAAAACATGTGGTTCGCCACGTTCGACATAACGCTACATAAATACATATGTATATGTAATTTTACACCAATATTATATTATACTCAGCTGTATCCTATTATATCCAGTTCAGTTCAGTTTATAAAGTTCTTTGTTTAGTTGAGTAACAGTATGTTTTTGCTAGTTTAGCCTAGGATATTATGTACACTGGGTACATAATATCCTAGGCTAACTAGCATTAAACTTATTGTTTGGCAGGCTTATTACATAGCCTATTAAAACTTATAAAGTTAACAAAATAGATAATTGTTATAATACTAATTTAAACTAACATTACGTATGATAACATTCAATTATATATACGTTTTGTGTTAACATACATTTTTGACAGACTCGGTTGAGTTGAGAATAGCCCGAGAAGAAGGCGCATAGCAAGAGACTACTTACTTACTCGTAGCAGCCGGTGGTGCTCAAGAGATATCAACTAAATGACTCGTCAAGAAATAGTCAAGAAATGAATACCTAAAATATTGGGGAACCTGCGTAAATATTCCGGAACATTCATCAAAACTACTTAGTAATTAATTAAGTATTTAAGTAATTTATTGGCTATAACTTACAGAGACATATTAGATTTTAAAAGTTACATATTAAGTTAAACACTGACGTAAGTCCCTGACTCCTAAACTATGGGAACCTGTATCTTAGGAGTCAGTTTCTTTCTTTTTACATGTAGCACTTAATTAAGTAAAGTTGTTTTACTTTACTCCCTGGTAAAGAAAATGTAATGAAGTATTCAAAAAAATTATAAATTATAATACATCACTCTTAAGGTAAAAAAGGAGTCATCATCATCATCATTCAGCCACAAGAAGTTCACTGCTGGACATAGGCCTCCTCCATGGATTTCCAAAAAGACCGGTTGGAAGCGGCCTGCATCCAGCGTCTTCCTGCCACTTGGATGAGGTCATCTGTCTGTCTTGTGGCTGGTCGTCCTACGCTGCGCTTGCCGATATGTGGTCTCCATTCGAGAACTTTTCGGCCGCATCGGCCATCAGTTCTGCGTGCTATGTGCCCCGCCCACTGCCACTTCAACTTACTAATCCGCTGGGCTATGTCGACGACTTTCGTTCGTCTACGGAACTCATAATTTCTGATTCGATCTCGTAGAGAAATTCCGAGCATAGCCCTTTCCATAGCTCGTAAAAAAAGGAGTAATAAAATTAAAAAAAAAATAACTGACTACACAGTTTGTGTGTGTGTGTGTGTGTGTGTGTGTGTGTGTGTGTGTGTGTGTGTGTGTGCGTGTGTGTGTGTGTGTGTTTGTGTTTGTGTGTGTGTGCGTGTGTGTTTGAGTATGTATGTATGTGATTGTCGAGTGCTCGTGAGGTAAGCCCGTTTTACAAGTACGCATGTTAAATTGCAGTGGACATTGTATTTTACCATACCATTCGTTTATGTGAAGTGTTTTTTCCTATTTATCTATGGGGAGGAAGAGTGACGAGCCTGGACAAGGTCCGAAATTACAACACAAGAGGATCATTTAAGGTGGCCCCAGTAGTGGAGAAGGTCAAGGAAAGTCGCTTTCGTTAGTTTAGCCACATCATAAGACGCGAGGATGACCGCGATGTTAAGAAAGTCCTAAATATACCAGATCGGCCCACAGGAAGAGTCACTAGCAAATGGTGACGTCGTAGTTTACATCCAATTGGTATAAGGCATTTTCTACCAATAGCCTAGAATTACTTTTCGACAGATTGAAATGAAAAGTTTTAGTCGTACCGAAAAATCTTCACCAAGATCCTTTTAATTTTGACGTGAGATCATAATATTGTGCCTCTCAATGAAATCTATTTTTATTTTCTTAAGGTTCTTATACCCATTGCACTGTATAGCCCACAGAACAAGTTCTGTGGTACAGCCCTACCTACTTCTTGGAATATTTTCTATTATTATTATTATTTTAGTTATTGGTGGCTATCACGGAATCATATCATATAGGCTTTGATGTATAAGTTTAAGATGATTTGAGAAAAGATGGTCAGGGAGTTTTTTTTTCCGCTGCCTTTTTCTCCACTACAAATACGGCCCGAAGGCAGCGGCTAACATAGTAACATAATGTAAATTCTTTACGTTGAAATAAATTATTGATTTCTTATTTCTGATTATTTTATAGTCCCCGATCTTCATGTACGTGCATTCTGTAGAATGATCCGTTAAATTAAACATTGAACATTAAAAAATGGGATTCAGCTATAGGCTTACAAAACAACGTTTACAATGTAGGTAAGCACCCCAGTCAAATAGTGAACAAACATAGTTCTCACCACCGCAACCTCGCAAACCTTGCCGCTCTGTGGTCGGTGGAAACGTTAAGGCCAAATCAGACTTAATTTAATCAGAATTTAATTTTACTGAAAATTAAACTTGTAGTACGAAATGATAACACTAATAACTACCACGCAAAATAACATAATCACTTGTCTTGGTCGTACTCTAAGATATCCTGTGCTAGGGTAACCATGGCATCACTAGCATGGAAATACACCTAAACTGAGGCCATTTATATAAATCAAGTAATTGGACTCGAACCCACGACTTCTGTTTTGGTAGCCAAACGTGTTAACCGCTAGACCAACGAGGCAGTCAAAATATAACAGCTACATGTGGAGATCTTATACATGGAGAGCATAATATAGTATAAAATTGGTTCAACCGACTTCAAAAAAGGTTCTCCATCCGTATGTCCCCCGATTACACGAAGACGCGTGGACCGATTTGGAAAATTCCTTTTTTGTTTGAAAGGGTACCCTCTCCACAGGTGGGCCCATAGTCATCAAGTCAGGATCTGATGATGGGATCCTGGAGAAATCGAGGTTCGAATAGTGGAGGCCGGTTTTGTTTATGAAGACAATTTGACACTTAAATTTATAAATTTGCAATTAACCCTTCTTTATCAAAAATTAAGTTTAAGAAAAGAAATGCATTTAAATTTGTTTGCGCCTACCAAAAAGTATGCAAACTCCTTGCTGCTTCAAACTTATTCTTTTTATATAGATCGTCTTTTGTTTTGTTTTCTTGTGAAAATATTTGTGCAAGCAACATGTAATTGTACAATAATTTATTAAAACTATTGTTTCTATCCAAAAGTCGTCGTATTTTTGCTGCGAGGATTTACAGAAGAGATAAATCTCTTCAAAATTCATTCCGTAATTTTATTATCGAGCAACCACAGCTTACACAGTTAAGAATAAAAAATATATAAAAAAGGTATCACAAGAAAAATATTCACTTTTTTACTCTATCTATAATAATATATTGCATGGAATCAGGCGTTACTTTGCGGAAATCCATATTAGCATTAAAATGTGAAAATTACTTTGCTAAATTCCGCCAAAATCCCACAAGCACCATGCGGTTAGTTTGCTTGAAAGAGTCGGAGGGAGGGCGGTGCATTAAAACTAACCGCACGGTGCTTATGGGATTTTGGCGCAATTTAGCAAAGTAATTTTCACATTTTAATGCTACTATCTATAATCATAATAATAACTACAAAAAATGTTACATTGTCCAAGCTAACCAGCATGGCGGACGTAACAGTTATCCAAAAACCAAAGGCTGACTGGTAGAAAATGCTTTTAAGCATTAAGTACAACTTTGTACCAAACATGTGTTTTGTGCGATAAATATTTTTTTAATAATAATAATAATAGTAACAGTAGGCTAGGCCCTATCATCATCATCATCATCATCATCAGCCTATGATTGTCCACTGCTGGACGTAGGCCTCTCCTATTGCACGCCACTGAGCACGGTCCTCGGCTAGGCCCTATATCCCTGATGAATGGCGATGGGACATAAGTAAGTAATAAGCAATCTATCTTCGATTGAACGTTGATTCGAGTGCACTGTCTGAGCACGCCTTTAATGATCACAGAAAGCGTGCCTTTTGTATATGTACTTACTTACTTCCTGAACGTGTGAAAATACAAAATAATGCCAGTAGCGGCAGGAGCTCCGTAACCATTAAATTGCAGCTTTACGAGAACAGCTGCCGCACAGTTTTTAGTGTTCCGTGCGTAAAAAAAAACCGACCGAGTGCGTGTCCGGCCATGCGCAGTATATAGTTCCGTAAAAAGAGGAGGTTTTACGGATCTGCTTTACAGAACTAACAACTTTATCAGCGTAAATTTCAATGGATTTTGTACGAAGAACCAAGAAAGTAGGATTCATGCAGCAGAAATGAGGTCCTTGAGAAGTATGTCTGGTGTTACTTTGAAGGACAGGATACGCAATAGTGTGATTAGAGAACGTTGTGGACTGAAAGAGGATGTAGTGACTAGAATTGTGAATGGAACGTTGCGTTGGTTTGGACATGTGGAGAGGATGAAGGAAGAAAGATTGACAAAACAAATATATCGAGCGAATGTGGGTGGAAGAGCCGGTAAGGGACGACCCAGACGGATATACTTCGACCAAATAGGGGATGTATTAGCAAAGGGCAAGATAAAAAGTACCCGAAACCGGCGTGCGTGCATGCAACGACTAATGAATGTTGAGGAAGCGAAAGTGATCTGTCAGGATCGTAGCAAGTGGCAGTCCTTGGTCTCTGCGTAACACTGTGGGATACAGGCGTGAGTTTATGTTATGTTATGTATTTTATTTTATTTTTATTTTGTTTATTCTTTATATAAGTTGGTCGCCTATTACTCGTTATCTTGATGAGCCTACTTAGCCGTGATAGTTTTCCTTTTAAATTTATTATATGTGCTACTAACCTGAATGTTCTACAATCAACCATTTAGCCAGTACATATTAAATATGTACTGGCTAAACGGTTGATTGTAGAACATTCAGGGTAGTATTTTATTAACTGCATAGTTAAGTTTGTAATCGTTTGTTCAGAACCCTAAGGGCACGAGTGCTGCACGCATTTGTACAGTTTTTCAACTGCCCACGTCTGCATTGTTCTAAATTAAGTATTGTTGAAACACCGACCTTAACTCATTTCGGGTTGGTCCAATTTTCCGTATCGCTCAACTACTAAAGTCCGGCAGAAAAATATGTAACTAAATAATTTTTGTTATTTTCCTTTGGTTTTCTCTTAGCTTGGAAATGGTTTGTGTATGACGTAGGCTTTTTTGGCTTAGATCAATAACATGAGCATCTTGATCAGAGCCTGATACATATAAGTGACAATCCGACCTATTTGTATAAAATTTACTACGACTTATTGGTCGGATTGTTAAGGAAATCCATTTACACAGTTTTACATCTGCTTGATAACGATATTCAAGTAAAGATTAGACTTATTTGTCAATTATAGCCAAAAAATAACAAAAAACCCGACTGCTGAGCATTAACTACTAAGCAGGCGGGACCGCGGCACCAACCAAGGTACTATGAATCAGTTAATTTTTTATTATATCATTTATCTGAATCGGGTAACAGGGCCGATATAATATATACCTTAGCTTACCTAATTATAAACGCAGTTAAATACGGTCATCATCGGCCATTTAACGCCCACTGCAGGACATAGGCCTCCTTCGCGGTTTTCATAACCATGAGGGGTTTTGCCATAATCGCCACGCTTGGCAGGCGGGTTGGCGATCGCAGTATGCGGTTGGAATCTCAGGAAGACGCTGCTGCCCGTCTCCTGGTAATTTATTTCCTTAGTCGCCTTCTACGACATCCACGGAAGGAAATGGAGTGACGCTATTCTTAATCCGGTGCCACAAGCTAAGCACGAGATTACAACCGCATACTGCGATCGCCAACCCGGCTGCCAAGCGTGGCGATTATGGCAAAACCCCTCATGGTTATGAAAACTGCGAAGGAGGCCTATGTCCTGCAGTGGGCGTCAAATGGCTGATGATGATGATGATGACCTGTCCTGGACAAGGACATCGCGCACTATATAGGTGTACGTCATCGCTTTGTCCAGGCGGGAGTTATACTCTGGGCCCTTATTAGGAAGCTGCGACATTATCGGAAGGGTCGTCAACGTCGTGCATCACAATACCACATTTTATATATATTTATTCTATTATGGATTTGCTATCCATAATCGAATAAATAAATAGTTAGTTTCAAAGTATTTGTGAGAAAAAAGTGCGATATTATATAAAAAATAGTACGTATTTGTACTTATAGACGATAGGACATCAACCTTAATTGCAAAAGCTTTGTTGAAAACTCACCGTAACGCATGCTGTTGGCTGTAGTTACTTGTTCCCGATACAATTTCGCAAAATTCTCAGTTTATTATTGACCTATAGTTTTAAAACTAATAACATAGCTATTAAATTCCATTCCCTCTTAATGTTACTCGTATCGTACCTATCCAGATTTATTTCAAGTAGTATCTACAAATAATTGGCGATTTATTCGCATTAATTACTTCCAAAAAGAATCGCACAGGTCACAAGATTGAATAAAAAAAATTCAGTAGACCGTATCCGCGTGAGAGAAGAAGTATTTTAAATCATAAATATGTAAGTAGTAAGAGAGCGAAATTTTCTAAAAATCCATTTTGCCGTTTACCAGAGTTCTTATTGAACATCCAAACTTTCTGTTTATAATATGTGACGCGGGCAGTTTAAAGCAACGTACGAAACCATTAAAGAAATTGTGAAATAAATATGAGGCCGAAATGTAAATATATCACATACATTTTAATGCAAATGGAGTCTCATTTTTATGTCGATGCAGATTATGATTAATATAAACATTCTAATTTTGCAACAAGCAACGTTCACTTAGCATTGATCGTTCGACTTAAGTGGAGACCTTGTCTGAAGGGAAAACCACAAGTTTTCAAAGATCATGCACGTCACGGAGAGAGTGTAGCAATATATACTTCGTGTCAGATTCACTTTCATTAACTGAAGGCTCCCCTTTTTCATTATTGGTAACTTCAACGGGTTACATAGATCGTTATGGCGTTATGTTATGAGTCACACGGACAGACAGTCAAACGTCGCAGGCTTAATCGTAAGAATAAATTTGGAGTTTCTTTGTTTGCTTCTTCTCCAAATAATCTATTAATTCTGAAACTGAAAACTTTGATGTTCATTAGGTAAACATTTTATTTTATGAAGAACTTTTTTATAATTTAATATAGTCTTTTTGGCACCTTTTGGTTACGGAACCCTAAAAACTAAGCTACAAGGCGTCTGTCAGGAAATATTTTGCCGTGTTAACTTGGGTCGGTGTCATCACGCCTGTCGCGCACTTTGTCGGAACTTCGGAAAATTGTAAAATGGAAAAGCAAACGAGTAAATATCCGTCCAAATTCAGTTTTATTATGTAAATTTTGTTACTTTGCTTAAGAGGCTGATGCACCAGCTTCAGTTGGTGTGGATACGAATGGAAGAAAAGAAAGACGAGGCGCTCTACTGAAATTTAGTGAAAAAGAAGAAGCTAGCAGATCAATTCAACATAACATGAAGAATAGTTTCCATTTATTTTGTTGGTATATTATAATTACTTACTCCTCCAGGATACAGACGTGAGTTTACGCTATATTTATGCAAGTAAATAACTTAGATATGAATTGCTATTGCATTTTCTATGGAAGGATTTCGATTAAAATGGGTTTCGCAGAGAACGATGTTTTATGTTTTTTGGGACACATTCTCAAGAATAACATTTATATGTGTTTATTACGACATTCTAACTCGATTTTTCTAAAAAAATCTTTAAGCATGAATCCTTCTATCTGCTATCTAGATGCTCTAATCTCTAACTTTGTGTTTACGATGTTAGAGTAAATACGAATACAAGTGCAAAAAGTCCGTTCCCGTAACGTGCCCGTCGGCTGCACTTGGCCAAGCTTTTTTATACACCTTCAATGTCTCTCTCTCTTTATAATAGGGTAACTAGATTCTTAATTCACAATTTATCACATTTCTAGCGGTTGCCCTCGACTTCATTCGCATTAAAATTCTGGTGTGAGATTTTCTGGGAAAAATAATCTACCTCCGTGCAAAATTTCATCGAGATCCGTTCAGTCGTTCTGACGTGAACGAGTAACAAAAAATCATCCATAACACTATAATAAGATTAACAAACACGCTGCCGCCGGTCGCGGCACAAGAAAAATTATCTTTACATAGTTCAGTTAACGTAAATATATTAAATAAAACCCTTAGGCGATTTAGGACAAGTCGGTTTAGTTCCTGTACCTGGCTGTAACGGCAACTTGCCAACACTTTACCCCGGCACTTTGCCAATTCCGAATGGCAACTCTTGCAGACTTTGTGAAGGCCTCGGAAAAGACCCGACGTGTTATATAAAGTTCACGTCTCCGCCCCGTCTTCTCTGTATAGGCTATGCCCCATCGCTTCAGTACATTTTGTATGATATTGAATTGAAAGGACGCCGCAACTTTCCGGATTTTGAATGCTAGCACGTGTTTATAGCTTGATTTTCTAGCAATGGCCACGGCATTGTATCAACTGATGCGATTGTATCGCACGAATTCACAAACCCATATAATCAGATCTTCGTTTTGTATTTGGACGTGGGTGACGACGTCGGTGTACAGATGACGGCACATCAACTTTTACATATTGGTCGCCCTTAACGGAGTTGAGTAGAGTACACGGATGTAAAGGTTGATGTGCTGATGACTACTGTACGTAGGAGGACACCACTCTTTCGCGCAGGCCAGAAAAATTACAGCTTAGCAATGTTGGTGGAATAGGAAGAGTGTAAAAAAGACAGAAACCATATTTGGAGTTGCTATTACGAAAATACCTATGCAATCTGTTGAGGATCCCAACACACCTGACGAAATTCACAAACGAATTGTGAATCTGTGGGTACTACTCAATGCTACTCGCTATTGTTTAAGTAAAACGTCCCCAAGCAACCGACTTCAGCACCGATTAACTGTCTAAGTTGCAAGCAAAGAGCTGATGCAATTCGTCTAACAAAACGTCTGAGTGGTCACGTTACGTCCGCCATAGGAAGGTGCTGTCACTTGGCGATGTATACATCATCTAATAGCATTGCCTTGTGTTGTGGCAGTTGTTTACCATGTCCTCTAACTAGGGCATAATAGCGACACGTCATGAATAGTGCTTAAAGACAATGTGTGAGAGGAGCATTGGTATTTGTGTGTGCGATTATCTTTCTTCAAGTGATTTTCAATTTGCAGCGCGTGACGCCATACCCAAACGCATAGTTAGTTAAGTCTGTATAATGCTCTTACCTAAAGCATTGTTTCATTGTTACGAATGTTGCATCTCAATAAATCATTGCAAAAAAATACTCGTAAAAATGACACTTTGAGTACCCGATAGACAAAACGTCAAGTTGGTTTTTTTCCCTCCCAAAAGTATAGATATCAAAACCATAGAAGTATTTCTCCGTACAACATTCTCACTCAAAAAGGGCCCGGTCTCATTACTCTTTACCAATGAAAGGAGCGCAAGATATACTAAAGAGTAAATTACTCCGTGATTGGTTCATTCTGTGCTCCATACGTGACGTCGTGAACGTTCATTGGGCGATAGTAAGTGACAGCGTAGGTAACTGATGATTGGTTGCATACAAAAACGTCAAACCATTCATGTAACCCGTTGAACCGTATCTATGTACGTCGCAAGATGGCGGTCTGACGATGGCATGTGCGTAGATATTTTGCCGGTTAATAACACAATTGAAAAGCTTCACCCGCCTTCCCACAACTGAACGCGGGGTCATTTCTTAGAGCTAGTAAGACATCTATGTTTTTAACTATCACTGATACATATACAAGAAACACTTGATGGGTCTAATCGCGATTCATCGTAAGTTCCGTGGATGCGGATGGCAGGGGACCGTGAGAGATGGTGTACAGAAGAAGGTATACGGAGTGGACAGCGGTAGGCTGATAATGATGATAGATTTACGTTTTTTGCCTACTTTGAGTAACGGCTTAGCCTCGCAATTCAGCGGGGCAATAATGTCAGCCTCCTGGGCACCTTACCGGCCGACTGCAGCAATGTGGCTTCCATTTTTTATCTCAATTTCTAGTTATATTTATTAATTTGACTATTTTAATTCTAGCTACCTTAAAACTCCATGTATTAAGCTATTAAGGGCCGATTTTACCAACCTTAGATAAAAGTTATCCATCGAATTAAGTATTACACATCAAAAAATAAAAAAATGTCATTGCCTTTCGTTTGGTATGACAGATGACATTTTAGATGACATTTTATTTTTGTTGTGTAATACTTTATTCGATGGATAAGTTATATCTGAGGTTGGTAAAATCGGCCCTTAGGGTTTTTAAATATAAACTGTTTTCCAAAGACGTCTTCTAACAATACGGGTATAACAATATCTTTACAACCCACTGGCACTGGCTCTTAATATCTAATATATAAAAATCTCGTGTCAGTGTTTCTTATCGCACTCCTCCGAAACGGCTTCACCGATTTTTATGACATTTTTTGTGTCTATTTGGTAGGTCTGAGAATAGGTCTTAGGCTAGTTAATGTGGCTAAAGAACGTTTGCCAAGTCAGCTAGTATTCATATACATAGATAGAGTACTAGTGGAAAGTAGCGTAAATTGTGTGGGCTTGCGGCAACAAATCCGTTTACCCAGCACTAATCAAGCCGATAGGTCCAATAATAATATTAGTGCGGACTCTCTGCGCGAAGAGTTGGTACGGGAAAATTGCTTTTCGCAATCGTTTTTTTAACCAGTCATCATCATCATCATGATTCAGCCACAAGAAGTCCACTGCTGGACATAGGCCTCCTCCATGGATTTCCAAAAAGACCAGTTGAAAGCGGCTTGCATCCAGCGTCTTCCTGCCATTTGGATGAGGTCATCTGTCCATCTTGTGGCTGGTCGTCCTACGCTGCGCTTGCCGATATGTGTTTTAACCAGTAATTATAAAATAATCGTCTTTTTGTCAAGGGCACTGATCCAAAGTGAACAGTGATAAAGTGGGACGCTTATATTTTTAAGTACAGTATGATGGACCTTGCCGTCTCATTTAGTGAGCGGCTTAAATGAAAGTATTAAACTATTTTTTTTATTAAACAATTTGACTGCCCCGTTAGTCTAGCGGTATCACGTTTGATAACCATGCCGGATGTCGTAGGTTCGATTCCCACTGGGGGCCCCCATACATTTGTACAAATGGCCACAGTCTGGGTGTTTTTACGAATCTGTAATGTCCTTGCCTGGTTACCATATCCTAGTTTGGGACCAGGTGAGTGATCTAACCAAATAGTGGGTCATGCGGGCATTATTTACAATACCCTTCTCTGCTTAACCTCATACAAGACTATTCCAGTTTCATGCGTAATAACTTTCCTCAAAGACAGCCTATTTTTTAAGGGAGTCAGCATCTTTGTTTCTATGACGGCAGCATCTGGGCGTTTATTTCATAGGATGAAGTTATAAAAACACGCTAGATAAAGCAAATGTAAAAGGCTTTCGTATAAGTGGCTTATGTAGCATTTAAGCTGTGATTTAAGGCTTACAATTAAGTCTTCCATACCGTCTCGCTCGCACATAAAACCTTCTTGGTGATTGTAAAAAAGAGAGTATACCATGGATATATGTATTCTGAAGGATTGAGAGAAAATAGCGAAGCGGTGGTGGCCTAGTGGGAAGAACATTGAACTCGGAAGCGAGAGACCCAGGTTCGATTCCCAGTGCGGGCATATACCTACGTCTTTGTTTTCTAAGTTATGTAAATTTGTGAAGTAAATAGTAACAATACCATTCGCTAAATGTGAAGGAAAACATCGTGAGGAAACCTGAGTGTCTGAGCTCATAAGAATAATATGTCGTACATGTTCGTGATTTCATTTTCTCTCATAAGCAGCCTATATACGTCCCACTCTAGGGCACAGGCCTTATATTAGGGAGAGCGTATGGGCTTAATCATCACGCGTGCCCAACGCGGATTGGCGATTTCAAGCGCTGACTTATGTTAAGGCTCAGATACTCAGGTTTCGTCACGATGTTATCTTTCGATGTTATGTTAGCGAGTGGTGTTGCTACATAACTTCACAAATGTACATAACTTAGAAAACAAAGTCATAGGTGCATGCCCGCACTGGGAATCGAACCAGTGAATATATAGTCAATATGTGAGCCGAGTTAGCTAGTATTTTATAATAAATTGTGTAATACATGCAAGCGTGAAAGTTGGTGTCATTATAAATCATCGCTATTCCTGCTACTTACTTTTATTTATTTTCGACAATCAGCATCAATCGTTCACAGAAATAAAATATTATACGTAAAACTTAATAAACCAAATTCTCAAAAAAAAAATGATGCACTTGGTGTTGATGCCCTAGTTCTGGGACCCGTCAGTAAAAATATAACTAAAATCAATAGCTGCTTACTAAATATAGCACTCTTGTCATGCATGCCAGCCTCCTCGATGCAGTTGGTTGAACCATTTGAAATGCCCGCTGAACGCAATTTAATACTTGAATTCTGTGTTAGTGTAAACAGTACTTTATAGCCGACTTATATATTTAACCGACTTCAAAAAAGGAGGAGGTTATCAATTCGACGCGTATATTTTTTTGTCTATGTTTTCGCCTAACTCCGTCAAATCTTAACCGATTTCAGCAATTCTTTTTTTGTTCGAATAGATATAACGTCCCATTGGTCCCATTTTAATGTGGTGAATATCTAATCAAGACTTTCAGAGATGGAGAACGGAACTCTTCAATGGACAGCAGTAAATGAGCCCTAATGGGGCCCATCCTTTAGTAATATCCGTATGTTTCATAAAATAGCGTAAAAGTAGTCCCAAGTTAATTTGGTGATGTTCTTGTGAAGACTTTAGGAGATGGAAATTTGCTTTGAAATTAAAGCAACGAATTAAGTAGGGTAAATTATGGTTATAAGGGATCATTTTATTTTTCTCCCGCTCCCCCACTAAAATGGAAAAATAAAAATTTATATCAAAAAATTAAATCTGACTGTTGTGTTTCGAAGTCAGATTAAATAAAAAATTAAATCTGACTTCGAAACACAACAGCACTCTAATTCTAATTATTTAAATTATTTGTAACTTTTTAGTGCTGTCGTTTTTCGAAGTCGATTTTAGTAAGTATTTTATTTAAAAAAAATATGTTACGTATAGCATTATATTGATATGAAGGTTTATTCAATCTTACCTTATTATGTATTAGTATATTTTAAATTGCATTTCTACTTTTTCCCCCATCTCCGTTTTAAGGGTTCCGTACCCGAAGGGTGCCAAATAGGGTCCCGCCCTATTAGGTACTAAGACTTCACTGTCCGTCTGTCTGTCTATCCGCCTGTCTGTCTGTCTCTGTCTGTCTGTCACCAGGCAGTATCTCATGAACCGCGATAGCTAGGCAGTTGAAATTTTCACAGATGATGTATTTCTGTTGCCGCTATAACAACAAATCATCATCATTATCATCATTCAGCCACAAGAAGTCTACTGCTGGACATAGGCCTCTTCCATGCATTTCCAAAAAGACCGGTTGGAAGCGGCCTGCATCCAGGGTCTTCCTGCTACTTGGACGAAGTCATCTGTCCATCTTGTAATAACAAATACTAAAAACAAAATAAACTAAATATTTATTTTGCCTTTAGTATTTTTTGTTATATAAGGGGGCTCCCATACAACAAACGTACGTTTTTGCCGTTTTTTCCTCGATATTAATAACGGTAACAGGTAGACGCTTGAAAAATTCACAGAATATTTAGTTCTACACTCGCAGTTGAAATTTTCACAGATGAGCTATTTCTGTTGCCGCTATAACAAGAATACTAAAAACAAGATAAAATAATTATTTAAGGGGGCTCCCATACAACAAACGTACGTTTTTGCCGTTTGTTGCTCGATATTAATAACGGCAACAGGTAGACGCTTCAAAAATTCACAGAATGTTTAGTTCTATATTCGCTTCAAAAATAAATAGTTAAAATAGAATAAATATTTAAGGGGGTCTCCCATACAACAAACATAACTTTTTTGGAGTTTTTCTCGATCTTTGTGTCTAATGTTGTATAGATAATGGTACGGAACCCTTCGTGCGCGAGTCCGACTCGCACTTGGCCGGTTTTTTTTGTATGCCTACCTATTTTTCTGCCACCTTAATGCTTACGGCATTAAGTCCGCCGCATTGCACATTACATACATTTTAAGTGCAATAAAATTATTAATAATAAAATCAATGCTCTGAAAAATGCGGCAGTCGATTAAATTATTTTAGTTCCTATATGACGGCATAACCTTTTAATCAACTACAATGTCTTTAATTAAATTTTCAAAATTATTACTCTTTCTAGATTTAAAAAATAATGCCCTTTCTCGTTTATTATTGAAACAACCATCTTTCGTGGATAAAACCGTTGCAGTGTCACGGTCATGAATCACGAAAGTGTTTTAAAACAGACGCCACTCCTAGTCGATTGTTCCAGAAAGCGCCAACGAGGGGGTTCAAGCAAATGTACATGTATACAACGCAATGCTAATTAAAGACCATTCACGCGGGGCCGCCCCACGCGTCAAGTGCTCCACACTTGTGACCCAAAGTTTGTGTAGATGTAGCCCAAACTCCGCGATCCATTGCGCAACACCAATATATAAAAGCAAGGTTATTATTGGTAATTTTGGTCTTACGTGGCCACAAACATCGTAGAAAGGAGTATTACAACCGATTGCTAACATGGGCAACCTTTCACGACCACTTTCGGCTGAATGACGTAATTTCTACATATCCGTTCAAGAGCACGACACATCCAATTACAAAATAAACCGAGTAATGTATTACATTTTCGTTTTATTACAAAAATAAAAAGCTAAGTATTACATAACAGTCGCAGTAAAGTACCTCCGTTCCAACATTTAACACTGTGCACTAATAACAATGAGTAGAGATAGCTATGAGATAAATCAACGAGCGGAGTTCGCGGATGAACGTGGGTTTGGACTCGAGCTGCCGATGTATTGCCATGAAGCGGAAAGGTTTCCACATTTCCAGGACGCGCTGATTGCAGGCGCGACTAATGAAAGCAGACCTTAGGGTACGTGTCGACTCGCTCGGCGCTCGTTAATACCGCGGGGTGGCAATAAATAACTCGTCGCTTTATCCTGCCACCGGAGCGCTTTGGACGTTTTTATTTTAGTGAAGAGGACCAGCAACGTGGCCAGGAGGACCGTACTGAGTGTTGGCGACCTGACCAGCGTCCGAGCCGCTCTCCTCGCCGATACCGCTGAAATCCCCGCCGCTGACCTCCGCGGCTCCAGTGGCACCCGACAGCGTAGCTCCTGCCAGCTCGGCGCCCGACGACTCCTTCTGGGTCTGGTACTTGATAAAGTATACCTCGGGCTTGGAGGGCTGCGTAGGTGCGGGGGTCGGTATGACGATTTCGGGCTGCTCCTCGGGCTTCTTGACGAGCACGTACACGAGAGTCTTCTCTTCGTTCTGGGGCTGGACGGGGATGATGGGAGCGGTAGGGGTCGGAGGGGTCGGCGCCTTGATAAAGATGATTTTGTAATGTTTTTGGGGAGGGGCAACTTCAGGGATGCGGGGGGCGCGCTGTTCCTGCTGCTCTGGCGGGGGCACGTGCACGTAGATGTGCTTCTGCACGAGAGGCGCGCCGGAGTAACCGCCTGCGTAGCCACCGCTGAAGCCCTGGCTGCCGCCGCCAAAGCTCAAGGAGCTCTGGGAGAAGCTTCCAGAACCGAAGGACGAGGAGTGTCCTCCGAACGAAAGGGCGCCCGAGCTTCCGCCGATAGAGGGCGCTGCGTAGCCACTGGAGGGCGCTGCGTAGCCACTGGAGGGCGCTGCGTAGCCACTGGAGGGCACTCTGTAGCCACTGGAGGGCGCCGGGGCGGAATAGCGGTAGCCCGAAGGTGGCTCAGGGCGGCCGTAGGCCAGCGCCACGCAGGCGAATACCTGAAAAGAGCAAATATCAAATATTGCGAGCTAAAAGGCTTACACAAAACCAAATTTATTAACTGAAACTCTGATATCGATTGGCGGTATGCCGGATCGGTATCGGCGGGATGACAGAGCATCAATAACCTACGTTAGATTGTATCTCCGAGAAATCCTACACGGACAATCTCTCAAGATTTTGGAAGTTTTTCTCCGTAACGATTCAAATTGTCGAAGATACATTTTGTTACGATGAATTCAAGTGGCATTGAAATATGAATGACATACACGCTTTACGTAATGTCACTTACTATGTAATCGTATTAAGTTACCAACCGAATAACATTATACAAGTGAAAGACGATCGGCCCATATTGCACAGATCAGGCAACGCAGTAGTAACAAAAAATTCGCTCAGGCATTTCGTAAACAAATCCACTTACGAAACAAGTATTTCTTATGTAGTGGATATACGAATTGAATCAAGATTATCAGATTGGATTAGTGATGTAAGGAGATTTGCGATATGGCCGTATCGTAGACAATGTACTCGTAGAGTGGCTTGTTGTGCAACTAGGACGCATTACTAGAATTTGTGTTGGTGTTAATTTGCACGTAGGTACGGTACATTGAATACAGAGCACTAAGTTAATTTTATGGCCGTGGCGTGGAATTGGAAGCACTATAATGGAGTTCGGACACTCCCTCATGAATTGCAATTAGGATATTCTTTTTGAGCGTTCCAGCTCGACCAAACCACGCCAGATTGTAGTAGTTTCACAGAAGAAATATATAATTTATGTTTCCCTTTTTTAGCTTAATTTCTGTCTAACGAATTGTTATTTTTAAAACTCTATAGAAACACTTAGTTGGAACTTATGAACACAAACACAGTGTAATAGAGCTTAGACATTTGTAGATTATTTAAAAATAAGGATGTAAGTGTTCTGCATGACAATATTCCTATTATAATTATGTACATTTATACCATACGCTGCTACTCTTCACTAGGTATGCACACGAATCCAATTAAACACTGAAGCCTGGGTATCGCAAGTCCCAACGTATAAATCACACGTTTACGGCAATTAGGCGCACCGCACAAACATATTCACTGTAATTATTTCAACCAAAAGTATCTACAATATTCCAGTACTTGATAAGCACAAAGTCGTAATGTCAATCGCTTGCTTCAAATAGTTATTAGTTATCCGCAATCAGACTTACCACGAATGCGCGCATATTGTGCGTGGAAGTGAAGGATGCGGTTAGTCGCTAACTATGTGAGACGTGAACCCGTAAATCGTTGGAACCTCTCCGACACTGGAGGTGTTCCTATGGCTGTGAGCTTTTGTTGACTGATGACATTCGCCACGCCGGGCCGCTCTTAAATACCAAGGTGCTCATCTCGTCGTACACTCCATCCCTCCGAGCATTTCACTGCTGCTGCCGTCATTATTGAACAAGTATGCCGTCCTTTCTTTTCGGGGCTCAGCGGCGGCCGCAGCGGCAAGCAATACCGCGCCTTAGCGACACAAGAGCATGCTTGTCATGGCTTAACCGACGCTCGCCGGCAAATATCGCCCACTTTGCCGTACCGCATAGCTGGGCCCTTATAACTTTGTCCACATAATCCAATTTTCCGTAATGATACTCTTTCTCGCTCTCAATCAAGAATATTGCAACGCTTGAATCGTTTAAAGTCCTGATTGACGCCGTTTGTGTTCATTGGAGTTGCTGAAACGTGACCCGAACGTACATACGCTTCTCGATCTTGCCTTACTTCGATTGCCTATTAACTACCCTTCGGCAAACTCTTGACGCTTTATTAATTTAACCGCTGTTTTTAATCGCATATCACTAACAATGCATCTACTGTGCTCCAATATTCGACTTTCCAGCACAAAGGTTACAAAAAATCTTATATTTGTCGTAAAAACAAATTAGCAGATTGTTGATTTTCTGGAGTTATTCTTAGCGTGCACCACTTAGACTTGATTTGAAACAATAATTGGTGTATTATCTCTTATAAGGGCTTTCGCTCATTTAGAATAGTCCCTTCTATTTTTCGGTGTCTTCGCGATAGTTACAGACAATAAGGCAATATTTCTAAAGATTGTACATGAACGTCAGGATCGTGGCAAGTGGCAGTCCCGGTCCCTGCGGGTGGTACTGGAAAATTAAATCAGGCATATTTTGGATATGGAAGTTCTTACAGATTAGTTTTAAATAGAGAAATATGACATAAGACGTTCGTATTTCTTCTATCCTATTTATATATAAAAAAAAACAGGTTATATAGAACAGAAAAAAATCTAACTTTCCGTAATTTAATTTTGTAGGGCCGCCAAGTATACAATACCTACTCATGTCAGCGACACTTATGTACCATTCATAATAAATTCAATTTCACGAATTTAATGTTACTGTCATTGACTTGGCCAACAACATTATACATGCTGATACGAAACCTTCATGTGATGACAATATTATAATAAACCGGCCAAGTATAGGGTTTCGTAGAAGGCGATTTTTTTTACCTACAGTACAGAAGTAACTGGTCGGATCGGAAACTGGTCGGACTGGTCCCACAAAAATTCAATTAAGTAATTCCCAAAGTTTTTGTTCAAAAAGGATGTTTCAGTTAACCATATTTAGTCTGCTTACACTAATACAGCCTATAAACGTTCCACTGTAAGCCTTTTTTCTGAGAGAACGATGATCATGGGTTTAAATAAAGCGCGAGCACACCACGACTAAATAGCGATTTCAAGCGCTGAGGCACCTCGATACTCGGGTGCCTTCGCGAGGTTTTGCTTCACAGTTAGTGATTGGCATTGCTATTCCAATGTCAGTGGCTGAAATATGAAAACAATGCCGCGTGTTGGTGGGCTGTCGATTGTACGGTAGTGACGAACTACCTTCATACAGTCTAAGATAGGCTGACGCTAGTTAGTTCCCGATAGCCCCTTAATGAGGTTCACTAGCACCATCAATGAAAAAAAATATACTTCTCTTACAAATAGTTTTTGCAAAAAGTGTCGGATCAATCTCAAATTCAGGTTAATAGTGATCTTTGGGACGCATGGCCGAGAACCTGGGACTAGATAGCATTGACGCCAAAAACGGCCGTTCTGTCATAAATTTTCGGTCGTGGGTCCAAGAAGACACTATTAATATGATTTTGAGATTGATCCGACACTTTTTGCAAAAACTATTGGCGAACCTGTTTATATCATTCTATTGAAAAACTGTTGCACAAGTACCTATGTACATTAGTATTAGTATGTAAGCACCTTCACGAAAATGCTATGTAAGCTTACCACTGACAACATAACATTATATCATTACTGTGGAATAAATCTAGTGAAAATTACCTTGGATTAGTTCTGCTTCTTCTTCTGTCAAATCCAACAACATAACATTAACAAAATACTGTGCAGACAGTCAAACAAACAGACTCGCCCGTGCCATTGTGTAACGGTATTAGACTCTTAGGCCAGATCTCATTCCTTTAATAAAAATTTTACAAACAAGATTTTAGTACCTATATCAATATTTATACAATATTATCCAGATCTTGATAAAAAAGAAACGCTATTATGTTTTCGATAGAAATTAAGTCAATTTTATTTCATCTCATCACATCCTACCCCGTATAGCGTTAACCAACAGTCATCGTCATCATCAACCCACCTCTGCCCACTGGTGAGTATAGGCCTTTTCCCCGTCATACCGTCTTTCGTGGTCTCTCGCCATTCGCATCCACGGGCCCCCATCGACCTGACGACATCGTCCGACCATCGAGCTGTTGGTCTATCGACTGACCGCCGCCCGGCTGTCGGCCGCCACTCCGCTGCCCAGGTCCACCTGCCGTCTTCAACCTATAGAACCTCATTTTTTTTCTCTGTAAAAGCAATTGACATTCACATTGACATTCACGTGTGTTGATAAGTTTGTTTATTCTATTCGTGTTAGGTCGCACTTTATAAAAATTAACTATACCCATACGGGGCCCGTTTCAAAGAAATACAATTCATGGTTAACTATGTAAATTCAGCGTACACTGCTTAGCCGATTAACCCACAGATTAAGGAAGACTAATTACACAAATTGGCTACGCAATGTACTTCGAATCGTCATAATAAACTATGAATTGTAGTTTTATGAAACGCGGCCCAGCTCTTATATTACGCACACGAAATCCTGAGCAATTCCAATTCTCTAATTGTTATGTTATCGTCGGCTTATTGCAAGAACTCATTAACCAGACTTTTTAGTTCGTGTTAGTTAGTGGTTGTATTTCCTCCTCTTTATTCCCTATAACATCGTTAAAATAATGCCTGACACTAAAACACCACTATTGTATCATTGTTCAATACATCTATATGTCCATACCTTTAAAAAAGCGATTACTGAGCTTTTGCAGTTAATGAGTTCTTGCAATAAGCCGAAGGTATATATTAATTGCTATCACAAACGTCAGGATTCTGTCGGGATTTGGTGTGCATAATTAGGCCCCTATCGCTGGCTCAACTTTCACGATCGCACCCTCACTTACGCACCCGAAACTGTCTCCTAAGGCACCCGAGCATGCTCTTCCTAAAAGCCAATATCCCGCCGTGGCCGTGTGGCAATAATTTATGTACAGTATCGTTGTTTCGCGATCCAATTTTATGTGTCTACTGTAGGGCATAATAAATATCCCCAGGACTACCTACGACGGAGCCCGGGGCCGGTGCGAGTAGATATTCTGAAATACAGACCCTCGTTCGCTTTACACGCCAGTCAGTTTAGCACTGTATGACAGATCAGTAGATTGAAAGCCGTGGTTATGTACACAGTTATTCAAAATGGCATCTAATTAGACTGTTATTACTTTTAAGATTAGATAGACGTAAAAAAAAAATTGAGAAGAGAAGTCTTGTTTCAAAAAATTCGGGTATTATAAGTATCAGAACAAACCTACGGTCCCGCGGTACGCATGCACCGCTCTGGTGGCTACTAATGGTTCTCATAGATTCGAGTATGTGTCGAGATATTTTTGGAAAGTGCCTTTTTTTTATATTTTTTCCATAGCTATTGCTGAGCCACGTATCACATAGCTATTGTTTCAAACCACCTAAAAGTCATGGTGAAAAATCCTAAGGGGACTTGCAAATTTTTGATTTAAAAAAAAACGAAAAAAATATATATTTAAAAACGCGTTTTTCCGACAGCGCGAGTTATATAACGCGGTTATGATAAGGAATAAGCAAATATTATAATTGTGTCTCTCCTTTTATAAATAAAATCATGTGACCTGATACAAAATAAAAAAGGATGCTTGTATTGATGACCTTAAAGTCTCTCCGAACCATTCCGAAACACCGAGTATAAATTGGTATATTTATGGTACCCAAATACCACGCAGAAATGCAATTTAAACCTTGTTATTATTATTATACTCGACCGATCATAACTGGTCCATAAGATTAGTACTTCCTATTTCACATGTAAATATAACGACATTAATTATCTTGATTGTATTAATTATCTACGTCTACGTCAAATTGGTTGAGTGAGTGCAACATCGAAGAAATTTAATTTTATAGTGATTTATTGATTCCATCAAATTGGTTTCTATACAAAGTATCCAAGGGTCTAGGCCAAATCAATTATGCGCCTTGTTGACCTTCTCATGCCAGTAACTGTGAGAGGTGTCATCCATCATCACATCACATACACTTGTAGCAGTAATTTCGGTTGAAAACCTTGCAACTTAGCTAAGGTCAACGGTCTTACCAATATCAATAAAAATATTCATTCGGCAATGCACCGAAGCCATACCACGCTTGCGTAACATTGGCTTAGTCGATTTAATACGGTATTTGACACGATCAACAATAAATTATTTCATATGCTCGATTAAAACAAAAATTACAAAATATCTCGGAAAATGTATCTCTTCTAGTCAATTACTAGTTATTGCAATTTTTAAATAGATTAAACATAAAAAGAGTGCTCTGAAATGTGACGTCATAAGCCAGTATTTCCATACAAAGTTCCGTTTTAAAAGTAACTCATTTGATATTTTGTCAAATAGCCAATTATATGTCCGGAGGTATAAGCTACCGATGGCATATGTCGTCATTTTCGTCAGGCTGTCTTCTCAAACTTCCCTGGAGGGAAAGTAGAAGGTCAGAGTCAGCGCCTGGCCCTCCTCCCGAGGAAGCTACCGCTGTCCGCAGCTACGATTCTTCACTAGGGGTCGGAGGTGGTCTTATTCATTCGGTGTGGACTCGACCAGGTTTCGGAGGACCGGCTTGGCGCGACGCGCGAACGTATCGGTCGCCAGCCGCGCGAAGTCCTCCTACGAAAAACGTCTTTGTGCGAGGATGAACTGGCGACTGTCAGTCGGCAGCACGACAACCTTTGCATTTTTGTTGCAAAGTCGTCCGTAACGTAACTGAGTATAGTGCACGCACGTCAATTTTCTATTGACTGTTATGTACACATGACGAGTCACGAATGCTGGCATGGTACGGGATCATTTTTCACTTCACCTAAACCACCTAGATAGATTGTTCGGTAGGTTGACGTTAACTGAACATAGTAAAGTTCCCAGGGAACTGGCAGCACCTTCTGTATGTTTCAGATAGCTACGGTCCCCTGGCTTTATGTATACTATAAATCAGCGGGTTAATTTATTTATTACCAACCACTGCTAGTAATGAATGAAATAACACGCTGATGTTTTGACACTTCAAGCCATGTTCGGATGCTGTCATGCAATCACGCAGAAACGACAGCTTGGAACAAAGTTGGACACACAGAACATGTTCTGAATGTTTGTAGTAAAAGGGAAACTTCAATTATTTAAGACTGACTAACACAGTATTGTTTAAAATAGATGGTTCTATAGAATCCAAAGATCAAGAATAGTTATTATGAGCTTAGACATGGGTTTGGCAGAAACAGTTGGTATTTATATTAGAATGACCAATTTTCGTCATTCACTCAAGAATATTTATGTGTATGACGTAAACAATCCTAAGCAGACTATATACGTGCAACAGTAAGGCACAGGCCTTCTCTTAGAGAGATAGTATGGGCTTAATCACCGCGCGTGCCCACCGCGCCTGCCCACCGCGGATTGGCGATTTCAAGCGCTGAGGTATGTGAATAGCTCAGATACCCAGGTTTCCTCACGATGTTTTCCTTCACTGTTAGCGAGTGGTATTGCTACTATAACTTCACAAATGTACATAACTCAGAAAGAAAAGTCATAGGTACAGACCCGCACTGGGAATCGAACCTGGGTCTCCCGGTTCCGAGTCCAAGTTCTACCCACTAGGCTACCACCGCTTCTCTAATTACTTCTACCAATAAATATTTATATATATCAATTTTATGTATGATTATAGGGGGCATTCTGTCACTTCAATGCATCGAGCCGTTCGCGGAAACAATGGCTTTCGAAATACTTGCCATTGAATATTCATGAGCAGGAGTCAGTCTCTTGTTTGTACAACTCATTATAATAACAATTGGACCTCCAAGCATCGAGTCGAGGAAAACATCAACTACACCGTTCAATGCTAACTTCATAAGCAGTCTATACGTATATACGTCCCACTGTAGGGCACAGGCCTTCTCTCAGAGAGAAAGTATGGGCGTAATCACCACGCGTGCCCACCGCGGATGGGCGATTTCAAGCGCTCAGGTATCCTCACGATGTTTTCCTTCACGGTTAGCGAGTGTTATTGCTACTACAACTTCACAAATGTAACAAATGTGCAATGCCAGCTTGCAGTGGCCTAAATATGTTTTGTTTTTTATTTTAAAACACAGGGTCTCCAATTTTGCGACCTGAACAAGTGATTTTGTTGGGAGTAAGACATTATTATTTTTATCATTAAAATCACTGTTAAATATCCACTTACTTAACGTTCTTATGGACAAATCAAATGATTACGACTGTTGGCGCCCCTCCCCGGCGTAAATGAACCGTAAATGGGCATTGTTCAGGGACGCATCGATTGTTGTAAAGTGAAAACCATTTCGAGGAATAAGGATAGTGATTACTTGTAGGGGTTTAAATAAGTGAAATAAAGACGGATTATTAATATTTATCGCAAAAAATCTATAACCTTCATTTGTCCTTCAATTACGTCATGGTTGGCTCTAATGCGGTAGTTCCATTGCCTTAAAAAAATGCATTCGTTCGTTCGACAACTGTCAAAAGTCTCAAATTCTTAGATACAGTGAAGATAACCTCAATTCTCAACAAATATCCAATTAATTTGAATAAGTATTACGAACGAGACGCTAGCTTGGTATTTACATGAAAAGATCAATTCAATTCAATTTTTGGTTATTGGCTATATGATTAGAAAAGAAAATATTGGTAAGTAGTTCACAATACTGATAGTTTGTCATTGTCAAACGTCAACGTATTTTTATTTTTAAAAAGCACAAAAAAGGCAAAGGAACCTACATAATTATGCCAGTCGTGACGTCATACTTACTAAGCTATTAGAAATTTTAAATAATTAATTAATGAATAATGGCATCGAAAATTAAGAAAATATTTAAATTAGTATATATTTTCGATTTCTAGAATAAAAAATAGAGGTGAACAATGCCCATTGTGTAGTCAACATTTGCCGTAATAATCCTTACGAGAGCTTAGTTCTGAGATTGTTTTGTATTTATTAATATTTCCGCACCTAGTCTCAAAGTTGGGCTATTGCACGTACGAAGCGAAGAATGTGATCACCTGATACCATAGGGGTTCAGCACGATGTTTTCCTACACAATTAGCGAATAGTATTGCTACTGAATATTCACAATTGTACGCAATATAAAAAACAAAGTGCCAGCCCAGCGCTTTATCGATGCATTAGCTCGCTTTATTGTAAGGGGTTGCCAGCGCAAGATAGCTTTGCAAGGTGACATTTAATTCGTCTATAAAATTGAAAGGGGACATACCGACTATCGGTAAAGGTACGGTAAGATTAAGCCCATACTCTCTCTCTCTGAGAGAAGGCCTGTGCCCTACAGTGGGACGTATATAGGCTTCTTATGATAACGACTATAATTTAGAAACCTATAAGGCTTAAAATTCAACGGATGCCTTCAGGTCTTACTTAACATTTTTTAGCAGTTGCGACTTTTGTTTATAACATAAGTTTTTTTTTTAGTAATGCTAAAAGAAAAAAACACGTGTCTTCTTATTTGTAACTACGATTTTAATATAAAAATTTGGCTGGTAACTGAAGATCAGGCACTACTGAACTTTTTTTGAACGACGACTATTAATAAAGACAAGAACCCTTTATTTGGGTTTAAGAGGGTGTTGAGACAGTTGAATTTTTCATTTAAGCATTACTTGAAATTGCTCGTCCGATATCACTTCGCCGGCACGATAAATAAACGTGAAGGTCTACAGCCCGAACGAATTAACAGACACCTGACTTTAGTGACGTTTATAACAATGGAAACGCACATCAAAGTGGCACATCTATTCCCCGGATCGTAGATGCTATGGATATGGAACTAAGCATGAATCCTACCCTAACTTATTAGGAACTGCAACCAATACCGTCGTATTCGTACCTATAGCTTACCCACAGTACATAAGCTTACCTATACCTAGAGCAAAAAGTCGCTGTAATAATAATTGAATAATTTCCTTTTGATCGTTAGTTTAGTCCGTCGCAGCCCCCTGCAATATACTTTGTTGGGCGGTACTTTTAGTAATGTGCTAGCATTACTGGGAAATGGCATAAAAAATGCATACTTATAACCGGTCGATAACGATATAAAACTACCCCGGGGGCCTATTTCGTAGAACTACAATGCACGGTTTACTATGGCAATTCGATGCACACTACAAAATCGATTAATCCACAGGTTAACAAGTAGACTCTGCCACCCAATGTACCTCGAATTGTCATAACAAACTGCGATTTGTAGTTTTATGAAAGTCGGCCCAGGATTGATTGCCGCGTGACACAGGACTGAAATTGCATGCCGGCACGGCTATAATCGTGATGGTAAGGCTGTAACTAATGTCGATGGGCGACTCGAGTTAATTTACTCGAGTTGGGCTGCCAGCGAGTAAACTCGCGTTGAAAATTCTGTCCACCGAGTTCACTCGGCGGGCATGCGCGAGCGAGCTGACTCGCGAGGGTGGCTGAGTGAGTCAGTACTATGCGACCAAGTTGTGTGTCAGAGTGAGAAGGGTACGTTTGTACGGACCGCTACCGCCACCGAGTTGGTGTATCCGGTCCGACCGACTCGCGCAAGTTGACGGCGGTGTGCGCGGTGAGACAACGCTGACTCGAGTTGACTCGAGTTGCTACTCGAGTCAGCCCTTATTTAAACTCGAGCTACTCGAGTTGAAAAAAATGTGACTCGGCCCATCGCTCGACATTGTCGACTTATCAACTCCTTTACCCAAAATGTTGTCGACCTAGAACCAAACTAGCCATGCTCAGCGGGATGTATTTCATAATACCTACCTTACCAAAATACGGACAGTCTCTGCTAAAACTACGCAGAAATTCAACAAAATCTATAGCTCTATATCTATAGCTTTGTACATGTATTTACTTATGTCATATTTCCTGCATTGTGCTTTTCGTGTGCGATAAAGTAAGTTAAGTTGAAATGTACTGCTGTGAAATACCTACAGCAGATGCTATAAATAAATGTAGGTAATCATGCTAATTATAATCAAATTACATACATACATACACATACATAAACTCACGCTTGTATCCCAGAGGGGTAGGCAGAGACCAGGGACTGCCACTTGCCACGATCCTGATAGATCACTTTAGCTTCCTCAACATTCATCAAGGATGACACACTCCAACGCCGTGGCGGTGGGGCGGTCCATACAAAATACTGTGCCGTAAAGATGTGCCGTAAAAGGATAAAACAAAAGGATTGTTCCCAATTCTACAGATTTCCATTACAGATTGCCAATTCTATAGATTCCCAATTCTACAGTTTACCAACTCTACAGATTCCCAATTCTACAGTTTACCAACTGTTCTCGCCAGGGCCAGCCGTAGGATACACCAGGGGCCCATCAGCTGGTGCCCTATACAAACGAAACGGTCTCTCCTGGCGGAAGCAATCGGACATGAATGCACGCCGCTAAACTTATATCTAACTTAAACCTAGGTACCTACTCACCTCGTGGATTGAGCCTGGCCGGGCCCAACTGCCAGCCAAATGTGCTGTTGGTTTTGAGTAAGTGTGTGTGTGTGTGTGTGTGTGTGTGTGTGTGTGGGTGCTGGCTGCGAGTCCTCGATGGAGCCTGCCGTCCTTGCTCTGTCGGCGAAGCCCACCCCGTCCACCACGCCTTGTCCCGTCAGCCACTTGTAGTCCACACCAAATCCCGAACACCTGATACTAAACTATACTACCTACAAAAATCTCGGCGCGGTACAGCCTGCGAGATCAATGTTTAATATTATTCCCGTTTGAGGAGCGTCTAGCCGCGACGACGTCCGTAAGCCTCCTCCCGCGACGACCCCCGGTGGGTCCGCGCGCGCGCGCAGGCCCACCTCGCCCGCGCATCCGAGCGCACACGAGTGCGACCGAATGCCTCTTATGCATTCAAATCTATTCTAAACAATCACCCGCCCCGGACCGACCCGTTGTCGGTCCGCTCAAACTCCCGGTAGACGGGATAGTGACGAAACAGCGCGTCTAAGAATCGCGTCCCTCACCCGCACATCTGCGATCCGAGGAGACCCATCCTTTCCCGTAATCAAGTTAACGATGCGCCCCCGTCGCCAACACAACGGCGATAGGTTAGCATCCTTAACCAGTACGAGGTCTCCAACGCAGGGTGGGGTCGTCCTATCCGTCCACTTAACGCGTTGCTGCAAAATGTGCAGATATTCAAGTGACCATCGCTTCCAAAAATGTTGAGTCATTTGCTGCAACATCTGATATCGTGACAACCGATTCAACTTAACTTCCGTATACGGATACTCCGGCAAGGCGTTAAGTGGTTGGCAAATTAAGAAATGGCCAGGTGTAATGGCCTCAAGGTCATTCGGGTCAGCGCTTAGCGGGCACAAGGGTCGCGAGTTTAAAACCGCCTCAATTTTGCAAAACACCGTTGCCAACTCTTCAAAGGTGAGGATCGTTGAGCCGATGACCCGGTACAAATGAGTCTTAGAAGACTTAACTACTGCCTCAAAAATCCCACCCCAGTGGGGGCATCCAGGTGGACTGAAATACCACGAAATGCCCCGAACGGCGAGCCCCGTGCCAATCTCGCGCTCATTTTGGCCCAAAAACAAAACAATCTCCTTTAAACAACGGTCGGCACCCTTGAAGTTGGTACCACAGTCCGACCGAATCAGTGACGGTAGTCCCCTTCGAGAGACAAATCGATCCAGAGCTGCCAAAAAGGCCTCCGTAGAGAGATCGGCTACCAGTTCCAAATGAACGGCCTTGGTCACCAGACACACGAAGACGCACAAATATGCCTTAACAGACTTCGCATTCCGAAGGCGTGATGTCTTGACCATAAAAGGCCCCGCGAAATCCGTACCTACGCCAGCAAACGGCCGAGCTTCCGTGACTCGGTCGGGCGGGAGATCCCCCATTTGTGGCTGCATTGTGGCTGCCTTGAGTCGGTAACAAGGCAAGTACCGAAACACAACGCTCCGTATCACCTTCCGCGCCGACAAAATCCAGAACTCACGCTGCAAAATGGCCAGAAGGGCATTGCAGCCTGCATGTGAATTCCTGGTGTGGCGGTCCCCAACTAACAACTCCACCAAAGCTCCCTTTTTGGGAAGGATTAAGGGATGTCGCGCCGAGTACGGCAAGTCAGCATTCCGAAGTCGGCCTCCCACCCGAAGCATTCCGTGCTCATCAATGAACGGGTTGAGGCGGACCATGCCTCCCTTCAATCTACCTGCGCCCGTCTGCAGGATCCTAATTTCATCCTCAAAATCATTCGCCTGGACGACCTTCACCCAATGTAAAAGAGCCCGTTGTTGCTCTTCAGGTCCCAGTACAGGCGACACGTTTCGCTGCGCGACAGGGTTTCGACTATTCTGGATAAACCGCTTTATCCATCCCGTGACCCTAAGTAGCTTCCCCAGTGAGCTATACCGAGCCAAGAGAGTGTGGTCTGCTGTAGCAGACTTCACCGTGGTCACGTTGACCCTCAAACCCTGGTCCGGTAGTAATAAGTGCCGTCCGCACTCATTAAATGGCCACTGCGAATGTGGCCGTTCCAACCATTGAGGCCCCCACCAAAGAGAGTGCTCAACCAGAGCAGGCGCCGGGCAGCCGCGAGATGCGCAGTCAGCTGGGTTAAACTCCCCTGGAACATGTCTCCAGACCAGAGGAGTCTCAGAGTTATTTATTTGTGACACTCGATTGGCAACAAATACCTCGAGCATATGGACCGATGTCTGTAGCCAGCACAGCACGATCCGGCTGTCAGTCCAGGCATAAACCGTTTCATTTAATTCAGCCGTACCACGCAAGTTCTGCACTACATGGTTCAGGAGCCGCGTCAGAAGGGCCGCACCCGCCAATTCCATCTTCGGAATCGTCCAACGGGTCCGAACAGGCGCAACCTTGCTCTTGGCCATGAGCAAGCGTACAACGCCCACGCAAGCAGTCTCACCTGTTCGCAGGTAGACTGCGGCTGCGTACCCTTTCTCCGACGCATCACAAAACCCGTGCAGGGTCGCCTTGGCTCCCGTCTGCGGGATCAGCTTGCGCGGGATCTCAATCTCCTTAATATGCGACAGTGTGGACACGAATGCCGTCCACTCCCGTAACAGTTCCTCCGTGAGCTGATCATCCCAACCTAATTGGGCCAACCAAAGCTTCTGCAAGAAGCATTTGGCCATGAACGTCACCGGCGCGATCCAACCTAATGGATCGAACGTTCGTGCGATGGTCGAAAGGACCGATCGCTTGGTCCAGGTCCTCGACAGCAACTGGGCCTCGCAATTGTACGTGAAAACATCTTGACTCGGTCGATACTGGACTCCTAAAATTGCCAACGCATGAGGATTATCCGGGTCCTCGAACAAATGCGGGTCTTGTTGGTATTCAGCTGGCAGTCCTGCCAGCACCTCTGGGCAGTTCGACAACCACTTTCTGAGTTCATAGCCCCCGGAGGCCATGAGCGCCACCAATTCATCCCTTAAGATGAGCGCCTGCTCAACACTATCCGTGCCCGTACAAATGTCGTCTACGTAGACGTCCCTATCAATGACTGCTGCCGCGCGTGGAAAACGCAGCCGTTCCTGTTCAGCCAATTCTCGTAGCGTACGCATTGCTACATAAGGGCTGGGCTTTAATCCGTATGTATTCGTGTTGAGCTCATACGTGACCATCGGTTCTTCTGGGCTCTCTCGCCACAATATCAGTTGGAACCGACGGTCGTCCGGGTGGATCTCTGTTTGACGGAACATCATCTTCACGTCTGTAACAAAGACAACCTGGTGTCTCCTGAAGTCCGTTAGAATGTCTGCTATGTCTCTGGTCAACTTAGGACCCGCGTGCAGACATTGATTCAGAGACACTCCACTAGATGTCGCCGCGCTCCCGTCGAACACAACCCTAATCTTGGAGTCAGGTGTCTTCAGGACTGCATGATGAGGCAGAACGTAGTGCTCCTCATGACGCCAATCCACCCTGGATACTGACATGTGACCCAAAGCCAAGTATTCGCGCATGAACTCAACATACTTCCGTCGAAAGTTGGAGTCCCGTTTCATACGCCTCTCCATTGCCACCATCCGTTTCTCTGCTAGACTCCAGGAACTCCCTAGCAGAGGTCGATTCGATAGAAACGGCAACCGTGTCATAAATCTGCCCGACGGGAGGCGCACCGTGTTACGTTGATAAAACGTCTCGCATTCCTCGTCTAGCGGGCTATTCCTAGGAGCTGTGGGTGGCTCTTCTGTTGCCCAGAACCTTTGCAGAACCTCCGATAACACGCTGCCATAATATAAGGGCCTATAATCCGTTGCATCCTGTGGTTCCCGCACTGGGCCCAATAAAGCGTACCCCCCTGCGGTACGTAAGGCCACCAATCCGTCTGGTTGCAGCTCCCGCTTGCCGCTCCGTAGCAATTTCCCGAGGACGTCAGTCCCAAGCAAGACGTCCACCCGACCGGGAGTCGCAAAGTGGGGATCAGCCAACTCCAAACCCCTGGTCAACCCTCTAACCGCTGGCGGTAACCGTATCTGAGGGAGGACCCCGACCACTTCGTCCAAAACGATCGCGGTGGCACTCACCCGTGTGATCGATGCCGAGTCACCCATCTCAAACAGGAGAGCAGTCTGACCCCTGAGGTGAGGCACCCGATTGCCACCAATACCTACTGCGCCATCCCGTGATGGCTCTAATCTAAGACCCAGCCTGTCCACCAGTCGACTGGACACAATACATCCCTGTGCCCCAGAATCCAAAAGTGCCCTCACTTGCACTGACTGGCCATCCGTACCCCAGACAGTAACCCTAGCCGTTGGTAATAGTACCGTGACTGGCTGGGGGGCCATTACTGATGAACAGGCTGCTAATTCCTAGCGGGGGCCACCATCCCCCCCTCCTGAGGGAGGGGATGGAGGCCCCTGAGCCATGTATGGGTCCCAACCTGGGTAGTATACCCCTCGGCTCATCTGTGCCATGCGCGTCGGCCGGAAGTAGCCTACCGGCATCCGTCCTGCCACCGGCGGATGCGCAATCAAGCGCCGGCACTCTGCGAGGGCAGGGGAGAAGCGATCACCCGGGGGCGGCAGCGTGGCCCCCAGCGCGGTCGAGTAAGTCGCATAACCAGCCTCCCCAAGCGTTATCTCCGGGCACCCGCCCGTATCCCGGCGCCGATCCCCCCCTCGGCGGGGTGATGGCGGCACCCGGTGGTACTCCGGATTCCCCGGTGACCCCCCTCCCCGAGGGGGGGGCGACCGCTGATCCCTCGGTGACACCCCTCCCCGAGGGGGGGGCGTCCGCTGGTACCCGGGTGACCCCTCTCCCCGACGGGGGGGCGACAGTCCACCCGAAGCTGACCTAAGAGGTGGAGTGCGACCTCCCGCCGCGGTCCCGTATGTCTCCCCACTCTCAGCCAGGCAGAGGAGCTCGTGATGGGCCCCCCCGCAGGTCCGACAGCTGGTGGTCGTGCCACAATCGCGCACATAGTGTGCACCTAAGCAGCGGTAGCACCAGTTGCGCTGCGTGACCACCCCTCTGCGCCTATGCACACGCTGTGCCTTAAAATCCGCGCACGCGGTAATCATGTGTCCCCCCTCCCGGCAGAAGGGACACACGTCCGATTGGAGGACATTATATTTCTGTCCCCCCCGACGGGCCTCAACGGGCTTGGGCCCACTAGGACGTCGAGGTGACATGGGGGGTTGCGACATGGTTGCCCCTTGGCAATCTGCCCGCCTACACTCACCCTCCAAAAACGCCCTCAAGTTCTCAAACGTCGGGAGGTGATTCGCTGACTCGCCGCCATGCGCCTGCTCAAAACGCGCAACTACGTCGACCGGTAATTTGCGTAAAACCCTATTAACCACAATATACTTATTGTCCCCTAACGATAACTTAAGCCGATCCAACGTGTTGACCGCTACCGTGACCGGGTTTAGGATTTTCGACCTTATTTCGTACACGTTAGACACCTTCGGGATTCCAAATAATTTGTCGATGAGCCCATCAATAATTAATCGCCGATTATCGTATCGGTCGATTAATAGGCCCCATGCCGTCTCGTAACTACTATCCGTAATCTCTAAGTGCGTTAAAATGTCATGCGGCTCCCCGTATAGCCTTCCCATTAACTGCGCCATTTTATACGCGGGCGACAGGTCCTTACGCGAATGCACAACGCTGTCAAATAAATCGCGAAATCTTGGCCAGTCGGCATACTCGCCGCCAAATTCTGGCACATTTACAGGAGGTAGAGGTGCCATTATTGCCGTGCCAGCCAACCTGCACGGCCCCCGAACCTCCCCCTTCTGTGCCCGTTCGATCTCTGATGCTGCTTGAATTATGCTCATAACCATTTCCCCGCATTGGTCTACATTGCGCCGCACGACAACCTGCGACAAAATTTCCCCCTCGGATCCTTCGTCATCCACAAGGGCCAAATATTCCGCATGCAACTTGAGCACCGCGTCATATCTCTCGTCTACTTGTCGCGCGCGAGACAGTAATGCATCTTCGCGGTCAGTGCGGCCAATTAAAGTAATAACTAATGAGAACCATCTTAATTCCGATTCGATTTTTGCTGCGATCGTCCTAATCACGGAGGGAGCCATCGTACCAACCTCAATTACAATTAACGACCTTACCCTACTAGACCAACAGTATTTTATGCACAGCGGAAAACTTATTATTGTATATACCTATTAATGTATATTTTAATAATCGGAAATAGCGACGTAAATGTTTCCCTAAAAACAACCCGCAGTCAAGCGCGAACCTTTTCCTAAATTGGTTCCGTATTATAATTTTTCAATTAAAACACTTAATTTAATTACAGCTCACAATGAAGACTAGGTATCCATATACCTACCAATAACAATTGAATAAGCGAACCAAACCGTCACGCAACCAAAATACCGCGGGTTCTGAACTTATTAAATTGGTATCTAACACAATTTCCTGCCACTATTCCTTATACTACAAGCAAACCCCCGTGATAACCGTGTATCGGTCAATACACACGAATAAACAACAATAAGAATAAGATAAGGTAAGAATATTCTATATTGTACTTACAAATAATAATTACACAGATTTTTATCCGAACTACTTAATAATCTATGTTGAGTAAATAACTTTGCGACGGAACCCTAATTAATCGATGTATTTTCCGTATCCAAACACAACCAAATAAAGTTGTTCACTCAACCAATGTTATTGTTTACTTATCCCTAATGACACAAAATACAATCGTAATGTAATACAATGCAGATTTGACCTCAATATTACGTGCGTATGGAATAATGGTTGGAATTCCCTTGTAATGGAATGCCGCTCAAACAAAACTACCTTCAAATTTCTTATGACTAAAAATTGGCTAGTTTATTTAGCTGTGAACATGCACCAATTATGACCTGCGGGTCTTGACTACAAATGTTCTGGTTAACAAATATATCACACTATGAATACAACCACGCTCTGCTACCAAAAATTGTTCTCGCCAGGGCCAGCCGTAGGATACACCAGGGGCCCATCAGCTGGTGCCCTATACAAACGAAACGGTCTCTCCTGGCGGAAGCAATCGGACATGAATGCACGCCGCTAAACTTATATCTAACTTAAACCTAGGTACCTACTCACCTCGTGGATTGAGCCTGGCCGGGCCCAACTGCCAGCCAAATGTGCTGTTGGTTTTGAGTAAGTGTGTGTGTGTGTGTGTGTGTGTGTGTGTGTGTGGGTGCTGGCTGCGAGTCCTCGATGGAGCCTGCCGTCCTTGCTCTGTCGGCGAAGCCCACCCCGTCCACCACGCCTTGTCCCGTCAGCCACTTGTAGTCCACACCAAATCCCGAACACCTGATACTAAACTATACTACCTACAAAAATCTCGGCGCGGTACAGCCTGCGAGATCAATGTTTAATATTATTCCCGTTTGAGGAGCGTCTAGCCGCGACGACGTCCGTAAGCCTCCTCCCGCGACGACCCCCGGTGGGTCCGCGCGCGCGCGCAGGCCCACCTCGCCCGCGCATCCGAGCGCACACGAGTGCGACCGAATGCCTCTTATGCATTCAAATCTATTCTAAACACCAACTCTAAAGATTCCCAATTCTACAGTTTACCAACTCTACAGTTTACCAACTCTACAGATTCCCACTTCTATTGATTTCCATTTTAACAGATTCCCAAGATTACGGATTCCCAATTCTACAGACATACATTACAATCAAATTGATTCACAGTTTAACCACTTTTGAAAGGAACAAATCATAAACTTGATTATGGTTTGGTAAAAAAAAACTATCTTTTTCAATCATTTTTATTCCAGCTCAATTTTCTTATTCTATATTAATACTTATTAATAATATCTCTTACATTTGAAATTGAAAAACATAAACTAAAAATTAAGTTACTTAAATATGATGTGTCTAAATAATTCCTAAAGATGTGGGATCTGTGAACTCTTTGCCAACTTTCTCAGTTTGCCTACCTACCTTTTGATTAACTAGTGCAAGTCTTCCCAATTTGACTACTTTTTCATTTATTCATACTAATTAACCCTACCTAGCGCGTGGCCCAACACGCACTTGGCCGGTTTTTACCCTTTGGTACGGAATCCTAAAATTGTAATTATGTACCTTTACATGCAAATCTGTAGAAATGTTACTCTGTTGAATTCAAAATGAATAGAAATGGGATTCTGTAGAAATAAAAATCTGTAGAAATGAGATTCTGTAGAAATAAAAATCTGTAGAAATGGGATTCTGTAGAAATAAAAATCTGTAGAAATGAGATTCTGTAGAAATAAAAATCTGTAGAAATGGGATTCTGTAGAAATAAAAATCTGTAGAAATGAGATTCTGTAGACATGGGAAAAAAGGAAACAAAACACACCAACGCCACCGCGTTGGTATGTTTTATCCTTTAGTCGTTGCATGCGCGCACGCAGGTTTCGGGTACTCAAATCAATATAATCAGATTAATCTAATTTGGTTTGTAGGTAAAACCTTAATTTAATTAACAATGCTCTACTGAACACTATCGATATTGAAATATAAAAAAAATAATGGGCAGATAACGTTTAAATTCAATTTAATTAGCAGCGTGCGGCATATGTGTACATCCCAATTAGCATCTGCCTGTAATTGGGATTAGTATTTTATTATTTCTAAAAAAATATGCCAATCTTAAAGTAAGTTAGTATATGGTCCTGTTCGCGGAGGAGACAAATAAACTATGTGCCAGGCACACTTTCCCTGGACGTAACACAATACCCAGCTCGCATTACAATCACTCGCCGGTCTCAAACTAGGGCATCCTGTGGTATCGTGATTCACATCAATTTTCGTAAGGGCTTCGTGTTCTTATTACTCTTGTGCTGTCAACTCTCCGTTTCACTCTCAACTGTTTCAGTATTTCTTGACCAGAGAAACTGGTCTTCCACCACTAGGCGTAGCTATTAGATGAAGCAGAGTCGGACCTTCCGGTGTTTTCATTTTGTTCCTCGGCGTTATTCCAGACAGCGGCGCGACCGCGTTAGCTTATTACCTATATCTAAGTATTTGATTATATTAATAAAATAATAATTAATAGTATTCCATCGTTAATTGTTATCGAACCAGCCTTGATCGCAATTCCGCTTCCGTGAATAGAGAGAGAGAGAGAATATTCTTAACTGTACCCTTGTGTACGATAAATAATATTCATACATATTCATACAGATGATATAAAAATATAATAATAATAACTTCCACGCAACATAATGTAATCACTTGTCTTGGTCCCAAACTAGAACCATTTGTACTTCCATGATCGAGATGTCCTTACCATTATTACTACACATATTTATATAGGTGATAAAAAAACTGAATGAACTACTATTAAACTTATTATTTAGAATAGAAGTGTCAGAAGTAAACATTCAATGTAACCAACATAACAACGCAATAATAAAAACATTACTATCGAGCAACATTCTGAGACAAAAAAAAACATTACCTATCTCTTTACGTAATATGTAGCACCCACCACGAATAATCACACATAGTTTTATAGGTCGTGAGGCCATGTGTACAAATATACGGCGGCCCTCAGTGGGAATCGAACCTACGAACTCTGTTATGGCAGTCTAGAATGCTAACCGCTGGACCAAAGAGGCAGTATATTTTATTGCCATCAATATATGTGAAGAAACCTTTTAAGGCGGGCCATTTGCTGGTAACTGAACTCTCTGAGCGTTATTAAGGTATAACTATCTATGTATACATAATATATTAAGCCCCTGTTTCACAATGATCAAATAAAGTTCCAGATAGGCTATCCGCAACCAGGGCTGCCGTTTGTTCTAAATTTAAAAATGTTTTCCTGTACATATAGCGTGTGTTCGTTTATGGCTTCAAATTTAGAACAAACGGCAGCCCTGGTTGCGGATAGCTTATCCGGAACTTTATCTGCAGATTGTGAAACAGACCCTAACTCTGTAAATTTTGTCTCTTTCTGTCACATGTCTGTCTCACTCAGTTTTTTTGTGCGTGACGGAATTTAATAAAAATTACTACGATTATAACTCAGATTCCCGTGTAACATTTAGGCTATATCACATCACGCTTAAGTCCATGGGGGGTAAAAAAATCGCCATAAGCTGTGAGGTCATAGAATAATGGTTTTCCACAATGACGAATACAATTAACCAGGTTGTGAAGAACCAGCCAGGGTACACCACTACAGGGTTTATACTATACCATATACCATCACGAACAATCACACATGTTTATATTTGCATAAAAGATAAAAATTGTACAAAATTATTTCATATTTATTAGAATATATTGTTGTTTATTCCTTTTTTTAGCATGGGGGTCTAATCTTTACGTTTCGGAACGTTTTTTTTCTATTAGTATTGTTGTTGTTGTTTCTGGTTCCCACGACACAGGGTATCCTAGTGTGGGGCCAGAAGCAATGTATGTGCCTGTATGTAAATGTTAATGTTAATGTTATGTTAACTTTTTGTTTCTGACACTTAAAAAAAATTAACGTCGGTTGAGGTACGTTTGAAGCCTACCCTTTCAGGGAAGCAAATAAAACTGCGTGTGCAAGATGACGAGCGATCACGCAGGGTAATTGTACCCTGCGTGATCGCTCAAAACTTTGTATGATTGTGCGTACAAATGACATTTCGTGCGAAGTTTTAATCAATATGTTTGGGTGGTTCAGTGCACTCTAATCTATCGTTCTAGCGTAAATATTCATGTTGGGCATACGCCTCCACAGCACGCCACATCTTTCTGTTTTCAGCCATCCTCATCCAGCCGCTACCAGCAATTTGCCATACTAGATCATTGGTCCAGTGAGCTGATGGGCTTCCTATTTAGCAAAGAGTGTTCTATTCCACCTGGAATGAGTTTAACCGAGCGACAAGCTGCGCCGACGGGTGACGGCGTGGTGTGGCAGAATAATAGAATAGTGAATTTAACAACCGCGAAGAGGTTTCAAGGGACGAAATTTATAACGGATATAGACCATGACCTTGATTAACGGGTAAGGGCACTTATTTTTGTAATCCAACGCGAACGAAGTGGCAGGCAAAGCTCGTTTGGACGTAAATAGAGAAACCACTAAAGGAAGAAAAATACGCCCAGGGGCCGGTTTCATAAAACTACAATTCACAGTTTATTATGACAATTCGATGTAAATTGCGTAGCCGAGTCTTCCTACTTATTAATCTGTGGGTTGGTCGACTTTGCAATGTACGTCGAATTGTCATAACATGAATTGTAGTTCTATTGAACAGACCCCAGGCAGTAATTTTTAGTTTTATATTAAACGGGTCAACTCGAAATTTAATTTTTGTATTTTATTATTTTAGGCGGTCATTTGTCAACCGAATAGGAGGCGTGCTATCGCATCGAGATCAAAGTACCCGAAGCCAGCGAGCATTTATACAGGGACGAATAAATGTTGGGGAAGCGAAAGCGGTTTGCCAAGATCGTGGCAAGCGGCAACGCTTGGGCCTGGATTCTGCTAGTGCATTATAGCAGATACACGGTCGGGTCTCGTGATTCGTTTTGTCGTACCATGGATGCCTCGGAAGTCTGATACACGCGTAGTCTTGGTGTGCCAAAGCAATGAAATCGGTGCGTTCATGTAGTTGCGATTGTATTGCAATTATGCAGGATCTAGGGCCTCGTATCAGCCTACCCCTCCAAGATACCGGTGTGATATATAAAGTCACGTGTGTGTAATATTTCACTCATTACGATAGCCTTCAATAATAGTGACAGCTAACTTTAAACCTGCTTTGCAGCTCTTGAATTATATAAAACCTCGCTGACAGCCCCAACGGAATTAGAAGTACAGAAATATTATGTCTATTGGAGGCCTCAATTTCTCAACTCGAAAAGAGATTCTAATGACGGCCACATAGGACATATTTTGACACGACCTTGAGTCATCGCCACTTCTTGCCTTCACCTGGTCTTGAGCAGGACTGCAGAAATCGTTCACTAGTGTCGAAACGTGATTTGGCTCTGCAGGGGAACCAATATTTAAAAAAAAAATCATTGCATTGCGCTTATTACTCGCTTCCTTGATAATTGTCGCTGGTTCATATAGGATCTAACAATAAAACAAACACTCCCGTAAAACACTTCTGCCAAGAACGTTTTACCCAAACATCCTTGACTTCCACACAACCCAATCACTTGTCCTGGTCCCAAAGTAGTATAGCCTGTGCTATGGTAACCAGACAAGGACATCGCATATAAATTTATTTATTTCAAGTAACAAAGACTCAGTACATGGGTTAGTACGCAGACAAAAGACATTAAAACTATGTTAGTAACTGCTTGACTAATACTTATCTATTTATTTATATTGTTATGATATAAAGGTTCCGCCCTGGAACAGTGATCGAGATACACACTCAGACTGGGGTCATTTGTACACATTAAGTATGGCGGCCTCCAGTGGGAATCAAACCCACGGCCTCCGATAGTCAAGTATGTTAACCGCTAGACCAACGAGGCATAGAATGTATTACAGCAAAAGCATGACGAGGCGATTCTAGCGTTTTAACGGGATCAAAAGTCAAAAACCTATATATAATTCTTCTGTACGTGCGTTTGTCGTATGTACATTTATGTGGGTCCCCGGAATGGTTTGAAAATACAATTGGTAGATGGCGTCGTGATCGCGTTTTCAGGAAAAAACTGAAGAAGTTGTCCTTAACGCAAGTGATTACAGTGCACGTATGTAAAGGTTGATGTAGCAAAAGCGGAACTTGTTTGTTTTCCGACGAAACACTTAAATTAGGCAGTGTGTTAACATTGTATATACCTAATATAAATGTACCAATCACAGTCTCGCTTAGGCCTTCGTCCTTTGGATCTTCGCCTAAATGGCACGAACAGCAAACAAGACGCTGTGGTTACTTACTTAGCTGTTGCTTGCAAAGTTTTCCGTTGTTAATTTAACTCGCTCGCCTAACTGAATTATACTTAAGTATGAAGCTTAAGACATACACAACACATACTCGAAGAAATCCAGAAAGCTAGTCTCTCTTTAATTTTCTTGCCCCCATTAGCTTTATAGGGCTCACGCGGCAGAACTCAGTTATACTGTGCGAGGAACATTAATTCGTGGAGTGAAGACATATCGTACGTCTGCCTTAATAAAGACATAAAGCTGAGAAATGTACGAAGATAAACAAAAGTAAACAAGCATTGTAGAGATAAAACTTTTTAGGCCGTAACGATTAATCATAAATAACACTCACCAAGGAACGTCGGCCGTTCGTTTCCCGTCGGGCTTTAATTTGATCGCTGTATTGCCCAACTTGTTAACAGTACAGGCAGTTAATATTCATTAAATTTCAAAATGTCTTCGAAATGTAATCTTAAGAATTATTGCGGCGGATGTAATATCAGTTCGAGTATTTGTGGGTAATTACAATACTATAGCAACATCATGAGCCACCTGTTACTTACTCGTTTAGTAATCTCGTTTTAATGTCGCTCACAATACCAAGGCGCAACGTCAACTTTAATGAAGGGAGCTCTTGTGACTGAGGGTTGAACTTGGAGCAATTTACAGTAAAGCAAACTTTGCACACCGTTAGGTCTCTGGCTCCCCGACACAATCAAATGCACTTGACCAGTCTACATGATTGAAGGGAATGTTGATCGTTTAGCGCATTGACTTGACGCTACCGTCAAGTCATTCAATAGCTTGATAGCAATTGAAAGAAATCTTGACTGACAGCACTTGATGCGCTTATGCTTGACGCGACTTGACGGGACTTGAAAAGCTTTTTTCATTTGCAGTCGCAATACCGAACATGGCGGACAGACGACGAACAGCACCTAGACGTGACCTTGGCATGAAGCGCCGACATAGTTAATCGTTGAATCGTTCTCCATTCGAAGATTTTTTTTATAATCGTCCGGTTCAGTAGCTTGAAGACTCCTTTCGCCAATTTCGAGATCTCGTGAGATTGGCAGTTTTGTGTGTTCATTCTTGCAAAATCACAATATTTGAATAAGTTATGACAAAAATAATAAGAATTATAGGTATTATGAAATAAACATTCATTTTTACTCAGGCTTTTCTTAATAAGGCATGTTTAATTCATATACCTCTGAAATTGTTATTTTTCTTTGTTTGTACATCTACTTCCTTCTCCAATGTATTGGTCGAGTCCATCCAAAGGTTGCCTCAAAGAGATCACGTTTGGTAATAAGGCCGCCGTCTGTACTCTTAGGTTAAGAACACCTTTTTTATGTACATAAAGTGTTCTCTATCTATCTATCCATTTATTTATTTTTATTTTTTTGTATTGTACATTCTTTGACGTATCTTAGATAATTTTTTAATGAAATTTTAATTGGTAAATTTTGACATATCTAATCAAATAAGAAATAATAGGGGTTAAAGTATGAAATTGCCGTTTTATTGCAATAGGTTCTTTGAATTGACATAGAATCTTCATGGTTTGAGGTTTTCGAATGAAACTTTTTTCAAATGGTTTCTATGATGTTCTTTTTTTAAAAAATGTGAAACATTTGATTATCGACTTTCAATTGTTTTTGTTATTCAATTTAGACAAGAAAGATGGATACTGCGAAAATTCGAGTGATTTTTGAATACGAGTTCCGACGCGGAACTAACGCGGCAGAAACAGCCCGCAATATCAATGCTGCGTTTGGAGAGGGGTCTACTAATGAACGCACCGTGCGATTTTGGTTTAAATGCTTTCGTGGTGGAAATTTCGACTTAAAGAACGAGCCACGAGGAAGACCGCCCACACAGGTGAATAACGATGACTTAAGAGAGATAGTGGAAGCCGACCCTAGTCAAACTACCCAGGAATTAGCGGCATGGTTTAACGTTACCTTACCCACAATATTGACTCACTTGCGTCAAATCAATAAAATAAAAAAATACGAAAAATGGGCGCCTCATGATTTGACTGATCTGCAGAAAGAAACGCGTGTTGAAACTTGTGTTGCCTTGTTGATATTCAATATTCGATATTCAAATGTTTCACATTTTTTAAAAAAAGAACATCATAGAAAGCATTTAAAAAAAGTTTCATTCGAAAACCTCAAACCATGAAGATTCTATGTCAATTCAAAGAACCTATTGCAATAAAATGGCAATTTCATACTTTAACCCCTAATAAAATAAACAACCAGTTTTCTCTTCTAATATCAAACAAAAGTCTTTTAATAATAAAAAAGTTCTTTTATGATAAAGCAACAAGAAGTCAAAAACTAAAATGAAACTCACTAACTAACTTGAGTTTACTATTAAACTGAGATGTTATTATCATGTCATTTTCCTCATTTTCCGATTCTATCAGGTTCCTCAACATCAGTTTATTTTTAATAAATACTATCTTTTATGCCATGTTAAACTCCATGGGCATAGCAGAGCTGATATCAGTCGAGCCAACTTTTTCATCACACTTACTCCTTCTATAGTAATATTGTTAATATCTTTTTCCAGAAAGAGGCCAAAATCAGTTAATTTTGTTTTCAAAATACTGACACCACTTTCATCAGGCATACTTCCAAAGATGCAAATCAGACCTAAGTTCCAAAACACAGCATTGCATTTACATTTAAGTACCGCTTGTTCATAGAAGAAGTCCACTTACGAGTATCAAATGTTAGCGTAAACCTGTGATCCACTCTCCTTCAGCTGTGCTCGAGTGCAATCTCGTTAAACTCGCGAGATCTCGCCCATTTTTCGGCCAAGATCAATCTTGCTAAAAAAGACCGAGATTTCGCGAAAACGAGATCTCGCGAGAACGGGAAAGCGTTCCCTATTCATGAGTGAATTCCATTCCTTACACCATCGTCTCTTTTTTTTCTCTTTATTTAGAATGCCATATCTTCGTTGGAAATAATTTTTATTTCTTCAATGACTCTTGTACACAGGTCGGTAGGCGACTATGGTGTGCGCATTTGACGGCACCTTCATTAGGCGTCAAGTGATCCATCAAAATGAAACTGTAAATCAAGTGAGACTTGTCAAGTGCACTTGTTTGTTAAGGGGACCCATAAGACATAGCGCATACTAGCACCTCGTATAACAACTGAACTATTTTGTCGAGTTGCTTTTAACAATTTTATAATATTTGGTTATTTCCTTTCAATCTTTTAATTGAGTGGAATTCGATACAAGTATTAGCTTGTAAGTTTGGATGTAACAGGTGATCTCCTAAAATGCTAATCCGATTTCATAAATTCCATCACCACTATTTAAAACGGATGTTAAAGATAAACGTTGACTCCAAAAATAAAATTTCTCGTTAAAATTAAGGTGTTTTTGTTGAAACCAATTTTTCAATCTGAGTGAGAATAATTTAAACTTGTAGATAGTACTGAGTTTTGTATAACAAAAAATATACCAAAAATACTACTTATCACCGAATGTGTTAATGGCGTCGGTGGTCAAAGTTCTTTTAATAGGATCTGTATTTCTGTAATTTCAAAAATGTGTACTTTACCCCCAACTTTTCGCTCGCGCGTCGCAGTAAGTCCCATACAAATCCGTGAGCTCGGAGAACCCAGACCAACCGAAATCCGCGAGCATGTGGCAAATCTACTTTCACTACGGACCCGCACCGGGTCACTTATTAAATAAGTACCAGCTAATTGTTTTATATAACTTTCTGGTAACTGCGTGCCGAGACCTCGATGGTCAGAATTTTGACTCGCATCGTGTTATGGGTTGATCTGTCGGATGAACGCACAGTTTTGACCAGAGATCCGCAGACAATTTTGCGAATTTTTAAGAGCCTTAACGTAGAAAAAGCGTGTCATTCAATGTTCGTAGCTTTTAGAGGTGACACTGATAGTCTGAATTCCGAAAGAAAAAGGAATCGACACGCTATTTTACTGCAATTTATTTTATTTCCTACAGCCATTTTTATTACAGGATGTTGTGTCTAGCCAAAGCTAGACAAATCTAACGTATTATTTTATAAACATATATAATTACCCATTTGCGTTACTTGTGAATATACTTATCTCTTGTATTTTGAATGGATCAGCAGCATAAACGAAGAAAGATATAGTAGGCCTTTTACCACTGTGTTAGATGATTCTATGCAACGTCTGGTGTAGTTTTCTAGTTTCTTTCCTAATTTTCATAGGTTAGATAGATGAAGTGACCGCTCAGACGCTGCACACATATTAGGGTATATTTTTACACTAAAAAGCCATGTATTGCGGTATATTATGGTGAACGAGCACATACATAAATAAATTGGAAAGATCATAGTACGATTCCCACTGTCCGCATTTAAGTAGAGATGAGACGTACTTTATACTGTACGGAACCCAAAACGTTTTATGCTTTATTTTACTTTACACTTATGTGTACGATATATGAAAATCATGTGCTTCGCTTATTAGCCAATAGGTACAAGTAGATTATAATAAAGATTGTCTTGTCAGTGGTAGAATTTTGGTGAAATGCTTACCTCACATTTGAGAGGTTCTGGATTCGATACCGGCAAGTTTGTTTCTTACTTCCACTCGTTTGTGAATTTGCAATAATCACTTCAGTCGCTAAATGTGTAGGAAAACATCGTGAGGAAACGGAGTGTCTGATGTGTACACTACACATGCCTCAGCGCTTGAAATCTCCAATCCCCGGTGGCCACATACTGTCTCTTTCAGAGAAGGGCTGTGCCATGCAATGGAACTTTATTATGAATTTGGAAACAAGAAATACATTTTTTCGCAAAATTTTTGTTTTTATATTTCTACATTATCTCCTTCCAAATTAATACACTTAGTCCAAAGATGTTCCAGGAAAATATTACCCTTTAATCAAATCCTGCCTCTGTTAGGTACCACCTCCTCGTGTGATGATAATCTTTGGCCTTCAAGCCATTTTTTCACGTTTGGGGCCAAATCTGGAGAATATGGAGTGGGACAATAATTCGTTCGTAATTCGACAAGTTTTGATGTCGAGACTGCAGCCGATTCGGCGGGAACCTTTTTATTTAATAGATGCGGTCGCGTGGAACACAGACAGTGACGATTTTTGCCCGCCCGCTCAATTCTACTTCAGCTTAGCAGTTGCAGCTCCAACATCGATAACTTTAGTTCTGTTCTGTTGCGTTACGGATTTTGTCAATCCTTTTCACACCCAGTATACTGCGCTCCATTGCCCGCTGCAAATATTGAGTGTCGACTTCTGATATTCGATTAAAGATCAGAAATCAGAAATCAGAAAACAATAAGTGACCCGGCCACCACGCCACCATTCGAATGACCTTTAGCAAACCTGCAGATTGAGTTCTTGTCAGCTATAAAATGTGTGCTATAGTTATTAATGTGCAATCACGTCGTCAGTACACGTTTTTAAAATTAAATAAATTATAATATTAATAATTAAATAACAATGAAATCGCAGTGGAATTGGCTTACTACCAAGGGCTTATATCGTTCATATACTCGTCTATTCTATAATAGGCTTTTTTACATAGCGATTTTTTAATGAATGTTTTAAATTTATTTTCAGACAAGGATAGAACATGTTCTGGAATTCTGTTGTAAAAACGAACGCAATAGCCTACGAACGATGTATTTACCTTGGCTAAACGAAATTTAGAATAAGCAAGCTTATTTCTATTTCTAGTGTTTACGTTATGGACGTCCCTATTTAATTTGAACATGGTTATATTTTTACGAACATACATTATATTATCGAATATATATTGGCAAGCCAGTGTAAGAATTCCTATTTCTTTGAAACGCTCCCTTAGCGATTCCCTACTGCTTAAGTTGTAAATTGCTCTTACTGCTCTTTTTTGCAAAATAAATATTGTTTCTATATCTGCTGCCCGTCCCCATAATAACAGCCCATATGACATAATACTGTGAAAATAACTAAAATAGACCAGCCTCGCAGTCGATATGTCTGTAAGTTGCCTAATTTTTCTAACTGCAAATGCAGCTGAACTCAACCTACCCGATAGTTTTTCAATATGCGGACCCCATTGCAGTTTTGAGTCTATTGTTATGCCTAAAAATAGTGTGGACTCTACCAGCTCTAATTTCTCACCAGATATTTTTAGACACGTGTCAACATTTTTAACATTGGGCAAGGAGAACTTGACGCATTTTGTCTTTTTCGCATTTAACATCAAATTGTTCACCGTGAACCAGTTTAGAACTGTAGATAGAGCATTGTTTACATCGTCAACATTACCTAAACCTCTCTTTACTTTAAAAATTAAGGAAGTATCATCAGCAAACAGTACTATCTGCGATAGTTTTTCTACTAGGTTGGGCAAATCATTTACGTAAACCAAAAAAAGGAACGGTCCCAGTATAGAATTGAGGAACTCCTACTTTTACATTAGATCCTGAGGATTTAACTCTATTGATATCTACTTTTAGGGTTCTGTCTGTTAAGTAAGATCGAAGAAGAGCTAGCGATTTATTACTTAAACCATATCGGTGTAATTTTATAAGGAGCGTTTCGTGGTCGACGCAATCGAACGCCTTGGACAGGTCACAGAACACCCCGATGGCATCCTGCGCCTCCTCCCACGCATCAAAGATGTGCTTTATTAATGCTATGCCTGCGTCCGTCGTTGAGCGGCCCTTCGTAAATCCAAACTGTTTCTTATGAAATAGCTTATTTATACTAAAATGAGTCTGCAATTGATGCAAAATTACTTTTTCAAAAACTTTACTTAGGACCGGCAATATTGCTATTGGTCTGAAATTATTGGGATCTTCACTATCGCCAGATTTAAATAAGGGTACTATTTTACTTAACTTTAATAGATTAGGAAAGGTTCCCTGGTCAATGCATTTATTGAAAATTGTAGCAAGGTAAGGTGCTAGAATATGGATAACCGTGGATATAAGTTTAACCGATAATCCCCACAAATCTTCGGTTTTTTTTTAAGTTTAACTCTTTAAATATTTTGACAATAGCAAAGGGACTTACATCAGGTCTGAGCACCCTAAGTTAGGACAGGCAAGATGCACTTTTGGACGAGTTCTCGCTTCAGGGTAAGTTTTAACTTCCCCTTCATCAGTTTTTTCATGGACCAGAAGCTCTTCCAGGCATATGTCGCAAACGTGGCCGACCTAAGATGACGGGACAATCTCACGACCTTTCTTGATGACCTCGTGGCGCAGCGGTAGTGCATCTGCATACCATGTGAGAGGCCCGGGTTCGAATCCCGGCTGGGGACAAAAAAAAAACCCCCCGGTATTGGATGTTTACATGTTTGTGATGTCGTTGTTTCTGGTTCCCACGACACAGGATATCCTAGTGTGGGGCCAGAAGCAATGTATGTGCCTGTATGTAAATGTTTATGTTTATGTTATATTTATGTTTCTACCGGGTTCGCAAGAGTTGGCCATGAACAGGGAGAAGTGGAGAGCTAATGGAGACCTTTGCCCAGCAGTGGGACACAATCGGGGCGACATAAAAAAAAGATGCGGTCGTTTCTTTGCCAAACTCTTCATCAAATCTGTCTAACAATGCAGCTAGTAAGCTTCCATCTTACATTTCTCAAAAAAAATGGTTTAAATTTACATCGATTTCTCGGTGCTATCTCGCGAAGTGCAGATATCATTTGACGAACCGCGAAATCCAAATCGTGGATTTTATTTACTATACTCTTAAACATAAACATTTACATACAGGCACATACACTGCGTCTGGCCCCACACTAGGATACCCTGTGTTGTGGGAACCAGAAACAACGACATCACAAACATGTAAACATCCAGGACCTGGGGTGTTTTTTTTTTGTCCCCAGCCGGGATTCGAACCCGGGACCTCTCGCATGGTATGCAGATGCACTACCGCTGCGCCACGAGGTATGTCTTCAGTGGTAACTTCAATTGGCCTTCCTGGCCCTTGAGTCACATGACTCAGATAGTTTTTCAATAGAATGACTTAAGCACGACAAAAGTTGTTTCTTGCCTCTATTTGAAGAAGAAGAAGACGAAGAAGAAAAAGAAAGACATTTTATTATACCAACAAGATACATCACAGAAACAAAATAAGCCGATAAGTAACATAATATGCATAACAACAGAAAGAAAACTAAATACACAACAGACAAACGAATAAATAAAACAGGACCATAACCTGTGGTGTATCTAAGTGGCGTATTTGGTAGTCTACAAAGTGATAACAGGACAATATCATTCCTTGGTATAACCCGCGCAAATTAAATAGGCCTCTCTCGCGAAGAAGGTCGAATCGCGTGAGACTCCGAGTTAAGTTATACGGGTTAAACCACGGTTAAACCATTGGAATGCTGGTTACTAGACTACCAATAGTGTCAATGAAACAACCATTACCGAACTTATATGACTATTGAATGAACAACCTTGCATTTTAGAGACTCGCCCCTTGCTTGGGTAGCACGGCGACGAGAGGCGCCCAGTTTAACATCAAAAGTCGAGACTTTCCAGTACATTAATTGTCAAATTCTGACATTTTAGCGCAAAAAAACACGTGCCCCGCGCCTACGTGCTAGGTAGGTACCTAGGCTGGTCGCTCGTTGTCATTGGTGACGGTAGGTCCGCAGGTCCTCAATGCGCAGAGTACCAGCAACATTTTTTTTTTTTAATTTGTCTCAGTTTAATTTGTCACATTTGTCTGTTGTCACTCTGGTTAATGTTAACACTCGAAACTTTTTCACCGAACCTTTTTATCCAAAAACTTTATTTTCCCGCTCAAATTAAAAAATAGAACGGCAATTTTGGAGTTCCGTACCTCAAAAGGAAAAAAAACGGAACCCTTATAGGATCAGAGAATGCTTATGGCATTAAGTCCGCCACATTGTACGACTTTTGCAATAAAAGTATCAATAAATAAATAAATAAAATCACTTTGTTATCCGTCCGTTCGTCCGTCGATCCGTCTGTATTTCAAGACCTGGGGAACGCATGTAGGTATCGATTTTAAATTAAAACCATATACTCAGAATTTGAAAAAAAAAGAATAAAAAGATACGGCCGTTTATGCCGCTAAAAACTTATGTTTCGACACTCAAGGGAATCAAAATTTATACAGTACTTTACGTTGACCTAAGACTATTAAATTTGGCCAGTAATATCGTCGTATACTACAAGTACAGGGAAAAATCTGATTAAATCTTAAAAATATTGTCTTTGAGGTTCGGGAAAAGCTCGGAAAAACTGCGAGACTCGATTCCTGAACTATTTATAATATGTAAGTAAGTACTGTAACGATTCTTGGGTTTTGCCGAGAGGGGGTCTGTCCGTTCAGTCATAGACCAATTTTCTAACTTGGAGGTTTTATGAATGTTGACTAGATTGTCTTGATTGGTCTTTGAATTGTTCTGGCACACTGACCGAATTAGTAACGGAGCGTCATGCGTTCGCCGGGATTGTACAATTTCCCCGACACTGTAGGACAGATGACTGACGTTAGGTTACCGAAGTGTGTTAGCTAGGGTAAATTTTAATTGTAATTAAAATTAAATTAATTGTAATTAAAATTTTATGATAACCGGGGGGGAAATGTAACGATTCTCCTTTATAGAAGCTGGCTGGCAGAGCCTTCTCGTCTTATTTTGAATATTTTGAAGGGAATCGTTACGTTTTGTTTTAGATGTCAGTCGATCCCGAGCTAGGCTAGGGCATCGATAAAAAAGAGTAATAAAAAGATATTTGCCCGTAATCCGCGTTTTAATAAAGTAGAGATATTACAGTACCTACAAATTTGTACGGAACCCGCGGTGGGCGAGTCCGACCCGCACTTGTCCGGTTATTGTAAAGAGTTCCTACATATGTTCTGGTGTGGTTGAGAACACAGAACTGTGGTTGTTGATAATGACAAATACAATATATTTTTATTTCATCACTTTCGTTCGCCGATTTCTTTACTACTTTTAGGCTGGCTTGCACCACTATCTTAAATGTAGCTTAAGAGGGCCCCTCACGAAGCAATTTCCATACAAACGTAGCTTGGTTTTAATTTGCAAACGACATGCTGCTGGATCGCAATGAAACTACCAATATATTATACTTAGAGGACACAAATGGAGGTTTGACATCTGATTAGAAGGGTGACTATTGAATGAAAAATTAATTAGCGCCTCATAAAACCTCTCAAAGCTCTAATTTGTTTTTAATTTATTTATTCGTGATTCGAAATACGGTCAAACCTGTATTTGGCGTTAATTCTGTCTAGTCCTAGGTTTTTTGCCTTAGGTTTACGGCCATGGGTCCTAAAAATCACTCAGTCAATCTCTCAATCACATAATTTTTTTTGCAAATAAGCTGTAAAAAAAATTTTTTTTTATTCTTGGCGCTAGTTAGCCCTTTGGATCCCCTTAATCTTCCGTCATTATTATAATCTAATATATAAAAATCTCGTTTCAGTTTATTATCGAACTCATCCGAAACGGCTTCACCGACTTTTATGACATTTTTTGTGTATATTTGGTAGGTCTGAGAAGAGGTTGTAATTAACATGGCAAAACAACGTTGCCGAGTCAGCTAGTAGAGCTATAAGTTATTGAAGGTGATCTATTCTGTTTGTTTCATTGATGTTGTACTAATATTGTGTTCGTCGCTTTGCGCTCTTTTCCTAATATTCTTAATAAGGTTTGCTCACTTTGCCCCACTAGTTCCATTCAAACTATTTGTTATATCTTCCGGCGGGAAAGTTGCTCAACTTACTTTTTGCTTCGGTGATTAGAAAAACGATAAAGGAGACAAATGCCTTCTATAATGCCCGACAAATAACATGACCAAATGATTTTGACTCCGCATGGACTTATTTCCATTCTTATTTGCTGGTTTTAGTTCTTCGGTTTTAGTTTAGGTAAAGTAACAAATAATTTATAAAAAAAAGTGTCCATCGCAAACTCATGCTGCCGACGACACAGCGGGGGTTTTTATTCAAGTTGTTTTCCAGGCACTACACTATACTTCCTTGATGTAAACACCATTAACTATGGTTGGGTAGAATTGACACACTGCACGGGTGTAACAAAATCCCCACATACTTCTGGGAATCGAGGGTTCTATTCTTCAATATGAACAAATTTGTACTACTACGTAGAATACTTCGAAATCGGAATAAACTTATAATCCGTTCCATACTTTCTAATGTCGCTGATGGTGACTTTAGTATGAAACAGCAGATTTTTTTTTCGTGATTTCGAAGTGTTCTCTGTAGTAGGTACTGTAGAAACTGACATTTTATTTAATCAATAATTGCAAACATTACATAAACTCACGCCAGTATACCGGAGGCGTATGGAGAGACCAGGGTTTGCCACTTGCCACGATCCTGACAGACCTCCTTCGCATCATCAACATTCATCAGTCTATTCATCCGGTTTCGGATACTAATCATTTCATTATAATATTGATCTACCTGTTTATATCTATTGACAGGCTTATTATACTCGCAGAATATCAGTTTTATCAAAGCGGGGGTAATTTTAACCTACAGGTTCGGAACCCAGGCGTATCTTACCTTCCGGTGGTATATTTATTTTTTATTAATCTGGACACAGATTTTTATTATGGTCGAACTTAAAACTTTTCCATCCGCCCTGTCTATATTTGCCTCGTATTTTCATTTGAAGAATGTACAGCCATCACAGGGTTGCCTTGACCTTAAAATGTTTGAGTTGCAATAACTATAAGCATCATAATTGTCAGCATTCGTTAGCAGAAAAAAATACCGACAGACAAAAAAACAGACGAGGTCAAACGTTTTGGAAGAGCACAGAAAGGTAACTAATACACTTAAGTGGTATGGTTACAGTAACGAGAAGACATTAAAGCTTTTTTCTTTCTTGAGATCATGGCCAACTGTCGTAAATGGATATTTCATCAGCTACCCTTGTAACCCACTCTTTTTAAATTTTAGCGATTTGACCGCGTGCGCGGAACTCGTAATTTACCCGTGTAAAGTAAGAAGTAAGATATTTTTTCCTTTTCAGGTAAAAAAAAATCACAGATTTCGTGCCTCACACGACTATCGAGCACTTTAGAAATTAATCAAGATATACCTAAACGTAATGTAAAAAATCTTGTTCTGACTTTTTTCAAAAAGGTTAGGCTACAGGGCAAACCCTTAAGACGATCGGCTTTGTTTTAAGCTCCAATTGTAGCTGACTAAATTGTCGAGAGGAGTTTTTCTCAAATTTCTATTTCGGCATTAACTTTTTTCGTTTTTGAATATTTTTTTGCACCTTGCAGCTCTGGCGAATACGCGTTTTTTGAGCCTTTTTGAATATTATCATATTTTCACAACTGTCCGAGATATAACGGGATCGCACTTTTTCGTGAAATCAGAGCCTACACTGGAGCGAACGAAAAGACATTTCCAATGTCAAAATAAAACCCGTATTAATTTCCGCCAGTGCCGAATCTCGAATTTCAATAAACTGATAATTTCACTGAGTGAATACCTAAGACTAGTATCATCGGTAGCAGTCAGGATCAGTTTGTCTCTTTACATTTCTCAATAAAGAATGAGACGGACTATACTTAAGTATGATATCCTGGAGGCCTAAGAAGGCAGACTGATACTTAGGTATTTACTTACCTAGTGAAATACTCAGTTCAGAAACGGGCGAATTACACTTTTCTGTTGACCGCAACTTAGGCCTGTGCACAATAAGTGCGTAGCCTCAAAGTGCTGTTTCAAAAATGTTTGTTCATCTCTTGAATCTTTTTATTTTACAATCACTCCTATATATTACGAACACGGTTTTTTCTCGATCTTTGTGTCTAATTGTGTGCAGATACTTGGCCGGTTTTTCTTGGTTACGTTAATATTGTTTCCTGTGTTCCCTTGTGATTTCGAGAATTTTGGCTAGTTTTTCGAGTCCACATGAGTAGAGGTAACATGTGAAACATTTTTCTATTGTTTAAATAAAAGAACGCAAACCATGCTTGTATTGTCTTTCTTTTTAATAAAACATTTTGTATTTTGTATTTGTTTTCACAACAGAGAGCTAAGTTTTCCAATCTCATCCGTTTAGTTGAGACTTGAAATTAATACTGCAGAAAGGCCTGTAGATAACAAAATAAATATTAAATGCTTGCACCTGAAACTCCGTAGTTTTGTAGATATAAATTTTGAAAAATCCAAACTTTCTTACGTATTTACGCCATTTTGACAACTTTTACGTTTCGGAACAGACGCTGCGTTTCGTTTCGTATGTTGGGTGAACTTCTACTGTCGAAATTTTATTACAACTTACCAACACTTTATTAGAACTTAGCCTAAAATATTGAATACCGGTTTTAAAAATACATTATTATGTCGTCATTCAATCATAAAAAAAATAATTAAGGTTAAAAAAATTAAATTCAGACAAGTGATATTATGTGAAATGGAGCGTCGTATTTTCGCATCCACCAACTTTTTGTTTGTCAACAAATCAGTCATCGTTTGTCTAGCTAGCAGTTGAGAGCGTTTTCCGTACTTCTCCTGTCTGAGATACAACGTATTATTACCATGGTGTCCTCCCAGGCCTTGGCTTCGAGTTCTGCATCCCTGCTTCCCAGTTAGGTTTCCCCTCTCCTAGGGAGGCTTCCCCTCCTCCCTCACCCCCTCATACCCCCCAATCCTTAACTAAACGGATGATAATGGAAATTCCAACCCATAGAGTACGTCAACAGATGTAGTGGGTTGTGATGGTTTCCGACCTCTGCACATGTCAAAGTGACAGTATTTTTTTTGTATCGAATTAAAAAATAGACTTTAGTTAGTAAACCGTTGGCACGGTATGCTGCAGGCTCGGATTCGAATCCGATTGTTTTTTTTAATTCCCATGATGTGTATATCTCCTGAGTGCAGGATAAATTTGGTTCCTCAAACATACAACATAGTATGGGATGGTAACGGCTTGAAACAGCTTGCTTAATATTTGGCCGAGGGCAATTCAATATTCCATTAGTATTGACACGCTTTTTCACAATGGAGAAATGTCAAAATTGCGAGCGAAATCCTCCATTGTTTGCCGTGAACATGGTGAGTTGCCATGAGTACTCTAACTATACGCTACGTTAATCGGCTTAAGGGCAAATCCACATCTATAAACGACATACAAACATTGTTTTGTTTTGGCTCCACTATAATTAATATCTTTTCCGCTTGTAAAATGAATGGTTTTGTGTAACGATACACTGATGTTTTCGTGATTTACAAAACTACGTATAAACTTGCAACCACTGAAAACTCACGTGTTCGGTAAATGTGGTATTTAATGTCCCTTTAGGGCCTGAACGCAAAACTGCGATGCGACGTCGAATCTTAAAAATCTGCGAGCGAACTCGAAGCATCGCAAGACCTTGCGAATTGATGTATATCGGCGTTCACAATAGTAATAAATAGATGAACGGTTGGATGTAATAAATGGATGAACGGTACACGGTTGACGGTCGTCGAAGGAATGGTCACCCGAATCGTTTAAGGGGGATTGCCGCACGAAATCGCATCGCAGTATTTCGTGACGCAGTTTTCTGCGTTGTAAATTCGCATCGCGCCGATCCGCAGTTTTGTGTACGGAGCCTTAAGCAAATCTAAACTTCACGACAAACTAATTTCTAATAAAAAATGCAAGAGGGAAATTAACGAAAAGACTGCTTTAATACAATCAGCCGAAAATTAGGACAGGAAATAAAAAATAGACATGGGTACAACTTAAATCTATGATTTCAATGAATAATTTTCCGTTTTAAAAGTAACTCATTTGATATTTTGTCAAATACCCAATTCCGTTTTTGTGGGTAAGAAAGTGTTCATATCTCTATCTATCTTAGGTAATACTTAATTATTTCATGTTATGTAACATTGGAAGGGATTTTGTTATATTTTTATCAGTTTTTAGCAATCGTATTTGCTCAAAACCAACATTTAGTGTTTAATCTTTTGTACTTTAATTTTACTTATTTTGAGTATGTATTTAAGTATATGTTTATAACATGATAATTACAAATGTAAAATTTAATTCTGTACAGAGCGAAGTAAATACCACTCAGTGTGTTAAAAGATTGTGTTAATTGCTGAGTGGCCACTAAGACTGAGTGGTACTTCGGTCCGTTTCACAGTATAAATATTTGCACAACTTTACTGGCAGACGTTGCCGTGATTTACATATTACACAAAAGAGTTACTATTGAAGGAGTTACACAATAATTGGAAGCGTCACTTATTGCAATAGTAAGATACCTATGCTTTTGGCAACAGTCCTGCGGTTAGAATAAGTGAACAGCGTTACATTTAAATGCGTTCTCAACAGCAGTACTAAATAGCAGATTAGTAAGAGAGTGGAAAGGTTTCTCGACAGATTTCAAATAAAAAGCCTTGTCCAAGTGGGAGGGGTCTGAGGGTTCCGAGCAAGCAATAACAAACTTAGTCATAATAATTTTTTTCCCATAAAACCCATCTGCCAGTCCATGCCGGTGTGCAGTCCCAAAAAAATACATTTTTATCGGATGAAAAGTGTCATGTTTCGGATTTTTTACTTTACTAGTTCCGTGAGACCTTGATTCGTCATTTTCACAATACTAGGTGAACGAAAAAAAATTATTTACTCAAAAATATATTTTAAATATATTCACTCAGAAACTCAAATTTTTACACCATCGACGTTTTAATTTTGATAGCTTTACCCCTTCCTGGTACAAACAGTCTTGACTTGACAAATACACGAAAGGAGAGCAAAGCGATTTTTTAACTGTTCCGTTTTTTCCGTAAAACAAAATTAAAATCGGCTAAGTGCGAGTCGAACCTGGCGCAGTATAGGGTTCCGTAGAAGGAGGAATTTTTACGCACTTTATAGAACTAAAAACTTCAACAAAGTAATTTTCAATGTAATTTGTACGAAGGTTTCCTTGTAAAAGTTGGTCGCCTATTATTCGTTAACTTGTAAGGCCTACTTAGCCGTAATAGTTTAGGGCGATCGCCCTACTCTAACGAAAATTGCGCTTTAAATATTTCCCAAACAGACCCTTAAATCTAAAAATAGTTTTCCTGCACTCACAATTTTTTGAGACGATAAATCCAACAATCATTACAAATATCATTACCCCCACACTATAAGGGGGGTTCAATAAGTAATGAGAATCAGCTATAAACTCCTTGGACAGAGAAATTTTTTTTTTGACGGATCTTCGTACCACTGTTCTTTTATAGCTGAATAACTAAAGATTTCAATAAGGAGTGTTCGTTATATAATACGTGTTGGGTGCCTAAAATGCTAACGGCCGAACAAAAATGAACCAGGCTAAGAATTTCACAAAGCTGTTTGGAACTGTTACAACAAGATTCTGACCAGTTTTTGGATCGATTCCTAACTATGGATTAAACATGGCTTCACCATTATGACCCTGAAACAAAAAACAATCCATGACTTGGAAGAGACCATCATCACCGACCCCTAAAAAATTCAAGGCCGTTCCATCCGCCGGCAAGATCATGGGTTCTCTTTTTTGGGGCAGCCAAGGGGTTGTGATGATTGAATACCTCACCCGTGCCTGACAGAACTAAGAACTTCATTGAAGTCATTTTCAATGGATTTTGTACGAAATTTTACTTTTATAAGTTGGTTGCCTATTACTCGTTAACTAGTAAGCCCTACTTAGCCGTGATACTTTTCCTTTTAAGTTCATTATATGTGCTTCTACCTCGATTTTTTTCACTTTTCTACAATTAAGCGTTTAGCCAGGGGGGGAACGACCTACTCGGACAAAAAAATTCGCTTTAAAGCTTAATATTTCGCAAACGGAATGGTAAATCAAAAGATGGTCTTCCTACACCTACAGTATTTTTCAACGACCAATCCAACTCCACATGATGGGGTGGACAATAAAAAAAATTATCCCCAATTTTCACGTTAGAGGAGCAAAAAAAAAATTTTCCAAAATTTTATTCTTTAATTTTGTCGGGGTAATAAATATGTATATAAATACCATAACATTTGATAAAAGTTAATTGCATCTTATTCATTCTCACTAGGTACTTATTGAGCCCCCCTAGTAAGGTGCAGGCAGAAAATTTCTTAGATCTGAGATTCTTTTGGCCTTATTTTTCAATAAGGTAGATGGCGTTATTTGAAAGAACTTTTGCAGTGAACTGTGCAATGTAAATAGAAGAGGTATTGGTTTTGCATAGAATAGAATAGAAGATTTCTTGGAAGATTCATATCTCTTGGAAGTAAACTAATTGATCTGTTTTTAAACTTCTTCATAGAGCTCGTATTTAGTACAGTCCATCCAAAGGTTGTCTGTACTTTTCAATTAAGAAATATCTGTATAATTTCCTTTTTTATGAACCTACAATAAAGTGTTCTTTATCTATCTATCTACCGTTAAATGCACCACGACACGAACTCCGTAGTACAAATTGATTATGATTACCTAGGCACTGACTGAAAATCAGCGCTGAGGGATCATTGCCTCAGCACAACGCTGAGTCAGCTGCCTTTTGTGGCAACTTAGACACACCACAGGGTTCATCCTGAGGTCTTGTTTTATTTTTTGTTTTTTTTTCTGATGTGTATTTAATTTTCATTCTGTTGTTGTACATATTATTATGTTACTTATATGTTCGTTTCTGTGATGTGTCTTGTTGGTGTAATAAATGTCTTTCTTTCTTTCATTAGCGACGTTATAGGAAGATTAGGTATTTACAAACTCTTGCTCACTAAATTATACGATTCCTTAAAAAGCTCGATTAAAAAAGTCTGTGGTGGAGATTTAACAAGGAAAAGACGTAACCACAGATTAAATAAACTGACGTGCTAAACATGCTTTAGAGGAAGCCTGTTTTATAAATAAGGCCGTTAGATCCTAGTGGAATAGTCCTTTTTAACTGCCTCATTAACCCGTCTACACTCTACCGGTGTTATTTATTAAAAGCACGATTGCTCGAAAACACTCCTCAGAGACAATTAAAAAAATCTCCGGATACGTCTTTCTCTGTCAGGATCGTGGCAAGTGGCAGTCCCTGGCCTAACCTAACCTAACCTAACCTTCTGGGATACAGCCGTGAGTTTATGTATGTATGTATGTACGTCTTTCTCTTCACAACTGATCATTTAAACTTCCTCTGAGGAGTGTCTTAGGGAATCGTGTTTTTATAATTAGTACACTTTTCTTTGAGGTTCACCACTACAGCACCTAAACAGTGAAACGAGAAACCAGATCCTATTACAGACTAACGGTTTTATTTATAAAGAATCGATTCCACTAAAACACACTTAATATGAATCTAAAGCCGGCTTCGACTCCGGCTTAAGAGTGCTTTAGTGGGATCGTCTTTTATAAATAACACCGTATGAATTTAATAAAACATCGATGTTTACCTGCATTTTCAGTGAACGACGGCAGAACACATCTAGGCGTAGGCAGCGGACATTGGAAATTAGCATAATTCATAGGACAGTGCGCAAACAACTCTGCCACTATTTAAACAAGGTTTTGACAGCATTCAACAGTGTTTAGTGACGCACACTGAGCAAATTAATTGACATTATTGTTTTTCATATTTTAACGATTTCTGTTTACGGATTGTTTACATTACATTGCATAGACTCACGCCCGTATCCCGGAGGGGTAGGCAGAGACCAGGGTCTGCCACTTGCCACGATCCTCACAGACTTCATCCGCTTCATTAACATTCTCTAGTCGTTTCGGGTACTTTTTATCATGCTCTTTTCTAATACCTGTTTGTTTGCAATTAAATATAATGAAATAAATCGCCATGATATTTGGCAGAGTGTAGTAGAAATGGACAGGCATGCATTACTTACAAGAGACCTTACAAGAGACTAAGCATTGGGCGAAGATGTAGGTTCAAGAAGAAAACATTTTCCTGAGTCCTGATCATGGTTTTTCATCGTTATTTTTAACGTCAGGACTTAGTAGGGCAAACAGGGTACAAAAATTATTACGCCCGACTCGAAAGATATTATTATATATACACAATGTACTTTATTGCACACGAAACATTGAACAGAACATTACATAATAAATAGCACCTACAAAGGCGAGCTTATCCTTGAAAGAGCAAACCTGAGAGAATCGGAACAGCTGTAAAAAACGGAAAAACGAAAGCTTTGCACACTGGACATCAAAAACGGCAAAAAAAATCACGTTTTTTTTATGGGAGCCGCTCTTAAAGGTATATTTTACTGTGTTTAGTATTTGTTAAAATGGCAACAGATATACTATATATTATCTGTGAAAATTTCAACTGTCTAACTATCACGGTTCATTAGATACAGTCTGGTGACAGATGGACGGACGTACGGACGAACAGCGGAGTCTTAGTAATACTGTCCCTTATCCTTTGGGTACGGAACTGTATTGTTGCCAATTCAATCTTGTTTTTGTTTTTCATAAATGTTCGAAATACTAGCGCGCAATGAACGCGTAACTGTCAACCTCCATTTGGCCGCCGGAGCGTAAGTACAGACCAGTTGCACTACGATTATTCGAGGTCCTGGTGTTTCCAAATTTTAAACTCCTTTAAAAAATCCGAAAAGGGTTCTTAGTAATAAATATTTGGCTACGACACTAAAATAAATAGTATTTCTGCAAATAATATTGTGACTTAGTACCTCAATGTCTTCTAAACTTTCTAGGCCTGAGGCATTTTACCTTTGGAAGAAATGTTCGTAATGATCCAAGGAATATGTAGCTTTGGGGGGTTCCTACACCTGTCTAATACACCCGCTTTACTTTGTAGGGTTCCGTACCCAAAGGGTAAACTCCACTGTCCGTCTGTCCGTCTGTCTGTCTGTCACCAGGCAGTATCTCATGAACCGTGATAGCTAGACAGTTGAAATTTTCACAGGTGATGTATCTCTGTTGCCGCTATAAACAGTAAAAACCGAATACAACAAATATTTAAGAGGCCCCCGACACAACAAACTTGATTTTTCTGCCGTTTTTTTGCTCATTATTAATAACGGCAACAGGTAGACGCTTGAAATATTCACAGAATATTTAGTTGTATATTCACTTCAAAAATAAATAGTTTATTTAAAATAAAATAAATAATTAGATGGTCTCATACGAGAAAGGTGATTTTTTTGCCGCTTTTTTCTCGATCTTTGTGTCTAATGTTGTATAAATAATGGTACGGTACGGAACCCTTCGTGCGTTAGACCGACTCGCACTTGGCCGGTTTTTGTAGATATTTACGAAGGATGGATTGCGATCAAAGTTAAAATACGGTAATCAAAGTTAAAATGCACATTATTAGATACTCCCCAAGAATTGGAACGTAAAAGCGCCTTGTCCTGACCTACATCGGACAGTGGCGGTCATTGTAAAACTGTTCCAGTAAGTCTATGAACTAGCTTATGTTGTCGTTTCTTGGTCTACACGCTGATTCCTGGGTGGTTTCAAAGCCGCATTTATATAATTAGTAATATTAAAAATGACATCTATTTCGACTATGTATTTCATTTAAGTCTAGACTTAAATAAAAACAAATATTTTAGATATCTTGTTTAAAAAAATGCGCGATCAATTAGTACCGCCTCTGCGTCTAACAGAACAATGACGCGCGGACCCGCGGCACGCACGCACCGCTCCTGATGGCTATGGCTACTGGTTCTAATAGATTCGAGTTTGTGTCGAGATATTTAAAAAAAAATGCGTTTTTTTTAAACAAACTAGCTTATTCGGTAGCTATTGTCAGGCACGTTCATTTTGCTGTCTATCAAACCACCCAAAAATTAAGGTGTATAAGTATTGTACCATTTCATTTCACTTTTTGCTTTTAAGCTCATTATACGTTTTTAAGGGCACATCTAACCATAATTGAGAAACATATGGTGCTATTTCTGCCAAAAATTCAATTATTATTATAATTGTTTACGCATATTATTACCGGGCGATAGACTCTTAAACATTTAACATAATAGAAAACATTTTTTGACGTTACAGAACTTCCTACATCTTTAAATTCGGGTTTACAGTTTGGAACCAAACGTCGAAAATCACTGGTACAACTGATGCCCAGAAATTTTGGCAATATTTTCAATCTTCCCGAAATGCAGGCCATTGTCGCAGGTATTTCGCCTAATTATGCTCTTTTGTTGCGGCATCCGCCTGTTTATAATCTTGGTCGCTCTTTTGTCCGGAAAACCCTCCGTGGTATCGTCCCGCCCATCGAAGCCGGTGGTTACGATACTGGTCTCTTTTACGATGTAACGGCGGCGGACGGCAAACCCGAGTCAACTAGACTAAACTTGGCTAAGCACGTATAAAGGCAGGGTTAATTAAGCAGCGCGACAACTTAGTGGGCGGGGCTCTCGTGTGGCGTGACCAAGTTTGATTACCATTCCAGTCTCAATTAGTTTTTCTGGAGTGTTTTTTGTGACTTTTATTTTTACGTACTCTGTGGCGGCTGTTCATTCATTTATAAGATAAGACAATTTAACCACGTTCGGACCCGATTTCACAGTGCAGGACAAAATAAGCCTTATCTATTATGTAAGGCATTTTGTGAAAAAGTAAATCGATTGCAAAATGGAGAGAGACATAGGATGTGGAGCTACTTACCGTTGACTTACTATCTATGTACACAGAATATTAATTTATTGGTAAGTATATCATAATAATGTCACTGATAACCTGATGGAGTCTGTTGCTGAATCAAATAAATATAGTTGTGGGGCTAAGGGAACATACCCATACTACGTGACCCATTGTTGCCAGCCGGGTCTAGCCAAAAGTTACCAAAAAGCAGTGTTGCCAGCCGGGTCTTATCAAAAGTTCCCAAATTCCCATATTTTGTGACCCCAAAAAGCCTGCAAAAATTGTTTTTATTTTTAAATTTTTCCTAAGTTTTTACATGATTTCTATGGTATAAAAGCAATGTCACTCCAATCTAAGTTAGACGCAAGTTCCCCATTCTTAAATTTCATACCCTTCTATGGAGGGGGATGAAATGTATCAAAAGCAGATATAAACCGTATTAAATCCTCGAGTTTTCGTGTAACAACACTAGTTCCACAGAGATCTATGCTAGGGCCTTTACTTTTCCACGTCTATGTAAATGACCTAACGTTTATGGTAGAAAAATGTCATAGATAGTAGTATTATAGTTTTTTTTTGTATGCACTTTGGTCAATTAATTATTACGTAATTCACACGCTAAACCATAACTGTTTTTAGTATGATTGTGTTGGTCCCAAATAAACGTTTTCTATTCTATTCTATTCTATTCAATTGACAGCTGTTAACAGTAGATTAACAGCGTGTTAGTTTATGAGAAACTGGGGGTAAGTTATAGAATGTGTGAGTTAGAGGAAATGCCGAGGTATTACAAGACCTTAACGAAACTTACCTTTACTTTACTTACTTTTATGATTATTTGTATTCACGGACAGAAACCCCCCTCTTTTCGATAGATGTGGGGATTTTGTTTCTCCCTGGAGAGCAACCTCTTTGAATTGTGTGACATTCGGAAGCGCGATTTCTTACAGTTTCACTTGCGATACCTTCGCACTTAAATCGCGATCCGTTGACCACCTAATCCTATCGGTTGGATCTAACACGGGAGTAATTTACTTACCAAATAACAGAGTAGGGACACCTTTTACACGATGCCGCACCGTAGAAACTTTTAAGTATGCCGATACCTTTCCTCGGCTTGTTATAGCTGAGATGGGTGCAGCTGGGACCTAAGGTCCCAGTAATAAGTACGGTAAAGGGACCGCCGTGAGCTATATCTATATTCGGCTTTAAAAGCAGTTTGTGTTATACACGAACTGAAAAAAGCGTATTTCCCAAGCCTGGTATTTTTTCGGCAAAAAGAATCGTGTAATATACAGATGTAATTTCGTTTATATTCAATTTAGCTAAGCCCTTGCTTTAACTGCGAGGAGTTCCTAAAAATCTCATTGTAAGTAATCTCATAAAGACCGAATAAAAATAGCGTCTCCTCTAAGTTATAAGATTTCAGTGATATTGTATGTTACATTACGTAACATTACATTACGTTAATGTTTCATATTAATGAGTTTCAAATTTTGATGAAACTTCCGAATCTTCCAACTCTCGTTTGGTCGAAATAGCACAGTTCGAAGTTACGTTTCATCGACAGTATAGTTGATCAATATCAGTCATTATAACAATCGAAGAGTACCTACAGTACTGATCTACTGTTACTGGCAGTTAGACCGATCGAGTAGGAAAGTAATAAATAACTGAAATAAATAAGAATAACGCGTACATAACCCAACCGGTGAACATAACGACTAAGAAGAGTGCCTCACATACAATCAGTCACAATGTTGATTTTGATCCCGCCTGCTTCAGCAGTCAAGACAGGGCCGGATTTAGGGGAGGGCAGGCGGGGCTGGGGCCTCCACAAGGAAAGGGCCCCCACAAAAGGCTTATATGTACTATCATTAAACGCCAATCTTTTATGAGTACTTATAACGTCTGTTTTTTTTTCAAATTTAATTCGTCGTATTCATTGTAGTTTTTGTTTCGTATTGTTTATTTGGGAATAATTAGGGGCCTCCGCTCCTTCGTTGCCCTAGGGCCTCCAGACCTCAAAATCCGGTTCTGAGTCAAGACGTTTTGTATTTTTTTAGTGTTTTGTTTTTTTTTTTAGCAAGGGCAGCGCTATCTATTTAGAGATGTGCAGCAAGGTTAAAAAATAGCAAGATTAAAATAGTGCCATGTAGTGGCTATTTCTTAGACAACTCTTGCAAAGGAGACTGGAATTTTACGAAGTTTTTATTTTTTGTCCGATGTAAGCTGATTTATAGCCTCCGTCACCACCAGCGCAATCATGACGTAAGTATAGATTGTGATCTTTGCCAAAATTTTAAAGCTGTTTTAGGAATTATGAGGAATAATGGCACATGATTACACACCATTAGTTTTGGGTGGTTTGAAAGACATAGCAGAATGAACGTGCCTGACAAGAGCTATCGAATCCGATAGTTTTTTTAAACGCGTTTTTCTAAGATATCTCACAAACTCGTATCTATTTGAACCGTTAATAGCCATCCAGTCCGCGGGTCATTATTATGTTAGACGGAGAGGCGGTACTAATTGTTCGCGCATTTTTTTAAACAAGATAGTTATCTTAACTTTTTTTTTTATTGTCTATACTTAAAATTAATTGTCTAGATGACATTTTTAATTACCAATTATATAACCTCCGCTTTCAAACTACCCAGATGTAAGATAAGATAATAATATTCTTTATTGTATACCGGAAAAAATGTTACAGAAACAGCAATGACAAAAGAAAAGATACAATTAGCGGCCTTATTGCTAATAGCAATTTCTTTCAGGCAGCCTCATATCGGAGAATTTGCCGAAGGAGAAATAGACACGGGTAGTCGGTGCAAATACAAATATTAATAGACATACATATACGTAATAATAATAATAATAAGCTTACATACATCATACTTGAATACTATACATAACTACACGTACTTACATAAATAGTGGCTTATAACAGTATGTGATCTGGACAACAAAAAGGTGATATACCTACATATATATGAAAAGAAGTGAATAGACGCTTACAGCTAAATTGCTTAATTAGACAGAAAGAATTCTTTTACTCTGGTTTTAAATATAATGTAAGCCAGTATACATACATACACACATGTATACATTACGTACATGCCTATACATACGAACCAAACACATTACACTCCTTCTAGGCTCCAGTCGGGTAATAATTCAGCAAGTACCCACATATTATTTAACTTTCATATCAGTTACCGCAGCGCTCTGCGCAGGTGCTAAGTGTACCCATCTTGTTTGTCTCTTGATTGAAGCTTGCAGAGATGGCCGGGTGATAAAGGAGCCGCCATAAGTAAGGTTTCCTTGCGTCCCCAAAGGGTAGCCTTCTTAACCTAGCTCAGAACGAGCCAGTCTTGGAATTATTAATATGCCGGCGTATTTAGAAGATCCAAAATTTACATGCAGAGTGAAGAGTTGCAATTTTCTACTTTATTAAAGTTATAGCTGTATTCAGAAATCATAAAAATCGCAAACCTGATAGACGTGCGTGCATACAGCGACTTAAAAATGTTGATAAAACGAAAGAGGTTTGTCAAAATCGTGCCAATACCAAACCCCGCATGGGTGTATTAATGTAGGTATGTTTGTAAAAATGGAGCGAAGAGTCTCCGCACGCCCAATAGCAAAATAAAAAAAAAATCTCTACGGTGAGCGAAGAAAAAACGCCGTCATGTTTGGCCGGCTGAACAGCAATAAATAATCTATCCAATTTGCGCTAATATGCCACGTCCAGTTAGTGATCTACCGGGTGAGTAATGAGATTAAATTAACAACATTGTACGGCGTGCTAGAGCAGCGTGAATTCCGCCGAAGTACCAATTTCACAGTTCAAGCCAAACGCGGTTCAGCGGCAAACTTCAGATTTGACCTACTTAGGGCATGCAACGTTCACAGCGACTTTGTGCGGCATTTTTATATTAATGACTTAATGACCACAAAAATGCACAGATTTCGTGTCTCCCACGACTATCGAGCACAATGGAAATTGATGATATTTATGACTCGCACAAATATGACGTGAAAAATGTCGTTCTGAATTTTGACTTTTTTTAAAAACAGGGCAAACCCTTAACCCGATCGTCTTTATTTTAGACTCAAATTGTAGCTGAAGATATTTTCCTGAGATTTTTTCTCAAATTATTGATATCAGAGCCATAAGGCATTCTTCGTTTCCAAAATATCGAGCACCAAAATAAAAAAATTGTATTTTTTTTAATCATTATTTCCATAACCTTTTCGTTTTAGGCTTTTTCGAATAATTCTTTTTGCACCTTACAGCTCTCGTAAATACGCGTCTTTTGAGTCCTTTTTTAATATCATATCTTCACAACTCTCTGAGATATAATGGGATCGCACTTTTTCGTGAAATCGGAGCCTACGTACACTGGAATGAACAAAAAGACATTTCAAATGTCAAAAGTCGCCACGGAACGCGGTGGCCTGTAATAATTCCACAGATTCATATAGGCCTGTTTTAAGACTTTTTAGAGGTCGAGTTTTATTTATTGTTTTATTTTATTACAATTTTTATTTTCTTTGCATCGCTAAATCCTATCAAAAGTCGCCGCGCGCAATAACCCTCATATGAAACACACCGCTATACTAAAATGAACTTCAAGTATCTTATTTTCGTTTTACTGATGTTGATCTTGAGGCGCAAAGTTACTCTATTAAGTTTGCGTTTACCGGTCGAAACTAGACTAGAAAAAGACCAGCCGCAGGTGATGTAACCAGAGGATTTGTGCTCCAGTTCGTTTGGTTGTTGGTGATATACATCCACTGGTCAGTGAAAGTAATTCTTTTAAGAGCTCACCGGACCGCTGCTGTTATCTCGACTACCGTCCGGCGCATTACTCCATTCACCTTTACACAATGCGCAATGGAGTTTGGGTGATTCACAATCGTGGGGAACAACCTTTTATTCGCACATTTTTAGGGTTCCAAACGTGTGATAAAAATATATATGTGACCCTTAGTCAATTTATGACGATGAAATAAAATAGAAACCTTTTCTGATCGCTCCAGTGGATGCATAAGTGACATGTTATTGGAAAATCGGAAAACCTGAAAACTCTTTCTTCAGTATGGCTCGATAAATTCAACCATTTAAAGAAGCAAAGGTGTGAATTTTATTTTTTATGCACTGCACTGTAACCGCGCCAAGTTTCAAGATGGTTAATTTCTTTAAAACGTTGATATGAAAAAAGCGGACACGTGCCAGTCGTACTCGCCCACCGAGGGTTCCGTATGGTTCCGTACAAATTTGTAGGTACCTACACTTACATATTATAAATAGTTCAGGAATCGAGTCTCGCAGTTTTTTCGGAGTTTTGCCCGAACTTCAAAGACATTTTTTTTATGATTTCATTACAAATGAAAAGTTTTCAGATTTTTCCCTGTACTTTTAGTATAAGACAATATTACTTGCCAAGTTTCATAGTTCTAAGTCGACGGAAAATACCTACCCTAAAAAAATGTTTGCCTGGAGTGTCGAAATACCTATATGTTTTTAGCGGCATAAACAGCAGCAGCTTTTTTTACGTTAACTTAAAAGTTTAATTTTTCCACAGCTTCAAGGAACTGTAGACTTGAGAAAGCACATGGTTGTAATTTCAATGCGATACCTCCTCGCGTTCCCGAGAAAAAGGTTTTTGACAGACAGACCCACGGACGGACAACAAAGTGATCCTGGAAGGGTTCCATTTTTTCCTTTTGAGGAACGGTCTAAGACGTCTCTTCTGTGTGAGCTTCCCATCCCTTCAGTACATTTTGTATGAAAGTGAATTGGATCAACGACGCGTCTTTTCCGCGCCCTCGCCCGACATCCCTTCTGAGTGGCCGCTGGCTCTTATTATTTTGAAAGCGCCATCTATCCGCGGTATCGCGCATCTTTACGAAAATCGACGTTAATCTTTCGCCGCCGAGGAGCTCACGTGTAAACCAATACGCTGTATTGACTAATGTAGTGAAAACGCATTTTAATACGCATATTCGATGCTAGATGTCTCTCTCGCCGTAGGATTGGAAGTTAGGCGTGGGACACATAGGAAGGACGTGGGTCTAGGGCGCGGAAAAGACGCGACGTGTTGTATGGAGTTCGCGCAAAGTTGTATACTCACTAAATAGAACCCGCATCCCTCTTTGGCGGAGATTTTGTTACACACTGAATAATATCGGTAAAGAGTCAGATGCGATACTGGATCTTGTACTTTAGTGTCAAAATGTTAGGTATGTTAGCTAACTTTCTACCCGACTACGGTAAGAACCAAAATGAAGGGGAAGGGCGCGTGTCGACGAGCACGGTTTTTATCCGGCACGGCGCCGGCATTGCGCCGTCCAATTTTGTGCACGTACACGGTTTTAACCCGGTTCGTATTCAGATTCAGTAGACTGTCGTTGTTTATTTAACGAGCCGGACCGGCGCTTGCGCCGGTTACATGTAAGGACTTGTATAGAGCTTGATACATAACTGGCACCGGCCCAGCGCCGGGCCAGGCGCCGTGCCTTATAGAAACCGTCTCGTGGACACGCAGCCTTATGGTTTTAGCAGACTATAATAATAATAATAATTTTGAGGAGGTGAAAAAAACGTATTATATGTAACATTTTTATTGTCTTATTTACATTAACGGAGGTCATGAAACAATAACATGGCAAACATACATGTTTTTTCGCCTAAATTAAGGAAACTGCTATTTTAATTAAATATTAAATAATCTTACGACAATTTTACTTATTTTCTTTCGTCCGCCGTCTCTAGGTATGTAAATAGAGGAGATAAGATAATATGGATTAGCCAGTGAAGAGAGGAGTATGTACAGCCACGTAGAGCTGACTGCCAACCTCTGGGGCGTGAGACACACAGGAAGGACGTGGGAAAAACCAGTAGTGGAGGGCGCTGAAAGAAAGAGATGATGTAGATGAATGTATGTTTGCACTTACGGATGTTCCACCGTAGCCCCTACATTACTCATCCGATTTTGATAAATAGACTAGTGGCGGAGGGCCGCTGAAAGAAAAAGATTATGAAAATGTCAGTTGTCTGGAAGAAGTTGCTATAAGCAATAAGGCCGCCAATTTTACTGCATCTTTGTAAATATTTAATGTTTGCGTTTTTCATGGTGTACAACAATTCTTAAATTATCTTAGAGGAATGTATGTTCGTACTTACGGATGTTCCATCGTAGCGCCTAAGCTACTCATCCGATTTTGATAAATGAGGTGTCAATCTATTTGTTATTATGCTTCGGATGACATCATGATGATCAATATGACGGATTTTACATCCAAAACAACTATTGTACCGTTTTGAATGTTAAATTAATATTAAAACATTCAAACGACAGAAAGTCTATTTTACTATATTTCAGCCGTTATTTATCCTACTATAGTTATATTTAACAGTGCTGAATGTCTGTTTTTTTTTTTCAATGGCCGACTTATAGACATTCTTTTATATCTCAGGCACATTATGGGCTCGGTTAAAATGATGTTAGGGATATAGCCTCGAAATGCCAAAAAAGTCAGACCATCTTGCATTTGTTTTATAACCATAGAACTCTTGGACTCTCTATAATTATGAGTGATTTCGCTACAGAAATAGAAATGTAAAGGCTGCACCTACCTAGAGTCACGTACTAATTTTACAAATGACTCAGCATTCAAGAGACTAACACATCTGGTGTGATATTCAACTATGTTTTGTCTCTATGTTGTTTTGTTGTCTTGTTTTTTTAAACAGATAATAATTTGTAGGGCCTACTTTGAAGGAGAACATATCGACTCATTACACTCGTTCACAATATAACTGTCAGAAATCAGAATATGATCTTTCAAAAACTGTTTATAGACAAGTTGTTTTTTTTTTTCAATATCAATTTTGTTTATTTTTATGGTTTGTCTGATAGTGGCATCATGGCATGTGTAAAGTCTGCATTCTTCTAATTAGGACAACGATATTTCGAATCAATCCAAAAAAAATCTTAAATCAAAAGTTGTTGTAAAATAAAAACTGTTACGAATGTGTTTCAGTAGTCATGCATTTTTGTGCTATTGGGCATAGACCGCATAGCATGTGAGATACATCCAACCTATCCTCTATTCTAAAAGTGGAAAAGTTCACAAGCTATGTGGATAACCTTTGAACTTTACGAATACGATTTCAATATAATAGGCTCTTTTTGCAGAGAATAATCTATCTACCCTATAGAATAAACCTGCTATTGGGCATAGGCCGTATGACATACGAGATACATACATCCTATCCTCTATTCTAAAAGTGGAAAAGTTCACAAGCTAAGTGGATAACCTTTGAACTTTACGAATAGGAATTCAATTCAAAAGGCTGTTTTTGCCGAGAATAATACAAAGATTTAATTAATTTATTCACAATATTTATTTGCTTTCAAGACTACCTAGTCTTGCCGCTCTAACATGGCATTCGTTTCGTGTTTGCCGCAGAGATATAACTTTTTTCATATTTGTCTTGGGCGAGCGCAAACAAAAGCACTTTTCGTGAGTGTTTTGTTGTTCGGATCACAGATAATAATAAGTACAAGTACATAGAGATAGGTAATTCTCGTTATGTTTGGGGATACGAAAGTGCTGCTTAAGCGTATTACTACTTATTCTAGAAAAGAGATTTCTCTGTGACTAAGGATGTGCCTAACATTTGGAGAACGTATAAATTGAAAAACCGGCCAAGTGCGTGTCGGGCCACGCGCAATGTAGGGTTCCGTAGTAAGAGGGTTTTTTTGTCTGCTTTACAGAACTAACAACTTCATCGAAGTCATTTTTAATGGATTTTGAACGAAATTTTACTTTTATAAGTTGGTTGCCCATTACCCGTTAACTAGTAAAGCCTACTTAGCCGTGATATTTTTTCTTTTAATTTCATGTTGGAGAGGTGCAGTAAAAAAAACTTGTCGGACTGCGGAACCCTAAAAATGATGTCTTCGTTCATTTACTTCCACTGTAAACCATAAATATACTGAGGTTACTATACATAATAAAAATAATAATAATGACTTCTGGAAGAGATCGCTTTTACCGATAAGACCGCCTGTAAGCCTTTTAGTGTAGGTAGGCATTTTGTTTTCTGGTGTCTACAATAAAGTGTTCTAATCTAATCTAATCTTCCACATAAAACAATAACATGTTCTGATCCCACACTAGGACATCCCACACATCAAAAAAATTTTAATGCACAATATACATTATTTCAATCAAGATATTTCACTCTTTTGTTACAATTTTAATTTATCGTCATGCGAGAAAAAAACGTGCTAATACACAATATATTGTTTAGTGCGATTGCCAAGTCAATTCAAGTCAATCTAAAAAATGAGAAACATAATTATATCTAGGTACCTATCTACACCTATTATTCCATTATATTATACACATACAGGTACACTGATCCATTCACTGCAAATGTAGCTTTGTAATCCTTACTAATATTATAAACGCGAAAGTTTGTACTCTTTCACACAAAAACGGCTGAACGGGTCCGGATGAAATTTTGCACAGAGATTGCTGATTATGGTCTGGATTAGCACATGGGCTATTTTTTATCCCGGAAAAATGCACATCAAAATTACCACGTGAACGAAGTCCCGGGTAACAGCTAGTCCTATATATTTATATGGGATTTACCTATGCAGTTGGTGTATCTAGTAAACTCGAACGAAATTGCAAACTATTTCAGTTTTTCCTTGATTTATATCTAAACACAAATTTTATTCTAAATTTGAAGCTTCTGTGTCTGCTAGAAGTGCCTTAAAGTTTTGATGATCGGGCAGTCAGTGAGTGAGTGACAAAATTAAGTAACTTTGACTAGTTATAAATCTCAATCTACTGGTTCAAATTAAATGAAATTTGAAATATACCGTGTTTATACAGTGCCTGCTTGATTACTGAAAATTCAGGCTTCTAGTTTTATCAACGAAGTTATAAAACTAGAAGCCTGAATTTGAAAACCCCTTAGGGGGTCGAAAATTGACTGACCTGCTTCGAGAAAAGGATATTACGGCCGTGCCGCTTTTTTGCTCGACTTGGCGGGAGCACTGCCGTACCCCCAGATATTTATCGGCAGTTTAAAACAATATTGTCAGGTCCTTAACTTTCGTCTCATGTTTACGGAACATAGTATCCGTCATGTGGGGAAACCCACACTTAAAACAAGGTATATAATGTATTTAATTTCATTGAGCTTGTGTGGGTGTCGGTACACCCATACGTAGGTACGTTGACATGATTTTAAACACTATTCGAGTCGAATATGATATTAGGGGTTGATGTCTTGTATTCATAAAGTGAATTAATGACCTATAAAGCAAACTACTTGAAAGAAATATATAAATACTTTTTGTATTCACTTTCAGGATTTCTATAAACGGTTTTTTGTAAAAAAAAACTGAATAAGATTAATTAACTAAGTAAGAACTGGTAGGCATGCTTTTTCATATAATAACAAAACTATAAAGTCACTATATTATTTATCTATCTCCCACGTTAAACGTTTCTTAACTTTTGTTGTAGTCAAGTGTGCTCGTCAATTTGCTTTTGAATTTTATGAACTTTTCTATATCGTTACTTTTGAGCCCAGTGACTTTCCGATTGGGGTCAATCACGAAGATCGGTTCTTGTTGTATTTTTTTATCGTGAATGTCCGGAAGCTTATTGACAAAGTATATTGTTGGTAAGTTTAAGTTCCCAGTCGTGTTGCCCTGGGGGAAGACCACATATATGACCCAAGGTGTAGTATCGGGACTAGACATCTGAATTTCAGGGGGTGCTGTTACTACTAACAGTTTGTACTTATCAAAGGGTTGCGTTGACAGCGGGATATTGAACTCGTCATCATTGATAGATAACGTCTTATCGAAGCTAGCAGGCGGAAAACCGTTAAGCTTAGCGATCTGGTTTGAGTACCCGAGACCTAAGTCAGGAGCGTTAGGCACCTCAGAGATAAGGCTTACTATGTTTGAATCTTCTGGGGGCATGTCTTGGGGGATTTTGGCAAATATGCCTCGTGGTTTTGTTGTCTTGGCTGTGTCGTCCGCCATATTGAGCTTTGTTCGGTATGGTGATGGTGGTATTTCACCAAAAATACCTCGTGTTTTTGAGGCTCCTACGACACCGTCCATCACTTCAGTCAGATTGGCAGGTCCCCTTGCCAGATGGATAAACATATCTTCGGGTTTTGGCGCTTGTACGGTTCTGTTTAGCATTCTGGTTAGGTTTCTAGATTCCGATAGTATTCGTTCAACTTCTGCGATATCGTCCATAAAGTTTGTTAGATTTGCAGATTCCACTGGTAATACGGCAAAAATGTTGTCAGGTTTCGGCGATATTAATGTTTTATCATCCATCCTTGTTAGGTTCGTAGAGTTGGATACCAATCTGCCCAGAAGACCACGTGGTTTTGGAGTATACGCTATAAAATCTTTCTTCAAACTAGTAAGATTTAAATACTCGGACGAACCAGTGAAAATACCGCGTCGTTTATGCGCTTTTACGACGTGGTTTATAGCGGTTGTTAGATTTGATTGTAGTGGCAATCTCTTAAAAAAGGTAGGTTCTTTTAGCACCATTTCGACAACCTCCGTTGTTGTGTGATATGCACGTTCAAGAGGAACTTTTGCGAAATACTGATGGGGTTTTGGCTCCAGTGTTATATCAGCCTTAATATTTGTTTGATTAGATGGCTCTAGCGGCAGATTGATAACATAATTACGAGGTTTTGGCGCCATTATCAAGTCATCCCTAATTTTTGATTGGTTTGCTGGAGTTAATGGTATGCTGGCAAAAACAATTCGTTCTTTTGGCGAGTGTACGATATCGTCTACAGCGTTGGTTAAATCCACAAGTTCCAGTGGAGATCCGTTGATAGCCTGTTTGAAGGAAAGTTCGAAAAGAACTACCAGCAATAGTTCAATGCTGATCTGAAAACAAGATTTTTTTTTTAATTAGTAATATGGTATTTGCAAGATTAAATAAAGTTCCAATTACTAAGGATGGATTAGAAAAATTAGAAAGGATGTTTTCCTTTCGAGTTATCGAGAGAAAATAACTCGATAACTCGAAAGGAAAACATCCTGCGTATAAGTGGTTTTTAATTACCTCATCACTTAAAATCGCTAATCCATGGCACGCATGTAAGTTAAGCCTACACTCTCTCTTTGAGAAAAAGCCTATTCTCTGCAGTATCAACATAAAGTTCTACTTGTCTACTTGCAATCTACGTACTTATGTTTCTTTTAATCAATCAATCAATCAGCCCAAACTCGTCCACTGCAAATTTGTCTCAGATCGTTGGTCCAGCAAGCTGGTGGGCGTCCTACGTTATGTTATGTTCATTTTATTCTGTTTAAAATCAGTTTTATTATTTAAAATGCTACTCACTCGTTCCATAGCATTAATGCTGTGACGACACTCTCTGACTATTAAGTCTTCGATTCGCAGTCTAAATGCCTACTGAAGAAACTCGCTCATGACAGTATTGTTTGTTATCCAAACATCTTTGCTACAATGGTGCATGTTTAAGATCGCCTCTACTTTCCTATGGGTTCAGATTTCTATGAATTTCCTGAAAATTATTGTGATGTGATACCTTGTTGGCAGACATGGCTGAGGCATGAGACCCAGAAATACTGTTATTTCTTATGAGATATTGTTTTCCGTCGTTGTTAAGTTGCAAATTGTGTCATGTTTGGTTTGAGATTAGACGCTTAAAATATTTTAATTACATACATAAAATATCTAATATAGGAAGACTTTTAATAAAATAAGTTTTAAATCGACTTAAAATATTTAAAACGAAACGACATTTCTTTTATTTACATTTATTGAGAAACAAACAATCAATTCATTACAGTTACTCATTCTCAAAACAACTCTTAATTAGCTCTGAACTTGGGAGGTCCGTAGGATTCGTGTGGCACGCCTTGACTAGTGGAGATCGTGTTAAAGCTTTCTTGATTTTGGCCTTCGCCTGAGCTTACAGTTCCCTGAGCAACTGCACTGCTCTCCGCCAAACCCTGATATCCACCGCTGATGGCTTCTGCAGACGCGCTCTTGAAGCCTTGACCTTCCGATGCGAAGTATTGAGGTACTTGGTATTCACTCTGGTGCACATTGTGACTATGGTCTTCCACCTGTTGACCGAACTGACTACTGGCTTGTCCGACCGAAGATTGTGCGAACGCTCCAGATACGTCAGAAATAGCTGACGCTCCAGTGTTTTCCGCTTCAGAATATTGAACTGATCCAGCCTCTCCCTTGTTGTAGTCATTGACGATGTTGTTGATCACAGCTTGAGAACCTTCCTTGCCCTGGTACTTGATGAAGAACACTTCGGGCTTTGCAGGGGGTTTTTGCTCCACTTTGGGCACAACAACTTCTCTGGCCTCCTCTGGCTTGGGAACCAGGACGTATACGATGGTTTTCTCCTCATTTTGCTGATGAACAGGGACGAGTTGCGGTTCGGGGGTAGGCTGTGCAGGTGTCTTGATGAAGATGATCTTGTAGTGCTTCTGAGGTGGCGGAATTACGGCGGGCTGACGGAACTTAGGTTGTTCAGGCTCTTCAGGTGCGGCGTGTACGTAGAAGTGCTTGAAGACCTGGGCGGGCTGCTGTTGCGCCTGCCTAAAGTATTCCTGGTACTTTTGCGCAACTGCCGACTGGTACTGTTCACCGACAGCCTGGTATTGCTGTCCAGTGATCTGGTACTGGCTTCCAGACTGGTACTGGTTGGCAGCTTGGTATTGGTTGCCTTCTTGCGCATCAGAGTACTGATAGCCTGCACTAGGAGCTTTAGCGACGTTTAATCCGGTAGATTGATATTGGCCGACATTATTCGCGTTTAGGTATCCGGTGTTTGCGCCGGTTTGGTATTGGCTTCCGGGCTGGTAACCGCCGTTTTGGTAGCCACTTTGTTGGTATCCTTGGTTGGCTCCCTGTTGGCCGAAAACAGAGCCCTGGTTCGCCTGCTGGTATCCTTTGTAGGAGTTGCTACCAGTGTAGGCCTGAGCATTGATCTGGTGCGATGGTACGCCATACGACGTATGCGGTACTTTATAGTGGTAGCCGCTGTGCCCCTGTAGGTGGCTGACGTCACCCGCTACGAGGCCAACGATCAGCGTTATTACCTGGAGAAAAAGAAATAAAATTAATTGCCAATCATATTATTCATTAATTGACCTACCGCAATAGTGGAAACAAAATTCTGAAATCAATAGTAATTTCTAATGATTCGCAATGCTCACTCATGGTTATAAATTAGACGATCTTTGCCCCTGACCATCGTAACGTTTTCGAAACGTCAGGTATTCAAGTAATTAAGCTTACATAACTGATTATAACTGATTAAATCTGTTTTCACACAGTCTGACTACGTGTAAAATCTTTATTGTTATCCATTAACCTATAATGATAGGATAGCCTAAAGGCGTGCGGTCGCTACTTGTTCTCAAGAGATACGCTCAGTTCGTTGACCATCATGTTGCAACGTTCAAATGCACGCATTCCAGTCATCCAACTCGAGAGTAGTCGGGTAGAAAAATTGCGCAACTTTACATATTAAGTATCTTGCGGTACATACCTACCACCGAAATAAATTATAATATACGGTAGACGGTACGTGGTTAACTGCTAAACTTGTAAGGTGGGGACCTAATAAATTGGTGTCATATGTAACGGCGTCGAGGTTCCCAAGCTAACTAAGTTACTTGATTGGTTTTCCGTAAATTCCCTATTTTAGGTGTGGCCAACACATAAAATCATTTGTGACGTCATCGTTGGCCCAAATTATATTATTTGTAGATAATTCATCTCGCCATGAATGGGTAAAAAAATATCTCTGCGTCCCGTAATATCCGGGAGAAGAATAGAAAGTGCGAGGCAAGGTCGCGCCGAGGTACTCCGTCAAATTGTCCAATTCCGGCGAACGCAGTCTTATGCAACACTTGACCGGTCCGCACCGGTGCGTTGAACTTGACCGTGCGACCATGTGATGCAATATTAAAACAAATGCAGCATTGTTTAGATCGTGTCCGTATTGTTTGATGATAACAGAGAGACGGCTCATTACCGTTCTTCGACTTCGAAGGCGTCGGCCTGTTTAAACTAATTGAAATACAATAAATCAATAACGTTATCTTAATATGCAGCACACTGGCCTTGACATACGTACACGCACTCAGTTATGTAACAGGTTATTTTGCAATTAAAATGCAAATGACGCTGGTCGACCTCACGGTAAATAATAATTTAACCTGTTATCACAAAATGCGAGATACAATATGGAGCTACGACATTTGGTATGTGATCCTGTAGAGCACTAGATCTCGTCGATTGCCAATTTGTACCAATGTGCGACAGAGAATACTTAAGTAGGTACTATCAAATTTTAACTCGGATTTTTTCAAGTGATAAAATATAATTTATTACTGTGTGTAATTTGCTAGTGTAATGTTCTGTTAGTCACCATACCATTAAAAATACAACAGTCCTACTCAAGGGCACACTAGTCAAAAACGGTTTTACTCTAAAAACTAGAACTCATGCATCATGGCTTTAATTAACATAAACATAAACATTTACATACAGGCACATACATTGGTTCTGGCCCCACACTAGGATACCCTGTGTCGTGGGAACCAGAAACAACGACATCACAAACATGTAAACATCCAAGACCTGGGTTTTTTTTTGTTCCCAGCCGGGATTCGAACCCGGGACCTCTCACATGGTATGCAGATGCACTACCACTGCGCCACGAGGTCGTCTAATTCCAGACATCTTTGTCATCTAAATACCTAATCTTTAATGTCCTTTATGCACAAGGCTTATTTTGACGTACGTTTTCAGAGAGGCTTAAATTATCTTACGAATAGCCCTTTGAACAAAGTTAATATGTCCCAAAGACCTACGTCAAAAATATTTAGAACCAACGTAGGGCATGTAAAACTAATGCTGATTCCGTTGAAACGAAGTTCAGATTACATAAGTTTTCAGAACTGCCAAATGTGCATGAAAATGTATTGGCGGAATGGTAATGTTTGGCTGATGATGATGATGAACGTTTGCTCTCACAAATAATATGTTTGAAACAAACTCCATACGCGTGTAAGATCTCATTGTAACAAAAACCTTTCGCCTTATTTATAACAGGAGAAGTCCTACACGTTTTATATAGCGGAAATTTAATAAAATACTGCCCCAAAATTACGAAACCCACATATTCTCTCACATCAATACACAATTTTTTTCCAATAAAATTTCAATAATGAGGTTCGAGGTCTCCCTTATTGCTGCACTTTTTCAAAAATGCATCAAGTATCGTACGAAAAAAAAATCAATCCACAATGCACGAATTTTAAACATCGGAATCTCTAAGAACCACAGTGCTTGTTTATAGATAGAGATAGGGAACCCTTTGTTGCACAGCCAGAAGAAAGAATATATATATATATATATATATATATATATATATATATATATATATATATATATATATATATATATATATAGATTCCTAGTAGGGCAAGATCAAGTCATAACTATGGCACCGTTCAAACGTGGAAGCTTGCCCTGTCAAGATTAAACAAAGCTTCCTATTGCTAAATCTAAGCATACACAGAATGTTTCCAAGATAATTGCGTTAAAAATCAATACCTCCTGGAGATAGCGGTTAGAAGACCTCTACGCAAATCTACCTTATTGGTAACTAACGAAACACGAAGTCGCACCTTGACATTTTATACATTAGCTGTTTTTGTTACCACAGTGTTAAACGCAGTTTTTTGTCCACAAATTAATTTTACCTTACCGTTTTGATGTTAGAGTCATCAACTAAAGTACAGTCGACATCACACAAACATTTATATTTTAGTTACAAATTCGCCCGTAGTATAAAGATTGATGTCCTGTCGGCTGTATGAAGCACGAAATATGACCCCTTTGCTCAATACTCGCACGCGATGAGGTTAAAAAAGGTGAGGTCTAGCTTACCTAGTTTCCGTAAAAATAAAAACGGTATTATTGTTTAATGGCACAATAAAAAATTTGTGGCAAAAAGTAAAACCTCAGACTGCCTCATTTTTTTGTACTTCGGGTGATCTTTGACATTTCGGCATACCCATTTGCATACGCGCCACCGTCGAGAAATATAACAATTTTCGTATCTATATTATTTGTCATTTGCTTGTCGGTGTGGTGTGAGACCATCGAAGAGAATACCTTTCCTGGTTATATGTGTTATGGTGGGTTCAGACCAACCCAACGAATGCGAACGAACGAAAGTGCACAAATCAGAGTTAAGTCTATACTGATTCGTTCACTTTAGTTCGTGTAGAATGCTACACTGTAGATGTTTAACATGTTTAACAATGATGTCTAACAAATTCTTTTGAAATTCATAAAGAAGACAAAAATGCCTTTCATTATAGATTACGTTTTAACTAGTTAAGATACAGCAGATTACGTTGTATCTTGACTAGTCAAAAAATAGCCTTTTTGTCAAGGCAATCATAAAGCCATAAAAAAATTGTAGGAAAAAATAAATAATCCGTCAAAAGGCATTAAAATGACTGGCTAGCGAACTTGCTTTAACTTAATAGTAAGTATTAGTAGTACAGACGTCAGTGAAGCGAACGCAAGCAGAGCCTTCTTCGATCGTCTTCGGCGGTATGTGGTGTCGGATTCATTCAGATGGCAGTCTTACGGGTTTAGTCAAGTCGCCTACTCGATGGGACTTCTTTAAAATATTTATTGGCGCCTCGACATTGACCTCTTTTGCGAGGCTTGTAACCACTAGGTGTATAAACGATTACGTAAGGATGGACCTTCAATCAGTTATAAATGGGGAAAACACGTTATCTCATATAAATCTTAATCAGAAGTAGAAAAATGAACTAAAGTCTTACTCAAGGCGTATTGGGGCTTTGAATTAAAAACTAATTATCCATAGCAGTTATCCATAGACTACCATTTATTCAATACATTTATGAAAATATTATGTACGTTAGAAAAAATATCAAAGACTTCGAAAATGTTGGTGGCCACCACAATGTTAATACTAGAAATAAACATAAATTGTCATTTCCACTATTTAGACTTGCAAAAGTTAACACATCCTTTATGGGGCACTGTATAAGGTTCTACAACAAAATTCCTCAAGATATATTAGAGTTACCTCCAACGCGATTTAAAAAATGTGTTAAGCACATTCTGTGCAAAAAGGCTTAATATAACATCAAGGATTATTTAGAAGACAAAGATGTTTGGCATTAAACAGTAGATTAATATTATTTAAAGGACGATTGTGACTAGTGTTCAACACATTCATGACTAATATTTTAAGATGAAAACTCTGTTAATTAAGTTAAAACGTGTTTTGAAAAGAATAAATGTGGAGTTTCTTTGTTAGCTTCTTCTCCACATAATCCATTAATTGTGAAACTAACAACTTTGACGTTCATTAAGTAAACATTCTGTTTTTACAATGAATAAAAATATTTGAATTGAATTGAATTGAATTGAATTGAATTGAATTGAATACCTGCTTAGATTCGCGGTTACCGCGCCAACACAGAGATCATGGGTTCGATTCGCACTGGACGCCGCCGTACCCGATTTGTACAAATGGCGTAAGCCTGGGTTATTGATCCATGTTTGTGATGTCCTTGCCTGGTTACCATAGCACTAGGTATCCTAGTCAGGGAATTAATTATTAATATAAGTAGGTATTACAGTTAGCACGGGACAAAGCTTAAAAATAGGAGAAGACTATTAATTAAGTAAGGTCAAATGAGGGAGAGGTCAGGCAAAATCGCACCAAGTCTCATTAGCAAGTCCAATTAAAATCTCATGTCAACTTTATTATTTACAGAAAGGACGTTTATAATTTGGCCCTAATTTGACTTAAATTTGAGCGAAATTTTGAACCAACATTGAGCTCTGAGTTGAATAAGTCACGATTAGTTATGAGTTGACTAGATATTCGCGATTAATTATATTAATTGAAGCCAAATTAACACGTCGCAGCACGACGCGACGTCGTATCGTGTTTGTGTGTGAGAGCCCTGACTAAAATTACCACCGGATTAATAATGACTTCCACACAACACAACCACTTGTGGTTGTGTTGTGTGGGCAGGACAAGTCCTGCCCTTCTATCTGGCAACTGTCCACTCTATTGTGTTAACCATTTTGACGATTCCAAAGTGTCAAAATATGTACGTATTCGACAGTTCGGAGTAGGTTAGATCACACAACTCCATACAGGAGGACTTACGTAGTAGCGCCCCTGGTCCCAAACTAGGATACTCTGTGCTACGGTCACCAGGCAAGGACCTCACAAACATGGAAATACACCCAGACTGAGTCCATTTGTACATAATATATACGTATGCCCCCAGTGGGAATCGAACCCACGACCTTCGGCATGGTAATCGGATTAAAAGCAGCCTAAGATTTATCACGTTGAATACTTGCAGTATTATTCAGAGCCGCATTTTGGAACGGATTCGAAGAATACGAACAAACCCAGGTCCCTGTCTAATTTTCACCCTACAAAAAGGTTTCCTAAGTAATTAAATTACTGGGGTAAATATCTAATGTCAAAAACGATACAAAAACGACACTTATTTATTAATCATGCTTTTGTCTGGATTACGATTACGGACCTGGGACGTATTTATGCAATAACTGCCATTTTTTGCGTTAATGTTACCTATTCCTAGGTTTTTTGCCTTGGGTCCGTAGTCCTAAAAATCACTATCAACACGATTGGGAGATTGTGCAGATACTTTTTGCAAATGTGATAAAGATATGATTTTCTTCCCTTGGCGCTAGTGTTACTCTATGGAGCCCCTTAAGACAAGAAATCAATGAAGCCCCAACACAAACGTCTTTAATCAAAATAATCCCTCTTTTTATGCCACGTTTAATACTCTGATTTTGAAGCATTGAGAAACAGACACTTTTTTTGTAACTTATTTACATCAAATAAAAAAGAATCCAAATTAAGCCGCTTTGATGAAAATATTTCGATTTATGTTTTTTCGATAAGGGGCAAGATTAATTATTTACAGAGGGTTTCCTTACCACTCGAGTATTCTTTTTCGTTAATTAGCATTGAAAATATTCTGAATGTCAACTCCGGATTCATTTCTCAATTTATTTTATTTAAGTAACGTTTCACGCAATAACTTTTCTTAGATTTTCTTGTTTTCGTGGCAAACACGTGTAAAAGAATAAATTAAATTATTCAATTCATTCGCAAAGCTCTTAAGGACCGTATTCAGTTAATGTACTAGTTAAAACTATTCAAATAATTCCGAGCAACTGTCTCTGGAATCAAACGAAGTCGCTGAGGCAAATAATTTGATGAACAGTCAGAAATACAGTGGAAAGTTTGATCGTCTAACCCACAATAAGAGCATGTTACCCAGAAACATTCCAAACCAAAATTAGCATACTTCGAGAAAAAATATTTAACACTTTTATGTGTATAAAAGTGTTAAATATTACAGTGATTACGAATATAAAACTTGTGAACGAAAACATGGATAAAAACAATGTAATACATAAAAATACGTGAAAATACGTTTTTTCGTGAGTTACGAGTTAGTTGGACTGTTCCTGCGTAACACGGCCCAGTTCACAATTTGCTGACCAAACAACAACGTGCAAACATTTTATTAGTCTAATGATAGCAATATTGTAGTCGATGTTATTTGGATGACGTTGACGAGCGACACAAACCGAAACGGTTAATACAAACGATATCAGTTAGCCGATTATCACTTCATAAAATGTGCTTCATAAGCTTTACACATTGCTGTAAATTTCTGTTTTGTACTTTGAAATGTCATCCTTTTTGAACGACTTAAAAAGTTTAACGTCCAATTGTCTGAATTAGCACCAAACTAACATCTTGGTAAATGAACAACTATTGTATATTGAAATTAAGTTACTTTTAAATTTACACATTAACACTTAATAGAAGAAAATATGAATGATGCTTACCAAAAAGCTCCTCATGGTGTAACGTCCGAGCCAAGTCCAAAGCTGACGTAATTATGCGGATACCGGTGTCTCCCCGAATCTTTTATACCTTCAGAGCAAGAGTCCGGGCTCTGATGCGACTGTGTCAAAAACTACGCGGTGACCCGGCGACTGGCTTAGCTAGAAAGGGGCCTTTGCACGTACGTCCACGTGGTTTTATTTTATTTTATTTACAAAAAATATTAGTGCAACTTATTACTTGTTTGTGACGTCCTTGCCTGGTTACCATAGCACAGGGTATCCTAGTTTGGGACCGGGACAAGAGATTGTGTGGTGTGGAAATTATTTATTTATTTATTTATTTATAGTACTAACTAAATTAAACGTACAACCACAAGCTTTTTCTAGTTTCCATGTATAACATTATAGATACACAATTATATAATTAGGCATAGTGGAACCTTTATAAGTTCGGATAGCAACAAAGACAATATGTATGTGTAGTTTCATTAAAAAAAGTTAAGTAGGGGAATTATGCTACCAGGTCATTCATTTACCTCATAAATTAAAAAAATATCCCCCTTTACTGTCAAAAATATTCGTGGTTACCCTCAATTAACGCCAAAACGTCAATTCGCGTGTGTCATTCATTCGCACTTTTGTTGTGTTGAAGAGAATGAACATAATTTTGTGTAGGAATCCAGGTATCAACAGGACTGATTGTCCTGTTTTACCGGGGACTGTGACATTGGTACAGCACGAAAGGCGCGGATTTAATAAAATCATACAACTCGATGTACATTGCGTAGAAGAGTCTTCCTACAGTTATCCTGTGGTTTAATCGACTCTGCAATGGTGTACATTGCAAAGTTGAATTATCGTAACAAATCATGAAAAAGGGCCCTGATGTTCCGGAAAATAAACATCTGAGAAAAAATCATAGAACAAAAGTGGCTGGAAAGCTCAAATTTTAATTGGTGTGCTTCAGGAATCGCACGTGTGTATCGCGACTGATATTTGTAAAAATCTGCTATCAGAACCAGATTACGCCTGCGGCATAGCCTACAGATTTTTTTCTGTAGCTGCTGAGCTACGGTCTCCTATTTAGGGTTCCGTACTCGAAGCTAACAACGTGACCTCTATCTGCCTATGGGTACCAAAGTGACATCTGTCTATGGGTACCAACGTGACTTATATCTGACTATGCGTACCAACGTGACATCTATCTGTCTATGGGTCGAACGTACAGGAGGCTTTTTATAAAAAATCATTACTTATTTTTATTATTATTATCTATTGTAGAGCGATGGTAGACTAGTGGGTAGAACATTTCGCTCGGAAGCGAGAGACCCAGGTTCGATTCCCAGTGCAGGCACGTACCTTTGTCTTTGTTTTATAAGTTATGTACATTTGTGAAGTTATAGTGGCAATACCACTCGCTAACGGTGAAGAAAAACATCGTGAGGAAACCTGAGTGTCTGAGCTATTCACATGCCTGAGGTGGGTGGGCGCGCGTGGTGATTAAGCCCAATACTCTATCCCTGAGCGAAGGTCTTGGGACGTATTTAGGCCGCTTATGTTATTTATTGTATTTTTTTTTTTGTTTGTTACACTATATTGCACAAAATACAAAGACGGTATTTGAATCGTTTAAAGCGTACATAATAATTATGTTTTACTGAACGACAAATAATAACAAAAAGTAAAAGTTAGGGTCGCAGCACATGAAACATGTTTTGTAAAGACATTTTTCGTTTTGCTCCATCGCAAAAACGTACAACATACAAGTGTCTAACTGACCCCCGATTTCTCGTACGCTAATAATCTGTCACTGTATTACTCAGTATCAGTGATTTAGTCTATATCCGCATAGGCCACCTGGCAGCTGTTAACAGTAACTTAACAGATTGTAATTGTAATTATTGTAATACAAATTGGGAGTAAGTGTGACTAATGGGGAACTTGCGGTAAGTTTAGATTGGAGTGGCTTGCTTTTATGCAATAGAATATATAGGAAAACTTAAAAAATTAAAACCATAAAAGTTGGTATTTTTTCGGGGGTTTCGGGGTCCCAAAAAATGCGAAGAATCAAGTTACTCTAATAATGAAAACATATCAGATTTCGTATTTTTTATTGAATTTTAAACGTTTTCTAAAAGTGTGTTCACATAAATATTATTTTACGAAATAACTCGAATATTGATAATCGCTTCATACATTATAAGGTGTTACTTGCAAGTTGTGTCGTCATAGTTTGAGTCAGATTTGTATGGCGCCTTTTTGTACCACGTGACTAGAATGACTTTTCGACAGGTCACACTATGAAAAGTATTAGTCATAGAAAAAAAAATTACCACCTTTATTTTTCTTTCATGGGCTCTCCGATTACATTAAATTTTTTTTGTGCAAGTTCTCCATTGATTATGCTGCCTTAAAATTAGTTTAAAAATGTACTCCCAAAGTATATTTTTTATGATATTCCTAAAGAGACGTTAAACATGAGGTAAAATCGACACAATTGAATTTCAACTAATTTCAACCAAATGACACATTATGCATATACTATGCTGAATCATTTTAGTTTCTGTAAAACCATCGTCAAAATGTTCTCTTGTTAAATCTGCAAAAATGTAATTACGTCGTTGTTATCCTGGATGGGCGATATATTGTATTAATTGTATTATATATTTAAGTTAATCCTTATAATACTGTATATTTAACTTTTTATTTAACTATCCCTTTATAAGTATGTTTTTGAATTTGATTTTAAATATTTTTCGGCCTGCGGTAGAGTGGTATAAAATGCTTATGGCATTGAGTCCGTCGCATTGTACGCCTTTTTTATGTAAGTGCAATAAAAGTAAATAGATAAATATCCGGTAATAACAAATAATAAGCACGGCCCAAGTGGGAGTTGAATAACTATCGAGCGAACTAAACGAAAAACACATTTTTGCTAAGTAGACCTACTTATAATACTAGGTACATACATTATTTCGTGATACGGAACCCGGTGCGTGACTCCGACTCGCACTTGTCCGGTTTTCAAACTTACCCTAGTTATGGTGCTGGGACAAAACTAACATGTTGTCTATCTATCTATCTACACAAGGCACTAATATAACATTCACAATCAGCTTTAGTTTGGTGTATTAGCCAAACACTAAATAGTCTGTCCAAAAGGGGAAAGCTGACTTTAACTGTGTTTTAAAGAATCTCAATTTCATAAATAAGACTGTCAATGTTGAAACCACGGTTTCCGTGATTAAGAATAGCGTCACTCCATTTCCTTCCGTGGATGTCGTAGAAGGCGACTAAGGAAATACATTACCAGGAAACGGGCAGCAGCGTCTTCCTGAGATTCCAACCGCGTACTGCGATCGCCAACCTGCCTGCCAATCGTGGAAAAACCCTTCATGGTTAGGAAAACCATGAAGGAGGCGTATGTCCTGCAGTGGGCGTCTAATGGCTGATGATGATGATGATGATATTGAAAGGAATGTGGGAAAGTGCATTATTTAATGAAAATAAAATATTTTAAATTGTAGATTTTACAACAAGTGCCCAAAACTAATTTTTGTCCGATACAGGCGAAGGCTGATAGTAATGTCGAGGATAAAATGGTTTTGTGGACGAGTAATAAACTCTGCTTTTCACTTCGATTGCGAGGAAATCACGGAACAGAGTTCTGTGGAGGAAATAAAACAGTAGTATAATTTAGCAAATTGAAGAAATTAATAAACGCACGAAAAAACAAGAGCTGTTTCCCGTCAGTTTATTTTTTTAATATTCTATACAGCCTACTATTAAATTAATTTAGTAATAATTATTAATTTTAATAATAATTTTCTGAAATTAATTAAAAAACCTACCATACTTGAATTTAAATTTTAATATCTTTTATGTCTTAAAAAACACATAAGGCAAATAAATTACAGTAAATATTATAAAATAACAAATTCTATCTATGAACTTCTTATTGTGTTGGGCTGTACGGCTCATTTTCTTTGCCTTAATACAGATACATTTATGAGTAGATACGTTAATGCACTTGTGCACAAAATTCGATTTTATGCAGCCTATATCCGACACAAATAAGCGCTTTCAGAGCATGAGAAGTGAAATGAATATTTATATTTAACTGTGAAACCTACTCACTTATATTTTGTTTCATACGACTTTACCCTAGTAGCCCGGTTTAGGAAATTTTTTCACAGTAACTAACTCGCCTAGCAAAGCAATTTTTCATATCAAATAAAGCTTCTACGTATCTACACTAAATAATGAAAAATAAAACAAAATCTTTCTTTTGTGCCATAAAACATACTTTATCCAATTATATTAAATGTATATACCAACTTGGTAGCAACGGTTCTCTTTAACATCATATTCCTGCATTAAATCGGAGATATTACAGGCACATATTCTGTTTCTTAACCTGAAGGTAATAAAGTTGCTGCCCTTTTATGTCGTTTTTATCTTTTTGCTAAAATCTTATCCCAACTTATTACAGCGCGAGTTAGCTCTGTGATGTTCATTGTCATATTTCACACAGAAAATAACAAATACGATAGTAGGACAAGATATATTAGTATGTAGTGTACGTGTAGGTATGATTTTAAAAAAAGCTAAAGATAAAAAAATATTTAATCCACTTACTAACAACATATACATTTTTCCAATTACATAACATAAGTACATAATTTCCAATTACGTATGATAAACGTAGGTATGTTTATTTTAAATGGTTGATATTAACAATCAATGGTTTACCGTTGAACCCCACACTAGATCTATTATGCAACAGTGAGGACCTGTAAAAGTATTCATTCTTGGCGACGGGTACAGAAATGCTGGGTACGAAAATAACAATAAAATTAAATCACATGAGTTAAAAAAAAGAAAAGTAAAAAAGAAACATTTTTAACTTTTAACATTTTATTAATATGATTGCTTTGTACGGCATGGAGGGTCAAACACGCGTAAAAGGTTTAATGCTCGTAATAAAAGTGTGGTTGTGAATGCTTTATTAGGGTGTTCTTAACTCGTCAATTTATTGGGTACAGGTACATCGAAAGCGTCCAAAGCTCCCCTCAGACAGGGGGATCTCGTCGTCAAACATGTGTAAACTATACCTATAGTCAACATATTACGTGAGCGGTCACATATATGCCAGCCTACTTACTCAGTATTTTTACCCGACTAGGCAAAGCCCAAAGGAGGAGTTATGATTTTAGCCGACTATCTATGTAGGTACCTATGTATATTTCCATACATTTAGTTTTTAAGTTTTCGGTTTGATTTTTTTCTTAATCCTATGTCAATCCTTCGTTAATTCAAGATAAACAACTTGATATTTAAATGTTTTCTACCAGCGGTTTGTTTACATCAAGACGAAAGCGAAGACGAAGACGAAGTGAATGAAACATGTACGCCACACCCTAGATTGTTTATGTTTATATTTATTGTTCATGCGCTACCACCCGGTTGGTACATAGCTTGCTTGTCTTTGAAGATTTTGATGTTCGAACTTCTTTGTTTTCTAATTTTCGTACATTTGTGAATTCATAGTAGCAATACGGTGAAAAAAATCGCGGGGTAACCAGAGGTGTTCTGTTCGCATACCTCATTGCCTGAAATTGCCAATTCGCGGTGGGCACTCGTATTTAGTCCGTACACTCTCTCTGAGAGACGGCGTGTGGCCTACCAGTGGGATGTATGTAGGGTGCATTATTAAATATAGTGAAAAATATACCAAGCGACAGAAAAACCAATTTTACCTTATTTAGGAATCCTAGTAGAGCCATCTATTAGCAGTTATAAAAATCAATCAAGTAAATAGAGCAAATAGTTTTTCGTAGTCGGTTCTTAGTTTTAAAGCTGTATTTTGTTAAAATTTTAAATGAACTGTCTTTAGCTACGTGTTTGCGTCGGTTCGTACGTGCGAGCAAATCAATCTTCCCACAAAGCTCGGGCACATAAGACACTTTTTTGTCATCCGCTGTACGCAATACTCTAGTCAGGGTAACTCCGGATAATCGGCCTACATAACCTTTTTAATCTTTACCTCTTCAATTTATTGATGTGTCCTCATTCATAAACCTATTTAGCCTCTAAATATGTTTGTAAAAGAGTATTAAACAACTAGGTATGTTGAATTTTAAAACGTACACATCCATATCTCGTTTCATATGACTTTACCCTAGCAGCCCGGTTCTGGAACATTTTTTACTTGACCTAAATCGTCTAGGAAAGTAATTTTTTTTGTGTGCATGCTGTAAGCTCGAAAAACTGTGATGGGACGAAAGTCACCGATTCCAAGTCTGTGTTATCTCTACAATAAATTCATAGCATTTTAGACGTGCGCTCAGATTCTCGACATTGTAACCGGAAAAATACATTTCAAATTACAGATTGTTTGACTTAAGATGTTAAGTCAAACAATCTGTAATTTGCGTTATAGTAACTTTATATTATTTATATTATTAAGATACTAGCTATAGGCACTTGTTTATTTCTATGCATGCTGTGTTATCTGTTTAATACAATATTTTTTCTCATTTTAGCATGTAAAAATGCGCTCAACAGTTACACGACATTACATAAACTCACGCATTTAAGTGTAGAGGTAAGCAGCGACCAGGGTCTGCTACTTGCCACGATCCCGTCAAACCTTTTTTCCTTCGTCATCTAAACGGTTAATACATTGTACTCCGGTTCAGACAAATTTTCCCTAGAAGTACCCAGACATTGTTTATTACGATCAATGTTATAAAATAGAATATCAGATTTCATATTACTAGATTCAAAAAAATAATGCAGTAGGAGTGGAAATCACTTGAGTATTTTTTAAATTAAGTATATTTTTATTAATTATATTATTTATTATGTATTTAAATTAAGTATCTACTTTTTTAAATATTTTAAGCTTTCTTTTATAAAAATCTTCTTTGCAATGTTTTAAAAACATCGCATCGCTACCATATTTTATATTAGGTTTAGTAGGTAACACAAAAAAAATATCTACTTGTTTGTTTTGGTGTCCAGTATGATTGAAAAATTGAAAAATCCTTTGATTATTGCACAAGAAAAATATTTGCACAGAGACTTGCTTAATACTAATGAGTATTTTCTTCCGCTATCACGCCGTTTATTTTGGTCCGAGGCTTTTCGCGTTTAATCTTTTCGTGCCACTAAAACTTCCACATATCGCTGGTTGTCCACATTTCTCCACCCATCTCTAGATTTCCAGAGTATTACCTAACACTCTGTAATATTGTATTCTTTTTTCGTCTAGCTCGTCTAAATGTCACTGGTACCTTCCCACGACACAATTTTATGTTACTTCTGACCTTAGACCGAAAAAGATGGTTGATAGAATCAAATAATTAAGATAAAAATGGGTTATATATAAGAAATAGCATGCGTTGAGATATAAAACCGGACAAGCCAAAAGCGACTTAGGTGACTAATCATCTGCAAAATATTTCATCCTCGGATGAAACGTCACCCTTTTCAAATTATTAGGCGTCAATTCATCCGCAAAATATTTTCTTCGGATGAAACGTCAACCTTTTCGTCAGGCGATAATTCATACGTAAGTTGTGTCGCTATCCGAGAAGTCAACACATAGCTTATACTAATGTTGTCATTTCAGCCAAAACAAAAATACACTGTTTCATCATCATCATCATCAGCCACTCGACGCCCACTGCAGGACACAGTCCTCCGTCATGGTTTTCCTTACCATGAAGGGTTTTGCCATAACCGCCACGGTTGGCAGGCGGGTTGGCGATCGTAGCATGCTTTTGAAATCTCAGGAAGACGCTGCTGCCCGTCTCTTGGTAATTATATTATTTCCTTAGTCGCCTTCTACGACATCCACCGAAGGAAATGGAGTGACGGAATTCTTAAACCGGCGCCACACGGAATACAGGGCATCCCACGGCTATACCACATGGAGTGAAAGTACCTTGAATATTGTAGATGGAGCATACCCGCTAATTACGTATCATTTTATCGTGCACTTAAATTATAATATGGAAATAATGCGTACTTGTGAAGTGGGTACTGATTCATTAGTAATAGGTACTTTAAAATGATAATGTCAGTTGGATGTCCTTGCGATAATGTCAGCTTTTCATTTTTCTGAACAAAATTTCACATCAAATGTTAAAATTCATGGTCTTCTTTTTATTTCTGACACTATATGTTAATTAGCAAAAAATTATCCTTATAATGAAGCCTTTTGATCGGTATGATAAAGCTACAGGGTATTTTTTTTCTCATGTAGCGGGTTCGATTCCCGGTCCAACCATGTAATTATTTAAAAATCTATGAAAGCAGTTTAAATTGTTTTTAAATTAAAATAATGTGGCATAACCGTGGGACATCCTGTATATATTACGGCTCGATATAGCCAGTAACACTTCGTTTTCAATAGCTAACACTCTACAGAATTGACATTATGGACAATAGGTCGTGTCGTTTGACGTCTGCAAGGTCATAAAGAAACATCATACTAACATAATAATATGCGCTAAGTAAAAAAACGGCCAAGTGCAAATCGGACTCGCACACGAAGGGTTCCGTACTTCAAGTATTTCAAGCGTTTACGTGTTGCCGTAATTAACATCGAACAAAAAATGGCAAAAAAATCACGTTTGGTGCATGGGAGCCGCCCTTAAATAATTATTTTATTCTATTACAAAATACTCTATTGGTATTTTTTGTTATAGCGGCAACAGAAATACATGTGAAAATTTCAACTAACTATCACGGTTCACGAGAGTTTCCTTGAGTTTCGAAGTATACGTTTTTTGCTGCATAAACGGGCGTATCTTTTTTTTACTTTTTTAATTTTTTCACAGCTTCAAGAGACTGTAGGCGTGAGTATATGGCGACATTCCCGAGAAAAAGGGTCTTGACATATAGATGGACGGACGGACGGACAACAAAGTGATCCTATAAGGATCCTGTTTTTTCCTTTTGAGGTACGGAACCCTAAAAATTGCGAAAAAGCATGTTTGTTGTATGGAGACCCCTCATTAATATATTTTTTAATTTTATTATTTCTTAGGTAATCCGCTGTAATAACACATATTCTGTGAAAACTTCAACTATTATGGTTCCAAAAATAGAGACCTTTAAAGGTCGGACGGATGGATAGATGGCACATAGACGGACAGACAAAAGACAGGCAGACAGCGGAGGCAGAGAAATATGTTTAAGGGACACACCCGTATTTTCCTATGTTTCACTATGGAAAATAGTGGTAGAGGTCCCTTTTGATTTGAAATAAAATACTTAAAAAGACATATGTACTCACATTTATGTTTAAAATTTTCACATTGTCAATTAATTAGCATTCATACAGTGAATAATTCGCAGAAGATATAAAAATGATTACTCGAGTGATGTACTACGTCCTTCCGTGGTCCTTCCCACCAAAAAAACGACAAACCAAGATGGCGCCTCCCTTTCTTTTTTATAGTGACGTCATCACATGAAGGTTTCATACCTTCATGTTTATCTACGTGGCCAAGCAAACGTCAGTACTAGTAAATTAGTAAAATTGAATACTCGTAAGTTGTTATGAATACAATAAAGTTTACCACTGTTAATAGGTAGGTATTTAAGTCCTAAAGCGTCGCAATATGTTATTTGAGGTTCCCGTTTGGCACCCTGCGGGTACGGAACACTAAAAATGTTTAATCCATCAGAGTGTGAGTCCGACTCTGATCATCATCATCATCGTCAGCCCACCTCTGCTCACTGCTGGGTACAGGCCTTTCCCTCAACACGCCATCTTTCGCGGTCTCTCGCCATTGTCATCCATGGGCCCTCTTCGCCACATCGTCTGACCATAGGAATGTTGGTCTACCCACTCTCCGACTCTCACTTCGCCAGTTTTTTGTACCCTTATTCGACAATACAGGTCAGCCTCAGCCTACGCCCTAGACACTTGGTACGTATAGGGACCTAGTGTGGTAGAATCTTTTACAATATACCACCTTGGATATAGAAATTTTGAACAAGATTCATCGCGCATTTTGTTTGCACTCAATTAATCTCCTATGGATCGGTGGAGCCACGCCGGGTAGCACTAATAATCGCATTTTGTCCATTCTGTAAAGTGCAGGTGAATTCAGGCTGGAATCGAACGCTGTGATAGGATTTTTTTATACGGTTTCAATAAGATGGAAAACTAAGAAAAATCTAGAATTTTTTTTCTTACTCGAAGTGCAGGAATCTCTCGTATGCTTGGAACCTTTCTGACTCAGTCGTGCTGACGCGACTACAGTCGATCGAACTGTTTATTTCACTTTTGACAGCTCGATTTAGTGACGTTCTTGATGTTACCGAATCGATTGTATAAGATGTCGAATTTATTATTATGACGTTTTAACCAATTGATTGCATTGATATTCGTTTTATATTCTTTATAGTTTTTCTGTATGAGCGTGATAAACTAAAAACTACCGAACGGGTTATCATACGTTTCAAAAGGAACCTTCCTCTTATATAAACCTAATTTGTCATAGTACCTACAGATCTTTGTAGGTAGATAGATAGATAACACTTTATTGCACACCAGTAATAAGATAGGTATATATTTCTTATAGAAAATCAACCCGAAATGTCTTTGCTACATAATCCACTCTGTACTAAACATTACTGCAGCGGCCAACAAAGGAGGCATTGATGGACGAACGTGGAAATGTTGGCCGAGGCACACATACGTGAGTCCATCAATGTCTAGTTGTGGCCAAGGCTTGTATATGATTTTTCTCAATAATGCGCGGAAATTAAAACTAAGTAGTACTAAGGCAGAACTTTTTATTTGAAAAATTCAATAAACTTTCAAAAACAGACGAGCCACGAACGAACGAACAACAATAATTTTTGCCGCGTTAAGTTTAAAGTGTTCTTTTTTTTTCATTAGGTATATCCAGCTTTCTATCGCAAGCCAGTTCGAAATTTAAATAAAACTTCTGATAAGTTACCTCCTTGGTTGTCATTGTTCGGAGTAAAAGATCGTTCCATTTTTAAATAATACGACAGATATGAGTTTAGTACCTATGTAGGTAGTTTATTTGGCCGCAAAACACGACAGTTATGAATTTTCATAAAACTTTTTCCGGCCGCTGCTCGCGTGTAATAGGCCGGTACAGCAATTTCGATTTATCTCGAAGAAGGTTGTCGAAATAATGCTCAAATTTCCAAGCATGTTTGAGAAAAATATTATAGCAAAACACGTCGCATCACTATTCAGAAAAAGCAGATGCATTTTTTGCCTATGGTTTCCTTCCAAATAAACAAGGAACTTCATGGGTGTGCATCTGTCAAAAGTTAAATAAACGGTTGGTGGACCGACTATAGGTGTAATTTAACTGACTACTCGAAAAGGTGCAACTTTATCTTAAAGGTTATCTGCATCGAATAAATTCTTTTATTTTCAAATCATAATTGACGTTCAAAGTCAGATGCCAATTTAGTTATTTGTGTTGTGGTCCAAAAGATTATTGGATAAATACAAACTCGAAAACAAGCTAGAATTATACACAATAGCTAGGCAAGCTGTCAATAAAAAAAAAGAATAAGACAATGAACTTAACCGAAATCATTGTTTCTAGTTTCTGCGAACGTGCTTATATTTTAACATATTTTTCTCAATTAAATTACCGCTCGTGCGGTCATAAAACGATAGTATTATTAAACCGAGATCGTCTTTTGGACTTATGTATGCGATAATATACAAACCAGTTGCTATAGGAATCACATAATTCTATACAGGGTGCTTGACGACCTTTAACATTCTTGTATAGGTTGTTTTATGAACTTGTCGCTAAAGCGGCACAGTAGGTGAGCTAAGTTTCATAAAAATGATGGGCATACTAGATTATAATTGTACTTTAGATATATTTATTTATTTAATACGGAGATATTACAGAAACACGCCACTTATTCCAGACTTAGATGATAAAATTAGGTACTTAGCATGTCTCCAAAATTATATCTCACTAATGGGAAAATTAAGTCAAACTTATATTGGAGTGCCTTTGCTTGTATATCATAGAAAACACAGAAAAACTGAGGAAAAACTAAACAAAACCGGCCAAGTCGGACTCGCGCACGAAGGGTTCCGTACGATTATCTATACAACATTAGACACAAAGATAAAAAAACAGCATGTTGTATGGGGGCCCCCCTTAAATAATTATTTTATTTTGTTTTTAGTATTTGTTGTAATATTTGCAACAGAAATACATAATCTGTGAAAATTTCAACTCTCTAGCTATCACGTTTCTTGAGATACAGCCTGGTGACAGACAGACGGACGGACGGACGGACGGACGGACGGACAGACAGCGAAGTCTTAGTAATAGGGTCCCGTTTTTACCCTTTGGGTACGGAACCCTAAAAATTATATCATGTAAATATTTTTTCGGGTTACCAAAAAATGCGAAAAATCAAGTTACTCTAATAATAAAAAACGTACCTATTAGATTTAGCTTAGATTTAGTCTTTGGATTCTAAACATTTTCTTATAAGGGTATGGGAAAGAGCGGGTGATCGTGCTCTGTCACTATAAAGGGAAATTTCCCGCCAGGCGGATTGTATGCCTGATGGGGACGGCCGGTCCGAGTGATGTTCATCGGACGTTACATTTATCGTATGTCATGTGAAAAATTTTGCTTGCGCGATGCAGGAATGTCGGAGTTTATAGTGCGCGCGCAGAGTAACGTGTGCTCGCCAATTATTCCTCTTCAAGACCGTAGCTACGCATGCGTAACTAGTCTGTGCTCTAAAGCCTGCAAGTACGAGGAGGCGCTGAGTCAGTGAGTCGACTAGAGGTGGAGGGGGCTAATAGTCACTTGACCGGCGACAGTACCATGCGCGTGTGGTGGGAACTGGTGAAGGCTGCTGTACCACTGGCAACGTACGCTGTTGCTGTGTGGCGGCCGTGCCGAGGGGTTGAGGAAGATCCCCATCAGTACCAGTAGTCGGTGCGTTGACTATAGTGGAACTGATGAGGTGAGAGGGAAGACGATGACTATGTACAAGTATGTACAAATTTACAAAGCTGGCCTTGCTTTGAGACTATTTGTATGTGGGGTGCTGCGAGAGCGAAGGAAGGTTGACACGTTCTGCTTGGGGACGGCCGGTCCAAATGATGTTCATTGGACGTTATATTTATGGTATGTCATGTGAAACATTTTGCTTGCGCAATGCAGGTATGTTGAAGTTTAAAGTTGGCGCGCAGACAGTGTGACAAACCCCTTTTTTCAAGCAGGAGAAAATCTTCAATCTTCGCTTAAGTGACATACTTTACGAAAATAATTTCTCATTTGTCACGCTCACCCTGTATCTACATGTGCTTTATGAGACAAAAACTTGTTTCATCCACGTAATAGTCTCTGTCTCCTAGTTTTATTCTTGAAATGTAAAATGTTGCCTGAAATTAAGAAAAATAATAAGTTAAGTAGTAATGTTAAGTAGTAATGTTAAGTAATAACAACACAATCACTTGACCTGATCCCAGACTAGGATACCCTGTGCTATGGTAAACGGGGATGGACTTCACAAACATGAGAATACACCCGGACTGAGGCCATTTGTACAAATGTACGGCGGCCCCCAGTGGGATCGAACCCACGACCTCTGTTTTGGTAGCTAAGCGCCTTAATGGCTAGACCAACGAGGCAGTCAAAGGCAGTCTTAAGTAAGTTGTGTACGATTATTTTTATGAAGTACTAAATGTCCGCAGCTTCGCTTGCGTTGAGTCTGGAGTTGTAAAAACAAGGCGTTATTGATCAATTCATATTTTTATCCTTTGATACTTATATCATCAGCCATTTGACACCCATTGCAGGACGTAGGTCTCCCTCATGGTTTTCCAAGCCTCTCGGTCTTGTGTCGCCCGCATCCAACGACTCCCCGACACCGTAACCAGGTCGTCAGACCATCTGGTGGGGGGCCTACCCACGCTGCGTCGTCAGGTCAGAACTTTTTCGCCCCAACGGCCATCATTTCTCTGAGCTATGTGCCCCACCCACTGCCACTTTAACTGAGCAATTCTTCGAGCTATATCAGTAACTCGGCTTTTTCTGCGGATCTCCTCATTCCTGATTCGATCACGCAGTGAAACTCCTAACGTGATACTTATAAAATAATGAAAATAAAAAGGCTTTTGCTTAATAAATACTTTTTTACTTTACTTTACATGTTCCATGCATTATTTTCAATTTACTTTAATACTTAGAAATAGTTAAAATATTAATATTTATTTGTTGCTCGTCTTATGAACTGATTCATATTTCCTTCGCATTGACGCATTTTTTTTTACCCAGACAAAAGGTAAATAAAATTAAATATCGGTTGTCTAGCTAGGTACACGCCTTCATTCTTAATTTTCACCCGGCTGCAAAAACCTTATGTTTTTCGCGCGTATGTATGTAAGTATATATTGTTTTTATATGATAACGTAGAGGTCAAACGCGGAACCGATTTTGACAAATTAGCTGTCAAGTGAAAGGTAGGTACTAACTACGCAAGCGTCGCTTGCAAGCGTCGTGGGAAAAAAACAAAATAGCTGACGCCAGCTGTTGGAAAAAAAAGGCTAGAAACTATGAATAGAAAAGAAACTTATTATAAAAAGGGGAACCTTTTAAAAAGGTAAAGTCAAACCTTAGTAGGTAGCGCCAAACTTATCGACCAGAAATTCAACGAGAGGTCCCGTCCCGGTTCTTTTCAGGCTTAAAATTCAATGTACTCATTTAGACCTCGCTTGAAATACTTTGACAGTTGATTTTTTTATCATAACTTTTTTTTACTAAATGTGGTACCGGAATTTTGACTTCGCATCGAGTTCGAAAAATGATTAATTAATACAATAACTTGCGATTACATTTTGAAAAATAATAATTTTGTTTTTGTATCTTCATTAACTATCATAGTGCTATGAAAAAGTCTAAGAGCTAAATGCGATTTAAGACTGGGCGATCCATCAGACGATGCCAAAATTACTTGCTTATGAATCTCATTAGAGGTAGGCATGTGTAGATAAACAAAATACCTTTAATCCTGAACTGTAAACGGGACTAGAGGCTCTGCAAATTCGGAAGCCTGTAAATAATCCTTTCACCCTACCCGAGCAAGCGACATGAGTTGACATGACTACATGTCAAGTTAATTGCTCGTAGGCTGAGGTGAACACCCTCCCATCCACCTCATATATATTTTCGAGCTATACGTAAAGCCCAAATGTCTAATAACTGGTTAATTTATTAATTGTTGCGATATTTCATTATTTCGTAGCTTTTTGGGAAAACATATTGTACCTTAATTGATAGGTCCGATCCGTTCGACGATCTTGCGCTAATCACATGTTTATGGCAAAAGTAAATTTTATTTAGTTTTTTTTTAGCTTTTATAACACTCCGAATACTAAGCGAATAACTTTAAAATGTGTCATAATAAATTAACCCCGGCTGCGAAGCAAACACTAAGATCTTTAGCTAGGCAAACGCGACGTAACACTATATAACATCACGTTTGGTTCCAAGCGATAAAGAAGAGCAATCACATTTGATGAAGTTCCGACCATCTCCGCGCAAATTGTGCGAAGTTTCATCCCGTCCCCGGACCCGGCGGGCGTAGGATGTTCCACGAGCTAAGAATCTAATACTCTGCACCAACTACGTGTGCCCTTGGGGACGAGTCTCTATAAAACACACAGTGTTCTCTCGTAGAGTAACATAAGTACGGTAACGGTAGAAATGGGCAGGCCATAATATGCCGTAGACAAGACAAAAAATTGGGTGTGAAATTACTAGTCTGGAGACCTAGAGATGGGCGCAGAAATGTGGGCAGACCTGGTCAAAGTGGGAGGAGAAAAGTGGATGCGAAAAGCCCAAGACCGAATTGAATGGCATGCATTCTAAGCGACCGATATTCAGCATTGGGTGGTTATAGGTTGAAGAAAAATACGGTAATGGTGGTTTTAGTGACTCTATTGTTAGTCGAGTGACCAATCGCATTCCAATGGTATAAGCCGAGCAACATAACTCAGCGCCTCGCGTGTTTCCATATTCTTTGCGAGAGATGCCTATTTTGTTATGCGTAGGCTATAGCATTGGAATTGCATTGTACAAATGGCTTCAGTGTAGGCGTATTGGTGGGACCACAGTTATAAGGGGGTATTTCCATGTTTGTGATGTCCGTGCCCGGTTACCATAGCACAAGGTATTTTACCCTTTTTGTGATAATGGTTATCAACGGGATATGTACAACCAGGGAAACCGTATTTGGCACTGAGTACAAAGGCGTTACTAACAGGCACTACTTATTCCGCGGACAGATTTGTTACGCAATTCATTCGCATCAACTTAAACAATAAAAAATTGTACAAAAATCATTGCAAATTAAATTACTAAATTCAAACAGATCAGCGTGCTAGCAAATGACGGCGCGTCTGTTGTGCGCGTAGCACGCTAGCGAGCTAATTTGAATATTTGTCGCTATTTGGGCCTCTATTTTACGGCCTCTATTTGGCCTATCCAGGCGAATGAGATACATTTTATGTGCCTGGATAGGCAAAATTTATTCATGCTCCATGTCCCTTCAATCGTCGGCGGCGGGAGCGGCCTTCGAGTTATAGCCCGACAATCCATTCCTTTAGGCATAGGATACACGCTCAGTTTTTCGCCAGTGCAGTCCACTAATCCAACCGACTGACGCGAGAATTAACTTCGTAACTTACAATAATAACTTCCGCACAATACGTCGTCGGCATGCAAGGACAAATCGAGTTCGGCGATCTCCAGTGGAACTAGAACCCCCGACCTCTATTACGTAAGTCAAGCGTCAAGGGGTTACCCTAGACCAACTAGGCAGTCCTAGACCAACGAGACGTCTAAATTAATGACTAATGGACTGATGTACAAAACTGATGAATTATTAAAATATTTATACCCTGGTCTTGGTTCGCGTTTATCAGTCTCGCTTCAGTCAACACTTTAAAATCGATAGAATCACGAAATTGCTATTTGCCGTCCGCTTTCAATCCTCCGCCAGCAACATCACCTTTATATTTGATGCAGTCTAAATGTTCAAGATCAAGGTCAAGGACTAAACTGACGGCAAAAAGAGCGTCTAACCAAGTCAGGGATCAATAACGAAGTCACTACGCCGACACTATTCTGTGTAATGCGTCACGTATGATTGTTCCTGACAGTAATAAATGATCATAATAACAATGTTTACTCAGAGTGTTTGGGAGGAAAAAATTGAGATAAAAACGTATTTGTGGCTGAAAATAAGGATCAACAATGAAATATTAGGTTTCAGAAATATTCCAACATCGGAAAATTTAATTTTGTTTCGAAAACTGACACCCTTTGTAACGTTGATGGCAAAAGCGGCACTACCATGAACGGTTGTAGCGCTGTCGGTAGAACCATTGCTTCACATTCAAGGGGTCGTGGGTTCGAACCCCGGGCATGTGACTTTGTTTTATAAGTTATAATCTCGCTAACTGTGTAGGAACCCCTCACAATGTTTTCCTTCACAGTTAGCGAGCAATATCACTTGCAAACTATCTGACAACTCAGCGCTTCAAATTGCCAATCCACAGTGTGCACGCGTGGTGATAGTGAGACGCGAGCCCATACTCCCTCTCTGAGAAAAGGCCTGTGCCTTACAGTGGGACGTATATAGGCTGCATTGTACAATATATCTTTGAGCTCTTGAGTACGCTGTCAATTGCTGTTTGTTTCGAACAGCACCTTGAAATGAGCACCCAAGATCAATCTTTGCGGTAGGAACGCTTTATTAATACAGCCCTCACTAGAACGCTTTTATTTTTCATACAATGTTTCTTTGCTCTGTCGTCAGATTTATACTGATTTTCTACAGCCTAGACCCGTGCAATTAGAAGTGTCGATTGAGATCTTATTTGACAAAATCTGGCGATTGGTTAAGGAGCTATGAGGGAACGTAGTATTACCTATACTACGTTCCCTCATAGCTCCTCGGCCATTGTGATATACGAGTATATTCGTATACATCAGCCTCCTTTTGGGCATCGCCGCAGACGGGTAAAATTTTTATCATATTGGGCTAAAGTTAGGTAGTTAATACGCAATATAGGCTACGTTAAAAAAATAAGTTTAAAACTCTGTTAATTTAGTTTTTTTTTTCTTTTATTGACTTACGTTTGTATCACAGAATTTTAAATTTTATAAATTATCCAATTATTAGAAATTATTCGCCAAACTGCAGTAGCAGTTTGTTGGCGAATTAATCGCACTCTTGTAACATTAAAGCATGTTTTGAAATATTGAAATTTTTGAAAGCGTTTTTTGTTTTGAATAATCAATGTTCTTCTAATCAATTTCTTTGCAGGTTCTTCTCCACATAATCGTAATTGACGTTACAATTTGTTTCTTTGTGACGCTTCATTGCACAAAAAAAAAATTACTTAAATAAAAACTTAAATGACATGTGATAAAAATTACTAGCAAAGGCGGACTTATTTCAAGAGAACCATAGTGGTTTATAGTGACTTAAAAGTTTACAATTAAAATTTTAAAAACATTGATGACACTGCAGAAGTTTTAAAATGTATTCTGTGAGCAGATGCACAGATTAAAAAGAAAAAAAGACAAATCAGATACCGCCGTCAATTTGATTCACAACACGCATTAACTTGAAATTCATCTGTCACTTCTATGAAACAGGTCCCTGGTGTAACTCTTACATATTTTCATGGCAGATCTTAAAGTAAGCCTCTTAATTCAGGGGAGATGCGGTGAAGGAAATTGCTAAACCTTTATCCGAGATTTCTGAGAACTGTTTCTTGGCTCCACGCTGCGCCAGGATTGGCAGATTCCGGCGTTGTAATGGAAACTCCTTATCTTACCTCTGTGAAATCTAACTTCTCCTGGTTAAGTTGGTTAGGGAACCTAAGATTATTATTAATGCGTAGTACACTCAAGGGCAGTATACTTGAGCAGTTTTGACGTAGAAATTGTCTTGAAAACAATGAAAAATTTTACCTTGCGAACATTACTTCAGCGGATTGTGAAATGTTATGTTCTCATTAATTAAAATTTTAGTACCTTCCCGCGATATTTTTGCGACGGAAGTTTAATAAACAATCCAAATTCCGAATGCCAAAATACCACAAGAGCTATGTATGCCTCGGGCCTCAGATTCGTGGATCGGGTATTAGGTACCCGTAGGTTGTCATCCGACACCGGACGGAGGTTGACGACATTGGTGACCGAATCTGGAGAATAAGCTAATCAGACCAAGGATTACGATGTCTTGCACGTGTGAAAAAAACAAAAATCGTATTTTTTTGACATGTGACATTTTGCAATACCTATGAACGACGATGATATATCAAGCTTGTAAATATTTGAAAGTAAAAAGATGGACCCACATTAATCAGTTAGATACACTGCACGAAGAACCTCCTTGGTTTTGTACAAGGAACAGCAATTTCTTTGTACAGAACCGGGTTATTTATTTATTTATTTTTATTTATTTTGTTTAAAGAAGACTAACAGCACAATATAACAGAATAACACCAACATAGGAAACAGAAGGCCAATTACAAGTCTCCACTTATAAATTCAGAATAGCGAGATAGACAGATAAACATAATCGTCAGCAACAGATTACAGATAACACAAACATCGGTCATAACAGAGATTAATTATATGTACCTATTTATAGAGGAATTTTCTCCATAGTTTTATTTTACATTATATTGTACCTACCTATGTATAATATGTATAGATATTAATCACTGAGAAAGAAATTCGCATTAAGTCTAGATTTCAGACTAGCCACTGAAGAATTAAACAAGTCTATGTCAATGCTCTTCGCCAATTCATTAAAGCTATTACAGACTCTCCACAAATATGAATTTTGTCTGTACCTTGTTGAGACACTGTCCAGACAGAATACCGGATTGTTTCGCCTCGACCTGTGAGGGACATAGAGCTTTAATTTTCTGAGAAGGAGTGGACAGTCAATTTGACCCGTCGCAATTCGGAGTAGCAGAGCTAAATCTGATATTTCACGCCGCTTTTGTAGTGGCAAGATGTGATGTGTCCGGCACGAACCTAAATATTCCAGACTTTGGCATTTTGTTCTAAAGTTCACGTGACGAATAAATCGTTTTTGGATTCCTTCTAATCTCCTAACATACACATCATAGCAGGGGTTCCAAACTTGAGATGCGTATTCCAGATGACTTCTAACAAAAGTACAATATAAGATTTTTATCGTTTTAATATGTTTGAAGTCTCTAGAGATACGCATGATAAACCCTAGCGCTTTATAGGCTTTTTTTACAATAGATTGGATGTGTACGTCAAAAAGTAATTTAGAATCATGAATTACGCCTAAGTCACGGATCGATTCTTCTTTTATCAACTTATGACCTTTAAGTGTGTAATTACAATTGAATGGGTGGAGTTTTCGAGAGAACGTAACAACTGCACATTTTGTGGGATTTAAATCTAGTTTATTTTGAGAACAATATGCATCGAGACGAAAAAGATCCTCCTGCAATAAAAGAGAGTCATCAGGTTTGGAAATGGCTCGGAAAATTTTCATATCATCTGCAAAAATTAGAAGACTGGAATTTTGGAATATTTTATTTTATTTTATGTAGGAAGAATATTTACCTCCGTGTACATAACTGCCATTGTCAAAGTCAAAAGTCATTTTATTCACTATAAAAACAAAATGTTTACTTAATGAACGTCAAAGCTGTTAGTTTCACAATTAATAGATTATGCGGAGAAGAAGCTAACAAAGAAACTCCTCATTTATTCTTTTCAAAACAGGTTTGCTTAATTAACAGAGTTTTCAACTTAAAGTTACACTACACTAGATACAATCGTTCCTGTTAACATTATTTAAATACCAGACATCCTTGTCTTCCAAATAATGCTTAATGTTATAATAGGCTTTTTTGCACAGAGTATGCTTAATACATTTTTTAAACCGCGTCGGTGGTAACTCTAATATATCTTGAGGAATCTTATTGTAGAACCGTACACAGTGCCCCATAAAGGATGTATGGATGGATGTGCAAAGAAGGTAGGTTTCTTTGTACATTACCCAGTTTTGTACGAAGAATATTTTTTCTATATACATTGCTAGTAAGGTAACTCAGTTATGTATGAAGAACAAGGGCCTGCGACGCGCACGCACTGCTCTAGCTGCCTACTAATGGTTCTCGCAGATTCGAGTTAGTGCGTTTAAAACAAAACTAGTGAATTTGATAGCTACTGTTTAGGCACGTTAAATTTGCTATGGCTTTCAAACCACCCAAAATTCATGGTTAATAATGAACTAACAAAACTAAGGCCCAGGCCTATAACAGAGCGGCGGCCGACAATGGGACGGCGGCGGTTCTGGGCAACCCAACAGCCGATGATTGGACGATATCGTTAAGTCTGCAGAGCGAGTACATGGAGAAGGATGACGAGGGACTGAGAAATGGCATATGGCTAATGGCCAACAGTAAAAGGTACCTAGCGATAGGCTGTGATGATATGAAGCATGAAAGCTGTAAAGGAAGCCTGTTTTCACAATTCCAAAGCACTTTCAATGTTTTTAAGAAAATGTTCATACATAATCTGATTAACTAGCGGATTAAGTAGATATCTACAAATACAGGGTGTCAAAAATTTAATGCCCGGAAGACTGAAAGCTACGAATACTGGACTTGGTGTCTGTGTCAAGTTTGTTTTGTTATCCATAAAATCTTACTGGAAAATTTAAATGTAAAAAATATTATCACGCAACGGATGCGTAACTTTCAGCGTTGTTTCATATGGCACGAAGTTTAAGTATAGACCAGCGTTACGCTAGTTTGAGATTGTGTTTTAAATACATGGCGCTTTGAAATGTTTGTTTGTAAGAAAAAGCTTGAAAATGTTGATAAGGTTCGTTGAGGAGCAAAGTGCGGTATAACATTGCATTCCTGTAAAAAAAAACGTGTGACTTTGAACTTTAATATTCTAAGCCGTTGAATTCCCAGACTCAGTTCGTTTGGAAAAAAGTTCGTAATTATGCAAAATAATGAATATCTACGTAGATTTGGGCACGGGCGTTGGTAAATGAATACCCTATTCAGAAACTATTCAACAACGTCATATTTAATAACCATTAGCTTTAGTTAAACAAATCGTTGATACCGCTTAGATGCGAACTAAAATCGACTTTTACCTCGGGATTTTACGTGTTACTGTCGGTCGACCCTTTCCCTGGCCCCGGATATACTTAGATATTTTATAGATTGCGGTAACGCTGAGCTTAGTAAGGTGAACCTTACCGTCGGCTACGCCGGCTCACATCTAATCGCAAGGCGTAAGAGCTATTATTGAACGAAACAGAGACATCCGGTGAGATCTATTGGTGAGGTACCACGGGAGGAAGAATGAGTTTTACAGCGCATCGATCCAAGAGAAGTGGCGCGTGAAGTTTAATCCCTTAAGTTGGTACCCTCAGCGACGTCGTTGTAAGCCCTGACAGCTCTTGTAGCGCATGCCAAAAGGGCGAATTTAGGATGAAAATGTACTTACTACCTCCAGTACCTTCACAGCCCTAGGGTTATAGCCAAGTGACTTGTTATTTAGTTATTTATCTCTGGATAGTTATGAACATTAAACATTTAAAAACATATAATTCTACTTACTTACGGCTTTATTTATAAAAACGCGATTCCTCTAAAGCACGTCTAAGAGGCACTTTTCCTTGTAAAATCTTCACCACAGACAATTTTAATCGGCGTTTTAAGAAGTCGTATTCTTATAAATAATACCGTTACGGTGTTATATGATGTATTTATTAAAATACACGAGTCGTAACCACAGATTAAATAAACTGCCTCTTAGGAGTGCTTTGGTTTTATAAATAAGGCCGTTAGCCTTAACATTTTATCACAAAAACAAACTTACACTATACTGAGAAAATATTTCTGTTACCCACTTACATTGTTTTTCAATCGGACCGACCTATCAGTTTCCCTATCGTAAATCAGTTTGTCCTATCGTCAAAGGAGAATGTCGCCGAGGCTTAGCAGAAAACTAAAGATATACTAACGAATTTCCTACAGAACTGGAATATAAGTTTTACACTTACGTTGATAAATACGAGGTCTCTAGTGCACAACTTGTTACGTAGAGCTCCATGACAACACGGATACAATACAAATACTTACAATGATCGGCAAAATGCAAGTGTGAATACAGTCGTAGATCGTAAGTAAACTGCGGATGTTAGATTGGAACATTGGGTACATCGGGAAACCAATATTGCAGGTGGATCACACACAAACACAACAGCATATCAATATTGACACTACCAATGCGAAATCAACTCTATGGTTTTGTGATACAGTCTATGGTCTGAAATGTAAATACTGACTAGCTACCACGTGTAACCGCATATTACACTTTCCACCTCTTCTTCGGCCATTTGACCATGGATTTTCAGTTCTGACGGTGGTTCGTATTAGCCTTTCGGTTGTAGATCTTCTCCAAGTAATCAGTCGCCGCTAGCTCTCTTTCGGTTGCCTAGGGTGCGTGCATGAAGGTTGTCTGTAGGCCTAACACGCCGAGTGTAGACTAGGATTTAGTCTTCGGAAAATATGTGATACCTTTAGGACTAGCGTAGACAAAAGAATAGTCTCAGCCTGCCATGTTTATATAAAAGCAAAAGGTAAAAAGTGTTTTATTGATAAAAAGATAACAAGCAGAATCGTTTGTACTGGGTGTGAATATGCTTTCTCTGTTTTACTGTCAGCCGACAATTTATTGTGTTCAAATTTTAGAGGTTCGTTGTATGTTGGTTTCACAACTTTATTTTTCACTGAGACCCGAGCCGAGGACGCCGCTCCACGTAGTCACTTATATTGAAGACTTTTCAGTTTAGTTTCAGCATTGAATTTGAGCTAAGTTTGTTACTTTTCTGCAACAAAATATTTTGGTGACCGGGATTTCTGTTATTACAAGGACGGATTCAGGGATAAGCTGCAGCGTCTCTGGCAAATTTCGGTTCGGGTATCTTGCCTAAGGCAGGTATTTGTTCAGTAACTATTAGTCTCGTTTTTTCCGTTATTAGCACGCTGTTCAAGCGTCTGTAAACAACCCTTAGCGTATAAAGTACGTAGTAAAGTACGTAGTACCTTATACTCTAAAAAACAACCTAAATAATTAATTAACCTACCTGTTTGAATCTTCGCGTATCGAGCGCGACAATGCGATAAAATCTCGCCCATCTCTCTCTACATAACGAAAAATTGTGCTATTTTATCGTCTGCTATTGGGCTCAAAAGAGCGGCCCTGCTATATGGGCTGGATGTCAAGAATTTCTCTCATAACTACCTAACGACCTCTCAAGACCCATGGGGCGAAGAGGGTTCATCTTTCAAATAATTCACAAGACAGTTTAAGGTCAAATTTGTGTAAAATCAAAGCCCGATGTAAATAATAACACTTACTGACTAAAACAATATCGTCGTGAATATCTAAATATAGTTTTAACGACAATATTTTGAGATTCTGTATAATTATCTGTTTGTAAAAATACCTACTTTGACATTCCTGGTGTTTCCGAACTTGTTTTGCGTCAGGTTTTGTAAGGACTAGCTAGAATCACGAATGTTACCTAGCTCCAGCAGACTATGGGACTTAAAAAAAACCGAGAAGTTCGAGTCGGACTCGCCCACTGAAGGTTCCGTACAAATTTGTAGGTACTTACATATTATAAATAGTTCAGAAATCGTGTCTCGCCGTTTTTCCGAGCTTCAAATTATAAGTATAGTTTTCAGATTTTATTACCGGTTTTACGATAGAGCATAAACGGAACGAGCTTTTTCACGAACTTCAGACAATTATTTTATGATTTAATTCCAAATGTATAGTTTTGCCGTTTATGCATCAAAAACGCGTATATTTCGATACGCAAGGGAGTCAAAATTTATAGGGTACTTTCCGTCGACCTAGAACTATGAAATTTGGCAAATAATATCGTCTTATACTACAAGTACGGGGAAAAATCTGAAAGCTATACATTTGTAATTAAATCATAAAAAGTTGTCTTTGAATTTCGGGCAAAGCTCGTTTCGTTTATGCTCTATCGTAAAACCGGTAATGCATGCATCCAACTTGGCGTGATTGTGAGGCTTGTTATATATTGCAACGAAAAATAATAAAAAACGGCCAGGCTCGAGTACGGAACCCTCGGTGCAACAATCCGACTCGCAATTGGCCGGTTTTTATTTTTATAAAAACACGATTCCTTAAAACACTTAATAAACGCCGTGTAAGTATTCCGTGTGGTGCCGGATTAAGAATAGCGTCACTCCATTTCCTTTCCTGGATGTCATAGAAGGCGACTAAGGAAATCAATTACCAGGAGACGGGCAGCAGCGTCTTTCTGAGATTCCAACCGCATACTGCGATCGCCAACCCGCCTGCCAAGCGTGGCGATTATGGCAAAACCCCCCATGGTTCTGAAAATCACGAAGGAGGCCTATGTCCTGCAGTGGGCGTCAAATGGCTGATGATGAAGTAGTCTGTGGTGTCTCTACCGGCACCTTTACAAGGAAAGACTACCACAGATTTATTTATAGTCAAGGAAATCATGTTGTTATAAATAACACCGTATTGTTTTTTATCCTTTACAACAAAAAAATGTCAACTAACAAGCCACTAATACTTACAAACAATAACTCCCTTTTTTAGTTTAAAATTGATATAACTTGTGATCGTACTTGAACTAATTAGGTATCCCTTGTTTGAAGTTCCTCCACGGTATAAAGCATTTTGGGATCGGTAAATTTATACACCCAGAAATCCCAATTATTGCTATATTAACGCTCGTGGCGAGGCGTGGGCCACACAGAAAGGACGTGGGGCGAGGGCGAGGAAAACGCCCGACGCGTTCTATAGAGACCACAGACCACAGACAATAAATTACGTCTTCATGAATTTTGTATTTTGTGCAATAAAGTGTAAAAAAAAACAAACAAACAATGTGTCAAACCTTGAATCCAAGGTTATGAACATCCAAGTGTTGCCAATACGTAAAAAAATAATAATCCCGTTTTACTTCCAAATAAAAATTGTGTGACTTACGTTAGAGTTTTTGTAAATACTTTTCTCTTATGAGTAACTAAATATTAATGACTTTGATGCAATAAAGTTTTTGGTCACACGAGTCTACTTTTTTTACAGTAAAACAAAAATCTACCGAGTGTACAGATATATTTTATAATGGTTTATTTTTTACTGCCTTTTTTTGCATGGAATTAAAAACAGACTCTACATTCGTAGTTTATTATGACAATTCGAGCTGCATTGCGTAGCAGAGGCTATTTTATAATCTGTGGGTTAATCGACTTTGCAATGTGCATCGAATTGTCATAGTAAACCATGAATTTTAGTTCTATGAAACAGACATTGAATGTGCCGTAAAACTAAACCTCGCCTCTGCAGTTCCGATCCCGTTGAGTTCCGGATATTTCGGCACCGTGATACGATTCTGTTTTATTTTTAGGCTTCTGTACCCGAAGGGTGCCAAACGGGACCCTATTACTCTGCCCTCGCTATCTGTCCGTTTCCGTCCGACCTTTAAAGGGCTCTATCTTTGGAACCGTCATCGGCAGCCACTTGAAATTTTCACAGAATATGTTATCGGCGGATTACTACGCAATTAAGCCCGTACTGTCTCTCTCTCTCTCTCTCTCTCTCTCTGAGAGAGAAGGCCTGTGCCCTACAGTGGGACTTATATAGGCTGCATTATAACCTACACAGTTGCAAGTAACTTAGTAGAGTTCACGTAGGCACAGTCGTAAACTCTGCTAAATCACGTTCCGTGCGACTTACGTAGGTAGTTTTGCAACTAAAATTTGAAAGCTAACCCGATGTCGACTATAACCGACATCATAACCTAGCCTGTGACTTCTGCAGCAGATGCCTATTTCTCAATACTTTTAAATGGCCTAAGGCAAGATTTGTACAATAAATTGGTTGCAATCATCGAAATAGCCTGCAATGCATGAAAAGGCCATTCGACCTACAATTAAAATCAAGAAGACAATTAGTAGCACGTGGGGCCTATTTGAAAAGTATGAAGCCTCGGGGACTAGATAAAAGTAGAACCAAAATATTATTCAACTTTTGTTAGTTCACTGCACCTATTTTATTTAGCTTTGATCGACAAAATAGACGTCTTATAATTCATTAAAGTGCGAGAAGCAATAATATCTAACAAGTCGTTTGCTTATCCCAGGTCATCAATTCAAGTCGTTTGCTTATCCTAGGTCATTTATCAATTTCTTGACTATAATAGAATTTGAAAAAAAATTACACCGAGACTGTGTTTATTGACTTGATAGTAATAAAAAAAATGTCAACAATGAAACGATATCTGTAAACCTTACGCCAACCCACCGATTGTAATTATAATAGAATTATTATGCTTTAGGAAGTTTTAAGCAACCCATAGATATATGTGCCAGTACCCAGCGCGAATGGGTGATTTAAAGCAAATAGTAATAATAACTTGTACACAAGCACTTGTCCTGGTCCCAAACTAGAATAACCTGTGCTATGGTAACCATGCAAACCATGCTTCATAAACAGGGAAATACACCCGCCCTTTGTACAAATACCCACGACCTATGGCATGGTAATCATACGTGATACCGCTAGACCAATGAGCTAAAGCCGTCGGAAAGCAAAGGACAAGATTGGCAGGGGCTCCAGGAAGTTGGCGTGACCGGGAAGAGACCTACGCCCAGCTGTGGGCTCTATACGCCGGCCGGATATAGATAGATTTTAGGCACTGCTTCCCTTCCTTCCCCGTTTCTTCCGGCGAGGCATATAGCTACTATATATATGTGTTATAGGCAATGTGTATAATGCAGGCATTCTATACATTTCCTAGGTATTGTATAGAATGCCGGGGTCGTCCAGGCAAAGTGTGAAATGATATTGAATGTTCAAACTATTTTGAGACGATCTTCATCTTACAGAAGAGAGCCATCCGATTTATTTACAAGTTAGGTAGTAGGGATTCGCTAAGAGATTTCTTTAAAGAAACCAACATCTTAACAGTTGCATGTCAATACATTTATGAAAATATTATGTACGTTAGAAAAAATATCAAAGACTTCGAAAATGTTGGTGGCCACCATAATGTTAATACTAGAAATAAACATAAATTGTCATTTCCACTATTTAGACTTGCAAAAGTTAACACATCCTTTATGGGGCACTGTATAAGGTTCTACAACAAAATTCCTCAAGATATATTAGAGTTACCTCCAACGCGATTTAAAAAATGTGTTAAGCACATTCTGTGCAAAAAGGCTTACTATAACATCAAGGATTATTTAGAAGACAAAGATGTTTGGCATTAAACAGTAGATTAATATTATTTAAAGGACGATTGTGACTAGTGTTCAACACATTCATGACTAATATTTTAAGTTGAAAACTCTGTTAATTAAGTTAAAACGTGTTTTGAAAAGAATAAATGTGGAGTTTCTTTGTTAGCTTCTTCTCCACATAATCCATTAATTGTGAAACTAACAACTTTGACGTTCATTAAGTAAACATTCTGTTTTTACAATGAATAAAATATTTGAATTGAATTGAATTGAATTTTACACTTTACCTAGGAAATGTATGGAATACCTAGGCATTGTATAGAATGCCGGTTGACGCATAGGTAATGTATGTAACGTGTTTTTTTGCGTAGACAGCGTTTCTCACATAGCAGTTCCCTTCGGATAAACATTTACATTTACAACGTACAGTCACTTATCTTTTGCGATATTAGGACAAAATCGAATGGCAAGTGTAAAGTGCACTTGACCGTACCAAAAAATTGCTGCAGAAAGTCGTCCTGTTCATTTCTTACCACTTGATTATGGAAATTTGATCATGATACAAAAAAAACAAGTAGAAGCCGATTCTCTGTTAGTACGCAATTCTAAGTAAAACCTTTCTTTCATTAGTAAGTACCGCTGATCAGTAGCCATTTTCCATTCAATAATCACACAAACAATGAATGATCACACTCTCAGTTTAGAACCAATGCATAAACTAAAAAAATACGTCTGCATAAAACAAAGGAGTGCTGCGTACTAAACTACTAACACAACGAACGAGTTGCAACTTGTTTACGGGGTAGTCCCGCACGCCGCGCACTCGCCTCCTTCCCGTGGTCGTTCATTATACACATTGCCTGATGCGCTTCGGGCATTTTATACAATACCTAGGCAATGTATGAAATGAATCGTATTATACACATTGCCTGGACGTTTTAGGCAATGTATACAATGCCTAGGCATTCTATACAATGCCGGATTATACACATTGCCTATAACATATATATTACTAGCTGACTCATTAAACGTTGTTTTGCTATATTAATTAAGCTACGACCTATTCTCAGACCTACCAAATATACACAAAAAAATCATAAAACTCGGTGAAGCCGCTTCGGAGGAGTTCGATAACAAACACTGTCACACGAGGTTTTTATATATTATTAGATAAGATAAGATAAGAATATTCTTTATTAGATATGTATGGCTACTATAAATTCCCAAAGAATACGTAACTCAGAGGCAACTGAAAAACAAAGTCATTGTTACAAGCCGGGATGCGAACCAGTACCTCGCATCACAGGTATCAAGATTCCACAAAATTTATCCACTGCGCTACAACCACACTTGAATAAAATGTAAGAAATCGGGCAAGTGCAAGACGGACTCGCGTACGAATGGTTCCGTACCATTATCTATACAACATTAGACACAAAGATCGAGAAAAACGGCAAAAATCACGTTTGTTGCATGGGAGCCCCCTTAAATATTTCATCATCATCATCATTCAGCCACAAGAAGTCCACTGCCGACGTAAGCCTCCTCCGTGGATTTCCAAAAAGACCGGTTGGAAGCGGCCTGCATCCAGCGCCTTCCTGCCACTGGGATGCTCGGAATTTTTCTACGAGATCGAATCAGAAATTATGAGACATAGCCCAGCGGATTAGTAAGTTGAAGTGGCAGTGGGCGGAGCACATAGCATGCAGAACTCATGGCCGATGGGGCCGAAACGTTCTCGAATGAAGACCACATAAAGGCAAGCGCAGCGTAGGACGACCAGCCACAAGGTGGACAGATGACCTTAAATATTTATTTTATTTTAATTTTATTATTTATTTTTTAAGCGAATATTTCTAAATATTCTGTGAGTATTAAGCGTCTACCTATTGCCGGTATTAATATCGACCAAAAAACGGCAAAAAAATTACGGTTCTTGTATGGGAGCCCACCTCAAATATTTATTTTATTCTGTTTTTAGTATTTGTTGTGATAGAGCGGTGACAAAACTACATAATCTGCGAAAAGTTCAACTGCCTAGCTTTCACGGTTTATGAGATACAGCATGGTGACAGACAGACAGACAGACAGACAGACGGACTGTGAAGTCTTGAGGATGCCTCGTGTTAGAGGCGAAACGCGTCGCAACGTATTTTTTCACACAAGTATTGGTGTCGGTGGTGATGTGTTTGTTTCTTGCTTCTGCTTGAAAAAGTGGGAGGCAGGGCGGTGCATTAACTATCCGCATGTTACTTGTGGGATTGTGGCGGAATTTAGCAAAGTAATTTTCACATTTTAATCTAGTGAAGTCTTAGTAATAGGGTCCCGCTTGGCGCCCTTCGGGTACGGAACCCTAAAAATATGTTTTTCCGGATCTTCTGAGTGTCAAATATTTATTTTATTCTGTTTTTAGTATTTGTTGTGATAGAGCGGTGACAAAACTACATAATCTGCGAAAAGTTCAACTGCCTAGCTTTCACGGTTTATGAGATACAGCATGGTGACAGACAGACAGACAGACAGACGGACTGTGAAGTCTTGAGGATGCCTCGTGTTAGAGGCGAAACGCGTCGCAACGTATTTTTTCACACAAGTATTGGTGTCGGTGGTGATGTGTTTGTTTCTTGCTTCTGCTTGAAAAAGTGGGAGGCAGGGCGGTGCATTAACTATCCGCATGTTACTTGTGGGATTGTGGCGGAATTTAGCAAAGTAATTTTCACATTTTAATCTAGTGAAGTCTTAGTAATAGGGTCCCGCTTGGCGCCCTTCGGGTACGGAACCCTAAAAATATGTTTTTCCGGATCTTCTGAGTGTCACCCATATCGTAATAGTCTTGTTGATCTCATTTAAAATTAATAGGAATTTCAAGTTCGTTAACATCGTTTGACCTTTAATCTATGATCAGTTGATCACAGATATTTTAGGATATGGAAAAAATTTACATAAACCACATTCAAACCTGTCCTGTAAAGAAGAAAACTACAAATATTTTTGGGAGTTGATACTTTTTGTAAGATATATTTTTGATGATGATGTTGCAAAAAGTGTTATGACACCCAAGTGTTATTCTTGCTACTCGTCAATACAAACTACTTTTTTTCGTCTCTTATGCTATCTCGCTCGCACGATCTAATATTTTTAGTTATTGTTAAAAAAAAATCTCTCCCTAGGAAAAGGCCTGTGCCCTACAGTGGGACGTATATAGGCTGCTTATGTTATGTTATAGTGTAAAATAAATTGTATACTTGCTAAAAATTGTAAAATTCGTTTCGAAAAAAAGTCAAAACGTCACGGTTTACTATATTTCACGTGAAATAATAATTTGATAAATAATTTTAAAATTACATACGCTGGGTATCTACGTAATAACGTCAGCAAAAGAAAGAGCAACTGGTCTGACCAACTGAACTAGGTCTAGGTATAAAAAGGTTTTTTTAACTAAACCAAAGCTAGCTATCGTTGTTCCACACATGAAGTATTTATATCTACTTATATATTTATATCTACTTATGTTGCTACAATTTATATGTGTATATTGTATATATATCGATTTATATATATATATTATGTATTATAAGTTTATAGTATAAATATTTACTTATTTATTGTTGCGTATTCGTCTGCTTATCTAATTTTAGTTGAAGTAAATCGTCTTATCCGTCTATGTCGTATGCCTACCAATTAATTTCTTGCACCACCTGTGGTTGACTGGTAGAAAATGCTTATTGCGTTAAGTCCGCCACATTGACATTGTCTGTTTTACTTATGTACAATAAACGCACAGATATACTATTCAATGCTCTGAGAATAAACGTTTATTAATACGTTATCTACGTAATACGTTTATTAAAACTGACAATTACACTATACTGTTTCACTGGCAACCTGTAAAAAAAGATTAGCAGCGAACCAGAAAATCCTTATTCCACACACCACTTTTATATTACGAGCTGTCATTTATTGTGACATTTTAATGTGTTTTCAATCTTGTTTTTGGTTATGAGAGATAATAAAAAAAATGTAAACCATTTATTTGAAAAAAAGAAAAGAAATACATTACTTGTACTGTACTATATTATTACTATATTAGATGTACTGTACTATATCATTGTTAAATTCTCATATGTAATTCCTGGTGTACATACAATAAAGAATATTCTATCTATCTATTATTAATTTTGAGCTGGAAGCGGAATCCTAAATATGAGATTATAGTATTTCCAGAGGTTTCTCTATATCAAAGATGACTTATATTAATAAAGTACATACCCGTACTCACACTTATACTTATTAGAAATATGGACTATAACAAAACAGTAAAAAGGGTACAAACCGTGAATGTGCCGTTAAAACCATAGGGTTGGCAGTACTGCTTTTTACCTTTGACATCGCTCTTGAGTCTTAGCTGTGAGTCTTAGCAGTCATCATCATCATCATCAGCCTACCTCTATCCATTGCTGGGTATAGGACTTTTCCCCATTTCTCCACCTTTTGCGGTCTTTCGCCATTCGCATCCACGGGCCCTATGACGACTTGCCCACATCGTCCGAACGTCGGGCTGTTGGTCTACCCAGTGACTGCCGTGCGGTTCTTGGCCGCCACTCAGTTAGGTCCACCTGCCATCATCCAGCTGTCAGGTTACTGGTTGCTATTTGTTTCAAACAGCATTGTAAAATCTACACTCAAGAGCGACCCGGGAGCTAAAAGCGCTTCCTAATACGACTCTTATACGCGAGCACTCTGCTCTATGTGCGAACACTCTCAACACATTCATGAGTAACAATTTTTAAGTGTAAACTCTGTCAACTAAGGTTAAATTTTTTTTAAAAGAATATATCGCACCTTAATTTCCTTAACGTCACTAAACGAAATACACACATTTTCAGCGAAGGTGTCATTCTTCAGTTAAAACTCATGCGTTCCGCGAGAAAGTACCTAACGACACAATGCCATCTAGGGGCTTTTTAGTGAACTATTCAAACCAGTGTCTTCAGCAAACATAGGCCCGAGATTGTAGGTTAGATGGTAGGTAGGCGGTACTTACCTCCATTTTGATGATTTTTGTTTAGTGACGTTAAGGAAATCAAGGTGCGAATATGTGTAGTTTCTTTGTTAGCTTCGTCTCCACATTAATCTATTAGGTAACTGTGAAACTAACAACTTTAGCGTTTACTTCATGCAAACATATAACATATAATTTTTTTAAGGAACTGGCTGTCCCGGCGAACTTCGTACCGCCACAGAATCCGTTTATACAATTTTTGTTGCTAACGCAATCCTATAAATAAATATCTGAGAACGCCAGTGGTAGATATTTAAGATTTTTCTTGTATCTTTATAATGTATGGTGTGCAATAAAGAGTATTATGTAATCTTATCTAATCTTAGAGTTTGGCTCGAAAAAATGTTACGGTAACAATAAAATATTATCCCACGAGAACGTATTACCGAGATATCAAGTATCCTATGTCTCAATTCAGATCTTTGTCGGTTTAACCGTTATTGGGTGATTAAGTAACAAACATCCAAACATCTTCACAAACTTTCACATTTATACTAATAATAAGTAGAATATAATATTTTAATTTCAATACACACAGGCGACTTTGCAGCTAAAAAATTAAAAAGTTGTTCAGCTTTCAACTGTATTTTTTTATTGTATTGTATGATTTTGCTCCGAAAATATAAAGGCCAGATGCCTATTTATGCGCACCGAATCCTGAATGATTCCTAATGTCTAACCGTCAAATTCCATACTAATGACAGTCGCAAATGACATGACAGAAGTTTTTGTTCTAAACCAGCTTTAACCGTATCTTATGGGTGTTAAAGTGGAACCGACTTTTTTTTAATAAGCCTGTTAAACTTTAACTAAGTAAAAGTATGCCATCTCTACGTACAACGGCCCAACTACGAAGAAGCTAGAAGTGTGGAAATCACAGCAAACTAACCCGTGCCATCTGTTCATCGAGCGACGAAGCTCCGCCTGCCTCACATTAGCTGCCTAACTTCGAGAATCCAATCTGTGTTGTTTAGATGCTGATGCTATTTCACGAACTCGCTCACACTCCCGCCTACAACTTACAGATGGCGTTAATATTGAGTTCCAACATTTCTAGCTTTTGCAGAATATGTTGTAGAATTTTGGATATTAGATTTTATGTGAGAAAAATCGAAGCACTGGAAGTTATACAATTATTACTTTTCAGGGTTCCGTATCCAAAGGGTAAGAGACCCTATTACTAAGACTCCACTGTCCGTATGTCTGTCACCAGGCTGTATCTCATGCACCGTGATAGCTGGACAGTTCAAATTTTTACAGATGATGAATTTCTGTTGCTGCTATAACAAAAAATACTAAAAACAAAATAAAATAAATATTTAAGGGGGGGCTCCCATACAACAAACGTGATTTAATTGCCGTTTTTTGCTCGATATTAAAAAAGGCAGCCGGTAGTCATAAGCAGCCTATATACGTTCCACTGTAGGGCACAGGCCTTTTCTCAGAGAGAGAGTGTGGGCTTAATCACCACGCGTGCCCACCGCGGATTGGCGATTTCAAGCGCTGAGGTATGTAAATAGCTCAGACACTCAGGTTTCCTCACGATGTTTTCCTTCACCGTTAGCGAGTGGTATTGCTACTATAACTTCACAAATGTACATAACTTAGAAAACGAAGTCATAGGTACATGCCCGCACTGGGAATCGAACCTGGGTCTCCCGCTTCCGTGTCCAATGTTCTACCCACTAGGCTACCACCGCTATTATAATTATTAATAATTATTGATTAAGCGGAAGAGGTTTGATCGAGAAGAACTGTGATAAAAAATAACCAACAACCCGACTGCTGAACATTAACTACTAAGCAGACGGGACCAACGCAACAAGTCACTCACAGTGTTGAATTTGGGTCCAGCCGCTCCCGGGCTCCCACTCCTATCTACGTTGGCGGCTCTGACCTCGAAGTTGTCGACCACTATGTACACCTGGGACTAACAGTCCAGTTAGGTAAGTCCAACTTCGAGAAAGAGGACACTCGTCGAATTCAACTTGGATGGGTAGCGTTCGGGAAACGAAAACACATTTTCGCGTCCAAAATACCTCAGTAACTCAAAACAACGGTGTATAACCATCCTGTGTTACCAGTGATGACTTATGGATGTGAGACCTGGTCGCTGACTGAGCAATGGAGAGAGCTATGTTAGGAGAGTTATGTTCCGCAGAAGAACCCGAGTTACTGATATAGCTGGAAGAATTGCTCAGTTGAAGTGGGTGGGGCACATAGCTCGGAGAACTGATGGCCGTTGGGGCGAAAAAGTTCTGACCTGGCGACCGCGGACCGGACGACGCAGCGTGGGAAGGCCCCCCACCAGATGGTCTGACGACCTGGTTACGGTGGCGGGGAGTCGCTGGATACGGGCGGCACAAGACCGGGAAGCTTGGAAAACCGTGAGGGCGACCTACATCCTGCAGTGGGCGTCAAATGGCCGGTGATGATTTCACGCACTTTGACTTTTTATTTTGATTTTTACAAATGTTTTGAAAATAAATCCACGCAAACGAAGTCGCGGGAAACAGCTAGTTTGTTATCGAATATCTACTTGCTATGATCTTCCGCCATCGCAGACCTAATGTTAGTTAGATAGTTCTTTATCTCGGCTTCTATCTCGTTGTTCTATCGGTTGCACGTCTGGTTCCCATGCCGGAGGTCGTGGGTTCAATTCCCATAAGCTGCCGACGTATATTAGTACAAATGGCCTTAGCTAGCTGTATTTCCATGTTTGTGATGTCCTTGTCTGGTTACCATAGCAAAGGGTATCCCAGTTTGGGACCCCCTGGTCCCACAAATGATTGTGTTGTGTGGAAGTTGTTTATTTATTTATCTTTGACTCTTCCCAATGTTGCCGCCTGTAGCATCACCGCTGGTAATGGATACTTAAAGCCGACAAAACGTCAACTTTTAGAAGCGTACACTCTTCTTATGCTTCCGTCACACGCAGCGACTAGTCGCTGCGAGAGCACCCACCGCGAATAATAGTCGCAGCGACAATTCGCTGCCTGCCTGTCACGCACGGCGAGTTCTGCACGAGAAATTGTCAGCAACTGTCAGTGCACAGTCGCAGCGAGTAAAATTGAACATGCTCAATTGTAGTCGCGGTGACTTCAACTCGCGGCGAGTGAATCTACTCGCAGCGAATAGCCTGTCACCCACAGCAAATACTCGCGGCGAGTAGGCACTCGCAGCGATTATTCGCTGTGTGTGACCGAAGCTATAATGTAGACTTCGATGCATCGCGGCCATCACAGGCGCGCTCGATCGATCGCGGCTGATGGGACAATAGTCAGTGTATGAAATTTATGCCGTTTCCGAAGTCTACGACGACGTATGCGTAAGGCAGACGACAGAAACGACGCCATACGTTTCATACGCTGACTATTTGTCGCAACAGCCGGCAGCCGCGCGCGTCAGACATACGCCATCGATCGCGCGCGGCTGTTATCGGTCGCGCTGCATGGAAGACTACCTTTAGTTACGTCGGAGCAGCTGTCCACCGATATGTGTAGGCATAAATCTAAGTTCGCATTGAGGCTGATAATAAATTAGTTTAAAACTATGTTTTTAGTATCTCTAATTACCATATAAAAGGCGCTCATGCAGGGTTATGTTTTAAAAGCGCAAGAGTTTTTTGACTACAGATTTTTTCTGTGAGTTTTCATCAGATATATTTTTGTTAATAGTTATTTGGGTTTAATACCTATATAATTTAATGAAATTCGCGTTATTATACAATAGCGATGGCGCAGCATGCGGTAGGTAAATCATTGTAATACTTGTTCATAGAATATATCATTTCTATTTTATACATATTGTCTATCAGACAGCGCAACTGCAAAGCAGAAAACCACATAAAATAAAACGATTTTTTTTCTAATAAAAAGAATTTTAAAGTCATAGAACGAAAATTGTTGTAAGTAAATGACAAACTCTACTTAACGTGATTCGGGTTATGCACAGGTACCTACTTTTACTTGGGATCCCTAACATATTTAGGTATTAAAAACCGGCCAAGTGTGAGTCGGACTCACGCACGAAGGCTTCCGTACTATACAACATTTGAATATTTATACAACATTTGAATATTTCGAGAGTCTACCTGTTGCCGTTAGTAATATCGAACAAAACACGGCAAAAATATCTCGTTTGTTGTATGGGAGCCCCCTTGAATATTTATTTTATTCTATTTTTTTTCTAGTTATAGCGACAACAGAAATTGATCGTCTGTGAAAATTTCAACTGCCTAATTATCACGGTTCAGACATTAATTATCCTGGTGACAGGCGGACGGACGGACGAACAGTGGAGTCTTAGTAATAGGGTCCCTTACCCTTTGGGTACGGAACTCTAAAAAGTACACTGTATCTTCTCGATAACAAGCGCATTTCGCTTTTGCTAGAGAACAAATATTTTTTGTATTTTATTGACTAACTTTCGATCATGGACTCACCTTCGTGACAGCTGTTAGAACCTATCTAGTTTTCTTCATTAGAATATTTGAATAGGATTGGCTTGTTGCGCAAAAATATAATTACATAATTTTGAATTTTAAGTATTTAAGAATATTAAGTACAGTATACTGACGTCAGGGCCGGTTCGTTTCTAAACTAAATTTCATAAATATTTTCTATCAGAGTGAGATCATCGCTTGATAGTATTCAATTTCGATGTGCAAAGTACGCAACACTACCATAAAAAGAAAATAATTTATTAATTAACTTAAGTTAAATACTTAACATAGTAAATGGCAACAATCGCGCAGCGGCAGTTAACAAGTTATTAACATTGCATTTCGCATTAAGTTCACATTGTCGATGGTACTTTGTGCGTCTGCTAAGACAAGAGGAATCTAATAACAACTGAAATTGAGTGACAACATATCTCAATAGTGTTGGTGCTCTTCGGTGATCTGCTCCTGCGGGTATTCGCCTCCCTTTTGCGTCTTGTACTTGATGAAGAACACTTCGGGCTTGTGGAGCACCTGCGGTGGTGGCGGCGGCGGCTCCTCTGGGGCATCGGGCTTCTTCACGAGGACGTAGATAAGTGTCTTCTCCTCATCGGGTACTTGACTCCGAAGTTGCTGCTGTATTTGCTCCGCGTAGTTGGGGGTCTCCTGAACCGGTGCCTTTATGAATATTATCTTAATGTTCTTCGTTGGTGGCGGTGGGGGCGGCGGGGGCGCAGGCGCTGGCTCCTCGATATCGGGTGGGGGCACATGGAAGTACACGTGCTTGCTCACGAGGGTTGTCTGGCCGTTGACTTTCTCATAAGTGGACGAGCTGAGTCCCCCGTCGGTCTGTGGCTGGGAATACGGCTGCAAGACGCTGTTGCCATCCAAAGGAATAGGCGCCGGCACCGCGGTCCCGTGTATTTCCACATTATCATTGTAAGGCTGGTACGACAAGTCATGGGAGTCATCAGGGCCATCTCGTTGCGGCGAATAGTCTTGGGACTGAAGTTGACTGTTGTATTGTGATTCGTAGCCGCTTGGCACGGGTGGCGGTGTTTGAATAGTCGTGAGTTGGTCGCTCGGTTTTTGGACGGATTGGTCCTCCTGTTGACCGTACTCTGAAGACTGATGGACAAATTGCTCTGAATTGTGATGATCGCTCTGCTGTGGAGCTTGGTACTGACTCTGTTGAGGAACCTGGTGCTGATTACTTCCTTGTGCAGTCTGGTACTGACCACTCTGTTGCAAGGCTTGGTACTGACTAATTTGTTGTGGTGCCTGGTAATTACTCTGTTGTGCGTCTTGGTACTGACTACCTTCTTGTGGCGCCTGGTAGTGACTCTGTTGCGGGGCTTGGTACTGACTACTGTGTTGTAGGGACTGGTAGCTGTGATCATACTGCTGGTTGTATGAACCAGCTGGCTGATATGTTGATTGTTGCGAAGAATATTGGCTTGTTAGTGGTTGATATTGGCTTAGATACTGATTACTCCATCCTTTAGATGTCGGGGTTATCTGATGAGAAGGTTGAGCGTAGTACTGCTGTCGGTGTTGGGAGTTGTACCTTCCAGCAAATGCTTGGTTGTTTTGTTTATATCCCTGTATGTTTGAATTATGATGCTGGTGGCCTGTAATAGGTGAGCGGTATCCGCCTGAATAATACTGGCTGTGGGATGCACCCATGCTTGGTAAGTATTGGCTATTCATGGGCAGCGTATTATGAAGATTGTTATAGTTTGTATAGAACAGACTGGAGAAACTCTGGCTATTATAGCTGGGTTGACTGTATGGGTTGCTGTGTGTGCTGTAGTACATTTGCGATCTCCTGTAACGTGGTCCCACTTCAACAGGCACTTTTAACGTTATTCTTGTCCTAGGGAACAGGCTGAATCCCTCCACCTGCGTCATTGCCAACGCCAACATCTAAAACAAAAACGATTTACGTTAAAATTCACTAAGAAAACGATCACTTATTTGGTTTCTCCACGAAAAAAATTTACTGACCACTGTAATCCACATCTTCGACATCGTCGGGTGCACTCTAAACAAACTGTGACGTCCGGAGACTCTGAGCGACTCTTATAAGGACTTTCGCTGACATCCGACCGTCCACAACGGACAAGTTTTGCATAAACTTTACGCCATAAAGAAGTCAAATTCAATCACTTCCGAGGCGCGCTCGATGGAACTCGGTTACGGACGCTTTAAGACACATAGCTATTTAGTACAGGTCAATGTTAGGCGGCTGTGAATCCAAAATAAACGCGAATATTAAATAACAAGCTAGAGCTAACCGATTAAATAATACTCGCAAAGGCGAAATTGGGTTACCCATGCGTGATAGACTTGTAATATTAGAAAATTAATAAATTCGTATTATGTTAACTCTTGCCTTCATTGACCCCAGCGTTTTGCTTAAGCAACCGGAAGACTTTTTTAACCAAATTCTTAGGATGTTAGGCTAAAATTGATGTTACCTATACCAGTTATTGAGTTCTTTAATGGGGGTAATAAATTACCTACTTCATATGATAAAAGTATGTACACGGATTTTATGCTCGATACAAATGTTATTTATTTTCCAGAAATAAATTTTCCTTTAAATTAATGCCACTGGAAAATATCGTGGTCGGTTCCGCCATTTAATGGGTACGCATGCATTGAGCTTTCTGTGTAAGGCCGGATAGATGAGAGGAAGTTTTAATTGAGTTTTGTTATTCCAAGTTTTGATTTTATGTTAATGAAGCGAGGAGGTTTGTCAGGATCGTGGCAAGTGGCAAGCCTTGGTCCCTGCCTACCCTTCCGGGGTACGGACGTAAGTGTATGTAATGTAATGCAAGTTTCGATTGATGCTGGCAAGCCAACTTCATCTACAAAGGATGTTCCAGATACTACACTCAGATCATGTTTGTAGAGTCACTTTGCCTTTACAGTAAACCACTGTAGGGCACTGGGCTTCTCTCAGTGAAAGAGAACATGGGCTTAATCACGACGCGTGTCCAATGCGGATTGGCAATTTCAAGCGATGAGGTATGTGAATACTTCAGGTTTCCTCACGATGTTTTCCTTCATCGTCAGAGAGTGGTATTTCTACTAGAATACGTACGTTACTTAGAAAAAAAGGCATTGGTACATGCCCGGGATTCGACTTTAAGTGTATCTAGTTATTTGCTGGCCTTAGGTCATTACAAAACAAATAAATTTATTTTACCAAAAAACAATTTTACATCCTTATTATCTACAGATAGTATAGCATTCATTTGTATAATCGATTCTAGAATACAATTGCTATTCCAATAACAAACTTATAACCGCCCGGTCTAGCGGTGACATGCACACTTTTTATTAATAGTAGGCTTACATTCAGCCATAATACTTAAGTATTAAGCTGATATGACAACCCAGCAATTTAAAGGTATCTTACCACTTTGGCCACTTACGTATAATATGAGTTAATTTGACACCACAACCTTTTGTTATGTAATTTTTAATGACGGCGTGGCAGCTTGCTATAACACAGTTATTTAGAGAAACGGATTTAGTAACTGTTTGAATTGAATTGAATTATGAAAATATTTATTGCACTAAAATAATTTACAAAGGCGAGCTAGATAGTATTTTTTCCAGCTGACCCACGTTGATGTGTAGAGTTCGCTCTCGCTCACACAGTGTAGAAAGCAATATTGTATGAATAAATAGAGGCAAATAGTTGTCCATTCCCTTTTTTAAGTAACGGTTTTATAGGAAATCATTGAAAAAAAATTCATAGGTTTCGTATTTTATTTCAAGATAAGGTTCAATTTGAAGTGGTAACTATTATTTCATTGCCCTACTAGGGGTTAAGAAACTGAGGCCATACATACTAGATACCAAAACACACTACTTTATCCATAAAAGTGAGAAATGAATAAAATTTCTTGGGTTATTGATCTGTTAGCGCGCAATGGTCGTCTTATAGCACGGAGCGTAAATAAAACCAGAGATACCTTGAGCACATAGCGTGTCGAAATTGAAAATCCGTTTTCTCGAATAAATATTTAATTAAAACTTCAAAGGTTTCTTGAGAAAAAAATATCGTAATGATGCAGAAAATACATGGGTTACAGAAAGGGTTTCTGTACATAATAAATTACTAGCTGACCCGGCAAACGTTGTTTTGCCATATAGCCTACGACCTATTCTCACACCAACCAAATTTCATAAGAATCGGTGAAACGTTTTCGGAGAAGTTCGATAACAAACACTGTGACACGAGATTAGCTATATAAAGATAGTTGGTAGAATATATATATTAGCTATATAAAGATAGTTTGGGCAAGTATATCCAGTTTTTGCCAGTTCTCCGCGGGGTGAACCCAAATGTTATGTAAAGACGTCATCAAGAAAATAACGGGCGTCCATAATACGCGGGAAGCAGACTTTCATTGCTCGCTACCCAAATCAATACTCGCCGATTCCTGGGCTGAAAAACACTTCCTTTACGCCCCATAAAGTGGCTCCGTGACTCGTGACCTGCCATTGAATTATGGAGGAGGAAGCAGGTGTGGCTTGCGTAACAGCGTCAGCGCTACGCGCTTTCGAATGGGCCTTAAATTATAATAACCTGCGTCATACCTAAATTATTATTAATTCTTTATTGCAAAGTGTAGAAAAGGTAATCTTAAGGCTGGCTTCTCCGAGCACGCGGAGGTCCCATTTGTATGGGACTTATTGCGCAGCGCGAGCGAAAAGTTGGAGGAAAAGTAGGCATTTTTGTAAATTACTGGTGTACAAATACTACTAATAGAATTTCGACGACCGACGTCAGTAACACATTCAGTGATAGTCTTTTTGGTATATTTATTATTATTAAAAACTCAGTATAGCTCAAATAAAACCATATGTAGTGAAAATTTAGACTCATGTGTAAACCAATCGCGAAATGTTCTTTTGACGCTATAATGTTTAAAAAATCATAAAAATAATGACCGATGGCCCTAAATAGGACATTGAAAAGTAATATATTTTTGTTTCAGATTTTAAATACTAACCATTAAAGAGTAAGATGTATTTTAAAACACCCGATTTAGAGGTAATGTCGGAGAATCAAGCCTTAATGCTAATGGCATTTTCTACCAGTCAACCCGCATCAGGTACAGGAGAAGCAAATAAATTAAGGCGTTCAAAACAGAAATTGATAAAAGTACCTATAAAACTGAAATAACGCAAAACCAAAACCGTTTCCACAATATCGATAGTTACTAATTTCCCCGTACATTTGTACAAATGGCCTCAGTTTGTGTGTATTTCCATGTTTGTGACGTCCTTGTCTGACCATAGCACAGGGTGTCCTAACTTGGGACCAGGACAAGTGATTGTATTGTATGGAAGTTATTATTATTATTATTTATTATTAAAACACTTCAAATAAGTAAAAGTGTTAAGTTCTCTTCTTTACTTCTTTCAAATTAGATCGGATTCATTGTCGAATTTATGCCTATGTCACGCAATCCTGAAAATCGTACGAGATCTTATTCGTCAAAATCAGACTATTGGTTAATGATTTATGAGAAAACTTATTATCGGACATTCTTACATACATAAGCTAAATACATTACCCTCCTTCTCTCCGCCGCGGTCGGTTAAATATGGTAAACTACGATGTCATTAAGTCATTTCAACCGTCCCGACGTTAGATGAATTAGATTGCAATCTTCCTATAAAAGCTTAATTTGTAGGCGTCGCTGTGGTTACCACCCACCAGCGGATGCAAGGGCGACTGAAATAGCATCAAATCAATATGGCTGTACGCGAGCGAACGTCAGATAAGCCATACTGCAGCAAAGTAAAGTGCTCACCAGTTATGGCAGTTACCCAAAAAGCACAAAGTAGAAACGTGTTAACTATGCAGCGTATAACAAAATCCCCATCTTTTTATGTAGCCTATATACCTCCCACTGCAGGGCGCAGGGGAGCTGAAGCTAATCCGATGATGGAGTAAGGAGTTATTGGTTTAATTCTTCAACTCTTTGTGGAACACTCTGCCAAAGACCATAAGAGATTGTCCATCTGTTGCACTCTTTAAGTTCAAGCTGAAAGAGCACCTGCTATCTCTTTGCTAATATTATAATTTATCTAATTATAATAAAGTAGTAGGATAAATTATGGTATGTAGTTTATTCCTTATTTATACATAGTTGTAAGTAGTTTATGTAATGTTATTTTACTTGATTTATTTTTTGTTTTATTCTTTATATTATGGTATTTAACTTTTATGTGTATGTTTATATTGTTATTATTATATTATTACATTTTTTTTAATTCGTTTAATGTGCACACATTATTTCCCTACCTCTTTAAAATCATCGTCTCACAACTAATGTGGTTGGCTGGAAGAAATTTCTATAGAAATGAGCTCGCCTATGTACCCGTTCTTATTGCTTTGTTTTATGTATGTATGTGTACAATAAAGTATAAGTATAACTCTCACAGCGCCATCTAATCTTGGTCCGGAAATTTCTATGGTCGTATGGTTTTATAGAGTTCCTTGTTCTATAGAGATCGCGCCTTCGCCCCGTCTCTTCTGTGTGAGCTTCGTCTCGTCCCTTCAGTACATTTTGTATGAAAGTGAATTGGAAAGACGACGCGTCTTTTCTTCGCCCTCGCCCCACTTTCTTTCTGTGTAGCCTAGGCCTTAATGATAGAAAGGTTATTATTAGTGTTCCGTACCCGAAGGGTGGCAAATGGGACCCTATTAGAAAGATTTCACTGTCCGTCTGTCTCTCTGTCTGTCACCAGGCTGTATCTCGTGAACCGTGATAGACAGGCAGTTGAAATTTTCACAGATGATGTATTGCTGTTGCTGCTATAATAACAAATGTTGTAAAGGGGCTCCCATACAACAAACGTGATTTTATTGCCGTTTTTTGCTTGATATTAATAACAGCAACAATTAGACCCTTGAAATATTCATATGTATAGATAATGGTAGGGAAACATCCGTGCGTGAGTCCGACTGGCACTTGACCAGTTTTTTTTTGTTTGTGAAATTTTTAAAAATCTATAAAAGTTTAGAATGAATGCCGTGTTTCTGTATTATCTCAGAATTAACAAAGCATAGCTGCCAATTTTTTGCACTGACCACACCCGATGGCTGTTACTTATAATAACAGTGTCAGTATTATAAGAAAGAGACTGGATAACTATTTAGTTTCTTAACATTTAACGGGTCTTATCACAAGTAAAAACGAAAAACAAGTATTTGTCCAGTCCCTTTCTTTAATTGACAGTAGGTGTAAGAAATATCTGTGTAATAATTTTTTTGTGCACGATACCGTGTTTTCTATCTAATTGACGTGAATATTAATTGACAGACCATATTTTCGAAGTATTTTCTTCCAGCTCGCTTCTATTTTTTAATTAAATATTTTTTTCTATATTGTTCCAGTTACGGAAAAGGAGATTCGGCTTTGGTAAGTCCCTACGAAATGAGGTTGGTTGTTAGCTCTTTAATAGGAGTCATAAATCAGCCGTGGATACTTACCCTTGCCCATGGGGCTATTTGTGGCTGAAGTTCAGAGGCTGACGATTACCTTGAGTATAAACCTTTTCTTTTTTAATTAGGACCGCTCAGCACTTATCTTCAGTTACAGCAAGAGGTAAACGAAAAAAAAATACCCTTTATTTGATTTCATTGCCAACAAAGACAAATATGTTTATTTATACTACACCTACTTGGAAAGTACCTTGATACTTTATCAAATTTACGGTAGAAAGTACGTCATTGCATATCGAACAAATATGCGGGGAGAAAACTCATCTGAGCGGGAGAGAAAAGTGTATGAAAATCCATTTCTTACGTGGTTTTTCTTTTTTAATTTTGAGTAAGACTATGCGCCGGTAACCTAAATATCAAAAGCCAAAAAGTTTTTACAGTGAGTTTTTATCTCCAAGTTCGCAAAATGACACTGGCCACTAGCTGTGTGTTGGATGGTGTCGGGCTGGCAGTGCGACCCTGCGGCGGCAGGATAAACAATTTGAAAAAAGAACATGTGAAAATTGCAGACGCCATTGGCGCCATTTCCAATTTGTGTGTTGTTTTTTCCAAGCAGGTGTAGGCACTAGTATCACTCGAGAGAAACTGCGATTCCCGATCTCGGGTGTTTTAAAGCCCTCGCCTACTAATCGGTCACTTTCTCCTCTCGGTGAACAATGTACTATTTTTCAATCCACAAATCTAGTCACTGGTGTAGTATAACAAATGGTAGATGCAATAGTAGAATTCAAGTTCCAATTAACGCAAATTACATTAACTCTATCTTATTTCTACCTTTGATAATTATTTATTGAAGGGGAATTTAATAGTATCAAATTAAAAATACTAAAAAATGACTGCTACATGTATGTTCAGTGGCCTAATTGTACGCACCAAACCCTGAGCGATTCCAATCGTCTAACTGTCACATTCCATACCAATTTGACAGTTAGACGATTGGAATCGCTCAGGATTTGGTGAGCGTAATATAAGGGCAGTTCAGCGACGTGTCAGGATCTGACCGGCATATTATTATCTGTCTATAGAAGTCGCCGCACTTGTAAGTTTAGTAGAAAATCCGTGACAAAAATATATATATTTTCCACTTTTTGTTTCTGTTTATACTCCTGTCCTTGTGGCGGCGACGGATTAAGAATAGCGTCACTCCATTTCCTTCCGTGGATGTCGTAGAAGGCGACTAAGGACATAGATTACCAGGAGACGGGCAGTAACGTCTTCCTGAGATTCCAACCGCATACTACGATCGCCAACCCGCCTGCCAAGCGTGGCGATTACGGCAAAAACCCCTCATGATTGTAAAACCATGAGGGAGGTCTATGTCCTGCAGTGGGCGTCAAATGGCTGATGACGATGATACTCCAGTTTCTAATCACCCCGTCACCTTTCTAACACAACATCTGGCGAGGAAGAAGACTTGATTCCAAGGCATACATAGTTAAGGTACTTAGATAGCATCCAAAATACAAAATGATTATGTATGTTTCAGGCACAAAGGATTCCTAAAAGATTGTCCGAACGGGCTGCTCACGGAACAGGTAATACTAAACACTTCTTTGAGCTAAATTATTGTTATACCAAATATCAGAAATATTCATGCGTCATTTTCTTTGCACATTTTGCCCCTGATACAATGTTGCGAAATTCCCAGTTAACATTTCACAAATCCTTTTGAAACTCATAACGGAGACAGAGAATATCTTTCTCTCCGTAATTCTTTAGATAATTTTATGTTTATTTGCATTATTCAGAAAAATACTCGCGCCGGCCGCAAGCTTGAAAATATAAGTACGTTTTTGCTTTAAGTTAGCATAAAATATATATTACTAGCTGACTCGGCAAACGTTGCTTTGCCATATTAATTATGGCATTCCCAGACCTGCCAAATATACACAAAAGAAAATTATAAAAATTGGTCAGCCGCACAGTAGGGCATATAGAGTCTGGCCATCGAAAGCGTGACCTGAGAAATTGGCGGGAAATAAAAAAAATATTCATAGGGTATCATTGGCTATAGTAGGAGAAAAAATATTTGATACTTCAGCTCGGGTTAGTGCAACAAAAAGAAATATACTTAATATAGATTTGATACTTGTTTAGAAGGTAAGTATTTATATTTTATGCTGCGTCTTCAAGAATACAAAATTCTCTCCAGGATACAGATTTTTGCTAGGGACAGGTAAAAAAAACTTATAATTTATTAATTTATTTATATGAAACGGCACACCAATGGCTATCCTAGATAATATATAGAATACAATATTACATTGCGGTACAGCCAGCCACCGCCAATCCGCGGTGGGCACGCGTGGTGATTAAGCCCATACTCTCTCTCTCTCTGAGAGAAGGCCTGTGCCCTTCAGTGGGACGTATATAGGCTGCTTATTATGACAGCCAGGATTCGCCACTTATAGGCATGCACAGCAGTGCATACCAATACATCTTAAACAAAAATGACAAAAAATAACATCACAAAAATTGTGTTATTTAAATTCTAGACAATTAAATAAAATTTAAATTCATCATATTTACGTTCAAATCATTTATCGGCATCTAGGTAGTCTTCTTATAGTGTTCACAAAATTTAAACTCGCAAAATCCATTTAATTTATCTACGCAATAAATATAAATAATCAGCCAACAAGTATCAAAATTATAAAGTTACAATGGTAACAGTTGTCCGACAGCACTGACAGTTATTTAGTGGTGCCATGTAAAAACTTTAAAGAAAATTTCAGGTCACGCTTTCGTTTGCCACACTCTAGCAAGTAGGTATTCTCAATCACATTCAAGCAAAAAAAGCGTCACCTAAGACATGTCAGTTTGAATGTCTATGAAACGTGATTTTCGGCCTACTGTGAGCAGTTTCGGAGGAGCTCGATATCAAACACTGTGACACGAGATTTTTATATATTAGAAGAGTAATGCGGCGCAAATGCGTCCCACTGTGGGGCCTTCTCTCAGAAAGAGAGTACAGGCTTAATCACCCCGGATTGACAATTTCAAGCGCTTACGTATGTGAGGGGCTGAGGTTTCCTCACGTGGTTTTCCTTCACAGTTAGCGAGTTTTATTTCCACTGCAAATTCACGAAACTATCATTGTCACATCAAGGGGTTCAAAACCACGACCTCTTGAATGTGAGGCATACGTTCTACCGACCGCGCTACCTCCTTAGCATAAACCTATCGAATATTAATTCTAAGATATTAGGTGAAAAATGTTCCCATACGAGGCTAATCCTTTCAGAGCATTGAGATATCTATGCTAATCCTATAGCTAATCTAGTATATAGTTGATTAGTATTTGAAATCGTGGTAGCGAAGCGGTAGAACGCCGTCATCATATTCGAGAGTTCGTGGGGTCCAATCCCGCCATGTAACAACGATTTTGTTTCCTAATTTAGTACATTTTTCAAGTTGTAGTAATAATATCTGTGAAGGATAACATCGTGATGAGACCCTAGTGTCTGAGGTGTTTAGTATGTGTTTAGTATGGCCCAACTGTGAGGAGAAGTAAACTAAAGTAGTATTTGATCAGTGCCTCTTTTAATTCTAATTTTACTTCTGGCATCTCTCCTGATCGCACTTTGTAACATTTGGACAAATGTAGCTTAAGTAGCGTTAGAAATACAAAGGTTTTAGACATATTTTTATTATCCAATATCCAGGTTACGGCAAAGAAAATTGGGAAGAATAATTACGAACTTTCACGCTTTATTTTCTATCCAAACTGAGAAAATTAAAATATATTGATAGTGCTATTTTTTCATTCGCATCTATCAAAAGTATATAAAAAAAAATTATTACCGTAAGTTCAAAATGTGCCAGACGAGAGCAGAAATGAGAAATGGAAAAAAAAAACATTTATCAACGTAAACATACATTTGTTATTAATATATTATTTGTAGATTGTCAATGTACAACGTTATTAAGAGCAGGCTCTTAATTAGATTGTTAATTATTTTCACAGGGTTTCATCAGGATCTACAAACAGTTCTTCCCGCAAGGCGATCCGAGCAAATTCGCGTCCCTCGTATTTCGGGTGTTCGATGAAAACAACGTGAGTACTTATTATATACATACATGCATACATACATAAGCAGCTTATATATGTCCCACTGTAGGGCACAGGCCTTCTGTCAGGGAGAGAGTATGGGCTTAACAACCGCGCGTGCCCACCGCGGACTGGCGATTTCAAGCGCTGAGGTATGTGAATAGCTCAGACACGATGTTTTCCTTCACTGTTAGCGAGTGGTATTGCTACTACAACTATACAAATGTACATAACTTAAAAAACAAAGTTAAAGGTACACGCCCGCACTGGGAATCGAACCTGGGTTTCTCGCTTACGAGTCCAATGTTCTACACACTAGGCTACCACCGCTCTCTATTATATATCTCCAGTTTTATTTATGAAAAGACGATTCCATTAATACACTCTGAAGTCGGGGTCAAAGCCGGCTTGTACAGGGATTCCTTTCATAAACCGGCTTTGACACCGTCTTAAGAGCGTTTTAGTGGGATCGACTTTGTATAAATAAGACCATTATACTCTTCTGCGCCATATGTAATTTAGTTCTTTTTGTTATTTCTTGTGGTGCTAGCGTAGGGGTAGAAGGCCGGCTTCTACCAATGACTGCTTTCTATGTTACGTACATTTGTGAAGTTATAGTAGCAATACCACTCGCTAACCGTGAAGGAAAACATCGTGAAGACACCAATCGCCAATCCGCGGTGGGCACGGATGGTGACAGTGGGACGTATATAGGCTGCTTATGTAGTATTCCTACTAAAAGTAACTCCAGGTATAATGGCCGATTAAATAACTTAAACATAATAATATGACTTTGATTTCGCGTAGACTTATTCCGGCTATCATTGGCGAGGAGCATGGGATGTGACTTTAAAATTCAGTTTGAGCAAATTAACAGAAAAAATATTAATGTGGTTGCCATTATTTTTGTATCATCATCATCATCGGCCTACGCTTGTCCACTGCTGGACATAGGCCTCTCCTACTGCACGCCACTGAGCACGGTCCTCGGCTACTCTCATCCAGCTCTTGCCAGCCATTTGTATCATTTGTATAAGCTATTAATTTTATTTTTACAAATGTTATAGTAGCAATAGCCACCGAGGAAAAAATCATATCATTTTTTACAGATCGAATTGGCAAGAGGTGTCTGTACAATCTCTCAATCATGTTAATCAGTTTCGCTCAGTAGTATGGCGAGAAATTATTTCTTTTCTTTTCTATGTTGTAGCTTACCATTACATAACTTTTTAATTTTAAGAGCCTTCGCCGACAGCCACTTGTAAAGTCGGTTCGAACGCGGCAAAACCGCGCGGGCACGTCGCTTCCTTAAAAATGAAAGCAAAACATATGCTACGATGCAGCGCGTTTGCATCTCTTCTCAAAAATGTCACAAAACTCGCTTAGGCGAGAAAGACGCGACGCGTTCCATAGATTTCGCGCCCTCGCCCGATCTCTTCTAAAATGGGCTACGTCCCGTTTTGTATTAAAGTCAATTGGAAAGACGACGCGTCTTTTCCGCGCCCTCGCCCCATGTCCTTTCTGTGTGTCCAACGCCTTAGAGCGCGTACAAAAGTGGTCGTGGGCGATGGCTCTCTAACCTATTCCCGACAATAAAACAGTAATTTCTTCATTATTCTTTACAAATTAACAAGACTCATTCTTACATCACTAGTTTTTGGCTTAGAACAATAAATCGACTGAATTATTATTGTTCATTTGTGACAAATAACGAAGGAATACTGGTTCACTGTCCGGACTTAGCTGCAAAATTTAAAAAAAAACATCAAAATTTAAAATTTCCACGCTATTATCATTTCACCGTAAAAAAACAAATTGAACTTGGGAACGAGCAACGTCACCCGCTGCGGTACTCAATGCAGATATACTTAAATATTCATAGAAGTCTCTCTGCAACGCTAGAGATTTATCACGCTAAACGACCTTGTAGCCAAACTTTAAGTTTAGACGCAACATTGGAGACACTACAATTTTATTGATGGTTACAATGACCATTCGAACATTACAAACTTGATTACTAACCCACAAATTAACAAGTATGAAGACTCGGCTGCGCAATGTACTGTACATCGAATTGTCATAATGAACTATGAATTATAAGTTTTGTGAAATGCGGGCTACATTCCGAATTCCTTGTAATAAATCAGTAGTATTTTTTTTAATAATGAGTGATTATACAGTGATTGTATTTTTATTCTTAGGAGTTATTTGCAGACTGCAAATACTGGTGTTCAGTTGCAAAACATAGCTCTATATTTTAATCTATGTGGCATAGATACTCAGGTTTCCTCACGATAGTTCTCTCTAGGGTCAGCTAGTGGATACCGCCACAAATTTTCAAATATACCTAACACAAGTCGGGTTACTGAATTCGGAAATTGAGTAATTAAATATAGTACAGTTAATTTATGTAAGGGACTAAATAACTATTTACCTCTCGCTCTTACAATATAGACGGCAGTGTTGTGTAATGGAGAGGCAAATAGTTTACTTTGTACTTTAGCTGTTCAGTCGTCCTCTTTAATTAAAAGTGTTATTCTTAATTATAGTAGCATTCATTATGCGATGGCTAGACCATGGACTGCCTGACCTTTTTTCTAAAACTGGTATTGTTTCGGTATCAATATTTTAAATACCGGAATTCCGGTAATTCGGTATTTATTTTTTCTTTGTTAAAAATAATGGTAAAACAGTTTATGTTCGTAGCATCTATGTTTTTGTCCCACTGGGCATTCCTCACATCAGTCCAAGTTTTGGGATGTGGGCCACCTCAGATCATTCCGGCAGGATGTTAACCGAACTCCGAGGCCGACCTCGACTTCAATAAACGTTTTGTAGCACCCACTCGTTTGAGATTCTCGTCTCTTTATACGGGTGCATTCGTCTGACATGGCTGATTTAACTCCACTTTAATTTCACCATAGGCATCCTCGTCGATTTTGCGGGTTTTTGGGCATAGTGTGGCGTTTCGGGCGCGGTCCCCTGACACCCAAACTTCTGTTGCTCGCCAAAAAATGTGGCATAAACGCATAAATCCTTTATTATCCATATATATCCATATTTTGTGAGAAGTAAAATTTTTTACAGAAGTAGGTTCTAATTTCATTTCATGATTAACCGTTACATTTCATCAAAAGTCGCCCGTAACCTCTAACCAAAGCTCTAACTGTGTCCAAATCGTCTACAGGGATACTGTTAAAGGTCCAAGACGTGTTAAAAACTCTTTCCGTTGTATACCATTTAAATTACTAATGCTTCATTTCGCTTCATTTCAATATGAAAATCTCATTTAAATCATATTACTAATGCTTCATTTCGCAGGATGGATCCATTGAGTTCGAGGAATTCATCCGAGCGTTGTCGGTGACGTCACGGGGCAATCTAGACGAAAAGCTACACTGTAAGTTTTACCTTTAGGACTGGCTTAACGTTATTCTATTCACGGCAGTAAAATGGAGAACTTGCACAAAAAACCTCTTTAATCTCATTGCAGAGGTACCATAAAAGATAAATAACCGTGCTCATTTTTTTCTCTACGACTAATAGTTTTCATATAACTTGGCGAAAAGTCATTCCAGTCACGTGGTACGACAACGCGCCATACAAATCGGGCTCCAACTATGATGTCACAACTTGAAAGTTATTTCATAAATTATCACCTTAAATTTATGAACCGTGTATCAATATTTGAGTTATCACGTAAAATAATGTTTTTATTCGTCTACGCCCTATCACAAAACTTTTAGAGTTTAATTTAAAATGTAGCAAAAACCAAAGGTTTTATTATTATCTATTATTAGAGTAAATGGATTTTATAGTTTCGCATTTTTTGAGACCTGTAAAAACTCGAAGAAAATATTTTAATTTTTTTTTTTCTGATACTTTTCTTTGTCTTCTATGATAAAAAAAAAAACAAAGTACTCCAATCTAAGTTTGATGCAAGTTCCCCTATTGTATCTATTATTCTAATTATTCTTCTTACCTCTCCGATTAATGAAGGTTGCCAATCAGCTCCGCATATATCTTCCTCCCGGTTTCTCCTACGCTAACAAACCGCACTCTTTCTCACGTTGCTGTTTTGTAATGTAAATAGCATCGATTTTCTTACTCATTACATTGCTCTCATCATCATCTCCCGCCTACGCTTGTCCACTGCTGAACAAAGGCCTCTCCTACTGCACGCCACTGAGCACTGTCCTCGGCTACTCTCAGCTCTTGCCAGCCGCCCTGCGAAGATCATCGCTCCACCGAGTCTGAGGACATCCTATACTACTTTTGCCGATCCGCGGTCTCCACTCAACAACTTGCCTACCCCATTGGTTATCAGTTCTTTGGGTTATATGGCCGGCCCATTGCTGCATTGAAATTTAATTAACAGCGCAGTTACTATGTATCTACATAGTATAAAAAACCAGTGAAAACATATATAGATACGCCACAGTGTTGTCATTATACCTTATTATGCATTTGGGATCAATACTGGTCCTTAAGCCGCCCGTGATAAGATCTACGAGTAACTAAGCCATCGCTAGTACCTACCAGATGCCTAATTTGATTATTAATTAGTTAACTAGCCAAGTAAACTCACTATACAATGTTAAATTTCAGGGGCATTCAGACTGTACGACGTTGACAACGACGGTTACATCACGAGGGACGAAATGTATAACATAGTGGATGCTATATACCAAATGGTGGTACGTATTAAAACCTTCTTTTGACTGCCTCGTCGGTCTAGCGGTATCACGTCTGATTACCATGCAGTGGGTTTGATTCCCACTGGGGGCTACCGTACATTTGTACAAATGGCCTTAGTCTGGGTGTATTTCCATGTTTGTGATGTCCTTGCCTGGTTACCATAGCACAGGGTATCCCACTTTTGGACCAGAACAATAAGTGATTTTATTGTGTGGAAGGTATTTTGTCTTAGAAATTTTACAAAGTAATGGCCAAGTCTCGGACTCGCGCATTGTTCAATTTAGGACCCTTAGCACGCACGAGTCAACTCACACAGGAACTCTTATAGTTTCGTCGTGTCCGTCCGTCTTATTTGTCCGCGGCTTCGCTCAAAGATGCTTAGTACTAGAATGCTAACATTTGGAATAAATATACGTATTGATCACGCCGATAACGCGGTAAAACAAATAATAAATAGCTCAAATAATCAGGCGATTAAAAAAGAAAGGAACAAAAATAATGTCCTTATCGCTACGAGAAAGCGTAGCGTTTCGTAGGCAGCGTAGTCCCTTTGTAGCACTGCTACGACACCCTTAAAATAATCTTACCAAATACAACTTCGAGCAGTGGAAGCCATCATGCCTTGCCCCTCGCTTATTGTTAAGGAAAATAATATGAGGAAACCCACGGCCTAGTTGGCAGCACCCGTATTGACACTGTCATTCCTGAGGATAAAGCCGACTAAGCTGAGAGAAGCTGTACTCCAAGCCTACTCAATCTAAAAAAATATGTCCCAGTCACTACAACATCTGTGTGGGCACTTCACACTAGATAATGTAATAGATGTTAAATTCCTATATTAACTATTTAAATACATACTATACTGTGAAATTTCTGATTAAAATTTTTATTACAAAAAAAAGAACTAATTTGACATAAAAGTTCAAAAATCCATCTAGCTTCACACCGTTTATTTCCGTGAGTTTGAAATTGCTTGAAATTGCCAATCCGCGGTGGGCTCGCCCATACTCTCTCTCTCTCTCTCTCTCTCTCTCTCTCTGAGAGGAGGCCTATGCCCTGCAGATATGTTTATAGGTGACATAAAAAAAATCCATTTCCTTCTGTCAATACGTATTTTTTTCTCCCTAGGGCCAGCAGCCTCAGCCGGAGGACGAGAACACGCCGCAGAAGCGGGTCGACAAGATCTTCGACCAGATGGACAAGAACCACGACGACCGGCTGACCCTGGAGGAGTTCCGCGAGGGCAGTAAGGCCGACCCGCGCATCGTCCAGGCACTTTCGCTTGGCGGCGACTAATCCACCGCCATCCTCGCCCCGGATTTCTCCTTCAGCTAGACGCAATGTTTACACGGGAAGGGCAATGCATCCTATCCAACTGGCAATTCACTCGATACACGATTCCAATAAGACGGACTCTATTCAGCGGCGGTTATTTTCTTTTGCAATTTCGACGTGAGCCATAGTAAAATGTTATCGATACACCAAAAGTTTAAGTTACGTAATTAAATTGTCACAGAGGACATACACGATGTGATTTAGAAAAACATAATTCCTCTAAAACACCCATCAAATGTATATTTAAGCTGCATTTGAGGAGTCCTTTTAAGGAATTGTGTTTGTTATAAATAAGACTGAGTGTTTTGTTTCAGTTATAATTGAATGGACTATTGACAGACGTTGTCATAATACAGAGTCGTTAAATACTTAGTGTTATTTATAAAAAATCGACTCCACTAAAACACGCTGCAAATAGAGTTAAAACAGGATATAACCAATAATTTCTATAGTGAAACCTTTAGTTTTTTCCTGCTATAGTCCCTCCACAAGCCGCAATATATTGAGGCTTCTGAATATTCTATTTCTCCTTAGACATGATTGCTCCTCCCCTGAGTTTCTGCATACATTCTGTTTGTTTGCTAAAAGTTCAACATTCCGTTCAATATTATTATTGTATTTATTGCGTCGTTTTTAAGGTACTAATGAGAAAGTTGTAGAACAAAGAATGCGAACTCTTCCAGAATGTATTCTGCACATTTCTCGAAGGTTTTAAAAGATTGCATCATTCGAAATGTAAAGCATCGTAGAATGTTATTGCTATAACGGTACCGATTCGTTGTTTTTGCAGTTACTGCAGGTAAGCATAGTATAAAATATTCATAAAGTCAATCACTACTGAATAAATGTAACTGCGCATAATGATGCCGTTGGCAACTTAGTCTAGAGGGCAACTTGCCAAATCGATGAATAGATACGGGATGCTTGCTTTCCTAAGCTCGCCGCAATATTCTTAATACATTGCACAAGTTTTTACAGGCATAGGTACCTAAATACTACCAGTTTTATTTACATAAAGTTGACTTCACTAAAGCACTCTTAAGACAGAGGCGAAGCCGACTTATAGCAGGAACGCCGTTCATAAACCGGCTTCAACTCCGTCTTAAGACTGTTAGGACTTTTTTTGTGACGCAAATTCATAGCAATCGTTCCTGGTTTGAATAGGCAAATGCAGTGTTACACATTTAAATCACCTCATGTCTCGGATAAAACAAAGCAAAAAGAGCAAATACAATAAATTATTGAATTATTTTAAACTCTTAATTCCTGGCCTTGATAAGGACAATAGAAAACCATTGTCGTTTTCAAGGTCAGGATGTTAAACTTAGGATGTTAAAATAATGCCAACAGATTTGATGTAGTAGCTAGGTGTCTCTAGTCTCCATCACAACATAAACAAGAGAGAATACTATTGATTGAGATTGCCTGCCCTTTATTACCCCTTTGTTACCCGCATTAGGTTTATGATTGTGACTATCTAAGGAAGAAATTCGAGCGAGAGGTCAACGAAAATGAACTACTTATTATTGTTTATGAGTTGTTCTACTTGTCTTTACGTACTTATTTCATGTGAGATGAAAGTTCTCATTTAGGTACTATCATCAACTTACAAGGACAGACTTTCCTAGGGGAAATGAAAAAGGTCTATGATTTGTGAAATAGTTTTTAGCCAGCTTGGTCATTTAACTACTCAAGGACAGTATTACAGAGCAATAACAGATTATTAAAGTACTGATATTGGTTTTTCTGATATTTCCTACAAAGCGATATTTGCTACAACATTTAGCACCTTTAGCAGAGATAAACTTTTAACATAACCTTCTGTAATACTTAATTTCAAGCTGCTTGAAGTATTAAGCAAAAACATTTCTTGTAAAGCCTCATAAAGAATAGGTTACTACTTTTAGTTTAACCCTATCATATTGAAATAAAGTCCAAAAACAATGACAAATTCATATTTTAAATATTGTTGTCCTATAGAATTTAGAATCAGAATAGTTATGACACCACGATTCAGGCTCGACCTTGTTAGTTATAGTTAAACTTTTTGTCAATAAATTATTTAATTTTCATTTTTTTCATTCTCATATCATTGGCAAAAAATATTCTTCATGGTTAATAATCCTTGTCAATAATAGGTTGCCAGTTTTAGGTTTGTGGATCCCACCTCCAATAAAGACAAACCTGGAATTTTAGTTACATGACCAAATGGACTAAAATGTTTATTTCGTGAACAAAGATATAAAGCTTATGTTCGCTCCTCCAGAAAATCTCTCATTGGATTCGACTCTACGTAGGTAACTAAGTACCTACATAAATTACCTACATAGAGCTCGGTGCTTACACCTTATCAATTGCCACAATTTTCGACAATCTATTTTTGAAAAATCTCTTACAGTAAGTTACTAGTTTACTGTTATTGTTGGTATAAAAGTTTAGGTTTTTAAGTGTTGCGCCCCATTAAAGTTGCATTTTGAGACAATATTATGAATTTTTGGCGTAATTACAAGAATTTTGGGTTTTTACAGCCCCTCGTTGATATATAAAAAAATAACAATTATTTTCATAAAAATGCACTATGTAAAGTAAAGCATAGGCATAAAAACTATAATGTGATTTTGTTACCAAAATTTTGCACTTGTACTTTGACTTTGACATTGACTCAGTTTCAGTGTTTTTCATCCTTACAAGGCAAACTACAGTGGAAACGGGATTACCTACTGACACATGTAAAAAAGGAAATAAAGAGTCACTAACGGTAGAAACGGATTGGATTGTATTCAACTGCTAAAAGATCGCTGTCTATCACTTCTAAACGTAATCCACGTTTGGAAATAACACCAAAAAATGCGGGGTTCTGCTCGTAATTATCAACAACTTCTACTACAGGTGAAATAAAGAAAAGGCGAAAGTATCAATGCCGCATACTTTGGATTGGGATAGCAGCTTTTTTTCGCGAAATTAGAAGTATTTTCGATAGGAGAAGTTGTTTGCGTGGACAAGAAGAACGCGCACGGTGATTTCGCTGGGCCCTATATAAGATGACTTACAAATAAAGGTACACTAATCCTTCTGTTACAAACAGAGCAAGTCGTGTAAGTAGGTAAGGAGCCGCATCAAAATACAGTAATAGTAAGAAGGTTGAAAATCACTGTCGCAACTTAAGTCGAAAAAGAATGTAACTTATGAAAATTGTAACTAAATTAAGACGCTAAATGTAAGAACTATAAAATGTTGATTTGTTGAAAGAACTTTTTTGATAGTAGCTAAGTGAAAGATTTATATGCGATAAGGTGATAAGTAAGATGGTCTTAAGTAAAAAACATAACTACAAGTTACCATAAGGGCAACTGGTAACTTTACTAATCTATTGAAATAAGTGACAATTGAGTGTCTTCGATATTGCACTTTGTCTATCTTTAATATAAATTAGAGGTTGTAGTTATGATACCGTAGCTTGTGTAATTCATTCTGTAATTTTCACTTTACCACTGTTAAGTACACGTAAAAGCACTACAAATATTTCTATTCAGTGTACACAAACTTGGTGGTGTAACCTTCTTGCCAAATGTAATTGTACAAACAATTTTGAATATAAATATAATGAACAGTCCCTGCATAGAACATATTTACCTACATAACTTCAGACGTTTCTGCTATCTTCGCCATGTTTTGGAAAACTTTTGGATACTTATATCCCTTACGTACGAGTTTGTTCAACAAACTCATAGTATTAAAGTGTAACTTAGGCTCAACACACATTGATTGGTCAAGAGTATATCTTCAATTTAAACGTTGTTTGGTATCGTAATTATTTATAAGTACACCATGTCGACCTCAACCCTGTGTGTATTGTGCCTATAGATAATCGGCTTTGTTGTAGTGAAATATAATATTAATTCTTTCTCATCCATATTTTTTTTACACATTATGGCCCCGCTCTTATGGAATTGACTAAGGTTTGGCATACTTCATTAAACAAAGGATGATATGATGGGGCCGTGGAATTGTCACGCGTATAATTTAGTATCATGCTTCTCATTAAAGAATAAGGAAAGTAAATTGTAAGAGGACGTTGGTATGATGTCAATTGGATTGCTGCGACACTTTGATTACGTGTGGTGGTGGTGGACGCAGAAAGATAAAGATAACTGGAGAGCTATCCAACTCGCGGGCACCAGCACGCAGGTATCCGTACAGTCAACAGCACGTCGAACTTTATACGCGTGCACTCTACTCCGTAAGGTTACGGGCGACATTGCAACGAAAATGAAAAGGTTTATCAGCTGCCGACTGTACTTACCGTAATATGTCAAGTGCGCAATATTTGGTTTGAAATGGCATCGTCTTAACCTCCTCAGTCGTGACCTTGAAAATAACAATTGAAGACCATTGTTATTTTCAAGGTCAGTACTGAGGAGGTTATACAATGTGGTGGAATAGACTCACCTGGACCATATTTAGGTGTCACGTATATAAAGTCAAAGAGCCCAATATTGACAGCTAATCTGTAAAGTAAGGCAACATCATTTATTTATGTTCTGCAGTACCCGAGTCATAATATTATTTTAGATAGGTACCACCCTAATTGTTTATGCCTACAATATTTTTATTTTTTTACCTACGAATCGCTGAGATATGGCGTGTGACTGAACACATTTTATTTTATATTGCCTATATAAGTCCCGCTGCAGGGCTCAGGCCTTCTCCAAGAAACATCCTTGACCTTCTCTCAGAGAGAGAGTATGGGCTTAATTACCACGCGTGCCCGCCGCGCATTGGCAATTACTGAGGTATGTGAACACCTCAGACACACAGGGGCCTGGTTTATTATGACAATCCGATGTACATTGCAAAGTCGATTAACCCGCAGATTAACAAGTAGGAAGGGTCAACGAGGCAATGTACATCGAATTGTCATAATAAACTACGAATTGCAGTTTTATGAAACTCGGCCCAGGTTTTCTCACGATGAATCCGTGAACGTTTCTTTCATACATAATACTTATTAGATTTTAATGATGTTGCTATTTTTTACAATTTTCTGTCAATATTGTAGGCGCAGCTTTAAAATTATGTATATACAAACTAACTGGTGTATGCCAACTTATTGGCGTATGCCAACTTTGTAGGTATATACACACATATATTACACGTATCGAGGTTGGCAATTGGTTCTAGTTGTAAAAATATGAAAAAGCAAAAAATACAGACATTTTTATATTAAAACGAAAGATCTCTTTTTGAATACTGCTAACATTGTAATGTGTCACTGTTATAGTGCCCTATATTTACAAAGCTTCATACAAACACGACTCGTGTTTTGGAGAGTAAGCCATGGGTCAACGAAATTTTTATAACAATAGAAGAACAAAAAGTTACCCCAATCAGGTCGTTCTTCTAGAATTTGAACCAAACTACGTTTGTGTGGAATTTTAATGCTTACAGTCTTAAATACATGACTACAATGTGACATGACAGGTGAGTCCAAAAGTACTCCATATTGCACCGCAAAGCGAATCGCTCTAAAGCTATCTCGGCTGAGACTACACTAGGCAGCGATTTGCTAACGTAAACGTGGCAAGATAAACTTTCTAAGGCTACACGCCCTATAAGCAAAAACCCAGCGAACTTCCAGTGATGACGTGGCTAACGCATAAGCATGAAAAGCGACTCGGAAGAGCGATTCATGCCGCTGCTGTTGACAACACACACACTTGGTACTATTGAATTACTCTCGTAACAAGTTTTCGCCGGAATTAGCTTCGATTTCACCTACAGGTCCCCATTTCATAGAACTGCAATTCATGGCTATTCCAAGTACATTGCATAGCTAACGCACAGTTTAACAAGGAGGACTCAACAACGCAATGTACATCGATTTCTTACAATAATAATAATAATAGCCGATACTGTGACTACACTAATGTTGTTTCTAACGCACAAAAAAAATTAAAGTTTTCTAACGATGCATGTTTACCGAACAATGTAGCGTCAAACGTGAAATTAATAATTTGTTTTAAGCGCTTGCGTGTAGTAGATGGCGTCGTTCACTGGTGTAGCCTGAGCCTAAGGTGAAACGAGTCGAAACATATTCTAATGTTAAACAAACATGAAGTACCTACGAGTACCTCACTGTTAATGAAGTTGTTTCGCCTGGATGAAGTCATTATGTCTTGTCGGCTGTGCATTTTATCTAGTATTATTAGATGTAGTTCTTACTCTCCTAATCATCGCCAGTAAAGTTACATCATGCTTGAGAAGCAAATGCGTAGCTTTGACGTCGTAGTTACTAAGTAGATACCTATTTCATCCATCTAAGGACAAGTGAACTCTGTATTTATATTATGTTAAAACCATTTGACGGAAATTCCACGCAAAAGCGGACTCCCGAAAATGAAACATCTATGGCGAAGTGGAATTCGCTATCCGCCGCTTTCTGAGTTGAGAATTTCACTACGGAGATACTGAGTTAACGTTCTGTCCACAATTCCTCACGAAAGAACGAATCGACGATGTGACTTAGCACTGGCTTCTCGTACACTAACAAACGGTTAACAAACTGTTAATTAGGTTGTTTTTTCTATGTATGTACTCTTGCCAACTGACAGCTGTGAACAGATTATTAGTGTACGACTAACATGTGGTTAGTGAAATTTTTAGATCAGCAACCGGCGGTACGTACTACAAAATTTGAAAAGTGGGTTTGCTATGGCCACTGAGATTTAAAGCTGCTATAGCATAATTGGTCAGGGAAAAGAGCTATTGTTATTTCAGTACTTAACACGAAGCACTTACCACCGGAGTTCTTAGGACAGTCATAACTTTCAGGAGTTCCGAGGATCATAGTAAAAACTTGTAAAGTTCAATTTAATCATTTTACTTCAGCGTTAATATGCACAAGCCTAAAACCACAGAACAGAATTCTCTGTTCTGTGCCTAAAACTCTCTTATGATAAACGTTAATGTCCCAGGAATCTCCCAGCCTATCAGGTAGATATTACAATATTTGTTATTAAAATGGCAAACCCCTATTTTCGTACCTATTCTTGTTATTATCACTTTACATACTATTGATATCGAAATAACTTAGATGAAATCTTACGAATCTTAAGGCTTTCGAACTGTTTTGCAATGTTTTGCGCTTTATCGTGTTACAGTTGGGATAACGATTTACTCTAACTAAGAGATTTTACGTACAGGAATGTGTTTATGTCGCCGTATCACCCAAATGATATTAAAATATTCTCAATTAAAATAAATGTATTACTTATTAGACTCACTCTATCCATCTTCATGTAGGTGGAAGTTATTTCACCAAAGAAAATTATTTATGACTCAAGATTGAAATATTAGATGCTAGGTACAGAAATCATAAGAAATATGTTAGGTACTTACACAATCTTATAATTTCTAAACTATGAATAGTCCCAAATTGTCTAACTACCTATATCAACAACACACGTAGGTACCGTCACCTATACAGAGTAATGAAAAATAATCATCTTCTTGTATAATACGTTTTTACAACTAGTATTCCATTTCAATAGTGGTCATAGCTATTTTTAGAACCCAAAGCTAAGAACTTAAATGCATTTTTAAAATCAACGGCAGTTTTTTGGGGAAATCGAATAAAGTTCTAGGTTTTACGCTGTAGGTTCTTGAAATTGCTATCACGTTGGTTCACTTTCCGCATAAACGTATCTACGAGTATCATAAAGGAAGATTATTTATTTTCCAAACATATTTCAAGTTATGAATTATGAGCTAGATGGGGGGGTTTTATATAAAGAAGAGTTATATCCAAAATTAATAAATTTGGGATTATCTCAATCGAAAACTTATTACAAAGAAACATATGCCTCGAATGTTCGCAATTTTATTATGTATCAAACCCTCAGACAACATTTATCAAAAGTAACAAATTTTGTGTGCGGGACAGCATGCTCCACGTAAGAGCAGCCTTAAGACTAGTGAAAATATTCGAATTTCGTCCTTCTTGTATGGGCACGAACTCAATTTCGTCAATATTTCGATAAATGTCAAAGCAAATTTCATCAGTTAAGTGGATAATTTTCCTCTTAATTTTTCAATTTCAACATACCACGTAGACCTTCACATGACATGCACGCGCTCTGCTCAGTTACGTTACGGAAAGCTTTATAGCTGCTAAGGGCGAGCTGCTTTTGACTGTAAAATATCTCAAAAAGGTGACGGTTATTGAAGCGTTATTAACTTTATAGATAGTTTATTTATATATTTATTCATTTATCTACAACACAAAATAAAATAAAAATATATTTACAGCCAAAATCACAACAACCTGAGAAATGTACCTATGCGTGATTTTCGGAATCAGTACCTAAAAAATTTTCTTTGTAAATAACTTTTTGCCTACATTACATTCACTTTTAATATAAATGATTAATTAACAAATAAATAAATCTGAATTAAGTGTTGTGGTTTTCTTTTTAGCCCTCAAAACTACCTATTGATTGAAAGCTTATTAGCGTGCCACCGAACACACCTTAATTATCTTCGAACTATCTTTTCATATCTATCCGAAGACGTCAAATGTAGAAAGAGGGGGATCCCCACTTTCTACATTAAACACGTAGACAGGTGGGAACCTCATGAATCCGTCCGTCCACCCCAGACAAGTTGAATTGTCATAATAAACTACGAATTGTAGTTTTATGAAACGCGGCTCTGAGGGCTCAATCTGTTAAGAGTTTAAAGAACCAGTGGGAAACTACTGACTTTGTCAAATGCGTTTTAATGCAATAACGCCACAAAGTCTTGACGCGTTTGTGCGTGCGAACTTGGAGCGGCAATGCAATATTAACATTTTGGCCGTGATGGCTGGAGGTCGTGGGTTCGATTCCAACTGGGGGCCGCCATGCATTTTTACAAATGGCCTCAGTCTGGGTGAATTTCCATGTTTGTGATGTCCTTGCCTCTACCCGCTTGCCCTGACAGATGATTGTGTTGTGTGGAAGTTATTATTATTATCACATCTAGGTTTTTTATTCGTAGATCACATGTGTCAAAGACTTGTCTTGACAATGGTTTCTAACAGTTTTGCATTAACAGAATATAGGAATATAGGGCCTGACCAGGGCCTTGATTGTGTTAATTCGTTGGTAGTACAATGACAATTGCATAAACGCGTCGATTCCATTTCATTGCCACGTCAAGTCTACGCACGCGTATGAAAGATTCTAGAAGCCAAATGGAATGAAAAAACATGTCACGTGACACAATCCCGTACCTATCAGCCATTGTGCTGTAACGTAGTAAGAGAATGGAGGCCCTTTGGAGACCATTCAAGGGACAATCCCCATACAAACGTAGGGTGGCTTTTATTTACAAACGATGTGCCGGAACTTTAACAATACGTTTAGATGACACAAATCGAGGTTCCATAGTGCTTAGAATTGGAAATAAACTTATCAAAAATAAATTACAGCCCTGTGAAAAGTTTCTATGAACAGTCTTATGAAGTAAACATTTCTTTTTTATTGCTTTTTTCGCACGAGCAAACCTTGATTTGTGTCCTGTAAACAAATTGAAATCCGGGCTGTCGTTTATTAATTAAAAGCAAACTACGTTTTTATGGGGCTCGAGGGGCCGCCTTAATGAATTGGTGGGGCGGCCGACAGGGGGCCAGGCCGAGGCTGCATCAGGCAGCGAATCCAATTCAATTGAATATATTTATTTCAAACGTCCATATAAAATAAAAATACATTTAGTATACATAAAATTAAATTAATAACAAAAATTAAAAATTGCGATACGACAGGAAGGTCTACATTTGTTGGCTTGTACCTACTGCCGAATTCAAGGCAAGATAAATAAGTAGTATGTCAGAAAATGCCGCACAAGAGAACGAGAAGTGAAGATTTCTTGTAAGAGCCCTATGTACCTGATCAAAGAGTATGTAATCACTTGTACCAGATGATAAGGGATAATAGACCTAATATGTGTAATCATAACATTACAGTGGCTGCAGACCATACGCCTTCAAACCTGTTTAACGAATATCACATTTAGGGTACGGATACGGAACCCTTTTCGTACTTCACTGTCCGACTGTCTGTCTGTCTGTCTGTCACCAGGCTGTATCTCATGAACCGTGATAGCTAGGCAGTTGAAATTTTCACAGATGATGTATTTCTGTTGCCGCTATAACAAAAAATACTAAAAACAGAATAAAATAAATGTTTAAGGGGGGCCCCCATACAACAAACGTAATTTTTTTGCCGTTTTTTGCTCGATATTAATAACGGCAACAGGTAGACGCTTAAAATATTGACAGAATATTTAGTTCTATATTTGCTTCAAAAATAAATAATTAAATTTAAATAAAATAAATATTTAAGGCAGGCTCCCATATCACAAACGTGAATTTTTGCCGTTTGTTCTCGATTTTTGTGTCCAATGTTGTATAAAATGTCTAATGTTGTAGGTACCCTTCGTGCGCGAGTCCGACTCGCACTTGGCCGGGTTTTTTTCTTATGTATGATGTAAAATAATCTAGGTACATCCGTAGGTATATGTATGCGTGATAGAATCAGGAATTAGGAGATCCGCAGCCCGAGTTACTAATATAGCTCGAAGAATTGCTCAGTTGAAGTGGCAGTGGGCTGGGCACATAGCTCTGAGAACTGATGGCCGTTGGGGCGGAAAAGTTCTGACCTGGTGGCCGCGGACGCATCGTCCCCTTGTTACGGTGGCGGGGAGTTGCTGGATGCGGGCAGCACAAGACCGGGAATATTGGAAAACCATGAGGGAGGCCTACGTCCTGCTGTGGGCGTCAAATGACTGATGATGATGATGTATATGTAACAATAAGTACAAACAACTTTTGCTATGAGAAAAAAAAATCAGCTGTACCTTACTAACATTAAGGCCGTCAATTGTATTAAGTGTTTGTAAATATTTTATATTTTTTTCCTGGTGTACGGTAATAGTACATTACGATACTAGTGCGAAAAGTAGGAAATTCGCAACGAGTGGCGATAAATTAAAACACGACCAAAGGGAGTGTTTTATATCGACACGAGTTGCGGATTACCTATTCGCACGTGTATCGTACAACGTTTTATAGTACATATGGCCCTTTGAAGTTTCGACATAGGCACGTAAAGTGCTCATTATCGCACTAGTGCGGTAATGTAGCACCATAATATGTCCTATAAAGAATATACTTATCTTATCTTAACGTATCTTATTCTAACGTAACCTTCGACAATAAAATGTGTAGAAGAAAAGCTATTTTTTCAAGATTTCTAAGTTTTCCCCTTAGTAAAAGTTATTCGTATTGACCTAAATGTTCGGATATACCTATACGAAGATTTTCTTACACCCTGTAGGTTTTAGTAAACAGTTTGTTTACATTCAAGGAAATTCTATGTGGTTCGGAGTGTACGTAATATCATATAACCTCTTTCAGCATTTTAGTCGGCGGTTTATTTACATACAGGGAAATTCTATTTTAACATGTTTATTTCCAAAATAAATGCTATCAATTTTAACTCCGTTCCGTGTGGCGCCGGATTAAGAATAGCGTCACTCCATTTCCTTCCGTGGATGTCGTAAGAAGGCGACTACGGAAACCAATTAGAAGGAGATGCACAGCAGCGTCTTCCTGAAATTCCAACCGTATACTGCGATGGTTATGAAAACCATGAGGGAGGCCTGTGTCCTGCAGTGGGCGTCGGATGGCTGATGATGATGATGAATTTTAACTTAATTTGAATAGAGGCGTGCTTAGTTCGTATTGTGGATTGATACTAAATTACAACATAATTAAAAAAAAAGAAACGTCATTCAATAATTCATTTATAAATAAAAAACAAGGTTACATCATTCATAGTAATCTTTTAAACCCTTTAGTTAAACTGATCTTATTTCATTGACAATGGACACGTATTAATAGAGCCAATATACCTACTGCTCAACCAAAGCTAATGAAACAGAAATCGCGAGTATCAAAAGATTTTGCCCATATCGTGTCAAGACGAAACTTTAGAATAAATTGTTCATTTCGGTGCAGAAAGTTGAATTCCTAAAATGTTGAGTTTGTTAAAAGTTGAATTTTCAGCACGTTCAATTTGTAGAAAGTTGAATTTCTAAAATGTTGAGTTTGTTAAAAGTTGAATTTGCAGCATGTTGAATCTAAATATGCTGGATTTGCAGAAAGTTGAATTCCTGAATGTTGAGTTTGTTAAAAGATAAATCCTCCGCCAGAAAATATCTGGCACTTTAAAACTTTTAATGAATGCCTTTTTCTCAATCTTTATCTACTCAAAAAGAAAAAGGTACCTAGTTACATTTCGAAAAGGTACATTTCGGTATTTCAACTTAATGAGAATTCAGCATATTGCAAAACGAAAAAAAATCCCACGTTTTTGAAAATTATATATTTCGGGATTTAAACTTTATGAGAATTCAACATTTTTCAAAATTAAACAAAAACAACATTTTGGGAAATCATGCATTTTGGGATATCAACTTTATGACAGTTAAACTTTCTGTTCCGAAAGGAAATTGTCGACATAGACTAGCATTACATGGCCATTACGAGATAGAATAGAAATAAAACAACGCAATATACAGGGAAATAAGGAGAACAAAACAGTATCATATCGCATCGAATGCATAAAGAAATTATTTATAACGCTGAATAAAATTGTTAAACAATTATATTCTTTTTGTTGCACTAACCCCTGCTAAGGACCATTTTGTTGCACAATTATTAAACAAGTTCAAACGAAATGTAAACACGAATACCCTATTTAAAATAATGACACTAACACCAATAATAAACTGCACTAAAATTAACTCTCTATAAAAAAAGTACATTCGACTGCTATAGTACATTGGTGTACACAAAAACGAGAAAACGAAACTCGAGAACAGAAATAGAACTTTCTCCCGAGTGATACTTACATGGTGATTTATAGTAGGTACTTTATAGGAAAATAAAATTATTTAGAAAAATTAAAAGAGTACCGTTAAATTATCAATTTAGTAAAAAACTAAATTTAACAAAACAAAACAAATTGCCGCTCTTTTTTTTTAAATTAATTTTCTTACGTTCGCTGCTAAAAAACAGAAGAACGCTAGAAGGGCAGGAATGCATTTTCACACAACATTCCTGCCCGGCAGGATTGAAATTCCATGTAACTTTTCCCGCCGCACATTTATAAGGCAGAAATGACGAACTATAACTCGAACTATAACGAGCAATGAGAGACTTTCTAAGTGGGTGTGGTTATGTGGTATAAAGTATTTTCCGTCGCGATAAATCAATACCTACACAGCTTTAAAATAGATGGTTTCCACTATTGACCTTCACGGTCTTATGCATATAAGCGCGATTCCTTAAAACACTCCGCAGAGGAAGTATGTGGTGAAGACGTCAGTACAGATTATTTAAACTGCATCTGAGGAGCGTTTTAGAGGAAACGTGTTTTTTTTATAAATAACACCGGCTATATATCAGGCCACAGACCTCGCAGACCGCTCTGCTACCACGGTTATGTATGTCTAATGTCTAATCGCGCTGTGTAAAATATTAAAAAGAAAAAGTAGCCTTAAAATGTGTTCCTTCATTTCACCTAAGTCTCATTTCTAAGTGATATTATGATAAGATTCCTTATACCTCTAGTAACTACCGTGTTCGGTCGTCGACTATTGATTTTAAAGTTAATACATAGAAGAAAATTGTAAGTTAAAAGCAGCAATTTTAAAGATGACGAGTTGCTATCCGTAAAAATATAGAGCAAACCATTTATTTTAAAGACCATAAGTTATAGTTGGAAACGTATGCTTTAAAGTACTTTTAAACATACCATTTTTTATACGTATAGAACGTAAGTACATATCGTAACTTGGATAATTTTATACGTTAAAACGAAACTATCTAGCACCGATAGGCACAATGTATTTAAGAGACAGATATATATATTTTAAGATAGTGAACTCCTTAAATACTTCCACAAATTCAAAGTCATATGGTCCAGGCATTTGAATCAAATTTTGTACGAACTTAATTGAATTTCATATTAATAATTTTAGTTTAGTGCAGCATAAAGGACTCCATGAGGTTAACTAACGCCACTGATGGAAAAAAAACATCATATCTTCCAAAGGTCGTTTTCGCAAAAAGTGTCTTAAAAAATTTGCAGTGAAGAAAATTGTGATTTTTAGGACCCACGAGCGAGGACGTAGGCTCTGGAATTTATGCCAAAAACGGCCGTGTTCAGCGGAATGTTTATCAACCAGTTGTGAGAGAGGCTTTTTTCCAATTCATGAATTGGAAATTTATAAGACACTGCAAGAACGACCTGTACAGATTTTTTTTTCATTGGTGGAGGAAATTGGTGCATGCCCACCTTAGTCTTAAGGAGGAGCAATTCCCATACAAGGGTAGTTTGTTTTTTATTTACAAACGACAAGCCGGATCGCAAATAAGTTTATAGGACACAAAGCGAAGTTTGAATTATATCCTTGAGAATAGTTTCTATGAAAAGTCTAAGTGTTATTCTCAGTTGTAAAGCTCGTGGCAAACCTAGATGTGTGTCCTCTAAACATATTGGTAGTGTCATTGAGGTCCGGCATGTCGTTTGAGAATTAAAACCAAACTACGTTTATATGCGAATTGCTCCTTGAGGCGCCGCCTTAAGAGGTGAACTATCTGTTCCTACAAGTACATATTTTGTTTTCGTTGCCTGTTGATTCATAAATCATATTAAATTTAAAAAAACCTACTTATTGACTTACTATACATATTATAATTTGCACTCCAAACATAATTAGTTACGTACTTTTTAATTTAATAATCAAAAGCGCATAGCATTTATTATTTGCATTAAACAATAGATACTTAGTAATAATTATAAAATATTTACAATATGTGAGATTTGCTAATAATGAAATTACTATAAGCTAAGAGGTACTTTGTGTCTATATAACATCAATAACTAATTACAATTTTGCTATCGCTCAGAACGATCTCCAATATCACAAATTCGCACTGCATGGAAGGACAAAATAATAATCATAGAATTCTATATGTCAAAGTCTTAGAAACCAAGGCACGTACGTATTTACATTCTCAGATGAGGAAACCAAAACAAGGGTCAAATCAGCATCAGTTTCCACATGCAAGGAAGGTTTATTTTTAGCACAAAATGGTGCATCGGACCTGTCCCACCAGAGGCCTATTTATGCGCACCGAATCCCGTCAAAATCCTGACGTTTGCGATAGCAATTCGTATGGAATTTGACAGTTAGACGATTGAAATCGTCCAGGATTTGGTGCGCGTAATGCACATCGACGCTTATCTTGAAAATAAGCTACGAGGGACACTGCCTTAGAAACTCTCCATCGAAGTAGACTACAGTGACCGTGATGTCGTCACGAAACATTCTGCTGACATCCGGAGCTAAGCTCAGCAGATGCGCCAGCCGCGAGTGGTCGACTCCGTACTCCGTGCCCCCTATAGCGTGTCGGATGAGGTGCGTCGCCGCGTTTAGATCCTTCGGCTTACTCTTCAAGCTCTCCTTGCGGTGCAGGAGTAAATCGTTAATGTCACCCAGTGCGATGTCCTTACGCGGCAATTTGAGCGGATTGAAGAACACCTTTCCCTTCATGTGCTCCCCCACCAGTTTCACCGCTTGGAGGGGCGTCATCATGTCCCAGAGGCCGTCGGAAGCTACTATCATGAACTTGTCTTTGGGCGTGAGTCTGTGGTAGAAGAGATCCGGCTTCGCGGTGAGGTAAGGCGGCGTATGGTAGTTGGCAGGTATCGCCTTTGGGCCGACGACTGGTACGGCGAGCTGCGTCAGCTGCTCCGCCGTCCACTTGTATCTGTAGTCGCCCATACTGCGGAGTGGAGCCAGCTCGCCTAAAAGTCTGTCGCGTTTGATCGCGGTGCGCCTTTCGCTCTCTGGGTGTTCGCTCCAAATTCGTTTGACCTCGTCGTAATTTTCGGCGTTGTGCTCTTTAGTTATCTTCTTGACTATCCAATGGTTTTCCTCTGTCATCGTTCCCAATACGGCGTTGCAGTCGCCGACGTTGGCGACGTGCAGGTGAGGTCCGTCCACGTGGCACACCACTGCTACGGCGCCTGACAGCGCCACCGATAAGGTCCTCGTGTCAACTTCGTTTTTAGCTGACAACGTGTCCACCACTTCTGTCGATATGTCTTGGTCCAAAGTCAAAATGGCGTGTTCTAAAGATGCCTTGACATCTCTTTGGTTTCCATTGGAGGAAAGGTTTTTTAAATAATGAAGAAAACTTTGTTTATATATTGCTTTTAGGTCATCTACTATTTCGATCTGAAAAACAATAGTCGTTATGTTAGATATAAAATAACTTTACTTCATAACTGATATAAAAATTATGTTTTCTTGAGAAATATAGGCTTTTCACTTCGGTTATCCATACCAAATAGATTGACCACACCAGAGGCCTTCCCAATTTTGTATGTGGTGTAGGTTGGGGAGTGATTGTCCATAGGATTTCATGCAACAAATTCTAAAAATCATTTGTTTGGTGCAGACAGGCCTTCGGTACAAATATGTAGAGATATTTCACATTTGAGTAATTCTCAACTTCAAAACTGAAAAGTCACCACCATTTCTTCATTTTTACTATTCCCGTGAGGTATATAATTACTAGGTACAAAGAATACAACACCTAGGGTAGTAAATTATTGAGGTTAAAATGCCCTCCATTGTTGTGACTTTACGTTTTTCAAAATGAGAATTAACCATTTCACCTTCAGTTCACCTTAAGACCTACTTTATCATTAAGAGGTTCTATGAGCGGTGTATTCCCTCCATCGCTGATAAGTTCTTTGACATGTTCGGGAGGCAGCAGGGCTGCAGCAATGTAGTTGAAGAGCCGCGTTGAAATAACTTGAGCGCAGGCCGGACCTCCATGCCCATCAAACACACCTAATAGAATACCTGAAATTAACATAAGTATGTCTTTGAATGACTTTGTTTTCTAAGGGCCACTTTCTGAATTGAGAATTTTGCTAAGTAAATAAAGCCTTAAGCCTTAGCTTTATTTTTAGCCCCTATATATTTTTTTTAAATAGTTAACTGTAGTGCTGTGTTTTCGAATTTCTCAGTAAAGCGCGTGACAGAACGTTACTTAAGTATTTGCTTAGTGAAGTTCTGAATTCAGGAACCGGCCCTAAGCTACGTACGTTTGTGAAGTTATTGCAGCAATACCACTCGCTAACGGTGAAGGAAAACATCGTGAGGAAACCTGAGTGTCTGAGGTGTTCACATACCTTCCTGTGCCCTGCACTGGGACGTATTTGAACTATTGAGGTCCTGTAGAATATCTGAGAATCTACAAGCCAGATAATTATATGAAGCAGCGCGTAACTGTCGCTGCAAAACAAAATACTTAACGGGCCATCCACTGTTGCTAGTTAACACCACGTAGCTTTGGAAAAAAAACATATCTTCACACAAGAAATGTTTTTGCGAAAGGTTAACATCATGTCTCAATGTTGGTGCTTTTTTCCCATTGGTGGTGGTAGTTAGCTCCGGGCCGCCCCTCAGTCTCTCTGCCGACGCGACGGCAGGGATTAGTCTATTCTAAGAGTAGTTGTGTTTCCACAGAATCAGCCTTCGCGGTAGAGATCTATTTCACTTAACAGTCGACTATGATTTTCATACTGAGACTGAAAGAAATCTATTCCAGCATGAGCATAACCTTCTTAAGGCTTTTAATAAGGGCTAACGAGCGCCGCCAATGAACAAAAAATCACATATTCTTTCACAATCCGTTTTTGAAAAAATTTAACGACAAAAATGTCTGTGTTGGTAACAGCAATTTTTAGAACCTACAGCTTAGAAATTAGGTTCAAGAATCTAGGCTACAATTACGTTTTTGGCGTAATTGAAATTGTGGACTAGGTTCTTGGCCCTAGGTTCTAAGTTGTAGGTTCTAAAAATAGCTATCACTAAAACTCTGTCGTTCACTTTTTTGGAAAAATGGATACAAAAGAAGATGTGATTTTTTTTTTTTCGTTCGCGGCGCTCGTTAGCCATAGCCCTTAAGAATCTATACTAATAATAAATCTGTAAGGGTCGGTCATGGAGTAAGTTAGTTTGTTTTCAGAGATATTGTGTTTATAGGCTCAATATATGATACTGAAACTAATTTCACGATTTTTAGAATTTTTTTCTGTATGTGTGTATGTATGTATGTATGTTCCTCCATAACTCTTAAACCAATTATCCGAATTTGATGAAATTTGGTATAAAAACATATAGACATCTGGGACACAGGATAGGCTATTTAAATTCTAGCTCCAGTTATGATAAGACGTGGCCCCCATACAAATGCTTCGTAAAAATCGAAATGTACGCGATCGGAGTCGCGGGCACAGCTAGTAAGCAATAAAAACAAACATTATTCTTTTCATTATCTGGTGGAAAGTAACCAGACTAGAGACCGGAGACTAGAAATAATAGTAATAATTGTCGGTACTTTTCGCCCAACCTAGCGTCAAGACTAGTCACTTGGCTGAAAATGTCTGCCAGTCATAATTTTATTACTCATTGTAATTTTATGAAAGAGGTTATAAAATAAAGTAGAATTTTCTTCTTTGTTTACAACAGGTAACATTTATGTATTAACTCTAATAAATAAACAATCGCCACTTGAATAGAAATCAGCGCAACAAGGTTCAAGAGCACCACCAATGAAAAAAAAGAGGATATTATACTCTTTTACGAATTATTTAAGTATGCAAAATGTGTCTTAGAAATCTCTCAATCATGTAAATTGTGATTTACATACTTTCGAATTCGTTCAACGTTTTTTTGGACCCATATGGCGCTGGTTTTAAAAATCAAGGCGCGTCAAAAATATTTTTTACCCAAAATTACTTCACTTAATAAGCATAACCCAACAATGTCAGGACGAAAAGTAATAAAAATGGAAAAAAAACCTATGATTCCAGCGTCTTATGAGCGGCGCCGGCCAATACAATTGCAATTGCAGCGGTATCACGTCTAATTACCATGCTAGGTGACGTGAGTTCGATTCCCACTGGGGGCAGCGGTAGATATGTTGAACAAATGGACCTTGTCTGAGTATATTTCCATGATTGTAATGTCCTTGCCTGGTTACCCTAGCACAGGGACCAGGTTTGGGACCAGGAAAAGTTTATTTGGGTAATACTTTATTCTCTTTTTGTGGGTCTAATATTCGATCTTTATTTCCTTTTTAATGGTGGGTATTTCTAAGTCCTTATGAAATCTGTCGTGCATTTGTTATCATATGAACCACTTTAGACTGCAGTTCCCCAGAGCTGTACACCAAGTAGGTATAAGTATACATTTGTTAAATCTTTAATAATACTGTGTGTATGATAGGGAAAAAATAATTTCCTCAAAATATTGCCAGTGATTTCAAATTCACAAATGTAGATAGCATTTGCACTAAAAAAAGCTGTCATAGGGCCAAAGATCTACTTACATGACTGAGATATTTGTAAGCCACTATATGCAAAAACAGTATCTGTGGACAGTATCATGATTGGTGCTAGTGAACCTCATGGAACAACTTGATAATATAGAGCAGTGGTAGCGCACCATTAGAATGCCGGCCTCACATTTAAGAGGTTGTGAGCCCATATTCCAACATGCACCCAATGACTTTTTCTAAGTTGCATAGGTACATTTGTGAAATTATAGTAGCAATACCACTCACTAAGGGTGACGGGAAACATAGTGAGGATACCCTATTGTCAAAGGTATTTACAAATTTCAGCATGTGCTACGTACAAAGGCCCAACAGAAATCTCAGGTCTAACTACATAGAACTAGGGTTCGATGATACATGTCTGTGATAATATCTAGGGTCGGCAGACTAAAGCACATAAGTCCCAAATGCATATTTTTGAGACAATGAAAGCTTTTATAAAATTGCTCTATCACATTTTTATTATCTTTATTACTTTAACAGAGTGCTGTCATGATACAATTAATTGAACATACATGTTTATATTTAATAAAAAAAATAAGGAAACGGCTGTTATAATAACTTTTGTTGTATAAAACAATAATTTTATGACAATTTCACTTGTGTGCTTTAATCCACTGACCCTAATATATTATGGTACATATCACATGATTTGATTGAAATGGACTTTTTGGATATGTATGTAGGTACCTGACGTCATCTTACACTCTGCCTCTGATCTAGTATCTTCAATAGGGTCATTGGAGGCCAATTGGTTAGAATCATAGGACTTGATGCCACCTTTGGTGAACTCTTTTTGAAACTCATTTTGACGAAGAATGAAAGTGACCTGAAATAAAAACATTCAGAAGATTTAATATACAAATTATTGATAGCCATAATTAAAACTACAGAAAGCAATAATGTCAATCTAGTTTTTTGCTTTTCCTAGGTCATTCATTCATCTCATAATTGGCAATTCTGGTCTTTGATGGTACTTTTTTTGTTTACAAAATCCAATTGAAATTTAATATTATTCAGACTGAATTTCACTTATACAAGAAAAAAAGATCAGTTAAGCACTACTCACTTCTTGAGGTGTCAGGATAACATTTTCTTTTTGAGATTGGCTTGTGGTTTCAGAGACGTGGAATCGGCGAGTTTTGTTGATTGCATAGCCAAAGAAATTCTGTCGACTATGTCTACTAAGAACAGTCGTTCTCAAATGATTTTGGCATAAGTTAAAAATAATGTTTATTTGGGAACAGCTATTCATGTTTACAGTGGATGGACAGGAATAAATTCTCTCATGTTTGTTATGCAATCACAAAATCAGTTATCTGGCTAGTCTCAGTAGAAAGACAGCAAATATTTTTTTAAATACCTTTTAACTAATACACTATTTATTATAATTAACAATACATATGCGTTTAAAATAAATCGATAACAAAAATAATTAGATTTGACTGACTGACTATGTAAACTAAACACGTATAGTGATTACTACTCTTCGAACTAAACACTGATTTTTCATTCCGTAGAATTCTGACATTTCATAAGTGTTGCTACTAAAAAAAAGAGTTCTCCACCGAAAACGCATTCGAATCGAATGCAGTTATTGTGAAAAAGTACGTAAAGGTACTGTAATTTTAATTGAGTTCCATTGAAAATCAAATCAAATTAACAATTATTAATCAAAACTTTGTCCCATTATTGTTTAACCTAAATTTATAAAGCAAAATAAGACACGTATATAATTTAACCAAGAAAAACTGCATTTATTCACCAGAACTAATAGAATTATAACGATTGTTGTCATCGTCATTACTGCTGTCTGCTCTCAGAGCTATAATTAATTCTTCTTCGATAATGTTAAGTCCTTTGCCTATTCTGCTATTAGCAGAAAAACAAGATTAAAAAAAAATTATGAAACGGATTTTGTTTCTATTCAATTATTTTTGTATTTTTTAGATTATTAAAAGAATAATATAATAACATTTTTCGCTTCTCATTCTATAAAAGTTTGTCTTTATGTGATGCGTGCTAGTTGTACAATCTACTAATAAAATAATCACAATGTGGAATCATGTATGGCTGTACATTCCTTTACAGGTAATCATTGCATTCAATTCAACTTTTTGACTGATGATTCCTTTGATTTTTACGGTAACATCCCTAGTTTTTAAAAACAAAAAGGTTTGACCGACATAGCCTTGTGATGAAGTTCAGTTTTTTAGGACAAACATTGTTCATTAAGTTTAGAATGGTTTATTAGTCAAAGTAAATTGTAATAATACCTTCTTTTGACATTATTACAATAAATATGTATTTGTAACTGAAAAAAGTGAAGCAATTGTGCAGTTCTAACTTTGAAAAAATAAAAAATATTGTGTGCCCTCCGTTACAAGGTTATGTTGATGAATTTTGATGAAGTGTCAAATGTGGTCTATTAAATTGGCTTTACTTTAGTTTGAAGTTTGATAGTTCATTTGCACAAGTGTTGCTATTTATTTATTTATTAGACAACCAACAGACACGATAAAACTTAAAAAATACATAACAAAAGGAGGCGAAAATACTATATGGCCCAATTATAGGTTAACATTAAAAGACTTTATAAAAATCTGATACGCAAAAAGACTGAAAGAATGAAAAAAGATAGTATATATAATATATATAGTCAGGCTAGTGCTGGATTATCGATATTTTAAAAATACGGCTTTTGTCGATGACCTAATCAAATTAATTTAAAAAGTGCCGTGTATGTACCATATTTCGGGAAGAGCGTTTGGCTACTGTAGGTGGGTGAAGTGTCTGGATTCTACAGACTAAAACTGGCGAGGGAGCAGATTAGAAACTTGGATTGACGAAACTTGCTAGAGAAACGTTTGTATTTTTTCTGAAGTCTAAAGAGGAAGTTAAGAAGATTATAAAACTCATCTGTTGTGAGGATTAATTTTATAAGATTCGCCGCCTTACGACTTAGCAAACCCCATAGTTTAGTCGATATTGATTATCGATATCGACTACGTCACTATTTAATTTTTCCTAACTCTGGTAACCCTTTTTCTCTCACTTTAGTTGATTGACGCCAGACTAATGTAGCTAGGCGAGGTATTACACGATTTACACGGTCACTCAAGACTGATGGATTTTGCATCAGTCCAAACGAAAACACAAATACGACAGACCTTTATCTGTGATTATGGATTTTAAAAAAAACCTGCATTGTAATAATAATAGCTACGGCAATGAAAAAAACCGGCCAAGTGCGAGTCGGACTCGCGAAGAGTTCCGTACCATACAACATTAGATACAAAGATAAAAAAACAGCAAAAAAATCACGTTTGTTGTATGGGAGCCCCCCTTAAATAATTATTTATTTTGTTTTTAGTATTTTTGTTATAGCGGCAACTGAAATACATAATCTGTGAAAATTTCAACTCTCTAGCTATCGCGGTTCTTGAGATACAGCCTGGTGACAGATAGACGGACGGACGGACGGACGGACGGATGGACGGACGGACAGACAGACAGACAGCAAAGTCTTAGTAATAGGGTCCCGTTTTTACCCTTTGGGTACGGAACCCTAAAAGGCCAAAAGAGGATGTGGTGTAAACATAATGGTTGTTAAAAAGAGAATCCTTCATGCTGCCTCAAGATTATGAGTGTTGACCTAGCGGTGACTGTGGCGTTGACTGATGCGAGACTGATAACACATTCAGACGATCAGTCTGCCGTCAGTCTGACCGTGACTGACGAAAATTATCAAAATATTCGAATATCCGTCAGTCTGGTCCATCAGTCCATCAATCCATTGAATAGTCAATCACTCTGCCGTCAGTCTAACCAGACTGATGGAATTGACTGACGCCAGACTGGACGTGTAAACTCCGTCATAGAGAGGCCCGAACACTATCCTGCAATGTAAAACCGCACCGGCCTTCCGCCGGCGGCACCGCATACTTCTTCCACATTAGTTGCAACACGTCCAGCCTTTCTATCATGGAACTGTCCACTCTAATGGGTTAACCATTTTGACGACTCCAAAGTTTCAAAATATGTGTATTGACAGTTCGGAATAGGTCTAATCCAATAGGTCTAATCAGACGGCTCCATACAGTGCACGACTTAGTAGCGCCAGAGTTAACAGGACAGTGACTACCAGTGATGGAACGCTTACAAATTATTGCGATTTTGGAACATTTTTAAAAACCATCCCGGTTTTTATTTTGTTTGCATTTCATTAATCTATTGGGTAAACTGTCTTTTTCTTAGATCTGAAACTTATATAAGCAGCCTATGTACGTCCCACTGTAGGGCACAGGCCTTCTCTCAGGGAGAGAGTGTGGGCTTAATCACCACGCGTGCCCACCGTGGCTTCGTACCTACCATCTAATAGCCATCGTACAAACAAATATATTACTGGTATGCTAGCTGACCCGGTGAACTTCGTAGGTACCGCCTCAGAATTAATAAAGGTTGTATTAAGTACCTACCTAACTTATGGAAATGAATTATCGACACATGTATTTTTTTTTTGTAAAATGTTCCTATCTTTAAATAGTTATTTTGCTATTTGAGGCGAAGACAAATACGATCAAAGATCAACAAAATCGGTCCAGCTGTTCTTTGTTTTATCGCCACGCAGCGCAGCGTCACGATAGCTTTGTTTAACACGTGGCTCGTAGTCGTTTTGTGGTGAGTGGTCTCGCGGCGTGCCGAGTAAACATCTATCTGTGAGCGTAGCTATTCACACTGTTATTACCTTATGAGAAGCAAAATAAAATTAAGTAACGGCAACACCGAGCATATCTGATCCAAAAAAAAATTTTGTTCGATGATAACTTCACTCGTGTCTTCGACCATCGTTCAATTTGGCCGACATTGCGGATCCGTCATTTTTCATTTTGCTGCCAACAAAATCCAGAAAACAAGAAAATGCCTAACCAGGTGTTAATTATTGAACCTCAAAACGAGCTTAAATTCAAAGGTGAGTCTTTTAATGCTCATTAGATAGGGGTCATCGCATTGCCGCATGGAAACATGACGCAGCGCTGCATGCCTAGGTCGCAAGCAGAGCTAGCTCTGACAAATGGAGTTTCTATTTCCAGATATCGGCGGCTACTCGGGGTGCGGTTTTTCAATTTAACTGTTTATTTACACGAGATACCTATGTAGCTACATCATTTTGACCTCATTCTCCAAAATGGAAACTTCTGTAAAACAATTTGTAGGTCCCATAGTACCTGCTATCCTAGCCTATTGAAATCCACTGTCATCCTAATAAGTACCTATCTGCATCATCTTACTTCGCATTTTCATAGTTCTTCACAAACAACTATCTGTATACAGATGAAATTACAACATCCCCATTGGACCATAAATAATGTTATTAAGTAGGTACTTGTCTTAAAAACATGATGTTTTGACTGCAGTTAACATATTTTGTGAGCTTCGCGATTCCTAAGTACTCTCTACTAGGGATTTCGTATTGCTTGGTTTCTTTTTATGGAATTATATTTCTGTAGTAGGTTACATTCTAAATACAGTCTTATTTAGAAAAGACATGATTCCTTAGAACACTGTTTAGTCTGTGGTGGAGATTTTACAAACAAAAGTAACCACAGATTAAACAAACTGCCTCTTAAGCTTGGTCTCCTGCTTGTGTTTATCATGAAACACTACACAAAACAATCGGTTTTCAATGCTCCAAATATTTTTATTTTACTTCCCCTAGCAATGAAAATGTTTTACACAAAGGAAATGGGATGTTTTGTGTAATGTTTTTTAGCAGGAGACACACCTTTAGGAGTGCTTTAGAGGAATAGTGTTTTTATAAATAAACCCAAAAGTGTTCAAGAATTTGTTGACAGTTTGCATAAATGAATAATTTTGAGCAGGTACAGGACGGCACAATGCATTAACGATCTTATTTATAAAAAAACAATTCCACTAAAACAGCCCTCATTTAGACTTACCTCATTAAGACGGGTCTTAACTCAATTATGATTTATTACGTGAAATCTCCAATTCAGTTCCAAGATAAACCCTCCATAACCCAAAGTCACATATAAATGCCCGATAAGAATATATCAGAGCCACAGACGTCAGTGGCCTTATATTTTTCAATTTTGTTTTCTGCAATCGAGGATCTGTTTCTAAATCATTATTCTGTTGATAAAAAAGGGCTATGTCTACATATAATATGTATCATATTATGTATTGATTTAAATGGTTGAGGGTAGTGTTGATTCTTTAAATAAAATAAATCAGTTTGGTTTCGATTCTACAACTGTGTTGTATCTTTTATTAGCAACTGCGGAAAATTATTGTTAGTTGTCGAAAAATGGCGGGTAATATGACGAACATTGTGTTCCCTGGACAACTTGACCCTAAGACTGATAAGTGGAGTGAACAAGGAACAGTTGCTATGAGCATCAGATGCATTGGGAATTACGGATGTTGATATCGTCAGAGCAGGTTCATTGTTCCTTTCTCAATGCGGAAAAGAGACTTATTCGCTAACTCTGTCACTTTTGGTGCCGACTCGACCCAGTAGTGTGGGATTTAGGGAAATTCTAGCAGTTTGGACAAGTTCTATGAACCTGAAGTGAACGAAATACTGCAAGCCGGGAAGTTTCATTTACGCCTACAGTTACAAAGTGAAAGAGTGCAAGACTTTGTATCGGCCACAAGTCTACTGGCTGCTAAGTGTAACTTTATGGATCTAAAAGACCATTTGTGCGACAGACTAGTGTTGGGTGTGCGTGACGACCGCCTGCGTCGTGATCTGTTGAAGACTTACCCCCGGTTTCTCGTACACTAAGAAGCTGTTAATCTACTGTTAACAGCTGTCAGTGGTTTTTTTGCAGGTATGCACTTTGGTCAATTGACAGCTGTTAACAGTAGATTAACCGCGTGTCAGTGTACGAGAAACTGGGGGTAAGAATCTCACATATGAGATTGCCTTGAAGTTATTTCTCAACTACCAGACTAAACTCTAAAATGCCACTGGGCCTGATGAGAATGAACTGATCAGAACCGATGTAGCTGTGTCTGGAAAAAACTCAAAGGAGCACAACCAGAAGCTATGTCCTGTACTACAGAAACTAAGCGATTTGGGCTTCTGGCTTAATGTCAAGAAATGCGTTTTCGCGTGATGCTGAGGAACTTAACCCATCTCCGCTGAAGGTCAAGGAGTTCAAAGAGAAGCCAGCCACAATGAAAAAAGAATCTGCATGCCTTCTTGAGCTTGTATTACTTCTACGAGAAGTTTCTGCTGGACAAAGTAATGTTGCTAGAGCCTCTGCATCGCCTTCTAGACGCGAAGAGGCCTTGAACATGGGGCTAGCAAGAGCAGAGTGCGTTTGATAAAGCAAAGGCGTTGTTGTCCTCGGACATGACTCTGGTGGGATATGACTTGAATAAAGGGGTGCGGAGTCACTGTCACACCAGTGTGACAGAATAATATTTTTCTTCACATTCACATTATATGGTGTGACTGGCAATAACCAAAAGTATTGTTAAGACTATGTGTCATACTATATGGTGTGATCCAGTGTGACTGGCAATAACCAAACATATCGTGAAGACTATGTGTCATACTATATGGTGTGACCCGGTGTGACTGGCAATAACCAATAGTATCGTTAAGACTAAGGGCCCTCGCCCATGGCGACTTTTTGTAGCGATGCTGTCGCGCGTTCGCATCGATACAATGTCATATTTTGACGGCAAGGATAAGAAATACTTATCCTTGCCGTCAAAATATGATAGTGTTACTGTGAGGAAAAAATTCTTCTTTGTCACTCTGGTGTGACAGTGAGGAAAAAACATCTTCTGTGTCACACCACTGGTGTGACGAAATAGTGTGACAGCGACTCCTCACCCGAATAAAGAATTACTGCTCATCTGCTTGGGAGCGACAATTGCCCATGTGATGGATGACGGGTCAGAGAATCCTGTGATGATGGCATCAAGAACTACAGCCACATGAGCGAAGATATGGCCAGATTGACAAAGAAGCTCTCGCCATAATATTCGGGCTTTTAAAGTTTCATAATTTTTTTGCAGGCCGTAAATTCCGTATTGTGACCAACCACAAACCACTGATTGGGTTGTTTAACCCTGCGAAACCTACACCTGACCAAATGTCCAAGAATGCTACATTGGTCTCTGAAGCTCGGCTGCTATAATTATGAGATAAATTATAGATCTGGCAAATCGATAGGCAACTCTGAGCAGAAGTGCAGTCCATCTGCTCAGGCGACGCGCTGAGCAGATGGACTGCACTTGATACCTCTGTGCAGTTGAAGCAGTAAGAGAAGTACTTTTGCTGGAACAACAGCCGGATGGATGGAATCTTGATGCATCAAGAGTAGCAGCTGAAACTAAAAAGGATCCATTACTACAGAAAGTACAGTTCCCGTTCTTCACGGCTGGCCACGCTCTAACACTGACACCGCCATGCATTTTGGATTCGCAGAGAGGCTCTTTCACACAATAAAGAATGTTTGTTGTGGTGCAACAGAATCTTCGTACCTAAATCCCTTAGGAAGAGGTACTGAAACTATTACATGCTCCTCACGCTGGCATCGTCCAAACAAAGGCTTATGCATGTATGGTGGGCTGGTATAGACCAGGAGATCGAGAGGATTGTTGCCGAGTGTGAAGCGTGCCAAGTGGTGAGAAACAATCCTACGAAGGACCCACAATCTTGGATTGTTCCTGAAAAGCCCTGGAGTCGAATCCACATAGACTTTGATGGGCCATTTCGAGGAAAAACCTTTTTAGTTCTGATTGACAGCTATAGCAAATGGTTTGAAGCAGAAATTGTGCCATCTATGAGTAGCGAAACTGTAATTGCTATACTCAGGACAATGTTTGCTGCGCAAGGCTTGCCAGACGTATTGGTGTCTGATAACGGTAGAGCGTTCACTTCTACGGAATTCAATACTTTTTCTAAATTCAATGGATTCAAACATCTATATTCACCACAGTACCACCCTGCGTCCAACGGACAAATTGAGCGAGACATACAGACATTCAAGAATAAATTGAAAAAGATGTCCACCATGAAAAAGCCTGGGAATGAAAAGCTTCTAAAGCTCTACCCGCTAGTAGCACCAACAAACGCCCGGCCGAGATGCTGAACAGGTGGCGATACCGGACTGCCGTGTCGGAGCTGCACCCGCACGCCGCGCCCAACCGCACCACGCAGCAACCAGAGGCGGCGGCGCAGCACCCGCATATAATATAATTTTGTCTTCATTTGCGATTTCCAATTATGATTTGTTTTGTTACTATTCCTTGAGATATGATTTAATTTGATTTTTTCCTGATGATTATGATAGAAAGGTATATTATGTAGTGATTGAAAATGGTTGAGGGTAGTGTTGATTCTTTAAGTAAAATAAATCAGTTTGGTTCCGATCCTACGAGTACAACTGTGTCGTATCTTTTCTAACAAAAACATTCGGAAACTTGACCATAGACATTGAATTTTAAGTAGACATAAAAACCCATTCCCGTACAAAAAATGTGGCGACTAAAAAACCGCGCCGGGTCCAGACGCACCAAGGCGCAAAATGAGTATAGAGAGGTTTCTCTAAGACTGCTAGATGGCGCTTTATCATTTCTTTACAGGTTCACTAATAACATCTAGCGGTTTGTAGCGAAACGTGTAATTTCAGGATTCAACAGCAATGTACTCTGGTGCCCAGTAACAGTTGCATTCAGTTCTAGATTTTAGTCTAAACGGAACGCATCTATTATCTGTCAATGTCAAAATTGAAAACCAAGAAATTGAATACCTACGGGGTTTTGTTAAATAATTAAAAAAAAAACTTGCTATCTCCAAAACTCGAGATTGGCAGAATCCTTAGGGTAGCCATAATTAAGAATTTATTGATATAGAGTATCTTTAACTTGTTTAAAAGTTTGGGGATTTTAAAAATACAGAAGTACATATCTATCTCTATAGATCAATGAATTTTTTTACTCTTGCCTAAAATGGATTCCTGCGGTCATAACAAACAACTTTAATGTTCCAATTGTAACGAGGGCTCCTTTCCTTTCCTTAGACACTTATGGTCTTGCTGGAAGTATTTTGAAAGATCCGTGCAGTCACGATTTTTGTTCGACTATTTTGAAGCCCATACCGTGATCAAAGCGTAAAAAAGCAATAAAAAAACCGAGACTTATGGTGTCTTCAATTCAGATCAAATATTTTTATTCATTATAAAAACAAAATGTTTACTTAATGAACGTAAAAGTGGTTAGTTTTATAATTAATACATTATGTGGAGAAGAAGCTAACAAAGAGACTTCGTAAGGACCCGGCGGGGTATAATATTCTTTTCAAAAAAGTTTTAAATTAATTAACAGAGTTTTCAGTTCAAAAATTATTACTCCTGAATGTGTTGAATATCAGGCACAATTGTCCTCTAAATACCTTTATTATGAATCTACTGTTTGACACCAGACATCTTTGTCGAATGCCTTTGATTAATCACAAAATACGCCTACAGCATCCGTATTATCCTCCCCCACACGCTTTGAAAATATATTTAAGTAACATGACTCCGGCGTCTGTTGTATTCCGCCCTTTTGTAAAACCGAACTGCTGACTTTGGAGGAGATGGTAATTATTGAAATGCGATCTAAGATAATCTTCTCATATAGTTATTTTACTAAATATTTAGTACTGAGACGGGTCTATAATCGTTAACTACTATAATAGGCGTACTATGACTTCTCGAAGGCACTTGACTGTGTAGACCATGAACCACTTCAAATTAACCACTCGTCTGCCGCGACACAGATCTGTGTCCAACTTAGTATGGGCCACCTATACGTTCCATTCCGCGAGGGCAGTTCAGGAGTTAAAACGCTACAGAATTCTTTTTATTTTCGTATTCTTTTTTCTTTAACTTCAGCCAGTAGTTCAAGGTCATTTTTAATTTCAGGATAACGCCACGCCATCTTTTGCATAACTTTTGTTATTCTTGTCTCGCTTCTTTGCTTTTTTCGAATTTTATATCAGTAAGGTTCACTGAAACATCACTAAAACATCTGCCTTTACTGCTCAGACTCACTAAAGAAATACCTTTAATATGAATCTACTGTTTAACACCAGACATCTTTGTCTTCGAAATAATGGTTGATATTATACTAAGTTACATATACTAATACATTTTCAAACCGCGCGGAGGTAACTGTAATACATCTTGAGGAATCTTGTTGTAGGACCTTATAGAGTGCCCCATAAACGATGTATTAACTTTTGCAAGTCTAAATCGTGGAAATCACAATTTATGCTTATTTACATTATGATGGCTATCAATATTTTCGAAGTCCGATAATTTTTCTAACGTACATAATATTTTCATGAATGTACCGGCTTGCAACTGTTAAAAGATCTTAGTTTTCTTAAAGAAATCTCTTAGCGAGTCCCTACTCGCTAGTCCCTCTTCTACAAGATGAACATAATCTCTACTTCCCTCCGCAATACTGATGTTGAATAGAAAAACTTTGTGCAAACTAAAAATTAAATATATATTTTCCCAAGAAAAACTTTTGAATCCTACCTTTATCTTACAACTAACGGCGACAACTCGCAACATCATTGGAAATCCTAAATCCATAAATTTGCATAGGAAAGGGAATAATACAGAATCACGAGTCTGATTCGCATTTGACCATTTTTTTGTGTTTCATCAAGAATAATAAATAAATCTTCGAAGTAAGTTTTGCATTACTGATTAGCCTAGAAAGTAGACAAATAATTGGCTCCACTGCTCTCTATCTTTGAATACACAAATGTAGGTCAAAGGTCATTGTACGTTTTTCAACACATCTGCTGTTTCTCTTAAAATAATCAGCCATTGTAAAAGTCTGCTACTTTTATAATGACTGTTGATTTAAAGTTTATTTTATTAGGTCTGTATTTGAAATGGAAACAAACTTTTGTGAATACTTAATTTTATGAAAGAAGAAAGTTTTATGCACATTTTATTTATTTAGGTTAACAAAATATAGTTACAGGTTAAATGGCTTCGGACCTCCTAAAACCGTAACTGGCTTGTCTCGAGTTCCGTGTCTTCGTAATATATTAAATTACTCTAGATAGCGAAAAATGTTTTTAAGTATGTTTAAGCTCCATATTGTAAAAGAAAGAGTTCATTTTTACATTCAGCACAATTTGTTTAAAAACTATCAAGGCACTACTCAAAGTACTAAGAATGGTATGGTTAAAACTGTCATAAAAGGTAGCCTTTTTAAGTCAATAAAGGCTCACTCTTCGACTTAAAACTAAAGCCCACCACACACTAAGCGGCCGGTAGCGCACAAGTGTGTGGCGGACCCAAAGTTCTTATTATGAGGCCCAAAAAGTAGTAGATAGACACGTGATGTTCTGGGTTCGAATTCATCCATGGCTTGGTTTTAGTGAAACCACTAACTGTGAAGGAAAAACTCTAACAAGTGCAAACAAAAAATCTATCGACAGCTGTTAAAATTATTAATGAGATTGTTGGTGTATTATCAAACATCAACGCTTCACACAATTGGTGATAAGCTCATCAACTTATCTCTGTCTCTCTCGCTCTTTTAGAGAAGGCCTGCATGGGTAGTACGACGACGCGTCATTGTCAAATTCACACGTTTTAGGGCCACAGAACGCGCGAGTCACGCCGTACTACCTGGTCGGCAGTTCGAAGTTGGAACAAAGGCTATTTGAGGCTGCCTATGATCAAAATTCATTAAAAAAAAAGAAGATTTTGCAAAAAGAAACAAACAGAATTCTCATTAATAACCTTCTGGCTAGAACTAGGGCGAAGAAACAATGACTAGGTAGCATTTTCCCTAGAAATGACCGTTGTTTGCTATAATGCTATCCCTAGCCCTGGGTCCCGAGGCTGTCAGTTCTAAAATAGCCCTCATTAACATTTATGTTTGTTACTTTGTGCAAAAAACGGAAAAGTAGAGCCGTTCATGTTCAATGATATTAAGGGCAACTAGATAAATACTTAGATAAACTCACGCCTGTATCCCGGAGAGGTAGACGGAAACCAGGGTTTCCCACAGGTGACGATCCTGACAGACCGCTTTCGCTTCATCAACATTCATTAGTCGTTGCGTGTACGCACGCCCCTCTCGCGTACTTTTTATCTTGCCCTTTACTAATACATCCCCTATTTGGTCTGAGTATTTCCGCTGGGACGTTCCTTACAGGTCCCACATTCCCACATTCGCTCCATACATTTCTTTCGTCAATTTTTCTTCCTCCATCCTTTCCGTATGTCCAAACTAGCGCAACATTCCTTTCTCAATTCTAATCACTACATCCTCTTAGTCCACAACGTTCTCTAATCAATCTATTGTTATCCTGTCATTCAAATACTTATCCAAGGTAAACGAATTAATAGCTAATTGACAGGGCTGTCAGCAAGTCCTTGGTTGTCAGTTTATACCATTTATCTATGAATGGCTCTGCGAATGTCTTGGTACAGATCGTTTTAGTACTTATTCACTGGATAGAGCTTACCCATGGATAAACGGGTAGATAGTGCCGTCTGACTGAGATAGCGTTGGCACAAGAGGCCTGTGCACAATAGTTTCCGATGGGCAGTGGAGACATGGTTGTTTCCATTCTCGCCGTCGGTGGTATAGTCAATATCATTGATTATTTTAGTGGATTTCGCAGGACTGTTCGAGGATGGCTACACCACCTACATGCGGCTAACTAACCCAACTTCAGACGTGGTTCTGTTCAAGATCAAGACTACTGCGCCAAAGAAGTACTGCGTGCGCCCCAACTCCGGCGTTCTGGAGCCTAATTCCAAAGTCGAGATAGCAAGTAAGTGCATCAGGTGCCTTTAACCGGGTTCCTCTAGCGGCAAAGGCCTCGGTGTGCTTGAGGAACGGTTCGGTTGGTCTCTCTTTGGTCCTCAGCCAGGTTATTTAACGTTTTGTTCAATTACATGGCTGAAGGACCTTCAGCCCTTTAATTGGACGCCGCCGCCTAATAAACGTCCTAGGCAGTTAATTCGACGGCGGCGACATACTATGCGAGTACATTATCCTGTTTGAGAAATTACCAGTAGTAACAATTGCGGACCCCAACTTAAATATGTTGGGTACTTACGTCTGTTTTTTTTTTCATTCGCAGTTACACCTCAGCCGGTATTCGTCGACAACAGTGACAAGTATAAACACAAGTTCATGGTGCAGAGCTACATCGCACCGAACGGGAAGACCAGCATTGATCGAGATGTAAGTGACTCATCGAATTGAGTTGTGTCATTTCCCACTTTACTGACGCATTTTCCTAACAAGTACCAATTAACAGTTTTTTTTTTCCTCCGAGGCGACAACAAACGGTTCACATTTCGTTGAGAACTGTCTGATTTTGTCTTTAGCTGTAGACAGATTATCGTCCAGTTTCCGAACTGACGCAATTAAATCGTGTCAGCTTTGTTTACACTGTTACGCTGAATATATGCCATCTTGATACAGGGCTCCCACAATACGACAGGGTGAGTATAATGCAGTCAATCATGCATATGTCATACTGTGATACGGTAGGCCAATTAACATTTGACGTGGTGGACTGAATAGCGAGCTGCACACCACAAGCAATGGGGAACTTTGAACAAAAAATGTTATCATAAAATCGGAGAGGCCATGCGAAAAGACATATAAACGTGGTTATTTCTTTCTCTACGACTAATACTTCATAATGTGACCGAAAATTCATTCTTGTCACGTGTTACAAAAACGCGCCATACAAATCGGGCTCAAGCTATGACGTCACAACTAGCACGTAACACCTTATAATATTCGAGTTATCTTGTAAAATAATGTTTTATGCATCCACCTTTATTAAAAAACGAAATTATGTTTTTTATTTTTCTAATTTCTTTCTTATCTCCGTCTATGGTTGCCGGAAAGAAATAGCTTTTAGTGATAAGGCCGCCAATTGTACTTTGATTTATAAAATTTCTGTTAGAATATTTTTCATTATACAAAGAATCTATGTATTACTAACTTGATTTTTCGCATTTATTGAAGTTATGACCCGTTTGTCACGCGAGAAACTTTATAGACATGAATGACACCACGATTGTGGGGCTGAGTCTCATAAAACTACAATTCATACCTAGTTATTATGTACGACAATTCGATGTACGTAGCTGAGTTGGCCTACATCGGTCTTTCCCAAAGTGAGCGATAACACCACCTCGTGGGCGCTGGAGGCCTACAGGGGGACGTTAAGGGGCCGAGAAACAAAATTGGGCTGCGCTGATGTGATTTAAGGGGGCGATGGGTGATTTGTAACTACAGCTACTAAATATTTTAAAATTCACTGAAATTAAAATTCTCCTACTACACAACATCCATTTATTAGTTCCAATTTATATCCGATTTTATTGTATGAATATAAACTAAAAATATATTACAATCTCTTATTTTTAATACGTTCACAACGCTATTTATACCTTCAGACATTTAGTAATAGGTATTAGACACTGAAAAATATTCGTGTCTTCTAGGTGATGTCCCCATCAAAAATAGGTACATCTATTGTTGCGGCCAGGCTGAGCACTTGCCGAACGCGGGATTTTTTGTGTACCTAATCTAGTAAAAATAAAGAAAAATTAAAATTAGAAGGTTCAATTATACCTAATTCACGTTTTGTGCGAACAAATATTTATTATTGCTCTGTCTGGTAAAAAGTCTCGTTTAGAATATAGGTTTAATTAAACTCCAGTTATTGAGGTTTTTAAGGTGAAAAAAAAAAATGGAGGGCGCTATAAAATTACTGATTTTCAAAGTGGACGTTAGACGAAATAAGTTTGGGAACCTCTGGCCTACATGTTAGTAATCTGTGGGTTAATCGGCTATGTAATGTGCATTAAATTTTCAGAGCATACCATGATTTTTAGTTTTAGTTCTAAGGTACAGGGCCCAGGACTGTATCTTATTAGTTCGGTGAGATCCCACGACTACAGAGTGTTTTACCACTATCCATTGTCAAACACGTTCCAAAGAGTTATCAGATAATCCCGACTAATTTATTGTTATTTATTTGTTTCAGTGGAAGGACATCAGCCCTGACCAGCTTATGGATTACAAACTGAAGTGCGTGTTTGAGACTCCACGCGGGACCAATCTCAATGTACGTTACACATACAACTCTCATTCTTTGTCAGTTATTGTGAATCTTATACTTTAGTGGGATAAACGTAGTTGCATTGCTGTGATTTTGAACTTAAAAATAGATTTTTTTTATTTGGCTTCACACAATGTTTAAGAACAATTTAGATAGTAAGGTACAATTATCACTTACACTATGAAACAATAACAGTTTACATGAAGATAAAAAGGTCTTTGCCTCGGCTTATGAGTAATGTACACCATTGTGCAATTGTTGCCCACTTTCAAGCAAGGTCGTCCCTTAAATTAACGTACACCTGGACATTATTATACTAATACTAGCTGACAGGGCAAACGTTGTTTTGCCATAAGCAAGGACCGGAATTCTTCATAGCAAAAATCAAACTGTTAGAGGGAATGACCAAAGTGTTTTATCGACTATCGATAAATAAATGTCACTTAATGAGTAATTAACATAACATCGGTAGATGTAGAGCGATCATTTTCCACTCATAAATGGATCTTCAATAAATTAAGAAACCGGTTTATTCCGAAAAACCAGGAACAAGTGAACATAGTCCATTCATTTTATAACATGGATACGTACTTAACTCAAGACAGTGACGAGGACCTCGAACACTTAATTCCAGTCACCAACAATCGAATGGATTTTAAATATAATATATACATACTCTTTTGAGAAGGTTGTGTAACTGGCAATTAAGTGGACAAATGTGAAAAAAAAGGTTGCTTATCGAAGAGGTCAAATTTTACAGAATAATCGTATTCGACTTATACGATTATTCTGTAAAAGGACTTTGTCCACTTTGTATGGGCGATTTGGCTAAACGTAAACAGTCAATTGAATTAAAACTAAGTAGTAGGTTTTGTAGTATTGGTTAGTAAGAAGCCTATTACAGTAATTAATTTGCATCAATATACCTGCATTGTGAGTTTTTGTTGCAAGGTGTCCTATGAGGTTATGTTCAATTAAAAATAATTTTCTTTATATAATATGTTTATTAATCACTTTCAAACACGATTAATATGTGATCCAGAAACTGGGCAGGTGAATTTATGGTTTCTTGGTACCTAGCCCAGCTAAAAACCATATAATAATCATATATGAGCGCAGCAACCAACTGTCCTTCGGCCAACCAAACAATTGCAATAATATTCTTTAATAGCTTCCCTTCCTTGCCCATTATTTTCAAATATAATAATAGGGGTTAAAGTATGAAATTGCCGTTTTATTGCAATAGGTTCTTTGAATTGACATAGAATCTTCATGGTTTGAGGTTTTCGAATGAAACTTTTTTCAAATGGTTTCTATGTTGTTCTTTTTTTAAAAAATGTGAAACATTTGAATATCGACTTTCAATTGGTTTTGTTATTCAATTTAGACAAGAAAGATGGATACTGCGAAAATTCGAGTGATTATGAGGCACCCATTTTTCGTATTTTTTTATTGTATTGATTTGACGCAAGTGAGTCAATATTGTGGGTAAGGTAACGTTAAACCATGCCGCTAATTCCTGGGTAGTTTGACTAGGGTCGGCTTCCACTATCTCTCTTAATTCTAAATAGAACTCGTATTCAAAAATCACTCGAATTTTCGCAGTATCCATCTTTCTTGTCTAAATTGAATAACAAAAACAATTGAAAGTAGATATTCAAATGTTTCACATTTTTTAAAAAAAGAACATCATAGTAACCATTTGAAAAAAGTTTCATTCGAAAACCTCAAACCATGAAGATTCTATGTCAATTCAAAGAACCTATTGCAATAAAACGGCAATTTCATACTTTAACCCCTAATATAAACATAATATATTTTGCAGAAGCAGAGAAACAGTAAACACAATGAATGAATGAATCGTTTTGTTTGTTTTATTTAGCCGGTGACAACACAGACGATAAAGGGATGTGACAATGACAATTCAAACAATTTTTTTTTATCTAGTGTTGCCATAAATATATAGTTTACCCTCAAATCCAGATTATTTCTATTAATCATTTTATCACGCCAATAATTGAATACGATACATCTAGCAAGTATTGTTATGCCGTTGCCTTAGTGTGCATTATTTGGGTAAGAATAAATACTAAATTTTTGCGATAACAGTCCATAACATCGATAAGTGGAATTGTCGATAAAACAATTTGGTCATTCCCTATGACGGTTTGATTTTTGCCATGAAGAATTCCAGTCCTTGGCCATAAGTATTAATTAACCTACGACCTATTCTCAGACCCACCAAAAATACACAAAATATTTCATAAAAAGCCATTTCGGAGGGGTTCGATAACAATCACTGTGACATGAGAATTTTATATATTCGATAATGGTTATCCGAAAACACAATAGTTATATTGCATTGACCCTAGGATTAAATTACAGGACTCTGGCGACAACGCCGCTCAGAACGAGGCGACCAAAAAGCGAGTGGCCGCCGAGGACGAAGGCAAACCTACAATAAAGGTACGTGACTTGGCTATTTGTACGAGGGCTGCGACGGTACCGTATCGATACAAATCTGAGATCGCTAAGCCTGCTATATACAACGATTAGACGTGTCACTATTGTTTCACATTGTTCACGGCGAAAATCGCTGAGTTAACGCAAACTGTGGGTGCAAAATACTGTGATTTTCCTGGGGCTAGAATATGAAATACAGTCCGGCACCGTCCAATGCCCGGCACATAACTTGACCAAAAATCCGCGTGGTCGAATTAAATTGCGATGGGCACTTAAGAACAAAAGCTTTAATGATTTGTAAACACAAAAGCCCGAAGAATTCTAAGTCACATCCCGCGTCTGAAGAAATACGTCTATGGTCAACTTATTTGCATCATAACAATTTATTAATATAAAAAGCAGTCCGCCAGATATTCAGACATGTAACCCTTACACGGAATTCTTGAAGCATGGCGTGATCTATGTTTGTTTTGTATGCTTCTGTTGAGCTTCTTATTTTTTATTTGGTTACATCCTTGAAGCGTAGAGTAAGTAAATAACGTCATGCTTTCACCACTTGCAATCAATTCATCGTATTTCAGGATAGATTGAAGCAATGTTGGATTCATATGTATCACGAGCATCTTTACTGTTCCTTCCACTGACTGAACTGAACTGAGAGTGGACTCCTCCTAAACAACTTGGTCCTGCAAAGATGCGGTTGAAAAAGGAGATTCTTACCATGATCATTATGTAATTTAAAGACCAAAGATAGACATACAAGGTCATGAGAACACGGCCGGCTGGTGCACATTAAAAATATTAAAGATTATGTTTCGGATTAGAGCATATTCGGCTTTTATCGACAGTTTTCTCTAAAACTTGCATACAATTTATACTGCTATTTGACAGTGGCCAAAATGCCCTTTGCCCTTTTTTTTAAATTGACGCTCTACCTTTTTCCTTGTTGTACCATACCCTTGCTATTTTAGCAAATGGGGACCCATAGAGATATGCGATGCTAACCGCTTCACACCGTCCACTTTCAGTCCGTTTAGTATCACAAATTCCCGTTCTTGGAGAATCGTGTTCTTCGGGTACCCAATTCTACAAACTCGCCTCGTTTTTAATCTCAACGTAATTTCTATTAAGCGGGTCTTAAGAGCTGCATCATGCTAACGATTTACAAACTCATTTTGAGCGATGCGATGCGGTACCAGCCGCTCTTAAACACGATACGACGCCGCGTCGTGCCACGATGTAGTTACATTAGTTACACGAGTTACACGATGTTTTACGTAGGTTTTACAAGCACCATATAAATTCACGTAAAAACTCCGTCTTCTTATTACCAGCAGGATGAGAACACGTCCAGTGCAGTTAACTAGGGCACATTTTTTTACCCGACTGCGGCGAAGCCCAAAAGGAGGGTAATGTGTTTGGCTCGTATGTATGTAATATGTCCGATTCTAAGTTCCCTCATAATTCCTTAGCCAATGGAAAGATTTTGACAAATAATATCTCGATCGACTCGTAGTGTTTGCGCGAGTGTTATTCGCTATATGGATTTAGCATAAAGCAAAAAAAAACTTTATAGTTTATTGCACACATAAAATCACATGAACAACACAAAACATTTACAGAAAAATTAAAAAGTGTACATGGCGAGCTTTTTTTAGCAGAAATCTCTTCCAGCCAACCCTTGATGTGGTGATACGTATATTATAAACAAGAACACACTAAAATGACAAAAATAAACAACTGAGATAAAAAAATACTAACAACTCGACTGCTGAGCATAAACTACAAAGCAGGCGGGACCCACATTCAACACTGCACCTCTTTGCGAGGTACCTACGTTGGTCCCGCCTGCTTAGTAGTTAATGCTCAGCAGTCGGATTGTTGCTTATTTTTTTATTTCAGTTGGTTTTTAATTTACTGGGGCAATTCACGCGGCATCGTATCGACAACGTCGTACCGTGCATCATGACACGTTGCGATGTCACGTCGTGAATTTTTATGTCTTTTTGGGCCTAACACCAAATGCGTAAAGCACACTCATGTGCTGAATGAGCTCGGGCCGGGAATCGCGTATTGGACAGTCCCTAGCTGAATTGATATTTAAAATGTTTCCATTTCTACTAAAACTTGATATTTATTTCACTTCAAGAGTTAAAAATGCGATTATTTTTTATTTAATCCCATTTTAGGCATCCGTAGAACGCTTGCCACGCATACAGGAGGTACTGGGTTCGATTCCAGAATGTACCGATGACTTGGTTTTCCAAGTTAGTCGTATATAGATAGATAATTTATTTGTACTTTTTCTTATTATTAATACTTGTACACTTCAAGTAATATAAAATACGTCAGACTTAATGCTGTAAGCATGTTCTACCAGTCAACCGCAGGAGGTGGAAGAAAGATTAGTAGGCGTGCAAAAAAAGGGGAAAAAAACAGAAATGCAATTTAATATATACAGTTTAAGGTAACATTGAATAAACCTACATATTAATATAATGCTAAACCTAAAAATGCTATAAAACACACACACACACACACACACACACACAAAACACACACACACACACACACAAATACATACATATTATGTGAGGTGCTTGAAATGGGGAAGAAAACTGTCAAACTGGCGCTGGCATCACTTGACCCAAGACAACTGTCAAATCCCATGCAAAACTTTTGATTTGGACAAGTTTTTGTGCTCTAATTTGAAATATGCCACGTTGTGTAGCCATTGGATGTAGTTAAAATGGAAATCATACTTTTCCTAAGGATCCTCGAATGAGAAAACTATGGGAAAAGGCTACGAAAATAAAAAACTTTAAATCAACAAACAAATTACTGAAGAAATGTTTTAGGCTATGTTATTTATGGGATATACCTCTATAATATGAGAATATAGAGCAAATTTGTAATCCACGTGTGATAATAATATGTTAGCAAAACATAATTTTTGGTCTATTGAAGAAAAGTTTTAGGTTATGTTATGTATGGGATAAAACATGAGAATAAGGTCCAAATCCATAATCTAGCTACCGTTAACGTTAAAAGTACGTAATTTTAACACCACGTGTGATAATAATATGTACGTAAATTACATAAACAAGAAAGAAATAAAGTTTAATTACCGGCTAACAAGATCTGCTTTTCTGCCTCGTAAAGAAGCACCTCTCCTTCGTAATTCATCCTTTAGTCGTGAAACTGTCCACGTTGAATACATGTTCACTTTTAGCTAACAAAAAACCGAGCAACGAAACATAAACAATGTTAGAATACAACAAAAAGTAGTTATAAAAAATTACAGACGGAATGATTGAGTCAAGCGATGGCAGCGCCATCTGAGATTAGCTTTGCGTTTTCTTCCCCATTGGCAATCCGCGATAGCTACCCACGCCCTATGTTTGAGAGACACTGCCTCTTGCGGGTGGGACGTATCAGAGCTGGTTACGCGATGCTCTACATTGAATTGGGTATCTGAAGAATTGAACGATATGCCTTCACTAACAGTGGTGGATATCATCATGCATTGTTTTTGTTTTTTTACATAATCCTTGTTTTTTTTTTACATAGTCCGGTACGTACGAATGTGGACCATTGGCATGTTGTTAAAAATTGTCTTGCAGGATGCCGTAGAAGGTTTTGTCCAGAGTGAGAGCAAAAGGAAGATAGCTTCCGACAACCAGCCGTCGTCTACCGTTTCCTCGTCAATGGTACACCCTGTTTTATTTTCACCTACGGCAAAACCTACTGCCAACACAATTCGGCCGGGCTTACAGTTGGTTATTATTATGTAGACACGCTTGGCTGCTAAGTGGCCGACGTGATTTCTCGATCACTCTCTCACTAGATAATATGGGCTGGCCTGCACTTGCTAAACTGAGGCAAAAACAACGATAATATTGACAAGTTAATTTAGTTTCCTGCTGCTTCTTAACCTGTTAGAAAGGAGATGGACGTAGCATTCAAATATATTTAAACGTAATGAAATACCTCTGGTGGGGGATAAAATATTTAGTATTGGTATTGGTACGTATTGGTACGAGCTGTCCTATGGCGCCGGCTTCCTAAATCAATATGTCGATAAATAAATAATGCTGCCGATGGTTTATATTTGAAATTAGATGTCCCTGGACTTCCACAAATATAACAAAAGGAGCTGACCTACCAAAAATACACAAAAAAAAACATAAGAATCGGTGAACCCGTTTCGGAGGAGTTCGATAACAAACCCTGTGACACGAGATTTTTATATATTAAATTAGCCAAATCTAATATAATATAAAAATCTCGTGTCACAGTGTTTGTCATCGAACTCCTCTGAAACGGCTTTACCGTTTTTTAAGGCTAATTAGTATGGCCAAACAGAGTTAGCCGAGTCAGCTAAAAGTTCATTTGTTACGAAAGAATTATTTGTTTACTGCCACTAGAAGTACTGTAATATTTATCTGTCAGTAGATTTATCTATCGACGTAATGATTATAGGAAAGCAATGGATTGTTTAAAGGATGCAGTGGCTAATCTTTCAAACTATGAGCAGCACGGCTCATATAAGTAAGTATTGTACGACAAAATGAGCTGGTCGCTTACTAGACATTATACTAATTTTACATTTCCTTATCATTATACTAATCCACTTTCGTAGCACGTCCGGGTGGCGGTCCATACATCCGTCATTTATGCAGCAATATTTTGTATGATGCGCCACCGCCACCGCGTTGGTGTGTTTTATCCTTTATTTATTTTAAATTGAAGATGGTTTACTTGACTACATTTTGTTTTGATTAGATTGTGTATTTTGTTTTTATGTTGCGCCACAGAATGAGATAATTTACATAATACACAGCCAATAAGTAATTGTAGAGTGTGGTTATGGACTAGTCACTTAACACGAACAATCTCCTCCTCCTCCTTGTTGCGGTTGATTATGTTGTTTCATTTGCTTATATTGATTTTTGTTCCCTGGTCAGTTTATGTATATATTTTGTTGGCATACTTTGCCTGTAAATTTTTATCTTTGTGTGTTGTGGTAATTTAATAAATTATTTATCTATCTAATTCACGTCACGTTAATGTAAAAACAATAATATTTGTATGAAGGGGTGAGATTACGGCCTCAACAAGTAACTACATATTTAAAACTCTAAAAAACTTTCGAGAGTCTCTTTTTATGAGTTACAATGGTTCTAAGCCAGTCAGGGATGGGAAAAAACTGTATTATTTTTTTCAAATTTATAAAACAAAAAGTTCAAAATGTTTTAAACACGTGTTTTAACTTAAGTTCTTTTTCTCTTTCATTTTGAACACGTTTTAATCAATTTAAACTGTTTTAAAATTGTTCATATAAAGGCTGCTACATTAAGGTTTTTGGGTTATTTCCCTCCGGGTCTTCCCCTGTCATTTCAGTAGTTACCTCAGTCCACAACACACTAATGAAATTACGGAAAATATCCATGAATTTCCAACTACAATAATCAAGCAAGGAAAGAATTGAAGGTAAAGCACGGCGGGAAGTCCCTTCAGTTCATTCAGGTCTTTTATAACTTCCCAAATACAATGTTGCAAGGAAAGTACCAATGATCGGAATAGATAGATAGAGAGCACTTTATTGCGCATCGTATTGTAGTGCAAATTTAGGTAAATGATTAGTTACATTTTTATCGTTATTTTTATTTCTCACTAGCTTTTGCCCGCGACTTTCCGTGCAGAATTAGATAAAAACAAAGTACCTCGAAAGGGAAACAGAACTATTATAGGATCACTTTGTTGTCCGTTCGCCCCTCCGTCCAACTGTCTGTCTATCTGTCTGTCTGTCGGTCGGTATGTCTGTGTGTCTACTCAGGTCTGATAGGAGCTGTGAAGCTTGTGAGTTAAACTTGTAATATAAAACTTGGCAAGAAGCAGTGTCTTATAGCACAAGTACCTGAATAAATCTGAAAACTGCAAATGTTTTATTTATTACATCACAAATAATGGCCCTAGAGTATATATGAGCATTCCAAATTTAATCCACATGCGTCCCGCAGCTGCTTCAGTGTGAAAGAGTGACACACATGTCCACACACAGTCATAAAAAGTAAACTCAATCCCACTAAAACAAGGTAAAAAACTGCTCTCGTCCCAAACAAATAGAAGTAAAAAAAAAATGATGTACCATTAGCACGCTACATGTATGCCACAAACACGCCATTCCAACATGTAGAACATCCCGAATGTTTGATGTTTGTGGATATGCTTCATCCGGAATATAAAGAAAGAAAGAAAAGAAAGAAACAATTTAAAAAAAACCGTTATAAGCCGCGAACCGAAAGCAAGTTGCTTGTGAATTACTCGATGAAGTTTGCAACTCAACAGAAGAAAAACTATGAGAGGAATTAAAAGAAAAGGTACTCAATATGTCACTTGACGATTGGAGCAATGTACGAAATGACTCAATCGTTTGTGGTTGTGTTTGTTCTCAATTTTTGAAGGAAATAACTTATTTACATTTATTATACAGAATCTGATGCCCATGCAAGTGACTATCTGGTCAAAGTTTCCACGTCATCTATAAAAAATGTGACGAACTTCAAAGCACTGTTCGAAGATTGGTGACAGACAACGCAGCAAACATGAATAAAATGCTGCACGCATTTTAGCTCAACAAGATAAACTAGCTAATTACGATGTTCTCACATATGGATGTTCCTCCCGTATATTGAACCTTTTAGCGCATGATCTGAATAAGAATGATATTACCAATGATCCGAAATCTATCGTGAAATACTTCAAGTATACACATTTTGCATTAGCAAAACATAAACAAGCTGGCGGTAAGGCTAATCTTACCACAACTGAGATCAATACAATGGCTGATTGTTTGAGGACATATTTGAAAAACTGGCACATCATGGCATATATATAATATGTTTGAAAAATCCCGATTCAGGAATTCAAGCGAATAATATGGCACTGAAAGTGAACGCTCAATGCCTATTCAGAAAATTGGAAATTATCAAAATTGCACAAACTTTATGTTTCGCAAAAGGCATCCTGTACTATCGGAGAGGTGACACAGACATGGACAAACATGAGAAGAAATTTCGAAGAAGATGACGAGTATTCTCTGAGAGATTTGCAAAAGTTTAATAAATGATTCGAAATGGAAATAACATCATCATCGTTCAGCCACAAGAAGTCCACTGCTGGACATAGGCCTCCTCCATGGATTTTTAAAAAGACCGGTTGGAAGCGGCTTGCATCCAGCATCTTCCTGCCACTTCGATGAGGTCATCTTTCCATCTTGTGGCTGGTCGTCCTACGCTGCGCTTGCCGATATGTGGTCTCCATTCGAGAACTTTTCGGCCCCATCGGCCATCAGTTCTGCGTGCTATGTGCCCCGCCCACTGCCACTTCAACTTACTAATCCGCTGCAGCAAACTTAATGCACCCTAAATACAGAGGAAAAGACATAACAAACGAAAAAACTTCCGAAGCGTTGGTTTACATCGAAACTTACCACAGAGTGGCAATGGCTGATGTGATAAAATACAGGCTAAAACAAACCCATTTCACACATTTATGTTTGAGGATCCGTAATATTTTTTTGGCTCCTGTGCTTATTTTTGAGATCACAAATATTTTCAAGTACATAGGCATAGCATGTGTGTGTGTGTGTATAGTTGTATGTTCTGTTTTAAACATGCCAACCCTGACACCAGCATCACATGTAATAGTGTTTTTACTTATTAGTCAGTGGTCAAACATTTCACATGCTTTTTGGACGCATTCTACATTTCGCTCACTGCAATAACTTCTTAGTTGCATTGTAGTTTCTGTTACTCTGAAATCTTATCTCAATTTAATCCACCTGCCTGTCCAGTTAGTCAGTGGTGCGGTAGAAGTATCAAACGTATGAATAGAATATGGTCTATTGTCAAAATATTGTATACCTATCTGTATAAATGTGGATGTACAACGGTCCTATATTGAAGTTTTTCGTGTGCGGGAAATATGATAACCACCCTTGAGTCGAGCGTCATTTACCAAAACCACACAGCCTGCAGATTTGAGTGCCAATATATAGAATAGAACATTATTTATTGTATGTACACCAGAATTTAATAATGAGAATTAAACAATAATATAGTACAGTACAATTAACGGCCTTATTACATAGTGATATGAGTAATAATAACAGGTAACTTTATCTCACCGTTTCCTGTGCTGTAAATTGCTCGTTTTCCGTTTCTTGATTTTGCATGTTTTTGTTTGCAATGTAAATTAGCCCAGTGAACAAAATTTAAAAGAGACTCATCTTGATGCGGTCACCAAAAACCATGGCTACGTGCGAAGTGAAAAAAAATTCATGAATGAATGGATGAATGAATCCAAATCAATGTCCTTTAAGATGGCGGAGGTCTCTGGTACCTATGATACAGTGTAATTCAACACTAGAATAGGTGCCAACGGACTATCCTTATATTTTACTACACAGGATTTTTCTTTTTATCTGTGTTTGATCTATAATAATTATTCTGTAAGGAAAATTGTGTCTTTTTATTAACAATAAATAATTTTTATCTTTTTATCTTATTAAATCTTAAAATAACTATTTATTTCCAATAAGACAGATGTGTTACACTTAACTAATTAAAAACTTAATTGCTTATATTTTATTTTAAAACAAGTTCCAAAGCAGGAAAAACTGATTGGTGGGGGGTAATTAAATCGATCGCAACGCACGCTTTGGCAGTAAAGTGAAACATTTCGGGAATCTAAAACCGTTTGATTGTTGCATGCTGACAATCAAACCTGGAGCTAACGAGCGCCACCCATGGAAAACTAAACCATTTTTCACAAAAACTGCCGTTCTTACTGGATTCGATTAAAGTGCTAAGTTATTGACCCTAGTTTTTAGGCCGTAGGTTCAAAAACTTGCTATTACTATTATTGATATAAAAACAAATTTTAAAAAGATATAATTTTTTTCATTGGTGGCCCTAGGTCTCTTAAGAAGAAAGTCACTCTCGTAAAATCATCTAAATAAAGCTTACAACAATATCCATAGAGCAGTGATATAATTCACTTTTCGAAGGAGAAAAACAACATACGCCTCCGGAATGACGTTCAAAACGTCAAGGATCTGCCCTTATATTACGCGCACCAAATCATGAATCATTCCAATCGTCTAACTGTCAAATTAGTGTGGAATTTGATAGTTAGACGAATTGGAATCGCTGAGGATTTTGTGCGCATAACCAGGCCACATATGACATCCGATCTAAAAGAATATAGTTTTCTGTGCTTTATTTTATTTTTGTTATTACAGACCTCCAAACCAGAGAATGTCGAAAACGATCTACAGAAAGCTACTTCGGAGGTGATTCTCTTGAGAGAAGAGGAGAGCAAATTAAGACATGAAAATCTGCAACTGAAAGTAAGTGTTTTTTTTAATTTTTTTTATTCTTTATATTTATTTGATTTGATAGAAATGTCGGTTGCGAATTGTTTATTTTACTTCTATTTTTTCAATATGATACCTCGATGTTTGGAGTACCATGGTATTTACCGCACAAAAATACCACTTCTAGATAAGAAGTCGACTCTATTGCGACATATCAGCTCTATGGTATTATTAGAACATTGTTTGAAAATTTCGGCATCGTTAAGTCTTACTTATTTATAAAAACACGATTCCTCTAAAACACTCCTCAGAGGCAGTTCATTTAATCTGCGATTACGTCTTTTCCTTGTAAAATCTCCACCACAGACCCTTTAACTGGTAGAGCTAGATAAAATTTTCATTGATTTTGGAATTTATTTCAAAGTGATAAGGTTCAATTCGGCGTTTATTACGGCGGAGTGTTTTAAGGTTATGGTTTTATTTATAAAAACATGAGTCCTTAAAATACTCCTCAGAGGCCGTTTAAATAGTTTGTGCTAATCGGAAAGACGTAACCACAGGTTCTTTAAACTTTCTCTGAGGAGTGTTTTAAAGAATCGTGCTTTTATAAATAAGACCGTTAAATTGTCTGATCTTGTGAGGCTTAATTTTAAGTGTCTCCGCGTAACTTACATCTTAGCTGAGCGTCTTACTGCAGGTGAACTATATAACTAGTATAACTGCTGACGGGTATAGATACCTTTAGGTAGGGGTTCGATTCCCGTAATACTGTCGTGCATTAACTGTACCAATTTTAATAAAAGGGTATTGTTTTACTTTGATAACAGATTTTTGGAACCAAGACAAGCGTTAGTGATTTATAAACAATTCCTCCTTAGATGTAGAGTACGGGGATTATGCCCGGCATTATTGCTAAATGCCCGGGCACGTATTATTGATCAACCGTGCCCGGAAAAATTGTCAATATGGCCGGGCACCGTTCATCAACCACCACAGCGCAGATTGTTTTTTAAATTTAGTTTCTCTTTTTATATATATGGTGACCCGACTGCTGGACTTAGGTCTACGCCCGCAGATAGCAAATAAACTGCGCAGATACTCTGAGAATAGACTATCGTGATATTAATGTCCTTATTAACCTTTAAGTATGTAGGCTCACAGGCTCCGCGCGATTGTTAGTTTCGTAGTTTCACCCACCTCCCCCCGCGCCCCGCGGCTGAACTGCCCAGTAGCTTCGTTATTTTTTGTGACAAAATGACCAGAAAAGAAATAGGTCATGTCGTTTGGTTCATAATATAGGTAAGTAATAATACCTATTGAAATATTGGCTGGAGCCTGTGAGGCTACACGTCCAGAGTTGTCGAATAAAAATATTTACATCAGTTGCATGTTTATTATACATATATTTGCAAAAAATTGATTAAAAAAATAGTGATGTAGGTTGTTCTCGTTCAAATTAGGTCGTTCGCAAGTAGTGCCTCATATGAGCCCATTGTGTAAGAGCATAATTTTGCCTACAAAACTCAGACAGGTCAAATACGCAAGTTCTAGGCAAAAACGGCTACGGCGGATCGGCTACGGTCCAAGCACCAGCACTAATTTCAGGAACTAGAAGAGTATGCAGACTTGGTCCCTCAGAGAAATACCAGATGACCACCCATGTTTGTGTTAGTTGCATGCAGCAAGCCAGTGTGCCTTCAATATATATTTCCCTTAAGTAACGACTGCCAAGAATTTCGTCATCTAAAGTCAGAGGTGTTTTTTTTTTTTGTATATATTATTAGATTACGAAGAAAAAAGGTCGATATTCCAAGCAAGTAAGAAAATGGTTTTTTAGCTCTTAAACCCACCTATTGCCAAAATTATTTAAAATATTGCATAAGCTGGTTATTTTCGTACTTTTACAGATTTTAATTAAGAACTGGATTAAAATAAGATATCCTTACTTAAAGGTTAAGTGATCAAAATATAGACTAAATAATGTGCTGCCTGCGATGCATTAATGGTTAATATTAAAGCTGCTGCGTTATACATTGATTGCTAATGACTGCTCGCGTCGAAGGGTAACTTTGATTCAAAGTTAGTGTACGATATATCGACTGGTCGCCTGCACTCGATTCATTAATCGGGCTATAATTAATCAAATGATGTTGTTCTGATATCAGCTTAAATTGTACGAGTAATATTTTTAAGTAAGTACCTAGTTTTTGAAAGATGGTCCGTTTCTCCGCCTTCACAAATAAATGGACCCTTTCTGAAGCTGACAAAATAATAATTTCTTATTTAATGGAGCCGTATAATTATATAGCGTTACGATACGTAGATATCAAGTAGCTGACTATTAATCTATGTTAAATATGTTTTTTACTGAGATTGAATAATGGCGGCGTTTGTGCATGCAGCGACTAAATAATGTTCACGAAGCAAAAGAGCTTGTGGCAAAACATGGCAAGTGACGACGTGAGTTTATGTATGTCAATGGAAAATTTCTTAAGAAAATAGGTTTCGCCCCTGCGCCCTCTTCTCCTACAAGAAGCACGTTAGGATTTAATATTCTAATTTTGTGACCAACATTTTCTAAATTTCTTCGGCTTTTGTGTCAGAATATTTCGAAATGGTGACCTTAGCCGTATAGGAGCACTAATAAAACTATTGGTTATACAAGTGATTCTGAAGATTACCTTCTGTCTGGAAAACAGTTGTTTGCGTCAAAAGATTGTTCAGAATCAAAACCGCTTCGGCTCGCTAACATACAGAAATATTAATCCTGTGTTACTGCGCTGTTGTCAACGCCGCGTGCCGCTGCGACTGTGCTGCCACATTTCGCGTCCTTTTCTTCCCTTTGTATTGCCAATATAAGCGGTCACGTGAAGGCGAAATGAGACGGTTAATTTTTGTGCGTCCGAGACAATATTCCAGACGTAATAGCAGCCTAAACACGCCCTCGCTTTCCAGGAGGAATTGCTGCGCCTGCGCCAGACGGCGGGCGGCGACGCTCGAGCGGTGCGCCGCCACTCGTACGGCCCCGAAAAGACCTCGCAGGTCGCGCTCATGCCGTGGGTCGCGACCGCCATCGGTATGGCCCTCATCGGCATCATCATCGGCAAGTTCCTCATGTGAACACGCCCCAGCCCCCCCGGGGTGCTACGCGGCTCCGTCGCCTAGCGCCCCCCACCGCAACACTCCGACGGGCGCGCCCAATCGCCAGCCGATCCGACACCCCTGATACAACTCTTAGACCGTTCACGGGTGGTGGTTGGGCGCCTCCCTCCCGACGCATTTCCCCGCTACACGACCGAATTGGCTTTACAGTTTTATACTAGCAGTTCTCGACATTGGGCTTTGAATTTACGCACATGTGTTTCTGAGTTTTTTTTTGCGAGAATACTCTATTGTTTCTTCTCCTCTATATAAAATTGTACTTCGTGTTATCTATGTAGATCGGCCAACTTACCTAGACTCCCAGAGAACTGTCAGAGCGCCACTGTGTACATAAGAATAACTTGGTGTCTAATTTTGACTCCGTTTGTGTTGAAAACTCTCTAGGTAGGTAGGTTGGTACGACTGTGACAAAATTATCGTATTTTTTTGTTCTTTTCTGAAGATGCCGTTTGATATGACAGTAAGAATGTTTTTATGTGGAAACATCGATAAAAAATAAAATAGTAGTTGTAGATGTTTCATATAGAGCGTCGTCTTGAGTGCGGTGTCTTGACCAAGCATTAGCAGTTCGCGTCTTCTTTATATGATACGTCATCTCTAGCTACAGACTACCTACAGTACGGTATACAGAAATTTCAAAACGATGGAAGAGTTCGCGCGTGACCCGGATCCTAATCGAGGCGCGGAGTCCACTGGCTCGCGGACATCATTCTCTTTCATTGAAATACCGTACCAAACACACGGTCATAAGGTCATTATTTGAATACACTCAACGGCCTTTCGTCGGACGTGCACGCCAATTGGGCGCCCGCTCCCGGTTGCAGTCAGTTCCAGGTCAGTTCGCAGTCAGTTCCTTCGCTCCATGCCTGCGCCATATCCGCGCCAGGTCCGTGCCATGCCAGATCAGTCGGCTCCGCGCCTTAGAATTTAAGAGGGTATGAAAACTACCTTGCAGTTTTTATAAACTTATTTTTTACACTCTTGAAAAATTAGGGCTGTAAATCTGACAGCGCTGGGCGACTGTAGCGACTCGGCCAGACTCACTTCAATCAATTTTCTTTTTTTACGTCAGTGGAGTCATATTATGTTCGTTTTTTTTTTACTGCTAAGTGTGTATTTCTTTTTTACTGTAATGCCTATGTAAATTGTTCTTGAGGCGTGTACTTACCAACAATAAAACAAAATTAATATTGCAAATATATAATTATATATTTTTTAAGAAGTAAATGGCGTCGTTGTAGTTTTGCCAAGTGCTGGTTAAGGCTACTCTTCCGTAATGAATTGTCACTCGCTCGCATATATTTAATTATTGTAAAATAATGAGTATACTTTTGACAGTGGTAATCTGAGGCGTCACTGGATTATCATCCAGTTTCATTAAATTCATAAGTTTCATGAAGAAGTTCATAATAAAATTTTAGTGGCAAATTTTCTTTATCTGAAAAAAAGATATTTATATATATATATATATATAAAACGTCCCTGATCGGATGCTAGAAAAGAATATTTTTGTTCTGCTTCTGTCCAAAGGACAAATACTTATTATATTACTTTATAGATTTTAATGATGTAAGAGTGAGAGTGATTCCAGATGTAAAAGCAGTCTTAAGCGCGGCGGCAGCACTGCAACGTCGTCAAACCTACAGTATTGTGTTACGAATAGGTCGTTCATTTTTTAAATTTAAAGGCTCGTAAAATCGTATTTAAACTTGTATTCCTGTCTCCTGTGTATACCTTTTACCAATAAACATTTAATTATTGTTTTTTAATTCAATCTTTATATTTTAATTTTTTTATATTTAGGGTTCAGCCAAATATAACATCACTTCAATAAACAGCTTTTAAGACGGTCCGTCTCTCGTCTTACTGACTACGCTGCCGGAGGGGTTGCATCACTGTAACCAGCTAATACAGTGCACAGTTGAGTTACTTAATCAGTAATTCTCCTGGGAGTACACGATATCTACGAGTGTTATGTATGTATTTCGACATCAAATACACTTCGATGCAACGATCTGTTGCATGTCGTGCGCCGCTGTGCTCTCCATAGTTTCCAAGACATAGACTGATCGCCTTAAGAGGCGATAGGCTGCTACGTGGACTCCGCATATCGAATGCACACTATCCCAGAGATGGGTTTAAGAAATATTTAATGTCATCAAAGTGACACAACATGCGAGAAAAACGATGAATTTGTTTTTATTAATAATTCCTTAATGTCGTTTCTAGTGTAAGCGTGTTGGAATAACACTATTATGTTATGACTACTTACAGAATAATTTAGTTTTCATTGCTTAAAGTACATACTTTCATCTCTTCTGCTATTTATTTACTCTTAGTTACTCATAACTTCCATCTGTTTTGTCGAAACACAGTTGGCACTGCAGAATATTTAGGTACCTACCACTATACATAGCTCTGACATTTGAAATTGTTACAAATTTAATTTCTTTCATACGAAGAAGTATAGCTGTATAGTTTTTTGCTTGCAAAAGCCAATAAGTCTTGAGGTCAATTGCTTCTAAGACATGACTCACCTCTCTAAAAACCGAATGGCTGTGTTTGGATTGTTATAATTTTCATCACGGATATTCTAGATTGTTATAATTTTCATGTTTCGTTTCTGTTACAAGAAAATGGTTTATGAATTTCAGAACTCTTAACAATCTAAACTAGTGCATATTCCTAAATTACTCAAAAAAATAGTCTCGTTCTTTGACAATCATTAAAATTTTAGAATGACATACACGCTCGTAACATATTTTTGTGATTGCACTATATAACATCTCAGACCCCGACTTTGCCATCAGGCGTGACTGGGGTCAAGTGTCAACCTGTCTTAATTAAAATATATATATAATGTTTTGTACAATGAAGAATATTATATATCGCTTCATTTTACATTTATGTAGAAGGTGACCTTATTTCTAAATCGAAAGCTAGCCAGTGTTGTGATATATTATGGTACTAATTGTCACGCTCGATACCCTTCAGCAACCCTTAGTCAAAGTTCAAGTTGAGGTAATCTGAATTTTCTGCCTTGTCATCTATCTCATCAACGTGACCTGGGGCCTAATTACGCGCACCAAATCCTGAGCGATTCCAATCGTCTAACTGTCAAATTCCATTCTAATTTGACAGTTAAACGATTGGAATCGCTCAGGATTTGGTGAGCGTAATTAGGCCACTGGTCTGTCGAAGCATCGAATTCCGTTTTAAATTAGTACAACTGTTAATAAGGACAACTCTTGTTGTGTACAAGATAACGAAAACTGCATTTAGATCTGTTACTGAAAATTATTGTGCACTATATATGTAACAATAAGTCACTTGGCTTTATATTTCGCAATATTTTATGTGTCGCAGTCTTAACTGTCGCCTACTAAACCTAATTTTTTTGGGTATCTAATACTAAATATGTAATTATATACGACTAGTCCACACTTCCGATTACTTCGAGATGAGGGAATTCCCGTCCTCTTCATAGTCAAATCTACTTGTTTGTACGTCAGCGAAGTGGTAGTATTGTCACTTTTTTCCGTCAGTTTAAACAAAACGTAAACAGTTTTTGTATTTCCATGTATGTGATTCCCTTGCCTGCTTACTGTAGCACAGGGTATCCTAGTTTGGGACCAGGACAAGTCGAAGAAAAAAACAACTTCCACACAACACGATCGTGTTGTGTGGAAGTTGTTTTTCCTTAACTACCCCGAAAAACGAGATGTATAATTTTGTCAAGTGGCATATTTTACTTTTACGAAATGCACATAGTGAGTCATAACGTTTATCCTCAAATGTGACGATGCCTGTCTAACAATAAACTAAGTGAATAAAAGATTTGTGTCGGGAGAGATCGAGAGTTAGTGTTTCGTGTTATTAAAATTCTTATAAATCATGAAATTAATAACATAATTAGTCATGTTATGCTAACCTCAAGTCAAAATGAGCTAAAAGCAGCCGACTATTTTATTTATAATAGTCCAAACTGAACAAAATATTTAGTAAATTGTTAATGTGCGAGGCTGTTTTAAGTAGTTAGCGAAACTAAACAGGATCTTTTGGTAGCCCAAACAAAATAGGTATATATAGCCGAATTCCTGACATTTGGTTTGGTCAGTACTGCCAAAAACAGCCACCTAATTAAAATGGTCCTTTCATGAAGATTATTATATTCATAAGGATTTTTTTATTTGAAAAAAATCCGCATATCAGTACACTGTCGAGAGGTAGCGACTGCTTCTGGATAAGCGCCTTAAGTTGTGTTTACTGATTGTTTGATTCCGTTACGAGCGCAGTTTTCGAGTTTCGTCTTAAATGCCAAATAAGTCAAAGTGAATTAGATGTCTTTGTGCGTGGGCGATCGCGGAGGCGTTCATTTAATGCATAAGACAATTTTAATTATTTTCTAACTCCTGAGAGAAAAACTGTCTCTTTTTACCTTTATCATTATGCCTGAAACATACACGTTACGTACAAGGCGAAGTGGAGAAAAAATAAGGATAGATGACCCGCCTACATTTGGACTACAGCTGGGAAGAGAGAAGGCCTGGCAGAGTATGACTTGTTTGGACCACCTCCCCTCTGAATAATATTATGTAAAATATGAACAGCCCCTGTATGACATGACAGTTTAATGCACTTGTACGAGTCAAGTCAATAGTAGGTTTGTAAAGGCGGCGTAAGGGCAGAGGTAATAAATACTAACGCGCTTTTCCGTCACTGTCGAATTCCGCGCACATTGACGAGCTCACTTCTCTCAGCTGAAGATAGCTCCTGTTTAGACATGTCGCTGGGATTGCACGCCAAGGATGGCCGTAGGGAGACCGGTCATAGAAGCATGAACACTAATTAAGCGTCTCATCACCTTTGTGGTAGTCTTGTGTCGGTGTTTAGACTAGAGCTGCGCCCTTGATATTTTGCATTTTATGTTTTTGTATCTATAATATTAACAGCGTGTAAATTCAAGGTGTATGGACTGTTGTATATAAAAATATAGTTTATATCTAGTAACTCGGGGTATGTAGACGTAGACACACTCGTGGTGAGACATCAGTACGATGGCGAATTGTGGATTATGATTTAATCGAACATCCTAATACTTAGACATAATTATGTATATTTAAATTGTAACCGCTTTATAGTCATGTCATGAAGTTATAATTATGTTTTGGGAGATATTCGAAAAGGGCTATTTATTCATCCCACTAAGTTTATTTTCACAATAGAAGTAGTCAAAACATTTCCGTATGGTGTTGTTGTTATACTGCTATATTGTATCGTTTTTTCTCAAATAAAAGACTTAATTTATGAATTATTTGTTTTTCTCCATATCGCAACGAGATATATTTCCTCAGGCTGCTTCAACTAGCGAAGTGAACAGTATATCTGCCAGTGAAGATATACTTTTCAAAACAATTAGGGGAATAAGATTTCAAAGTGGATTAAAAATTTAGGTATACAGACGTGAGATAAGACTTGGCCACCATATTAAGAATTAGGTACTAACAAAAACGCTGATGTTCTTGTGATTTTTTTTTTGCAAAATCAAAATTGGAAGAGTACCTATAATTTTATAGTTCGCTCATCAAACTTTGTTAGAAAATAATTCACAACTTCAGGGTTTTATATAGGAAAATATAATCCATTTTTCCCTGAACGGTAGATTTGATGGATAGAAGATTATTCTTCGAAAGTCAGTAGATTCAATGTCTATACTTATGTTATATTACCTAAATCTGTAAATTTTGTGATAGTTTGTACGCGCTTCATGCAAAAACCACTGAAGGGAATTGAATAAAACTTACCATGATTACCTATAGCTCACATTCCCGTGTAACATATTATAGGCTGTTATATAGCCTATATCACGCATAAGTCCACAGCGGGCGAGAAAATTTTGGTTTAGTTGTATCCGACACTATAGAAAAACCAATAGGTACTGCGTGGCTTAAGCTTCCAGGGCCGAATTTCATGACACTGCAATTTATTTTTATTTATGTACATATTTTGTTATGGCAATTCGAGGTAGGTGCATTGCGTAGCAGATTCGTTATTTAATCTGTGTCTGTATATCAATCGGCTTTGCAATCTACATCAAATTGTCATAGTAAACATTTAGTTTCATGAAACAGGCCACAGCCTCAGGTAGTAACCTAGTCAGTCGGTTGCTATGGCAACCTCTCAGTGGCGAACGAGACGATAACATGCGATACAAATAAATTGGTATTGAGCATTATTTAATAAGACCAAAGAACTGAATGAATCTGAAATTTATTATTTAGAATGCTTTAGATGTAAAAATCCCATATAACCAACATAACAATGCTAACATAAGAAATACTGATAGTTGCGTTCCGAAACATAATAAGATTCTGTGACAACAATATCATTCTCTTCAGGTAGGTATACTGTAAACTGTAATACCACACATAGATTAGGTATATTTTCATAATAGATGAAAAATGTTTCAATTTTTTTTATTTTTTTAGCACCAGACAAATGGGGGCCAAAGCTTTACGTTTCGGAACTGTGACCGGATGTTTACAGAATCTGACTTAAACAGAATCTGTCGTATATTTTATTAGTATTGTTATGTTGGCTATGTTAACTTTTTAAATCTCACACTTCACAGACTGACAGGTCAAATTTTTTCCAGGCCTTTGCCTAACTTTGGTAATATGTAGGTACCAAGCGCGGATCCACCCTTGTGGGCACGGTGGGCATGCCCACAACCCTAATAGACTTGTGACGTCACACCTTCACGGTCTATTCAGATCTATCAATGAACCTATTGAGATCGATAGGCTGACGATATTATATCGAATACCTTACATAACATTAACTCACGCCTGTGTACGAGAGGGGTAAGCAGAGACCAGGATCTGGCACTTGCCATGATCCTGTTACCTAGTCATTGCATGCCCGGACGTCGATTTCATTAAGCATTTTTTATCCAATCCGTTAAGTAATGCGTGATTCGGTTTCAGTCGCACTTGACCGATGTTCGAGTGACTGACCACAACCTTTTTTGAGGGCTGGATCCGCGCCTTATATGTTCTAGGTACTCTTTGACCTAACCTTTACAGAAAACAAACAAAACAGCGTGTGCAAGATGGCGAGCGATCTTCATCGAATCATTGTGTGTCATAAAAATCCCAAAACCCTCTTAAAATGCGCACCAAATCCATGACTTATGGCTTTTAAAGAACAACACGATCTTGCGACGATTTCGCGCTGGGCGCAATATTGTGTTAAAACTACGTACCATCGTGCGTACAATGGGTCTAATCGGGTCTGCTACATAGTTTCGATAGCCGCTGTTGCGACAAACGTTGCGATTTTTTTTTCACTGCCTCAAAGGTTCGAAAGCTTTCTCGAAGGATGTAGGTAATCGGGAAAGACGGTGTTTCGAAAAACATTTTCACTGCAACAAACAACTGTCGGTCGTGGGTCGACACAGGTCGTGGTCCCATTAATATGGCAAAACGCGTTTGCGGGGTCAGCTCGTAAGAAATAAATAATACTGTCCAGTAATTTGCACATATTCTCATTAAAATTTAATAGGTTTTACAACAAAAACTCTATAAAGAACATTTTTCATAATATTTCGGTAAGGTTATATTATTATGTAACAATATTCATGCAGTACATGGAATAATTTCAAGTAGGTAGATATCACCACATGCATATTATTATGAGATTTGACTCTATTTTGATTTATGATACAGACACGGAAGTACGTTTTGTAAATATATCTAAATAGCTACAGAAAAATACGCAAGCAAACTATAAATCGGTGACATTTATATGCAAGTAATTAATATTACAAAGGTTTAATGTTGGTGTTTTGTCAACCGTACCTAAACGACAAATCTAAGCAATAAAAACATAAGTATCTTCTAAAACGTTTTTGTAAATTAGGTTTACCAAAACTCAATCACGGACATTTTCAGGACAAGATATCTAAAAAATAATGCTAAAACATGGGTCTAGATAGCATTTCCGTTAAAATAAATAAAAGAACCTTCTTGTTTGGAACATCCGTATTAGAATAATTGTGATCTCTGTAAACCGAAAAAAAAGTAACTTTATTTATGATGCTATTGAACATCGTGAACGGTTTATCAGTTCCTTTCTAATGCCAAGGTAACAACTGACAGATTATTAACATACATAAGGCCCATCACATCATCCGACTTGTGAACAATATCTATCCAAGCCTGATTTTCAGCTTATTTCTCCTACTAGTGGAAGAAATAAAATATACTCCTAAAAATCTATCGTTTTGTATAATATTTTAATTATTTTTGATCTTATGATACACCTGTTGTTGAAACTTGCCGCTCTCGTCTCCCGTACTTTTAAATGAACGGGCCACACATGGTCACGCAAGCAAAAATTTATTAAGTAATTCCACAAGCACTACGTACATTATTAATCCCTCAACTGCCCTCGCGGAATGGTTTGTATAGGTAGTCTATACAAACTTGGGCACAGATCTGTGACAAGGCAGACGAGCGGTGTTTTAGATTGTTCCTACTTAGATTGCAACTATATTTACTGGTGTTAAATAGGCTAATCATTTTATAGCACATAGTACATTTGCCAGTACCACGATGACATACTACATTTACCAGTTCCAAAGAAATTCACCGATTCGAATAAATCTTGTAATCTGAAATGTGTGTAATGTAAAATTGATTATGAAGTCAAAAATCAGCGATATATCAGACTGCGTGGCGCTAGTTCCCTACGGAGTCATTTAAGAGAAGGTTTCCGGGTTGGTGAACACGGGCATAATAGCTTCTAGTCTCATTCTTAAGTTATTTTTTTATCCCAGACAAACGATTTAATACCTACAATATTATAAGCAATAAATATGTTCAATCGCGATTTTTTTAAATAAAGTAGCCGTCAAGTATTTAGATACAGCTACTTTACTTTTCGAATTGGCCGACTCCTAGACTTTATACTGGGTTTACACAACTTTTTATTTTAATTATTTATTTATTTATATCTATCTGCTAGTGCTTGGCTGAAACTTTCATCTAAAGTGCAGGAGACTGGAGCGGTATGTGTTGTGTGCTTGTTTTTTGTAACAAATTTAAAAATATTACCACTTAAATCGATGGACTTTCCTGGAACCCTGAGACTGAATTAGTTACAACAAAAGCCAAGTGTTTTAGCTATGATTGACTGGATTTTGCAAAAAAATACTTTCACTACAATCAAACCTTTACAATGTAATAGGTCCCTTTAAGGTTACCGAAATGTATTTCATACAAATATCAGTATGAAACAGAAAAATGTTACGATATATTATTAGAATGTACATTATTGGTTCTTTGCTTAACATGGCTGTGGTTAGCAATGAAATTATTGTTTAAATACGCCGGAGTGAGTATAACTTAAGCAGTTGAACCACATGCAATAAAAAAATACAATATTCGAACAAGGAATTTAAGGACACGGCAAATATAACTAATTAATTCATATAATAAGTACCACTAACTTTTGAGATCATTTTGAATTAAAATCGACATATACTTACATACCTATTTACGAAACTAGTAATGAATTAGATACCTATTTATGTATAGACCCTATAAAGGTTTCAGACAAACTAAAAGTTTCGAACTTTATGGCTTTGGGATAAAGTTCAAACTAATGACAAATTTTAAGTTACTTCAATAACCTAAACTTAAATTATGTAAAATGATGTAGAAGTGAATTAGATATGGCCAATTATTACACCAAGTTACTACATTACTAGAACATTTGCCATTATTTATTTTATTAGCAGATGTACCAGCATTCCTTCAGTTACAGCTGGCAAATTATTTAACTTAAGTAAGTACACCAATATAATATATAATATAAAGCTTACATTTAATATTCTAATACCATACGAGTAATTGCTAAGCATGATTTTGAATTCATATCGGAATGCAAAATCTACATACTCATTAAAAAAATATGTCAAAATCAATAATACTAAAAACGAGACTTGAATAATATTATGTCGAATAAATTAAGGTATTTGTTATATACTATGTCTTTAAGACGAGTGTGACGAGAAAATATAAATAGAAATTATTTCATAGCGCATTTACATGTCATTGCTTAAATTTAAAGTTTAAATAAATAAAACGTGTAAATAAATTCACTGGGGAATGTATATACAAGACAACGATGGCACGAAAATGTTACAGCAACGATTCATTATTATTTTATATGCCCGTAATAGCCAGTATTTTTTTAGCTTAAAAACTGGCATTTGCATCTACCTAATGAGATGATTCATACAGCGTCCAGTGGCAACTTCACTCACACTTGATGGGTGAAGAGACCACTCGGACGCTACAGTGCTGGTAGATTGTTTTTTAGATGGAGTAGTAACATGCATAAATATATTCACGAAAGAAACAAAAAAATACTTGATGATATAAATTGTATTGTGCCCCGTGAGCGCTGCTTACGCATGATATCTACAGTTCAGTCGCCTTAAGAATGCCGATAACATGTTTCAATAACAAAAAATTCATTAAAAAAACTAGAAATGTGTTCTTTGTTGTATCAGTACAACAAAAGTAAAATAGGTAAACATTCTAATTAAAATTTTTGGAACTGTACGTGTCATAGGCATTCTCTTAGTAACCTAGAGACGTTATTTTTAAAACAGGTGGCTCATTCCCACCAGTTCTACCACGAAGTACATAATATATAGTAAATAAAATGTCAAGCTTACATCTACAATGCATTAATATCTAATTATATCAATAATAATTTAGGTCGCATTTGATCAATAAATTACATAACAAAATTAAATCTTATCATTATCACTGAGTATTTCCAGAAATTAATTAATCTAGGAAGTGATTACAGTAATACATCGCTTCATGTGTCTACTTACGCAAGGTAAAACACTACAGGGTAGGATATAGCAATGCGAGTAAAATATCAACTAAATACATTATCTATGTAGTAGCATTTGGTCTTAAGTTTAATGGTCTTATTTATAAAAAAAATTATGTAATGCCTCTCTCAGAGGCTCTTTGGGTAAAACGCCGAACAACTAAGGTATAACTTAGTACAGACTAAAGTCAAGTCGCCAATAGCTTTTTTGTTACATACATATTATTTCTGTAGCTCGTTTTTATATCAACAGAATGTTGACTTACGAATCGATCAATGATTGCAGGAAACAAAACGTCGAATCGATCCCAGATTGCAGGAAACAAAATGACGAATCGATCCCTGATTGCAGGAAACAAAATGACGAATCGATCCCAGATTGCAGGAAACAAAACGATGAATCGATCCCTGATTGCAGGAAACAAAACGACGAATCGATCCCTGATTGCAGGAAACAAAACGACGAATCGATCCCTGATTGCAGGAAACAAAACGACGAATCGATCCCTGATTGCAGGAAACAAAACGACGAATCGATCCATGATTGCAGGAAACAAAACAACCACGGCACAGTTACTGTTCTGACTTGACTTAAGACTATGTAGTGTTTATATTGGAGACAAAGAGGAGATGTTACATTATAATTCATAATTTTGTCAATAACTGTCATAAGACCGCCATAAGTCTTACAGAGGGATGTTTCAGTGGCATAGTTTTTTTTTATAAATAAGACCGTAAGAATATTTATATTAAAGTTAATTCAATTCAACAGTCTCTTTAGGCTGACACAGAGAAGTTAGACCGAATTCATGCCAAGATAGCACGTTACCTCGTTTCGTGAATTTATATACCCGTTGTCCACCGATTTGGTTACAACGGTGGGTGGCGATGGATGGCGAAAAATATAATAAATTTTTTTACAAGACAGCTGTTCACTTCAGTACTTTCCAATATTTTTACTAAAATGCCCGACAGATAAATTGATCAAATGACTTCTACTTCGCATGCACTTAAATAGGGCCTCATTGGCGGCGGACGGGCCGCATTTACGGGAGGGCAACAGGAGCAGCCCCGGGGCTTCCACATGAGAGGGGGCCACACAGAGAGAGTTACAGATGAAATTTTCTACCGCAAATGGCGAAGCTAATTTGTTCAAAAAGTACTTATGGGCCTCCACTTCTTTGTTGCCCCAGAGCACTCACACCTCTTCCGGCCCTGGCAGCGGACGCGCGATGTGAATTAGATCTTGTGATCTTCGGCCTTCAATTTAGTCAAATTATCAAATGATAAAAGTGATTAATCCAAAAATTGCTCTTGGCCGCCGCAAACTCATTCCAAGTGCGCGGATTTTTATTCAAGTTATCTGTGTCGGGCATTAATGTCTTAGTGCCCTGGAAACTCTCATTTATAATACTGATGCTACTTTCCTTAGGGAAACATTTTGGAACTTACAAACTTAACATTTTTACAATCAGCGGGAACATACTAATGATAAATTAAATTGTGTATCAAGTGAATAGCAACTACATTATTTAGGGCCGGTTTCTGAATTGAGAATTTCACTAATTAAATACTGAAGTAACGTTCTGTCACGCTCTTTTCTGCGAAATTCAAAGAGACAGCACTACAGTTAACTATTTACTTAGCGAAATTCTCAATTCGGGAACTGGCCCTTAGCGTTGAAACGCTTAATTCCTATTTCCTCTATTCATCCTCTAAATTACTAACTCGCTGACAGATTTCAGAACTTGTTGGCAATTTTTACAAATTCCGTGGCTTCCGTATTCAACTACTACAAATAAATCAAATTATGACATCGGGTGAGAGTAATTTTGGTTGATTTGCCATTAAATCGCCGTAGATTTACATGAACATATGGCACAAATACGACCGATTGACCACTCCTATTAGACTTGTTTATGAATGGCTTAATTTAAAAGAAAAAAAAAACTTTTTTTTATTTACTTTAATCTTATTTGCACACAGACTGTATGTCTCAGTAAACATTACAGTTCAGCACTTGTGACAATATTTAGTCAACTAAATTCCAATACTTAGATGCTCATAATAAAAAGGTGTGTTAGTAATTTAGAGGACAGCTTTATTTTACAACAGATGATAACTCTTTATTAGGAGATCCGATTATTAGCACCCTTTTTTATACTTCATGATAGTCGACAGGTCAATTTGCTGAACGCCGAGTATGAGTGCCAGTACTGGGGCGTGGTACTAGGAACCGTGTTTTACTGGGCAACATCTATATCAGTGGTGTTATCCCCGAACATCGGTTCGTCCTTCAAGAACGTGCCAGATCGCCCCATGACTGGAATCTCAACAGCTGTTGGGCTCTCCGTTGGCTTAGCGTTAGTTACAGTCTTCGCCTTACCTTTGGCTTTCAGAGTTGTCTTTTTGCTCGGCGACTTTTCTTCCCTGACGATTTTGGTGACAATTTTCGCGGAGCTCGACTTGGTGGCCATCATCAGGGAGCCTGAGGACCGGCGGTCAGGCGCTGGGTTCGCCGGAGGGGCGCTGGGGCCGTTTGCTGGGGCGGTGCCGTTGGCCACACGCTTCGTGAGGCGATTGAGGAGGACCGGGATCTTGGTCTTAGTTTTGGACGGTGGCGGGACGTTGGGGCCCGGACGGGCGCACGACTTGACGGCTGCAATAAGAAAAGTCATGATGAGACATTGCGCTCTTGTCACCCTGAATGTAAGCAACGCGGTAACGGAAAGTTTAACTCCTAAAAATCGCGGTAGTGACAGGCCAGCTCCCAAAAAATGTCAGCCGTTTCACGCATTCGCTAGTGCAAATATCAAAATATGGGACAGGTGGTATTTTTTTTTCTATATTCGGGAGTTAGTCTCATAGTAAAAGTTGTCATTATTGTTGTGTAGAATAACCCTTTGACTTTCTAAAAACACTAAAAACTAGAATAACACTATTCTCGAAAACACTTCCCTGAGGCAGTTTAATTAGTCTGTGGTAAGCTCAATAAAAAAAACAATCTGATAACGGTGGACAGTTTCTTTTTCACGTTGACGGTAGTTAAACTTGTAAGTTGGCCTAAGTGACCTGAATGACAAGTCCGACAACCGTCGACAGATTGTTAGATTACGATAAACCGGGAGTAAGAACCCAACCCAACTTACACTCGACAGAACCCTTGGGGTGCTTAGCCTTCGTGTAGGTCGCGTATTTGTTGCTGTTCTGCGACTCTGTGAGCGAGTCCGTCGAAGGTTCAGCGGTCCGCGGCCGAGATGCCAAGCTATCCTGCAACCGTGAACACATTGTGTACAGGTAGCGTCACGAACTATGAGCACTCGACGGCAGTGGTGGGGGTGGCGCGTGTGTACAATCGCGCTCAAAATTTCTAATGGCCGCATGGCCCTAGGATTGGGGCTGGACTACAGCGATCGTTGAAATATGACTTAAAGATTGAAACTATTTTTCGCCGATTTTACACTCGTTTTATTGTTCAAATTTTTTTCTACTACATTACTTCTAAAGGTCTTTACAATAGAACGCGTGTAAAATCAGTGAAAAATTATCTAAATACAAATGCGCGAAGACAAGTTGTTTGAATTGATAAATATAACAATTCCTTTAAGTTTCGCAGTACCTTTCTGAATCAAATAGAGCGTAAATTAATCAAATTTTGCCATAGTAAAGTATATATAGCCATTATAGCAGAATCAATTTTGAATAAAACTATTGACATCATAAACAATTTTTCTCGATTGTCTTTTAACACATTCTGTTTCGGCATCCTTTCCACGACGAAACCAAAAAAGCGAAGAACGTGACTGTACCTAGAGGACTCGAGACGTGCGTGCAAAGTGCGGGAAACGAAAGGCGACTACCAATCACGCGCCGGCGCTCGCCGTCTCTCCGTCGCCTCTCACATCCCTCCGCCAAACGGACCCAAAAAATGACTTCTGCGCATTCAAGGTCAGCGCGCATTACTCGTGACGCTACCTGTAGTTATAATTATTACTCTCACTCTCTCTCTCTCTCTGAGAAGGCATATGCCCTGCAGTGGGACGCTTACAGCCAAGATTACAAAAAATATAATCCGTGCGGAATCAGATTGGGATGGAACCTCGTCGGCTTGATCACTACTTAACGTGTCTTACATGTGTTCAGACAGAGTCGCCGCGCATCCTGTCCATCAAGGACCATGATTTACTTAGATTTGTCGCGAATTTAGCGACTTCACTCACTAATTTCTGTTCTACGATGTATCATCTCGGTTCGTCTGATCTACGACGTATCAGTAATCGTTTCTGGCATTAGCCTCATTTTGTGGACTGCGTACGGTAGTATCACTGCTGATATAGTCGAAGTAGTAGTGTAACATTGTGTGAGTGGCTCACACACCTAAGGTTTTCCTTACTTGCGACATAGCAGCGGAGGCGGGCTCCCTTTGGGCGCAGATCCGAGAGGCGCGCGCCGCTCGCGCCTGAATAGGGCTGCTATTCCGTGAAGACTCGCTCGAAGAGACCATCTTCACCGTGAGCCGCTTCTTGTCCTGGGGACGCGGCTCCAGATACCTGCAGTTGGACAAACCTGTTATTCTTGTTCTTGGGTCCTTTAACTCCTACGGGAGCGTATGGCCTCCACAACGGATTTCCACTTCTGCTCCTATATTCAATCAATAAATACCACCTGTACTCGTCTACAGCTGGACATAGGCCTCCCGCAAGGCACGCCCTTAGTTCTGTCCTCGGCCATCCTCATCCGCTGCCAGCAATCTGCCTCAGATCGTCTGTCCAGCTAGCTGGTGGGCGCCCTGTGCTGCATTTGCCAGTTCGTGCTCTCCACTCGAGAACCTTTGCACCCAGCGTACCATTGGTTCTTCGGCATATGTGACCAGCCCACTGCCACTTCAGCTTGCTAATCTTGTAAGCTATGTCAGTCACTTTAGTTCTTTGGCCGATTATCTCATTTCTGATGTGATCCGCCAAAGAGACTCCGAGCATAGCCCGTTCCATAGCACGGTGAGCTACTTTGAATCTGTGGACTAGTCCTGCCGTTGTGCTGCTCCTACATTACGCGCATCAGATCCAGCAGTATAACAGTCGTCTAACAGACAGATTGTATAATAATTGCTATCGCAGACGTCTGGATTCCGACAGGATTTGTTGCGCATAATTAGGCCGTCGCTCGCGGCCAATTCAGGCCGGCTAGTGCCAATCGACTTCGGTACATATATGTACATATAAGTTTGTTACCTTTCTCTTACATGTAAGTTTAGTTTTTAGTTTTTTGGGTAGTGGCTGAAAATCAGCGCTGCCAAGATCACTGCGTTGACTTGGTTGCATAATGCTGAGCCTCGACCCTTTGTCGTAATATGGCAATAAATGCTTTCATTTCTCTTGGGCTGTGGATCTTTACAGGCGAGTCTTGACCGCCCTCTCTGTTAAACCTATCATAAAACTGTTTATTAAAGAAACTGATTAACTAATCGCTTCAAAATACAGACAGCAATAGAGTATGAGAGATCAACTAAGAGTGAGCAAATAGTGGGTGTCTAGTCCCTTTCTTTAACAGTATTACACAGTAATATTATTTCACGAAGGTTTGATTTTAACCTTAAGATCTGATCCCTCTCGCTTGCACATTCTATTTAATAAATGTAAAAGAATGAGTGTGGGTACTTTTGATAAAGTCGTCAAAGGCGTCATGAAATAATAAAATGAAGGACATTTTAGACATGTTCTAAACTTCATGTATTTAGTTTTTTATATAGAAACATGGCGTAAAAAATTCAAAATTTTAGTGGCCAATTTTTTTTATCAAAAACGAAGCATAGGATAATAAAATTATATCTAAAATCCTTTCTAGCAAAGCCACGGAGCACATTTGTCAAAAGTAGGCTCCTTACTTTACAATCATCAATGAATACACTGAAATTATGCATCTAAAAAACGAACAATGCCCTCAGATGTGGGTTCAGGTATTATTTCTAGTAGAACAAGAACACCAGCAATTATTATTAAGATTTTCGGGGGTTGGGCCGCTTTGCGCTCCTGCGACTGGTTCGTGTGCAGAAGGTTGAACTTAGAACACGCACGCACGCACGCGTTGAACACTTAGGCTGACATTCAGAGACAAATCCTAAGTTCAATCTTAGAGCAGTCTTAGCAAAGTAAACTAAAGTCATACTTAGTAAAGTGCCGGGTTTTTCGTATTCACAGTCGATGCTTAGCGACATCTTAGCTAAGAGCAGTCTTATGAAAATCGTCTATATTGTCTCTTATTTTCTAGTGATGAAATTCTTACCGATTTTTTCGGTTTTCTCATCTCTACATGAAAGCAGGACAACATCATACAGATTTATCTAGGTGGGAGCGAAATAAAAAGCACATCAGTGAAATGAAGTTTGGAGTCGTCTGTGATCGTTTGACGTTTTCCAATATTTTCCCTAGAAGTTTGGCTGGCTGAATGACAGTTCTAAGTTCAGGTAAACTCACCGATATTGACTACTTACACTTAGCTACGAACCATTTCATTCTCAACTTGCTTAGATTCGATTCTGAATACGAAATAATTTTAAGTACGTGATTTTGACATTTCTGAGATCAGTCTTTGCTTAGTTTTCGTCTCTGAATGTCAGCCTTACTCTTGGGCGCAAGGGCAAAGCAAAAAAACTCCACGGTGGACCTTTAGCCCTCTCTCCAGTAAGGTACTAAACGTATCTAGGCTTCTTCGAAGGTTAAACTTTGCGCGTCGATCAAAGGCTCGCGTGCTGCTTATGGGCAGTGGCTTGGTAGCTGGGCGAGGCGAAGAAACTCCACAGATCACCTTTAAGCTGCGCGTTGTACAGTATACAGTCTCTAGCAAGATAGTAAACCTACCTGGGCATAGCATTCTCGAACCGATTAGCGCGCTGCGGTGGGTTGCGCTCCTGCGACTGATTCGTATGTAGAAGGTTGAACTTTGCGCGTTGCTCTTGGGCGCGCGTGTTGCGTATGGGCAGCGGCTTGGTGGCTGGGCGGGGTGAAGAAACTCCATGGGCCACGTTTAATCCGCTCTCCAACAGCGTAGAAAACACACCGGGGCTTAGAATAGTAAACATACCTGGGCTTGGTATTCTCGAACCGATTTGCGCGCTGCGGCGCTTTGCGTTCCTGCGACTGATTCGTATGTAGAAGATTGAACTTGGCGCGTTGCTCTTGGGCGCGCGTGCTGCGTATGGGCAGCGGCTTGGTGGGTGGGCGGGGTGCGCGCTCCGGCCGGCTTGGCTTGGCCGCGTACGGGACGAAGAGGGCGCGTACGTGCTCCATGTCGAGGCTTCGCGTCGACGTGTTCTGCTTCGGCTTCGGCGGGCTCGCCTTTGGAAAAAAGACTTGACCCTTCACATCTATGGCGGAATTTCAGCATGCCAGGATTTAAATGTACAATTATCCTTAAGCCTACAAGATTAGAGACTACCCAGTCCGTCAGCCGTCATGGAACCGGCTGTGCTAAGCGGGAAGCTATTAATTTACCTATGACATCTGTTATTCCGGCTGCTTTAACTATTGAAGCGTAATCAAATGAAATCAAATCAAATATGTTTATTTTCTCAATCCTCAAATCTAGTGCAGTTTATATAGATACCAATGGTAGACGCGATAGTGGAATTTGTGGAAAGACTAGAGCCTAAACTAGATCAGATTTATGTATTTTTGGTTTCTAGGCCCCCCAGCTCAAAATGTTTGATAAATATTGTGTCTTATTTGCAAGCCAATGAGGGCCAGTTTCTGAATTGAGAATTTCGCTAAGTAGATAGTTAACTGTAGTGCTGTCTCTTCGAATTCCACAGAAACTACATTGTGAGTGTATGTATGTGTGAATATGTGTGCGAGCGTGCGTGCTTCCGTCCGTCCGTCCGTCCGTCCGTGCGTGCGTGCGTGCGTGTTTGTGTGTGTGCACGCGCGCGTGTGCTTGAGTGTTAGAGAGGGTGTGTTGTTTGTATTATAAGTGTTAAATTAATTGGTAAATTAATCAATTTAGAATTTTATGTTCCCTTTTATCCATATGATAGGTTTTATTGTATAATAGACTAATCTTTATAATAGGTACTTATTTACTTTCATCATTTATTTCTATTTTATTACCGAGATTATATTTTCTGTTTCATCGTAAGTAAATTGTTGAAGCCACTATGACACTATCCGCTTACAACTACTTACTTTATGTTTGTTTTGTTTATATTTCGAAAAAGCAAGATAGTCGAAGTGGCTGCCAACCTCCGATAGGAGACGGCATATAAAGAAGAACATTATTTGTAATATAACTTATTTCATTTCGCCATGAACATGTTTTTTTAGAAAATGTTCGTTGATTCCTCAGTAAATTCTTAAAATGCAAAATTAAGACTGAATTGCGTTTTATACCTTCTGTTTTCGCTCTGGGTTCGAGGTGGACATGGAGCGGGTCCCATAAATGATGCAGCCCAGCTCCCGGAGTCTCTTGCGGAGGTCTTGGGGTAGGTCCTGGAACGCTTGGGTGTCGATAGCGCGGGGGGCGAGCCGGACTGTAGGGAAAAATAACTTACAGCCGAAAGTCGATGTGCGCTGTACGTGTACCGTGAAACGGGGTGATTAGAAACTGGAGCATGAATAGAAACCAAAAGTGGAATAAGGTCTTTTGACACCGCTATAGTTGTGTTCAATTCAGCGACGTCTGAGGATCTGACCGAAATATCTGTCAACAGAGGCCGCTGTAGTTGTAAGTTCAGTAGGAAATAGATGACAAAAAACCTTTTATCTACACTCATATCATAATCTTCAAATTAAGAATTCAAAGGTAAACACATATTGACAGGCTTTAAACAATACATAACTTTAAAGAAAATAAAAAAAGAAAGTGTAATATAAAGTTACATTAAAGGTCAGATTTTTCACTTTATGTTACAGTTTTTTTTTTTAAAGTGTTGCTGTGATCACGGAACAAAACTTAAGTTTTTTTTTAATGTCAAAAGTTGACTCTATATTTTTTTATTTTACCTAATTTCATTTTCGTGGTACCAAAAGTGCAACTAAACATACCTAAAATTGCGCGCGCAAAACTGAGTGCAGACGATTGAATGTCAAGATACTTTTGTCGAAATTGCGCCATTTTGTTTCAAAAATAACCGTAAATTTATGTATAGTACAAAGCTTGTCAAACGTGTTTTCCTTTGATTCCTTACTCTGAAGATTAAGACATGAGTGTAGATAAAGTAGTGTATGAGACTGCACATAACTTGGTATTAAAACACTCGCGAATGCTATTAAAAAACTCGCCAAGGCTCGTTTTTTAAAATCTGGCTCGTGTTTTAATAACCCTCATTATGTGACAGTCACATAAACTACTATTAGGTACCACTTTTTGTTTTATTACTCCAGTTTCTAATCACCCCGTTTGACAATACTGAGAAACTTATATCGCTTCGAAAAGTGAATGTTTTATGATTGATGAGGACATAACATAACATCCATACAACACATAGCCCTGGTCCCAAACTAGGAAACCCTATTCTGACCAGATGACGACATCATAAACATGGAACTACACCCAGACTAGGGCCATTTGCACAAATCAATTACAGCGCCCTCCAGCGGGAATCGAACCCACGAACTCGATCTTGGTAGTCAAGCGTTTTACCTCCAGACCAACAAAGCAGTCAAAAAAGTAAATAAATTCAAACAACTTTTCTTTTATTTTACTTTATTACATTTTGTTTGTGTCGTTAGCTTAACTTAATTTTCACAATTTTAAAGTTGTCCCCTTATTAGAAATTAGAAATAATTCATAATAGCCAATAGAACTACCCTCTTCCCGGTTCCGGAAGATAGTTAGGCTATGATCCAAAATACGAAATTCCTCCAACTCCACGCAATCAAAGTCGCGAGCAAAACGTGATGGGAAATAAGACCTGACGAGGTGACGCTTTCCTATGGAGCTTTTACAGCGCAGTCGCCCCCGCGAGGTGACGTTTACCTATGGGGCTTTCACAGCGCAGTCGCCCCCGCGAGGTGACGCTTACCTATGGAGCTTTTACAGCGCAGGCGCCCCCGCGCGGTGACGCTTACCTATGGAGCTTTCACAGCGCAGTCGCCTCCGCGAGGTTACGCTTACCTATGGAGCTTTTACAGCGCAGGCGCCTCCGCGCGGTGACGCTAACCTATGGAGCTTTCATAGCGCAGTCGCCTCCGCGAGGTTACGCTTACCTATGGGGCTTTCACAGCGCAGTCGCCTCCGCGAGGTTACGCTTACCTATGGGGCTTTCACAGCGCAGTCGCCTCCGCGAGGTGACGCTTACCTATGGAGCTTTTACAGCGCAGGCGCCTCCGCGCGGTGACGCTAACCTATGGAGCTTTCACAGCGCAGTCGCCTCCGCGAGGTTACGCTTACCTATGGGGCTTTCACAGCGCAGTCGCCTCCGCGAGGTTACGCTTACCTACGGAGCTTTCACATCGCAGTCGCCCCCGCGAGGTGACGCTTACCTATGGAGCTTTCACAGCGCAGGCGCCCCCGCGAGGTGACGCTTACCTATGGAGCTTTCACAGCGCAGTCGCCAGTCATTCGCGTGATACCACAGCAGGTTGTTGGTTGGCACGTCACCGTTCGTCACCAGATCCGGCTTAGAGCTGTGCTTCGTGCGCATTTCCTTCACCACTTGAGACAAGAAGGCGTAGGCCCTAGAAAGAAAGATCGACTAGTTGGTATGCAAAACAAAGTCTGGACAAGCTCTAACAAATTAAATCACAGTTTAGCAGATTAAGGTATGACGTAGACATCACCGTATACTTTTTAGATCGATCTTTTGAGATCTATTCCGACATGTAGAAATCATGGTGGACCATTCCACAATAACTTCTAAATACGTAAATAAACGAACAAATATAGTCGCAAAGCTAAGTTTGCAGTGACCTTAAGCGAGCTCCTCACGCTGATTGGCAAATTCTTTCATTACGATGGCAAATCTTTTTTAACAACGATACGCTATGAGACAATGGCCAATATATGGTGCATTAAAACAATACATCCTATAATAGAACTTCATATCTCCATATATTTCGATGCTCACCGCAAAAATTTAATTTGACGTCAAGTGTTGTGGGTACACCAGGTGTCATACAAAAACCTTCGATGCTCTTTAACATCAGCGGTAGTCGTAGAGCCACGCGACCGTGACACACCTGCAAGCCTCGTCCGGCGGCGCCCACTCGATGGCGACTGAGAGACAGTCGTCCAGCGCCTGGGCCCCCAGCGGCGGCATCTCGTCGACGGGAAGCGAGGCCACCGCCCGCAGCACCCCCACTAGCCGCGGCGCCGCGAACCGGGCGCCCGCGTTCAACAGGCGACGGCACATGCGCTCCACAGTCTCCGCCCAGCGCGTGCTTTGCAGGATGCCCACTGAAACGCGGCAATCGGTCAGCCCGTACTCATCCACCGAGGCACGCCACTTCTTTAAAGAAAAAGTAAGTAAAAGAGAGAGAGAAAGAAAGAACGAAAAAAGACATTTATAAGCAGACACAGAAAGGACAAAAGAAAAATAAAACCGGCAAAGATCGAGAAAAACCGGCCAAGTGCATGTCGGGCCACGCGCAATGTGGAGTTCCGTAGAAAGAGGGTTTTTTTATCTACTTTACAGAACTAACAACTTCATCGAAGTCATTTTTGAACTACCTAGCTATCACCGTTCATGAGTTCATGCCTGGTGACAGACAGACAGAAGGACAGTGAAGTCTTAGTAATAGGGTCCCGTTTGGCACCCTTCGGGTACGGAACCCTAAAAACAACCTAGATTTAGCCTGTTGGTGTGTCTAAGCTTATTTATTTAGATATCTATGGTGAACCAACAGCTATTACAATAACATAGAATCTGACGTAGGGAAACATAAAGCCAATTACAGGTTAACACTTATAGCACACAATTTAGAAACAAATTGCTTAGACTTCTAAACACTAAAAAAAAAGGAGTCGCTCCTGCCCAAACAAAATAAGCTATAATGCAAGTAAGGATACAGTCAGAAGAGGCAGCTGTCACGAAAGGCAGCTGACTCAGCGTCGTGCTGAAGGAGAAACTCATAATTGTACTACGGAGCAACGTACGCAACAGCTGATATTTTTTCTATAGTTCGAAGTTGCTCCCGTTGTTATGATTATTTGTTTTTATCGATGTGTAGAAGGACCCCTTACAGGCTATGTCAAACATTTTATGCGCTTTTATCAGCCGCGCTTTATCGCGCGCGTTTATTGCCGTATGTAAGAGAAATCGCTAAATCGGCATCCAAGGACGACAATAAGTTTTCAACAATCCGGTATCTCCCTTACCGATCATCCCACATCCGCAGATTGTGTCGGGCAAGTTGTCCACAGTCATGTTGACAATGTGCTGGTGGTAGCACTTATCCAGCAACTCTTTGGGCAATGTGGCAAAGGCTTTGGTCGGCCATACGATGTAGAAGTACTTGCTGATCCACTTCAGACACTTGTGGTAGAGGTCATCGAGCCCGTATACAGAGGACAGGGTGAAGCATTCGAGCACCCCGGCAGTGCAGACTAGGCAGGGCTGGAAAATAAAGCAATCAACTTTGCTAGTTTCTAGATTAATAATAATTGAGAATATTTTTTGCTCGGACACACTACAACGATGGCGAAGTATGCAATGCAATTGTCTATATTTGTTTTTACTGATGCTTCAACCTGGATACAGCTCATAAGAAAAAATCCGCAGTCTGGATGCACCATAAAGCATGCAGGATAATCAATTATAATGTATTTTGTTTATATAACATATTACATTACCTTATGAAAATGATGACAATATTTGACTTTGAGCGTGAACATTATGGCCTCCTTCAGACCTTCAAGACCCAACATGTCCGCTATAGTGGCCAGCTCAACTATACTGATAGAGTCCGGTATAGTCGAGACACCAGAGTATATGTGACACAACGCAAAGTTGACCACGTTGAATGAGAATCTGAAATTAAACGTAATATTATAATTATCCTTTATGGGGAACTGTATCATCATCATCAACCCATTATGTCCCCACCGAGGGGCACGGGTCTCTTCCCTGAGGAAGGTATAGGCCATACTCCACCACGGGGGCCAAGTCCGGATTGGTGGAGGCTTGTAGACTAGTGGCTCGTCTACTGCCAGAAGTTGTCAAGCCGCCCTAAGGCCTCTGACTTGGCTTAACGATTGCCATCTATCGACGACAGCCGCCACCAACAGCTTAACGTGCCTTTCGAAGCACGGAACCGCTCGGAAAAATGCCACTAGCGTTAGGCATAGACGGCGACCCATCCATGCACTGAACGCGCCCAGTGTTGCTTAACCTTCGTGATCGTTTAAGATCACTCAGGCAGCCGGTGCTACGAGCGATTCATGGGGAACAGTATACGGTGTTACAATAAGAGTTACCACTGACGCGGTTTAAAAATGTGTTAAGCATACTCTGTGCCAAAACGCCTATTATAACATTAAGGATTATTTAGAAGGCAAAGTTGTCTGGTGCTGAAATAATGTTAACGGACGATTGGGTCTACTGTAATGTAACTTTCAGTTGAAAACTCTGTTAATTAAGTTAAAACTTATTATGGAAAGAATAAATTTTGTTACTTTGTTGGCTTCTTTTCCACATAATCTATTAATTCTGAAACTACAGCATTGACGTACATTATGTTTACTACATTATGTTTTTATACTGAATACATTTTTTGAGTTGTTTTTTTATTCGGAATGCTGCTGGGATTCATAAAGCCAAAGCTAAGTCCTTGTTGAGCCATTCCACCCTAACGTTTGAAACCAATAATAGTTTAAAGACTGACTTACGGTGGCAGTATAATGACGTTGCCTGCGCTCTCTACCCAGCCACCACTGAGTATGCCAGCAAAATATTGACACCTGAAAATGAAAATAAATTACAATGGACGTAAAGACCGGCGACGGTTTCCTAACCTATTGTACCACGACGCGAAGCCTAGTGATTGTGTTGCGGTGAAGTTATTATTTATTCACCGTTCATCGTCTGTTCCAAATTCTGTACATGTTTAAGGCAACTTTTTTCGTATGATAAAAAACTCTAGGTGCATAATTCAGACATCCAAGTACTTTCACCCAAAATGACGTCGAGATTAAGCTGATGGGCCCCAATATTCCCAATACACAACGCAACTTGCCTCGATGACAAAATGCACTTGTGCGCTTTGAACCTCCGCCCGGAAACTTCAACAATCACATCCGGGGCTATCTCCTCAAGGAACATGCGCAACAAATCCTGTCCCAGCTTCGACTGACAATGCCCAATGAGGCTTGAAGTTTGGCTCTCCTCTGTCGTACTGTTCTCTGAAAAGCATAAGCCAGTATTCATTACGATGTTTTTAGCACGTATCTCAGGTCATGAACCCAAATAAAACTCATCGTGAAATTTTACATCAACAAAAACTTCAAGCAGGACTATATAATTCGCAATATATTAGAAAATTTAGTTAGAAAAAAGTTAGCTAGAACAGCTATGATTGATTTCCGAAGGAATCTATGTTTCGATAGACAACGCTGTTTTATAGTTCAGTTCCCCAAAATAATAGCGAATTAACTTGAAGATAACGCTTACCCACAATGGAGCGGCAGTAGCTGCTATGCACACTGCTGACTTCGGACAAATCGGATGGTTGCTCCTCCAGTTCACAATGACTAGACGCTGTTGTTATTGGCGATCGCGTCCTACTCAACGAACCGGGCATGCTTCTACTGAACTCATTCTTCAAATGAGGAAATAATCTGTTCAGACTAAGCGCATTTTCTGAGTGGAAAGAACTTATCACGTCCATAGAACGGCCTCCAGCGTGCTTCTGATCGTAGTCAGGTATGGATCTGGTCATGCGCACATCTGTTATGGAGTGCTCCCGAATAGCGATCATAGAGTCTACGTGTGGCTTCGGTTTATCCAAGTCCGATAGTCTTACAAAGACCTCCATCGCTTTTTCGTCTGACTTGACAAGTTCACGATTTTTTTCTTGCATGTTACTTTTTGATTTTGCATTTGTGTGATCGACTGGGAGCTCAAACTCTTCTTGCACTGGCTGTAAGTCTGGTTTGCTTTTGACATCACTTGATGGGGTTTTGCTTTTCTCTGGAATGGCTATTATATCCGTAATGCTTATGTCAGGAATTGCACACAAAGCTTCATATTCTTCGAACGATGCCATGCCTTTTGGAGTGTCAAACGTTACGTTGTTTGATTTAATTACTTTGGGAGTAGAAGACTCATTTGATCTGTTTCTTGCTTCTGATGAGTTCGCTAATTTTGAGTTACAAGCCCCTTTTGAGTTTGTTTCAATAACACTGGAGGTCTTGTTTAACTCTAAATTCTTTTTAGCGCTTAAGGATGAACTGAGCCTTGCTGGCATTTCTTTTAACGCTGATTTTTCTCCCAGATCAATATACATGGAAAATATGTTCTTTTTTTCATTCACACTTTTAGAAGTAATTTCATTTTTAGGTGGCAATGAATCTGGTAAACACGACAAATCTATGTAAAACTTATGGCTTGATTTTTCGCTGCCATTCGAATCCACTGAACTCCTACTTTTACAGCTTGAATCTTGACTATTGTTAGATGCCTGTTTTAAGCTTTCAAAATTTTTATCTAGCGGTTTTTTAGAGTCGGAAGAATAACTACTGTCGTCTGATCTTCCACTGTTAGACATGTCAACAACCCACGCAGCAACAGCTGATGGTTTGGAAGCTCTTCGTGAGCTCTTTGTCTGTTCCTCGGGGACATAAGCTCCAGAAACTATCGGTATATTTTCGACTTTCCGTCTGGCCATAGGACTACCCACGTAACTACTGACTTGAGGCAAATGATCTTCTATTGAAGCCCCACCAGATACTATTGGTGAATACTCTAGACCTTTTAGTTTCCTTTGGTTTACTGATTCGTCTTGAACGATTATTGTACTATCGCTATCATCTTCCGAGTGATCCTGTTTTAAGTTAGAACCCCTCAACGACATAATTGAATTATGAGGAGTAGATATTGGGAAACTAGTACCAGAGGTATACAAGACATCTTTTCCAATTGAGCTTTTACATAGCTCTGTATTTGCTGCTGTAGCTTTTTCAGTGATCTTAGCTTCTGCTTCAAGATGAGTGGCGTTTTCAAAATTTGCACAAAGTGAATCCTCTGTTATAGGTGTCATTTCAAATATTGTAGGCGATAAATCTTTTTGAAGAGAATCGGGGTCTTTCTGGTCCAATTGCTCTAGAGAGTCGTCATTGTCATGCCCTTCAGACCAGTCATTGGGGCTTATATCTGTTTTAGCTGTAGAACAAGGCATCGGTTGACTAGGAGCGGGTAGCACGTCAGCTCTTATTTGTGCTCGTTCTTGAGTTACGTCAGTGTGGACTGTTATTGTTTCTTCCTCGTCGTCGACTAAACTGGCGGCATCAATGAAACATGAAGTGGTTTTAAAAGGCGATTTTTGAACTAAACTTGGACAAAGGTCCTCTCTATAATGAGTGGAAGGATTATTTCTATGTGATTGATCATGTTTATCCGCGTCGGTAGAAAGTTGTCGTTCATTGATCAGAAATGCTGTGCACGCTTCTTTTTCGCCGAGTTTCGGTGGAAAAACTGACTCCCAGGATCCAGTTTCAGAAGATAATGATGACGATTCAAGTATGACTATTTCTTCATTTTGCCTTTGTTTCTCTTCCTTAGTTGATTTGAATGTAGTATTTTCTTTAGATGTTTTGAACGTTTGTTTTCTGCGCAGCGGATCATGATAGTTCTCCGTTGACGGCCCACTATTTGACGTCGTCTGACTTAAATTTTCGTATTTTACTCTTTGCACTTGACCGTTGTCTGGCAGAGGACTGGATGAATGAGAATTATCATCTGCTATTAGATCATGCAATGTACTGTCTGTTAGCGAGATATCTGTTAAAGTAACATCTTTCTGACCATTGAGACTCTCTAGTAGACCAGTGTTATCGAGACCCGAATCGGAAGATGTGAATGCGTTGTCCATTTTAGTAATGTACTTGCCCACATTTAACTGAGGAACGTGCCCAGAAGTGCTGATACCAGGCGAGTAGTTGTAAGCGGCTGACTGGTAATCTGAGGAGGAACTTGGTTCGTCCGCTATGAGACTATCTGGAGAAAATGCTATATCTACAGATCGTGTAATAGAATCTTTATCATTTGTACCTTTGACAAAAGCTGCCTTTATAGATTCACTAGTGTTTACTTCTGTTTGAGAATCGATTTGTGGGTGACCTTGTTTTGGATCTTTTTGCTTTACTTTTACCTCAAAATCACTGGAATGTAAGCTTGACTTCGACGAAAGACTAGATCTGAGAGATAGCGAAGTAGGCTTATTGAGTTGGTGATTTGTATCCCTTTGTACCGGGCCTTCACCTTGGGATTTTATGATGGATTGAAAAGCGTTCAAAAGAACGTCTTGTTCCTTGAGTTCTTTTTCCAACAAGCGATTGTCGATGGGCACTAAAGCATAATATTCTTTCGTTAATTCAATGCTTGGACTTGAACTTACGCTTTTTCGCTTTTCTTTATCATAATATGGCGTCGTACACTTAGGAGTCAGAAATACTTCTACATCATCTTCTACTTTACAGTATGAAGGGAACGCCTTGCCCGTATCTTTTTTATCTTTCTTAGAGCAACCGTTCTGAGATAAGTACGCGAAAGTCTTATCTAAAAACTGTATTATTTCCTTTTCTTGCTTTTTGATATTACACTCAGTGTAGGCGTCGCTAAAAATAGGATTCATGATTAATAAAGTTATGTGGAATTGAAATATTAATTCTGATAGGCGTACACAATAAGATCTTTTGATAAAGTTCCAATTAAGGGGGATCCAGTGAGCTAACTGGCGCACCAATAAAAAAAATCTTTATGTTTACGTGTTTGCAAAAAGTTTCCGTGCAATCTCTCAATCATGTTAACAGTGATTTTCCCACGACAACCGCCCGTTTTTAGCGTAAATGCTACCTAGAACCAGGTTCTTTGTCGAGGGTCCTGAAAATCTGATTGAGAGATTGTACTGTATAATCAGTGCAGTGAGTCCATAAAGCAGAATTGAATAGAATTGATTGTACAGACAATTTTTGCAAATTCGATCTGATAAAAGATATGATGTTTTTCCCCGGTGGCGCTAGTGTTACTCCCTGGAGCCCATTAACTGACATTATTATGCAATTTAATTAAAAAATATTAGGTAAGAAGTCTGAGCACATTGAAAAGCAAGACCCAAGTCCGATTGTAGAAAGGCTAAACCATTATAAGTTCGGGTACATCATGTTTTGGGTAAATTCGGGATCTGGCGACGGTATAAGGATAAAATTTACAAATTGTTCTGAAAAAAGCCTACATACAAACCATGAAAATAAGAAGCAGGTGATATGGTAAAATGTAAGACAACGTACACACAAGATGTATGCTACAAAACATTCATCCCGTCAAAAACGTTTAAGTTACAAAAAGCAGGCTATCTATCTATCGATCGAAATAAGTAGGTACATTTATAGATCAGTGTAAGTACCTATTACTCATTAATAATCAGACAGGTCCAGTCACATCTTGAGAGCAAAACAATTTAGTTCATGCTAAGTAACTTTTTTATACATACGTGTTGAACGACTAAATAGTATAACTGCACATACCGGTTTTTTTGCGGTTTTACGTTTGGTCCAATAGAAGTTTTACATGTTCACATTTCTCAATATTCAGAACCACAAAATATGACAGAATCTATCTAACACTGTTAGCTACAGATGATACTGATTGTCTTGACTGAGGTCTCATTTTTATTCCCACGGAATGAAGAGTCAATAAACAACAACGAGAAAAGCGAAGCGTATTGTCAAACGTCAAAATCAGAACGTGAAATAACATTAAATGTAAATTATTATATTTTTATAAGGATTAAGTAAAGTAGATTTCTTTCTGATTAGGTAAATTAGAAAAAACAATACTCATGCAATGTGTTTCCCGGCCGCTCATCTAGTTGAATTATATAGAGTTACTAGCTCACTCGGCATACATAGTTTTGCCATATTAATTAGCCTACGACCCATTCTCGGACCAACCAAATATACACTAAAAATTTCATAAAAATCGGGGAAGCCGTTTCGGAGAAGTTCGATAACAAACACTGTGATACGAGATTTATATATTAGATTTGTAGAATGCGCAATTCCTGAATCCTTGAATTTTTGTGGTTGTAGTAGAGCACAAGTTGTACGAAAAAACTGGCCAAGTGCGTGTCGGACGACACGCTTCTTAGTTGTAGGGGATGGGATGGATTAAAAAAACTGGGCAAAAGCGTGTCGGACCACGCGCTCCTTAGGTGTAGGAGATAGGATGGATTAAAAAAACTGGCCAAGTGCGTGGCGGACGACGCGCTTCTTAGGTGTAGGGGATGGGATGGATTAAAAAAACTGGGCAAAAGCGTGTCGGACCACGCGCTCCTTAGGTGTAGGAGATAGGATGGATTAAAAAAACTGGCCAAGTGCGTGGCGGACGACGCGCTTCTTAGGTGTAGGGGATGGGATGGATTAAAAAAACTGGCCAAGTGCGGGTCAGACCATGCGCTAAAGGGCTTTAAGGTGTAGGGGAGGTAGCCCAAAAATTTTTTTTAACAGATTTTATTCTACCGTTTTGTTGACGTGATTAATAAGGGGTCGTCCATTAATCACGTGGTTAAAAAGTTGCCAAATACATCACGTGATTAACGGACGACCCCTGAGTAATATCTATGCCGAATTTCAGCTTATCGTCTCTGTGGTATGTTGGTGGTATGCCGCGGAAAGACAGACGGACGGACACGGCGAAACCAATATAACTAAAATTACAAATTCTATGTGACATGATTCAGATACTGCGCAATTCAACAAATAACGCTGAATATTGATGGCCTTGTAGCAGTTATAGTGGGAACTCCGTGGGAATAAAAAATTCACTTAAAGTTTGAGTAAGAGATCTACAGATGTGCATTTTTTCATAAAGTTTTTGGCGGGACTTGGTCTCACCTTATGAAAGAGTATATTTCGTCGTAGGTGTTTTGATTGATGTCTACATTTAGAACAGTTTCAAGCTTTTGATAGAACCTTTTCGTGCGAGCTTTCAGTATGCATGTATGAGTTAGTATTTTAGAACGCCCACACACCAATTCAAGGTCCGAGTATAGGGATTCGTCAAATATTCTGGAATGATGAGGCTCCGTGATTATTAGTACAAAACAAATGGACAGCAGATTAGTAACAATGTGTAACCAAAACCCACGTTTAGATGGCGATACCCATTGATTAGGCCCCATAACTCACTGAACCAAAGTGGCTTTGGGAACAATATACAATACAGTATAACAGGGGTTATTTCCAGAAATAACGATCTATTAATCTGGTGTTAACAGCTATCAGTTGCATAATGTGCATACCAAAAACAAGTGACACTCTTAACAGTAGATTAAAAATTGCTAGAGTAAGAGAAAGCACATTATCTACTCTCTTAGCAGATTTGTATCCGACAAAAATACCAGCAAAACTTTTACGGTCCTATTTATAAAAACACTATTCTATTCTTTGCACTAATCCGCGCTGAGGACAATTTTAAAAACCTATTTAGAGGCTAAAAATTCCACCCATGCCGGAACGTACTGTACGTAATACAGAGAAGTTTGTAAAGAGGTTCGAAACTTCGCCGATGCCTGCACTTGCCCATTAGCTCAGTTGGGAGAGCACTGTCACGGTTAGCCAGAGGTCGCGGGTTCAAGTCGCGGGTGGAGTTTTTAGCCCTTAAATAGGTTTTTAAAATACGATTCGTTAAGACAGTTTAAAGAGTCTGTGGTAAAGGGAAAGACGTAACCACAGTTTATTTAAACTGCCTCAAAAGAGTATTTTAGAGGAATAGCGTTTTAAAACACCGTTATTATCTAGATAACACTTTGGTCCCGTGAATTACCGTACAGACTAAGCTCGTAACAGATGGGCGCTGCCACACAAAACCCGACAGCCAGATAGCGCACTGTTGAAATCTCGCATCTGCAGTGCTATAAAGTGTAGCGCCTGTCTGTGACGGTCCTAAGATGAGTGTGCCGTTTTTACCGTCCAGACTATAAAGCTAGTAACAGACGAGCGCTGCCACACAAAACCTGACACAGAGCACATCGCACGCACATAAATCGCACGGCTCGCATCTGCAGTGCTATAAAGTGTAGCGCCTGCCTGTCACGGTCGTAAGAATGAGTGTGGCGTAGGGAGGGAGGAGCAGCGCATACCTCGCGACGTCTTCCTCGAACTTCCTCTGCAAATTTAGCTCCAGCTGAAGGCCCTCATCCGCCGACTTGCACGCCGGCGTCGGCTCAACGCAAGTGCGGACGCCCGGCATCAAGCATTTCTTACAACAATCTGGGAACAACAGAGCCAAATTTTTCCATTAATAATACAACGTTCAATTAACATAGCGCAAAACCTGAAAACCGTTTGTTTGTTTGTATGTGTGTGTGTAAGATAATGAAACCACTTTCCATATAAGCAGATGTTCAAAATTACTTAAGTTCAATTTTGATTTGGATGAAAGAAAACATATTTTTGCTGAATAACTAACCCCCGGTATCTTGCAGAATAATATCCTGTTTATCTACAGTGAACATGAACAGCTATCAGCTGACCAAAGTGAAGACAAAAACCAACAACTGACTGCTGGTAACGATAGATTAACAAATTATTAGTGTACGAGAAACTAGGGGTAAGGACAAACATATTATGTGGTGTTACGGAACACTCGGTGCTGGAGTCCGACTCGCACTTGAGAAGTTTTCATCATCATCAGCCCTTTGACGCCTACTGCAGGACATAGGCCTACCTCATAGTTTTGCCATAGTCGCCACGCTTGGCAGGCGGGTTGGCGATCGCAGTATGCGGTTGAAATCTCAGGAAGACGCTGCTGCCCGTCTCCTGGTAATTTATTTCCTTATTAGACGTAGGTAAGCTAAGGAACTAACTGGCCTGTTTAGTGGGATACTCAAATACTTCACCGCCAGTTTAAGAAATTGATCATTTTGCTAAGTAAGTACATAGTTCTAGTTAGACCTGAGATTTCCGCATTTAGCCTCATAGTTAGGTCATTGTACGTAGCAATCGCTGAAGTATGTAAAATTGTAAATACCTAAGACACTAGGGCTTCACCGTTAGCGAGTTGTGTTGCCACTACAACTTCACAAATGTACGTAACTATGAAAACAAATTTTTGGATAACAACTAACGACCTACGCAAAGCGAGGCCGGCGTTCAACAGCTGCGCCACCACCGCTCTAGTATATACTCAAGCATCAATCTGCCTCGTTTTTTTTTGAGGAACATAAAGAGACAGACTAATACTAAAAAGTATTTATACTTTGTATAATTCTCAATGTATAAACTGGCAGTATATCTCAAAACAACTCCACAAGTTTGAAAGTAACTTTTATATTTTGATAGTAATATTTTGCACTGCCTTATTGAAAAATAATTGTATTCATACCACAACACAGACAACATATTACTTTCAAATTCAAATCACGACTATTGCATTGTCACCTGCCAGAATACATTCGTCTGATTATTTTATAGGGACACCAGTCAGGCATCTATATAGACACTGGATATTTTCATAACTGATCGTATAATATTCGAAGATCATTAAAAAAGGGATCCATTTATTCAAAATGGAGGATATGTTTGTACAATACTTATTGCATTACATCTATACATGAGAAGGTATCACATACTAAACAGGGTGTTAAATCTTCAATTCTCCAATTACCACCCTGTAAAGATGGAGATAAGGCAGCAAGGGGAATTATAGAGGAATCACATATTTCAGAAAAATAATACAGTCAGCTACTGCAATACATTCTTAAGAGACATCTAACTTTTGGAGCAAAACTAACTACATTAACAGATTTCAGAAAGATTTACAGAATAAAGATATATCTTTCCTGTAATATATGTATTTCTCCAAAATTTGTACCGTGCCTTATTTAATAACCGTGTCAGTAAAACTATTAGTCATTTTATTATTTATTTATATTTTTAATAAAAGGTTAATAAACTTGAAGTTCTAAAAGTTTCTAAGTCCAACCTATGTAATTAAATGTTCAATATTGTACAAAATTTATTATTTTCCATATCTAACCTTTTTTTTAATCCAACTATTGTTGGTCCAATAGATACTTTTATCCTTATCAACAGCAGAAGCAAATGGCACCATCCAAAATATCTACGTAATGTCAGTTTTCCTGCTAACTGTACTATTTTCTAAAATATGTGAATATGTTTGTGATGTTTTCCAGTAGCAGTACAAGGCTCAGCTAGTTTCCCTTATTGTACTATCTCAATTGTTCACCATTTGTAATGTAAAGCTATACATTACAGCATGATACATCTCATCTCAGTAGGTATATATTTCCAAACCTTAAAACTAAAAATATAAAATAATTTTTTTTTCATCAAGTATATATCTTTAAGATTTCATAATGTGATAAGATGTATTGAGGTGTATCATGCTTTAACAGCTTTACATTATAGCTACCATCTGCACATCTTTTCAATTATTCAACTGAATAAATTATGGGTGAGATCACTCTCAGTATATCACTTACTCTCATAATGTGGGCATGCATGATAAGTAAGACATGTTTTGTGAAATCACATCACTCGAAACAATACACCACTTGTGAAATTAGATGGTAATTGGTCAACCAATTTACTAAGTAGGAATAAATCAGAGATGTAATAAAAAAGTCATAGATATTAATAATAACAATAACTCCCACACAACACAATCACTTGTCCTGGTCCCAAACTAGGATACCCTGTGCTATGCTAACCAGGCAGGGACATGACAAACATGGAAATACACCCAGACTAAGGCCCCCCCAGTTGAAATCAAAACCCACAACCTCTATCTTGATAGTAAGCGCCTTAGCGGCTAGTCCAACGAGGCAGTCATCTATCATAGCTACATTCCACATCCCATGCAGGGCTTCTCTCAGAAAACGAGTATAGGCTTAATCACAACTTGTTACTAATGCAGATTGCCAATTTGAAGGTAGGGGTGATTGTTTTTACATTTAAGTCGGTTCGATTCCCAGACTACTTACTTTCCCTTCATGTCCCATAACTTTGGGACGCCCTGTATAACTACCTCAGACACTAATGGTCTTGTTTATAAAAATTTGAATCACTTTAAAATGTTAATCAAAATAGTCTGTGTTGGAGGAAAAGATGTACCCACAGATTAAATCAACACAGTTTTAGAGGAATCGTATTTTTATAAATAAGGCTGCGAGATTTTCGAGCTATGTTATTAAGTATTAATAAGTATGAGTATTAAGCTGATTCCAAGCAACTTTTAAGCATAATGGCTAAAACTTTTCATTTTTATACAAGAAAATAATACACAGTCTTAGCAATATGTTTACTCTTTAACCTTTCCATCAACAATAATTTTAGAACAATAGAAAAAAACTTATAGATCAGACCGCCCACACGCCTCTGAGATCCAAGAAATTAATTATATGCAATAATAAAAATGTTTCAATGTAATATACAAGAGAGCGGGATGCCGGAGAGAAGAGCAGCCTTAACCTTTACATTTTCATTCCAAAGTTCATTAATTTCATTCCACGTCAGGACTGAAAAAAGCCATAGCACCAATTGAATAAGACGGTTGAATAAGATGGAACAGATCTAATAGGAATCAGTGTTTTGCATAGAAAAGTGTGCAGCATTCTTTCAGCATTGGATTTGATTCAGTCGTCTACAATCTAATGCAAACAACAGAGATAGAAAAGTTAGCTTGGTTAACAAAACAAATTTCATAAGACAGACTAACCCCCAGTTTCTTGTACACTAACAAACTGTTAATCTCTGTTAACAGCTGTCAGTGGTTTTTTTTGTATGCACTTTGGTCAATTGACAGCTGTTAACAGTAGATTAACAGCATGTTAGTGTACGAGAAACTGGGGGTAAGTCGAGCAAATCTAATACAGATCAGTGTTTTGCACAGGAAAGTGAGCAACATTCTATCAGCTTTTTATTTTATTCAGTCTTCTACAACCTAAAGCAAACAACAGAGACAGAACAGTTAGCTTGGTTAATAACATAAATTTAATAAGATAGACTGAGCAGAGCAGATCTAATAGGAATCAATTACTTACACAGTAAAGTGAGCAACATTCTGTCAGCTTAGGATTTCATTCAGTCTTCTACAACCTTATGCAAGTATAGATTAGCTTTGCTTTGCTTAGGCATAAAAACAGACTTAATACCAAGGAGCAGCACAGCCGATATAGATGGGAAACAGTATTTGGGTTCATTATTACCCCTCATGGCTATGAAAACCACGAAGGAGGCCTGTGTCCTGCAGTAGGCGTTAAATGGCTGATGATGATGATGATGATGATTATATTCGGATGAAACACAGAATTCTATATATGTATCTGCCACGTAATTACTTATTTTTACTATAATAACCCGTGTTATATTAAAATAAAAAACATGAAGAATAAGAAGACCAATGCGCAGTGAGAATGGAAGTACATATATCCTGCGTGTACTAATATTCGAGGAATATGTTCGTCCCCATAACTCACCACTGTTTGTTACTCCAAGGCGTGTTCTGCTTTTAATTAAGTAATTCACATTTAAAGCGGCATGCGATGTAAACAATAATTGGCTTTCTGGTGAGTACACCGATCAATATTTTTATTGGAAAAATGAATTTTCTTTTTCTCATTGACTACGGAATCATCTACCAACAAAAGTACATCAGTTACTGAAATCACAGATTAATAAGATTGACGTGATTGACAGGCGCGACCGGGTCGGCCCGGCCGTGCCGCGACTCGGTATGGATTGGTAAGTAAGTAACTCACGCGACTCACGACAGGCTCACGACAAGACTCCCAATCCCAAGACTGTCATGCGTGTTGGTCGGACGGACAATACAAACGAGCGTTATGCTCTCGTAATATGATAAGTCAATGAGTAATTGTCAATCAACCTAGGAAAGAAACTTCGTACAAATTCCATTAAAAATTACTTTGATGAAGTAGTTGATAAGACCTCTCCTTATGTGAAACACTACACTGCGCGTGGCCCGGCACGCACTTGATCGGTTTTTTTTTTCTCCATTTGTCAGGAGACTAGTCTTCCTGAGATTACAACTGCATACTGCGATCGCCAACCCGCCTGCCAACCGTGGCGATTATGGCAAAACCCCTCATGGTTATGAAAACCACGAGGGAGGCCTGTGCCCTGCAGAGGCCGTCAAGTGGCTGATGATGAAAGCATCGGACCGCACTAATTGTGATCTCCCCAACCCCCCGGCATAACAGCCACACAAAAACAACACACGTTGTTAGTGGTATGGTACAGCAGCATTCACCGGTTCCAATTACTGCGCGGTGGCTCTTCTAACCCATCCGAACCTCAATTCAATTAAATTGGTGTACCTAATGGTAACCCTTCCGGGACATGGCTGTTCACGTGACGGAATGTCTAAAGGGTCCAGCTGATGTCGACCATTTCGTCAAAGGTGTAATTATGCGCACCAAATCCTGTCGGGCGTTGGCGATAACAAATAGAAATTGTCAGTTAGGTGATTTGGTGCGCATAATAGGAGCTGAGCGTTGTCCGAGCACCCAACGTGCCGCCTATGGAGGCCTCTCCCATTAAAACTCATTCCTGTTGTCAAGTCCGTTCTCGGCCCGTTGTAATGTGGATAGACCCTAATCGCCCGACCATATTAACCTGGCAACATTAATTTACACAGACAAAACGCACATAAAAAAGAACCCATTCTATATATAGTCTATGCAACAACTCAACATCCCATAAATTAAAAATTCTCAAGATGTCGGATATGTCGATTTCAGATACTTTCGCGGCTATTAATTGCTTCTATTTGAGGTAAAAGGTAGTTTGGTTGTTCATAACTAGTAAAAGAATACTACTATTTATGTAGGAATGCCGATCAATAGTTAATTCTAACTATTAATTTATAATATTCGAGTATCTGTTTTGAAATTTTGCTATGAAAAATCATAATTTTCTACCCTGCAATCGGATTTTCTTCTATTATGTCACTCTTGAAAGCAGTCTCTAGCTAAAATTTAGTGGTGTATTGAGCTGAAATACGTCTGCTGATGTACGTCGATATGGAGAGCTCTGTGGAGAACTGGGATCCAGGTAAGTGACCCTTTTTAGCACTACCTATGAGCATTTGATTTTAGTCTTACGGCGTGGGGTCCTGATGTACTATTTTTTCTAGCTCTCACTCGCCTGCTGACTTCATTGAAGGAGGCTCTGCCAGATGGGGAAGACATGCTGTTTTTAAGTGAACTTCTTCAGTCCAAACAGCTAAACGCGCTCGTGCAAGTTCATAACAAAATAGTGGCAAAAGGCAAAGATGACAAGTTTTTTCCATTGCTCTCGAATGCCATGCAAGTAACTCTGGAAGTTTTAGACCTGCTTGGGGATGTCTCTTCAGTATCAGAGGCATATGAAGAGCTTCTGAGTTTGCTGCAGAAACCCCATTTTCAGGTACTTGCCCTCAAAAACATTCTCTGTAACTCTCTTAACCACTTAAGGCCTGCCTTTATATAATTGGGTTGGGGTATAGCAAAGGGGGCGCGGGACTTAGAAAATTTTTGATAAGAATTATTATAGAATATTAGGTTAGGGCAGACATAAAAAGGGGGGATGGGTCAAAAGCCGAAAGTACAAGATGACAAAGTTTTATAATTTCTATTTGCAACAACAAAAATATAGGTGCGACGAAGCGCATAGCGTAGCGGAGCGTGTTAGGTTGAACATGTAAGACTGAAAATAGTAGATTGTACAACAAGTGCATAAAACGCACCATTTTACTCGAGACGTTTATCCATCCGAGCGAGCTTGCGAGCGAGGATAGATATAAAGTCGAGTGTAAAATGGGTTTTATGGACGAGTTGTACACTCTACTTTTCACTTCGATTGCGAGGAAATGAAACAGCAACATGTAAATATAGTAAATGCTAATTTAATTAAAATTGAAAGTTAGATTAGAGCAATGAGAAATATTTAAAGCTGTTGGTATCTTTGCCTTGGTCTTAGAATACGAACGAAACGAAATAAAATAAAGAGGTTGTTGTATGAAGTTAAAGATGTTCGTGTGGCTGTTGCAGCGATTGCCTTGGTCTTCGACGAAGATTTTACTTTATGCTCTAGAGCATAAAAAGCTACTTTATGTCGCCTACGCACGACATAAAGACGAACTTTTAGAGCATGAGAAGTGAAAAATATATTATATCTTACCAAACATACCACTAATACTTATATCCAATATACATATGGTTGCGCCCCCTTTGCTATACCCTGACCTATAATTGCTTTATTCTAATTACTAATTCAAACTTATTTCCTTGGCCAGTAATTTTAATAAAATTAATTTAGATTCAAGATTATATTGGTGAGAAACCTATCTTATAAAAAACTAGGAGTAACTTGATAAAAAAAAAATACAAAGTTACCTACCACAATTTTGTCAGTTTGTCAAGTTTTTTAATACCTAAATGGTTCTTAATAGAATAATATTACCAAAGAATATGTATACAAAAATAAGTAAGATACAGTTGAACCCCAGACTTACGCGATAGGTGGGACTCAAGAGATAGTGTAAGTCTGAGTTCAACCTTGCATATAAATATGTATAAAGTTTGTGTAATCGGGACCACAATCTAAAGAAAACAATAATTTAGAAGAAACATGTTTAATAAAATGATAGATAATTAAAACCATTTATGGTATAATAAATAAATAAATATTAGTAAACAAACATTTCCTCCATTTCCTTCCATGGATGTCATAGAAGGCGACTAAGGCAATCAAAAAAAACAGAAGACGGGCAGCAGCGTCTTCCTGAGAATCCAACTGCATACTGCGATCGCCAACCCGCCTGTGGGAACCAGAAACAAGGACATCACAAACATGTATACATCCAAGACCTGGGGATTTTTTTTGTCCCCAGCTGGGAATTGAACCCGGGACCTCTCGCATGGTAGGCAGATGCGCTACCGCTGCGCCAGAGAGGTCGCCGAGTAGGAATACAACAACGTAAATCAAAGTTATTTTGATGTCAAAGAAGAGTTAAATTTTTCTTCTCACAAAGATTGAGAGCCTTTCACAGCTTCAGTAATTTTTTCTTTATTTTTTTATAACCGTTCGGACTGTTAATTCCGGTAGGTCTTTCATTCAATTCATAAATTTTTATTATCGATTTAAAGTCTGATAATATTTAGTTTACACTCAAAAGACAGTGTTTTTTGTTTCTTGTTAGGTTCACATGTCGCATTTTTGGTCTTTTAGATGACATAATTAAAGATAAACCAATAGTGTGCACTGCGTACTAAAATAATTCCACAAGGAACTCATCTGAACTTGTCATAAACGGAATGGGCACTGCGTACGTAATGTTTTACGGAATTGGAATCGTTAGTCCACATGGAACACATTCAAACTTGTAAAAAGAACACGCCGATGCGCGCGACGATCAAAAAGAAAAATCGCGTATCTCCGAATTCGCGTAAAACGGGGTAGCATAACATAAGTCGGGGTATTACATTACTTGTGTACGTTTTTGGATAGTATGACTCCATTAAGAACCATTTAGGTATTGAAAAACTTGTTAATCGTCAAAATTGAGCTAACCTTTTATTTTTCTTACATTGAGTTACCCTAAGGTAAATGAGTTTTTGAGGTATGATAATTTTTGTAAAATTGTAACTTACAATAATAGCAATTATAACCTGAACTCATGTGATAAAAAACGGGCTAAATGGGTTCAGTTGAACCCAATTTTAATTTCTCGCCCTGCCCTAAACGAAGTTTGTCAAAAGTATACAATTATTTTATAAATGACCATAAAAATGTTCATGCTCCTGCGCGGGATGCCAAAAGTAAAAAGAGCCTTAATTAAACATTTGGTCTATTGTACAGGCGATTTTATGTACTCATGACGCTGTTGCACAAAAGGATTACTACCCACATCTGCCTGATATCCCAAACGATGCAGAGGCTGAGGAAGAAGATACTGTGAAGATTGTTCAACTCGTAAAGAGTGATGAACCATTGGTAAGTTGATTGCCTATGAACCTATTTCTAGTAAGAATTTAACTTGCACATATTGTAATAATTTTCAGATTAATAAAATAAATTTGAAGTTCACAGGCATTGGATGTTCAGAAAAACCTATTATTTTGCATATATAAAAACATTTTTTATCACACCTGCTCTGAAAATACATACTAATTATACCAATTAGAGGGAAGAAACGCCTTTATCCCGCCCTTCAAATCCTCCCAAGGTATGGAAGTTTGTATGAAAATCCTTCCGACCCAAGGGTGGGAAGTATGTTTACATACCCGGTTTTTTTTTTTAATTTGTCAGCAGTCGTACTGCAAAGAGACTTTAACTGTCTACTAATTAAATTTCAAGTAAATTGTTACTGGCCACATACAGTTTTTTTTTACCAGTTACCAACCTCCTTGGTGCATACAGAAAATTAAAAACGAAATTATTTTTGTATATAAAACGCGCGCGCGATCTTAGCCTACTCCAGAAACGGGCGAATAAAAAAAGGAAAAGCCCACGCATTTTCGCAAAAACTTCGATAAACATTTCTATGCATTTATGTCTATAATTTTCCTCGTAGGTGTAATAAAAAGCACTATACATACCTCAGGATAAAGTACAGTTCCATACCTCAAATGGTTTGCGCCCCTCGCAAGCTCGTGGCGCAAATGCCATAATCTCGGTATGGAACTGTCACTTTCTTCCCTCTGAAGTAATGTACTATTTTTTTTATGGTAACAGCATGGTAACATAGCCGGCCGTCCTACCAATAATTACATTGGCTGCTAATGATCATAGTGCATTAAATTTTAATTCCGCGAGAAATGCTAAAAAAACTCATTGCATTGGAAAAAGTGTTTCAGTAACTGATGAAATAATGCTTATGAGCTTAAGATAATACCATTGGATTATCATAGAAGCCTATACATATCTCTAACATGACTGTATTATGTGGGACACTCAGAAGTTTTGCGAAACTAAGAATTTCTATTGATATCAGTTTTATTATTGTATTTTTTCAAAGTATTCTCCAGCATACAATAGCTGAAACAAACTTGCAAAACATTTCTTTACTGCCCTTTTACTGCCTGCCCGAATGCTGTTAACGACTTAACGCGTCTTCCTAAAACTTTTACAATTCGATTTTAATTTTGGTGAGTAAAAAGAAATCACCATCTCTAACCTACTCTGAACTATGGACTACTCTGAACTATATATTATGACACTTCATAATGAATAATCCAATACAATAAAGTCATGGAACATGCGGGCCGATCAGGGGCGCCACTACGTAATTTCTCTACGGTATGGGCTTTTCCGATTTAACCTACTCCAACTACGAACGTGGATAACCCGATACAGTGAACAGTTACGTAATAGGAGAACAGTACTGTGAGGAGGGTTACCTTCAAGTTGACCTGGGTGAAGAATAAAAACAGTCGATTTTATAGCCGTGTGCACGGGCGCGTCGCCACAATGTAGCAGTGGTCCACGGGATGTCCGTTGCTCCTTGAATTCAAATATTTTGGTACATTCATCATTAATGCTTCTTTTATTTCGTATTGGTACTTACAACAGATACTCTGACTAAGTGAATAAATTGCGCTCGTTTCACTTCGGTAGACGTTGTATCATTTTGAAACAGCCAAACGGTCTATTGACAGGATTTTGGGTCTGGTTCTGAATCGAGACAACGGTGAATTAAATTTCTCTAACATATCATGGGACAAATCTACATGTCATTAATAAATAATAATATGTAATGACTGCGAATGCCGCGTACTACATTGTGACGGATTAGGTAGTTAGGAGGATTAACGCGATGAACATTGTAGAATCTCATGCTCACTTCCAGAGTCAAACGGCAATATGTGCTGAATCAGAGCTCGATCTTGTCATATTTAATTCGCATATTTGAAATAAAATTTTCACTGCCACATATTTTGCTCTATGACCACAAGTGATAGGTTTTTATTCGTAGGTGACCGCCGACCAAAGCCGCTCTATTCTTTCTTCGTCTGCTAAGGTTTTGACAGCGTTTGATTTCGTCAAACCAGCCTTATATCTTGCTTTAAATAGCTTTAGTCCTCAGGAGGCGAATCCTATAAAAACATGTTAAGTTTTAACATGTCGGATCTCAATGATACCACTAATATGTTACGAGGGGACAAATCGAGGTTAGATCGTGCTTAGAATTAAAATTATTTGAATAATTTTCATACGAACTTCTCACAAAGCTCAAGTTTATTTTTGATTAGTTTATTTTATTAGTAAAGTTTAATTGCGAGACAGCATGTCTTGTCGTCTTCTTGTTTGTGAGGCACGCTCTTTAATGTAGCCGCACTTCGGGTCCTAGCGCCGTGACACATACATACATACATACATACATACATACATACATACATACATACATACATACATACATACATACATACATACATACATACATACATACATACATACATACATACATACATACATACATACATACGTACATAGGAGCTAAACACATTACCCTCCTGTTGGGCTCCGCCGCAGTCGGGTAAAAAGAACGGGGAGGAAGAATTATTTTTTCTACTGTTTTCCTATTATCGCATTTCGCAAACTTCTGAGTACCCCTGAAAATGTCATTCGGTGACGTCTTTTCTAAGTGAAAGGAATTTCTTTTTATTCATGCAGTATTATTATTACGGTACATGAATAAAATGTCATTTAGAAATAGCAGCTGGTATGTAAGATGTTAGTTGGTACAGTACAGTGAAACTATACACTTAATGCTTCTTGATTGTCTTAATATAATATGATCAATAAGAACACTTATGCCAACAAAGTTGCGGTGCAAAACAACCGTTTATTTTTATGAGCCTTTAACAAATACCATCTCTATTATCTCATCATTGAGTGCTGTTAGGTGTAGCTATATGGTATCTATTGTTATTGTGCAACATAAAATCATAATATTATGGAATACTTCATTTACTGTTAGTTATTATTGTTCATAAACCTAAGGATTACGTTTGGTTAAAAGGGTGGAGCAACCAGCGCTGAGCCTATTGTGGTAAGTTGATAGAACATATTTATTATGTACCTTCCTATATATCTGATGGTTACTGCCCCTGTATTTTTTTATTATTTACTACTGCGGAACTTCAAAAAACCTTCCATATAAATCTTGTCCTCACTATTACGAACACAATAAAAAAAGGCCAACTGCGTTTCGGGACATGCGCATTGTAGGGTTCTGTAGAGGAGGGGTTTTTATCTGCTTTACAGAACTAACAACTTCATCAAAGTAATTTTCGAAGTTTGCGTTTTATAAGTTTATCACCTATTACTCGTTAACTTGTAAAGCCTACTTAGCCGTGATAGTTTTCCTTTTAAGTTCATTATATGTGCTACTGACACGAATTTTTTCACGTTTCTACAATCAACCGTTTAGCCGGGAGAGGCGGGGCGGACGCTTTGGTCTAACAAAATGTGTGCTTTAAAGCGTACCCACAATATTTTTCAACGACGAATCCAACGATACCCCATGCAATGGTGTAGGCGTGCTAAAAATGCATCTCTAATTTAAGAAAGAAAGACTTTTATTGGGACAAATTAACACATCACAAGAAAAAAAGGCATAACAAGTACAAAGGAAAAACAAGTCACATAAATACAACACAGGACAAGGCAAAGTCAGAGCGTCAGAGTGTATCTGTATCCTGTTAGGTGAAGTACCCTAAAAAAAAGGTTTTGAAGATTTTCTCGGCGTGACTAATACCTATGTATTATCTGTGCAAAATTTCATCTCTTTAGTACTAATCGTCTGAGCTATGCCGCGGACAGACAGACAGACAGGCGGACAGACGACATGCGAAACTATAAGGGTTTCTCGTTGACTACGGAACCCTAAAAAAAACAGCCAAATCGGTTGTACACGATGCAATTTATGGCTCCTTCATATACGCGGCACTCGAATTTTACTTAGGTGTTGAAGGTCCTGAACAGATTTAATCCAACACTCTGCTATATTACCGTGATTATTTGCATAATTAATATCTTATCGCGATATGAAGTCTAGCACAAGTCATTCATAAGTGGAAAACTCTTCATTGTTCAAAAATATTCCAACAAATAGTAAAACTAATTACCTATGTTCAGATTAGTTGGTTGGCTGTTTCCAGTTCATATGACGCAATTGAAATTCGTGTCACTTTTATTCAAAACTATACTCCGTTTCACGAGTCGAACTCCTAGGGAACCAAATACTCGCATCTCATTGGTGCGTAACAATAAGCGATGACGGTGCGTTATTGAAGGTCACGCCCATTAACTAATGGGCGCACATGGACGATTTTCTTTGGGAGCTCGTTTCGTGGAATGGAGGATAGGTGAAGATCGTTAAGTTGCAGAAAGCAATAATGTCTGTCAAGATTGCTTGTACTAAGTCATTCATTCATCTCATTAATTCAAGAACTATGTAGCCCTCATTTTTTTTAACTAAATTAAATTCCGTGTGGCGCCGGATTAAGAATAGCGTTACTCCATTTCCTTATGTGGATGTCGTAGAAGGCGACGAAGGAAATACATTACCAGGAGACGGGCAGCAGCGTCTTCCTGAGATTCCAACCGCATACTGCGATCGCCAAGCCGCCTGCCAAGCGTGGCGATTATGGCAAAACCTCTCATGGTTTTCATAACAGAGGCCTATGTCCTGCAGTGGGCGTCAAATGGCTGATGATGATGATGATGAAAAAAGTACACTCAGGGTAGAGCTAAATTAATGAAATATGCACTTGCATTGTTTGGATCAAACTCAGGGTTTCGTCTTGTAATTAGAAGTAAACAGCGTTTGTTTTGTTTATTAGCTGCTATCTCTAGATGTATGTGCCATGTGTATTGTGGTTCTGTTAGCCTTACAAGCCATTATTCTTTCCCAACACATCAACTGTACCAACTCACACAGTACATAATATTTCGTTTCATATAATTTGCCTCTTGTCTATTCACTCCCTTTTTATTATTAGTGCCTTTAATGACTTTGTAGAATAGTTTTGCGTCCTGAAACAAAATTCCATGAAAAATAATATTATTTAATTCTTGAAATGTTATTTGCGCTCTTCAAAACTTGTTGTTATGTGTTATTCCAGTAGAGCAAGATTATTTTCTTATTGTTGCTGGCAACTTGTAATGCCAGAATAGTATCATAGTGAGCACGGAACATTTTACATAAATGGCAGTGACGAAACAAAAAGCATAAAAAAATATTTAAATATAAAATTAATTGAATTTAGTCTCTTTAGAAGATTCCCACTTCTACAGAGAATGTAGTATTGATCTATGTGTGCGTGGTGAAGATGAAATTCGGCAGTAAGAAGTATGTCACTGCGCCGCGCCACCTGAGCCCACAGATGCAGAACCTCTTTAATTCTCGAATCCACAATAACGCGGCTATACCACTTTACTCTGCGTTGAAAAGCCAGCCTGCTCAGACAGAATGATCATCTCATCACCTAATGCTTTTCGTTACGCATCATAAATAGCATTGATCTCAGTGTCCGACTTAACAGTACAGTAACGATTACCCGTATCCCAGTTCTAAACGCGTCTGGTCGTCGTACAGGGTGCTACGATAAAGACTGACGAAGATACCGGCAAGATTGTGATTGCGCGCGTGATGCACGGCGGCGCGGCAGACCGCTCCGGGCTCATCCACGCCGGCGACGAGGTCATCGAGGTGAACGGCATCGGCGTCGAGAACAAGACTCCTGCCGACGTACTGCAGATTCTGGTAAGCGCTTCATCTTCAACCTATTACCACCCAATGTAAAGTATAGGTCTTCCAATCGCTTCGGTCTCGGGCATTTTGTTTCTTTCCTGCCAATTTTGTCCAGCTCTGGTCTGACAACACTTCGAGCCCGTCGGTAGTTCTAGAGACTAGTACCTTCACATCCCATCTTTAGTCTTGTCTACAGCATATTGATATAGGTCCATTTCCACTTTATCCGGCAATCGCCCCGATTACGAAGGAATCCGAATACAATTTCTTTTCTCCCAGTTTTTCTACATTGTTTCATATTGACGCTTGTGATTTCTACAGCAAAACTCCGAGGGCACAATAACGTTCAAGCTGGTGCCGTCGTACGGGCGTGGTGGATCGCGTGAGAGCAAGGTCCGCGTTCGAGCCCTCTTCGACTACGACTCGGCTGAGGACCCCTACATTCCTTGCAAGGAGGCCGGCTTGAATTTCAAGAAACGAGACGTTTTGCACATCGTTTCCCAGGACGACGCCTACTGGTAAGAATAAAAAAAGAAGAGGCCCATCAGAGGGTTAAAAATAACGTTTTTTACTGCCATGAAAACACATTTAAAAATGAAACAATATAAAAAACAGAAAAGAAAAAATAAAGTACAGAAAGAAAAAATAATTTTAACTCAAGTCAGATCTCAGGAATGAGGAGATCCGCAGAAGAACCCGAGTTACTGATGATATAGGTAGCTCGAAGAATTTCTCAGTTGAGCGTGGGCAGTGGGCGTGGCACATAGCTCGGAGAACTGATGGCAGTTATAACTCGGGGTCTTCTGCGGATCTCCTCCTTCCCGAGATCTGACTTGAGTTAAAATTAATACGAAGGCAAAGGTTCTGGGTGCGTGATTAAGGGTGCATATAAAACCGCACGCAAGTTGCTGCTCCTGAATAGAAAAAAAGGGTTTGCAGTGTCTGTTAATCTGTGTAATCCAGGTGGCAGGCGCGGCGTGAGGGCGACAAAGTGATGCGGGCTGGCCTGATCCCGTCTCGAGCTCTGCAGGAGGGCCGCATTATCCACGAGAGGCAGACAGATCCTCAAACTATGGATGGTCAGTAAATTAATTTATAACTATCCTAATTTAAGGCGCTCTAGCGCGACCAATGGAAAAAAAGGAATTAAGGAAAGGAAAGGATGCTGTTGCTCGCACAATTTAATTTCTTTTTGTGATTGTAATAAAATTCGTATACTTTTGATAAAAGTGATCTGAGGGTTTGATGGATAATAAAATTACGGACTCTCAAGACGTATTTTTCTTATCCCCTACCTAGTTTATGATTGAGCAAATTTTAATCCAAAATAAATTTTGAAAACAACTTTTCTTTATTAAAAACTACTTATAGCAAGACAAACATTTTATTACAATTACTAAAAATGTGATATGTTGCGAGCGAGACAGCATGCAACAGCAGTCAATGACAACAGGCTGCGCAGTTGTGCCTGTACTGCATATTATGGCAGCATGCAGTCTGTCGGTCGTTCGTCTGGTTTGTGATTGGCCCGTCCCGTGTACAGGCAAGCCAGCTCTCTGCAGCCCGGGCACCGCGGGCGCTGACTGCGCCGCCAAGACACCCTGCTCACCGACGCCGAGCGCCACCGCCCTGTTGCCCTGCAAGTCAACACCCAAGGTCAGTATTTCATGGCTGTGCGATCAAAATATGATCAAGAGCCAAGTAACAAAAAATTAAGTACCTAGTAGCGGGCCATCCATACATTACGTCACACGAATTTCACGATTTTTGGAGTCCCCCCCTCGGTTCTTGTCCCTCCCTGATGTGACGTCACATAATTTAGAAAGGATTAAGTTAATGACACAAAAACACAAAAAATTACAATGTTTAGCCTATCTGAAATATTTTAATTTTTTTTCTATCGTCAGAAGTAATGTGACGTCATGAAACTTACGTCTATAATACTTTTATTATCATAATGGAGAGCTACTTTTATTATTTTTTATTTCCTGGTGTATATACAATAAAGAATATTATTATTATTAATACGTTTATTGCACATAAGTTAAAAATACAATGGCAATGTGGTGGACTTAATGCTATAAGCGTATTCTGTCTATCTATCTAAAATAAAATAATCTTAAATAAAATAAAACCTTCAATCAACATTCAGCCCTATTCAGTTAACTTATTCCATCCCAAGGTGAAGAAGGTAATCTACGACATCACGGAGAACGACGACTTCGACCGCGAAGTTATACCGACGTACGAGGAGGTGGCCCGCCTCTACCCGCGTCCCGGCTTCGTCCGCCCCATAGTGCTGGTCGGAGCCCCGGGCGTCGGTCGGAACGAGCTGCGTCGCCGGCTCATCGCCACGGACCCGGAGAAATTCGTCACGCCGATACCATGTAAGTGGTCGGACGACTAGTTCTAGTTAGATTTCCGCACTTAGAGCCGGTTAAGTAAATGCTTAAGTAACGTTCTGTCACACTCTTTTCTACGAAATTCGAAGAGACAGCACTACTTAGCCAAATTCTCAATTCAGAAACTAGCCACTAGCCTCATAGTTGGGCCATTGTTGAGCTGTAAATACCTCAGACACTAGGGTTTCCTCACGATATTAGCGAGTAGTATTGCTAGTATTGCTACCACAACTTCACAAATGTATGTAACGTAGAAAAAAAAATCATTGGTACATGCGAGGATGCGAACCCTCCACCTCCCGAATGTGAGGCCGGTGTTCTACCGCTACGCTACCACCGCTCCCATTCGAATTGTCTGACTCCGCCTTCGTCGTGGTCGGACGACGAAGGCGGAGTTAGATGATTCGCTCGGGTGAAGGTTATTTTTTGGGTTCCATACCTGGAAGGTACAGAAAGTACAGACTTCTTTAAGTTATCGTGATAGGCAAAATGGAGGGGAAGAGACGCGCTGGTAGAAAACAAAAAAAATCTGTGGCTCCGTAACTTCAGAGAATGGACTGGACGCTGACAGCATCGAAGATCTATTTCTGTTGGCAAAGAGAAGAGAGGAATATGCAAAGCTGACGGCCAACCTTCAGGAGTGGCACTGACAGAAAAAGACCGGCGGGGGCGCCAATTTCAAATAACGTAACACATTACGGGTGATTACAGTAGATTAAATCTTATTTAAAGGCGAGAGATCGCTTGTTTGTTACATTCGTATATACCCACTTATAAAATAAAATAATAATAAAATAAAGACAAGCGAAAAACGTGATTTTTAAATGCTTCTTCTCTATCGCAAAGACGGTACCTACTACAATACAATGGTAAAACTTGCTGTGATTATAGTCCAGTCTCTATAGTAGAACAACAATCAATATGTGTCTCGTTGGTATAATAAATGTCCTTCTTCTTCAATAAAAACCTGAACTGGATGTAAGAATTTCCATATTTATCATTAAAATTTCCAGTTACATCGCGACCTCAGAAACCTAGCGAACAAAACGGCAAAGAGTACGTGTTCATGACACGCGAGAAGATGGAGCAAGACATTGCGGACGGAAAGTTCATCGAGCACGGTGAATACAAAGGAAACTTGTATGGGACATCTGCAGAGAGCGTGGAAACTATCGTAAACTCGGGTAAGAATCAAGAAGTGTTTTAATGCGTTATAAGTCCAGTAACTTTTTGCATAACAAAGGGGTCAACCTTGGAATGAGAGATGATAAGCTGAATTTTCGTTCATACCTTTATTTGCAAAAGTCTCATGAAATCTAGTGCGTCGTAAGTTATTCAAGGTCAACCCCACGCTGGCCAATGCGTCTTGGTGAGTCTTCTTCAAAAGTCAAAAACTCCCTATATTTTAATGTAATCCTACTTATATTATTAGGGGTTAAAGTATGAAATTGCCGTTTTATTGCAATAGGTTCTTTGAATTGACATAGAATCTTCATGGTTTGAGGTTTTCGAATGAAACTTTTTTCAAACGGTTTCTATGATGTCCTTTTTTTAAAAAATGTGAAACATTTGAATATCTACTTTCAATTGTTTTTGTTATTCAATTTAGACAAGAAAGATGGATACTGCGAAAATTCGAGTGATTATGAGGCACCCATTTTTCGTATTTTTTTATTTTATTGATTTGACGCAAGTGAGTCAATATTGTGGGTAAGGTAACGTTAAACCATGCCGCTGATTCCTGGGTAGTTTGACTAGGGTCGGCTTCCACTATCTCTCTTAATTCATCTTTATTCACCTGTGTGGGCGGTCTTCCTCGTGGCTCGTTCTTTAAGTCGAAATTTCCATCACGAAAGCGTTTAAACCAAAATCGCACGGTGCTTTCATTAGTAGACCCCTCTCCAAACGCAGCATTGATATTGCGGGCTGTTTCTGCCGCGTTAGTTCCGCGTCGGAACTCGTATTCAAAAATCACTCGAATTTTCGCAGTATCCATCTTTCTTGTCTAGATTGAATAACAAAAACAATTGAAAGTCGATATTCAAATGTTTCACATTTTTTAAAAAAGAACATCATAGAAACCATTTGAAAAAAGTTTCATTCGAAAACCTCAAACCATGAAGATTCTATGTCAATTCAAAGAACCTATTGCAATAAAACGGCAATTTCATACTTTAACCCCTATTATAAATGTGAAAGTTTGTGAAGATGTTTGGATGTTTGTTACGCAATAACGGCTTAACGGATTTAGATGAAATTTGGTATGGAGATAAGAGATAGTTCGAGTCCCGGGGAAGGACATAGAACACTTTAATCCCGGAAATTACTTGTTCCATGCGGACGAAGTCGCGGACAAAAGCTATTAATGAACATTAAGAAAAATAATAACGCATTGAGATGAACATTCAGTCGCGCTAAAGGACTACGCGCATTACATCGCGCCGGCGACTTGCGGGCGCTACTCTAAGCGTTAGGCGCTAACCGCGTTCGTTGCGCAGGGCGCGTGTGTGTGCTGAGCCCTCACTGGCAGGCGCTCAAGATGCTGCGCACGCCCCGGCTGCGCCCTTACATCGTCTGCGTCCGCCCGCCGCCCTTGCCGCGCCTTATTGAGACGCGCACCGTCGCACACGCCCGCTCCACCTTCGACAAAGAAAGCTCGCGCGCCTTTACGGTATGTCGGCTCGTAGCACTGTTAGTGTAAGACACATCACAGAAATAAAATAAACAGATAAGTATCATAATATGCATAACAACAGAGAGAAAACTAAATACACAAAACAAATAGAAGAAGAAGAAGAAGAAAGACATTTATTATACCAACAAGATACATCACAGAAACAAAATAAGCACATAAGTAACATAATATGCACAACACAGAAGGAAAACTAAATACACAACAGACAAAACGAATAAATAAAACAGGACTATAGATGTAGCCTGTGGTGTATAAATAAAATAGGACCATAGATGTAGCCTGTGGTGTGTCTAAGTTGCGACAAAACGCAGCTGACTCAGCGTTGTGCCGAGGAAGTGATCTCTCAAGGGACTGGATATCTAATTAGTTAAACATTGAACGGGTCCAATCGCTATGAGACATTGGTAGACGATTATTATTATTGTAAATAACTATAATAACTGTTTCTGTCATACAATATTGTAATAAAGAGTAACAAATAATTGTCCAGTCCCTTTGTTTAATTAACAGTGTTATTTTATTTAACACGGAGATATTACACAAAGCTTTGCCTTGCCTGATATGAGGAGTAGGCGAACAGAAAGTTACATTTCCATTTTTTACCTTTTTTTTATTATTTTTTTTTTACTCTCGCAACACTGAATCCCACCATATACACATACCGTTTCCGTTCATATCGCGATATTTCCCGTAGAAATTAATTTTTAAAAGTACTGAGTTCCTCCAAAATGTAACATTTCCTTCATTTTTATTACGATTTTGAACGCTTTAACAAAAACCTGTACAAAAAGTTACTTTTCCCATAGTAAATGCGTCGATTCATAGGCAGTCTAAACAAAAAGTAACTTTAAAAAAAAAAAAATTGTCAACATTGATAATCGTTTTTCTTTTCTTAATGTGAATGTAGTAACATTTCCATTCATACCCTACCAAAAAGTTTCATTTCCAGGCACGTCCAACAAAACGTTACATTTCCAATTTTGAAACTGAAATAACTTAACGACCGATTTTTAAAAAAAATACATAATAAGTATAATCGGTAGGTCTATCTCACTTCATCAGTTTTTACAAATAAAATTATAAAAAATATCTTATAATGATGCTTTTTTACATTTTCGTCAATTTCCCTAAAATTTTGTAAAATGGAAATGTGACTTTCTGTTCGCCTACTCCTCATATGATGCGAATGCAAACAAAAAAATTGCCTTAACTGCGCCACATTAGACATTTATCTGTGACAACAAACACTCTGCATCCAGCCCAAAACCCAAGGTTCAGAAGGCTTATCATTCAACGACCACTTACAAAAAGCGTTGTGACATAAATTTAAAAGAAGGTACCAAGTTATGTCACATGATTGGCAATGCATGTTGAGATACCACCAAAGTATCTTTTCAATGGGGAACTTGCGACAAACTTAGATTTAAGTGGCATTACTTCTATACCATAGAAGACAAAGAAAAACACGAGAATAAAAAAAAATTAAACAAAAAAATCACGTTACTCTAAAAAAACAAATCATTGAAATCTAAACGTTTTCTAAAAATGGTTTATTTTTTTAAAACAATATTTTACGAGATAACTCGAATGTTCATAAACGTTTCATAAATTACGAGGTGTTACGTGGAATTTGTGACGTCATAGTTTGAGTCCGATTTGTATAGCGCGTTTTTCTACTACGTGACTAGAATGACTTGTCGACAGGTCACATTATGAAAAGAATTAGTCGTAGAGAAAAAATTAACCACGTTTATTTAGCTTTTAACATGGTCTCTCCGATTATATTAAAACAGTTTTTTTTTGTGCAAGTTCTCCATTCCATAGCTAGAAAATGCTTGATACGATCTTTAAAATTCCTTAAAAATTTAATCTTCAAGCAATCTTTGGGCAGGTCGAATTAAACTATTCTTGTTGTACAACCCCAGGAGGAGGAGTTCTCCGAGATCGTACGCTCGTCCAACCGCATAAACTTCCTATACGGCTATATGTTCGACGAGGAGATAGTAAATGACGACCTGGCGGCGGCGCTCACGCAACTACTCAAGGCGTCCTGGCGAGTGCAGTCCGAGCCCCTTTGGGTGCCGGCGTCATGGGTGCAGTAAGGTACCTTGTTATTATTTCGGTAGGTGCTCTATTTTTTTTTTTTTTTTGGTCCGACTCTTAGGAAACGCCCAGTCAGATGCGTCGTGGCACGTCAGGCCAAACATGAATTTAGCCTTCGCTGGAGTTGATAGCATCTCTAGCAAGATAGTTCAACAATTTTTTTTAAAGCAGAGCTTTCATGTTTTAATTTTTGTCTTATTGATCTTGCTTTGTTGTGCACAGGAAGTATGCAAAACTGAAAATAAACCTGTTAGTTTGCAGTCGACAAAAAGCAAGATATCTAATCTGGTTTTGACAAGAAAAAGAAAAGTTGTGAACTACGATTCTTATAATGGAATGCCTTGCCTGCCTTGATTTCTGAGTCGCATTCTGCGGCAATCTATTGCTTGTTTTTCTGAACACCAAGAGTTATGATCTCGATCAAACAACATCCATTAAAGCTATGTGATAATAGTTAGTTGTTTGTTCACCCTACTGCCTTTTGGTTGTGTTCATGCATTACGAGCGCAACACAGCTATCGTGTACAAAAATGTTATTCTAAATTATTCTTATTTAATGTATAACCAATACGAAATTATTCTAAATAAATGTACACCCCACCATCGCTTTAAGTATGTGTCTCCTCATAGCAACGCGCCTTGCCTGTATTTTAGTCAATATAGTGTAACAAGGCTGGCCATTTATGTACCTGTTGTTTATTCTGATATTAATCATAGGCTAGTGTAGTGCCAGGTAAATATAGTTCAAAGAAAGATGCTCTAAGCTCTTTAGAACAGATCAATATGAAAAATCCTTACAATTCTGGACGTAATTAATGTACACTTGCCCGGTTTATTGTGCCGAATATTGAGACGGAAACTGGGGATTGGACACTCATCTGTGGAAACACAGAAGTGTCAATTTGGGAGAACACCACAAACGCCTGAAAATTCTGGCAAAACGTCGCTGTTATAAATGTTGTTTTTGAAATTATTCTAGTCAATATTTAGCCCATTCTTTATAAGTTATTATTTATTTTAAGTGAATATACCTTTTCAAATTTTAGTGACATGTTTTGAAATGTTTAATTTAAGATAGTTAGCAATTATAAAAACCTAGAAAAATGTTGTGTGTTGAAACAAATTTGCGTACAATAAATAATAACTAATCCTCCACTACATGCTCAAAAATAATTAATTTCTTACTAACTCATTGATAAGATGACTATTGCCCAAATATTGTTAGTTTCCTTCGAACCAATATTTTCCAGTGCCTCTCCCATGTGATTATTGATCTCACTAGTAATAGCGTTTAATGTCCATCAATCATTACGAGATACTCATCGACGTGGATCATGCATTGATACTGATGTACCTATTGCACGTTAGCACACAGATTAAAAAGACAAACAGATGGGAATCAAATCATGCAATGATTCGGAACGTACCAAACGCTAGTTTTTTTAAACGGAAACGATGGAGAAAGAGATGGGGCTGTCGATAAATAGCTATCGATAACGTACACAGGGATGGGACTGTTTTCTGTCAATACTTTACTTTCATAAACATTTTTTGTTCCTATTTCGTAAAAATTAAAGATAAGATAAGAATATTACGTATATAATTCAATTATTTATGTATAATATACGTATAAATTTAAATATTTTATTAATTTTCCTTTCTTAAGTGTGTATACTAGTGTATGTTCTAGTAAAAAGATAAAGTAATCTTTTTTAATGCAGTTTTCGGAGATAGGTACTAGTAAAAAGAGCCAACAAACAAAGCAATAAAGATAAAATGTCTACAAATACAATACAATTCAATTGTATTGAAGCAAATCACGATGAGCACGTTTGGTAATTGAGGCTCAAAAGATGAATGTTTCATAAAAACCTTAATTACTCTCACTGTCTTAAGTTCATGAAAAGTTTCATTACTCTCGCCGTACTAATTTCGTAATCTTACTATGTGATTTACCGCTCACAGCATCAGGATGACTCGAGCCTCCGCGGATAGTTGAAACGTCGGAAAATGTCCATGTGGTGATTAATAGTCGCATCAGCGTAGTTGACACCTCATCGAGTAAAGTAAGCATTTATCTCTTTGTAATAAAGTAATAAATTATTCATCCTTAGCTGGGCGGATTCCTGCTTCCTGGCATGTGGGGAATTTCGGACATGCGTTGCTCCTAATGTATTTTCCGTTCTTACTCCAAAACCTTTTTGGCACACGTAACGAAGTTTTTGGGATTCCTGTAATGTATCGTCCAGGCACTGCAATAATTCTAATTAACGTCTATCTTCGTTTGAGAGAGACTCAACATCGTTTGAGGGTCAATTCGCATAGTTAATTGAAATTTTAAACTTTTGATTATTGGAAATTCTCTATTATACTACAGTAGAACGTCGATTATGCGAACTAATTAGGGGAACGTGGGTGTTCGGAAAACCGGTTTATTCGGATAATCGAACTAACTATAAAAAAAATATTATTTTATTTACTAACAAAAATCATATTTATAATAATTCCAATCACATTGTAACGACGTAAGACAGTAATGTAATGTACATAATAGGTACTATCAACGACTAAAAAAGTCTAATCTACGTCTGCCTAAGCAAGCCCACTGATCGCATTCAGTTTTGTGTTTCAAACCATCGCAAGGCAGTATCTAAGCATGTAAGTATGGTTGTACAGTGACGCTTACCGTCCGCGCGGGTGGTAAGCGTGGATTGTAAGCCATATTTCCATCAACGCGGGCCCAGAGTTTTACTATGAAACGATCCAAGACACTCGAAGCCCGTGGCCCGCGACGCTTACCAACCGCGTTGGCGAGAGCGGCACTGTAAAACCACACTAAATACTTCAGAAGCAGCTGCTGAATAACTGGCGGCTCCAGTAACGAGGTCTACAATTTAACTAATCAGAGCAATATTTGGTGCCCTGGATCTCCGTTGTCAATCCTAATCCATTGCTCTACCTCTTCTTCGGCAAAGATGTAGTGGGGAGAAGCGGGGCGCGAGGTTCGTAGCCAGTTCGGTTAAGCGGTCGTTCGGATAATCGTCTTTCGGATAATCGACGTTCGGATAATCGACGTTGTACTATTCTTATATTCTAAATATACTCATTTGGCGGTGCTGTATGTACATAAGTTTAAACTCTTCGCTTTTTTAGCGTCATATGTAAAGAAATTAAACTAATGTTGTTTCGAGTATAGTCACTCTCACCACCAGTTTGTAAGTTGCCGTGAAACGTTGTCTCACTACATCATTGGTACTCTCAACAAGATGCTCTTTGAGGATAACTCCCGATGGATAGTCGAAATGGCTACAATAGCATTTAACACCACATCGGAAAATTAACCGTAATTTATCTTTGTTATAAAGTCTCTAGTGGATCATCATCAAGATGTTTTCAAGTCGTTAGTTTGTTTGAATGGGGATTCGATCCAATGTGTTTTGACTGTGCCATATTTCGCGGGGTACATGTTTGGCAGGAGCAGTCAAAGCGGGTTTGAAAGTAAAACTGAAAGATAAAAATTAAAATTATTATTAATCTACCTAACACTCAGTATACATGGTAAGTAGCCTTCATAGGGTAAATGCGTTCTCTATAATATTACGGATTAATGAAAGGGTCATAAAACAGACTTTTTTTTTGAAAACGATAACTTTGTGTAAGTTCCTTAAAATTGGGCCTTGGTCGAATTTAAATTCAATAGATTATGTAAGTAAATTATTTTACCTTAGCAAATCTGAGTAAGTATGTGTTCTTTCAACGCAGGAATTAGAAGCCTGACGACGCAGGAAGCGACGACTTTCCAAGTGAAATGTCAGCAGGGAATCAGCACAATCTGGTTCTTTGATATATAAATTCGCATGGCTTGTTTGAATGCTCACTAGCTGAAATTATAGTTCGGATTAGTTTCAGATACTCTATTACACAGATAACGAATATATCTTATTAGCACAGCACTAATAAAGCGCTAAAAACTTACAGCGAAATTAGAGTGGAGAGAGCTGAATAACCGAATTACCGAAGGCAAAAAAAAAAAAAAAAAATTAATTTTGCCGAGGGTAGTAAACTAACAGTTAATGCTTTCAAAAAGACGCCTGTCACCTAAGTCTACTGAGACCACGGGACTTGCAAAAGTACCGAAATGTCGGAAAATTGTAAAATGAAAAAATAAACGAGTAAATATCCGTGCAAATTCAGTTTTTAAAGTCACAAAATAAAACCATTTCTGATTGTCAAAATCTTGACATTTAGTGGTGGAAAACACTCCAAAACCATCTTTATGTTTTCTGTTAAACTTAATCTAGCTTGTTTTCGATTGTATTTTTTATAAATGAATATTCACTGCCACAGCATTTTGGAGACAATTGATAAGTTACGATGCGAAAATAATGATTAAATTAAAAATTTGTTTGGGCTAGGCTCTATAAAAGCATGCTAATTTTGAATTCTTAAAAGTCTTAAGTCTATAATCTGATAAATTGGAGACGTCTCTGTAAAATGGGCAATAGACAATGTGTCTATATTTGAATAAGGTCCGATCGAAAAGGCCGGTTGATTCTAGGGCCTGGATTAGCACCAAACATCATGATAGCGAAAATCGTGACTAGTTAAAGAAAAATAAGTTCAAATAGCTAAAAGCCCCGTTAAAAACAAACTTCATGTGTTCGAACCTTTTGGCATATGTAGTGGTGACAATAAAATCTTAATTTTTCACGCACATTGAAACCGTTTGTTTACTTAGGCACTACTGTTTAGCGCTACTGGTTGTGCCATGGGAGACTTTTCTCTCCCGTGACACCACCATTTAAATACTAGTAGTGCTAAAGGCGAAATTGTTCCCCTGTTACACTACAGATCACAAAATCATTACCCAAGGCACTACTGAGCAGGTGACTACTACCGGTATATAGAGTTTGGGAAACGAAAGCGTACCTGAGAAATTGGCGGGAAATTAACAAAATATTCATGTGGTATCATCAGCTATACTAGGAGCAAATTATTCGATACTTGTTTAAACATAAGGTATGTTTTTATACCTATTTTTATACCTTCAAGAATAAAAAAATAACATTTGCTCTCCAGGAGACACATTTGTGCTAGAGAAAAGTAAAAACTCATCGTATTTATCAATAACGTATAGCATAACCCTCTATTTACATTGAAATCAATCTGCAACCAGGCTTGTTATAGTGTTCGCAAAATTTGAACTCGCCAAATCTTACGGTTAATGGCATTGGTAAAAGCGTTTTTGCCCTAAACTGCTCCTAGCCCCCTTTTTTCAGTCCCTTCGTTCTTTTCTAGGGTTCCGTACCCGAAGGGTGCCAAACGGGACCCTGTTACTAAGACTTCACTGACCGTTTGTCTGTCCATATGTCTGTCTGCAACCATATAGGTATCTCATGAACCGTGATAGCTAGACAGTTGAAATTTTCACAGATGATGTATTTCTGTTGCCTCTAGAGCAACAAATACTAAAAACATAATAAAATAAATATTTAAGGGGGGCTCCCATACCACAAACGTAATTTTTTTGCCGTTTTTTGCTCGATATTAATAACGGCAACAGGTAGACGGGTGAAATATTCATAAAATATTTAGTTCTATATTCGCTTAAAAAATTAATAATTGAATTAAAATAAATATTTATGGGGGCCCCATACAACAAACGTGTTTTTTTTTGTCGTTTTTTTCTCGATATTTGTGTCTAATGTTGTATAGATAATGGTACGGAACCCTTCGTGCGCCGGTCCGACTCGCACTTGGCCGGTTTTTTTTATGTTGAGACACTCACCTCTGTAAATGAAAACCCAATATTTAGCTTGTTATCTACAAACATAAAAAAAATGTCTCATAATAATAAATGGACATTATTATAAGGTACCTATTAAGTTCGCTACTGCACAAATCTGAAATCAACTCAAAATTCTATGCATTATTTATGGTCTATGCACATACAACTTATTACAACAGAATATTATCTACACAATAAATATGAATATTCAGCCAACAAGTATCAAAATTATAAAGTCATTTCGTGGTGCCATGTTAAAACTTTCTATTCCTGTTTAGATAGTTCCAGGTCATGCTTTCGTTTACCACACTCTATCAACAGGGGATAAAAAGAAAAAAAATCACTTACGTCCTAAAGCGCGAGGTTTTCAAGATAATCCGTTTTAAAGATCCTAATAAGTTAGGAATTTTATCTACGCAGGATTTTTACATGGATTTTCTCGAGAACCTAACGCTTTAGGACGGTCTTATGTAAATTTTTTGATTGTCTATAGAACTTAAATCGATATTCACAAGTTCTTAAAAGCGCCGCCTTTTTGGAAAAATCCTGCAAAATTATGATCATCATTACGCCAGCCTCTCATACAAAGAGGTTCCAACCCTTTCGCTGAGCAAAGATATAAAAACACGCCAAAGTAAATGAAGTAGTAGAATTATGGTTAATTTAAAAGTATGCGAGTTGTCCAACATTGTGTTTTGTTCAATAGCAAATGATGATCGAAAACATAAAGATGTTATCACCGACCTTTACCTACCTCTCACATACTCACTCTCTATTAGAAAAAGCAAATGTACCACTTCATTTCCTCACCTCACTATTGACTTGTCTTTCATAGTATTTTATAAATAAATGTAATATTTATGTGTAAGTAACTTTTAATTGACAATTATCGACTTATGTAGATTCTGTGTGACGCAAAGATGGATTGGTTAAATAATTGGTTGACTGTATGGTTTTTAAATTAAGTTAAGCTTTGCCAACTCATATTATCGATGTAATGTAATAGGTAACAAACAATAACAATTTTTTTAGTCAATGTTTTGATCTCATTGTAACTGGTCTGTAATTTCATGTAGAGGATAAGTAAGTCTAAAATAAAATTATCAACTTTTATTAGAGTTGTACTGTAAAATGGTGTTGGGATAAATATGAATATATCTGAACGGTATTGTTCAGTTTCCTTAGTGACAATAAATCCGCACAATGAAAGGAGATTACGCACGCTTGGTATGTTCGTAGTACTGATTAGGAAATGTTGTAAGTACCTTTACCGATCACTAATCGTCCTAATTTCCTTTCGTTTTCGTTAAGACTGTATAAACAATTGTTCACGTTTAACTCAATGGTCCATAGGTATTAATTTGAAAGGTATTGGAAATAGCGGTCACATTGACATAAAACTCGTTCACTCAAGCAAATGCATGCACGATATTATAAAAGAGTGCAATAACATTCGCCCAAATACATCTCAGCAAGGATACTACGACGACGCGAGTTGCGCGCTTTGAATGTAAAAATTCTGGAATTTCCAGTATATTTACTGGCAAATTTGAAATCTGACATTTTGGCGCCACAAAACGCGTGACTCGCGCCATCCTACTACCTATGCTGCATCTTACAAGAATAGATACCAAAAGCTTTGTGTAGTTATTTACGCTTAGATTTTCGTTCTTAACGCGAATATTGCAATCTGTTCATGGTAGCAATTGTGACTATATTCTGTATTGCCATGAGCAAAGCTACATGTAAAAAATAAAATGTAGGTATAAAATTAAAATATAAATTTAAACTAAAATATTGTATGGAACTAAAAGTAAAATTAGTAAACGTAAATTGTGTTTACAGTCCTTAAATTGTCTGTGGGAGCCAAAAATTACTGCACCGCATCATTGTACCTTGGACTTATGTGTCCGCAAACGTATCTATTCTTCTTAGCGTATCGATAACGTAACCATTAATTAATGCTAACAACGTATCCATAACACCAATGACAAAAAGCAATAACAATTTAATTAATTAAATTTATTAGCAATATACCTACACATTTGTCAAAATGTCCTGTGTGTCTGTGACCAGCCTTGTTCTGGTGTTCAGATGCAGAATCCGGGAGAAATGCCTATTATGTAGTTTTTGTTGTTAACGAATTATACAGGGCGAGTGAATTGATAAATAACAAAAATAGCGCATGCTATATTTCTTCATCATCGCTCATTGAACTCGCCTTTTAGACAGTTAAAAATTAAATTAAATTAGTTAAGTACACACGATGATACGACATCACAGAATTGAAAATCTAAATTAAACTTTTATAATGTGTAAGAGGAGAGCTATCGTGTGTACATATTATAATGTATTGATTTTTATCTAGTGCTGTTTATCGATTGACACTTGTGTTGGGCCTAAATTGTTTATATTAATAAACAAATAACAATATCTATTGTAGCCATCTATAAGACACTATATCATATTATTGTTCGCATGATTAGATCGCAATATTTGGAGCCTACCTAAAGGAAAATGGGCAGATTGGTCCTACCCTTATTTTTGAGCAGTATGCCATTCGAAGGGCTGAAATTATTCTGTATAGAATAATGTTATTTTTTTGCTGTTATCAGCAAAGCTGAATTACACACGTATAAAAAGTTGAACCGTTTGAAATATTGATATTTTTATTAACAATTTCACAGCGCGAATGTGTTAACTCTAGAATGCTCTTAAAGTTTTTAATGAAAGTAACTCAAAAGTAAGTAAATTAAAGTAACTAGAAGTGCATTATTTAGTATATTCTAAAGAAATATCGCAGCGTAGTTATTTTAAATTATTCCAACCAAATGTATTGTTATTTTGTTGGTAATTATTGGTACTTAACGTGATTCATAAGTGCTACCACCTATGAATCACGAGCGAGAGAGCAAGTGCACAGACACCGTTGCATCTCAGTCTTTGTCGCTCTCTCTTAGATGAAGTGCAAATGAGCTAGAGGTGTATGCTTGATTAAATTTAATGTAACAACGTGTTTATTTGCTCATCCCATTTTTCTTTTTTTCTTAAATATATATTTTTATACTTCCACGTGCCACGTTTTTATCCGCCGAAAAATTTTTATTCCACTTTACAATATGTATGTCATTATTATATCTACGAGGGTTGGGAGAAACTTCGTACAAATCTGCCCATTCTCCTTTACTATTACTTACTAGTATAAAAATGCAGCCCTCAATATTTTTTTAATTCTGATTGTTACTTAAAAAAAGTAGAAATACTGGACACTTGAGTTCGAAAGAACGGCTTAAGTCTACGAAATATCGCGGAATGATTTGGATAGCAACAGGGGTTCTCTTCCTCTGGCCTTCCGCTTGCCTGTACTTGATGGGACAGTATCTAATAGAAGACCAAGGAACTTACAAGATGCATTTTTGCAAAAAAAATGCTAATAAAAGCTTAAAACCCTAAGCCATTGCTGATACAGAGAATACGTTGGTTTCCGAAATGGCGTTAGTAAATTACCAAACGGGATAATTTAATAACTCTATACTCCGTTCCACGAGTGGAACAAAATACTCTCATCTCATTGGTCAATGCGCGCGGCTAGAGATAAGCGAAACAATAAGCGAAGAGGGTCCGCTTCATAGGGTAGGTTTACTTAATGCAGTGGCTATTGAAGGTCACGCGCATTAACCAATGGGCACACATGGACGATTTTCTTTGGGAGCTCGTTTCGTGGAGTATATTTTTATATTTATGCGATTATTCCCTTTGCTCAGTTACGTTTTTGATTTCAAGCATATTTTCTCATATATTTATATATTTATTGAAAGAATTATTTATTAGAGATTTCGTTTATTAGAGAACTAAAGAACTTAGTAATTAGGCAAATAAATACATTGTATACATGGTGTCGGTCTAACGTAAAGCAAACTGATATCGAAAAGCTATTTCTAAAGACAACTAACGAAATAAATTGGGCGTAAGATGTTCCCGCTTGACGAGACATTATGAAAAATTACATTTACGGTTTATTTCCGCTGTTATCTACTAATACACAAATATACTGAGTATACTGTAAATTATTTCAGTAAAGATAAGTCACACTTTTCCATTTTCGAGTTCTGGTCATGCGAGAACATTATCCCCATCGCCAATGAGGATCATTCACGTTTTGAACTAAGTCTGCAGTTTTATAGAGACATCAAAAACAATATATTGTGTCAAAAATATCGAAATCGGATAACAAATGACGAAATTAAAGCGCCATACGCTTGACACGTCACAGGCGGCGGCCCTCGCGCTTCGTTGCCGCGCACGCAGCATCTCGGGTGATCTCGATCTGTCTCAGTGAATTGATGTGTGCGCGTGTCGTTTTAACATTATGAAGGTGATAATATCGCCGTACAAATATTCTATTACGCCAAAATGCAAGAATACGACCGTGACCGCGTCCGTAAAACTATTATTCGGATTCCACACGACGAAAAACTTTCAAATAAATGGTTTAACGTTATGTAAATATTACCCGATTTTAGGACTTGCCCTAAAATCGGGTAATATCTACACAAATAGCAAAAACCGACACATTTTATCTTTCAAATAGTTCACGAGATCTCTCGGGAGTTCTTTAGTTAAGAAGATATGAATAGGTAATTAAAAATCGGCCTTGTTTCCTTCAGTGGCACAGAAAAAATACTCTTTGGTAAATTTGGCATACTAGTTGGCAAATTGATTTGCCTTCCTAAATAAAAAACTCAAAAAATAACCAACAACCCGACTACTAAGCAGGCGGGATCCAGATTCAGCAATGTAACTACTTAGGTTGGTCCCGCCTGCTTAGTAATTAATGCTTAGCAGTCAGGTTGTTGGTTATTTTTGTCTTTTTGGTGATTTTTTAATGCTGATTTACATATAGCCGATGACACCCGCGTACTGATGTTTTACATACATCACATGTGATGCACGTTATGAAGATCCGAGTATAATAAATTAAATATAACAGCACTATCTAGTTACTGATGGTTGTACTGTAACGTTACTTAATAGCGTCTACATAATAGAATAAATTAAATGTAGCAGCGCCATCTAGTCACTCAATGTGGTACTTTAACGTAGCTTAATAGCAATTTTTATTTCTTGTGACTTTTCTGTTCTTTTAATACTGATTTTTTTATAGCCTATGACACTCCGACAGCTGTGACGAATCGATTGAGACCTCATTTGTTAAAATGTGACCATTGGTTGAGGAGTTGTAAGGGAACGTAGAATCGGACATACTTACATACATACATACGAGCTAAACACATTACCCTCCTTTTGGGCTCCGCCGCAGTCGGGTAAAAACATACTTAGACTAATTTTTGTGCGTTAAGTGCAAATAAAAACTTCGAGGCATTCCCAGAATTCCAGTAATTTAAGTTTTTTTTTCTCGAAGATCTTAACGTACATAGTAGGATGCGATTTATTTATTTTGCTGTATAAATCGCTCCCATTGCTTAATGCATAAATGCTTAAATCTCCGTTTCTTGGGTATGTCTTTATCATGATAAAAGTCATTTCTTGATGGATTTGAGTAATTCAAAAAGTAATATTCTTTAAATTTTGTTCCCCCACCGCCTTAGTACTTAAATATCCATTATTTTGATGTCTGAATGATCCTCATTAGGCGCCTTTACTGGTCGTGGCGATAAATATCAGTATAGCTTAGTTGAACTTAAAATGAAATATACGCAAAAGATAATTAAAACTATTAGGTGTGTGAACTAAACACATTGCAGAGACAAGAAAAAGTGTATTGTTAATGTTATTCCGGAATTCTCTTATTATACATTTATTCCCATTTATAACACTAAAATTTGTTAATTTTATAAAATTATGATCTTAGTCAATGTTGCACTAAGATCGCCAGTATACACGATACGAGGAGCCACTTAGCTAGCTCGGTCCGAAATCACTTATAGATCGTTATAATAATGCGTCATACATAAAGCTTTCATTCAACGTGTGAAGCCAAAAAATAACCGCATATAAAAACTTCCACACGGAAACTTAAATCACAATACGTCTACTGGCGATTATAGTGCATGTAATCTAAAATGCAAAATTATAGTCTATAACTTAACACATTTTACAGTCTGTGCTGCTTAGTGCCTGTTAACATGGGCAGAAAAGCACGTGCGAAAAGGGACTTTTCAACTCATTAGTAAGCCGTAGAGGAGATATGTTAGTAATAGGGGTTAAAGTATGAAATTGCCGTTTTATTGCAATAGGTTCTTACATAGAATCTATGATGTTCTTTTTTTTAAAAAATTTAAACATTTGAATAGCGACTTTCAATTGTTTTTGTTATTCAATTTAGACAAGAAAGATGGATACTGCGAAAATTCGAGTGATTTTTTAATACGAGTTCCGACAGGGAACTAACGCGGCAGAAACAGCCCGCAATATCAATGCTGCGTTTGGAGAGGGGTCTACTAATGAACGCACCGTGCGATTTTGGTTTAAACGCTTTCGTGGTGGAAATTTCGACTTAAAGAACGAGCCACGAGGAAGACCGCCCACACAGGTGAATAACGATGAATTAAGAGAGATAGTGGAAGCCGACCCTAGTCAAACTACCCAGGAATTAGCGGCATGGTTTAACGTTACCTTACCCACAATATTGACTCACTTGCGTCAAATCAATAAAATAAAAAATACAAAAAATGGGTACCTCATAATCACTCGAATTTTCGCAGTATCCATCTTTCTTGTCTAAATTGAATAACAAAAACAATTGAAAGTCGATATTCAAATGTTTCACATTTTTTAAAAAAAGAACATCATAGAAACCATTTGAAAAAAGTTTCATTCGAAAACCTCAAACCATGAAGATTCTATGTCAATTCAAAGAACCTATTGCAATAAAACGGCAATTTCATACTTTAACCCCTAATATTTCGTTGGGTGTTAAGCAGCATTTAACAGATAACATTTAAAACAAGAAAAAAAAAACAGTTTGTATTTAAAGAATTTCGCTCCTTGCGTTACTGATTGAGTTATGGAGATATTTCAGTTGCTGTGCATGATGCCTATATTAAACTATAATTATTAACAAGTCTCTAAACTAATTCTACCTGTGCGCATCTGCACAAATTAAAACTTAGTAACGCAGCGGACGAAGGGCGTAAAACAACTTTGAGACAAGAAACATGGCCTTGTTGAAAAGATATACGGGCTTATTTATAAAAAACACGATTCTTCAAAACGCCGATTAAAATATTCTGTGGTGGAGATTTTTCAAGGAAAAGTCGTAACCATAGATTAAATAAACTGCCTCTTAAGACTGCTTTAGAGGAATCGTGTTTTTATAAATAAGGCCGTAGGTCTTTAGTTGATATTATATTATATTTATTCGAATATCATAGTTATATATGTATGGAACGACAAGCCGTTTAATAAATTATCGAAATTAAATAACTGATTTTTATTTTACAGTTCAATCAATGTATTTGGCTTACCAATGATGAATCACAATAAGTGGTATTTTGTTTTTAGGGTTCCGTACGGTGCCAAACAGGACCCTATTACTAAGACTTCACTGTCCGTCTGCCTGTCTGTCTGTCTGTCACCAGGCTGTATCTCATGAACCGTGATAGCTAGGCAGTTGACCAATTTTCACAGATGATGTACTTCTGTTGCCGCTATAACATCAAATACTAAAACCAGAATAAAATAAATATTTAACGGGGGCTCCCATACAACAAATGTAATTTTTTTGCCGTTTTTTGCTCGATATTAATAACAGCAATAGGTAGATGCTTGAAATATTCACAGAATATTTAGTTCTATGTACGCTTAAAAAATGAATAAATAAAATTAAGGGGAGCTCCTATACAACAAACGTTATTTTTTGCCTTTTTTTTTCTCGATCTTTGCGTCTAATGTTGTGTAGATAATGGTACGGAACCTTTGTGCGTGAGTCCGACTCGCACTTGGCCGGTTTTTCAAAAAACTTGTCTAGAATAGGTAATTTATTGTAGTTTTGGGATGTAAGTTTTATTGCACTTGAAAGAAAGAAAAGCACTGCAACAACTTTAACTATAAACTTGATTAAAAAATGGACAAATAATAAAAAGACTTAGACGTAGGTACAGACGGCACTTGTAGGTCTATTGATAAGTACTCACTGAAAATCTAGCCGTCCCGTTTGGCTTCCGTCCTTAATCTCCTTGGAACCAACCAGCATGCGATCAACCTCAGAATAAGATAATTTGCTGAATTTTCGTATTAATTTACCTTAATTTTGGCGATATAAACTTCTTTTATAAACCTACTTACGAAAATTCAGCTTATTTCTGTCATTCCTGGATTGACCCCTTTTAGTGATTGGACTAAATTAAATAGGTTTCCAAATTAAGAAAACTATTGTACGGCCAAAAAAGGCGATCCTTCTTTAATCTGTGGGTTGGCCGAAAGAAACTTGGCAGATGCTTGAAAAAGGCTTTTACAATGACAATGTGGTCAGCCCTTATTTTCTCTGTGGTCAGGCCGTCAAGGTGATTTTAATTGACACTATCGCCATCACCATAATATTTCTCGCAAAAGAAAAGAAAAACGGCTGTGCTGTGACCATATATCCAAAACCAAACAGATTGAACTATACTATAACGCTATAGTTAATAAGTTATGTCAGGTTTACATATTTTTTGTATATTTACAACATTATTTCGAATGGCATACTGCCAAGAAGATAAGCGGGTGTTAAAGCCACAGGATTTAGTAAACCTTATAATTGAGGAACAGTTAAGAAAAGAGTTACCACTAGTGTGGAATCAACAATTTGCTTTGGGTAAAATTAAATCTAATAGCATAAAGACGCCTGCTAACACTGACGAAACAGTTACGGTTCATGAAAGTGAGTAAAACCAATGGGCATTATCATAAAAAAATTAGTTGGTTCTGTTTTTATGGTTTTTCGAGAAATTTATGAAAGCCTGGGCTGCATTTAATTAATTTTTAAAGCGAAAACAAGAACCAACAAAACCTGAAGTAGGTATGTCATGCACGGAGTCAGTTTCTTGTGATTTTCTGTGACCATGACTCGATACAAGAACTCTTTATAGTTAAATTATTTGGTTTTGCGGAATACCGAGATGTCAAGATCTTGGCGTTTTTTATTCAAACATGTTAAACCTACTTTCATTGACGTGTGAAACGAAGGTTACTGGGTTAGGTATATTTCCGATAATTCATCAAAGTACCTACAGTAGTTGAGATCTAATGGGTCCGTTTGACGAGGGAATGTAACTTACGATAAAATAACAACTTATGAAAAAATATAGTAACGTTTTGGATCCAAAACATCCCTTGTTTATTCGCGCGGTAAATAATTTGTAAGTACACAATCCAAGTACTTTTATTCTTTCGCGATTTTTTAAGTTAGGTATTTGGTATTTTGAGTTATTAGTTTATTACGAAATGTCCAAGAACCAGTTAAGTTCTCGTTTCTTTACTGTTTAAACCGTAGTGCTGTAACTTTTTGGTCGTAGATTTTTATCGGCTGTATTCGATTAGATTTTTCGTTTATTTACGTCTAAGTTTGTGTCCTTAGCCCTATGTTTGTGTCCCACTGCTGGCATTGGCATTGATTTTTCTCATTTTTTGGGACCCTGAAAAAATCCGAAAAAAATACACTTAAAAATTGTATCCAAAAAGTTCCTTAGCCGCTACTTCCCTATAAATTTAAATTCATTACAAGCAAACTCCCCGACAGCGGAAATGATCGAAGAGTCCGGTGATACGCCACTCAAGAGCAAAAAAGTATGGAGTCGCTGGGGCAAGTGGGGTGCCTGCTCCGTAACGTGCGGGACTGGCTCCGTGGTGCGGAGACGTCTCTGCGTGGCAGGTCGTTGCGCTCCTGGCGAGCTAGAGGAGCAACGTCTACACTGTTCCAGACAGCCTTGCCAAGTGCCACAGTCTGCGTTGCCGTATGAACTTGAGGAACAAGATTGAACCAAATCATACTTACACTTATTTATTTAGTTGCGAAAGTAAGTTTTCAGATTTCTCCAAAACGCTTACTATAACCTAACCTAACCTCTAAAATTATCTCGATGGAAATATATCTTATTACATTCCCTATCGTTTGGTTCCCTCGCAACACTGGCGTACAATTGTATGGTTATTATGTTTTCGCGTTATATGGTGACCGTAGTAGAACTCCAGATAATTTCAATGATAAATCGCTTAGTGGTTCTTCAAATACTTAATATTGAAGGAAATATGACAAAGCTGGATAAAAATTTGAATTATTATAATGTGTGGCGTTAGGTGCCATCACGACCATTCGGCTAACTACGGGTTTTAGTGGATATGTCTTGATGAAAGAGTTTGTGTGCCCGTGTCACCGTTAGCGTCCTCGCTCATGTAGGTACTGGTAGACGACCAGAAACAAGGCTCATTAGACCTTACATCAGGGTTGCCATCCGTACGAGGTTTCTCGTACAAATACGACATTTAGAGGTGCCAGTACGAGGTACGAGCTCACATCCATCCTCATACGATATTGTACGAGATTCATTGATACAAATTTTAATTTTAATGCCCGGATGCAGATCATATTTTGCAACGCACCTTAATCGGAAACGACTGCTGCTTTCACTGAGAGTAATAAGCAGCATTGTACTTCGTTTTCCAGCAATCGTTCGCTGCCACGTGGTGATTACCCCTATGATAAACTTCGTAAATTTAAAGATTGAAGTTCGTAGCAATGAGTATGTTTGTATGCACAATTATTACTCATTCAAAGCAAGCTACTTTGTAATTGCTTTGCCCACAGAGTACATTACTATATGCTTTGCCGTTGGTTGGTTTGGTTTATTTACGATCAAAAGTTGTGAACAAAATGGAAACAAATAAGTGACAGTAGTGACGATAAATAGTGGTTAAAGTGGGTGGATGGACAGCGAAAAATTAAGGTGATACCAAAAACTTTTATCGTGCACAGTCTTTCAGAGAAGCTTGGCTGAAAGATCCAATGTTCCATGATGATGCATAAACTTTGAAGTGTGTGTGTACGAGGTTGTGTTGCCAAGGTACGAGATTTTCGACTATGTCTGTACGAGGGCAAGTCGTCGGCGTCTGGCAACCCTGCCTTACATTGCTATTATGCGACACGGTGTCATCGCGGCGGTAGTAACGCGTAATCTCTTTGACGTGATACTTTCCCAAACTCCTATGAGGTTCGTGCTGTGAGATAAGTAGTTGGCAAGGATGTTTAAGCCAAAGGATATGACATGACCGAAACTTTGTAGGAAAACAAAACATAGACGACCACTTTTTGGGGGGCGGGAGGTAGCTGTCAATGTCAAAATATGACTTAAGAGCTTGGAAAAGTCGAGAAAAATATTATCGATGTGATGATTGAACGAAATGGAGTTTTAAGGCAATAAAAAATATCAAATAAGTAGTTATTTAGATGTATTTATTTCTCTAAAACAGTTTTATTTCCATTTTATTTCATTTATTTTTACGGGCCATTTGTCAGTAATTTGCCAGACGGTTAAACAGACTGCGAATGTAAAGAATTATTTGGATTACAAATCACCTCGTAACTATGACATTTTATAAAATAATTAGTGTGACTATAACAAAAAATTAAGATGTGGTCTAAATAATACACACACACACATAATACATACATAATCTCCTTAGTCCTGACATGGAAAATATCAATGGTTTTTAATTGTTATTTTCAAGGTTAGGACTGAAGAGGTTAAAGTTAATGTTGTCCAACTGAAAAAATCATATTTTGTTTTACAGATATTTGTTACAAAAAATTCTTCTTATTGTCGCAATCATATAATTAGTGGCTTATAGTTATAATTGACCACCGCGAGAACTTTGTAAATCTCATGGAATCCCTGAACTTTTATTTTACTAAAAATTGCAAAATTGTATGGATAACCTAAATAAATAAAATCGGTTCTTTGGTATAAATAATTACACTACTTCCAATAAGCAAACGCTTAAAAAAATGACCGTTCCCACCTAAAGATTGTATGTATGGTTTATGACCGATACTGAAGAAATATATATCAGGTTACCAATTATTTTCACAGCCTGTATTTGACGAAACGAATGGACTGATTTTGAAGACTTTTTCATTATTCTTTTTTTTTTATACGCCGTATAATTTTTGTCTCTTCCTTTGTAATTCAGTGCCACTTATGCTATGCGACTGAAATATTAAAATATGATAGTCTTATTATCTTATCCTTGGTCCGTTTACTTCCAGGGGTGCATAATCAAGAAGAGTTATTGTCAATAAAAGTAATACCCGATATACGTATAATTATAGTTCGTAATTTAAAAAAACATTTGCTCTACGACTTGATTTTTTTGTACAATTTTCTTTTTTTATGACATAGGTACTAGCTGACTCGGTGAACGTATTTTTTTTATACTTACGTTGACATCCACAAATAAAAAAAATTGCTGATTTTGCAAATTTCGATAAACTTAAAAATAGAAAAAATATTAACCTAGTCTGAACTAAAATTGAAATTAAAGCATTACATATCAAACACTGCGGCCAAATCATGAAAAAATTATCGTCGCCACGACATAAATGAAAATCATTCAATGAAATGATGCAGGTGCCGTCAATTTCGTTGAATATATAAGTAAAGTTCCGCGAACACAAACGGGGTTTCAATGTTTTGCAAATTGTTTCGTTCTGAAAATCGCGAACGAAAGTACCTTTGTTGTTGTTCATGGAACAGATTCATTTATTTTCTGTCGCGTAAAAGGAAGAGCATCGCTTGGAGTATTCCACTCAAGTGAAGACGTTCGTTGCAAATACATCGTATTTATATTTTATAACAAATTTTTAACGATACACTATGAACTCTTTCATAATCTTGTCAATAGTTGCATCTTTGTCGCAGCGTGTTTTGTGTGAATGTAGGTGGATTACAATTAGTGTATTACGGTCTCTTGTCATTTGTTGCTACTTGTAAGTTTCGTAATCTACTTATTTATTTTAGCGACTACGGCCGAGGCAATAAAAGATACGTCCACCAACAAACCTGTCACAGCCATACTCCTTGATAATGTAGACTCGAACCCACATCTTAATTCTTTGTGGGCTTTTAGTCCTCGAGACCATGTAAGTAATTTGATATAACAAAAATTCTATTAGGTACACGACATTACAAATTAATTGCTCCAGCATTTCTTCACTCATTACGGCGAAATAAGTTTTTTCGAAACGAGCTATGGAAAGGGCTATGCTCGGAATTTCTGCGAGATCGAATCATGAATGATGAGATCCGAAGACGAACAAAAGTCGTCGACATAGATAGCCCAGCGGATTAGTAAGTTGAAGTGGCAGTGGGCGGAGCACATAGCACGCAGAACTGATGGCCGATGGGGCCGAAAAGATCTCGAATGGAGACCACATATATCGGCAAGCGCGGCGTAGGACGACCAGCCACAAGATGGAGAGATGACCTCATCCAAGTGGCAGGAAGACGCTGGATGCAAGCCGCTTCCAACCGGTCTTTGGAAATCCATGGAGGAGGCCTATGTCCAGCAGTGGACTTCTTGTGGCTGAATGATGATGAAGTTTTTTTTTAAATGTTATTCCGTATGCTTGTGCCTAACTTTAGTGGTCAATACAGTATAATCTAGTTCACTGCGTCTGTTTGCTGCAAAACGGCTAAATCGTATGATGTATAGTTGCATAACATTTAAATAACGCTGAGAAATTGTTTGATTATAATTCTGTGGCAGATATCTGATGGGTCTCCAGACGACGCACCGCATTCAGTATATTATAGAGCACAGCATTCATTAACTCGCCTGTCCAAAAGTCTTTTTAGAGGATTAGAACCATATTTTAATAGGGTAAGATTTTTTAGTTATACATTTTTTAAGTCCTTATATTATCTCTTAATATTAAGTAAATTTTACAAGATATATTATTATGTACTTTTAGTACGCATTATATATTATTTGAGCTGTTGTGTTATACTCAAATGAAATAAAGACATATTATTATCGATGAAACTAGTAGTAGCTTTCCATGTTCACTTGATAAATTGTTTCAATCTGAGCTCATTGACTAAAGATTCTTACTTAGCACACTAACCTAATTGGAATATAATAAATTCTACTATACATTCTAGAGACAGACGTGCTAATAACGTTATTTTTATATTCACAGGACCTATTTGAACCATTTGAGAAACGACAAAAAACAATTTCGTTAATTACAATACGAAAAAATGGATTTATGCCACGAAGTATAGCTCGGGTAATATGTTTTTAAAATTTTATCTCTATAAGTTAAAATCTCTATTTAGCAAAAAAAAAAGTAGAACTAGTTCCGGCAGTCTGACCGTACTAAACCGCGTTACTCGATAGTACGCTCAGACAGAGTGGGTCATCTTTGCAGCAAAAACAACAGTCCACAGTCCAGATTTTTGCTTCAGTTTACGGGAGTCTTGTTTGAAATAGAGTCTGGGCAAGGCCACCACAGTTGAGGTCGGTTGCCTAGCTGGCTCCATGTGCATCACGAATTTGATGTTAAGATCAATTTTTTTTTATTTCTTCTACATACTTTTGATGCTGCTTCTTTTCTTTTTACTAAACCTCTTAAATTTTCGCAATTTGGTGGTTTTTCGGAAACGAACAAAGAGTAAGATATTGCTTTTAATACGTGATAGGTACATACAAGGCGATAAAGCAAGTTCATTAAAAGTTGTCTGCTACGTACTGGTATTAGTACGTCGAATGAAATGAATTTTCAGTCCAAAAAATAGGCAAGTTTTTGTATGATATTGTTTTTTTAGGGTTCCGTACTTCAAAAGGAAAAACGGAACCCTTGTAGGATCACTTTGTTGTCCGTCCATCTGTCCGTTGGTTTGTCTGTCAAGACCATTCATCTCGGGAACGCGTGGAGGTATCGAGTTGAAATTAAAACCATATACTCAGATCTAAAGTCCCTTAAAGCTGTGAAAGCAGTTCTAAGTTAACGTAAAGAAAAGATACGGTCGTTTATGCCACAAAAAACGTATTTTTCGACACTCAAGGGACTCAAAATTTATGGTGTGTACTGTCCGTTAACTTAGAACTATGTTTGGCAAGTAATATCGTATAATACTGCAAGTACAGGAAAAATCCGAAAACTATACATTTTGTAATTAAATCATAAAAAATTAGTCTGAAGTTAAGAGGAAAAGCTCAGAAAAATCGGCGAGACTCGATTCCTAAACTATTTATATACTTACGTTCAGGAATCGAGTCTCGGGACAGCTTTTTTTTAGTATTCCCGAACGTCAGACATTTTTTTATTTAAGTACTTGCAAATTTGTACGAAACCCTCTGCGGGCGACTCCGACTCGTACTTGTCTGTTTTTTTACTATTATAACTTTTTGTTCCACCACACACACGGGAACCTCTCTCATTTTGTAACTTTTATAGTTATGTGCCACTATAAAGCATTTTTTATTCTTATTTATGCCACCAAGGCAGCGATAGTCGTCGCCAAGCAATTGTGGTAAAGTAGATGACAATAAGTTATACAGAAAATTATCTTGGTATAAATAGAGAAAAAAGTTATCCACGGGTAAACACTCACAACACGGTGGTAGCGAGCGGTAGAACGCCAGCTTCTCATTCGGGAGGTCGTGGATTCGAACCCCGGCATCGACCAATGACTTTGTTTTTTAAGTTACGTACATTTGTGAAGTTATAGTAGCTAACATGGGAAAACGAAAGGAAAACATCGTGAGGAAACCTCAGTGTCGTCTGAGCTTGAAATTGCCAATCCGCGGTGTGCACGCGTGGTGATTAAGCCCGTACTCTCTCTATCTGAGAGAAGGTCTGTGCCCACTGGGACTGTGGGATGTATATAAAAACTAAAAGGTAGATAACCATAGCCCACAAAGATATAAGATATTTGAGCAAGTAAATCGGAATGAAAATTGAGGGAGTTCCTTCTATGGGCGCATCCGAGTCAACTCGGACGAGTGGAACATGGTCTGAGTGTACACGATACGAGTAGCATCCGAGTAGCCAGTTTAGCTTACTGGGTCCGAGAGCACTAAGGTTGCTTTTTGACGCCCTCTAAAATGGAAATAAACCTTTTTTTTGCAGAATCCAGCTAGCGATGCAATGACAGTAGCAGAATTACAATCTCCATACAACAACATAGGACAATTTTGGCAAGACGAACATAATGCGTGACAGACAACTTTAAAACCAATTGTTTGAACTACAAGCCCCCGAGCTCTGTCTCCAAAATACAAGATTATAAGGCCATGGGTATGCAATTAAGTTATAGCAGATAGTTCCCCTTAGTGCCCCAGACCACTGACCCAGTATACAAACAGAAAAGTGATACTACAACGTTTTAAGCAAATAGGACTTGCGACAGTGTTGTTTTTACTTTTGACAGAAGTTTTACCATTTTTGTGAATTGTCGCCTAGGTACATGGGGAGACTGGGTGCGGTTGTAATAATTTTGCTTTAATCGTCCATAACGCTGGTGTTTCTAAACTGATTCAAGCCTGAAGATTTCATGTGAAAGAGTGGATATACCTATATATCTCCCAATAAAAAATTATATGAAGCTTACAAGGAAACTGTTACCATAGACTGTTGTGTGCACAATTTTGTTTGTAATAATATTTGGGAACAGATGTGTTATGTACATACTCTCTATCTCTCTTCCCAGCTCTAGTCCCACATGATGGTGAGGTCAGCTTTCCTTATTTTCTCTCTCCACTTCGCCCTATTCATGACCTGGTATATCGAGGCTCCGCATACTGTGAGATCCTTGGTAGGGTTCCGTGAGGAAGAACCGGAACCCTTATAGGATAACTTTGTTGTCCGTCCGTCCGTCCTCAAGACCTTTTATCTCGAGAACGCGTGGAGGTATCGAGTTGAAATAACCATATTCTCAGGTCTACACTCCCTTGACGCTGTGAAAAAATCAAACTTCAAAAAAAACGGCCGTTTATGCCGCAAAAAAACTTTTATTTCAGGAATCAACATTTATAGGGTAACGTACTTTTCGATGACCTAGAACTATGCAATTTGGCAAGTAATATAGTCTCATACTACAATTACAGGGAAAAATGTGAAAACTATAAATTTTAAATTAAATCATAAAATACGTATAGGTGGTCTGTACAAATTTGGACACAGATCTGTGACACGGCAGATAAGCGGTTAAATAATAAAATAGTTAGTCTTTAAAGATTGGGAAAAGCTCGGAAATACTGCGAGACTCGATTCCTGGACTATTTAGAATATGAAAGTACCTACTGTACGGTACCCTCGGTGGGCAAGTTCGACTCGCACTTGTCCGATTTTGTATTTACTACATCCATCCACCTATTTTCGGCCTTCCTCTGGATCTCCGCCCAGGAATTGATAGACGTAGGGCTTAGTCGATAAATGGCCAATTCGCAAAAGGCTAACAGTAAAAAAAGGCTAATTCGCAGAATGCCTTATTCTCTGAATGCCTCATTCGCAGAAAGGCCCATTCGCAGAAAGGCCCATTCGCAGAAAGGCCCATTCGCAGAAAGGCCCATTCGCAGAAAGGCCCATTCGCAGAAGGGCCAATTACAATGACACTGTGTTATTTCGATTCCCGGTTCAACCTTGTAATAATTTAAAAATCTTTGAATGCAGTTAAAATTGTTTTTAAAATTAAAATAATGTCTTCTTTCAGTAAAATGTTCCATCTACAATATTCAAGGTACTTTCCCTCAATGTGGCATAGCCGTAGGACGCCCTGTATATAAAAATTTTAAAGAAATCTTCAATGTTAGTTATGTTGACCTCTAGCTTCACCAGTAGGTAAACTTGTATTATTATCAAAAATATGGTCCTTGAAAAAGGCTACTTTTGATTTTTTCATGAAAGCTTGGACGTTTTGAAATAACAACATTAATCCGCCGATGCCAAGCTTCCAACGAATTCGTTGTTCTATAACGTAGACGGTGCGCTGTCTCTCCAAGTAATTTTCAAATTGTGTCAACATGGAGGATGCCTCAAGCAACTGTATCTCGCTGTAAATAGTTTACCAGCCTTCTGTGTTTTGGTCTTTTTCCAAACTGCCTACTGGAGATGAAAGTAGCAACCAGTAATCTTTGCGGTCGGGTAAACTGAATTCACTGCATTCATAACGGCCACCTCGTAATCGCATGTGTGTGACACTCTTCGTTATCAATCCCAGTTTATCTTTAATTATGTTCATCAGGCGTGTGGGTATGTGAATCTTAAGTTTTATCCAGGAGAAGCGCATAGATTACGGGGATGATATTTGTGGTGTTTGTATCCGAATTCAGGTCAAGATGAATCGTATAAAGCTGGTAAAACGGGCGTGGCACACATTTAAAAGTGCCATCACAGTAAAAGGAGCATTTAAATAAAATGTCTTCTTTCTTTCATTGTCAAAGATAACACAAAAAGGTTGCACTATAGCCTGTCGCTTTAATCTACTCATGCTTTGAGTACCGGCAGGATAAAAACAAAATCGCATTACCCGTTAATTTAATAAAGTAGGCAACTCGTTTAGCATTTAGATAAATATTTTTTTAAAGAAAAACAGATTTTTATGTTGTCTGCCTTTTCATAATATTAGCAGATATTAGGTACAATGTGTTTTAACCGCCTTCAAAAAAAGAAGGTTTTCAGTTTGACCAGTATGTTTGTATATATGTATGTTTGTTTGTCCGGGATTATCTCGCGTTTGGCTGAACCAATTTTCAGAAAAGAATGTAACAAATATCTGGAGAAGGGTTTAATATACACCTGACGTGGTTGGTTTTTGAAGGCGGTTCTCTTTTTCAAAGAGTTATTTTAGAATGAAGTTTACCTAGATTTTACTTCAACCCTTAATCGGGTACGAACTAATAGGATAGGAAAAAAGGAGTTTTCTATTTCTACTAATTAAATAGACCACTTTGTTTTTAGGTATTATACTCTATTTGATTGTTTGTTTACAATAATTACTTTTGTTATAACGTAGACATGTTAATGTATTGTTTAATAAATCTAATTAGAATGTAAGTAATTAAGCAGCTACATTTAGCGGGTGGAAGGCGCTGGTGTCTGTCATAGGTACAGTATTTTATACTAGTACAGACACCGACGTAACAATCCTACACACTTAATCTGTACGTTAATTATATTTGTCAAATATACGTGTTAGTATAATCTGGCAAGTCTTTTTTTATAAATAAATATATATATGTTGGATATTTTTGCTTCCTTTTTGGTTGAGCAAAACTGGCACCGCTCTTGTAAGTATCCTGCGCGTCCAGAAAATGGATTCGAACACTTTGTATTTTAATTTCATCGGACACTCCAAAATTACCGCCTCTCTTATTTAAAAAATAATTGGCCTCTTTTTTTTAATGTAAAATCTCCAATGAGTGCCCTCGCTAGTCGTATAGTCCGCGTAAATCTTATTGGCGGCTGAGTGAAGTTCGTCAATTCCTGCGCAATGACTAACTTGAGGTGTCAAAGGGGAGCTGTGCGGGGAGTCACTAGGGACGTACCATTGGTTGAAAAGGTAATATTTTTTCACTTCTCATGCTCTAAAAGTTCGTCTTTATGTCGTGCGTAGGCGACATAAAGTCGCTTTTTATGCTCTAGAGCATAAAGTAAAATCTTCGTCGAAGACCAAGGCAATCGCTGCAACAGCCACACGAACATCTTTAACTTCATACAACAACCTCTTTATTTTATTTCGTTTCGTTCGTATTCTAAGACCAAGGCAAAGATACCAACAGCCAAAGTACACAATAAAACTTCATGAAATAAACTTATAATTTGTATTTCGTCTCATTTATTATTTTTTATATTTGTTTATTTTTCAATTTAGTAGATCAGTATAGTATTTAAGCCATAACAACAACTTATCATAGTTATAAAAAGAAAATGTTTTTATAACTGAGCAGTATGTAACGACCTTAAGTCAGGTGTCACGTCCCTACAGAAAAAAAAAGAAAAAAAAGTTAATTGGCGGGAACCATAATTATTTTCTCATTGCTCTAATGTAAACTTTCAATTTTAATTAAATTAGCATTTACTATATTTACATGTTGCTGTTTCATTTCCTCGCAATCGAAGTGAAAAGTAGAGTGTACAACTCGTCCATAAAACCCATTTTACATTCGACTTTATATCTATCCTCGCTCGCAAGCTCGCTCGGATGGATAAACGTCTCGAGTAAAATGGTGCGTTTTATGCACTTGTTGTACAATCTACTATTTTGTAAGACTTGCCACGTATACTTTTTTTTGTTTATGGTCAGTGTCAACCTTATTGGCTTAATTGCGGATTCACTTACTAGATTTTTAAGCTAATAATGTGTAGTGCTTACGAAAGTTTTAGTTCAAAAATCATTGCAACCTTTTAGCGTTGGTAGCGGTGCGGTAGAGCTTCTCACTTGGGAGGTCGTGGGTTCGAATCCCGGCATGTTCTAATGACTTTGTTTTCTAAGTTACGTACATTTGTGAAGTTATATTAGAAATACCACTCGTTAACAGTGAAGGAAAAACATCGTGAGGAAACCTGAGTTGGGAGATCTGAGGAGTGTCTGAGTTGTTCACATAGGTACCTCAGCGCTTAATATTGCCAATCCGCGGTTGGCACGCGTGGTGATAAAGGCCAGAGCCCTACGGGAGGACGTATATAGGCAGCATTATTATAGCAACCTATAGAAATACATTTCAAGATTAATTACATTAGCGTTATAATTTTATGTCGAAGTATGTAGCAAATTTTGTTATCGGTTTCATGCATCTAGTCGGAACTTATTAATCGAATGATTAAATCTTTTCTACTTTGCACATCATTACGCATCACACTACATCAATTACTCACACATACACTGTAAAGACAGTAAGCAATGTGCAAACAATCTGTGACTATGTTCACGTTACCGCCAAAAAGATCTGTGCGGACTATAATCTGAAATCGCGATGACTTGAAAACCCGTTGTGGTTGTTTTGTTAGGTAGATTATGATTGCAGCACCCAGCATGAAGAAGAATAACCGCATCCAGAATTTTCGCGACTTTCTCCTTGTGGGATAAGACGAACGAAAGTGATCAAAATTATCAACGCCCCCCATATTATATAATGTGTAGTCTGCTATCGCCTTTGGGAAAAACACTTCTTTTTTCGTGCCGTCTTTTTGTATTTGCTTTACAGCGGTTACTTCCGATGACTTATGCGCAGACGAAATAACAGTAACTAGGCTCATTTTTTCAAGTCAGTGAACTCATTTTTCGCTAGTTTTTCTCGCTTGTCCCTGTAGGTTTCTCTACCATGAATTCGGGTAATGCTTTTCAAGTCTTTCTGCCAGTCCCAATTGAAACAATACCATTTTCATACAGAACATAAAGCAATTTGCAACTGGTAAAGAAATTGTCGAAGGCGACCAAAGAGTTTTGCGGCACATTCTAGCATAAATTCATCACTACAGTAAAACTATGACCAGCTTCATCTAGAGTTTCCTGTTTTCCTGTGTAAATTTCGAAGGCGTATCTACAAATAGCCAGTTATTACATCACACCGAGCCCATACCTTATATCCAAGTTCTATGGGCTTCTTTGGCATGTACTGCTTCATTGTATATCGCCCGTTGAACTTTACCATACACCAATCCACGGAATAAACTGTAAATTCTTGTGCCTGTTCTACAACTATTTTTTTCAGTTGTGCAACCTATCAAAATTAACAGAATCACGCTGAGCTTCATTTCTATTGTCGTTGAAGTGCAAAAGTTATGTCAAGTATTTTCTTGAATCTTTTCATGCCGAATGCCGATGAAACGTCTGGGTTGTTATAAAAACAGTGTGTTGACCAGTAGGTACAACTCATAATCCGGCAGTGGATGTAAGTCCATCACACAGTGTAGGTATAATGGGAGCCATTTTTCGGACGTCTGCAGGCTTATTACAAAAACTGATAATCATCATTTATATTGTTAGAGTAGAACTCCCGTTTATCAAATGTGCTTATTTAAGGAAAAAAATAAAAGTTAATTTTACCAAATTTTTAGGTACTTACTTTATCTTGTTGGTATAATAAATGTCTTTCTTCTTTTTTTTTTCTTCTTCTAAGAAAATTTCTGCACTGAAAACAAAACGAAATACTATTTAATTACTAAGGCAGGTTGAAAGCACTTTAAATGATTCACCTTTCAGAGCTTTAACGAATCGCGCAACTTGCTTAGAACAAGATATAGTAATTTTATTTAATTTTTGGTTATCATTTATTTTCTCAGTAACTCCACCAAAGTGGGAAAAGTTACATAGATTATAATTAAGATCTTTTATTACTGTATCCACTATAAAAACCCAAATAGCATTCTCGTGGAGTCTAGATACTAGGTACTTATAGCCTTTTTTAGTTATATCCGGATTTTTTGTCGTCAGGGTTGTCAGTCACCCTTTCGAACAATAAAATTATCCGGGTATATTTTTTTACGAAAATGAAACTGAATTACATAGTATAAATGGCGGTCTTATTGCTAAAAATTTCGTCCAGGCAAGCTTTCGAAGAAGAGGAATTATAGTCAAAGGGTGATCCTTGAGATAAAAATCGGTGCCAAGTTCTTCTCCAAATGCCATATTATAAATCTCAAGCAATCTTTGCTTCTTAAACATAACTTGGCAAGTTTCAACAAAATTTAATTTAACCGTCTTAGAATCTTACAAACCACTGGAAAACTCGCCAACTTATATTTAGAAGCAAAGATCGCTTGAAGATTTGTAATAATCATTTGGCATTTTGAGAAAAACTTGACACTCATTTTCTTCAGCCTACTACTTTTACCTACATTTATGTTTCTGATGAGATATAATATACTGAAATCAATTTAAATTCATTCCAGTGATATGTTATGTGTGGCATGGGAATGGGTCCACCCTCGTAAGGTATTTTCTAAAACCCCATGTCGATACATATTATAGCGTTGAGGAACGGGGGAGAGGGTTAAGATGTGGAGAATGACTCAGAAGTCAGAACAAAAGCGGCTCGTTTATGCTAGAAAAAAAAAATTCAAAATCAAGTAAGGGTAAAATTGGGTTTTTGTTCGTCCTAATTCTGGCACGACTAATGACGGAAACACCGCGCGAATAGCCTTATTTGACAGAAAACCGACAAACTTTTTCCGAAATTTTGGATCTCGAAAAATGGGTGCTTGATGACTTACATGTTATTTTAAGTGTTTTTATCTAGTGGCTTACCAATAGATGATCAAAAATTTGGCGAGTTTTGTAAACAAGTTGCTTACCAATACGTCAACACTTACCCCTGGTATCCAATGACGGTAACATTACATAAAATATTGGTGCGCGACGCTGATATTATCAAATCAACGACACTTCCCGTAGGTATGCTCTCTGAACAGGCCTCGGAATCAAGAAACAAATATTGGAATGGAAGGAAGTGATCGCGAGCACCATTGTAGAAAAATGGATTGCATAAAAACAATGACAAATCCGTTTCACAGGGCTTTGGAATCTTCAGATCCTTTGATCTCAAATGCACGGCTAACCAAAAGACAAAATAAACAGCTGAAGATACCATTACCTGCAGTCAATAAAATGATTAAAATCTGTAGCTGTCCCAGATTTTAACCAAGATAATCCTAGTAGTACCACCGAGATAGAAAACTTTGATTTTACAGAATATTTAGTACTCCACGTAGAAGAAGATTGAAGAAGAAGAAGATTGTATTATTCCCTTGTTCCGTTGTGATCAAGTATTTTGACCAACTAGTTGTTCCGAGTGGCACTCAATTGGTGGTTTTATTCCGCTCTGACCAATTGCTCAAGTAGATTTCAGAAACCCGATTATTTTATTCCTCACGGAACAACTTGTTAAAAAAAACAACAAAATGAAAAACTTCATGCTTATGCATCTATTTAAATAACAAAATTATAAACTTAACTAAACTTAAATCTTTGTGGCGTACTAAATTCGGTACATAGGGTATTGGCGGCCATTCACTACAAGTTAAAAAAATCAAACATGTACCTATTGATGTAAATATAAGAATTATTCTGCATCAGGAGTGAGATTACTCGCACATACCATGGTGTGAAACTAAGTTTTCCGCATGAATTATCTTAATTTCTCCATGGCATGGCCGAGATCAATGTCACCATCAATAAACTGAAGGACAATAGCTCGTATGGCGCCATCAGTGCACGGATCATGCTTTCCTCGTTTAGTTGCCGCTTGCAAAGCGCCAAAAATTTTAATTTTTTGCAAGGATGTTGAGTAGCCGTGCCAAAGTTACATTCTTATTTAACTGTTTGTTTAACTTGGAGTGAAAGGCTTCCAATATATTATTCGTGCGGTGGCGCAGACCGAAAACACTAAGGATTTTCCGAGTGTTCCGATTTCCTAGTACCATGTACCTAGGCCACGTAACTCATAAATCGATGCATTTTCAGGCCACTATAAGCATATTCGTTTTTGATGTAACTCCATCCCTCTTGTATCCACTCTTCCGAAAGCAAAGGTAGAATGGCACAGAGCCCTACGATACGTCTCTCGCGCTTACTTTTGTGCTTTAACTGTTTTGATTTTTTCCACATATTTCTATTCCAGTGGTAATAACAGCCTCGTACGGACACATCCGGAAATACCTGAGTAATGGCATTGCACAAAGCCACTTCGAAATCGCAGTGGATTTGCTCGATTATTAAATCGGGTAATTTGATCTTCAGTAATTCGAATAGATTTGTACAAATTGTTTGCTTTTTGTTAGGCATCAAAACCTATATTAATGGTTTCATGTGAACCGTATCCTCGGTACTGCCAAAATCCCCGTGGATTGTTAAAAGCTGGTAGAATGGGGGTGGGCAGCACTGAAATGTCCCGTCAACAAAAAATTCTCCTGTTTTTGTTATTAATGCTAGTGCCCGATTACTGCAAAATACCAGCATTCTTTGATCTCCATCATGAAACTCGCATAGCAAGTTTTTTTGTGTACTTCAGGTATTTCCACCTCTTTAAAACACCTAAAGACCGTTTTCGTCGTCCCAATTGCGTTATTTCGAGCATTGTAAAGTCCAGTTTTTAAATTTGTAAATTTTGGCATTGTGGTCACGAAATCCAGGCCTTTGTCTTGGATTCCGCAAATTGCATTTTTGTATATTTGAGGGATTGGCAAATCTGTATTTATAACCGTCTCTTTTAATTTGGCTTTTTCCTTTAATATTAAATTTTTTTCATAATCCTCTACACACGTGTGTAGTTTGTTAATTTTCGCCAATTTAGCGTCCTGCAATCAAGAAAAGGGATGGTTACAAAAAAAAAGGAAAATCGCAGAAAAATATCCAGTCGGAACTAGGTACTGGACTAAAGGAACTTTTTTTTAATGCCTGCTTTGCATTTCTCCACCTTGTACCTGCAGCATCGCAGGTATTGCGCGCCCGATTTGTACGTTCGTACAGACACGTATTGATGATTCCCCACTAAATACAATGTCCCCTTTTTAATTTTTATAGTTTCAACAGTTTCGTCCATTTTCACTATAAATAAAAATCCCTGAAATGTCAACTATAAAAATGTCTAATCTACTTTAAAAAGTTATGTCAATTCCAAGTGGCCGGTAAGTGCCTACTTCAAAAGCAACTGTACTTATCTACGTAGGTAACCTATGTTTCGCGGTACCAAGCTGGAGTTGTTCCAATAGGAAAGAAAATAGTTGATCTACCTTGTTCCTCTCTGACCAATGGAAATCGTTGTTCCGTGTGGCATAAAAATAGTTGATCAGATTTTAGTTGGTCAAAATAGTTGATCACAACGGAACAAGGGGTATTCATCATCAACCCATTATGTCCCCACCGAGGGGCACGGGTCTCTTCCCTGAGGAAGGTATAGGCCATACTCCACCACGGGGGCCAAGTCCGGATTGGTGGAGGCTTGTAGACTAGTGGCTCGTCTACTGTCAGAAGTTGTCAAGCCGCCCTAAGGCCTCTGACTTGGCTTAACGACTGCCATCTATCGACGGCAGCCGGCACCAACAGCTTAACGTGCCTTGCGAAGCACGGAACCGCTCGGAAAAATGCCACTAGCGTTAGGCATAGACGGCGACCCATCCATGCACTGAACGCGCCCTGTGTTGCTTAACCTTCGTGACCGTTTAATAATATGGTTCTAGTACGTCAACTTTTCTATATCACTCATTGTATCAAGATGAAGCTTTATAACACTAAGTATGTACTTAATTTTTTCCAAATTGTGTTAATATTAAATTTTTTGGGTGGTTGGCGTTGGAGTCCGACTCGCACTTGACCGGTATTTTTATATCCGAATATTTGTGACCACCCTTATAAGAAACAAATAATTTACTGTAACTCCTAGACTCCACGAAAGTGGGATGTGGGTTTTTTTATGATGGATAGAATAATAAGAGATCTAAATTTTCATCTATATAACTTTTCCCACTTTGGTGGAATAATTGAGAAAATAAATAAAAACTAGAAATTTTAAAATAATGATATCTATGGTAAGCATTGTAAGCAATTTGCGACTCGTTAATACTGTGAAAGTTAAAGCTTTTAAGGTACTTTTTAACTACTTTTGTCATTGATGTCTATTGATGTTACTTTTAAGCGTAGATTTTTTTTTACTAATATAACCGGAAATTTTTTTCAGAAATTTCAACAATTTTTTTTCTTTAACTAAGCACATTTGACCCACGGGAGTTCTACTCTAGTGTTTGATATGATGATTTGTATCAGTTTTTGTAATAAGCCTGCAGACGTCCGAAAAATGGCTCCCATAATACACTGTGCATCATACATAACCATTACGCCGAGAAATGCTTTGATTTCAGCTGGAGCTTTGATCTTGAATGGCGTAACGATTGGTCTCGGTAGTACTTATGAGCTGCTCTGGAAACATACTGTCGAAAAATTCCATTGGTTGACTTTTATGCGAATACGTTATTTTAGATCCAAACTCGGTTGTAAATTTAGAAATCTTATGAGTATTTTTTTCATCGTCCAATCTTGATAGCTCCTGACTGGTTTGGAGATGGTCAAATTTAACCTATTTGCAGTACATATTTCTATTTCATTAATTGTCTCTGGCACTGGGGGAGTAGGAGAACGTTCAACTTCCTCAGAATTCATAAAAAATCGCTTTAATCCACGTTCAACTGTCTTCAGGTGGTTCAAAAAATGAGTTTTGTGGAGACGGTACAAAAACATAATCGTAGTCGTCCGAGTCAATGTCGGACCTATTTTCTAAAATTCTTCGTAGCGCTGTATCAGAGAAGATTTTGCTTGACGCCATCTCTTCTCAATCTTTGAAAGTATATAAAAAATATCAATAAATTGGTTCAAGAAACAGATAAAACAGTAGTAGTTTGACCAGGTTTTGACACCATCCGGACATTGACACCATACACCACCGTTGCGAGCACATGGCGGATAGTAAGAGGGGCTCGTGGAGGCTTTAGGAGTGGATGGGAGTTTTGATTTCCCCCTTCGTGGATTCCGAGGGTCAATCCAGCCAGCACTTGCGCGGGAATCCGGGCCGAAAACAGTCAAAATTTGAAGTGTCACTGAACTGTGAAAAGTCGCCTTACGAAAGTTTTATTTCCAAAAAAAGTCGCCTTAGTGATTCTACATGTACTTCAATTGTTTTTTTCAGGAATTTTCCATTCAATCTTTTTGGTGGCTTTTCCCTTTGGTTACTGAATTTAGTTAGATAAACAGTTTTCGGTGAGTATTATTAGTTTTCTTCGGAATAGGTGACAAAAAGATCCCTCCTAAACCCCTGGACCCGGTATCATTTGAATATGAGTCGGTTTGTACGATCACCTTACTTCAAGAATCGCCGAAGTATCAGCAGATGGATGCGTCTGATTGTTCTAGTAGAAAGCGAGCAGCAGTGTGTAAACCACCACCGGACATACCGTCTAAACCCAGGGCTACTCTTAATCTTAGGCAAAAGTACTTTGCACTCGGCAAAGACCCATTTATTGTACATGTTTCAAGTCCAGCCAGAAGAGAACTCTGGTTCAAGCTTGCACCAGAGTTATTCCTCCTAAAGCACAACATTGGCAATGTCTTGAACGATGGTGTAAAATGGATAGGACCTAACAGAGTTTTCGTAAAGTTCTAATCACCAAAAGACGCAAATGCTTTCGCTATCAACACAATCCTAGGACAGAACCAATTCCAAGCAGTAGTCCCCCCAATATAACGTCACTCGAATGGGCCTCGTGGAGGGTTCCAACTGAATGGTCGGAAGACGAGGTAAGAAAAAAGGTTCCCACAGGCAATGTTATTAAGGTTCGCAGAATGAACAAGAAAACAATTGATAATGAAGGTCACTCAGTATGGGCCCCAAGGCAAACAGTGGTTCTCACATTTGATGGGCAGGTTCTCCCTAATAGTGTTTTATCGTTGCTCTGCTTTGGAGGTTGAGCAATATACATATCCAACAGTGCAATGCTTTAATTCCGTGTGGCGCCGGATTAAGAATAGTGTCATTCCATTTCATTCCGTGGATGTCATAGAAGGCGATTAAGGAAATAAATTACCAGGAGACGGGCAGCAGCGTCTTCCTGAGATTCCAACCGCATACTGCGATCGCCAACCCGCCCGCCAAGCGTGGCGATTATGGCAAAACCCTTCATGATTAGAAAACCATGATGGAGGCCTATGTCCTGCAGTGGGCGGCAAATGGCTGATGATGATGAATGCTTTCATTGCTGCCGGTTTGGACATACCTACACGAACTCAGTGTCGGTATGCGCGTCCATATAAACCAACGGCAAAGTTAGCGCGAATGGGTAGTATACATTTGCGTGTTCACGGACATACTTTTCCGCACTTTTGCAGACTTGATATCGCCTTTCGACATTTTACAGCTTCGCGCAGCCGATGCTTCGTGCTTGTGGTTTTTTCGAGATTTTGATGCATCGAGATTGTAAACTGTCGATCAATGAAGTCGTCGAGATATAATTTCCGAGCATGTGTTATTCCCTTCCGGGTCATGGCTGCACACATGACAGAATGTCCAAATTGTTCGATTACCTATATGCTAGATAATATGAGAGTCAAAATGCACAAGAGACATGTATTACCTACCATTGTTTGAAAGAACGATTGTTGGATTATTAGTCATATAGATAATTTGTCAGCATGACCTAGTATCAAAATGAACTAATTGTTACAACGTGTAAGTGTTAGAACCTGAGGTTAGAACGATAGTGTCAGAATGTATAAAATCATAAAATCTTAACGGCGTAAATGAATGAGTGTCAAAATTTAAAATTTGTATCAATGTTATAATGACTAATACTCACAATGTACCTATTGTTTGTTATCATGGACGTGGTTATCCACATAACAAATTTAAAAACCCCCCGACAGAGCTGATGATCTTCAAACGGCTAAACAGATTTTCATGAAACATAGCTAAGAACACTCGGGACCTTCTTTTTGTGTTCTGAGGCTTACACCTTCTTAATTCCTTTATGAAACCGAACATTCTGCCATGTACCGGATGGAAAATAAAAAAACAAATGATAAAACAATAGAATACTGGCATTTCGTTGTCAGATAAGTTCTCTTCGTAGTTTGCTTCAGTCTATTGAAACTATGTAAAAAAAAACAGTCTATGAAACGGGGTAGAATTTTAATGGCGGTTATAACTATCTCACTCATTTCCGTTGACTTCTCGTTCTATTATGTCATTGTCATTTATTCTGTGGTAGTTCCGACTCTTAAAACGTAGTGGTTATATTCTCTTTGGTTTGCTTTATCAATTCCGGATTTGGAGATGAAAAATTATCTACTAAATTAAAATGGAAGTACAAGCAGTGGGGCAATAATTTTTAGCACAAATCAAAAAGGCTACCACACATTACTGAACGGTATACACAGATACAATTTGGGAGTGACAAATACTATTTGGAAGTGTATTAATCGGCTTTCCTGTGCTGCGTCTATGATAATGGATATCACTAAAACTAAAATATTACGTAAAAGTGAGCATACATGTAATCCACCAACATCGAAAAATAAGATTCACGTTGCCACTCAACTTTGTAAAAGAAAAGTATGTGAAAATTATCAACTGGTTCAAGAAATATTCGAAGAATGCTTTATAACTCAAAATGAGGATTCTGATTCGATTACGATACCTACCAATATTTGAAAGTAAGAAACGGACGCTACATCGAGCAAGAAAAAATTTTTTGGAAGTTACGAAAACTTCTTTTACCACATTAAAAGAAGTGGAATTTTAAAGGATAACTTTTTACTGTGGGAAGATGGGACGCACGAAAAAATTTTATTATTTGGTACAAAGATACATATTGTATATTGCAAAGCCGATGAAAAAATTTGGTTGGGAGACGGTACATTCAAACAGCTCCGGTGCCTTGGGAACAATTATTTAGGTACTATTCACTTGGACATCAACAGCACGGAAGAGAGAACCAATATTGTACCAGTGCTGTATGCTTCAATGCCTAACAAAACAACTGAAACTTACATACGTTTATTTTCATACATAAAAAATGAACTGAAAGTTGACATCAAAAATTATAAATCAGACTTTGAAATGGGACAAATGAACGCTGTAAAAGAAGTTTGCCCAGAGTGTAACTTGAGTGGATGTTTTTACCACTTCATTAAAGCTATATGGCGGAAAGTAGATAACTTAAAACTTCAACAGAAACTTCAACAGGCCGGAAACTTCCGGAGCTGGCATAATATTTACCACTGTTGCCCGACACTTGATAACTGTTGGATGGACAGAAATTTTGGCTACCATTTCAGAAAAAAACTGACGTAACAGAAAAAATTTAAACATATTTTGTCAAGCAATGGCTTTCAAAAAATAATATTAATAAAATTAGCACTGCTTATGAACGCCACAGAACTAATAACAGTTTAGAAGGGTGGCACAGTCGGCTGATAAAGAGGTGGCGATGCAAGCCGCAGTTATTTGCTTTTGGTCATTTATTACGCAAAGAAGCAAAATATCAGGAAACAAAAATTAAGAACGCACTATTCGAGAACACGAAACGTAGGAAGTGTGATATTATTTTTCATCGGAAGATGAAAGAACAACTGGAGGATCACGAAATCAGTCCGCTTAATTATTTAAAATCTATTGTAATGCTAAAACGCGATGAAAAGCAATACAACAATTGAGTTTTTTTTAGGATAAAGTAGGTACCTGTTTGAGTCTTTTTTAGGATAAAGTACCATTTTAGTTTGGTTTTAAGTATGAATGTGTGAAAATAAGGTAATAAGAATAAATTGACGTTTAACTATAATAGATACGAGGGCCAGAAGCAGTCAGGCAGTATCCTCACTACCTACCACTGGCACGAGCCAACGGCCAAGATCTGCCTACGGCCACGAAGCCCATCACGTACTGCACCAAGTGTTTCATTCCAGCTCACCTCATCCTCCGATTACCGACGGCCACCGGTCCTCGGTAAATAGGTTTAAGATTCTTGCCATTGTAAGAATCAGCTATTCAATCAATTACATGATTAGTCACTAAAGATCAGACTTTCACATTCTGACACAAGCATGATGTAACATAATACAATGTGAACTTTTGTCATTTTATCACCGCACCATTTTAACCATTAAACTTTAGACATATTGACACTTACACATTCGAACCCTTTAGACATCCTGTCATGTGTGCAGCCATGACCCGGAAGGTGTTATTCGAGCCAACGGCATTCGATTTCAAGTAGGGAACCCATTAAAAGTACACAATACAAACGAAGAAATGACACATTGAGTTAAAAGAAATTCAACTTTTCACAATTGTCTGACGTTGTGGTGCCTAAAAAATTCGAATCTTTTTTACTAGCGGATTATCTATTTTTGTGACCAATTTGCTAGAGGCACAATGCGTGAAATCCGCGAATTTTTCGCTGACGCTACTTTTTTTATATGCCCAAATCCATTCAAACAACTATTTTGTATTCATGGCGAGAGGAATAGTACAAAATATAACACTGACATTATACCATTAATTTTTGTTTTGATGAGTGACAGGACACAAAATACCTACGAAAATTGCAGAATGGAATCTCGTGAAATTTACAGTGGACTATGAAAAAGCTACCATCAATGCTTTGAAAAGTGTCTTCCCAAATTTATTAATTCGTGGCTGTCACTTTCACTACGTAAAGTGTATTAAAAAAAAAACGGAATTTATTTTATTTAATTTTAGCAAAGAGATTAGTGCGAGGTTACCATTACTACCTACCTTCCAACAACGTTTAGGAGGGATGGTTATTTGTGAAATCTTTCATGAAGGATGGATATGGAAACATTTGTTAAGTATTTCGAGAAAAATTTATCGAGTTTTGAGTACAGAGTTTGCGAACTCATTTTGTCGTTCGGAAAAAAAAGTTGTTGTCAGTTGTTGCTTGGTAAGAAAGAAAAGTCAACAGTAAATATTATAGTAGTTTATGCAAAAAAGTTCCCTCATGATATTTACCCGAAAACGCTCGATACCTGAAATTGCCATCAAAATTGACAACATACGAATTCCCCAGCAATCCAAAGTGAAATTTCTAGGCGTTTACTTAGATCCAAAACTTTCCGGGGTCCATCGCACCGAGCACCTGGTTAAAAGATGCGAACGAGTATACTCCATCCTCAGAGTCCTTGCTGGAGTCTGGTGGGGAGCACACCCATTCTGTCTCAAGCTGGTTTATAATGCCTTGATCCGTAGCATTATGGACTATGGATGCTTCGTCTTGGAGCCCATCAACAAGACTGCAATGGTAAAATTGGACCGTATACAATTTAAATGTCTTCGTCTAGTCCTGGGCTGCATGCGTTCTACCCCGACGAATGCGCTGCAAGTGGAAGCTGGTGATCCGCCTCTTCACCTGCGCAGGCAGTACCTTGCTGACCGCTTTGTTGTTAAAGTGTGCGCCCGCACGTCACACATATTATCACAAAAACTCCAAGACTTAGACAGGATTGTACGAACTAGCGCCTACTGGAGACACAAAGATATCCCTGTAATCCTCAAAAGCTACAGAAGACCAAGCAACTTCACTACCCTTTGGCAACATCCAATAAAATTCCGCTCTATGATCACAGTTTCGACGTTCTACTTTTTAAGCCCAACACAGTCACCGATATCGGTATCTCTAAGAACAGCCCCGGGGCTAATAGAACCTTTAACGCCATCGTACAAGAACGCTGGAGAGGGTTCCAAAAGTTCTTCACTGATGCTTCGAAAATGCTGCAGTCCTCTCCAACGGGTGTAGCAGTCTATTTAGAAAATAGCAACATCGTAATGAAATTCAAGTGCCCTCCTGAGTCGTCCGTTTTTACAGGTGTTGGCATCCTTGAGGCCTGCCTATTCATAGAATCACACAACATCGAGAGAGCGGTCATTTTTACAGACGCACTAAGCTGTCTTCAGGCTCTGGACCAGAACCAACTTAAAATCAAACTGAGTAGCCGGATTATTCTGGATATTAAAAAGGCCCTTTATAACTGTGCCAAGAAAAAACTAGAAGTATATCTGGTCTGGATACCAGGCCACTCTGGGATAGTGGGTAATGAGAACGCTGACTTAATAGCAAAGCATGCTTGTGAACATGAAGCAGACCAAAGGCACTACACGCACCAACCGTACGACTTGCTAGCTTTATCCAAAACACATCTGTCCGGATCCTGGCAGCGCCTGTGGCAGGAGAGCAGCCTCTTGAAGGCGTCTCGTTTTTTTGCCGTCCAGCCAAATATCAGACCCAAACCATGGTTTTACCACTACAAAAAAGTCGGGAAGAGAGTTGTTTCAGTTATTTGCCGTATAAGAATCGGGCACTGCTGTACCCCCGTATTTCTCAATAAGATAAGAGTCCGGGACAGCCCTGTGTGCGATTGTGGTCTGGAGGAAGGTGACCTGGATCACATATTTTTTGCCTGCCCCAACAATAACCGCTCCATAAACATGTACAGTCTTCTCCCCCAAATTGATATTCCTCTACCGATAAATTTTATATCCCTATTAACTTATATGATATCCTGTAAAGATCTCTTCATACTGCTTATTAAATTTATTAATGAAAATTAAATTTAAATTTAACCAAAAAGCTGCTCTTCCTACACCTATTGGTATTTTTAGTATTTATTTATTTCAGAGCCTACAAAAGGTAAGTAATTTGTTGGAAATAAGTTTTGATTCGGTCGGCCACAGAATAATATGTGGCTAAACGCATGTCATGTCAAAGCGTGAAACTGGCAGAAATAGTCGCCATCGGCTGATTGCCATTATACAAAATTGAATTGAATTTATGCTACTGTCATATAATGAAGGGTATTAAAACACGAGTGTGAGTTTATGAAACGAGCGCAGCGAGTTTCATGATAGTAACGAGTGTTTTAATACCCGTGTTATATGCAGTTGCATACACTACTTTATCTTCACTAATGAATTTGTCGGAGAGGTTTTTGAGATACGCAAGAATGACATTTTCAGAAAATGATGTAGTTTTCTTTTCATGCCATGCCAAAAAGTTATTATATTCTTTTTCATATAATTTTCTAGATTTTTCTGGCAAAAGATTGTGAGTTAATTTTGTTGCCACTTCTAGAATATCCGGAGGCGTACAAATATCATCGTCGCTATCCATTTTTAACTTTTAATTTATTACATTAAATTCACGCGTACGTGTATAATCACAGTGATTTTGCCGCCATTAAAATTTAACCAATGAGAGCGCAGCTGCGCGCTTCAATAAAACGCGACCAACCTGATTGGCCCTGCAATCAAGTTGGTCGCGTTTTATTGATGTTATAATGAGATTTTACGATATCGATGTGAATATTATACCATCATGTGAAATTGCTTAAATTGAGTGTTTTGTTGTCTGCGCTATAACAGTAGTAATTATAAGTCAAGTATTGAAAACATAAGTAGAATGTTACAACATTAGTGTAGATAATAGTAGATTGTACAACAAGTGCATAAAACGCACCATTTTACTCGAGACGTTTATCCATCCGAGCGAGCTTGCGAGCGAGGATAGATATAAAGTCGAGTGTAAAATGGGTTTTATGGACGAGTTGTACACTCTACTTTTCACTTCGATTGCGAGGAAATGAAACAGCAACATGTAAAAATAATTATGGTTCCCGCCAATTAACTTTTTTTTCTTTTTTTTTCTGTAGGGACGTGACACCTGACTTAAGGTCGTTACATACTGCTCAGTTATAAAAACATTTTCTTTTTATAACTATGATAAGTTGTTGTTATGGCTTAAATACTATACTGATCTACTAAATTGAAAAATAAACAAATATAAAAAATAATAAATGAGACGAAATACAAATTATAAGTTTATTTCATGAAGTTTTATTGTGTACTTTGGCTGTTGGTATCTTTGCCTTGGTCTTAGAATACGAACGAAACGAAATAAAATAAAGAGGTTGTTGTATGAAGTTAAAGATGTTCGTGTGGCTGTTGCAGCGATTGCCTTGGTCTTCGACGAAGATTTTACTTTATGCTCTAGAGCATAAAAAGCGACTTTATGTCGCCTACGCACGACATAAAGACGAACTTTTAGAGCATGAGAAGTGAAAAAGTATTTTTCACCTCACTAGCTCGTAAAAGCTCTGTTTATCATTCGAAATCTGCGTGGAAAATCGCACTTTATCCGCTAGCGTGGAAAGTGTTTTTAAAATTCGAATATTTTTATTCAAGGTTTCGTACAATAAATTACATATATATAGAACCTCATTGGTTTCGTAATAGTTTATATTCTCTGCAGCCAGTCCATTGATGATTGAAATGCAAATACTTATTTCATGTCATGCGCCAGCCTCATTTAAAGAATCGCACTGGCCGGCAAGAAAATTTGATTTAAAAAAAAAATTCACTTTCAATATTACCAATTGTAGTAATTTTACTTTTAATTTTTGAAATAAATAAACAGTAATTTAATATTTATTAAAACTGTTTTTCTTGCACCTAACATTTTCCTCGCTTTAGTGAGGTGAAAAGTTGTGTGTTGCGCTCGGCAGCAAAGTTATTTAGCGTCTCGTACCTTTGAAACCCTCGCTACGCTCAGGATTCTATATTTGAACCACTCGCTTCGCTCGTGGCTCAATCCTAGAATTCTTCGCTTGCTCAGGTTTCAATACAAGGTACTCGCGCCAAAAATTAACTTTGCAGCCTTGCATAACAAATAACTATTATTACGCTCTAAAAGCAGCTACAAAGAAGCTATAGAGAGAGATGACAGTGAAAAATGGCTTCAAGCCATGAAGAATGAGATAAACTCACTAAAAGAGAATTACGTATGGACATTGTGCGACAAGTGGATTTTCCGGATCAAGCGAAATCCCGACGGATCCATTGATAAGTGCAAGCGCCTAGTCGTGAAAGGATTTGTGGGGTTGACTGTGCACCACATTCACAGACGGCAGTCCGGCGCGCGCAGGGTCGATCCACATTGTTCGAACCTGCGAACGCCAAGCGTAGCTGGCAGGCTATACATGGTCGGCTATAGGCTATACATATCCATAGCCGGGAAGGAAAAAAGTTACATTTAGGCCGGCCTCACACAGCCGGAATGGTTCTCTGAATTCATAATCTAAAATTCATAATCTAAATTCCGGTACCTTGCCTCACACATATCTTAAAAATTCAGATTGAACAGTAGTCTCATGATTCCCGGCACGTGCAAACGTCTATTATATGCTCAGTGGACATCATGGAAGAGGAATTAATACTAATCGCGTTGCTTTTGGCTCTACATTATAAAAAAAAGAAACGCAAACGCGAATACTGGATTCATCCTTTAAATACGAACAGAGTAAAGGAGAGTCAATATTATATTACGGCGAAAAAATTACGAAAGTATCCTGACAGATTCTTCGATTACTACAGAATGTCAGTAGCATAAATTTCCAACCACGCTATGTCTTTTTTTTCCCTGTCATGATAGTCTTCGATGGAAGTGTCCCATATACAAGGGTGGCTTTCGACGCACAAAATCAAATTTTCCGTGTCAGACATCACGTCAAGTCACAACACGTCCAGACGTTACCGCTTGTAGTGGCGACTGAAGTAATTCATAATCTGATTCCAGTGTGTGTGTGCTGCTCCATAGGAAATGTATGGGAATACGCGCGTTATGAAATCATAATCTTAAATATTCCGATCCGGAATTCAGAACGCTCGTCAGTATCATTCTTACAGACCAATCTGAGAAATTCATAATCTGAAAAAATCAGAATGTGTGTGGAGCATACCGATATTGTATTGAATTCCGGCCTTTCTGAATTAATAATATGAATTCAGATTATGAATTCAGAGAGCCATTCCGGCTGTGTGAGGCCGGCCCTGGAAAATAGTTTTTTCCTGTCAGTCAAAAGAACATTGGTGATTTGATAGGTTCCGATTATATTGGTTTTAAATGTTAATTTTCAAGCAGATGCTGCAGTTTTAGTTTAATTAAGTTATTTCGGTTAGTCAGTGCTAACTCCTTCTGTATATTATAATTTTCATCGTGCCAGTGAACATTTATTCAGCGTGAATAAAACTTGTACATAAATGAACTGTTTTTCTGATCTTGGCACCGAGTTCTAAAGATTTAAACAACGGAAAGGCATTGATTACGATGAAACCTTTAGCCCAGTCGCCATAATGGCCACAGTTAGATGCCTACTTAGTGTATGCGCAAAGGTTACAATTTGATGTGACAACGGCCTTCCTCAACGGAAAACTGGAGGAAGAGTTATTCATGCAGCAGCCAGAAGGGCTTGATGACGGAACAGCTAGAGTTTGGAGGCTCAACCGAAGCCTTTACGGATTAAAGCAGGCGCCACGGTGCTGGAATACATGCTTTGAGAAAATTCTCCTGGATCTAAATTTCAAGCAGTGCGAGGCTGACAATTGCCTCTTCGCAAGGCACGTTGGACACGAAAAGATTTTGATAGCCTTATAAGTCGACGACGGACTAGTAGCAGCTTCAAGTGAAAAGCTGGCACACAGTGAAGGCCAAGGCTCACCCAAATGTGCGCCAAGTTGGGACTAATGCACTACTGATGTTTTTTTGAACGAGGGAAAGTATTTAGTTTGCAGTACAGAGTTTGCGAACTCATTTTGTCGTTCGGAAAAAAAAGTTGTTGTTGTCAGTTGTTGCTTGGTGAAAAAGGAAAGTCAACAGTAAATTTTATTAAGTAATTTATTACGCTCTAAAAGTCTATTGTAACTCAACTCTGCTAAGTTTGAACGCTAATAAAATTGGCTTAGAAATGATGAATATGTGGCCCTGTGGAATTCTTTTGGTGAACGTTGGCGAACGACGAATAGTTTAGCATCATGGCACGCAAAAATGGCTCAGGATATTAAAATAAAACATCCGATTTTGGTTTTATTAGATAGTTTTTTAAGTAAAAAATATGAAGTATGTCAGTAAAACATCTGTTCAAAAGAAAATTAAAAATACATCGACCGCGATGATTTTATTCTAGACGCACAGTTACGTCTCCCTCTGACTTTGACATTTTCTTAAACTCTACTCTTTCCAAACTAGTCTCTTTTTTAACTTGCCATCTCTTTACTTTGTCTCTTTTTTTAAATTGACTCTTTCCTAACTCGTCTCTTTTTTAACTTGCCGTTTTCTTACTTGTCCTCTCTTTTAACTTGTCTCTTTCCTAACTTGACTCCTTCCTAATTCGTTTCAAGTAAAACTTAGTGTTTTGCTTAGTCGCTGTTTTAACCTTAACCTTAAGCTTGGTAGTCGAGCGTGATTCGATTAAAACCTACGATACTGATAAGTCTAGATTGATGTTGATTGTCTATACATTTTCTTCGATGGTGACATTGTCATTATTGTAATTCGTATTCAAAGTTATTCAAATTCAAGGGGTCCAGATGGAAATGCACGGAACGCGAAGAATGTTCCGCGTCTGTTACTCTAAGCCCAACAAAAACCAATATCTTGATTAAAGCATGAGGTATGCATGTTACAACTTAGGTTCGATACAAGAATTATATGAGCAAGAAGTTGAAAAGCTGAAAAGTATATTTTGTATCTCTTTGATCCCAACATTTCTTCGCCTAAAAGCACATTGTATCGAGCCCGTAAGATTTTCTTAAAGACAATTAAGTTGACTTTAAAAAATTTATCAGAAGTGACGTTGCCAAAATACATCACAGAAGAATATTTTGTCATAGAAGACGGAACCACAGTCAAATTTTTTATATTTTGTTCATTGCTAACAAAACAACTAATAGAATAAGTACCTATAACTCATTTTGCGTATTACGGCGATGGGACTTTTCGTGCATGCCCTAAGCCTTTTTACCAACTATATGTATTGCACCTCGATTTATTCTCTTCTGAGAAGTCTGTAAATGTAATTCCTGTTATTTTCGCATTTGTGCCGAACAAGACACAAACGACTTACAAGCGTTTATTTACATTGCTCAAGTCTAACTTAAATATGAATTGTTCAAGTGTGAATATGAACTTGGTCAAATACATTCGATTGGACCTGTGTATCCAGAGGCGAAGGTAACAGGCTGCTTCCAACATTATAACAAGGCTATATGGAAACAAGCTAAAAAGACCAGACTCAACAAAACAAAACACTTAAAAATTGCTCGACTATGCTCGTTACTCGATTAACTGCCAGCTTTTTGCATAAAACGAGCTTGGAAAGAAATTGTAGCTATTGCACCGAGCACTCCAGAATGGCATAGATTCAAAAATTATTTCAGTAACCAGTGGATGACGATGGATTCTAATTTAATAAGCTACTCTGAAGATATCCATAGAACGACCAATTCTGCTGAGTGTTACCATAGGAGGCTCAATACCAAAGTCTCAGGTAGACCCAATGATTTATTTTATATGCGGTATCCTTAAAAAGGAAATAAAATACTTCGATAATAAATTTTTGCGCATCGTCTTTCACGATTTTTTGAAAAACAGGAAACTAAGGATATACTATTCGACACTAAGTACAAAAAATATCTATCAAAACTGAAGAATAAAATGATGACTCCTTTGGCTTTTTTTAAGAAAAATATTTTTCATGCTAACCTATTAAGCTATTAATTAAGATTAAGAAAATATCAAAGTCGTCTGGAGGGAAATTAAGATGTTATGTTTAAGTGCATTTTGGAGAACAATGCATGTTTTTAAGTCTTCAAAAGAAAGAAAATAAAATGGTTTTCATGGGTATTTATTTGTTGTTTCATTGCGTTTAGCTAATATCTTAACTTTGGTAGGTATCATCTTAATACTTAAGATTCGATTAAAACCTACTTGAATCAAAAGCCTTGTTGTTGTTTCACTGCTAGCTACTTGCTCCAAAAAACGGCGAGTTAAAAAAGATACGAGTTGGGAAAGTGTCACGGTAAAAACACGTCGAAGTCGTCCAGAGTGGACATGAGTTAGGAAAGAGTCAATTAAAAAAAGAGACAAAGTAAAGAGATGGTTAGTTAGAAAAGAGACGAGTTTGGAACGCACTGTCTGTGCTGATATTTCATTCAAAAATTGCGTTTTGGTGTTTGTTTTCTCGAGATTCTTATTTCATTATTCTCTTAAATAACGACGATTTCGCTTATAAACCCGGACACCGATTACTTACCTATAGCTCGCTTACATTTTGACCCGGCTATTTCGCCCACGGACTTTATTTGCTACTTTACTCGACGACCACTGCACATTTGGACGGCTGTAAAGAAACTTTTGCCCATTAGATTTCCAAAATGAATCGCGGCTCGTACGTTAGACGCTTTGTATCGTCTTGTGCAAACACCTAATAGCCGGAACAAAGATTTTTACATATCCCAGCTACATAGAAATCGAGACGGTGATGGTGGCGCAAACTCGGCATTGAATAAAAGCCTCAAGCCGCCGACAGACAACAGACTTGACAACGTCAGTTTGACAACTGTCAGCTTGAGAGGAAGGAGGCGCACAGACGAAAAGGCCAGATATTACCTTACATGTGACGTCACTGTAGAGGTCAAATGAAGGGAATTGATAATTTTCTTGTTTGCTGAATATAACTTTAACTATACAATATTTATTCCTCTAACATGGAAATATTGCTTCTTTCGGCTTTGTTCTCGAAATGGTTTTCGATACAGCCCTCCAAAAAAATACTTTGCATCCCCAATTTAAAAGTGAAATTGTAAATGTTATAAAATTTGAGTAACTTTTAATTTATAGTCGAGAAAATAGAACGTATGACAGATAACTCTTGTAGTCGTTAGACATTTATTTTTCATATCGAATTCAATGTAGCATGGCGTTCAGAATACAGATTTTGGCTGTCGTTCGACTTTTTTATGTAGAATTCAAGTCATACGTACGCCTTAGAGTCGCATACGAATTATTTGCTAATGAAGTGCGAATCGGCTCCCAGTTTAATTTTTACAATTTTGATTAGCCCGTTGTCACTTCCACCGTTAGGACCAATTTAACTGAATTTAACGACGCCTTTCAAGCTTAAGGGGCTCCAGGGACTTACACTAGCGCCACTGAGGAAAAAAATCATATAGGTACCTATATATTTTTTGCAGATCGAATTTACAAAAAGTGTCCGAACAGTCTCTTAATACCTATGTTAATAGTGATTAGAACCCATGGCCGTGAACCTAAGGCAAAAAACCTAGGACTAGGTAGCATTAACGCTAAAACCGGCCGTTTTTTGTATATAAATGCTATCGAGTCCCAGGTTCGTGATCCTTGGTTCTTTGTCGTGGGTCCTAAACATCACTGTTGACGTGATTGAGAGATTGTACAGACACTTTTTGCAAATGTGATCTGTAAAAGAAGGTATAATTGTTTTTTCATTGGTGGCGCGACTTAGCTCACCCCTTAAAGCCATCAAGTCGTTTAGCAGAGCGTGCCAAAGAAAATATACATACATGCACTCGAAAAACAAAACTCTCCTGGCGCAGTCGGGTAAAATAAAAACAATTAACTCAGTTGATAGTCTTAGCGTCGACTATTGGGCTGCAAAATTTTAGATCCCCTACTGCTTCCGTGGGAGGCTGATGATGCTAAACGCAAAATTAAAATAAAATAGTATTTTCTTAGGTTAACACGACCACTAGACATAATAAAAACTGAATTTGCACGGATATTTAGTCGTTTTTTGCCTGTCACCTCAGTCTACTGAGACCACGGGACTGTTGTAAAATGAAAAAAATAAACAAGTAAATATCAGTGCAAATTCAGTTTTTATTCAATAGTTTTTATCACAATTTTTTAAGTAACACAATAAGTTTTTTACGGGCTATAAAAGTAACAATTTCACTGTTGCACTTATTTTTATCTTTATTATGTTTCAGTTTTCTAGTCTAGCTAGAAAATAAAACAAACTGCTATGATTTTGAGGAACGTAGTACGTAATCCAATTTTGGTACAATATTTACTAACGCATGTTGTTTTATCGCTTTGCCTTGAAATTTCAACTTTGAATAAGAATGACGAATATTCTTCTGAAGAAAACAAACTAAAACAAGCTTTGCTTTTAGTTGACATACTGAAATCAGGCAAGTGTTTAAAATCATTTTAGAAGGCAAATAATCCATAATGTCACAGTCCGGGGCAAAAACTTACGATGTTTTTTATATAATAACTTGAGATGAAATAAATTCTGATTATGCTTACTTTTGAACAACTAATTTATCTACGTCCAGTACATATATAAGAGCAGCGTATTACGTCGCACTTTAGGGTACAGGCCTTCTCTCAGAGAAATACCTAGTACCTATGAGCCACGAGGAGTACCCAACACGGATTAGCGATTTCAAGCGCTGAGACATGTGACCAAGCACTCAGGTTTCATCATGATGTTATCCTTCACCGTAAGCGAGCCCTTCATACCCATGGTCCACCTCCTGAGACCGCCTGAGTGAACTGTGAGATATTTTTACAGCGGTTCCCCTCTCTGATAAAACATTCTATTTTTTTATTGGTGACTCCACCTCAGACTTTGAAGAGTTTCGATGTCAAGATGTACTGTGGAAAAAAAAATCCCAAGGAACACCCAGGTGAACAAAGGTGGTCCATTGTAAAAAAAAATCCCATGGTTCACCATTCACCGTGTACGGTCTACATCCTGGGACCACCGCCCATGGTGGTCCCAGAATGTAGACCGTAGGTAAGTAAGAAGAGTAAGCGAGCTACAAATTCACAAATGTACGTAACTAAAAAAACCGGTCAAGTGCGAGTCGGACTCGCGCACGAAGGGTTCCGTACCATTATCTATGCAACATTAGACACAAAGATCGAGAAAAAACGGCCAAATATAACGTTTGTTGTATGGGAGCCCCCCTTAAATATTTATTTTACTTCATCTATTCATTTTTTAAGCAAATATATAACTAAATATTCTGTGAATATTTTCGGCGTCTACCTGTTGCCGTTATTACTATCGAGCAAAAAACGCCAATAAAATTAATAGTTTTGCATGGGAGCCGTCCTTAAAAATTGTTTTTATTATTTGTTGTTATAGCGGCAACAGAAATACATCTGTGAAAATTAGCTATCACGGTTCATGAGATACAGCCTGGTGACAGACAGACAGACAGATAGACGGACAGACGGACAGTGTAGTCTTAGTAATAGGGCCCCGTTTGGCACCCTTCGGGTACGGAACCTTAAAAACGAAGTCACGGGCTTCGAAACTTTGAACAGACGATGCTCATACATCTTCTACTATAATACAGAAATCTCGTGTCACAGTGTTTAATCGTACTCTTGCGAAACGGCTTCACCGACTTTTATGATTTTTTTTTGTGTATATTTGGTAGGTCTGACAAAATATATATAAATATCATGATTATTTATTAGTTATTTTATTACCTAATAAATAATCATTATAATATATATATATATATATATATATATAATATATATATATATATATTAAACGGGTCTAATCGATAATGATTAATATATAATTATGTTTGAACCCACGACTTCTTGAATGTGAGGCTAGTGATCTACCTCGGCTGCTTCCAGTTTACGTAGCATAAAACATAAATTTTTTCACAGCGTACATTAACGTAGCCAGGGAGAATGCAATACTTCGCAGTGCTAATTCTCCTACCAATACTTCTAGTACAGTCGTTGTTGAAGAAGGATCAACTTGTGCTCCTACGGAAAAATCCCAGGGGTCAACATCAAATTCAATATTAGGTAACTCTCACCATGTTCAGATTTATTGCGTTCAAGGGCAGTTAGACCCACCACCTATTTAAAGGAGAATGATCAAAAACAGTCTATGTTGCGCTTTAAGCATTTATACCTCAAAATGTTTCTTCTGAAAAATCATTTCATAGTTCTATTTGATAAATTAAAAGAATCAGGGGTTTAAAAGTAATAATTGAAAAATATCTGTACATATTGATTGTATAACTAAAAACTTCAGTCAGTCCATACAGATTACAAACACAGATTAGATTATATTATTGCAAAAATCGCAAATCGTGTACATACATAATATGTGAAAGTGCAAACTGCAAACGAGGGGTTTTTGACGGGAATTCAAACGAGCGGTTTTATTACGCTTTTATTTTTGCAAATTGATTTCAGTGGATTTTAAACTGTTTAATTTGCGTAGTTTATTGTTAAAATGACCATGTGTATGAACAATCCAACCGGAAAACCTTCTGAAAATCGTTGGGGGAGGCTTTTGTCCAGCAGTGGACGACCAATGGCTGAAATGATGATGATGATTATGATGTATGAACAATATGTGGAATAAATAACTAAAATAAACCGCCATTGTAGGCTTAGGATAGTCTTGTCTCAATTGTGCGCAGGACCTAAGACTGTTTGTGCTTATTTATCAGAAATTATCTCTTTGTCCCGCATTAGGCTCCTTAAACACTGCGACTTTTTGCAGTGATATAGTGCAGTCATATACTTATTTTGTATTTTATACAGAATTATTACTAAGCACTAACTAACCATACCTACCTATTAATGACCTATGTTTATAATTCAAACTGACTAGGGGCCAATGCCAACCCAAAATAACACCAAACCACCAAAGTTATCATAACCTTAAAACATGGGCTCAAAATTAAGATTTCTTGAAACTCCCATCTAATATTTTCATAATATTTTTCCTGCATAATCCAGAGCTAATTTCTCATAGTTTACCGTTGGTTTCATCAACGCGCAAGAAGACGCAAAAATAGACTAACTACTATAGTAAATTGATCATTCTCCTTTGCAAATTGTATTTTTTTTAATGAAATGTATACTGTTTATGTTATGATATGATCTGATTGTGAATTATTCTTTTGGTCTGTTCGGGTCTTGGCCCCGTTCTGCTTATGCCCTCTTAGTGTGATTCCCATAGTATTTGTAGAGATTTGCCCCCTTTTTGAATCATCCTTTTATAACCAATACTTTTAATTCGAATTTTGCCCACTTTCTGAGTTTGCCTCTTATTTTGACTAATCGACCTTTCATTCTTGATTTGTACAAAATTGGAGCTTTACTTTCGAAATTTTGTTGTTTACCCCCCTATTTGTACAGTCGAATATAATAGGGTGTAGGAACTAGGTAAGTACCGTAAATCCTCATTGTACATGACAAGAATAAAATTTTATCCATGGAAGAGGTGAAAAGATCTGCTGTCATTACTTGTCATTCTACTTTTGGCTTATAGTTCGCTTAAAGAATAATCCAAAAGCCGGTGTAGAGTGCGTGTGCGTTAACCTAAGCAATTTCTTTAGACATGCTGCCGTGGTATGACAAAACACTGTACAGTGTTTTACGGTAACATGAATAATTCGATTCTTCGCCCTTTGGTAGGTACATGGTATGCCATCAAAAAATATTGAAAATCTTAATAATACGGAAATTAGCCATGGTAATTAAGACCGTATTCCCAATTTTATAGAGACCGGTTTTGACAAAATACTGCTTCTATATAGATACAGTGTTTTGCCATAACAAGCTGAGTGTTTTTTTATGTCAGGTAATTGTAGATGCAGTGTTTTGTGATAACAATCTCACAACGTGCAGCCTACCTCTTTCTTTACCAACTCTTTGCACAAAACACTGCATATGTAGTTGCAGTGTTTTGTAAAATCAATTATTCTGCTTAGCTGGGCCTTTTCGTCATAACATAACACGTTTTATGCTGTAAATTCAATAAATAACATACTTTTTTTATTTCTTGTTGCGGCACAATTATGTGTACTATTATTAAACACATAAAAATTTCAAAGTAATCTGTTTATATTTGACGTATTTATGCGTAATTTTCGTAACAAAATGCTTTTTGCATTTTCTGGAAAATGCCTGTTTTCAAATTACAGTGTTTTGTCATGACACGGCAGCATATGTTCAGGTTGCCCAGAGGGTAAACATACTAAAAATCCCTGCCTCTTGGCGTCGGGGTTGGGGGGAGGGGGTTAATGTTCCCATTTTTGAGTATTTCGCTTATATCTTTAAAATGGTGCGTCGTAGATCAAGTGTCTTCTACGTAATGAAAGCTAATAAATTTTACTACAACTTTTGTATTATACACTTTTTCGAATTCTTAACTATTGTTTAAGTACACGTTCTGGAAAAGTGAAATTTTCGAAAAAAAAACCGACTTATCAAACAATACCTCTTGCCTGCTACTTCAGTCGTGTTATTTCGGGATGAAAAATAGCCGGGATGTTAATCCAGGACCTATTTTACCTACATACCAAATTTCATACAAATCTGTTCAGCTATACAGCTATCGAAACGTTTTTCCTTTTGTTAATTTTATTTTATATCATAATCCGTTTAGGTCGTGAAGGTCCTGACAAGATTCCTTCTTCCAAAGCACCCTCATCTTCAGTGGATGGTTCTTGCTGGAGGAACTCTTCACCATCGTCTTCGTCAAGAGACACGCCATTGATCTCAACATTTCCCTTGGCAGTGGAGGCATGCTGCCAAGGAAAACGTTCTTGCATGCTGCAGAACATTTGAGCATTGCTTTGCGACATCCACATTTGCCACTACCACAACCATTAGCGCATCGGCAAAATATTGTTTTTAATAGGATTTCTGGTGCGGGCAAATCATCAGTTGTTTTTGGCACCAGGCTGCCTCCTACACGTTTCCATCCCCACTCTTGGGGAGGCAGCTCATTCCCAAGCCGCAGTTGCACTTGCGGTGCGCCGTGAATGCTGTTTAGCTGTTGGTGGGAGGGAGCTGAGGTCAGGCTTAATCTTTGCCAATGACCTCATGAACAACTGAAAGCGATACTGGTTGAGGGACGTCAGTCTTGTTGGCGCCCCATACCATTGAAGAAAGCACATCTTCCCAGCCTCATCAACTTCATTGTGCGTGGAAGCGGGGGGGTAAAAGATCGCTGCTGCTTCTTTGATGATATCTGACTTCAAGTACAGTTTTGAGAAACCCACTTTGCTTCTTCTGAAACTTGCAGATGTTGAACGACTTCCTCGTCACACACAGGACACTTGTAATTACTCATTGCGGATAAACCGATTCGTAACTAATAAATAACGTTTATAGATCAAATAATCTTTTCGGCCTTGTGGCAGGGGGCGTTACCGGGTAGGCTACTTCCAAACAGGTCAAAATGAGATGAGAGACGATGACAACCTAAGCCCGAAGGCATGGATGATAATAAGAATGGGAGTTTTAGCCAGCAAGATCGCGGTTTCTGTGAAAGTGGGCATCGGAGATATGGAAAGAACACCACTTTTTTGTGCCCTCCCACCTTCGCTCTATTACCCGCTTTTGGTCGAAAACGCGATCTCAAACTGTTACCGCGTCCACCGCTTGGAGGTACTCCCAGCTTATGCTATCAATAAAATATCTAATTTATAGTTTTCAACATCAGGTAATGCCTGTCACGCTGAAAAACATTCATTTTCACTATTTCGGAGCGTGATACTCGAATGCTTATTAGAATTTCGAATAAATGTATGAGACAAAAGTTGTAGGAAATTTTATTAGCTTTCATGATTACGTAGAAGACACTTTTTCTATACGACGCACCGTTTTAAAGATATTACCGATAAACTCAAAAGTTTTTAGCGACGCACCGTTTTAAAGATATTACCGATAAACTCAAAAGTTTTTAGCGAGTGGTATTGCTACTATGACTTCACAAATGTACATAACTTAGAAAACAAAGTCATAGGTACATGCCCGCACTGGGAATCGAACCTGGGGCTCCCGCTTCCGAGTCCAATGTTCTACCCACTAGGCTACCACCGCATGCAGGCTACTAGATATGATTAGTTTCATAACACCATAAGATTTAAGTTTTTTTTAGAAATGTTTTTTTCTTTCTCATTGTACAAAATGGGGCAAATATCATCTTTTTGTACGAACGTTACATTAATGGGGCAAAACAAGAAAAATAGACAAGCGATAGCAATTGGTGGGCAAAGTTCTACAAATATGTAGAACTTTGCCCACCAATTGCTAAACATAAAAATAAATGTAGGTACCTAATCGTAATTACAAGAACTTTAAAGCGGTAAAATTAAGTGATCCTACGGAAAAATCCCAGAGGTAAACACATATTCAATATTAAGTAACTCACATCTTTAATTTATTTCATTCAGTGGGCAGTTTGCTCAGGTCTTCGCCACGTAGTCATTATCCTCCAAGGAGATATGGCGGTTTTTCGAGCTATCAAATTATGGCGCGCATAATAGAAATAATAAACCATCGCTCAATTGAGCTATCGATAGACAATATTCGAATTAAAAAGTCTAGAACAGGTTTCGAATTCACGTAGGGAACCCAGGATTTAGGATAAATAAAGAGTTTTATGTCTTAGCAGGCGAGATCAATAGAAAAAACACTGAAGCATAATTTAAAAATAATTTAAGAACACTAGTAGAAACAATTAACCTAGTGTTTTGGGTGACCACAACAACTATACGCAAGCCCCGGATATCACATACACCAACAGGATCAAAACTTTATTTTTTTTTGTTTATGAAGGGTTTCGTTTATTTATTAATGAACATTAAATAAATGTACCTAAGTTTAAAATTATTTCTGTTCATTACAAGTCCCGGCATGGGTGGAAATTTTAGCCTCTAAATAGGTTTGTAAAGTTTTTCAAATTTCAGATCAAAATATAAATGCGTTACTGGAAGATCCAGCGACAGCTCAAATTGCTTCTGAACTTCGAAGGGAGATCAAAATACAAACATTAAAAGGAAAACCAAAAAGTATTACTTCTGCAAAAAAAAAGAAGAAACATATTGTAAATCAAGTGGAATTTCGAACATCTGCAATGGCACTTCCTAAACAGTCTGTAGGAAAGGTACATCTAAGAGGCAGCACAAAAATCCAGCCGTTGTTATCTCAGAATAATGCATTATGTTTTCTTAGTCCGAATAACCCGCTATGTAAAACTTTAATATAGGACCTTATAATAGAGCATGTTCGTTATCATTTTTGAGTTTAATGCATCTACGGAAGCTCGAATTATTGTTAATTACTAAAAGGTGACTGTAAATGGGAGATGAGATGCTCACGTCATTAGAAGCGGAATGCTATAATAATAAACCAAAAATCCTTGAAAATTTGTCATTTCAAATTATGTTAGTAGGTAGTACAAATTAATTAAAAAAATTGAAATAAAATTATATAATTTATATAAATAAAAATAATGCATTATTTATTAAATAAGAACCCCTATATAAAAGGTAAACGCCTCCTGCTTATCTTATGACTATGGGTTTATGGATTGTTTTAAATAAAAATAATGGTGTTTTTATTAAAACTTACCCGGCTCAAGATAGCTTTCGTTTCATTCAGCTTTGGTTCGAGTAAACCAGCCAAGTGCGAGTCGGACTCGCGCACGAAGGATTGCATGCAACATTAGACTCAAAGATCGAGAAAAACGTAAAAAAATCACATTTGTTGTATGGGAGCCACCCTAAATATTTTATTGGATTATTATTTTCGAAGCGAATATAGAACTAAATATTCTGTGAATATTTGAAGCGTCTACCTGCAGTTATTAATATCGAGCAAAAAACGGCAAAAAAAATAAGTTTCGTGTGGGCGCCGCCCTTAAATTTTGTTCTGTTTTTAGTATTTGTAGCGGCAACAGAAATACGTCATCTGTGAAAATTTCAACTGCCTAGCTATCACAGTTCACGAGATACAGCCTGGTGACAAGACAGACAGTTAAGTCTTAGTAATAGGGTCCCGTTTGGCACCCTTCGGGTAAGGAGCCCCAAAAATTAGTAAACGGTTGATATTTCTGAACTCTTTACGAATAATATTATCGAGCAAGACTATTATTGCTTACTGTATTTAAGATTTCTATCAACGGTTTCTTTACATGTAGACTAAATCGAAATTAAATAAACCCTACACAAATAGTGTAAGAGTTATGACCAGCTGACAAATAAAAGAGAGCAAATATGAATTTCATATTTTATTACGATAAGAAACCAAATTTTGACAATTACTATGTTTAAAATAGCATTCTTAGACTATATTGAATTTTCGTATCTTTTAAATTCAGTTCCCAAAAACATGCACAAAGATAATTATCATATTCATTTAGTAATATTGAGGTAGTTATTAGTTTCAGAACTTATACCAATTATAAAATGGTTCTAAAAATAACAGTAAAAATTAAATGTTTTTTTCCTGAAATGTGTAGATAGATAACCTTCAGCATTTTGGCACAAGAATAATAAATAAGACTCCTGATATCATCCGGGCTGCCTACAGCCACGAACTTTCAAACGATCACACTTTGAATACAAACAAAAGGAGACGTTCAGAATTTATGTGCCTAGCTATAAAGACTATTAATTCCATTGAAAATACATCCGTGAATCATAATAAATTCCAGATTGGATGTGGATGAGCCGTTAGATTTTTAGTGCAAAATTTCTTCTATTCACGATGAAACAAAACTGTTAGATATGATTTCGTGATTAAAATAGTGACCAGTTTTAGGGGGTTCACTGTCAGTGGTAAGTACATTGCTAAGTGTTCTGTCAAACGTAAAGTTTTACTAACTTATCTGTACTCTCAACACTACAAATAACTTGGTAGATCTGTAGGAGGAAGGAGTTAAGTAGGTGTAGTAGTATAATCCGGTTCAAATGCTGTTAGGATACGACCTCTTGGAATGGAGCGGCACATGATGTCAACTCCTATAAGTTGTTAGTATAATTATATTTAGGTCTTTCGTCGCAATGTAAGTACTAATTTGTGTTCTGATAACATCACACCCTACCATTTATTCCCGACGACGTCCCCTTTTGCCGCACCTGTTTGCGGTGATCTGTTGGCATTTGTACAAATAATAAGTAGTTACTACCGCACACAAAATACAAATATTAATGATGGCGGCGCTAGCAAATAGTTGTCTTGCGAAACGGTCGTTTGACCAGGTCATCACAAAGCGGTGGTTCTACAAAAAAAAATACGAACAACTTATACGTACATGGTGGAGACAATGTTAAAACACCGAATGCATTTTTTTTTCACGGTAGCGTTGTCTCTTGTTTCCAAAAGTTGATCGAATGACTTGATTAATTGTATCGGGAACAGAAGCTTTTTGTTTTGATTTAGTAACATGGCAGACGTAGAATCGACTTTTTTCGTTCTAAGCGAGACAGTAATGCAAACGTTTCGTAGGCTTGACGCAAGACTGTAAGCGTAGACAAAAGCTAAGTCTAGGGAGTCTAGGCCTGTCATCATAGCCCAGCTGGTATAGTTCTTTCATATTGCGACGACGGGCGAATTTGTAGTGTTGTAAACAGTGGTTGTTATTATTGAGCGCTCCATTGGCCCCAGAGCTCACGTACACAGAAAACTTGTACACGTGCATCTACTCACAGAATTAGGACTAATCTGCCTCCGAGATATGAAAGAATTGTAATTTGTACATAATTACATTACCTACCTACTTGTATAAATGCCAACAGTCGTAGAATTTTTAAGTTTTATTTATTATTCTTTTGCTCTCGGTTACAATGACAAACTGAAAACATAAATGGTATATGAACTGGACCTTATATTTGTATTACGAGGCAACAATAATAGCTCCTCGACATCGTGTACCAACACGTAAGTATTTAATAATATTTAAGAAGTCTTGACTAGAAATATAAAAACCTGACATTGAACTGAGCTGAAGAATTTAATACCTGCCTCCTGCGGGTATAAAATTGAACTATAGTCAACCACGACTTCGGTAACAGGTTTTGTATACTTCTGGTCCGGCCTACCGCGCATGCTTACAATGTCGGCTGAACAATCAATTCTAGCATAATGGGCTGGTCTCGCGCGGTATTGGCCCGCAACGGTGCAATACTTATAATACAATACAATACTTGTCAAGTATCGCACAGCTGCGCGGCGAATCCGCCACTGCGCTAGACCAATATGCGAGTATGTACACTCATACCACACAATATATATGCTCTGTGGAACTTTCATTCAAGGGTCGGAAGGGTCGTCGTTTGCACACTCAGTACCATATACGCCCTACCCGACTCGGTGAAACAAAAATTAACAAATGAAATTAATCAAATTACCATAATGCAATGTGTGCTCGACATTTTCATTAAATCAACATTGAATAGTTTAAAATTCCACCATAATAGTGTTTCACAATAACTATTACTATTTTAAAAGTACAATCATGCAAATAAAATGAAATCGATAAAATCAGTCGATCACACACCATATACACAAATTAGCGGTTACACACATGAGAAAGTAATATAAATGTAAATAATTAACAGTAGACCATCAAACAAGAATGATAAAGTATATTATTAGCGAAAATGACATGTAAGTAATGGACGCGAGGGCGCGGCGGCAGGGGTGTAGTTCAGTCTCGGAGCCGCCGGCCCAGCGCGCCGCGTTCAACTTAACACTACTCCACGACGATACAAGTAATCAACTAAAACTATTTCTGCATTCCTATGACATTACAAACAAATCATAATGTACCCTCTTTCCTATATTTGTAAGGAATAAACAACATGCCTCTATATGTACATTTTTCCTGTCGCACTGAGAGTAACTGTTTACAATACTCCATAAAGGTAGCCGATGCATTTCAGACATGTGGCTTGTAGGTAGCCGGTGCTACAATGGTCGTTGCATCTGTCTTTGCTGAGTCAGAGTCGGTTTCTGCTATTGATCTATGTGTAAACTCGCCACACGAAACACATGACAAGCCGTATTCCATACCCAATAACTACAAATTAAACAAATATACATTGTTTATACTATTTTACAGCAAAAGTAACATCAATGTGTATTCTTGGTTATTTTAAAGGTACATACACAAACTCCATTTAACATCAAATATTTATATGTAGTAGGGTCCTTTTCGGAGGACGAATCTCATCAATGTACCTCTGTACTATCTGGTTTTTGCTAAATTATAGTTAACAATCACCGAACTTTACTCTCTGTGGAGTAAACGACTAATCAGTTATATCTGAGGACGGGACGTCGATAAAAGGTCAAATAAATTGGTTACGTGTACATCCACGTAGCTATATACTATCTGCATCAATTTATTTTTCAACAATGGAAGTCTTCTAGTAACACAATGTTACGGTCCAATACAATTTTGAAGATCGTATAAACATTTTGTGGGTTGTTTGAAGATAGCATATTTGCCAGACATTTTGTTTTGCTTGATAAGTTATAAGGATCTGGGTCATGAGTCTAATAAACGTATAGAAGATCGGTAGAGATTAGCACGACAATTGCTGTTTCTAACAATAAAGCTGGCTCATTGCAGTATCACTCAAATTGTATAACCCGTGCTAATTAAACAAGGACCTCGCGCGAAAATGATCGCATCGCGCGAGGCACCCCGTACAGTTATACAGCACGGGTAATACCATTAGGATGAAATTGATATAGACTATAAACACAGTGTCCATAAGAAGCCATGACCGTGCTAATATCACTCTATAAACAACCAAGCATTTAGTAGACTCGTCTCCCTGTATGTTTGTAATCAAAGTCTTGTGCATAAGCTGGATTAATACGTAAATATCCGTAGCGTGTAATGGAGAACTGCACCTGAGCAACTTCTCTATACAGTAAGTACCTACCTAAAAAGACAACAAATTGACAGCTTTCAACCTTACGGGCTGGTAAGATATTAAATGTCTGATGCAGTTCTCTTGTTATCATTATTCTAGAACATTCTCCCTTTAGCCAACGGCCGTAGAGATTATATTTTTGTACATAATATAGTGAATATTATCCGCCATGCTGCAAAAGCATGTTTAGTTGTTATAGGAATGTGTTGCCCTCTTTGTCCTGGTGAACTTTTCGGCAATGTAGCATGGTATAGCTACAAGGCCTTAGCACTATTTCACTTCGCCTTGTAATTATAATATGCCGAAACGCATCGAGGGAATGCCAATTGTGAGATTACAGATTATTCTAAATAATATGTGGAAGCATTATACAAAAAATGCGAACGATAGACGCGCAACATATTTGTTCAGAGACATAAACAGTACTCATAAGTGCTGAAAAACTAAGCTTTCATCGAATATACTGTTATCGTCTGAATTAAAGACAATAACATTAAAATAAATTTTAAGATCGAATTTTGGATTATTATGCGCACGATTTGCTTAGAAAGAGGTAGCATGACAATTTTGTAAGCCTAATCGGATAGCTCAAGTATCGGCCGTGCGTGATCCAACTGTAATTATACTAAACCAACAAATGCCATGTAATCACAAGCTTATTTTCAGAACTTGTCTAACCTAAATTTGAGAAAATTGAAGTTAAGAAAAGAATGTAAACATTCTTTAAACGTACTTTGCCAAAACTTCCATATATTATCACAATTATATAAAATATATATATAAATATCTATGTCTTCATTAATTTTGATATTATTCACTTAATCTTAGTATCTCATAGTTAAAATATCTCACTTGGCACAATTACAACGCAAATCACTTCAAAAACGTATCACGTTAGAATCAAACAATACGACGACGCTTCATTCGCACCATTAACGCTACGGTATCGTTTAAATTTTCAAACTTCTGATACAGATGCAATACAAGAAAACATTATAAAGCTAACAAAGACAAAATTACAAAGAAAACGATCAACAAATGTCACTTACAAATTAAAAACTTCATTCGTTTACTCCTTACTCTCCAATAATTACTATTATATCAAAAATAATTCCATCCATCATTGGTGGAATGATTACTTCCGTGTGAGCGCGGCGGGCGCGACGGGCGCGGCGGACACCCTGCGCGCCAGTCGCGCCGCCCTGCCGCCCTGCCGCCCGCCGCGGTCGCAGGTCGCAGCCGCGGCGGCAGCGCGGCCGCCAGCGGACAGTCTAGTCTAGTCAAAGCTCGTCACACGACTCGTGCCGATTCGACAAGCAATCAGCTGCACTCTTTGGATTGGTTTTATTAACACTCAATGCACACAACCTTTCTATAGACCATTGTATAACACACTTCATCAGTATGCACGCAGAAACATTATGTATCGTATAAAGGAATATTCTTACAATTTACTCATGAAGCATTCGTTTGTCCATTGAGCCTCCTAGGTCTTAGCGCTGTTTAGTTAGTATCCGTTCCAATCTGTTTTATCCCACACACCCTTTTAAATCAAATCAACAGTATAATGCAGTGATTTTAACAGATTAATCTATTACTCCATAACAAAACAAAATATGTACTTCTTGTTAGTATATAATGGTACGGTACTATGGCTATTTAACATGTGTATAGGAAACATAACTGTTAACTATTGCAGTCTATGACAACTCGTTACAATGTAGCAGAATTTAACATGGTATGAAAAAAACAATATTAACAATTAAAATATATTCACGACAATATGTATTATCTTCATTATACTGGCACTATCGTTTAAAAAAATAGTGTATATGAATAATATATATTAAATATTAATCATCAACATAGATAATTACGGGATAAAATATGAATTTATCAATAGTATTTTAATTATAATTCACTACAATAATATAATTATGTCAACAACAATATTTGGACGCATGCTGCCAACGCAATATTCGGCCTGAGGCTCGCAGCCTCTTTCTCCACTTGTACTGCACTTACTCTATGCGATAGCTGGACCTGATCGCGCGGGCCTACGCGACCGCCGGCGCCGTGCGGGGGGCAAAAGCGCTCCCTATCTACCGACCTACATTACTCGAATAATCCATAAATAGAAAAATCAAAAATCTAAACTGACTTCGAAACACTACGGCACTAAAAAGTTAGAAATAATTTAAAGAACACCATTAAATTAGAAGTACGTATTGTACGATATTGTAGAAGTATAATTTGTAGTTGGTACCCAAAATATATGTGCTGGTCACGACACTGGGCACCGACTACAAATTAATTACGAGTATACTTCTACAAAACCTACATATATAGGTAATTGTGCTATTCTTTTAAATTATTTCTTACTTTTTTGTGCTGCAGTGTTTTGAAGTCGGTTAGTATTTTTTTATTTTTCATTTTGCAAGTTTTTTGCGGGAGAAAAAAATCAAGTCCCTTATAACCATAATTAACCCTACTTAATTCTCTGCTTTAAAATTAGAAGTTCTCAATTTCTATCTCCGAAAGTCTTCACCAGAACATCACCCTGGGACTACTTTTACGCTTTATTATGAAACATATGCATACTACTAAAGGATGAGCCCCATTCGGCCTTATTTACTGCTGTCCATTGAAGAATTCCGTTCTCCATCTCTGAAAGTCTTTAACAGATATCACAAAGTGGGACCAATGCAATGGGACGTTATATCTATATATTCTGACAAAAAAAGAATTGTCGAAATCGGTTAAGATTTGACAGAGCTATGAAGAAAAATAGCCAAAAACTAAATTGAAAAAAATATACGCGCCGAATTGAGAACTTCCTCCTTTTTTGTAGTCGGTTAAAAGTAGGCCGCGCGCGACGTGACGTCCAAGTCAATCAAGTAGTTCAAACACTATCCACAATAAGTATCGTTGTATGAAAGGGCCCTTTGGAACATCGTGATTGAGTTTAACATAGTGTAAAATGCCACAAAAAGTGGAAAAATGTCGTGTAAAGTTATACTGACGCAGGGTGGCGGCGGCGACGCGGGTGGGTCTGCTGTCGGGTGGTGTGGGCAGGGCGGGGCGGGGCGGGGCGTCTACTGCTGCGGGGGCGGCGGCGGAGGGGCGCCGCGGCGATGGCGCCCGGGGGCGCTGGCCTGCGCCACCATGGCGCGGATGCGTCGCTGTGCAGACTGAAACAAGCGTCACCGATTCATCAGACATCACGATCACGGACGGCTCTTTCTCGCGCGCGGCCCTATCGCTATTGGCCCGGTAAGGCAACATTTTTCACTTGAGCTAAATCGCCAAGAGGCTCTTAGCCGCCAGACTTACGTAAACTAGGCATAGCAAGGAATAAAATGCCTTCCGCGATACAAGAAGTAAATTTTACTATGATACGTACAGTGAATGTCTAACTAGCGCTAAAAAATTAACCCACGTTCAATTGTGGCAAGGCTGGCGGGGCTTCTCAATTGTGTTACCAATAAGAGCGAGTTCAGAATTAAGTATCTATGCACCTGCCACCGTCAAGACTGCCATCTTGCGAGGTTCCTAGATATTTCGACGGAGCAATGGTTTGACGTTTTTGTATAAAACCAATAGTAAGTTACGCTGTCACCGCCCAATCAACGTTCACGTCGTCATACATGGCGCACAGAATGAACCAATTACAGAGTGATTTACTCGATACCACATCTTGAGCTCATTTCATTGGTTCTGACTAATCGAGAGGACAGGGGCCGTTTTTGAGAGTGAGTTTGGGAGGATGAAAACCTTCTATGATTTTTTTATTCGTAGGATACGTACAATTTGCGATTCATTCGCTATCGCTAAATTGTAGGTATTATAAAACCCCAAAAGGGATTATTGTGTTCATCTATCGTAAGACCGTTGAAGAAATACTCTGGGCGATGTAGGACAAGATATTTACTCAAGCAATGCTAATGTAACTGGCCTATCTCTTAAGAACATTTTTGAAGTTATCAGGAAGCGGGTGTGCCTATGCAGAAATTGCGAAACATGCAGTAAAAATGTGGCACTGGCAGAAGTGGTTACTTAGATAAGGTTGTTACCGAAACATTGCTTTTAGTCAACAAAATTAGTAAGGGCACAGTTGATTGTACCTCGGCCTTTACATGCGTAAATACAATTTCATGTTTGCCATGGCACATTAACTAGGTAGTTTGCCAGTCGCTAAGCACAGCTTGAATTACACAGACAGACGCGTAAATAAATAAATACTTTAAGCACTAGTGATATTCTCAACTCACAAACCATCGGTAAATTCCATTAAAATTTCGGATCACAGATTCGTCCATTTCATATCACACACACACACACACACACACACACACACAAACACGTCTTCCAAAAATTCACATGTAGTTACATTAGTCCAATTACACCGCCAGCTGTCTGTTCAGGTCAGGTTAGAGTTTATTATGCGAAAATTAAACACAAGGAACGGGTAAATCACGGTTTTATAAATTTATATCATTTTAGTATTTATTACAGATAAACTTGAATTCGCCAGTCGGGTAAGAAGAGTAAGCGTAACTCACCTAAAGTGTCACATCGGACAGAAGGTAAGATAGCCGTTCATTGGCACAGAATCCCAATTACAGGCCAATCGATCCCGACAGCGTTTCAACCCGCTTCAGATGATCGCTACAAAACGTAAAAACCTTATTATTCACACAGTGCGTCACATTAAGAAACAGAAATTTCGCTTTGCACCACTTCTCGTCAGTTTATACAGTCATGTACTTATCTTCTTATCGCTTCGTGCCCGGTACTTTCGTAGCAACTTATTTACTTAATTTAAGAACGGACTTGTAACTACATGTATAAAAAACACTCAGTTCCAGCCATTTCGTGCATACTGTCCCATTCTGAAAAATAATACAATTCGCAAGAGCAGCGCCAAACCAATCTAATATAGTCTAAGTCTCACAGTGTGTGTTATCATCACCGATTTTTTATGAAATATATTTGGTAGGTCTGAGAATAGGTCGTAGTCTAATTAGTATACAACGTTTGCCGAGTTAGTCTTCTTATAAAATAACAACCGCCTTTTGTCCACTCACCGAAGCAAGATTGTTTTACTCTTAACAAACAGATAGAAATCACTCAGTAGTAGTTGCACAAAAGGCCGGTTTTACTCTTACGGATTTTTATTACGGTGAAATTTTAATTGCTCCAGTGATAAAAGCTACACTCAATATGTCTAATACAACGTATGTCTATTCGGGCGTGGCGGCTAAAACCATATCCATGTTGCAACGGCCTGGGGACGTGCGGGACCAATGATACTAAAATAATCCTTAAATACTCACTAATCTCTTACAGAGATAAGCTCGCCTTTGTACATGTAATTTCTTATGTAATGTCCTGATGTCTTGTGTGCAATAAAGTATAATAATAATAATAATAAGTTACAAGTTCAGAAAAGCCCGTGCCCAGACGGCCATTCAGCCGCTCGGCACCTGGCTTTTTGTGCGCTAATATTGTGGTCTCTAACTGAAAAGCATTGAAGGTTTTATTTTAGTTTGTGTCGTTGCGCCCGCACGTCGCCGGCTCGTTGTAGGCGGATGAACCCACGAGCGCGCAGCAGCTGTATGACTAATTCTTGCTATTATTAAGGTCAAGCTAAATATATTTTTAACACTCAGTGCGGTAGAGCGTATAGGTAAGCAGAGGTTTAAAAATACGTAAGTCGTGAGAGTAAGTAACACAAATTCAAAATCGACACCGTTCGACACCCGATTCGATTTATTTTTACAATTTTAGTGTTTTATTTCCGAGTTCATGTACGCATTGTTTTAAACACTTGAACAGACAGAATGCTTGGACATCTGAATAGTGTTTAAGAGAATGCGAAAATATTACCAAACGAATCTACCGCACAGAAGTGATTGGGAGCCTACGGAATTCCAAATCTTCGCTCGGCCTTAATTAATCACTTCGCCCACCCTGCACTGGGTTTTTCAAGCAGCTTCTGGGGTACATCTAAACATCACGGGTCTAGACGGGTCATGTAGAATGTTCCGAATGTTCTCGCGCGAAGAGTACTTGGGGGGAAAAAAGTGTGAACTATCTTCATTGAAATAATTAAGTAACCTCAGTATAAGTGGGTTAGAGTGAATGAAATGAACGAAGACATCATTATTCCATTCAAAAGGTGCGGTCGTGCGCGAACATTGTCGGTGTACACACTCCCCGGGTCCTCCTATACGGGTGCGACATACCTGCACGCTGTAGAAGGGTCCGACGATGTGCACGGTGGTGTCCTGCTCCTGCTGCGGGGATCCCCCGCCGCTGGTGGGCGACGGCGGCTGCTCTGGCAGCTTGATGAGCGAGCCGGTGACGCGCTGCAGCTCGCGCACGTTCTGCCCGCCCTTGCCGATGATGCGGCCGACCTGGGACGACGGCACCACGATCTCGACGGTCAGCCGCACGTCGTCCGAGCCCGACATGAAGCCCTCCTCGCGCATCTTCTCGTACACCAGGTACTGGGCCTGCGGGGCGCACGTGAACTCAGAACGGTGGCATCAGGGGCCTAATTGCGCGACCGAATCTCCTGTCGGGATCCTGTCCTTCGCGACAGCAATTCGTATGGAATTTGACAGATCGACGATTGGAATCTTTCGGGATATTGTGCGCGTAATACAGGGGACAGGAATTTGTAGCACCAGAGGCCTATTCCTTCAGGATTTGGTGCGCATAATTAGGCCTGAGGGCTTTATAATACAGCCGCCTTTATACGTCCCACTGTAGGACACAACCGATAGTCGATGGGGTACAAAGGTTCTCGAGTGGACCGATCGTCGGTCCTCGCTGGACTTGACGATCTGAGGCAGATTGCTAGCAGCGGCTGAATGAGGATGGCCGAGGACATAAAGAAGTGGCCTCGGGGAGGCCTATGTCCAGAAGTAGACAAACACGGCCTGACCATACAAGCACACTGTGTTTCTTTCGCCCAACTTGTCCAAAAGATGCAGCGAAACTTCAAACTATCAGCTGTTCCTTAAAAAAGTTGATATTGCTCTAGCTAATGTCTTCAGTCTGAATTTTTTTGGATAGAGTTCTCACAAAAAAGTGGTTAATACTGATTGAGTACAAAAGTTGACCGGAATTTTCTGACCCTCCGGACGACCTTGTCTAATTCCTAACTTGACCACTTCCAAAGTTGTCCACTTCCTAACTTCACCTCTTCCAAAGTAGTCCATTTTCTAGTTCGTCCACTCTTACATTTTTATTTTCCTGTATTTTCACTCCTTAATTCCAACTTTTGTCTACTTCCTAAACAGTCCATTCCCCACTCGTCATTTCCTATTAATATTAAGTCTCTTTCTAACGTGTCCATTTTTTATTCCTAGACACTCCGGATCCGTAACTTGAGCTAGTTCCTATTTAACAATAGTTGACCCAAAAAGAAACTAAACTTAGGAAGTAGACAAGGTCGTCCGGAGGGTTTTCAGAGAGGCCCGATATCTAGGTGCAATAGCCCCTAGCAACAATGTCTAGGTATTAAAGTCTAATGCGCACCTTCCATTGTGCCTCGGGACTGCCCACAATGGTCACTTTACGCTCCTGTTGTGCGTTGGGCCCCTCAGCCACTTGTTTTTCTTGTTCCAACGGCGCGATCTTCACCGAAGCCGTGCTGAACCTTGAATACAAAATATGACAAAGATTAGTTACAGGATTGTAAGCACAGATCACAGATACATTTTACATTTAAGTAGATAAGCTGGTTGTATGACATAACATAAACTCACGCCTGTATCCCGGAGTGGTAGGCAGAGACCAGGGTCTGCCGCTTGCCACGATCCTGACAGATCTCATTCGCTTCATCAACATTCATGAGCGTTGTATTAGCTAGTTGTATATAGACTAAATTGATTGAGTAATTGCAATTTTCACCAACAAAACTGTAATGTCCGCCTGACTATGACCTATCTTAAGTGACTTCCTAAGGTATAAAACAATTTAAAAAATTTTTTTTTATAATTCGTTTTTGAGGCCGGCTTTACGAAATAGGTACGTAAAGCAACAGAAGAATGGAGCAGAGGCATAGTGATCGGAGGTACGAAACTCTGCAATCTTCGCTACGCAGATGACACTGCGCTCATTGCGGCAGATGAAAGCGAACTGGCAAAATTTTTCAAGCTCATTTAAGCAGAGTCTTCGTCTGGAGTTGCGCACCAATCGGAGCATTGATGTTCGTCGACCGAGACCAAACTGTAACGCGAAGCCTAGAGCTACAAGATCTCAAATGTGTCAGTGAGTTTAACTACCTCGGCTCACTTATCTGCAACGATGGCAACTGCGACAAGGACGGCAACTGCGATCATCCGCAGGATAAAGATCTCGAAGGGAGCAATGAGTCGCCTAGAAAAAGTATGGAATGATAGGTCTATCCAGAGGAAGACCAAAGTAAGATTGGTACAGGCATTAGTTTTTTCCATCTTCCTGTATGGCTCAGAAACCTGGACCATCAAGTCAAAAATGCAGAGCAGGATAGATCCATTTGAGATGTGGTGCTGGCGCCGCCTACTGCGGATTCCCTGGACTGCTATGAGAACCAACACGTCTATACTTAAGGAGCTCAAGATCCGAACACGTCTGTCGATCATATGCCAGCAACGTATTGTCTTTCTTTGGGCACATCGCACGTCGACCTGATAGCCTCGAATATAATATAATGATGGGCAAAGTGGAAGGGAAGAGAGCTCGAGGCAGACCAGCCGCTAAATGGAGTGACTAGATCACCAGGGAAACAAAACTCAAGTTTCACCAGGCAGTCCACACAGCTAACGATAGATCCAGATGGAGAGCACTCTACACTCATCCTCGTCATAGCGGTTACGATCCTCAGCATTGAGGGACCGACTGATTGGATTGGTAACGAAATACACTGGTTTGCATGACGACAAGTGAAATTATTAATCCCAAATGAATATAAAAACTCGGAAACAGATCTTTCACTAACCACTATGGCAAATTTAAAGCAATGTTCAATTGAGACAAAGTATGCCTTAAAGTATACGGGAGCTATAGGAACTAATTACGTAGGTAAATGATAAGAAAAAAAAAAATTTGGTCAACCAACAATATTATTTACATGTCCGCAGAACTTCTAAGTTTTGCTGTTCGGATTACTTAATCAGCGCAGCATGTGGGAGTCAGGACGTTCAGGGGGAAATATACTAAACAAACCGCCTGCACCAAGACGTATTTTGCATTTCTCTTTTTCTTTATTATTCAAACAGGTGTCCTGTCAAACCAAAAAAACAATAACACTTTCTTATTACAGTTCTGCTGCTGATTATTTTGTGCCAACCACTAAAACTATCATTGCTGAGAGAAGAGAATAGCTTAGAGAATAGAGAATAGAGTATAGCTGGTTAAAATCACACTTTTTTTACACTCCTCTGGGGCCGACCGAGCTGAGAGCAAGACGGGATCACTTAAGATTACATCCACAGCCCAATTGGCCAACAATATCGGCAATAGCTGGCCAGAAACGTAACTTGCCATAAACAACAGTCAGAAAATCTGATCCTGTCCTCCATTGGGATTAAAAGGTCTAAAGAAGATGATAAACCTTCGATTTCGTTGACAGAATGTCATATACGCTACTGGACGTATACGTTGTTAAAATACTAATTTATGATATGACGTGATATTTACCTAATAATGTTACGGATGTGCGAGCCCTTTGTCCCAATGATAGCGCCCACTGCGCAGTTGGGAATGTACAGGAATGCTGTTTCCTGAAACCGTAATATATTTATGTCAGTACGAACAACATTGGGAACCTAAAATTGTGTTACCAATATCTGGGCGCAACGATACAAACTAATATAAACCATATATACTAAAAGTTTACTTTGGCCTTTGTATCTATTTAATGCTACTTGGTATTGCTACTACAAATTCGCAGATGTGCGTAACTTTGTACATAAACAAGGTCATAGGTACATGCCCGCCCTGGGAATCTATACTGGGTCTCTCCCTTCAGAGTCCGTTGTTCTACCCGCTGGGCTACCACAACTTTGAAACTAAAAGTTTCGAGACTACAATACTGGCGCAAAATGCCCGGCGCTTTGCCGCCATCAAGGGACACCAGCATTTTTTGCACTTAAGGATTATTTTAGTTTGTATCATTTGTATAGGATTATTTTAGTTTGTATCATTTGTATAGGATTATTTTAGTTTGTATCATTTGTATCGTTGCACGCATGTCGCCGGCATGTTGTAACGTGGAGTCACCACTCGCGGTATTTAAATGTATGGAGCTTATATTTATTTCACTATTTCAAAGTTTTTGGAAAAAAGAAAAGGTTGTGCGCAATCAGAAATAAAAAAAAAATTTAACGTAAGGAATAACGTAAGAATAATGATTGGAACCCTAAATCCACCATGGAGCGCAGGCGCCTAGTGGTGCTCACCAAATCCTGTAGGATTCCTGACAATTTGACTGTCAATCCCTTGATCATCGACATAGCAAACGTCAAGAATCCGTCAGGACTTGGTGCGCATAATAGAAATTTAAGGGAGTTGATATAGCAAGCGAACAGGGCGCGCGGCCGGGTCGCTGTGACACAAAAATGGGACCCAACACAAACACACACTCCATAGTACAATTATGGGTTACCGTAGGCACTGACTGAAAATCAGCGCTGAGGGATCACTTCCTCAGCGCAACGCTGAGTCAGCTACCTTTTGTGGCAACTTAAGATACATCACAGGCTACATCTATGGTCCTGTTTTATTTATTCGTTTTTCCTGTTGTGTATTTAGTTTTCTTTCAGGTGTTGTGCATATTATGTTACTTATCTGCTTTTTGTTTCTGTGATGTATCTTGTTGTTATAATAAATATCTTTCTTCTTCTTCTTCAATAGCGCGGGCGCGCGTATTCCATAGAGCGCCATACATTTCTGTGTAACCACGCCCTGACCACTTGCTAATATCAATTACCTAAGGGCAGGAAATCAAAATGAAGTGCATCACACACACCATATCGCGATATAGCGCGGTATTATTTTAAGGCGCATAGTATAGCGCCCGTGCGTGGACATCGGGGGACGAGTCTCTAAATGGATAGTTGTTCAATAGAGTGAGAATACATAGTACGATAATGGTTGTTTTTTTTAATCTTTTGGTACCCGTGCAAATGTAACTAGGCGCCTCGTGCGAGTCGATCTTCTTTCCGAGAGATGCCTATTTTATTTTTGCGGGTTATGGCATTGGACATTACGAATTAGAGGCAAATGATAGCGATTTTCGTGCTAATTAAGGGAAGCTATAACGCGCTATGGCGTAGTATAGAACGCGTGGGTATTCAGCTTTACCCTTAGTTTCTCGTACAATAACATCTACTGTTTACAGCTGTCAGCATTTTTTATGCACTTTGGTCAACTAACAGCTGCTGCATTTTAACACATTGTTAGTGGACGACAAAGCATTTATATTATTTTTTCATAGATGTGTAAGTCAGAGCATGACAGAGCGAAATGGGGTCTTTTGGTTACGCAGGCCAAGGAAACTTTGAAGTTGTTATCCATCGAAAATGACTGAATTTAATATAAAAAATGATTGATCTCACAAACTCAATTTAGTACGATTTTCATTTAAAAACCATGCCGGGTCTATAAGCAGCCTTCATACGATCCACTGCAGAGCACAGGCCTTTTCCCATACATTTTCGAAAACGCGAAATTATCAGCGGTTCCATACATTTCAATGGATTAGCTAACTTTAGTATAAAACAGCGGATATTTTTTGTTACTTATTATGAACTTGTAACCATAGTTAAAATAGTTTGTACTGACGAGTCGAACAACTCAACCCCCCATCCTTCCCCATAGGATCAGCGGACTAATGTGCAAAACAAACACACATCAAGCAGGAGGCCTGAAACTTTTTTCATTCCCAAAAGGTCTTGAATTATTATAAACACTCCCTATTGAAATCTTTAGTTCTTCAGCTATGAAACGAACAGTAGTACAACGATTCGTCAAAACATTTTCTTCAACATTTTTTTTATCATTTCTTCAGTTACTGCATGCAGTCTTGCAGCCCTGAGCGCGAGTCGTCATTAGTGGATGTTCTTCGCCTCTTAAACTCTGCACACCAACGCGCAACCGTAAGATAAGGAGGAGCATGAACCCCTAACGTATCTTGCAAGTCTTGATTTACTTCTTCCGTAGCAAAATTTTTCATACAGATATTTAATTACCGCGCAAACTTCAATTTTCTCCATTTTCGACTACTCGTTGCGACAGAACACAAGTGAGAACCTTCTATGATTGAAAAAACAAAAGAGCATCAAACTTTTTTCACTTTATTATGTCGACAAATAAGTGGGCTATCTATGCATGCCAGTATTTTCTTTTTCTCTATCCAAGGAGTTTATACCTCATTCTCACTACTTGTTGAACAACATTCGTATATTACGCGCACCAAATCCTGAGAGAATCCAAACGTTAACTGTCAAATTCCATACTAATTGCTATCGCAAACGTCAGGTTTCCGGCAGGATTTGGTGCGTAATTATGGCCATGAACTCCGCTACTCCAGTGATCCATGCGCATTCTATAACCGAGGGACAAGGCAATGTACCAACCTGTGAGTCGCCAGCGCCCTGCTGCGAACCCTGGCCAGCCAGGGGAGCGAACATGGGCGGCGGGAAGGGCGGCGTCGCGCCGCAAAAGCCGCGCCCCGTCGACATCATAGCCATCGGGTGTAGGCCCGGGAACATAATACTTTGCGGCGCCAGCACCTGAAAACCGATCACGGCAACTCTTAGACATACACGACCCTAGGACCGGTTTAAATTGTGTAAATGCACTTGGTGTTATATACAGCACACGTTTTTTTCAATCATCAAATATGTTAAAATGTGCGAGAGACAGCAGAACAGCAACCTTAGAACCGGCGCCTCAGTTGGCCACTCCTATTCGCGTATTTGGCAAATATTAACCATACATTGCAGTCTTCTGACGAATCTTTGGCACTGATTTTGTAAACCTGCAATTTATTATAGATCGTAGGCAAATACGCGAATACGAACAGCCAAGTGAAGTGCCAGCATAATTTCTGAGAGGAACAACAGTCGGGAAAGGATAGGGAGATAATTTATCAAATAAGCCAGCAAATTATTTTTAGGGAAATGTACGCATACATACATAAACTCACGCCTGTAAGAAACCCGGAGAGTAGGGAAAGAGCAGTATGTGAAGGAAAAAGTAAGTACTTATGTACATACCTGCAAATCGTTCTCGTAGCTCTGACGCAACTTGGCCGATATAAGTGACTCCGCTTTGGCCATGTTTTCGATCGATCCTTTGACGGTGATGATTCTTTCTAAATTGAAACTGCTTATATCGTTTATTGAAGAGACGGTGATCTTGGTGTCGGTTTCCTGCATGATTCTCTTTATAGTGTTGCCACCTTTTCCTATGATGCGTCCAATAAGATTATTGTGCGCGAGGATCTTCAGGCAGATTTCACTGAAACAAAACGATTTCTTTTAGTTTTGTACTTTCCAAGCAGGCAACTAGGTATTAGAACCGAATGTTTATAATTACATACCCTTTGTTGGTATTAGTGGCTTCCTGCTGCATCACCTCGAGTATCCGTTTGCACGCGTTGGTGCAGTTCTCCGGGTTGCCGTATATGGTGATGGCCTTCTCGAGGGAGCCAACGTTGTCCTTGCGGTGTACGTCGACGCGCGCACGGCTCTGCTGCGTGATGAGGCGGATGGTGCTACCCTGGCGGCCGATGATGGCTCCCACCATGTCGCTCTGGACCAGCAGCCGCAGCGGGAAGTCCGTGGGCCGGGCGCCGCCGCCCGCCGCGCCGCCCCCACGGCCGCCGCCGGGCCGCCCGCGGCGCCCCCCGCGCGCATTCTGCTCCACGGCCTCCACCTTCAGCCGGCTACCCTCCAACTCGCAGCCGTTCAACCCATTCACGGCTCTGGAACAAACAATCGTGTTACCACATCACACCTACCTGGCCCTAGATTATGTTAATGCATTGCAGTACAGCATTAACGCGTAAATCTCATTTGAGTCGCGCAAACATGTACCAAATCTTCTAGAAGTCTGGATGAAAAAATCAAGTGAATCTGTCATCGTACTGTAATGCAATAATAGAATCGAGGCTATATTATATCAGCCAACACAATAGGTAAGAGTACGATATCACAAAAAACCATGCCACGACAGTTAGAAAGTGCAAGTCAGTCTTCAACAGTAATGTAATGATAAATTGATCCTCGACGTAACTCGAACACATAAAGAATCCCACTAAGTGTCATAGAAACTAACTTTCCGCAAGAATGTTTAAGTTAGGAAAAGTATGAGGTTAATAAGCAGCAAAGTTCAAGTAGATAATATTTAAAAGTAAAACAAACGAAGATGAAAGGTGACCTACACGAGTTTACCACGTCCAAAAATCAAACACCATTTGCAATCCAAGACATGTATCAACAAGAAAAGCGCGCATAGAAGTACGTATGAGTACCAAAAAAGCTTCAGACGAAAAGAGGACTGAAAGGTGTACACAACATGCAACAGGTGGAGAAAAAGCCAATCGAAACAGAATCGTTAGAGCAAGTGAAGGCCGCTCGAGGTGCAGAGTTGCAAAGAGAAGTAGCAGTGCTCTTAGGAGTGGCGTCCAAGTGACGGAATACTCACTGCTGCGCCTGCTCCGGGGTCTCGAACGTGATGTGCACCGCTTGGGCGTTGGGATCGCGCGAAGTCACTTTGTCACAGTGCTGCACGTTGCCGTACTGTGAGAGCAGCGGCTCGATGTTGTCGAAGCGAACATGCAGGGGTAGCCCACTGATGAGGATCTTTGATGACCGGCTGTGAGAAGCGACATAACCACTTGTAGACAACTCACAATGGTGCTCATTTCATTATAAGCCTAAGAAAGCAATTGTACCACTAGATAAATAACTACCTAGACCACTCTCGACAGCAAACGTAGATTTTATCGCGTTCAAACGTAAAAAAAATATTTTCGTAGGTATCACAAAATCATTAAATTTAAAAAACGGACCAACTTCTCATCTTAAAAATAATCTGACATGTACAAATTACGCAAAGTGTATTGATAAGGACGGAAAAATATTATTTTAGTTTGTGTAACATGCATTTCTTTATCTCTTACCATATTTATATAAACCAGTAAATTAATGATTTGAAACATCCGTTAGTAATCCGTTGCATCTTTAATTTAAGGCTGGGTTCCCCGAGCGCACAGATTTGTATGGGACTTATTGCACTGCGCGAGCGGGGGAATAGTTGGGGAAGAAGTCGGCGTTAGTGAAATCACAGAAATACAAATCCTATTAATAGAATTTTGAAGACCGACGTCACTAACACATTCAGTGATACTCATTTTGGGATATTTTTCATTATCCAAACTCGCTGTACAGCTCAAATAAAACCATATCTAGTGATAATTTAGTTAAGACTCATGTTCGTGAGTGCTATAAAGGAATCGTGTTTTTATAAAACGTGTTTTTATAAATAAGGCCGTTATGGTCTTATTTTATAAGAACAAGATTCCTTAAAACACTCGATAAACGCAAATTACAATAATCTGTGGTGGAGATTTTACAAGAAGACAGATTAAATAAACTGCCTCTGAGAAATCTTGTTTTTATAAATAAGGCCTAGCTGACTCGGCAAACGATGTTTCAATGTTTACGTTATGTGTACATACATAAGCAGCCTATACGTCCCACGGACGGGCTTAATCACACGCGTGCCCACCGCAGATTGGCGATTTCAAGCGCCGAGGTACCTACGTGAATAGCTCAGACACTCAGGTTTCCCTTCACGGTTAGTGAGTGGTATTGCTACTATAACTTTACAAACGTACATAGCTTAGAAAACAAAGTCATAGGTACATGCCCGCACTGGAAATCGAACCTGGGTCTCTTGCTTCCCAGTCCAATGTTCTATCCACTAGGCTACCACCGCTCTGTTATGTTATGTATGATATTTACCAAAAACACGACCCCGATCTGCCGACAATAACACTGGCCGCGCGGGTACAAACCCACGGTCCGGTTGAAAGGTTGTGTAATACCGTATAAAAAGTGCATTCGATATCTCGGTGTGTGGCTAGATAAAACTCTTACCATGAATGATCATGTTAATCGTGTTATAGATAAAGCCAAACGTGTCAGAGGTACGCTCTCACCTATTGTCGGTTGGTACCTATGCTAAAACTAGTGTGGAAGTCAAGTCTTGTCCTGCGAACCTGTCTCCTACCGATACTATACTACGGTATAGTGCAGCTCCTACCTAGAGTGAACAAAACTAACCTTTTCACACTAAAGCGACAATACCGCATGTGACTGAAAACCGCTGGTAATGTCCCGTGCTCTTTGCCAACATCAGCCCTGTGGGAAATACTGGACGAGGACCCGTGGCATACTAGAATACATGACCTACATCGTGACATGCTACTAAAGCATACTTCTGTTCCGCTCGAGAGCTTAGACATACCTGGGCTATGAATACGTACCCAAAGAAGAGAGAATTAAATCAATCAGTATGAGGTCGTTCCCTTCAAGAATCTCAAGGTTCTGAGCCACTATTATGTCAATAATCAATAAAAACTCTTTCCTTCCAGTGATTTCAAAACAGATTCCAAGAAGTAAAAAAAACATCGTAGGGCTAGGGAAAAGCAGAATAGATGCTCACAGCGATCCAAGTAGCCAAATCAGAAACCTACTGCTAACTACCTATTTATTGTAATCTACAGCTACTTAACTAAGTACTTATTGTTGTTGCAAGACTTTAGATATGGCATAAACTTTTGGCTAAGATCCACATACCAAGATGTTAGGTAAATCCGAAAAAGGACGCATACTTCTTTTTTTGAACATCCCTGGCCAGGGCCCATTGTAAATATAGGCTAAGAAATGACAAACAATACATCCTGTTATTCTGATTCTACGACCTATTCTCAAACCTAGCACAAAAAATCGGTGAAGCTGTTCGAGAATATCAATAGCGACACAAAAAAATTAAATTACAGACATTTTGCACGTATTTCAGTTATTTCTAGGCAATCTCTAGATAGATAAGATAAAATTAAATCAAGATACGAGAAGAATATTCTTTGTTGTTGAGGGGGGCAACAGCCCTATTCAGATTTTTGTCCTAGTGGCATATAACAGCACTTGTACGCCACTAGGACAAAAATCTGAATTTTGCAAGTGCATAAGTGGCAGGTGGTGCTTGCTAGAATGCATAAACCAGAAGAACATAAAATGACATTCCGCGCGTCGACCGCAAGGCGGTTCAGTCGAGGGCATTGATACGAAAGGAAAGTAACCTTAACGAGAATTTTATCAATAGAATGATGGCGGGCGCTGGCGAATGGGGCGCGGCGCGGCGCGAGCGGCGCCCGGCTTTGTCGAAGGAATGATTCACCGGAACTCGCATACTCTGCTGCGCCGCCGCCATTTTATTTACGTACCACGTGCTTAGCTTGCAGCAAGGAATTAATTACAGTCAATAATTAAAAATACTACGAACAAGCAAAATGAAGTCAACACTAAATATGGCCTGGAAGTTATGTTGAATAGCCATAGGTACCTGCGAAATTTCGCCATTCTGTGTTGTGCCATAAAGCCGGTTGTGAAACTAAGTGCACAGCACACGACGTTCACTTGACGTGGATATGCACTGGTGTCGCCGGCTTTGACCTGACCACTCCCTAGGAATGTTCTGTCGATTGTCACCGTTATGGTTAGGTATTATTACAGTGCTCACGTCTTGAAGATTGACAAAACGGTCAGATAACAACTGAAGTTAGGTCACAAATTAGCTCAAAACCTGTGGCGCAGCCGCGAGTGTTGCCGTGTGACTGAACTGACTGAGTGAACCGAGCGAGTTAAACTAGCCGGCAGGAACGGGCGTATCGCGAGTCGAGAACAGGCTTGCAATGCAAAACGAATAATGTGTCGTTCGCAGCCAGTACACCGCCACCGCCGCCGCCGCCGCATATTGATAAAAAAATGTTACGATCAGCGAGTTCATTCACTAGCAGCAGCTAGTATCTAGAGCCAGTTACTTACCTAGTAGGTAATACCTATCTATATTAGATACAGTCTAATTATGCGTAGTGTGGCCTCTAACAAAATAAAATTACATAGTCTTACTAGCTGACCCTGCAAACGTTGTTTTGTCATATTAATTATATAGCCTCCGACCAATTCTCAGACCTACCAAATATACATACCTATAAAATGTCATAAAAATGGGTGAAGCCGTTTCGGAGGAGTTCGATAACAAACACTGTGATGTGAGATTTGTATATATTAGATTCATCATCATAATCAGCCATTTGAGGCCCACTGCAAGACATAAGACCTCCTTCGTGGTTTTCACAAGCATGAGGGGTTTTGCCATAATCGCCACGCTTGGCAGGCGGGTTGGCGATCGCAGTATGCGGTTGGAATCTCAGGAAGACGCTGCTGCCTGAATCCTGGTACCTAATTGATTTCCTTAGTCGCCTACGACATCCACGGAAGGAAATGGAGTGACGCTATTCTTAATCCGGCGCCACAAGGAATATATTATGTTATATATTTATAAAAAAACATTCCTTAAAACACACCTCAGATGCACTTCAAGTAGTCTGTGGTAAAGAGAAAGACGTAATAACGAACTATTTAAACTGCATATGTGGGGAGTTTTGGAGAAATCGTGTTTTTATAAATAAGACCGAAAGTATTTTTCTCCGTTAGATTACATTAGAACACTTTATTGTACACACCAGACAACAAAATACATTAAAAGGCTTGCATGTTATCTATTATTACACAATTTATAGTTTTATTCAGCAACCAGCAGTCTATTGTACAGTTTGGTGGTAACTTTGCAAACATTAGTCGGTGCCATAAGTATTACTTATGGTCTTGGCAATATCACAAAAAAAAAACAGAGGTCCGATGAACAACATACATCGCGAAATGAACGTTCAGGCACAGTACAAATAGGTGCACATATGTTAAGGAAAGTGGACGTTAAGGTAAGTGGCCGTTCAGATAAGTGGAGGTTCAGATAAGTGGAGGTTCAGGTAAGCGGACGTTCAGGTAAGCGGACGTTCAGGTAAGCGGACGTTCAGGTAAGCGGACGTTCAGGTAAGCGGACGTTCAGGTAAGCGGACGTTCAGGTAAGCGGACGTTCAGGTAAGCGGACGGAAATAGAGGAAACGAGCGGTAATAAGACCCAACGCATCGCGAGGCTTTAAACCGTAAAACTACACAACTATAGTCCAAGGCCCCAAGTATAGTCCAGCCGGCACATTGCCGAAAATACTTTCACCTCGACTTGTAATGACATCTAATTGCACCATCCAGATAAACTTTTGGTAATTGTCCTAACGAACGCTACTACATGCAGATTTCAGATGGCGTTGCAAGTACGCCATCTCACATCTGCATGTAGTAGCGTTCGTCCATTCATCAGCTACTGGCAGGTTGTCTGTTTACGCGTGTAGCGAGTGTTCTACTTTTATTTCAAACTATCAGCGTTTGGTAAAAGTTTCAGAGTTGAATTCGTTTGGAAGGTAATGTTAACATGTATTTAACGTATTGTTTACTATGTAATTATAATCATTAAAAAAATGTGAGGTCTTTTTCTAAATTCACTGCTTAGGTTTCAAATATGGTCCAAGATTAGACACGAGTACACACACGCCTGTGTCCCAGAGACGATGACGAAAATGATTCTCCAGATGAGACGCCAGATCCTTTGAACTTAATTCCCAAGACCGGAGGATTACGTATTAATTAGTGTGAAATACGAAGGAAAGACGTGGCCAGGGCAAGTTAAGTCTGTCGAACTTAGATTCTATGCTGTCCAAGTTGATGAAGCATTCATCAGCTGCTTGTCACGTTGTGGGTTATTTTGGAAATGGCCTGAAAAACTGGACATGCATATTCTAGCCATTCAGCAATATCTCCCAGATTAAAATTAAGCACAAAACGTGTGCCGGAACTTTAGTACCTATAAATGGGGAAAACAAAAATTAAAGGGGATTTTCTCTGAAAACTATTTTCTCAGGAAGGTTGATTTTTATTTAATTATAACATTTATTTATAAGCAAATATTTGGCAAGAAAGATTCGATAAAAAAAAAATAAAAAAAAAATTACGTGTCTGTTCTAATTAGAAAATTTATGAATAAGACCTACTCTGATCTCATTATTTTGTGCTTTTTTATAGTCAAATAATTTCCAATGTGTCACAATGACTCGTCCAGAGGACGAATTGTATACTGGCCTTGAGTTGCGAATGCTCCACACATCCAAATTTATCCACACGGTCCAAATTAATTGGAAAAAAATAGTTTAAATAATACTATAACAGGCTTTGACAAATTTTAAGGGGACATTCTAACCATGATTGAGAAACATACGGCGGGCGCTGGCGCTAGTTTTGAAAGAAGTGGGGCGTCAAAAAAATTTCCTTTACTTGCTCAACATTACTCCACTTAAGCTTAGACAAACAATACCAGGGCCTAGATTCTCTTAATGCATTGTAGTTACATGACAACTGCATGAACATGGCGATTTCATTTCATGGCTGCTTTAAGTCTCCGCGGGCACACCTATCAAACCTTCTAGGCGTCAATGGTACGAAAAAACACGTCATGTGACCCGACAGTGTACCTGTCATTATACTACAATGCACTAACAGAATCGGGGCCCAGGACGAAAAGTTATAAGAACCGAAAAAAAAACTACTGGGTCTAGCGTCTTATGGTTGGCGCCAGCCAACTCAATTGTTCTTTTAGTTGTTTACATAGGAGGATACTCTTATACATTTAACACTTATTTGAAAACATTTTCAACGTCATTTTACTCCCTACAACTTTGAATTTGGATTTACAGTTTCGAGCAAAAAATCACGAATATTTACAAATATGTTTTACCATTACTAATAAATTATTAATCCCTAATACTGTTTTTCACAAAGAAAATAACATTCTCGCAAAATATAACTAACCATTTCAAAATCACCTGTATATTTTGACTTAAATATAAGTAAAATTATTAATAGGTACAAAATATTCAATTTATACAACAATCGCAAGTGCACAAACCAGAAACTTGAGAAATCCGGACTGCAGTTGGGCGGTTTTACGGAAACTATTTTCGAAGTATTGTTATTGGGTCATCGAAGTATTGTTACCTATTATTAACACTGAACGAACTAAGCAGAAATGAGGTGGACGATAAGCTCTTATCAACCATGACGGGGTACAAGTACAACTCACGCTGCAATGAAAAAGTAGAAAAATAAAAAACCGGCCAAGTGCGAGTCGGACTCGCTTACAAAGGGTTCCGTATCATTATCCATAAAACATTAGAAACAAAGATCGAGAAAAAACGGCAAAAAATTACGTTTCTTGTATGGGAGACCCCCTTAAATATTTATTTTATTCTGTTTTTAGTATTCGATGTTATAGCGGCTACAGAAATACACCATCTGTGAAAATTTCAACTGCCTAGCTATCACAGGCCGTCATGAAGCGTTATGAAATACAGCCTGTGTAGTCGGTGCGTCGGCTGCAGTGAGACAGATGAGGTGAGAGGGAAGAGGTCTATTTACAAGTACATGTGTACAAATTTACAATGTTGGCCTACCTTTGAGATTGATTGTATGTGGGTTGCTGCGAGAGCAAAGGAAGATAGTGTTGAGTTACCATTGTAAGAGCGAGCTGAGCGGGTGATCGTGCTCTTCCACTATAAAGGTAAATTTCCCACCAGGCAGATCGTATGTTTGGGGTAATATATATAATATATATATAATTATCTTTTACGTTTGCACAAAATATTACTCTTTTTAATTTTGTTAATTTAAAGGGTTCTTGTATCGAGCCATGGTATCACTAGAAACAGCTCGTATACGGTTGCCATCCGTCCGGGTTTCCCCGGATTTGTCCTAGTTTAAAGGGCATCCGGGGAGAGTCCAGGCGGGGCTTCATTTGTAGTAGGGATTAAAATTTACGCTATAAAAAACGAAGTAATGCCTCTCTCAGTCTCTTTATTTCAATCACGGGAACGGGAATGATAAACTCTATTTCAAGTGTTCCAGGAATGCCTATATTGGAGGTATGGTTATATAATTTTCGTAGATTGTATTTGTCAATTTAAAATTTGATTTGTTTCGATAACTTATTTCTATTCAGCTCGACCTTCCACCTGCTATCCCAATCTCAGTCCATACTGCCTCTATGGTAGAAACCATTAGTCTATCCTATCTCTACCGAAACTCTTTGTTACAATTGCTTATGATAAAAAAATATTGTGATTTTGTACCTCCAAGAAAAACTTTTTCGCAACTGTCGCGAAAACACCTTGCTTCTGGAAGCCAATTAAAAAGAATGCTTCCAATCTTCTTCCAGATTACGAATAATATTATAATCGAATTTCCAAATGTATGGCAAGGAAGGGCTAATCATTTGTAATAAAAAAAATTCTGGATGGAATCTTACAGGCAACGGGGCGGGCGCGTGCGCGGAGCACAGCGAAAGCCACCTGCCGGCAGGTGCAGAGTCTGCCTTACGCCATCTGCACGGCTTGCATGTTTAATGTACGAAACACGCACATCACAACATACCAAATAATACCGCGTCAATTCAAGTCAATCAGGGGTTGAAGTTACACCAAAGCGACAAAAAACTGCTTTACAAAAATTGTGACAAAATAGGTAACCCTTCTTTATAAACCGAATTTCAGAATCAATACGCGCGGCAGCGAGTCGAGTCAATCAACATAGGTACGGAAAAACTGGAAACCGTTACTTTGGTAATGACAAATTAAACCAGTTCCAAGAGAAAAATTTAATTAGAAAAAAATGTTCGAAGCGGTCACGGTCAATGTATGCAACAGAAATATTATTAGATTCATTATTAGAAGTGGTTTATATCAACACTAAATACAGTCTTAAATAGACGATTCCACTAAAACAGTCTTTAGACGGAGTTAAAGCCGGTCTATAAGAGGAAATCCTGCCAAATAGTACCGGAAATTCACCAATCATATTATGCTTGTTTTGTTATTTCATATATACAATCGCATATTATGCATGTCCGAAAATATTAATTTAATATAGATTATATATTAATATAGCTCTCTTGTAGTTATTCAATTATGTACTGTAACGATTCCTCTTTATAGTAGCTGGCTGGCAGAGCCTTCTCGTCTTATTTTGAATATTTTGAAGGGAATCGTTACGTTTTGTTTTAGATGTCAGTCGATCCCCAGCTAGGCTAGGGCATCGATGAAAAAGAGTATAATAAAAAAATAATTATTGCTCCTTAAATCTGTATTTTAATAAGTAGAGCGCTACAGTACTAATAACATTATGATACTTATACGTGTCCTAATGTAAGTATTATGGATTCATGGTATTAACCCTTTCAGAACCTGCGTGCACAATTGAGGACATAACGTTTTATTCGCATAAGGTAGGCAAAAACCGCATTTTCTCGTTTTTAAACCAGTGTTATCATTTGAGGACAAACCAAGTTACAATGAAAACACAAGTCGCGCCATCTTTGATACGTAGAAGTGACTAAAAAGTGCAACTGAAATCAGTGACTGGTGACCGTTGGCGAAGGGTAAGTAAGTCGTGATAATTTTATTAATATTTATAAAATTAGCGCAATTCAGACCAAACAAAAAATCTTTCATACTGCATAGAAATGTTAGGTGCCCAAATGTGATTATAGTTTACTAGATTTCAATGTTTTTTATTTGTAAATCGAGTTTTTTGTTTTTGTGCTCAAATGCGCACATTAGGTCTTACATTATAGTTCTAGATTATTGAATCATTCTTTGAAGGTAGTCTTAGAAATGTATTTTTTCCAAGTTTTAACCAGTTTATTAGCAGTTTTATTGATTTTTCTTTTCTTTTGATGTAGGTACCCGCTTATGTTTCAGTGAAAAAGAAAACAAAATGTTCTCACGGGACGCTCTCCAGTTGCTTCAAACTGAAAATTTGTCTGATTTAGAACTGTCTTCGGATGAAGAAGAGCAGCCAGTCAGTAATGTTGCTTCGAATAGAACAGTAAGGTTAGGCGCAAACCGCATCACGTCCGTCCAGCATGAGTACGTGCCACCAGATTCTGAAGACGAGGAAGAGGTATTTGTAACGAGTCAAGGCCTATCTCAACTATCACTGGATACCAGGTATGAAGTGGAGGAAGCAACTGCAGCTGACGGGTTTGATTATCTTACACCGAAAGACTGAATCAAATGGCGACACAAACCAATTGAATGCGGCATGCCAACGGACTGGACCCCTCCTATAATTGTTGATCCGTCGGAAAAACCACCGATTGAATATTACGATAAATAAATTCCAAGAAGATTTTTTGAGATGATGTCTGAAATGACAAATTTATATGCAGTGCAATCAGGAAGACTACGATTTCGGTCCACAACCGCAAGTGAGTTAGAAGTGTTGTTTGGGTTACATTTGGCCACAGCAATCTTCAACTACCCTTGCTTGAAGATGTATTGGGAAAACAACTTTGGTTATACGCAAAAAAATGTCTGCAGGAATCAAAAGAGGACGCCCAGCCAGCAACAACACTCCAAGTCCCCCCCCCCCTCCAAGTCATTCCAAGGAGATCAGGAGAAACGAGACCTGACCGTGAAATAGCCGTGATAGTGTTGGCCACTTGCCGGCGCATGATGATGGCCCTGGCACACGTTGTAAGCTACCTGGTTGTAAGGGAAAGTCTCGAATCAAGCGCATAAAATGTAAAATTCACTTATGCCTAACCAAAGATATAAAATTGTTTTTTAGCTTTTCATAATTGAACATACAAAATAAGTATTTACTTCAAATTTGAAGTTCAATCAAAAGTTCCTCTTAGCACAGTAAGATATCGCACGCTTAATAAAATACAGGCCTAACTCAAAAAAGCAAGTTTTTGGGAAATCATGAAAAACGATCGCGCAGTCACGACCTTGTCTCTTTATTTGTAAATAAAATAAATATTTACTGATGTATAAAACATGTTACAACTATTTCAAGAAGCCTATTAACCACATAATACCTGTTTGTAGTTTATTTTGTTTTTAATTATGTGTAAGTATTTTTTTTTAAATATTATAAAATGCCGTTTTGAGTTAAGCCCATTTTCTTTGAAAATCATAACCAATTATTGTAACTGATATTAGCTCATTAAAAAATTAGTCTGTTTTCTTTGAACCCGTTAGATTTCGTTATGAACTCATTAAATAATTAGTCTGTATATGAATAACATATGAAAACACATTTTCAATTTAAGTCTCTTTAATCAAATTTTTGGACCATTAATACAAGAATTATCAAAAACAAAACAATCATCATAAAAGGAAACTCTTCGTAAGAAATAAGATAAATGATTAGCCTCATTTTGGTATGTATAGTTATCATAATTTTGCTTAAACTAACTAATCCAACAATGGTATTGCTGACAATACTAATCTACCTGGTACTTTTAGAGTCTTTAAAAAAATAGTGTAAATTATTTTAAGAGAACTCATCAATACAAACAACTGTTATTATAGGACCAAAACTGAAATCTTAAAAAAAACAACTGTTTCCCATTAAAGTGCAATACTAATTTCAAGTAATTTTATGGAAAAAGTGATTATATTTTAAATATTTTTAGGTTTTCTCCTACGGTAAAAGTTGTTTTTATTGATGATGAAAATATTATACTCAATTTTTTAAATACCCAATATGATGTATGAGCTTTGCTCTTTATCAGTCAAACATAACACAAATGAACAACAAAAAATATACTTAAGCTTATGAATACTCAAGATTAATTAAAAAACAAATGTGAGATACAACTTCAAAACTACGTAGGTAAATATGGCTTTTATTTATTAATGTAAAAACTTTAATTATTATTATATTTCTTCAAGCTGAGTGTTGCAAAAAGATCCTATAAAACCAAAAGGCGGTCACGATAATTCAGTAAACCACTTTTATGGAACCAATTATGAAACCTTGATAAAATATTAGATGTGGAAAAGCTATAATTTTATTGATGAAGTTTGCTATCTATCTATAGAAGACTTTCTTTCATTTCTATAGGATTTTCTTGCAACACTCTGGAGATCAACGATTTGCTTACTAGGCTAAATAGTAACTTAGGTGATACCTATTTGGTTATCAGTCTCAAAATAGATAATAATATGTAGCATACTTTTTTGCATTACCTTGCATCCCTGAAGACGAAAAAAATTATAAAATCGAGGCATAAAAGTCTGAGTAAAAATTGGAAATTAATTGTTTTGCAATCAACTCTCTAAGGTCTCTTTTCTTGTTTTCGCCGAGATCTTGCTTTTCTGTATATGCTGGGACTGGCTTCAGATCACTCAAAGGGACCAGCTTTTTGCGTTTATTTCTGATGCAAACTTCTTGATACTCTTTTTCTTTGTATGAATTCTGCATTTTGTCTGTACATGGCGATTTAACATTGCGAGGCCCAGCGATTTTGTTTTTCTTGGTTATATATTCTTTTCCTGTATTTCTTAAAGTTTTTGCCCTATTTTATTTCCAATCTTTTTCATTCCTTTTGCGTTTTTTCCTTTTTTGTCTTTATCTATTTCTTCTCGTGTACCTTCTCCTGCTGCAGAAACTTCTTTCATTACTTGTATTCTTGATTCTTCTGATGTTGAGGGTTCATCATTGTTTACTTGCATTGGATTATCACCAAATGTATCTGTTGTCAGCCCTTGGTTCAAATTTGTTTGCTCTTTGTGCTGTTTACTGCAAGGTTCTTGATCGGAATCGGAGCTATCAGAAGAAGAATCCGAAGTTGAAGAAGAACAAGAAGAAGTTGAAGAACTGCTTGAACTAGACAACCTTGACGGATGTGACGGATAGACTGGTTTATGTTTGTTTTGCTTTGGAAGAGTATATGTTGGGTCTTGATCACTGAAGTCTGTGTCACTGTTTTCAAAGTTTGGTTAATTCTCGACAGAGCAAACAGATTCCAATTTTGAGAAACATTCATCCACGTTTGAGTAACGCAGATTTTCTGGCTTATTTGTTACATCTGATAAAACCTGAAACAAGTTTTTTTTAATTATATAACTAAGCACTTGTTGGTACCTAAGTAGGTACCTATCTAATAGTGTAAGTAACCGCAACTTCTTTCATTAAGTTTTCGTAGGCATATCGAAATAATACTTCAATTCCTTATCAAGGTAGGTTATCAAAATGAATTAAATAATTATCAACTCTCACCGTCACACCAATCTCAGCAGAATTTTCATTCGGTTCAAACGGTTCCATTTGTTCAGATGAATTAACAACTTCAATTTCATTCTGCACTCGTGCTTGGTCTTGAGCCTGGACCAAGTCCAATATCTTTTTAGACCTCAAAGACGACATTCTGAAACTAAAACGAATAGATAATGCAGTTTTCTTTATACAGGAACGTTACTGAATATTCTTAATATTTAGACGAATAGAGACTTATCAATGAAATAACAAATCTACAATTAGTTTGTTTTTATTTCGTTAATTTTTTTTGTAAAATAAAGACTGATCTATCAGTGAGTCTGATATTTTGCAATGAATTTTATTAGTAAACAGACTGATGTTGGAATGGAACGACATTTTAGGAAAATAATACACAGCTTTTTAAAAGAAAACAAACCTATCTCATAGTCGGTCTCATAGTAGGTGTATTTTTATTGTAATAAACAGACTTATTCGTCAATGATCCCGAACATTTTACATCAAACTTGCTAGTAAATTGACTTAATGTCTATTCGGTCCTATTACAACAAAAATAAATCATGAAACTTACCATTACTTTTAGAAGTAAATAGGTTCAACACTGATTCGGTCTCCGTTCATTTAAACAATAACACGTTCACACTTGTGATGCCTGACGCAAACTGTTATGAGTCTGTGTTGTGACAAAGGTATTGAAAAAAATACATGAGTGTGAAAGAGACAGATATACTAAAATGGTGGCTTGTCGACATCATTTTGTTGAAATAATAAACTGAGACGATAGATGGCGGTAGGAGAAGCGTGCATCTATGGTTAACTCAGTTTTGACCTATACCCTAATTCGTCAGTATTCTATTAAGCGTGCGATATGTCATTTTATGTTCCATATGAGTAGGTAAATGCTATTTAATTATTGTTATAAAGAAAATTAATATCTTTTATTATTTCCTAATAAATAATAGTAACGAAAACTATAATTGTTATTCATTTTCTCTACAGGCCCTACATAAAAAATCTTGATTATATGGTCCGGGTGTCCTCAATTGGTCACATAAAGAAAATTGCAATTTTCTCTTCAACTAATGAATTTTGGTACTTAATGTTTAATGTTCCTCTTACCTAATAACCTAATGAAGCATAGAAAAAAAACTTGCACACATAGCACCCGAAAAAAAAAATCAGTTCTGAAAGGGTTAAAGGAATCCATAATAGTTTTTAAATATATATACTTAAAAGCCCGTTTTTAGGGTTCCATACCCAAAGGGGTAAGGGATCCTATTACTAAGACTCCACTGTCAGTCTGTCCGTCTGGCTGTCTGTCACCAGGCTATATATTTCATGAACCGTAATAGCTAGGCAGTTGAAATGTATTTCTGTTGCCGCTATAACAAATAAAATAAAAACAATAAAATATATATTTAAGGGGGGCCTCCCATACAACAAACGTAACTTATTTTGCCGTTTTTTGTGTCTCACGTTGTATAGATAACGGTACGGAACCCTTCGTGCGCGAGTCCGACTCGCGCTTTTATTTAAAATATGGTCTCACTGAAATGTGACGTGCACAAATAACTACATGACATTTTCAATTTTGTTACTTTTTTACCCATACTGAATGAATATTATTTGAAGAGGTTTTAAAGAAATTATTATCGTAATCAGTTTCCATTTGTGTTTAAATGGCTGAGCCATATTATTCATACAAGTTACATTATTGTTACGTCATCATTTGAAATGTTAATTTTTTGTTACTTATAAGTATATTTTAATTGCACGTATTTTTAATTACTCCTATTTAAATAGGTACCTGATTGGATTGCTGAAATAAAGTCTAATTGGTCCACCCTCTGTTTTATCAGTCAACCTATTATAGTAATCAATCTCAAATTTTAACAATAACCGAGTCGCATGGTAGTTCATAATTTGCCTTCGGCATATTTGAAAACGGTGGTAGCCTAGTGGGTAGAACATTGGACTCGGAAGCAGGAGACCCAGGTTCGATTCCCTGTGCGGGCATGTACCTATGACTTTTTTTTCTAACATGGGAGGCCGCTAGTATGGGACGCTACATGCGTTGACACGCTGGCACCCTCTCATGTTCCCCAGAGTGGAAGAGCCGCTGGTTCAGCGGCTGGCGCGGCCGAAAGCCTCAAACGGCGCAAATACGGTTCAATAGGAAACAATTACATATTTGCGCCGTTTGGGGTCGAAACCATAGGCACTTGGGGCCCAGAGGCGCGCCTACTGTTCAAAGACTTAGCGGCGCGCCTAATCGACGCATCGGGAGACCAAAGGACTGGCGCGTACCTCGGCCAGAGGATAAGCCTGACCATCCAAAGAGGTAACGTCGCTAGCGTCCTGGGCTCATTACCGCGGGACAGTGACCTGGGGCAGGTGTTTTATGTTATTTGTATATTTTTATCATTTATATATTAGTTAAGTCCAGAAGTCCAGTTTCTTATTTCAATTAGTTTTCTTTTTGTTATGTTATTAATAAAGACACTAAACAGTTATGTACATTTGTGAAGTAATAGTAGCAATACCACACGCTAACGGTGAAGGAAAACATCGTGAGGAAACCTGGTGTCTGAGCTATTCACATACCTCAGCGCTTGAAATCGCCAGTCCGCAGTACCCTACAGTGGGACGTATATAGGCTGCTTATGATATTTGAAAGAGCGAGCGTTTTTAAACGGACGACACCGTTTGTAAATGCGGAATCATACAAATTGCCTGCGACCTAGATAATGGTACGGAACCCTTCGTGCGCGAGTCCGACTCGCACTTGGCTGGTTTTTAAATCGATGCAAAAAAATAAGGCAGTGTTACTATTCGTCGTTCATATTGCAAAATGTCACATGTCAAAAAATGCGATTCGTGTTCTTTCATCGAAATTGTATAAAAAAAATGATAATGTCACACGGGCAAAACTACGTAATCCTCGGTCTGATTAGCTGTGTGTGATTAGACTATTACTACTTAATTTTCTTCAAATTTACTAATTTTCATACTATTTCGATGAAAAAACAAAAATCGTATTTTTTTGACATGGGACATTTTGCAATATGAACGACGTATTAATTATATATATATAAAGCTACATTTTAAAATATATAGATAGATAACACTTGCACACCAGTAATTTACAACATCTATTTCTTTATAGTATACAATTGGCGGTCTTATCGCTAAAAGCGATCTCTTCCAGACAACCTTAAGATTGACAGGACTGAAAGACGATGAGAGTGGGAAGGTAGGTGTACATAAGACAGATCAAATGAAATTACTTACAGTAAATAAATGTAATAGGTGTTTAGTGATAAATACATAACATTTACAAATAATGTTATTTTAATTAATAGAATACATACATAAATATATATTACGACCAATAAGTAGACAAATGGATCAAAAGAAAATTTTAATAACAACAGAACAGAGTTACCAAGGTAATGGATCCTTCAGCAATCCTTTAAATACAGGAAGATATTTTGCCCGCCGGAAAAACTCATAGTTAAACTATGTATGTAGTTAAACTGTAGATTTTTTTAACGTAATAAAGTAGACTCCTGTTACCAAAAACCTTATTGCATAAAAGACATTCATAATTAATTACTCATAAAAAAAAGTACCTATTTAAAAAACATCAACTTAGCACATACAGTTTTTACTTGGAAGTAAAATGGGATTATTAGTTTTTTGCGTATTGGCAACCCAAGTGTTGACACCCTTGGGTTTGAGGTTTGACACATTCTTAAAGATTTCATTTCTTTTCAAACATTCGGTTTGTTTCTTGGTCAGCACGTTTTATTTATAATTGATATACCCGACGAGTCCACATGAGTAGATGCAACATGGCAAAGAGGATAAGGATAAAGATAAAGACATAAAGGATCTTTACCTTTGTTTCGAGTTTTTACTTGCATAGATTTCATTGAAACTTTAGATTTATGGCAGTCACAGTTGATGGCGGTAATATATGCCATATATGGCCATAAAATATACACACACACGACCGCGGCACAGTATAAGGAGCACACAACATGCAATCTCAATAGGCCGCCGGCCGTCCGCCGGATTTAACTACCTACGCTCGCTCGATCGGAGTAGATGCGACAGGGTTGACGCGCTCGTGTTTAGAATTCGATACTGCCACATCTAAATATTGTCGTCTCATTTACCAGGTATTTCGAGAGTTGTAGATAGTTATTTATATTATGTGCTTGTTTAGTATGAAGTCGAGTTTATAGGAAATAATATATGTCTAGTTTCTACTCACAATATAACAGAAAGAAGAAGTTTGTAATACATTCTCATGTAAAAAATTAAAAAAAATTATGTGTAGTATGTACCTTAAAATAAAACTACTCCTATATTGTAAAATAATAAATTTAATGTGGCAGCCATCTTGTGTTACAAAAACACTAAGGTAATGTTAAACCTGTTAAAGTTTCGTTGCAACCCCAAAAACCTTAAAAACGACGGCAGCCGTCTTGGATTACGAAATCTATAACATCTTGTTTTATTTAAAAGTTGGTCCAGTGTTTGGTCTCTACGGAATCAGTAGAGTATAAAGAGATTCGCCGCCAGCGATTAGATGAGAAAGGCTGATTACATATATTGTAAAATAGGTACCTATGGGTACATTTCTGTGTGTTACTAACTTGTATGACTTCTTATTTATATCACAAAGCACGATCGAATTAAAAACTGTAACCTAACTACGGGAACAACACTAAAAGGTAAGATATTTTATTACTTTTTTTATTAATAAAGTCGGTTAATCTATGTTACCCAGGCCATAATAACGAATCGACTGACACATACCTAAATAGACTGCTAAAATCATAAACTTATTTTTTTGGCTTCGCGTAGTTAGGTAAAAATGTCATTCAAAGGTTCTGGCAAGTCACGAGCGTCGGCTAACCTTCTGGAATCGGTAAGTTTCAAAGTAGATCCAAACGAGCTCGTAACTTGCAATAATAATGTGATGTTTAAAGTTTTACCTTTCCGACTGAGTAGGAAATTTAAAAAAGTTAGAGGCTGGTTTACATTTGCTATAAATTCCTATTTAGCACTGTTTTTTAGCATTAAAGACGCCGATATACATTTCCTATGCTAGTTTCAACTCAAGTTGTCTCAAAAAACGAAGAAATCACACGCATCAAGTGGAAGATATGGAATCGCTAATTAGTTTGCAAGCGGTTGAAATTTTATCATAGTTATTGGCTGTGATCAAATATTGTTTTTATAAGTTTCGCTGCACGAATCCCACATGATTTTCATATTCGCTTGGTATTCTGGTAACAATTTAATTGACAAATCCCGTGTCCACTTCACTTGCGACGCCTTTTTTATTAGATAATTTTATAAAAGCACAGATAGGTAACGATAAAAAATCTGACTGTCAGTCAAATTTTTTGGCGTTCTAAAAAGCATAGCACATTCACATTTGCTGAATCCGTGCTTTTTTAGTATGCTTTGAAATAGCATGCTAAAAACGTATTAAAAAATATCAAATGTAAACCGGCCCGTATTCTCGAATCGCTAAGGTTCAAAGTAGATCCAAACAAGCTCGTAACTTCCAATAATGATGTGATGTTTACAGTCTTACCATTCCGACTGAGCAGGAAATTTAAAAAAGTTATTATTAAAATTTAAAAAACTGGTCTTGATACTGTCGAGTTTAGACATCCGTACACCGAGCAATATAGTCGACGTGATTTCGACATTTTCGTCTGGCTAGCCGATCCGATCCGTCGCCCGTCTGCACTCATGCGCGGTGATAACCGGATGGCGATGGAACCGAAGTACACCGAGATCTCGCGTTTCGTAGTTACGTATATTGTATAGGCGCGTTTTGGACGTTAGTAGGAAGATTGGTAACTGCGTCTTATTTAAACTGTGACTGCGGTGGGATTTAGTATGGAACGTCGCGCGATATATTTATAGCCGTCGTCTGTCGCGACCTAAATAGACTTGTGTCGATGTAAACATAGAGTCAACAAATGTAATGGATTGTGATGGTTTACGACCCCGGCACATGCCAAACCGAGTTAAAAACAGATTAAGTATGTATAGATTTTTATTTTATGGTACTACGAATAAAATCACTGAGAGTAAGTAGGACGCTCCTGATGTGAATGACTTGCACGCAAGTACGAGTAGTTCGCCACCCCCCGCCAGCGCTTCGATTTGATGGGGGGGAACTACTTGAACCGTTTTTTCTGCTTCGAATCGTTCTTACGGATAACAGTGCTATTTTACATTCTTTTTTACTATATTTTGCTCCCATTTCGTTGCATGGAATTTGAAAATAAACAAAGCAAGTAATTTACGTTAGATTGACTGTATACGTTGGATCGAAGGCCTCAGAAAGATGGGCAAATATAGGTACAAACTGGAAGAGAGAGAGTCGAGGGCCTGAGACATGTGGAAGATTGTAGAGGAGGCCAAGGCCCCACGTGTTGTAGCGCCATGGAATTAAATTATTGATGGCTAAAGAAATCAACTTGGGGCTAACAAAAGTTTCTTCTACTTTTCGCTGGCCTAAGCTAGGTCATTGATTCCATGCCAGCTCATGTTGGTCCTTTGTGATTGGGGTTTCGTTTGGACCAGTATAATCAATGAATATCAGTATCCCTTCTAGCAGTTTCTTCGACATAAAAAACAAGAAGTCTAAATTAAATTCAGTTTAAATTAACAAAACATCTAACGTAGGTAGCCAAACATCTGCATTTCACGGTGGTTAACTTGCTGAGAAGTTGGTAAAACAAAAAGGCCCCCGAAAATTGCACAAGTCGTAAGCAAATTACAGTTCAAGGTTTGTCTTGAGTCAAGAATCTCAAGATTTTTGATGGATTTCTCCAGGGATAGGATGTCTTGTTCCACCAACGGTCTACTATTATTCGTTGCGGAAATCCCATACCTACCTTCCAGTGTTATTTATCAGACCCTTTCACTGAAGATTTCATTAATACCAATCAAATGGGCACAAACTTGAACGTCGAGGAGATCCCGTAACCATATGCTATTGTTATCATCAGAGGTCAGAGTTTCACTAAATATTTCGTCGATTAAATAAGCCGAAACCCGAACTGTCTACTGTAACCTGTTGAGGAGATCCCGTCACCACCTTCTTTTTCTCGGGTCTGACTAACCACCTTCCTTTGCCATGATCAGATCCTGGTCACTAAATTCTACCAAAGATCTCAATAATACCGAATAAATAAGCCGAAACTCGAATAGTTTACTGTTATCCATTGAGGAGATCTCGTGTCTTAAGGGTCTGATGATGGAACTGGAATGTGGGTACCTTCATGTGCTATCATCAGAACTTGTCACAAAGTTTCAACAAAGATCCCGTAAAATACTAATCGAATAAGTACAAACTCGAACGGTCTACTGTTATACGCTGTGGAGATCCCATAAGCACCATCATCAGACCATGGTCAAAGATATCATCAATGGTACCGACCAAATAAGACCAAACTCAGTTAAAAACCAATTAAAAATATTTACCGTCAGTTTTGGTGGAATACTCAGTAGAAACGGGTATTTATGAGTAGGTATTTACTCTCGGGCGGATAAGTACTGAGTTAGAATCCCATCTCTACTCCCGTTACAAGAGCCGGAACTATTGAAACTTCACACTTCCAAGGTGTTTTCTCATAGCTATTTAAAAATTTTAATGAGATATTTTATAAATTTAAGATATAAATAACTTCCACACAGCACAATCACTTGTCCTGGCCCCAAACTAGGATACCCTGTGCTATGGTAACCAGGCACGGACACAAACATGGAAATACACCCAGACAGGTCATTTGTAAGTATACGGCGGCCCCCAGTGGGAATCGAAACCACGACCTCCGGCATGGTAATCAGAGTTGGATTACTAAATAAATAAAATACCTGATGCAATATTATAAGCCAGTAGGTACAATCGGCCTCATACTTGAGGCATGCATGGACGCATCTCCATTCAGTTATGTACTAACTGAATGGAGATTACGGAAATAAAGGTTGATTGCAAAAATATGAAAATTGAATTGCTGGCGAGTGTAATATCTACCATATACTCAATCAGACTTGGATTACTAAATAAATAAAATACCTGATGCAATATTATAAGCCAGTAGGTACAATCGGCCTCATACTTGAGGCATGCATGGACGCATCTCCATTCAGTTATGTACTAACTGAATGGAGATTACGGAAATAAAGGTTGATTGCAAAAATATGAAAATTGAATTGCTGGCGAGTGTAATATCTACCATATACTCAACCACATTACATCAACCACTACATTTTAGTTGCAAAAACGCGGTTTTGTGCTGCAGACTGTACAGTCGACGGCAGGTCAACCCTTGCATTTTTAATGCAAAGTCGTCCTTAACGTAACTGATTTGGGTGCTCGTATATAAAGGTTGATGTGTTGTCGATTGTACATTCGACGTGTACAATAATTCTAAAATGGATCGTAAGCCGGAAACGGCTGCTAATTCGTCAACCGGCTCTTTTGTAATTTTCCGGTTTACTTTATCAATGGGCATTGTCCTAAAAAAATTATTTGTTTTTCGAGAAAGTAGGTAATTTTGAGAGCCTGGGCTGAATATTTGATTTGGGCAGCTTAAATTAATTTTTAAAGCGAAATGAACGAACCAGAGTTCGACACCGGAAGAACGTTATGCACGGAAACACGTCGTCAACTGAGATCCTACGAGCTGACAGTTTCTACTAGTGATAATGATACCATGGCTAGATCCAGAGTACCTACGACACCGGAAAGACGTCATGCACGGAAACACGTTGTCAACTGAGATCCTACGAGCTGACAGTTTCTACTAGTGATACCATGGCTAGATAGAAGATCTCTTTAAATAAACAAAACTAAAAAGACTGTTTGTTTTTGACGGAATACAGAGATGTCAAAATCTTGGCGTTTTTCATTCAACAATATTAAAGGAAGGTACTCTCATTCAGGTGTGAAACGAACTTTAGAACGTCGAATTAGTCACACATTTATTCACAAAAATACAAGAAATCAGTTAATATTATTAATTCATAATTGTAGCATTATAGCATACCTTTAATTGATCTTAGTGAAACTTCTCGAATAATTTAACACCGCCATCGACATTATTCAGTCATTTTGCCATGTCAGGTTACAATTACAAGGCCTTATTTAGAAAAAACATGAATACTCCAAAGCACTCGTAAGAGGCAGTTAATTTAATCTTTTCCTTGTAAAATCTCCACCACAGACTACTTTTTCTGTAAATGTGTTATTTATTCATGTGATTTTATGTGTGCAATGTTTGCAGTGTTTTAAGGAATCAAGTTTTAATAAATAAAACTTTAAAATAAAAATAAGTAAAACTTTTTTGATTTCTTGTAGTAGGTAGTCCTATTCTTATTCTAAAATAATTAAACACAAATTGAAGTAGGTACCTAGCAGGTAAGTGTATGTACCCACTTAATATTTTAATTTGAATAAAATTAAGTTGGAAGTATACGCTACACAAAAATGCTACATAAAAATAAATATTGGTTCTATAACTAAAACTAACCTTGAATCAGAATTTTCCTCGTGTTCAAATATTTGATCATGATCCTCTAACTGAAGGTCGCTAAATTGCTGCTCAACTGAATTAGACATGGCACTGTTTTCGATGTAAGCCACGTAATTTAATAAAAATAAGTCATTCAATACATAACACTAAATTGGTGAATAACTGCTTAGAAAATGATAACAAAATAGAACGCCCGCTGCCGGTACTTCTGACAGGCGGTACGGTTTGCCGGCCGGTGCACGTGATCGCACGGTAATAGACACCGGATTACCGGCCAAACTGTACACAAGTAATTAGTATTGCATAATAGATCTGTGGTTCGGATCGCGACGACCGTTGCCTGTGATTCGAATTATTGAAAGCCGGTAGTAGCGTCGCCGAGCGGGCGCGCGCGTCGCCGCACGGTTTGCAGAAAGCGACGGGGGCGAAGAGCACGTGTGGGCGCCGTGCGTACGGTCTAACGGTGCGTCAGCTTTCGAGATCACAACTCACTCAACTGAGCTAAAGTGCGTGACTGAGCGGAGCAGACAACGTCGACTCTACTCGATATCGTGCATCCATTTCATGTGGATTTTGAGTGCGCGCGCTGGGCGTGGCTTCGCTCGACGAGGCCCGCAGGGAGAGCACGGCTTACCTCTAATTAGTGGCGTAAGTCTATCGACAACAGAGTATCGATGATGATTAAAAACATTTTTTCTCTGCACAAAACTACGTTCGAGGGAACTTTATATGCAGTTAGCTGCAGTTACAATTTATTACATTTACTAAAACCCAGATTAAGGGAAAATATATACTTATTGCCGGATAGAGTCCAAGGTTAATATTATTTAATTTTTTCCTCACACTGGACGTCCTATGGTCAGCGCGCACAGTGAGTTGTTATTTCAACAATTTACTTGAAATGAACGAACAGCCGGCTGTGAAACTGCTACAAATAAAAAATATCAATAGTAGAGTACAATCGACCCCACTGCAACCTTCATATTTGGCCGGTTTCACATTATTCGTTAGCCGTAATGACACGACATCACAGGACTAGTGGTTTCATACATTTACTAAGGCTGTTCCGCGAACGATGTGTAAATACTAGTAATGATATCGTTCAATGTGAAACCGGCCATTCTGTTACAACCAGCGAATTTTTTACTGACAATTTTAGATATGTGCCATTTTGCGTTTTGAATTTGCGACTAAATGAATTCTAAGTCAATTATAAGACAGAAAAAATGTCAGCACGAAGAGATACTCTCTATAAAAAACGACAACGGATAAATGATTCAAAAAGAATAACATCTAATTTCTATTAGATTCAGTTATATGTAATTCAAACCTAGACTTGTGTAATATAAATTACATTACCATAGTGTCATTGTGAACCTGCGTTCTTTTAAATTACATTACTGCTCAGAGGATCTTTTGGCCAAAAAAGGTTTCTTCTATGGCTCTCCATGCTAAGCCAGGACCGCGTTTCATAAAAGTATTATGAGAATTCGATGTAAATTACGTAGCCGAGTCTTCCTACTATTTAGTCTGTGGGTTAATCGATTTAATACGACGTAATGAACATCGAAAGTCATAGATTCTGTAATTTTTTATGTGTGTGCGCTTCTGTGGCAATGTAAATAAATGGTTTCTTTCTTTTTTTCTTTCTATAGTAAACCATGAATTGTAGTTCTATGAATTAGAGCCCTGGTAAGGTCAGTGATTGATGTTTTTGCTGAATCTTGGTTTGGACTGATTGATCTCTTGCACCTTGGCTTCTCCGGCATGTCGTTTGTAAGTTAAAACTATACTAAGTTTTTATGGGAACGCCTCCGCGCTGGGCCTCTTAAATACACATTTTTTCTCAGAATTGTCAAATAGTATATAACACAAAGGTATTAAGCGCCTGATTGGCCGCCAACCTCAATTGCGACAATGAATGGACTAAGCATTTATAAAAAGTCATATACAAATGCGAAACATCCAATGCACCAGTTTCCTATTCTTACCTATTGACCCTCATTGTAAATATTTCAATAAGGCTGCCCATTGTACTTTTTTCACCTTTATTTATGTCTCTTATTTCTTTATTTATATCTATAGTCAACTTTAGAGTTCGTGACAAAATAAAATTTAACATCGTTACAGCCCTTATCTATATTATTAGAAAGCCACCTCCACATTTATAAGATAGCAGTACATTCAGTCACTCATTCACAACACTGAAATTTAATTTCAACCCACAGACCTATTTAGACAAGAAAAACATTTCAAAACTTAGATATAAGAGGTATTGTATTGTTCTGCAACGGGTCGATAGCTACCTTCAAAATAGTTCAGACCGTTAGGTTTAGTGCCAATTTAAGTGATACAGAAGCCTGTACGCTTTTGTTTTGCAGTGTTGCTAAAAAATCGTGAAGAGTCCGACAAAGTAGCTCGGCGTGCTATTGATACAGGATCTTGGTGACCCTTCTTGATCAATACTGCCTTCTGTGCGGGCCTCTGCGTGAACCTGGACCAGATTAACTTGTAACAGACCTATCTTTGCTATATCTTATCGACGAACCGGTCTTCGTCAATGAGATAGCTCTTGTGGTTGTGGTGAGTTTATCCGGAAAATGCTTAGAACAGACAATTGGGCAGAGGCAATTTCGAGAGAGAGGCTGCGAGAAGGATGGGCTGGGTTGGGCTGCGGTTGGAAAACTGCGCCAGTTGATCTCCTCGGTCATTTCTCAGAGCCGAAAAAAAGAGTCTTCAAGTGCGCCCTCCCCGTTACTAGGTACCTATGGAGCCGAGTCGAGGACACTGACGGTAAGACTAGTCCTATGTCAAAAGAGTCAAAATAGCTCAGCGTGCTATGAAACGGGCTTTACTAAGTCTCTTAGATGCACACACACACACACACATCAGAAATGAGACAATTCGCCAAAGAACTAAGGTAATGGACTGATTATGTGGTAAGGTAAAAACTCACATCTTTTTATATTATCCTTTTACACACATACTCTTATTTTTTGTTGGTCTAGCTAGCCTCCTGTTATAGAAAGTTATAGGTAGGTAAAAAAAAATCCTACTTTTTGTTGGCACATTATTCTTAATTATAATGAAAATAACTTTTTAAAATCGACTCTCGTTTATATTTATGATTCCGCCTGGTTTCTGTTTAGTTTCCGAGTAAAGTTTCATGTGTTGGCGATTAGTATAAATTAGAGATTTATCGATAGTATATTCAACCACTATCACCGATACTAGTTCGTGAAGTATATTTGTTACTTGGTCCGTGCGGCAGCGCCCCGCGCCCCATCGTTTTCCACGACCCAGTTCGTGAAGTATATTTGATACTTGGTCCGTGTAGCGGCGCCCCGCTCCCAAGCGTTTTCCACGACATAGCCCGGGGCCGCCTACTTCGTCTGGTAAAGGCGTCGGCAACCTCGCGTCCCTTTTCACCTTCCTACCTAGCCTACAAAGTCGACTGGAAAGATTGAAGAGCATTTTGCCCTTCACATTTACCTATCCCCTACCCGCAAGGATTCTACCACAAACGAGATAGAGTTAGCAAACCGATGGCGAATAAAACATGAGGTGGGCACCTAAATAAGATAGTCCGGAGCGCCAAAAGTTGAATGGGGACGAAAAACCGCGTGTCTACTGGCTGGTGCGAGCGGACGCTGCGCGGCGGCAACCATGCCTGCGCACGAGCGCCCACAGCGAGTAAATTCAACTGACTGTGATGTAAACCGCCTGACGGCTGCTGAACGCTGATCGCACGCGGTACTACTACACTATAGCTTCGGTCACACACAGCGACTATTCGCTGTAGTGCCCTCGCACTCGCACCTCGTGACCGAAGCTGCAGTGCGCATTCGCAGTTAGTAAAATTGAACATGCTCAATTCTAGTCACGGTGAGTGAATCTATTCGCAGCGAATAGCCTGTCACACACAGCGAATAATCGCGGCGAGTAGGCATTCGCAGCGATTAGTCGCTTGTGTGACCGAATCTAAACCAAGCTACGTCATCCGTGGGAAAATGTCAGCGCTATTATTAATAGACTAGCCGAAATTTACGAAGATAGGTAGTAAGTATTACATTTTGATAATAATATTTTGATGTGCAATTTGTATTTTTTGTGTCCATACCTACATCCGAAAAACCCCCCTGTGTTCTACAGTTTTTTTTACCAACAACCGACATTTTTTCGCGATTTCGAAGTCTTGACAAGTGGAACCATCCATTTTGGGGTTTATGTGGGGAATCTGTAATACAATGTATAAGTACTACCCCACAAACATTTTAATTAAGTACCTACCTAACAAGGCATCAATCTTATATTAATTCCATTACATTACAGGCGGTAGTCGTGTAATTTATTAAAGCTTCTTTTAAAGCTTGTTTATCTATACCAGGTTAGTTCAAAAGCTCAGGTACCTATTTCCTTTGGTCTATTATAGACAGATTCTACTTTGGACTTCATCATGGACCGATATTTTATAAGTCTTGTCAAAACAATGTTACGGGACCAGTTTTTTTCCAGTGTATTGTGGAAAACCACTCTTACCAATACGGGAAGTATGGCCAAAACGTGATCTAAGTCTATTCTCGTTAAACGATATTATATTCAATTAATATGTATTAACGGTTCTGTGTGGCGCCGGATTAAGAATAGCGTCACTCCATTTCCTTCCGTGGATGTCGTAGAAGGCAACTGAGGAAATCAACTACAGGAGACGGGCAGCGGCGTCTTTCTGAGATTCCAACCGCATACTGCGATCGCCAACCCGCCTGCCAAGCGTGGTGATTATGGCAAAACCCCTCATGGTTATGAAAACCACGAAGGAGGCCTATGTCCTGCAGTGGGCGTCAAATGGCTGATGATGTATTAACGGAAAAGTCAACGGACGAACAAATGCTTTGTAAGGATGGCATCACAGACTTAACGTCCTAATACCAGAGCAACCAAGCCTGTTCTACTTCAAAGTTGCATAAAGAAGCCCGACACAGTGATTAGAGGTTCAAAATTGCCTCTTCCACAATTCAATTTCCTAAACTTTTGGTTCTTAAAAATTTTTTTCCTAGGATCGAGCTTTTCCTATTTTTATACCCTGAGAGGATGAATTTTTGTTTGATTAACCACTTTTACCACGTTGATTAACCATGTTTATTTTTAATTTTACAACAAAGTGGTCACAACATTCAATTTTCTACAAGAACATTTCAAACACATTAAAGAGTCGTGTCTGTGTACACACGTCGGCGTCGGATACTTTTTATCTTGCCCTTCGCTAATACGGGTATTTTGTAGACTTATATCTGCCTTAGCCCCTTGGCGCACAGAAGGGACATGGAGCGGGGGCGCGGAGAAGACGCTACGCGTTGCATAGAAATTGCGCCCTCGCCCCGTTTCTTCTGTGTGGGCTTCATCCCGTCCCTTCAGTACATTTTGTATGAAAAAAGCGACGCGTCTTTTCCGCGCCCTCGTCCCACGACCTTCTTTACCGGCTCTTTGATTGACATTCGTATGTTGGCCGAAGGTTGACTGGTAGAAAATGCCCTTTATAGGCCTTAATGCCGTCAATGTTTTTATGCGATAATAAATATATGCCCCACAGCTGCTCCACTGGAATGACAAAACGTGCGTTTTTTCGCGGCAGTGCGCGGACCCGTGACTGCGTTAATTCCGCCGCAAACGCACCGCACTCCACCGCAAAGCAGTGCGCGCTCGCGCTAAATTGGAAAATATCGGTCCTAGGAAAAAATTACGGGAACCAAAATTGTAGTAAATTTAGTTCTAAACAACTTTTTTAATTACCATTTTTCGTATGAAATTGAAAATAAACGAGTTATTCAACAAAAAAAATTAACGATTGAGTACCTACCGCGCAAAACAAAATTTAGACAGCCAGAGACAGTCTCCAACGAATTCCGAAGGAAAACTGCTGCTTAATTTTTTTCCGTTTGCCCTTTTTTGAGCTAATTAATTAAATTTAAGCTAAACTAGGCTGTAGTCCTCCGCCATTTTGACAGATTTTTTTAATTGTGCCTGTATTTTCTCCAAATAAATAAAATAAAATCAAACTTACATGTTGTTTATATTTGGTCCACTCGTAAGGTTGTTCACTTTTTCACACGTTACTACACATACAAATTATCCCATAAGTTTATGGGATAATTTTGATCGGCGTCGGGCAAATTTGATTATATTTATATTGATTATATATTAGGAAAGTCAACCACGCCCGTAATAAGTAATTACAATGAATATTATTTGGTACATACCTACTTAATTTCTACTATGGGTGGCAATTATAGGCTCACATAGCGTTAAATTATAATATACCTACGCGAAGAAACATGTTATTTAGAGGTAATGTCTCTACAAGGTTAAGTCAACCTTTGATAGAGTCATCTTGAATAAGAAAAACTACGACTGTCGCGATTTTGTTAGTCAGTCATTACCGACAACCTAATTACCATCCCTGCACTCTCAATCATAGGGAGGTAGTGACTGTAGCGGTAGTGACTTTAGGAACATTTTCTTAAATATTTTGCAATTCCCGGGTTGAAACTTTCAAAGAGCTTCTAATACGAAATAATGGACAAAAAAGTATTATTTGTGTGTTCTAAATTATGTTAAACAAACGATAGTTACTGAGTAACAGCAAGGAATAGTAGCTAATTGCAGTAATGACAGATTTATTCAATTGCCTGATAAATGTACTAAAAGACAACCCACTTTTGCGGCGCTCATATTGGACGAATGGTGGCTCGCCGAACCACAGAGCATTTTGTTCCGTGCCGTTCCGTTCATCACAATTCGTTGTTGTACGATAATTTCGCTATTGAGTCAAATTTCTTTATCGCGTAGGTATGTACCAAGTTACATCCAAAATCACTTTGTTATGATGTATAAATATTGTGTTGAATGTATGTTTTGGTATCTTTAATGTATGCTTCTTGTGTTTACATTAGTATAAATTATATTTGCAAGTATTTTTATTTATGCACTGCGTCAAAGTTAAAAAGATCAATTTGTTGCACAAATATTTTCTCTTTTTCTTCCACAAAATGGCCACAAAAGTATGCTTTTCGGTAAATTAATTCCATGAAATTCATCGTCGTACTAGGGAATTAATTGGCTTGTCATAACATTTTAACTGCTAACTCACTAAAAGAGCGTCTAATCGGGGAAATACTACTAGTTAAATGTTTTTTGCCCCTTTGAAGAAAAGGCCACCTGCGTTTTAACTTTTAAATTTTCATACTTCACTAAATTCCAAAACCTCAAGGCACACAGAAAAGTAAATTGCTAAGACCATTGACTAAAATTCCTTACACACGTCCTTAAACATACATAAACTCACGCCTGTCTCCCGTCTGCCACTTGTCACGATCCTGGCAGATCAGAGATCTGGTTCTGATCTCTGATGTTGATCCTAGCCTCTCGATAATTTGACACTCAAGAGACCAGAGTACAATTTCAAATTATGTACTAAGCGTTCAAACTAATAGGAGTTGAAATAACCAAGAGGGAGGGTCGAAATCTAGTTTCGAATTGAGAGTTCCGCCTCTCCAGAACAATGACCCGCGGACCCGCGGCACGCACGACCGCTCTGGATGGCTACTAATGCTTCTAATAGATACGAGTTTGTGTCAAGATATTTTTGAAAAGTGCGTTTTAAAAAAACAAACTAGCGTATTTGTTAGCTATTGTCAGGCACGTTAGTGGATCTTTAAATTAATAAATATCCGTGCGCTATCAAGTTGCTGATTTGTTCCGAACAGCATATTAAAATGTGCACTCAAGACCAATCTCAGAAGTCAGAGCGTTAAATTAATACGATACTTGGGAGGCTTGAGAATTTTGAGGTAATATCAGATTTTCCACAAAAATGTGTGCGACACGTAAGAAAAAGAGTTTTTATGTACTGTGGCCACTGTATATTGTGTTATGTTATTTAAGATAATCGCCACGCTTGGCAGGCGGGTTGGCGATCGCAGTATGCGGTTGGAATTAATGTTCCTTATGAACTGATACCAACTATTTTTTTACTTTTCTTGATAGCTTGGTCAGCTGCTAATCTATAAAACGTTTTAAATAAAACACCGAACGAATATTTTATGGATATTTAAGTAAGATAATAATGATTTCTACGTCATGTTCAGAAGTCAATTAAAACATCGAAAGATTTTATCGACTGTGTCAAACTCTATCGCAAGGAAAAAAAACCCAAAGCACAGAATGAGGTCTGAATGAACAATATTACACCACTAAATACAGCTAATGTGAAATTGGCATAAATAGCCTTAAGCAGGAACCATTTTTATTTCGGCGTATTATATGTTGTATACGATGCACGTTTTATTAATTTACCAAAGAAATACCGCTTACAGATGCATAAAATCAAAGTTACGAGTTATAAGAAGCATTAACTGTTTTGTTGCTTTCATTTTTACAGAATAATAGGGCGCATTTCGTATATTTTTTTGCACTTTTCTTCTGATGTTTTCTCTATAATCTCTCATGCCATACTGATAAGACAAAATCAGGACTGTGTTAATTTTTACACGGTAAGTGGCACGCGGGGAAACTAGGAAAACGTCAACTATGTCGTGTCCATTGGGTAAAACGTTCTTGCGTACAGGCCATGTCTTTGTTATTAAAACCAAGTTTTGTTAGGCAAAAGTAGCAGTCAGAGTTGCGTGATTTGTTGTATTGGTATTGCATTGGTACCTATGCCAAATAAATAAAGTATTTATTTTTTCCTATAGCCCTAGTTCGTAAGCACACTTCTGCAATACGGTATTTGACAAGATCAACAATAAATTATTTCATATGCTCGATTAAAACAAAAATTACAAAATATCTCGGAAAATTTATCTCTTTCAGTCAACTACTAGTTATTACAATTTTTAAATAGATTAAACATAAAAAGAGTGCTCTGAAATGTGACGTCATAAGCCAGTATTTTCATACAAAATTCCGTTTTAAAAGTAACTCATTTGATATTTTGTCAAATACCCAATTAAGTCCAGGTACCAAATTATTGTCAAGATTTGATACAGGAATTTGAGAATACTGAAAATAAGCTCGTTTTACTGCTTCTGTAATATTTCTCTTTCTTTTTGTTATGATAAATTTAACGCAAACCTAACAAAAACTATTCGGGCTTAATTTACACTGTCTTGAAGACATATTTGTCACTTTCAACAATTAGGTACTAACAACAACGATAACAACAAAAACCTAACAATATTATAGTAACAAACTAAACTCGACGTATAAATTCGTATGGAACAACTTGAGGGTATATTTAAAAAACGTGACGTGGTAAAAAATATAAGGCTTATGTTATAATGATATGAGGGTAGACACAAATCACAATAAATTGTCTATGGGCATTGCAAAAAATAATAATTTGTAAACTAGTGTAATTTTTCGCTATAATGCACCCTGTAGAATGTATGAGGAAGAAACAAGTTTCAAGATTGCGAAGTTTAGTCGCCGCCAAAATTTGTCCCGAGGTATCTCATGTTTCCAATGACTTTGTTCTCCAAAAAAACGTACATTTGTGAAGTACTACTTGCTAACTCCGAAACCAGTGTCTGAGGTGTTCACTACCTCAGCGCTTGAAATTAACAATCGCGCCAATCATTAATGGGCTTAAAAGTCCGTTGTCTTTCTCTGAGAGAAGGCCTACGCCCTGCAGTGGGACGTAATAAGTAATAAGCTACATAAACATAAAGAAACAGTTTTGATCAGGAATTTTGCCAAACTTGCCGAAGAGGGTCTAATGATGGAAGGTAGATAAGATAAGAATATTACTTACTAAGCGGTGGTAGCCTAGTGCAGATAAATGCACTCTTCGAGTTTCAGCTTATTTCGACGAGCTTGATGAGCATTTTGGTGAAAATCGGTGACCAGGATCTGGTACTGGGATTGGAATATGGATATGGGATCTTCTCAATGGGCAATATTATGAATTATATCTGTCTAATTTCCTTTTTTATGTACAATAAAATAATAATAATAATAACTTCCACACAACACAATCACTTGACCTGCCCCCCTATATTACGCGCACCAATTCCTGAGCGATTCCAATTGTATAACTGTCAAATTAGTATGGAATTTGACAGTTAGACGATTGGAATCGCTCAGTGTGTGCGCATAATTAGGTCCCTGGTCCCAAACTAGAATACTCTGTAACCAGGCAAGCACTTCCCCAACATGGAAATACACCCAGACTTAGGCCATTTGTATAAATGCCCTCCAGAACCATCCGTCTACTTTCCCCGTATGGCGGCCCCCAGTGGAAATAGATAGATCTTCTCTATTTATCTATGTATTACTTTTTTGAACTTTGACGTGAATCTGTCTAAATTCGCGACTTTAAGTCTCTTTTCGCGACAAGCAAACATGTCAAACACTTCAGTCACGTGAAACCCGCGGCGCGCCACTCAAGTCACCCGCGACGAACATGAGAAACTCGCCATTCGAGAATTTTGACATTTCGTGCGAAATTTTTGTCAACGTCTTTGTAGACCGCGACTTGCATATTATTTGGATCAAACATACATAACTATTTATAAAATGTTCTGCGTTATCAACCACTAATGCAAATTGCAACATATGCAAATGCTTGAGATCAATATTCTGTGTCATTGTAAGGGTAGTTATAAAGAACAATAAACTTTCTCGGCAGTAGAAAGTAAAATTGAGAATTATACAATAGTGATCAAGGAAGTAGAACACTATCGATGCTAAATCCTCAACTTGACCGCGACTTGACTCTTCACACACCCGTCTACGTAAAGGTGATGATGATGATAAGGACTTGACGAAAAGTGGAAGCAAAGTTGAGACAGATGCCCTCTAAAATAATTCCGTCGACGGCAGCACACTGATAAAGGCTTATCTCAGACCCGAGCATGCTCTCGGACGTGTGTAGCAAACCCGAATTTGCTCTTAAACAAACGGTCACACACAGCAGCCTCAAAGGTACACATAAAGATACGTACTTGGTGAATTTGTATTAAGAATTCCAAATAGATATTGTATTACATCAAATTGGAATTGTTTCATCTATAATATCTCAATTACATATTGTTTCAGACTGAGTCCACTTTGGCTGTTATTGCCTGGAATGGAACAGACAATTGGTGCGGAATTGCAAGCTACTAAGGACTGCTCTTTCCCCCGCTTGGGTTTTAAGCATACTTAATATTTGAATCAAAATCTATTAGGGCCGATTTCTGAATTGAGAATTTCACTAAGTAAATACTTAAGTAACGTTCTGTCACGCTCTTTTTTGAGAAATTCGAAGAGACAGCACTACAGTTAACCATTTACTTAGCGAAATTCTCAAATCAGAAACTGACCATTAATGTACTAAATGTTGGCTGTAGTAAATTAAACAAAATTGAGCATACCTTACATCATAATTTGAACTCACATTACAACAAGTCTTATTTTTTGGTGAGTTGGGATACAAGGTTGATACAAGCTGCATATGAGTTAAGGCTGGCACCGAATTTATATAACATAGGTACATACATTGAACTTTAAATTGAGTTATTTGGAATAATTAACAAAATCATTATGTAGTTTAGAAATTTGCCGTCCTTATTTGTAAGCTTCCTGCTTATTACTTGAGAGGATGATGCGCTGCTCTTGTATCACGTAATTATGAACATTTCTCATATTTTCCTGTGTAGCGATGCTGCTACTTATACACAAAAGGATTTCTACCAATATGGCGTCATAACACGAAAGGTCTTTTTACCGTGAAATCTTTAAATTAAAATTTAGTTGCTATTAGAAACAAACCTAACAAAAACGTCAAATGTCAATGAGTCACAGACAGCAAAGCGTTTACACAGATTAAAAGAGTGAATGAATTAGATTTTCGTTGAAGTGAAGTGTGAAGCCCATTTACCGATTCAGTTTTTCGTGGTGAGTCACAGTTTTCGAGTCGCGTTTTGAAGTTGGGTCGCGCGCGGCTTTTGAGTCACACACACACAGTCTCATACTCGCAAATGTGACTCAAAATCGAACGCGCGATGCCACTCACGAGTGGCGCGCGACAGAGCTGTGCTACCCGGGCAGGAGAGGGTTTAAAATTGTTAATGAATAGAAGAAACTGTAATGTACACAAGAAAGGAAAACAAACATTGTAGGTAGGTACCGATAGTTTTTTCCCTGACACTATAAGAGTAAGTTTGTGTGATAAACTGAATTCCACGCGAGCGAGCCGCGGGCACTGCTAGTTTTTTATATTTAATTAGATGCAGCCATAGTATTGTTATTATTATTAATGCGTTTATTGCACATAAGTAAAAAATACAATGGCAATGAGGCGGGCTTAATGCTATAAGCATATGTACGAGATAAAATAATAAAAACTACTACACCGTGTTTGTGAAACACATAAGGGTTGTACGTTACAACGAGTCGGCAACGTGCGGACGGCACGATTTCGATCTAAAAATAATCCTTAAATAGTTACGAATTTAGAGACGTGCGAAAGCAAGAGAAACTAATAAACAAGTGTGTAGGGTTTCGTAGTTAGCCGTCAAAATATGAAATTATGCAGACTTGAGGAGTTTTTTTTTATATTAGGATTTTATATTATTTACATTGACTACCTGCTTAACACACCTAACAACTTCAGCGAATGGAATTTGCACGTAGTTGTTTACTTCATCATCATCATCAGCCATTTGACGACCACTGCAGGACATAGGCCTCCCACGTGGTTTTCATGACCATGAGAGGTTTTGCCATAATCGCCACGCTTGGCAGGCGGGTTGGCGATCGCAGTTTTTTACTCGTTGACTTGTTCAGCCACACACGGGCACATCAACGAAGCCCTGCGGCCCAACAACAGTGGCGGGAGTCGGATGGGCAAGGATGAAAACATAGCATCCGAGTTTTCCTTTTAACTTCATTATATTGAGTTGCTTCCTCAAACTTTTCGGACGCTCTATTCTAACAAAAAATTGCGCTTTATAGCTTAATAAATATAAATTGGAAGGTGATGTATTCGCTCAATAAATCCCGCTCAGTTATTCACTGAGAACTGACTATTCTGTAAATTACTTAAGTGAAAATAATTCGCTCGTTTTTGCAATTTTAAGCTCTTGTCATGAGAGAGCATTCTATTCCACACATCACTATTAGTGTGCCTACCATCTTCCGGCCCAGTAGGTCCGAGAAGACTATGCCTATTAATTAACTTGCTTAACTCCAAGTTTATTATTATAAAGTTCATATGATTGGTGAATAGGCCAAAATGTGCTGCATGTTTAAGACAATCCCTTCATAGCCCTCGCTTTACACTATTTTATCTAACGCTCTTAGCAGCTGTCCGGTTTTGTAACCGAAAGGATCAGATATACCACCCCTCCTATCTCAAATACACAATTTGAAAGCTTTCTTTGTGCGACACCAGCTGCAATAGGATCTCGAAAATCTGTTCACACACAACACATGCTTTTGAACGTTAAAATGGGAGAAGGAAGTCCAGGCCAAAGCGGCAGTGGCGGATTATTCACCAACTCGACACGAGAGTGGACACACGTGTGTCCAGTTGGTGAAACTCAAAATTAGTATCACTTAATTTATTATTGTGTCGTCATCTGGTCAAGCCAAGATTTTTACGCGTGCTCACATAGAGAAACTTAATTTAAATATTTTTTATGTTTTCGCCAAATGGACACATGTTCGCATATTAGGTACACGAATTTATGACAAAGTACAGTCACGCAGAATAATGTTTAGTGTCACAATTATCATCGGCCACTAAGCGTTCCACTGCTGGGAACGGGTGATTTTATATGTTTATCCTTGAAAAATATAAAAATATATTTTGCCCAGTAAAATTATGTAAAATTATTGCGACACGACCTCGACCGACACATGCCGTGGTGGTCTGAGGTGGCACAAGACAGAAACATCTGGTCTGAGTTGGGGGAGGCCTTTGCCCAGCAGTGGGACACAAACGAGGCTAGGTAAAAAAAAAAAAAATATGTCGTCATTTGATGCTCGAGGTGACGTTCGTAAATTATTAGGTATACTTAGATTACATTGAATATGTTTATGCTATTGTTACAAAAGTACCTTTAAAAAATCAAATAAAGTAACATCAGCTAAGAATACTTGTATTCATATTAATAAATGATGATATTGATTGTTATGTATTTGTTTTATTTCAAAATGCCTTAAATAGAAGCTAATAGGGGTTTTCAAGCAAAAAAAAGTGAGTGACTTTTCATAAAATCGCCTCGTTCATTAATTTAATGAGCGAGGCGATTATTGACGTGACTGTATCCTTTTTTTGCAAAAAATCTGACAATTATTTCATTTAAGGTTCGCCTAAAAATCTTGCCGTGTCCAGATGCCGAAATAATAAATGATTTTAATGTTGAGTTTCACCAACTGGACACACCAGTGTCCAGTCTCTTGTGTCGAGTTGGTGAATAACCCAAAGCGGCAATCCCATTCGCTGGCGGTAGCAGTGGCTAACTAATCGAGTTAGTCCTTTGGGCGCAAGAGCATAATCAACTGCCTTTTGATCACTATGTAAGTTAAAATATCACCGGTCACCATGAAATGAGCCAAATACTAAAAAAACAGAGTAAAATAAATATTTAAGTGAGAACCACCAAAATATTAATTTTATTCTGTTTTTACGTCATAAAATAAACGTGATTAGGTAGACGACTGAAATATTCAGAATATTTAGTTGTATATTCAATATAGCGGATCGGTTTTGTCATTGTACTGTGAGTACCTTCAATTTAATAGAGCGTTTGCTAGAATGATCGTGAAAATGTTCGGCTCTGTTCGTTGTTCGGTTGGACAAATTTAGAGACGGCGAATGCTCGATGATGATGAATGCTCGATGTTCTGTTACAGGAGAATGCTCAGGTCTATCGGTCCATGTTCGGCTATCTGGCAACCCTAGGCACGACCACAAGATTACGCCGGGCGGGAACGAAGCGAGCCCCGGAGAAATGCGGCGAGCTAATCGGAAATAAGGTTGCTAAGCAAGCCAAGTGGAACATGGCTTATCCTGGTTCCATAAGCAAAAACTGCTACTCTTTGGCATAAGCGAGCAGGTAAACTGGGGGAGGTAAGGCAAACAATAGACGTTGCTTGCTAGTCGTTACTACGAGATACAACGTGTTATTGAAATTACGCTTTACTTTATACTATTTCTGTAGTATGCAATACACTAAAATTATCTATTGTTTTTTTTTTCTCATAAATATTGAATATTCAGTTCTGTTTTATAGACCCACTGCACTGATTATCCAGTACTATCTATGTATTTAGGGTGTTAAAGGAAGATATAGCCATATAGCCAATCACAAGTGAACGAGACCTCGGTCTGAATTTTGAAGCAATCGGAGCAGATTGTCAGAGTTTTGAAGAGTTTAGTGTTTTCAGCCGACTCGTTTCTTACATAAATGTCAAGAACTTGTCAAAAGCGACCAAGTGCGATTCGGACTCGCGTACACAGGGTTTCATTCCACCACATAATACAATCTTGCATTTTTAGCGTGAAAGGTGTTTTCTTTCATTCAGTACTGGACCCTCCCTTAGCGTGAGCCACACTAAAACTAGGTCGTTTTTATTAGTTTTAGGGTTCCGTACCCGAAGGGTGCCGAACGGGACCCTATTACTAAGACTTCACTGTCCGACTGTCTGTCTGTCACCAGGCTGTATCTCATGAACCGTGACAGCTAGGCAGTTGAAATTTGATGTATGTTGCCGCTATAACAACAAATACTAAAAATAAAATAAATAGTTAAGGGGGCTCCCTACAACGAACGTATTTTTTTCCGTGTTTTGCTCAATATTAACAACGGCAACAGGGAGATGCTTGAAATATTCACAGAATGTTTAGTTCTACATTCGCTTTAAATAATAAATAATTAAATTTAAATAAAATACATATTTAAGCGGGGCTCCCATACAACAAAGTTTATTTTTTGCAGTTTTTTCTCGATCTTTGTGTCTAATGTTGTATAGATATTGATACACAGAACCCTTCGTGCGCGAGTCGCACTTGGCTGGTTTTTTATTTTTGATTTTATTTAAAATACCTTCTATAAAACGCTGTTAATCTAGCTGTCAATTGACCAAAGTGCATAAAAAAACCACTGACAAGCTGTTAACAGTAGATTAACAGCTTGATAGTGTACAAGAAACCGGGGGTTAGTATGACACTCGTATGTAGGTATTACAATTCTTAAGACCGCAAAAAAGTTTTTCTTGTATACCCCCTCAATATTTTAGTATTTTTTACTATTTGTAGGAAAATCCGCCACAATAACATATTTTCTGTAATTTTAAATCGCTGCCTATTACGGTTCAAGAAATACAACTCTTTAAAGTTAAGACAGCCAGCGTAGGCTTAATAATAAGGTGTCGTTGCTTAAAAAATTGAGCAGTTAATCAATTCCACATGTGATTTTTTCGTTTTAAAACAAAACTGTTAAAACAAAGCTAATTTTTGTTTTAAAATTAATGTTAAACAAAAAGAAGTGGGAAACTGCCAATATACCTCCTCCAGCCAGCGGTAATTTCAAGTTTGCATCACTGCCGTTATGGAATGTGTCACTCAAGAAACTCGGCAGAGTTTATGAAGAAGTGTCTATTCTTGCCGCGCGCAGTACAAAATATATCAGGTAATTTTATGACATTAGGTCACATCCCAATTCACCCCCTGTCAGTATGCATTGAGTGAGCCACCCGACTGAGCGGCGCACCAATGACAAACTGCATTGGCCACTCCCCCTATTGCACCCTCAGTCCACACGGTGCAAGCCCTACCCCCTCCACTAGATAAAGTCATCGATGACATACCTACGATGGCCAATCCGATTGATAAGTCTTGCTGATTTGTGCACTGCTAGGAATGTTTAGTTCGGTAATGACGTGAGTTTAGTAATGACGCGGCGCTTTCAGTCGATTACGCCTGTTGTTTACCGAGGCGAATATACATTTTAGTATAACTTATGGAAAAATACGTAGTAAAGCATACAATAGCATTTATTTCAGATGTAACAAATTCATATTATTATGTACTTACAAAATAAGACAGAAAATCGCAATACATATGAGTAAGAACAAACGACGCATAAATGATTAGTAATATAATAGACTTGATCTCGATTCTAAGACACCGGAGAGTTCTATTCAAATAGCAAGAACACCAAAAAGCTATTTCAAAGACTTAAGTTTTGGAGCAGTTTCTGACATGAGCTACCTACTTGATTAATTAATTGCACAGCGGCTAATGGATGTCGATAATGCGAAAGAGGTTCACGATCGTAGCAAGCGGCAACCCCTGCATATGGTATTACGACGACACTATTCGTGCGTTTTAAACGTAAAAAAATCGCGACTTTGCAATTTCATACTTTCAAACCAAAATACACACCATACGACCATACTAACAAAAATAAAATTGGTTGAAAGGAACCAATTTCAAATTTTTCCATTTGTCCAATTAATTTTAATTAGAATATTGAAAATGGAAACGATAACGGCACAGTAAAAATGCTACTAAATCCTTAGGAAGTTGGAAACAAAAATACAAGTGCAAAATAGTACATTGTTCACCGAGAGGAGAAAATGACCGATTACCGTCGAGGGTATCGTTTGAAGCCCGAGCCGTAGGCTAGGGCTTTAAAACACCCGAGATCGGGAATCGCAGTTTCTCTCGAGTGATACATAGTGCTTTATACTACACCTGTAGTTTTATTTTACTTTCTACGAAAACTGAATCCTCAAACAACACACAAATTGGAAATGGCGCCAATGGCGTCTGCAATTTTCACATGTTCTTTTTTCAAATTGTTTATCCTGCCGCCGCAGGGTCGCACTGCCAGCCCGACACCATCCAACACACAGCTAGTGGCCAGTGTCATTTTGCGAACTTGGAGATAAAAACTCACTGTAAAAACTTTTTGGCTTTTGATATTTAGGTTACCGGCGCATAGTCTTACCCAAAATTAAAAAAGAAAAACCACGTAAGAAATGGATTTTCATACACTTTTCTCTCCCGCTCAGATGCGTTTTCTCCCCGCATATTTGTTCGATATGCAATGACGTACTTTCTACCGTAAATTTGATAAAGTATCAAGGTACTTTACAAGCAGGTGTAGTATAAAAGCTCATTCCCGTGATGTGCCCGGGCTTTTTTTTGCGCGGGTGTTGTCTCTAATCCTGTAGTATTTTAAAGGTTTATTTTGGTTTGTATCGCAGCGCCCCGCACGTCGCCCGCCCGTTGTACTGTTAAGTTGCACGGGTTCCATTGGAATGCGTTTGGGTAATATCTTACAAACTCTACAATCACACAAATGCATTAATTAATGTACAACTATGGATCTTTAACCGAACACCGAAAGTTCATACTCAGTGTTTGCTAGCGGGCAGTGGAGCTTGCTGGGTGTAAAAGGAGTCAAAACAATCTAATCACACCACTGCGCCGGATGCTCCAGAACCAAACTCAGTTAAAGTAAAGGGGCCGCCCTTTGATCACGTTTTTAGGCCACTTACGTTTTAGACTGAACCTCCCGGCAAGACGTGTTTTTTAACTAAACTCAACAATGCAACTCAACGCGAGTCCCGTCTGCTTAGTAGTTAGGTAATGATCAGCATCAGTTTGTATTATTGTTTTAAGAAAACCGGACAAGTGCCAGTCGGTCACTAATGACAATGAAGGGGGAGGGAGGAAATAACGCGACTATAGTGGACTGTTTGGTGCGAGTAATTTTCTGTGTGACGTGTAAAATATTTTTTACTTAAACATAATTCTCAGAGATCCATACCCGAAGTTTGCAAACCTACTTAGACCCTATTAATAATAGGGGTTAAAGTATGAAATTGCCGTTTTATTGCAATAGGTTCTTTGAATTGACATAGAATCTTCATGGTTTGAGGTTTTCGAATGAAACTTTTTTCAAATGGTTTCTATGATGTTCTTTTTTTAAAAAATGTGAAACATTTGAATATCGACTTTCAATTGTTTTTGTTATTCAATTTAGACAAGAAAGATGGATACTGCGAAAATTCGAGTGATTTTTGAATACGAGTTCCGACGCGGAACTAACGCGGCAGAAACAGCCCGCAATATCAATGCTGCGTTAATTGTTCTGTTTCACGAGTTAAGCATTTCATATGTAGCTTTGTAGTGCATTATTCATAGAAAAACTTAATGAAAAAGATCGAAGGAAAAACGAAATAATCTGAATTTCCACTGGAAACTAAAATGTGCAACTGCAACTCCTCTGCGACTCGCATTTTACCTGTTTTTTAACTCTGCTGCGATCAGACGCAAAACAACGTGTGGATAATATGACGTGCAACGTGCAATGCAATACACCCGCAACTTAAATACATTTCTCCGGCCGTATACTCTGCGCTCATACCAAAGGAGTCAATGAACGCGCAAAGGAAATGGACGTCTAGACCAGCGAGCTTCAATTAATCTGACTGAAGAATTGGTGACAAGCAACCATGCTTGCGATGACTACACCACAGGCATGCAATAAGGTCGATTATTATGTTATTGTTGTAACAGAATAAAAATATATAAATATCTATAGTCATTACTATACTCAGAAGTAGAGTTCATAACACATCAACATAATGTTACGTCCACTCTAAATAGTTACGTTAAGGACAACTTTGGAACAAAACTGTAAATGTTGATCTGCTACAGACTGTACACGTAGTTTTTTTTCTTCCAAAAAGTAGTTCGAATAATGATACATACTTTTTTTGTCACGATAGTAGGCTATGACAAGTTTAGTATTGCACATAGGTTCGCCCAAATTTACCTACACATCATAAGCAGCCGATATACGTCCCATTGTAGGGCGAAGGCCTTCTCTCAGAGAAAGTGTGGGCTTAATCACCACGCGTGCCCTCCGCGGATTGGCGATTTCAAGCGCTGAGGTATGTGAATAGCTCAGACACTCAGATTGTTTTTCTTCACCGTCAGCGAGTGGTATTGCTATAACTTCACAAAAGTACATAACTTAGAAAACAAAGTCATAGGTACATGCCCGCACTGGTTTTTTGGTGGTTTTTTTTGTATGCACTTTGGTCAATTGACAGCTGTTAACAGTAGATTAACAGCATGTCAGTGTACGAGAAACTGGGGGTTAACCATTAATTTTTTTGAAAGAACTTGATATCATACCAACAGCGACAAATAATGAACTGCGAGTAGTGAAGTATCTTCCTCCCGTAACTGTTACAGCAGACAGCTGATCATTTTACACAGAGTTTACATTATGCTGGCGAGCGTCCGTTAATTACGCGAGGTAAATAAAATCTCACCAAATTTTATCCAGGGAAGGCCCAGTTTGTGACTTTATTTTATTGGCCAACCGTTCGCTGTGGAAAGGAGCGACCCAAGTTCGACATCCTCACTCAGTCATGAAGTATCGACGAAGAAGAACAAACTCCAAAGGCGAAATAATAGTAATACTTTCGAAATAATATGTTTCTTGATTTTCAGTCCCACATTTATAAGATCTTGCAGAGACTAGTGACACCGGAGCTGAGATAGGTATGCGTGACCTGCGCCCGCACACGAAGACCCCGTATAATGTTGTGGCTAAGTATGACGATGCTTCTGAACACGAACACATTTCAGTTAATTTTGTATCACTGACACCCTGGTCGGTGATAAAAATTGAAGACACAAAGAGAAAAAGTTAACACAAAAAGTTTCCATAGAAATTTGATTCACTACTCAACCTTGGCTCGTGGACGCCACGCGCTTTGGTGGTCATGAAAGGCAAGCTGCATAAATAATTCACATGAAAGGGGGCGACATGTTGTTGAAATGCACTAAGGAGAAAGTACACTGTCAGAAAGTCTGCGGATGTAAAGTGTGCGTGCGCGACGAGAAAACCAACTGGATATTTATTTAGGGTCCGTTCATACAAACACATGCACACGCACCAACCAATTATAGAACAGTCACCGGAGGTGGATTAGTAATATTGGTACCTATGCCTCCGATGTCCGTCCGTATTTCTATCAGTCGCCAGATTTGGAATTTTGGATACGTTGGAACTGTTCTCGCATAACTCCGTCAAATCTTAACCGATTTCGAAAACTTTTTGTTCGAATATATAAGGTACCTATACTTCTACAAAACCTACATGTTTACTTCTAATTTAAAGATATTCTTTTAAATAATTTGTAACTTTTTAGTTTGTAGTGTTCTGAAGTCGGTTTTTATTTTCTATTAAAAAAAATATTTTAATTTTTATTAGGGGAAGGGAGAAAAATAAACAAGTCCTTTATAACCATTGTTTACCCTACTTAATTCGTTGCTTTAAAATTTCAAGTTCTCAATTTCTATCTCCGAAAATCATCACCAGAACATTAAATTACCTTGGGACTACTTTTACGCTATTTTATGAAACATACTAAAGGATGGGCCCCATTAGGCCTTATTTACTGCTGTCCATTGAAGAGTTGCGTTCTCCATCTCTGAGTCTTCATCAGATCTTCACCAAATTAAAATCGGACCAATATGACGTTATATCTATTCGAACAAAAAAAGAATTGTCGAAATCGGTTAAGATTTGACGGAGTTATGCGAGAACATAGCAAAAAAAAAAAACATACGCGTCGAATTAATGACTCCCTCCTTTGTTGAAGTCTGTTAAAAATCGCTACGAAGGTGCACCAAGTCGTGGACTCAAGCCGTCCTGTGCGTATACCGTCTCTTCACAAAGCTCATCTAGTTGACCAGCTGGTAGAGGGCCCTATTTCACAGAAATACATTCATGGTCTGCAATTATTCTTCTTCTTTTTGGTTGTGTCCTTATGACAGACGTGACTACGGGGCAGCTTCCGCCACCAACGCTCTCCACTACGTTTACTATGACAATTAGATTTATAAGTCGATTAACACACAGATTAACAAGTAGGAAGACTCGGCTACGCAATGTACATTGAATTGTCATTTTAATCTATGAATGGTAGTTTTGTGAATCGAGAAACGGCCATCATCTATATTGTCTACACCGGACCGAAATTTCAAAAACCGCGGACTAGATTTTTAAAACATCAATACTTTACCGGGCACCTTTGTAAACATTGCGTTTGAAGCAAAATAAAAAGAAGCTTCACAATGAAGATTTATTTTTGTAGCCTATGATTCAATTTCCCCGGCACACTCTAGCTGAGCTACGCTTGATTTTTTCGAGCTGAGTAACGAAAAACTGAATATTTTTTCGGATTTTTGCCTATTATTTAAAAACATTCCATCATTTTTAGGGTTCCGTAGTCAACAAGGAACCCGTACAGTTTTGCCATGTCCGGATGTCCGTCCGTCTGTCTAGCACAGAGACTATAAGTTGAGAGAGCTGAAATTTGGCATAGATATAAAACTTTTGGATCATACTGTAATGTAGGTTGAACGTCCAGAGATCGAAGACCTAAAAGACCCGGAATGACAGCCTATTTAAGGCCGGCCACATACAGTCGGAATTCCGCTTCGTAATGTATAAATATTCGATATATCGATTCGGAATACGTAAATACATCACACACATTTATTTCCGTTCGGTATAGGAACGCTCAGACGCTAGCTATCGAGGAGTTCAGATCCCCTTTTTCAGCGAATATGGACGAACGGTTAACTGACTGCGAAAATAGTACGTTGCGAGTTGCATTTTTTTCCGTACGGGATTCCGAAGGCACAGGCTACGTACATATAGGTTCGTATCGATATTTCTAATCGAAATTCCGACTGTATATGGCCGGCCTAAATGTGCATCCTCTGCTAAAAACATTACAGAAATCAATCTGTTTTCAAAGCGTATTTTTTATATTTTGTTATGTAATCTGTGAAAACAGATGGTTGTGTAATACCTATTTCATGAAGGCAGAGACCAGGGACTTTGAATGACTGGTTACACAATAGTGTGATTAGAGAACGCTGTGGACTGAAAGAGGATGTAGTGACTAGAATTGAGAAAGGAATGTCGCATTGGTTTGGCCATGTGGAGAGGATGAAGGAAGAAAGATGGGATACAGGCGTGAGTTTATTTAACAGGAGTTGGCTTAACGTTTTTAGTACAGTCGACAGCACATCAGCCTTAACATAAGTGCAACAAAAATGAATTCCGCTAACTAATCCGTGTGGCGCCGGATTAAGAATAGCGTCACTCCATTTCCTTCCGTGGATGTCGTAGAAGGCGACTAAAGAAATCAATTACCTGGAGACGGGCAGCAGCGTCTTCCTGAGATTCCAACCGCATACTGCGACCGCCAACCCGCTTGCCAAGCGTGGCGATTATGGCAAAACCCCTCATGGTTATAAAAACCACGAAGGAGGCCTATGTCCTGCAGTGGGCGTTAAGTGGCTAATGATGATGATGAACAAAAATGACAAGGTTGAACTGCTGTCGACTGTACAAGCCCTTAGATGATGATTTTAGGGTTTGTACAGTCGAGCCCATGAGTAGTACCTAGGTATTTAAAAACTGACTGTCTAGTGTTTGATAATATTGATCTGTAATGGAACCCCGCATGGTATGACAATGAATTATAGTTAGAAGATGAAATAAAATTGCATTTATTTGTTTTCTTCAGGAGGTTGGTACAGTCGACCGCAGGTCAGCCTTTACATTTTTGTTGAATGTATGTTTATCCCAGTGAGGTGCACAGATATTGTGACCGTTTTTATGTAGGTAATTAGTTCAGTATCCCATTTGCAACATTGCAACTATGTAAATATAATGTATAATTAATTACACGCACATATTTCAGAAAATATTTAGTCTACACTTTTACCTATGAATAGCAACACCAATCAATAATACAAAAATGAATTGCCATTCGTTTGTCTAGCATTTTTTTATACTTGTGGAAGTCCGCTTTTTATACTTTGGAATGTTTAAATGGTGAGAACAAAAGAAAAGATAGTCGTAGGTGATACGAAGTTTACCGAGTTAACTAGTAAGTATTTAATAAACAAACGAGAGCCGTTTTATTTTTATTAGGCTTTTTTATATAATGTCGCCGCCAATTTTTTTAATCAGCTGTCCAATTTAACGCCTAGGAAGTTTAGGCGGCGGCATTTAATTACATGGCTAGCTTTTTAATTGTATTAAAGCGCTGTCTAAAACCCTCCCTAAAACTTTGATTGATTATGAGAAAGCTACAATGCGCGCGTTAAAGCCAAATTTAAAAATGCCACGTTGACTGGATGTTATTTCCACTATAGGAATTGTTTAAAACGTAAAGCAGCGACGTATAATCTTAAATCGAGAAAACACAAATATATAATAAATTTATGTTCTGTACTACCTTTTTTGCCAGTGGATGAAGTAGACGAAGGCTGGCAATACGTCAAATCCAAAGAAATAAACAATGATAATGAAAATCTAAATAAATTTGTTAAATATTTTGAACACTAATGGATGAGACCAGCCTTTATTCTCATGTGGTCAGTCTTTTCTCATCGACATGGGACTACGAACATTGTCGAAGGTTGGAACTTAAAAATAAATGAGTTAATAAAAAAACCTGACAATGAAGCAAATTCTACGTGTTATTAAAGACGACGATACTCTTGCAAATTTAAAACTTGATCAGAATAAAAGGTTTGGAAACATAATATTGCCGAAAAGGATGAAGAGAGAAATCGAAAACGACGATTTTATTAGAAACACTCAATTACGAGTTGATTTGTGATGAAATTACCACTGAAATTTTTCTTTACAAAGTAAAGTAAAGTATCGTTTATTCATGTACATGGGTAATAAAGCGTCTTTATTTAAGAGTACTTTTTAGAACTTAAGTTATTGTCCACACTGTGTACCCAACTTAGGGCGCGTTCATATGCGAATCGTGTACGCGCTGCAACCGAGTTATCAGTTTGTCATCAGTTTTGTTTATAATTAACTTTAATTTTAATTAAATTAACTTTTGTTTTAATTAAAATAACTTTAATTTCAATGCGAACTACTGCAACTTTAGAGTTTCAAAAGTTCGTTGATTTTTATCAGCTGAACTTTTGCTACCTAAAAGTTGCCCTAGTTAGGTCAACCGGACTAACAACCGGACTATTGCTACTACAGGTCTAAAACGTGTCACTACTTGGCTGATCAAAAACTAGCCTTTTTATTAAAAGGCTAATTGAAGAGCCGCCGTCTAGATTGAATTGTCATTTTTCAAGATGGCGTCAACGCAACAGCTGATTTGCTTCACCTCACTCAGCGTGAGCTGGTGACCACCTCAAAGGTGACCCAGCTATTTGGTTGAAACTGAACTGAAAGTAGATATTAAAAAGGTCAAGGTTTGCGTTACATCACGCACGGTTTTATAGGCAAATTAAATGAGATTTTAATTTTTCACATTCATTGTTCTGTCCGTCAATATGCAAGCAGCTGCATGACAGAACCTGCAAAATTTGTGGCTTATATTTAACCTCTATCAAAGCAGCTGCACACCACTACAAAATGATTCACTGAAAAACAACTTCTGCAAATATAAAAGCCCCCATTCGGCGAGTTATCACGCGGCGTCAGGGAGCGCTACTGTGCCAGGTGTCACCTGATATGGTGGAGTGGGTGGCAGAATAAGACGCAGAGATAGCCAGAAGATGTGATTGCCGCCGAAGCCGATACTGCTTGTGAGAGCGATTCGGATTCCGATTTACCTTTCATACAATGTATTAAGAAATGGAACCGATATCCGTATCTTCCGTGATTACACTTTCATGTTTTGTTTAAAAAATATAATTTCTTGATTAAAAATTACCCTAATTTTTCCTGAATGTTAGTCCAAAGCTTTTCACAAAGCACCTGTTACGTAATGGAACGGAGAGGTTGGGGTCCCGGCTAAGCGTTACAGTCCTGTTACTTGGGGGGAGGGATGGGGGCAAAAATTTCAGAATTTTGCGTTACGTAATTTGTGGACGGTCCCAAAGGTGATATGTCACTATAATGTTGTTATTGTTATTTGAATGATTTTTAGCCCTTTAATTGGGTGCCGCCGCCTAATTAATGTCCTAGGCAATTAATTGGACGGCTAATTTTACCAGGTGGCACCGACATCAGGGATAAGGGGCCATTCAACTATACTTAAGCACTACAGGGTTGAGGTCTTTGCTTATTTTTATGACTTGGGGGGTGGGGTTGTCTGGATAGTGATTACCTATGTCAGCAGTAGGTATTTATTTTTTTTACATTTTCTTCGAATATTCTATAAAATTTAAAGTCAGTCAAAACAATAAAAAAAACAGAATGGGAAATTGGCACTGCTTGCTGTAATACAGGTGTCATGCCTAGCACAGCAACAGAAGCTAATGTAATAAATAATGTTGATTCATAAACTAGCTTTTGTATTAGATTATATCAATACTGTAAGTTACCTGGAAATAAATTATTCTTATTCTTAGAATAAATTAAAAGAAAAATGCATTAACAATGTTTACGTAAGCATTGGGGTAAAAGCTTAGATTACTTTTGCTGACAAGGAAAAGAGGGGTAAATATTGTGATAAATCTGCATACGTAATATTTGAACGGCCCCTAATACTAGTACCTTGAGAAAATACAGTACAGACTCATGAAATGACTCTAAGATATAATTATGTAATATGTATATTTACGTCCCATGTATGGTGGGACAGCGAATTTCTGTACATATATTATACTTGAAAAGCATAAATATGAGGCCCAAGATAGCAGTACAAAGTAGCAGTGAAGCTGAATGTCAGAAAACGGTAGTGGGAGAAGAGTGCACGCGTGTAAGGGTTTATTCTACTCGGTCCTGACGCAAAAACTAAGCAATTCTAAAGGCCCTTCCCTTTAGAATTGCTTAGTTTTTGTGGGGGCATGTATATGTCGTAGCCATATCGTAGATTGTGCCATATCATGATGTGATTAGCCATGTCACGAAATGTGTCCTTTTCATGAAAAGGCCAAGTCAAACTGGCCGTATCGTTTAAGCATCAACGTTTGACGATATGGCAATGTACGTTTTGCCATATCATAATGTAGGCCCCATGACTTTTCCATGCACCAACCTGATTTAAGTTTGACATATTTACTGCATTGAGCTGAAAAATAGATTGAAGATGCCTAACGTATTTAGTGTTTTGGTGCATTTGAACCTTATAGATTGAATAAAATACCAATAAAAGAAGCAACAGTTTATATTTTATCACTCGTAAAATACAATGCGGTACAATGATAACAACAAAATGAGATTGCTGCCCTACTTTCCTCATTTTGCTCAGTATTTACGAGAATATTGCCGTCACTAGAAATATTTTCTGTTGCCTCCATGGTAGAAATACACAACAAACTAACATCAGCGCCTCTAACGGTGGATAATGGAAGTATTTTACGATATGGCCGCTACCGTTTGGCCGCATCATGAAATAGTCATGCATTTCGCTATTCAAATCGTCAAACGTCGGTCGCTCATTGATCTGGCTAAGGGGGGTATTACATTGTCAAATATCTCTGATCATCTAAATGATCATATATTTGATCCAATATAATTGACTGTTTGAGTCATATCTGTGTATTACACTATCAAAGTTCTTTGATCCTATTTTACGTCATATGTCGTTGCAATGGAGAACGCGTCGGTGGTGTGCGCTACTATTGCTTCGGCGCCATGACAGGTGATGTGATAACAAGTATTCGTGAGATGAGGGTTACCAGATCTCAGAAAATTTGATTTGCCAAAAGACATCGTCATTTTTAGTATGGCTTGTTTATTGTTATTTCAGCAAGATTATGCAAGTATGTAGGTAATTAGAAAAAGAACTACATTACATTATTTTAAACATATTAACGAACAAGAAATTAAAAACTCTTTTTTTATATTAAATAACTGGCAACATCTGCTTCTATGACCGTATTGGATCCAATCTGTCAGCAAATGTCAAAAATCTATGATCAAGGAGAAAATGAATCATATGTCTATATTACATTATCCAATATCATTGACTCATAGATCTATGATCCAAGATAAATGATAGTGTAATACCCCCCTAAGCCATTTCATGATACGGCCAGTTTGACTTGGCCTTTTCATGAAAAGGATACATTTCGTGATTTGGCTAACCACATCATGATATGGTCAATTCTATGATATGGCTACGACATATACATAAGCTATCTCAAACTTAGGTGTAGGTATCTAAAGTCGACTGGTGTACATACAATAAAGAATATTCTATCTATCTACATCAATCTTTAGATTTTAGTTGCAATGTATGTAATCCGTAACATACCATGCACGGATACAAAGTTTGAGGTGATGTCGAATGTTTTTAGTTTCCTACATTACGGGCGACTTTGCATTTAAAATATAAAGGTTGCTATGCTATCGACTGTGCTTACTAACAGACATTTTTTACGGCGATTAATAGATATAATAGGTACCAGCTATCTGTGCAATAAAGAACTAATAATAATACCCACAAATAATTATAATATAGTACATTACTGCAGCGGGCAGCATAAGAGGCATTTATGGAGGAACGTGTAAATGTGGGCCGAGGCGAAGACGACTTACATACATACGTAAGTCCATCAATGCCTAGTTGTGGCAAAAGCTTGTTGTAGTACTTTTCTCAAAAAATGCGCGGAAATTGAAACTATAGGTAGCAGAACTTTTTACTTTGCAAAATCAATGACGGTCGAACAAAAATTTTCCCGCGTTAAACGGTTTAAGTGTTCATTTGTTTCTTTTTTTTTTTTTAATAAACAGCCTTCTATTTGCAAGCCAGTTCGAAATTTAAATAGAAACTTCGATACGTTACCTCCTTGGTCGCCATGTTTCGGAGTAAAAGACCGTTCCATTTTTAAATTACACGACAGATATGAGTTTACTAGTAATTTATTTGGCCGCTAAAACACGACAGACGGATTTTTATACAACTTTTGCCAGCCGCTGCTCGCATGTACCTATTTGGCCAGTACAGCAATAATATTTGCGCACCCTGACGGGTAGAGCATGCTTGTGCCATAATTTTAAGTTACCACCTACATAATTTGTAATTACCATGCTTTAGCAAATAAATACTCAATACTCGATTTATCTCGAAGAAGGATGTCAAAATAATCCTCATATTTCCAAGCTTGTTTGAGAAAGACATATTTCCTAAATCAATAAAGACCTAGGTACACTCTACCTACCGACCAACTGAGCAACAATCATATTTTAGATCTCATGTAATGATGCGCTTAGAAATGCTTGCTGACTGATGGTAACTCTATGTACCTACTAGATAAAATGTACGGTCGTGCGTGTGGCCGCTAATTCTCGGTAGAATAAAAACGGTTCAACTAGAATCATAAAGTTATTAGTGGATTCAACTGAGCTGATACGTTACTTACCGGTTTCCAAACCTCAAGCCAGTAAAATAACCGTTATCTTACTCTACCTCTCTACGATGATACGATATAGCGACGCTTTCATTCAAGCCTGATAAGATCAACATGGCCAAGTTTTACCACTGTAGGTACCAATTTACACAGGAATATAATTTTTAAATTACGTGATAGCAACACACACATTTGCAAGAACAAATTGATAAAAAATAAGTTGAAATACAATTTCTTAATGCTTACTTGTCCTCGTAAGTCGGAGTGACGTCACCGGAGCCACTTTGAGACACATCACCGTCCATAGTGACCAGCGGAATTTGAACAATAAGTTAAATCAGGGAATGCCTCGGGCGGCTTTGTGCGGAAGGGAGCGGGCACGCGAAACCGCTACACCGGCGCGCGCGACAAGGGTTTTGAGCGGAGTGCCGGCGACCAGCCAGCCAGAGCCAGCCAGAGCCGGCCGGCGGGCCAAGGGGGAGGTGCGGGGATACACGCGCGCGGTGAGTTCGCGACGTTCGCGTGGGTTGGTTGCCGGCAAGCGCGGGCTGCGGGGCGCTCGGGGAGCGGCTGCTTCTTCCTCCGTTGTCACAGCAACGCGCGCCTCCCGTTCGCGCGCGATACTCGCGTCGCGTCGCGTGATAGTGTCGACTTTTCGAGTCGAGAGTCGAGCGCAGTGTTGCCAGATGAGGAAATTGAAATTACCGTGTTTCATGATCAAAATAACAGTGTTACTAACAAAAATACAGTAAATGTAAGAAAAAAATACAGTGTATTTTACAGCAGATTTTTGATAACAGAAATTTTGTGTTCTGCTACAAAAGCGGCCAACTTAATCTTTGATGCTTTGCATTTGTCATCATCGGACTGCCTAAACTTTTCAAATGCAGTGGCAATTGATGTTTGTGCTGGCGCAATTGCTGTAGTTTTTTTTTTACATGCTTAGCGCCTTCACCATGCCTCTTTGTCGCCACTCTGTCAGCTATAATTTTTGCATCACATAGAACGCAAACTGCACGGTAAGGATCTTTCGGGTCACGTTGCAGCCAAGTTTTGAAACTATTATCTTTTAACCATTCATCTCTAAATTTTCGTTTGTGATGTAGCTTTTTTGGTTTTTTAGGAGTCGATGGTCCACTTTGGTTATTTTTATCACTGTCATCACTAGAAGAATTAGGCATTTTAATTTTTCAATTTCACAACTAAAGAAGCCAAATACAGTAAAGTTGTAATGCTTTGTGTTCTTTGCGCGCGAAACGAACGAAACATTCAATTTATACTGCTAATTAAAATTTTGTTATAGGATTCAAAACTTACTTAGCACACGGTTGATATAATTTGGGCGGTTAATACTACGAAGTGTTTCTAGTCTATCACGGGGAATTCCACGGAGCGGCGCCGGTACTCATGCCGGCTAAATATTTTTCCAATAAGAACAAGGGTTGTGTGAGAGGAGGTGGATCGTGAGCGTTACTGTTTCGGTTGCGTTCCGTAATTTTCTTTTTTTTCCCATAAGTTGCGTCTCCGTTTACATTAAAGAAACTCAATTTTTTGCTGTTGAAAAATTACAGTGTTCGACATACACTGTAATTTTGTTATTACAGTAAACAGTAGATGGTGTGAAAATACAGTAGATCTGCTGTAATTACAGTGTATCTGGCAACGCTGGTCGAGCGAGACCCGGCCGAATGAAAAACGGACCGAAAGGATGAAAACAAGGGAGAGTCAGAGGTTACGGCGGGTAAGCATGCGGAGTCGTAAGCAGGGTGGCCAGACTGAGAAGCCAGAAATAGGTTGCCCTAAAATTACGTATGACACGAAGGAAGTTGCAGTTTTTCCTCGTGATCTAGGTTTCTCATCGGAGTAACAATAATAAGATAGGATAAGATATTTGTTTATTTTCTGTTCACAAAATACATTCACACACGAAAACACCAAACTTAATAATGACATTTTGAGACTGTCATTGATTCTTGCGAAGAATATCGCCGTTCGCAAGACATGAAATTTTTTTTTTGTTACTAGGTACATATATGCTCATATAATTATTATAAATAAATCTATAAATTTTGTCTCTGTCTGACATATATGTCTGTCTCACTCTAATTCTTTGTGCGCGCATTACGCAAAAACTACTAAAGGTAATTGAATAAAACTTACCATGATTATAGCTCAGCTTCCCGTGTACCACTTTACATCACGCATACGTCTACAGGGAGTCACAAGATGACTATAAATATCTTCATAAACTGGTTAATCAATTGTATCCGACACTATACAAAAACAAATACGCCATGACTTCTGATCTTTCAGGGCCGAATTTCATAACAGTGCAATTTGCAGTTTATTAAGAGAACTCTTGCAATGTACATTAAATTGTCATAGTATTCATAAATTTTAGTTTGACAGGCCGTAGGTAGTAGCCGAGTGCCGATTCAGTCGGTTGCTATGGCAACCTCTTACTGGCGAGCGAGACGATATAATTTCGTTTAAGTACCTACATAATATTGTCTGTTAATTATCTTGATAATATGCGATACAAATAAATTTGTTTCCACTTTTAAAATTAGTTTACGATATATTTAATAGGATAAAAGAACTGAATGAACTACATATGAAATTAATTGTTTCATCATCATCATCAGCCATTTGACGCCCACTGCAGGACATAGGCCTCCTTCGTGGATGTCATAACCACGAATTGTTTAGAATAAAATAATCAGAATTAAAAAATCTATGTTACCAACATAAAAACGCTATAAAAAAACCTGATAGTTGCGTTCCGAAACAATAAGTTTCCGCGACAAAAAAATATTATCGTTACATTTAGGAACTTATACCTACTGTAGCACCACAAATAATCACACATAGATTATATTTGTATATATATTCTTAAGTTATGGAATCGTATGCTAAAATACCAACTACCTTCAATGAGTATAAATATTCGAAAACTTTTTTGTTCTTTTTTAACAATAACGCTACGATTAAACACAAACCGCAGGTTTCTGGAATGGGAGTCTCACTGGGGTAACTAAGTGGTTAAGTGACCTTTGGTTTCGTTCTTTTTTGGGAATTCTGAAGAGATGAACTGATGTGTTAGGTATTTTGCTTAGTAGTATTCTTAGTTCAGAAACAGGTCCATAATAACAAATAAAAAAAAACATCGTAAATTAATCTACATTCATAACATCCATTGTTGTTATAATAATAATTAAAAAACACGACTTTCATAATTGAATCGTGTGATTTTAAAACGACACATGTCCTTTCATTACAACTTTGCAGGAAATAGAAAAAACTGTTTTATTCAAATACTAATATCTACAACAGCAATATTTTAGCATATTATACTGATTTCTGTATGAATAAACTACAATTTTTTTTTCTAATGTAAATCAATAGGTAGGTGTAAATAATTTAATAAAAAAAAAATGGGCAAGTGTTATTTTAAAAACACATGTGACTTGTGTTGTTTTAAAATCACACGATTCAATTGTAAAATTAGTGGGACTCGTGTTTCAACGTTTATAAGCTGGTATTGCTATTTGTGTTGTTTCCTGTAGTCGTTACTTACGTTACGGTGTATAAGGACGTTTAGCTATTAGTAACTATTGGAAAACACATATTATGTATTTTGGAAGTAGCCTGGCTACCCATAGCACAGGGAATCCTAGTTGGGAGCCAGTAACCACTTTTTTTAATTGGGGGTCAAATCTTTACGTTTTGGACCTAATTGACCGGATGTTTATATTTTCTTAGTATTGTTATGTTTGCTGTGTAAACTTTTATATTTCCAATGAAAAGATTAAGAAGAGGCGGTATTACCTTTACGGAAAACAAATAAAACTGCGTTTGCAAGATGGCGAGCGATCACAAAGATTTTTATCGAATCATCGTTATTCGTCATAAAAATCACAAAACGTAAAAACATAGGCTAATTAATATGGCAAAACAACGTTTGCCGGGTCAGCTAGTCTCCAATATTTTTAAAGAGCCTGTAAGTAAATTAGTTCCTTTTAAATAGATGGATTTTTTGTAACAAAAAACACTGAAATACTAATTTGACAGGTAGACGATTGAAAATGAAAATGCTAAATGTTTATTGAGCTGAACAAAACTTGACAATATGTAAAGTATTTCTGAACCCCATACATAAGCAGCCTATCTACGTCCCACTGTGGGGCACAGGCCTTCTCTCAGGGAGAGGATTATGGGCTTAATCACCAATTCACCACTCATGCCCACCGCGGATTGGCGATTTCAAGCCCTGAGGTATGTTTATAGCTCATACACTCGGCTTCCCTCACGATGTTTTCCTTCACAGTTGACCTTATTGCTACTATAACTTCACAAATGTACGTAACTTACAAAACAAAGTCATAGGTACATGCTCGCACTGGGAATCGAACGTGAGTCTCTCGATTCCGAGTTCAATTTTCTACCCACTAGGTTACCGCCGCTAATCCTAAACTAAATTAAATTGTATCTTGGGGCACCTTGATCCATTCAGGGTGAACTTAAATATAATTATCACAACACAGTGTTTGTACAGTAGAAAAATAAAAATTAAACGTGCATAAGCAAAATATAATACGGCACCAGTCTTTTACTTAAAATAATAAAATAAACCTAGGTACACATAATATTTTAAATATGGAAGTTTTTACAAGTTTGACAGAATAAAATAAAAAAGACTATTACATAAACATCGGTAGAAGCATGTTTGAATTAACATAACCGACATAAAACTACATAAATACCTACATACTCTGATAGATTCGTCGTAATTAAGTAAACAAAACATCTTTGACATCAAAACACCGATTCAAAATTTGGTAATTTATTCATGATGTAGGGTAGGTTGTAAAAAAGATTGGGTTTAGTAACCAACGAGCAGGCAACTTATAACCAGAGAAGCGTGAGACCCGATTGCATTGTATGTAAGTACAATACGATATTCCGGTAAACTGGTTATCTAATGAAAGAAGAAAGATTGCCATAGACCTATGCAATCAGAGAGTCGGCAACAACAAAATACAAAAAATAATGTGTACTGCTAAATAGCAGGACACTGTGCAGCAGATTGTGACCTTGATTAAAACGATTAAAAAACATTGCTATGGTGGCCCGACGCGGTCCTTGAGAATTCTAGAGATTAGAATAATAATTTAATTTAAATCTAACAGGTTAAATAGGTTTTCGGTTTGGTTGTAGTCTAGTTGTAATAGAAACTTTTGCAGCATTCGGATACATGTAAATCTATTTAAGTGACATATGTTTATTTCCTTGTGGACCTTATTGTATACATAAGGCAGACTAAATTTTATAAATCATTGGGCAAAACAAGTTCAAACGATTGGAATGTCAAATATTTAGTACTTAAGGCGCTTTTTAAATTTTAGAGAAGATTCGTTATATAACTCCCAGGTATCTTATTTGCGACACTCTCCCAAGGAGCTCACAACTGTATGCGACATGCCTAAACTTACATGAATGAATTTTTAGTTTAATATCTTCGCTAGAAGGCTGCGTTGAACTATTAATACTAAATGTAATATATTTCGACTTAGCAATATTAAGAGTGAAGTAGGTTTGCGTCAAGCCAGTCATTTATGGTAGATAACCCGATATGTGAACACGGTTTCGACATCTTTCCACGTTTTGTGATGAAATACGAGGGTCATTCAATAAATACTTAGCCTACAAAAAGTAAACGAAAATTTTGGAAAAGTGGCAATTTATTTTTCAACATAGTCTGTCTCCTTTTAGTTCGATACACTTAGCCCAGCGATGCTCCAACTTTTTTAACCCGTCCGAAAAATAGTTTTTGTCAAACTCTGCAAAATAGGCCTCCGTGGCGGCGATGACCTCCTCATTTGATCCATATCTATTCCCGGCGAGAGATTTTTTCAGATTAGGAAACAGAAAGACTTCTCTCGACAAGGGGCCAAATCTGGAGAATACGGTGGATGGGGCAGCAATTCGTAGCGTAATTCGACCAATTTGGCCATGGCAACGGCAGACGTGTGAACCGGTGCGTTGTCGTGGTGAAACAGCACTTTTTTCTTCGCCAGATGGGGTCGTTTTTTCTTTAATTCGGCGTCGAATCGGCCCAATAAATCGGCATAGTAAAGCCCTGTAATTGTTTTACCCTTCTCGAGGTAATCGATGTAGATCACACCTTGTGAATCCCAGAAAACGGTAGCCATAACTTTTCCGGCCGATTTTACAGTTTTCGCCTTCTTTGGAGCACGTTCCCCGGTCTGGATCCATTGTTTTGATTGCTCCTTGGTCTCTGGTGTGTACCAGTGGATCCAAGTTTCATCGACGGTCACAAAACGACGCAAAAACTCCGCTGGATTCCGCTTAAACAGCGCCAAACACGTCTCCGATGTGGTCTTACGGTTGCACTTGTTTTCCGGTGTGAGTAAACGCGGCACCCATCGCGCCGACAGCTTTCTCATGCCGAGTTCCTCGTGAAGAATATGATGCACTATTCCTTTTGAAATGCCTACAGTCTCAGCTAGCTCCCGAACCTTCAATCGGCGATCTGCCAATACGAGATCATGGATTTTTTTAATGTTTTCCTCCGTAGCAGCTGTGTTCGGTGCACCTGGACGTGGTTCATCAAAAACCGACGAACGGCCACGTGCAAACTCGTTGAACCAATTCTTGACGATGGCCATCGATGGAGAAGAGTTACCGTACACAGCATCCAAGCGCTCTTTGATTTCGATGCGCGTTTTCCCTTCCAAAAATAGGAATCGAATCACCGAACGATATTGCTCTTCTTCCATTTTTGTAAAACCGATCAATAAAATAAAGTTTGAAAAAAGAATTAAAAACGAATGTGCTACACTGTGGTAAAACTCTTTTGAAACTACAGCGCCCCCTGGCGATGAGGCTAGGTACTTATTGAATGCACCTCGTATCACAGCTGTGTCGTCTGCGAACGTGACAATTTAGCAGTTTTTAGCTCCATTTCACATAGGTTGTTTAGGTAAACGAGAAATAAGGTCGGCACTAAGACACTGTCTTGCGGGAGCCCAAAGTTTACTGGCATGAATTCGCTGTAAGTAAATTTTTACTGCTTGAGTCCTGTTATTAAGATAGCTCCTGAACAGCTCTAATAGCGTAACTCGTACATCCAGAAGGCTAAGCTTACGGAGTAGGATGGGCATGGAGACAGTGTCGAAAGCTTTGGCGAGATCTGGAGCATATTTTTCTTTTTACTTTTATTAAAACTTCATTCATAACATAACAAAAAGAAAACGAATTAAAATAAGAAACTGGACATAAGTAATATATAAATGATAAAAATATACAAATTACATAAATAAATCAACGATGAAATTAGTAAGTTCACTGACTGCGACTTCTATAGATTTTTGTTTTCTAAAGCCAAATTGATGTTTAGACAGATAATTATTTGTTTCAAGGTAATTTGTTAGACGTTTATTAATATAGTTTTTTAATAATTTTGATAAAAGGGGCAATAGCGAAATTGGCCTATAATTTCGACACTGTCAACATCCCTGCCGAGCGAAAAATAGATTTCTTAAACACGCCTGGTACAATCCCTGTACTTATACAGAGATTGAATTCATAACTTATAGGACCAATAAATGCCGGCTTTGAAAGTTTAAGAACTCTACTCGAGATTCCGGCCCTACCACGAGAGCAATCATTACTCAGTGACGAGATCAAAGTTGAGAGTTCGGTTTCATCGGTAGAGATGAAAGAAAAAGAAATGATTGGAATATTCTTATTTCCATGTGGGGACAAATCAACTGGGTGATGTTCTGTCTCGTTTCTAGTGGCCAATATTTGACTTGATAAATTTTTGCCATCATTAGAGACAAAAACCGGCCAAGTGCGTGTCCGGCCACGCGCAATGTAACCTACAGAAACCGTAGAAAGAGGGTTTTTTATCTGCTTTACAGAACTAACAACTTCATCGAAGTCATTTGCAATGGATTTTGTACGAAATTTTACTTTTATAAGTTGGTTGCCTATTACTCGTTAACTAGTAAACCCTACTTAAGCGTGATACTTTTCAATGCATGAGTTGTTGGGTTTAGAATAATTATGTAAACTCTGTTAATTAAGGACTTTGAAAAGACTAAGTTTGGAGGTTTTTTCGTCCATTTTTTTTCCAATATGAGTTAGATTTTGAAATGGACCCCTCGTTTAACTTGTAACGTTCATTAAGTTGCAGATCTGTGCTACTTTCAATAAAACACTTAAATTTTATTTGAATTTGATATCACCCGAGATGTGTACGCGGGAACTAAGCGCGCGGTTCATCAGAACCTGTGACGTCTCAAGCGTACGGCGCGCGGTGTCAGATCGCGCCCGTTTTTTGAACTTGTGCACCTATAACGCTGTAACTTCGTCATTTCTTAACTGATTTCGATATTTTTTCACAGAATGATCCTCATGGGAAGTGCTATTCATAAGCCACGCCGAAGTGTTTTCAGATTTTCTCGCCTAAGGTCACCAATACAGAGGTTTGTCGCCTACTGCGGAGACCACAGTAATGTTTTTCTATTATGAAGATACAATTTCTATGTCTCTGCTTGCGTAAAGCAAAGGCCGAGGAGTTGGCTTTCGAGGGCGAGCCACCCACCACGTGGCTCCGTGGTGGGCCGGCTAGCGCGTGCGCCGCGACATCGATCCTCGCCCCGGCTGCGGCCGCCCGCGACCACGTGGGTGCGGTCGCACGTGTCGCCGCCCGCCCGCCCTTCGCCAGGCAGCTCACGCAACCGGCCCACGGCGCGGCGCGGCGGCCCCTGTCCCATGCGGTGTAAACCGCTGAAGATCATACCTAGGACGAACTTAAAAAGTTAAAGAAAACTGCTTGGGAGCGATAGAGGTTCGCGTCATCTCACTCTCACGCGTAAGAAAAGCAAGATGGGGGGTACTATATTGCTCTCTTCTGCCTCGATACAGGGATCACACCCCGGCTCATGCTCGTGTAATATTTTCGTCGGTTAACATTTTATGCTGGTATTGATTGAGGCTCCAGTGGTCCGGCAGGTGAGGTGAGAAAGCAATTAAGCCTTCGGTCGATGGAGTTTTCAGAACAAGAGGAAAAACAACAAATCCGGCCGCCCCGCCGGGCTCCGAGAAGTTGAACTAAACGCAAAATTTACGTACCTAACGCAGGTAATAGAGTTAACAAAGTGTATCAACAAGTACAATCAACACTGTAAAACGTAGATAAGCTAGCCTGTAAGTTTCATAAAATGCGTATCTAGATGGGTAACAAAATATTTTACCAATCGGACGAGGGAGGGGCCTCGCGTCACCCCCCCTGCCGCGCCGCCTCGTGGTGTAACAGGTCCGCACTTGCCAACCAAGGACACTTATCTTGTTAGGTAAATCTAAGTAGAATCTACGTGAAGATACCTTAATAGGTACCGACCATTATAGTACGATAGTTTCTACAATAAGATCCTTGAAGATATTATATAATAATAAATTTGCTGAAAAGACTAAGTTTGGAGTTTTTTTGTCCATTTTTTTCCAAAATGATCCAGATTTTGAAAGGACACCTAGTTTTACCTGTAACGTTCAATAAGTCGTAGTTTCTGTATAATTTTGGATACAAGATTTTAGAATTTTTTAATTTTGTATTTTTTTGACTAAATAACGGTCTAGATAAAAATAATATTCCTTCAATAAACGCCGTATAAATAGTCTATGGTAGAGCTTTTACTAAGGTAAGACTTTGCCATAGACAATTTACACTGCATTTATGGAGTGTTTTAAGGGCATCGTGTTTTTATAAATAACGCCGTAACTACCTATGTAACTCTTGTTAAGGTCTCAAGATACTTTAACTCTTTAAAAAGAATGGAAATCACTATAACATAATGTCTCTATTCTACGAAAATAATGCCACTTCGCAAGGAGAAAAAAAAAAATTATAAGTACCTACTGCAACAAAAGCATTAAGTAATGATAAAAAATCGTCTGGCTACCAAGTACAGAATTTCATGGATACCACAAGTTTAGACCAAATTATTTGGTTTTCCGGCTAGAATTATGCACCTAGATATGCATTAATTAGGCAGTGAGAAAATTCTAGGTAACAATATGCATTAATTAGGCAGTGAGAAAATTCTAGGTAACAATTAACTAGCGCAGACCCAAAGAAAAACAAGTGAAACGTGAAACGGATTTTGTGTAGGCTGGCTTGCCTACGCTTGAGTGCTTGTGTAGACCGTAGGTACAAGTTGCCCTCTCTAGATTGTATATCCGATAAGGGGCGCGCTACTCACTCGCCTACAACTCTCTGCCGCTGGCATGGGAAGCAAAGAGGACGCCGACACACGCCGACACACAAAACAACAGCCAAACACAATACAATGCAAAACAAAATCAGGTCCTAAATAGGGGCGGTTAGATCTCTCCTTTAGACTTTATTTACAGAATTTAGACCCGGAAGAATTACGTAGGTACTTACATATTTAGGTTGGTTTGTCTGACAAGTGGCTTCGGTTTGTTTATTATTGTTGATTTTTTTCTTTGATAGAAAGAAGGCGCTGGTAAGTATTGTATAAGACCTTTGTGTCAATCAATCAGGCCGCGCTCGTCCACTGCTGGACATAGGCCTCCCGCAAGGCACGCCACTTCTTTCTGTCCTCGGCCATCCTCATCCAGCCACTGCCAGCAACCTGCCTTCACTTCACAGTTCCTCCACGGTAGACTCTCGAACCGCAGGAAATTATGCTTTTATGGTCGAAACATTATCATCATCATCATCGTCGTCGTCGTTGAATAGAATGTCGACTCTGGCAGCGTTGTTGCATATTTGCTCACTACAATGCAGGCAAATGACGGAGCAACTAAATTTTGGCTTTTTCGATTGATAGGTATCTCAATAACGATGAACGATAGTTGAAAAATATAAAGGACCTTAATTGTAGATCTTAAAAAAAGCAACAAAAAAGTATTTTATCAAAATTTTTCTATCTCATCGGAGAACTGAGTTATTGTGGAAAAACTGAATTTAACGCTTTTTCAAGATGGCGGAAAATGCATATAGGAAATCTTGGTCGACAATTTGAAGTTAAGTTTTTCTAGAGCGCCCCTCCTCCCCTCTACGTAATATCCAAAATTTTGCCTTCTCGGTTCACATGCACCCGTTTTTTCCGACGTAAATACAGAACTATGTATGAAAAATACCAAAAAAATTCTTGATTATTTCAAACGTGTACTTTATTGCTATATTAAGTGGAAATAGTGAACTAAATAAAACATTCAACCTCGCTTTTTTTATGTTTCCCGGCCGAACTAGTTAATGATAAAAGAAAGTGCACCGTATATAATAGAAGAAAAAGTTTTTAGAATAAAGCTGTTTACGTAGCCATGAAGAAAAGTTTCCAGAAAAGATACGCTATTGACGTTTTATAATGTTTTACCAAGGGCCTAGCTAATGTCGACACTGGCGCACAATCACATTTTCAATACTGTAAAAGAATACGCATAATTTTGCTTGTCGTAATCGCAATCGTAAACGAGACAAAAAATAAAATAAACCGAGAATCTTAGATTTCGACTGCAAAATAGGGAGTAAGAATTCGTATTAAAAACTAGGTACAAATAAGATAACAAAGGATAGAATACACGATAATTTGTATTATCTTTTTGGAAATAAATAATTTACTTACTTACTATGTCTAAAGGATGAAATACGCCAACGCGGTGGTGGTGGCGATACATACAAACGTAATTTACTGCAGCGGTATATATGTGGACGTATGTATGGACCGCCACCGCCAACGCCACCGCGTTGGTGTGTATCATCCTTTAATCGTTGGCAGTTTAATTTTGTACTCTCAGGTTGATATGCCCAAAGTATACTCATTATTTTACAATCACTAAGAATGCGCGAGCGAGTGAGAACTAAACGGAAACTAACGACCATGGTTTATCTTGGTAGTAATCTATGTATGAATACAGTCAACAGCACATCAAACTTTACATATAGGCACTAATTATGCTCAGTTACGATACGGGTGACTATGCAACTAAAATGTAAAGGTTGAGCTGTGTGCTGTAGACCGTAACCTTCACCTTGGTAAACAGCTAGTGTTGCCAGACAGCGTTTTCACAGAATATAAGTAAGTATTCGTAGGTATTTTAATTAAAATGTGTCAAGAGTTAGAAATCAGTCGAGTTAAGCAGTAGGATGTTTGTATCACTAATGGCATTGTTGAGACGAAATGCACGCAGGCCAGCAACCAACCTTCCTTTAGTCTTTCAACAGCAAACTTTAGGAAATATGCCAATTAAGGCTAACCCTATCAGAGCAATTAGCTGTTGGCGTCGATATCCAGAAACTACTCTTACATAAAATGCATAAATAAGCCCCTTAAAAAATCACGGAACTAAATATAAAAAATGGTCTAACATAAATAACGCTTCGCACTATGAAAAAAACTAATCTTCCTCTCGTGTTTTGTTCAGAAAGCACCGCTTAACTCCATCGTCTAGTCTAGGAAATACGTCAATTAGAGCTAATAATATCAGAACAATTAGCTACTGCGCGTCAGATACCAAGAAACTACTCGTACATAAAAGGGATAAATGTTAAGCCTCTTTAAAAATTATAGTCACTTTACTTTAAAATAATAGTGTAACATAAATAATGATTCTTGTAATAAAAAAAAACAAAATATCTGGCCCTATAAATTAACAAACCGCTCTAAATTAAAGCTTTAATGTCTTCAACAAGTGAAAGTAACCTTAAATGGCTCAGTGGTATTGTGTCAAGACCCTGATACGCAGGATCCGGAGTCTATCCCAAACTATTCATCTTAAAGATTAGATTAGATTAGTAGATTTTGTAGAATAACACGCAGTACTGCAGATACGTTTATTTTTCTCTTACAACTTCGTAGAACTTCTTTCACAACTCCCGCATGTTTTTTTTCACAAAAATCCCCGATTCTCGTTTTTCATTTTCGTTTAAAAAAAAACAACCTTGCAAAAATACAGTTACGTTCACAAATCAATAATGTTATTCTTTAAACTCTTTTAAATATTTTCGTAAAAAAAAGATATTGACAATTCAATCACACCATTTTGTGGCAATGGGCCATAGGCACATTTTTTCCCAACGGATCAATCAGTTGTGGGTCAAAAACTATTCAAAAATGGGACAAAAATTATTCTGGCCAACCAACCACTGGCCATTGCCAGTAAGAATAATGTCCAGTAAGAATAATGTCCAATCAGAATAATGCCCAGCTGAAAAAATAATGACCCTAATGACATGCGCAAAAGAAAAACTGGCCAAATGCGTGCTGGACTCGCGCACTGAGGGTGCCACACCAAGAATTTGTGTTATTAGGTATTTACAACAAAAAAGTCGTGGTGGTAGTTTAGTCGATAAATGCCACATTTTGGAAATGACACACTAAACTCTAATTTTTAATCCGTGTCTATGGAATGACAGGTGCTACTGTCGATGAAGCCAATCGGGTGACCAGTTAAAATAGTGATGTTAAACAATCGATCGATTTACATACGTAATCTTAACTTTTTAATTAATGATCGACGTTGTCGCTTTCTCTTGGGAGAAAGAGAATCGTTTCTTGAGGTGGATGGTTGGGGATCCATAACGAATAACAACGTAACAAAAAATCATCAAAACTTAACATAAGCACAACTAAAATATCAATATCACAAAACAAATGAAAGAGTAAACTGTTTGAAAAATGTCTATGGTCAAAAAATGTCTATGGTCTGGGGCATGCTGTACCATAGATTTTTTCCCATGTTCATTCCACACTTTTCCAGGAACGGGCAAAGGACTTTCGTCTATACAGCCAAAGTATATTAATACCATAGACATAAATCGATCAAATTAAGATTGGACAATCGCAGCGCGGCGGGAAATTTCATATTGAATCTAAACTGAGCTATTTTTGTTCAGCGATTTTTGTTTCACGGCAATAAAATTGTATACTTTTCATTATTGTAAAAAACAGAACAACAGATATTAGCCAGCAAAAAGTAAATTTACGACTTAAAAAATTACACAATCGAAAATAAATTCGATTGTGTTCTTTACTATTTACAGACGACAAGAAAGTGGTAACACTGCTAATGTCATCCCATGAGTTTAGTCAGAAAACGACAAATTCTATAAATGACCAAATCTGAAAACGCCACATTCTGTTAACGACTTATTCTGCAAAAGACAGATTCTGGAAACGACATAATCTATTTTGACACATTCTACAAATGCCACATTATTCTGAAATGAAGCGTTCAATCTGGTTCGACTAAACCATGGTTGGGGGGTTAACGGAACCGTCGGTGAGCGAATCCGACTCGAATGTGGCTGTTTTTTTTTCTAAGCTATAGGGTACCTAAGTACTATTTACCGGACCGTTTTTTTGATAGAGCAAAAATTTTCTTTTGAGGACACAGTGGAGCGATAGACTCGATCAAAGTGATCAAGGACTCATTATTATAGGTACTTAAAGAGGAAAAGTTTATATGTTCGCAAGTTTGCCTGCAGGGAGCAATCTCCGAAAGTACTTATCCGATTTAAAAAATTCGTTCACCAGTATTTAGAATGGACCTAGGCTATAGGTTAATCCTTTTACCACGCGAACTTTTATTTTAGTACATTTCATATGTAAAGCTTCACATGTTGTTAAGTGAACAGGTAAAAATACTCACCTCCACCCGCCGCCTTGAGGGGAGGAGTCACTGGCAGACTGAGTCAGCTGGGTCGTACTGGCACTTTGCAGATTGGGCACATTCACACTGTGAACGAGAAAAAATATATAAAGTTCATGTCATCCATACAAGTAGGTAGGTATGTATTTATAACCTCCTCAGTCCTGACCTTGAAAATAACAATGGTTTTCAATTGTTATTTTCAAGGTCAGGACTGAGGAGGATAAATAGTAACCTACGAAGCTTAAGGGGATCCATGGGGCTAACTAGCGCCACCAATGAAAAAAAATTGTACCTATCTTATTTTACGGATTGTATATGCAAAAAGGGTCTGTACAATCTGTCAATCATGTTAACTGTGATTTTTAGAACCCACGACAGAGAACCTAGGATCGCCCACCTGGGACTATATAGCATTTATGCCAAAAACCGCCGTTTTGTGGCGTTAATCCTATCTAGACCAAAGTTTTTTGCCTTAGGTTCACGGACATGGGTCCTAAAAATCTATTGAGAAAATGTACAGACCATGTTTGCAAATACGATCTGTAAAGAAAGATATGATTTTATTCCCTTGGTGACGGGTACTAGTGTTACTCTATGGAGCCCCTTAAGTGGAGATGGGCGGGACATCTCGGCTGTCTCAAAAATAAACACAGTAAAGGACATATTTTTTTCAAAATCGAGACATTTTCATTATTGGTTACTAGTTGGTTCCAATAACTAATAGTGGAAATATTGGTTATAAGAAAAATGTCCTTACTGTGTTTATTTTGGGGTAGCCGATCTGGGAAGAACGACGGTGGAGGAAGGCAGTCACAGAGTGGTGGGTCCCCTACCCGATGGGTTATGACATTAAGAAGGCGGCAGGAGGGCAACGGACAAGATTAGCAGGGGACCGGCGAGGTTGGCATGATGGTGACGAGGCCTGTGCCCAACAGTGGGCGTCTTTCATGGGCTGTATAGATAGATCAAAATCAAGAAATAGAGAATATTCCATGATTCTATAATTTTATTGTATTGTAAACGTGAAATGTAGTACCTAAACGTTGTGAATGTAAATAAATGTACTGACTAGCAGCTATAAAGATGTTAGTTTCTTTAAAGAAATTCCAACGAGTCCCTACTACCTAGCTTGTAAATAAATCGGATCACTCTCTTCTGTAAGATGAAGATTACTTCAATATCTGCTGCCCGACCCCACATAAGTATACTGTAGAACATAATACTATGGAATTAACTAAAATAAACAAGCCTAGCAGTTTCAACGTCAGTGAGCTCTAAGTGACTGCATATACTGCAGAGCTAAGCCTGGGTGCTAGTTTTACAATATGAGGACTCTATTGTAATTTTGAATCGATTGTGATGCCCAGAAACACGGTATCTTCTACAAGTTCAAGTTTTTTTTCCGAGTACAATGTTGTTTTCAACTTATCGTAGGTTTGGTAATGTAAACTTTATACTTTTCGCATTCTTGGAATTTAGAAGCAGATTATTTTCGGTGATCCAACGAAATACACGCGATTGGCGTGCGAGATTATTTGCATCGTCAAGATGATTTTGTTGTCTCTTAATTTAAATAAGTGACATGTCATCTGCAAATAATACTGTTTTGAACCATAAATGGCCAATCATCTACATATACAAGGAAAAGGATCGACCCCAAAACTGATCTTGTGGTACTCCCATTTTCATTTGTGAACCTATGGATTTTATACGATTAATGATAATAATAATAATATCCGCTTTTTGAACCCTTCCTTTTAAATATGATCTCATCACCTTTTCTCTTTACTCTTGTAATTTTATAGTTTTCATAAGTGTCTCATGGTCCACGCAATCATATGCCATTGACAAGTCACAAAAGACACCTACAGCATTCCTTTGACTCCAGCGTCCGACGAAGTACATACTACCTAACCCACGCTTCAGGTAGGTGGAGACTAATCCTTGGTAAGATATATATTAAAGGGGTCTAATCACGATACGTTTAATATTAACTACAGACTCGGTAAACATTGTTTTGCCATATTAATTAGCCTGCGACCTATTCTCAGACCTACCAAATTGACACAAAAAAAAAATTCATAAAAATCGGTGAACCCGTTTCGGAGGCGTTCGGTAGATTTTTATATTTTTGTCGTTGTTTCTGGTTCCCACGACACAGGGTATCCTAGTGTGGGGCCAGAAGCAATGTATGTGCCTGTATGTAAATGTTTATGTTTATGTTTATGTTATGTTATATAAAGATGTATGAGCATCGCGAGTCATTCAAAAATACTAATCCTTGGTTATTCGAATCCTAGACCAAACATGGGCACCTAGGTAACAAAAAAATCTACATTGTTTATTTCGCTTTTATTTCAAACCATTGTCGTCGAGGTGACAATGGATTGTAAAAGCGATTCAGGTAGGTAAACAATCCTTCTCAGTAAACTTCGAAGAAATGCTACAGCTACACCGTTCGGGACCCTTCCACAATGAGTCAGACTCAACAATTTGTTGCCAGGCGTTTTCAACTAACGTATACGAAACCAGATATTTTTTGGACCTCTCAAGAGGGTTCGAATATCTCTTACTCTTTCAAATGTCTAAATGAGGTGGAAATAAGAAAGCCTCATTTTGTAGGTATTACTCTGTGGTATTACGTAGTGAGGTAGGCGGTTCAAAAAGTGGTTAAAATTGTCTTACGTATTAAATGACCTGTTCATTAAGGGCCCCCAGGGAGTGACACTAGCGCTACCGAGGAAAAAATGTTGCCTATTTTAAAGATGGAATTTGCAAAAAGTGTCTGTACAATCTCTCAACACACACTTTTTGCAAATACGGTCTGTAAAAAAAGATCCGATTTATTTTTATTGGTGGCGCTAGTTATGCCACTGGATCCCCTTGTCTAGACACATATGCCGAGTTGGTGTGATTACATCTGCAACGCCATATGAATTACTACCAATACATTTTGCCGAAATGAAATTTTCGGTCCCAACTAAATTCCGGTCGAGCGGATGTTCGGCAACTACGTATTCAATGCATTTTGTATGGGAATGAAAAACGAGCTTCACATCATAATGCGCCGGAAAGTTCCCAGAAGTCAAATATCAGTCTTGATTATCTTCTTCTGGAGTTATTCGACACACTGTGCGTGAGTGAACTACGTCGCAGTATGATTAGCGTACATTACATACATAATTTTAGGTCTAGTGTGTCGGACTAACGGAATACGTCGAAAGTAAAATCTGTCGCCAATCTCCGGTCGCGTATATCTCCTGCATAGTATGTTTAGACACTAAGTCTTCTTTTAACGTATTTAACCAGACTTTTATTCAAAAGCTCGATAAAGATGGTCTACATTAGTTAGTTGATACTTATAAGTACACGTGTACTCCTTTTCACCTATATACTAGCGACTTTGCAAGAGCATTGTTGGTCTAGCCGTTAAGGCGCTTAGCTACGAAAACAGAGGTCGTGGGTTCGATTCCCACTGGGGGCCGTCGTACAAATGGCATCATTCTGGGTGTATTTTCGTGTTTGTAATGTCCTCGCCTGGTTACCATAGCACAGGATATCCTAGTTTGGGACCAGGTCAAGTGATTGTAATAGTGTGGAAGTTATTATTATTATTAAAGTTTCATCAACTGTCTACGTGCGAACTAGGAAGTCATGCTCTCCAAGAAACTCTGTCTTTAAAAACCTATAGAAACTGTCTTTAGAAACTAACTGACTTATTTATAAAAACTCGATTCCTTAAAACGCTAATTAAAATAGTCTGTGGTGGAGATTTTACAATGAAAAGCTGTGGCCGCAGATTAAATAGACAGAGTTTTAGATTGGTTCTAGAGGAATAGTGTTTTTATAAATAAGGCCGTTCCGGCTAAGGCTCAGACCATAGAAAATTTGGGTGCGTAGAATCTGATCACGCGATCCGTTGTGGATGTAAACTGATATCGCATTCTGGGTGTGTTCTGATGTCGATATCAGTTTCACCTAGAAAAAAAAACGAAAAGTAGAATCTGATCTCGTGATCCGATTAAAAATGTAAAAAATGTCGACTATCAAACAAAGTTTACAGTTGTAGAAAGATAATAAATTTGATAAAATAGATTGTTTGTTTTCAATGAATTTCTAACAGCATATTAGTTTTTTGTTATTTTTTTATTTAAATATATAAGTGGGTAAGTACTTCTGACAGTAGACGAGCCACTAGTCTACAAGCCTCCACCAATCTGGACTTGGCCCCCGTGGTGGAGTATGGCCTATACCTTCCTCAGGGAAGAGACGCGTGCCCCTCGGTGGGGACATAATGGGTTGTTGATGATGATGATGATGATGAAGTATAAAGATGTTCACTTTTGCAAGCTGCGATAGTTACCCACTCCTGTCACGAGGCAGTCAATAGTTAAGTCGACACCATACGTAATAGAGCGGCTTATGAGTCTTATGACAACAAAATACAGATTATTGCCTTTAGGCAGACATCCTTTATTTCAAGCGATGTCTTGTAAACGACGAAGTGGTTCTACTTATAAAAAGAATACATATAAGTGTATACCTACTGAATCGAATAAGTTTTGCACCATTAAAGTAACAATTATTCGATTTTTTTTTATTTCGAAAGCCCTGAAAAAATATTTGTATGGTTTGATTTTAAGTTATCCTAAGTTTTTATATGTTTTGCTATGGTACGAGTATAAAAGCAATGTCACTCCAATCCACGTTAGACGCAAGTTCCCAATTATCTCCAGATAATGGTGATCCCAAATTTGATTTATGCCCTGCCGGAGACTTACGGTCTTACAAAAAACAGAATTCTTTTAAACACTTCTCAGAGGCAGTTTAAATGATAGGTAAAGAGGAAAACGTAACCACGGATTAAATAAACTGCCTTTGAGGAGTGTTTTAAATGAATCGTGTTTTTATAAATAAGACCGTTTGAGTGAGTACCTGCATAAAGGTTCGTAGAATCTGATCACGCGATTCGTTGTCGGTGGAAACTGATATCGCATTCTGGGTGTGTTCTGATCTCGTGATCCGATTCCATGGATTTTTTTTTATTAAAAATGTCGACACTGATCACACAAAGTTTACAGTGGTAGAAAGACAATAAATTTGATGAAATAGATTCATAAGCAGCCTATGTAAGTCCCACTGTAGGGCACAGGCCTTCTCTGAGGAAGAGAGTATGGGCTTAATCACCACGGGTGCCCACCGCGGATTGGCGATTTCAAGCGTTGAGATATGTGAATAGCTCGGACACTCAGGTTTCCTCGCGATGATTTGCCTGCTGAAACAGGTGGTAGTCTGAGAATACTTACATTTTCTTGTTTGCAACTGAAGGCTCCACAATAAGAGGCAATCCACAGTAGGAGTAACCTGAAAGGGGATAAAAGGCTAAAATTAATCTTTCGTTACAATGGGGTACGGACCTAAAGGACCACATTACAAGGGGCCGGGCGTCGTGAGCTAACTAAGGGGTACGATCCATAAAGTACGTCACACTAATTTCGTGATTTTTTGACCCCTCCCCCGTCCTTGACACAGTTGGTCACCTTTGTGAGATCCCCCACCGTAGTGTGACGTCATATATTTTATAATTTTACATCTAGAAATTATTATATCAAAACAGAAATTTGTTTTATCTCCATTTAAATTATTTTTTAATATTAGGTATCAATATCATATCAAACATTTGAAAAAAATTACAAAACACAATAAATTATTGATTTCTGTTGGATATGGTTTGTGCGAGAAGCCAGAAGAGTACAAAACACCGTCAAAGGGAACTTTATTACAGGACAAAGAGACAAACCGATTAATTGTTACTTACCGTGAAGTTTGTCGATTGCTCTATCAGCTGCAGATTGATCGGGAAAGTCGACGAAAGCGTAACCGCCTCTCTTCACCGAGATGTCGGCGACGGTCAGGCTGTGTTCAGCGAACAACTGCCGAACAGCCGCCTCGTCCGCCTCGATTGGCAGATTGCCGATATAAAGCTTGTTCATAGCCGAAACGGTCTTCAGCTGCTCACCCATTTCCAGGCGTGATTTTAAACAAAAAACACCGGTTAAAGTCCGTAAACACAGTCGCGACGCGGCGGTAGGGCTGTCTACAGATTGTAGGATTTCTTTTGTCTTTTGCCAGATTTGACATGCGTCAAATTTTTGTAAATAGAATTGATGTATCGAGAAGGTTACTAAAAAGTTTTGTTGCTGATTTTGAAGGTAGGCAAACTTTTTATGCTGTGGGTGCATGTCCTCGCTGTTCGGGCTCAAAATATTTTCGTTCCTTAGGGAAACAAAATGGGAATGTTGTTCTGATCATTGAAACCGACTATTTTCTGTGAAATATTTCCTAAAAACACGAGCAGAAATTTTTAAAAACAGGGTGTCTCCCTTTCAGGAATTGACCTCCTTAGTTTACTGTTAACAAGTAAAGAAGCATTTATTAATAAAAAAGATCAACAACAATTAACATCTCGCTTACACAATACCATCGAATGTGTTGTGTGAGCGCGAAGCAAATATAACTTTATTAAAGTGTGCACTCTGGAAGGGTTCGTAGATTCGACAGAAGATCACCGTTACATGCGTTAACTTTATTCAGTTAGTTACGGCCGAGTTGCAACAAAAATGTAGGTAAAGCTTAATCAGCTGTCAACCGTACAGTTAGACAGGACATTAAGCTTTACATACGTGCACTCTAATCAGTTACGTTAAGGGCGACATTACAACAAAAATGTAAACCCCTCACAATTTCAGGTTTCCCCTCGATGTTTTCATTCACTTGATTTTTACTAAAAAAACTAAAGGTGTTATTTATAATAGCACGATTACTTAAAACGCTCCTTAAACGCTTAAGAGTAGGTAGAGAGATTTTACAAGAAAAAGTCGTAACCACAGATTAAATTAACTGGCTCTGGGGAGTGCTTTAGGAATCGTTTTTTTTTTATAAATAAGGCCGTAACAGTCTTGTAAAAACACGATTCCTTAAAATACTCCTAAAACGCAGTTTATATAGTCGGGGGTACCTAAACGGAAAGAAGAATGGAATGGAAGAGGTCGTGGGTTCGATTCCCACTGCGGGCCGCCGTACATTTGCACAAATGGCCTCAGTCTGGGTGTATTTCCATGTTTGTGATGTCCTTGCCTGATTATCACAGCACAGGGTATCCTAGTTTGGGACCAGGTCAAGTGATTGTGTTATTTGGAAGTTATTTATTTTATTTATCTACTTTACCGCAGACTATTTAAACTGTCTTTTTGAAATCGTGTTTTTGTAAAGTTCTTGGAGCAGTCGGCAGCATAATATGAATCTTTTCAATGCAGTTGCTCGTAAAGTTTTCTTTTTTGTGTAACAAAATTATGCGGAAACCGACTCTTTTTTTGACGCATGAAATAAAACAGTACTGAAATCCTTTATTTCACGCGTGAAATAAAGAATTTTTTTTTAGTTTTTGACTCTGTGGTGCATGGTGCAAGTCATAAAATTTAAAAAATTACAAAGATGCAAGGAGGTTTTGCTGTCCAAAAAAAAAACCAATTATTTGCGCGCTCTAGCAAAAATTGAATGATGATAAACACCGTAACACATGAGATTCTTGATTATCTCATTTAAAAATACGTGTTTTGTTTCCGCAAACAAATATTTTCATTTGGAACCAGTGCTTAAGTGCATGAGACCCCCTTGCGAGAAGTGTAACTGTAGATTTAATTTTAATTTCAATAACGAATAATAAATAGTTTTGAGTTTATATAAAATAATCATTGTTTTTTGGATTGAATTAAACTTCAATAACTAATAAGTTTTGCAAGCTTCGCAACGCACGGTAAGCTGTTGGTGCCGGCTGCCTTCGATAGATGGCAGTCGTTAAGCCAAGAGGCCTTAGGGCGGCTTGACAACTTCTGACAGTAGACGAGCCACTAGTCTACAAGCCTCCACCAATCCGGACTTGGCCCCCGTGGTGGAGTATGGCCTATACCTTCCTCAGGGAAGAGACCCGTGCCCCTTGGTGGGGACATAATGGGTTGATGATGAAACTAATAATCAGTATTTTTGAGTTATATACGTAAAATCATTGTAGTGTCGATTTCAATTTAAAAATTTGCCAAAATATTTTTGGAACGTAACGTAATAATTTGTGCCGAGGGTACCTAGTAATCTAACAGTTAATACCTTCAAAAAGACGCCTGTTACCTCAGTCTACCGAGACCACGGCCGGCACTTGCAAAAGTGCCGAAACGTCGGAAAATTGTAAAATGAAAAGTAAACGAGTTAATATCCGTCAAAAATCAGTTTTATTATGTCTTAAAACCATTATAATAAAAGCCTTAAGGCCGGCTTCTCCGAGCGCACGGATTTGTATGGGACTTGTTGCGCGAGCGAATAGTTGGGGAAAAAGTAGGCAATTTTGAAATTACAGAAATATAAATCCTCTTAATATAATTTTGACGACCTACATCGCTAACACATTTAGTCATAGTCATTTTGGGATATTTTTTATTATATCCAAAGCTCAGTAGAGCTCAAATAAATCCATATCTTGTGACAATTTGTTAGTATCTCAACACGAAGGTGTAACCACTGTGTGTTGCCAGTGATGACTTATAGATGTGACCTGGTCGCTGACTGTGGGCCTCATAAGAAGGCTCAAGGTGGCCTAGCGAGCAATGGAGAGAGCTATGCTAGGAGTTTCACTGCGTGATCGAATCAGGAATGAGGAGATCCGCAGAAGGACCCGAGTTACTGATATAGCTCGAAGAATTGCTCAGTCGAAGTGGCAGTGGGCGGGGCACATATCTCGGAGAACAAGAGAGAGAAACAGTAAATACTAACCAAGACCAAGACCGACCAGGAATCTGTCAGGATGGAGGGCAGAAGCAAGGCCTCGAGAAGGATCCAACTTGATTGCTCTGTTTCGGAAAACGGTGCCAGGCCACAGAAAGGATGTGGGATGAGGGGCTTTCTATCACGTTTTGACGATTCGACGAGAAATATATATTAGCAGTTCGGAGTACAACGCCATACAGTGGAGGGCTTACGTATTAGCGCCCCAGTAAACTATAGAAACCCAGAACAAGGACTATGGTCTATAGACTACACAACGAGTCGCGTCTTTTCTGCGCCCTCGCCCCACGTCCTTTATATGTGGCCTGCGCCTAAAGACAACAACCAGAGTGTCCTGCCACGCATGACTTAAGGTGCCGAAAAGTTGACACTGCCTGACGGTAGGAAATCGAAATCGTTCAGCGTGCTATGGAACGGGCAAAATTAGTCTGACGGACTGTTTTTGAGGATTTTAGATAGAAAAGAAAAACGAAATAATTCCACAATATATTTTATTTAAATATTTTAACAAAAGCGAAATATACACAGAACAAAATCTTACAAAGAGACAAAAAAGTTTGCCACATACATACAATAGTATGCACTTACGCCTTAAATACTATGCATAGATAATATAAACGCATTTTAGTACTCATAAAATATCAGATTTAGGTCTGTCTTATAATAGCTTTATGACTAAATATAAACTCAAGTTATAAACTGTAGTCCATAATAGTACTAAAACGAACCAGACACAGTAGTGGAGATGAAATAAAAAAACTATTAGTTACACATCTATCGTAGCTTAACTTTAAAGTAGTCTTGAGAGCAAACAGTTCTAACATTCATGACTCTAACAATTATACTTGTTCTGTTGAGTAATTCAAGAATAATTATTACAAGAATAATTCAGCTGATTTGGTGCTGTACCCGAAAAACTTATTATTAAGGCCGTACCACTAACTCTCTATTTTAAAATACATATTATAAATATGTGTCCGATATTATGTGGACCTAAATAAATAAAAAAAAAATGTATCCCCTTTTGTTCTACGGCTTCTGAAACAGCGCAATTTTCTTTATTAACTATTAACAAATTAAACACTTTAATTAAAGACAATATTTTGGCGTAAATGTTACGCAAAACATTCCACATAAATATTTAATTTCATGCAGCGTTCGTCTGCGTCTGTCTGGTCAAAACATTGGAACACTTTTTTTGGAACACTGTCAAAGTGAAAAAATTTTGTTACATATTTGACTGCTGATGGCAACATACTATGGTTGTTTACATATGAATAATTCAAATCTACCCTACCGTAGATAGTATCATCATCATCATCATCATCATCATCATAAGCAGCCTAAATATACGTCCCACTATAGGGCACAGGCCTTCTCTCAGAGAGAGTATGGGCTTAATCACCACGCGTGCCTACCGCGGATTGGCGATTTCAAGCGCCGAGGTATATGAATAGCTCAGACACCCAGGTTTCCTCACGATGTTTTCCTTCACGGTTAGCGAGTGGTATTGCTACTATAACTTCACAAATGTACATAATTTAGAAAGAAAAGTCATTGGTACATGCCCACATTGGGAGTCGAACCTGGGTCTCCCGCTTCCGAGTCCAATGTTCTACCCACTAGGCTACCACTGCTTTTTAGATAGTATATGGTATGTCAGATTTGAATTATTTTTGTTATGTACCTACCGAAAATACAAAATAACTAAATTACGTCAACACAGTTGGCGTTACTATTACTAAAAAGTAATTTCTTCTAAATAACAACCGACAATGACAGGAAAGAACGGTTTGTATGTGCAATGAAAACATTAAAAAATTCGAATAATTACTTGAACTCATACTGAAATAAATATGTGTACATGTACAGGGTTATTTTGAATGCGTCATTCCTGAAATACGTCCATGCGAATTTGTCATTTATGGTCAACAAGTTATTTTGTAGGATTTTTTTACAAATGTTCTGTTCTTATTATTTTTTTATGTTAACCAATGATATGAGATAGGTACAAATGTTATCAAAGATCATAATTATGTTATGAATCTTTATGGACGAGACGCATGGGGATTTATTATTACGTAGTAAATATTTTGTTAAATTTTTAGGGTTCCGTAAGGGCCCGTTAGGGGATTACTAAGACTGTCTGTGTGTCACCAGGCCGTATCTCATGAACCGTGATAGATAAACAGTTGAAATTTGTATTTATGTTGTCGCTATAACCACAAATACTAAAAACAGAATAAAATAAAAATGTAAGTGGCGCTCCCATACAACAAACGTGACTTTTTGCCGTTTTTTGCCCGATATTAATAACAGCAACAGGTAGACGCTTGAAATATTCTAATGTTGTATAGATACTGGCACGGAACCCTTCGTGCGCGAGTCCGACTCGCATTTGGCCGGTTTGTTTTATCTACGCTTTATATCTAAAACGGTAATACGGATACAAGTATCAATATTGGAGTGTCGATACTCGCAGTGCAGACCCTGTAGTATAACAAGTTTTAATAATAAAAATCGGCCAAGTATGAGTCCGACCATGGGTCTCGAACTGATTGAAGGACGTTTTTGTAAATACGTGCAGGGAGTAACCCAAGGTCAGGACCTTGCATATATAGTAAAAAATAAATGAAAAAGTTTGCGAATGGCGAGAGGTTAGAAGGAGAGTTTTATGGACAACAGCGAGCTTTCTCAAGCGAAAACTCTTTTAGGCGCACTTTTTTTAACAGTTAACGAAGCTAAACAGTGCCGAATCGGATATAATCTGTCAATGATGCCGAATCTTTTAAAATCGTAAGCCATGATAAGTTCTCACTTCTATCATGTCTCACTTTTAGCAGTTACACATTATGCAACGATTCATACATACGACAAAAATAGTTAATGAATCACAACCTAGCTCCGTATTACGATGCAGGTATTGGGTAAGTCAATCAATCAGCCCGTTCTCGTCCACAGCTGGACATAGGCCTCCCTCCCCCAAGGCAGGCCACTTGCTTCTGTCCTCGGCCATCTTCATTCAGCCGCTGCCAGCAATCCGCCTCACATCGTCGGTCCAGCGAGCCGGAGGGTGTCTTACGCTGCGTTTGCCTGCTCGTGGTCTACACTCGAGAACCTTGGTACCCCATCGACCTTCGGTTCTTAGACTGCCCATTGAGGACGTACAACTTAACCTCTAAATGACATGTTTCAGGAATCTATTATTTAAAATAAAGGTAAGTGCAGACATAAATAAAAATATACGTAAATGAAACAATACAAACATTTTGTGCGTCATCAGCACTGCACTCCATACATAATCAAATTATAACGAGTCTGAAAACGCATGTGAACAAAAATCGTAGCGGGAGGATAGTTTAAAAGAATTCAAATTCCAATTCTAACATAATACTAAACTTTTAATGCTGTGTTTGTACTGATGTCATTAAAGCTGGTACAAAAATGGCAAAATAAAATATAAATAGGATCCGCTAGGCTGTAGAGTGACCTGTTCAAGTGTCCGCAGGTAAATAATTTTATTTAATACATTAAACTAATTCTTTTATCAGTTCCATAAAATTTAAAAATGCGCACTAGCACATAACCGTGCTACTAAATTGAACTAACTATAACTTGGCAAGATTTTGATATTTCTTAGGCTAAACACAGAAGAAAACGAAATGGTAAACTTTGCAGGTATAAAGTTAAACAATCAGCGAACAAAGGACATATGTATATTAATATTTGGGATATGCAGATTCGATATTTTGTTTTGTACTGTTTACTTATCCAACAAATTAATGAAGCAATAACTAGGGTTGAGAAATACATAGTGGATTACAGAAAATATTTTTACAAGAAAAATTCTCCTGTTCAGTATTTTAAATTACGAAATTACTTACCTATAATATATTTACACAGCGGTACCCTGTTTGCTTCCGCTACCGGACTTCGGTCGCTTGCCACTATAACCTTTGACTATTTCGAATTTGGAGTGCATCTTGAAATGCAGCCTCGACTCCAGCGAATACCCCGAGAACTTTTTCCTGTAGAAACAGATAGGTAATCGTGTCGTTATTGACAATCTATGGAAAATTACTTATTAATACAGCGGTGGTAGAAGACCAGCCTGACATTCAGTACATTCGTGGGTCTCAATCACGGCATGTTCCAATGACTTTGTCTTCTAAGTTACGTACATTTGTGAAGTTGTGAAATGAAATTGCCAGTCCGCGGTGGTCACGAGTGGTAATTAAGCCCTAACTATCTCTCTGAAAGAAGATCTGTGCCCTGCAGTGGGACGTAATATAGGCTACATGAAAAAAAAAGGAAAATTAAATATTTAGGATGAAAGTGGCAGTCAGAGCTACGCCAAAACTGGCTGAGTCTGCTTCGGAAAAAATTGAGCCTGTCCTAGCCGCCAACGGGTCGCCCATTAATCACGTGATGTATTCACTGGTGGGTTCAGAAGCAAAAGATTTCCCATAGGAGTTCCTTACATAGAGAGGGTTCAAACAGATTTTGTTATGGGACGGCACGAGCATGTGGGATGCTCTTGTATGAGGAGCTTAAATCTTAAGGCTGATTTACACAGGGTCAGTAACTGACTACAAATTCGAGGCAAGTCAGTGCTGACCCGAAAAAAACCCTGTGTAAACTGATTTGAAGTCAGTACAGTGGCTTGAAGTCAGCGCTGACTTGAATATTCGGACACGAATATTTTAAAGTCAGTTGGCGCCCCCCGCCGACTGACTTGTCTACTAACCCTGTGTAAATCAGCCTTTAGGCTTCTAGACCTATCAGTTTATCACTAGAGAGAGACGGAAACTGTGAACGTACACGAAAGCCGAGTCTTCTCCTGACATCTTAGCCCGGCTGGTCCTTAACCTAGGATACTTGTGATACGGTAACCAGACAGGGACATGAATGGAAATCCACCCACACTTAGGCCGTGTGTAAATCAAACTACGGTGGCCCCCACCGGGAATTGAACTCATAATCTCTGTATGTATATTTAACCGCATACGAGTCGCTGTGTGGGTGACAACGCTGCCGTCCACAAGCTAAAATGCCGTTATCGACCATCCAGTCGATTGTGACTTTTGTTGTCGAAATGTAAGAAGCCCGTTTTGACAGCTACGCAAAAAAGCATTTTACTTTGGATTTACTCGAACAAATACATAAAAAGACACATACTCTGGCATATTATTTAACACTCGAAAGAAAAAACAGACGTTGTAGCCCGAAAAGTTACTCATAGTTTAGATTTTTAATGTTTTTGATCCTAGTTTAGATTCTATGGTTTTTGTAGCTGTCAAAACGGGCTTCTTATATTTTGACGACTTGAAAAATCTCTATCGATCCCTCCAACCCGATTTTTCCTAGCTTTTATACTTAAAGAGATAAAAATGTTAATAATGCCGTTATGTTAGTTTTATTATTAAATAATTAAACAATAATTGTGTTTAATAACGACAAAAATATATTTTTGTTAAGCTGAATTTATCGTTACTCATCATCAGCAATTTGACGCCCACTGCAGGACATAGGCCTCCCTCATGGTTTTCTAACCATGAAGGGTTTTGCCATAATCGCCACGCTTGGCAGGCGGGTTGGCGATCGCAGTATGCGGTTGGAATCTCGGGAAGACGCTGCTGCCCGTCTCCTGGTAATTTATTTCCTTAGTCGCCTTCTACGACATCCACGGAAGGAAATGGAGGATTATCCACGGAAGGATTATCGTTACTAATTAAAGGCAAAAAAGGTAAAGCTATTTTAAAGTACTCAAAAAGATCTATCTTCTCATTCCTCGAGTGTAGTCATATTATGTATAGTTATCAAGTTGCATATATTTTTATTATTTCACTGTTTTTTTTGCGCATAAATCGAAAGTTCATTTTTGGAGATAACGGCGTTTTAGCTTCTGGACGGCAGAACGGCACAGCCGCAGCACACTGGTCTGAAGTTGGCTAGCAAACTTAATACTTTTTCCCATTAAGCTCATCATCATCATCATCATCATCATCATCATCAGCCATTTAACGCCCACTGCAGGACATAGGCCTCCTTCGTGGTTTTATAACCATGAGGGTTTTGCCATAATCGCCACGCTTGGCAGGCGGGTTGGCGATCGCAGCTTGCGGTTGGAGTCTCAGGAAGACGCTGCTGCCCGTCTCCTGGTAATTTATTTCCTTAGTCGCCTATCGCCTTCTACGACATCTATGGAAGGAAATGGAGTGACGCTATTCTTAATCCGGTGCCACACATATTTAAGCTCGTCTTTGTTCAGATTAGTTTTAGTGCCATAAAGAATTCAATTTAATTAAAATTGTGCGCACCCTAGCGGCACACACGCCCAATATCACATCGTTTATGAGTCCACGTTTCCTTATAAAATATTTATAAAATATATTCCGCATACCTATCTTCTCAAATCAACAGCAAATATCACATCGCTAGTGTCACTTGAGTTGAACTAACCTTGCGTCGTGCAACATTTGAAGGGCTCTCTCCTTATCGCCTAGTTTGTAGTGACACATGGCCATCTCTGACACCGTGTATGGTAGCAAGAATGTATCCTCCTTTAGCTCACTCTTGTACCTGCAAGCAGATCTTGGGTAAAACACAGGGTGGTTGGCAGATGGATTATCATTATGTTAAGTCTATCCACCCATCCCATGCATGGAGCCATGGCAAATGCCTCTTCCCTGTCATTCTAACCACCTCGGTGCACTGCCAATCTCGTCGATTGCTTTCATCGACACATTGGGTCGCCGGTCCGCATGCTGATTGTTTACCCGACCAATAATCTGTGACCGCTTCAAGACATTCCAAGGTTATGTCTTTTGGAAAATATTGTTATTTTATAATAATATTTTCCAAAAGACTTCACCTCGAACTCTGTGTCTAAATAGCATCCACAAAAATTGCAGCGATATAAAGGAAAATTTGTATACGAGGAAAAACTTAGTAACTACAACAATAATATACTCCTTTAGTCTTTTTTAGTATTTAGTCTTTTTTTAATAATAAATATAGCTGCATGGTGATTAAGCTCTCTCTCTGAGAGAAGGCCTGTGCCCTACAGTGAGACGTATATAGGCTGCTTATGAAGTATAGAATTATAGGTTATAGTCTCACAATTATTGAGACATTAGGTGAATTAAAAAGAATCAGAATGATAAATCAGCTGTTCCATACTAACGTTACCACGTGCGGCATTAGAATGTATGGAACGCTGTTATTTTATTAGAGATTTTTTAATTTTTCCCACAGTGTAAGTTGTTCTCACCTCACTTTCGGACGTACATTTAAGATGAGATAACATAGGAGAGAAATTTATTTGTGCCTTGAGACACATAAAGCATAATGCAAGTAATTGTAAATATCATAATTATTATTTATTTTCGTATTCCTAATCTGTAATTTAGATTAGGAATACAAAAAAAAAACGTAATAATTAGTGAAAATTAAATTCTCAAATTTCTTTCCAGCAAATTACATAACGTGAAATATATCATGGGTGTGCCACAGCAGCTCAAAAAGGCCGCATCTCAGCATTACAAATATCCATAGCTGAAGCTGATATTTTGCTGATTTCCAGCTACACGCAGCATTTGCGGGGATTTTGTTACACATTATGTGAAACTTGCTCGTCAAGAGAGGATGCGAATATCGAGAGACAGCGAAAAATGGCGTAAAGGGGAAAACCCAGCCCCAGTCCAACCCAAAAAGAACCCAGCAGTGGGCGGAGGTGGGCCGCTGATGATGTATCTTTGGCCCTTGCTTCTGAGATGATTTTTACACCGTCCAGTGGCACCTTCACTCACACTAGATGAGTGAAGGGACGACTCGGACGCTGCAGTGGCTGGGACATTGCTTTTTAGATGGAGTAGGCTTGCCCAGCACCTATACCACCCTGACAGGTTAGTCGATGATGATGATGATGTGGGAAACTCACTTGAGGACCGAATCCAGCGCGTCCAGCGCCATCCGGGGCAGCCGCATGGCGGCGAGGCAGCACCCGTGCAGGTAGCAGACCAGCGCTCGGTTGTCCGCGGAGTAGGGCCCCTCCCAAGCCTGCGCACCCCCCTCCAGCTGCGCCCGCGTCGACTCTATCAGCTGGAACGTAGCACCCGCGTCAGTGTTGCCGCTTTATACAATTTTTAGCTAGATCTGGCCACGTTTGCAAAATTTTTAACCATGAAAATTTTCGGAAGCAAATTTTTTTTTGCTATCATTTTCAGCTACCATGTAAAATGTAGCAAATCGTTGTAAAATGTAGCAAATAGTTGAAAGTATTTGAAGCAACTCTTTGCAATTAATCAGACACTTTATTAGGGTTCCGTACCGTACCTTAAAAGGAAAAAACGGAACCCCTATAGGATCACTTTGTTATCCATCCGTCCGTCCGTCTGTCTGTCAAGACCTTTTATCTCGGGAAAGCGTTGAGGTATCGAGTTGAAACTAAAACCAAGAACAAGATACGGCCGTTTATGCCGCAAAAAACGTGTATTTCGACAATCCAGGGAATCAAAACTTATAGGGTACTTTCCGTTGACCTAGAACTATGAAATTTGGCAAGTAATATCGTCTTATACTTTCAGGGCAGAATTTACTTCAGGGTACTTCATTCAAGAGTTGCATACTATAGTTTATACCATGACCACGAGAAAAAGAAATAATTTAAGCAAAATAGACATTTAACGAAGAAAAAAGGAAGGTAAATTAATTAAAATTCACATAAAAATTGGAACAATTACTAAAATTAAGAGTATTTTTTTTTCTGTAATGGCAGTAAAGAACACAAAACTGTTTTTATTCTAATGCTAAACTCCTTGTCGCAAATATCGACCACTCAAATCTCGAGGAGTTATTTGCACAAAGAGTTTATATGTCGAGTATTCTTTGCGCAAGGAGTTTGTATCGAGTATTTTTTGCGCAAGGTTGTATAAGCATTGAGATGGAAGTCGAATATATTGGTAAGTTCTAAATTCAAACATCAAAATAGTGATTAAAGGGCCTTTTTATTCATTGTTTTCAGTGAATAAAATAAGATTTTTAGAGTGGGAATGGTATAAAAGTAGTCTTCATATTATTTCCTATATTTATAATATAAGATGATATTACTTGCCAAATTTCACAGTTCTAAGTCAACAGAAAACACCCTATTTCCTTGAGTGTCGAAATATGTTTTTCTGCGGCACAACGGCCGTATCTTTCTTTCACGTTAACTTAGTAGTTTGACTTTTTCACAGCTTCAAGGGACTGTAGACCTGAGTATATGGTTTTAATTTCAACTCGATACCTCCACGTGTTCCGGAGATAAAGGGTTTTGACAAACAGACGGACGGACTGTCAACGAAGCGATCCTGTACAGGTTCCGTTTTTACTTTTGAGGTACGGAACCCTAAAAATGGTCTTTGAAGTTTGAAAAACTGCGAGAATCGATTCCTGAGCTATTTATAATAAGTACCTGCAAATTTGTACGGAACGTGAGCGAGTCCGACTCGCACTTGTCCGGTTTTTTTAGTATCTTCTAGCATTTTTTTAAGCAAATAGGCTTAGCTACTTCCTCCTTGCTCAAAGTGGAAGTACTGACCCGCGTTGCAATAACTTCATCATCATCATCATCAGCCATTTGACGCCCACTGCAGGATACAGGCCTCCTTCGTGGTATTCATAACCATAAGGGGTTTGCCATAATCGCCAAGCTTATCGAGCGGGTTGGCGATCTCAGTATGCGGTCGGAATCTCAAGAAGACGCTGCTGCTCGTCTCCTGCTAATGTATTTCCTTAGTCGCCTTCTACGAAATCCACGGATGGAAATGGAGTGACGCTATTCCTAAACCGGCGCCACACAATAACTTATCGTTGTATATTGTTAACGGACCCATTTTGGGCGAAAGTTAGCTTTGTATGCAGTTTGCATAAAAATCAAATTCAGACTAAACTATGAGTCTCATTTAAATATAGCTTTATGAAATCAATCTCCAGCGCTAAGAACATTATTAACTTTGTGAGTTTGTATGGCTAATCTTCACATACGACAAAAAAGATCCACATCCAATTCCTAAACTGTTAGAAGTTCATTACAAGTTTGTATCTAAAGTAGTTTGTAACTTTACTTCTGTAAGATTGGTTAAATGGTCTGTTGGACAAAAAGTACGGGGGCGACATTACAGCACTGGTTGTTGGGTGACCACGATTCGGCCGAAATAGAAACGTTTACACCTCCTATTTCATAAAACTACTATTTATTGTGTACATTGCAAAGTTGATTAAACCACTGATTAACAAGCTGACTCTGCTACGCAATGTACGTCGAATTGTAAAAATAAACTAAGTCCTGGTAATTTTAATGTAATTTGCTACGTTGTATTTGATCCGAATGCACCTCGAAAACAGACGTACCTTCAGCATTTTCTGAGCGGCACGCTCCTTGTTGACGACCACGATTCGACCGGAATCGAATCGAACTATTCGATTCCAGTGTACCAAAGAAACGTTGTACCAACTGTTCGCATGTCACGGACAGACCCACGGCGTACCGTGAACATGTTCTGAGCGGTACGCTGGTTATTGACGACAACGAACTTTATTCAGGTGTACCAAACAAACGTTATACCATATCATCGCACATGACTGATTCACACGCTCACACGGCTTACCTTAAGCATGTTCTGAGCAGCACGCTCGTTGTGGGCAACAACGAATACTATTCCGGTGTACCAAACAAACGTTGCACCAAGTGATCGCACATCATGTACAGACATAGGGCGTACCTTGAGCATGTTCTGAGCGGCCCGCTCGTTGTTGGCGACGACGTGGAACATGTTCCAGAGACACAGCAGCTCGATGCCGGGCAGCAGCAGCCGGCCGCCCTGCGCCTGATAGCGGGCGCACCGCTTTATCATGAACTTCTCCATCGGGAGCGACTTCCCGGCTATGCGCTGCTTGTAGTACGACGCATTCCTGGTCGAACAGGATGTAACAGGTGTCAAGGAACTCAGAAACCAAAGCGATCGCAGTCGCGGTAGCGGTCATTCATTGCCGTAGTATTTGTATGGACGCGATTAATTGCTCGATCGCTACACAACAAATCTCTGCATTCGTGTCAGTACGCGTTGGTATGAATACGTCCATACGAATACCACTGCAGTAGATGATGCCAAATGATACTGCAGTTAATGACCGCCACCTCCACCCACACCGCTTTGATTTGTGTGTTTCTTAAGCGTTTGTACCTAACCTGGACCTCGATCCTGTTAGTGCATTATAATATAATAACAAATAGATATACAGTCGGGTCACGTGACATTTTTTTTCATATCATTGACGACTAGATGGTTTGAAGCGGCAATGAAATGAAATGCAGTTGTTATTTTACGTATTACAATGTATTAACAGAATCCAGGCCCTGTTTATTTTAATCAAGTATCCCAATAAATATTGATCAGACTGTATTCGATCATAACTGCTAAAACATAAACACGCTTGGTTTGCAAGAAATAGATGGAGGCCACGAAACCTTACATTAAAAAGGTTTAATTTTACTCATCCCACAACACGTGTGTTAGATTTTCATCAGTTTTCTTGATGCATGATATGATAATGTATGGTATTCCAACAAATCAAAGTAAAGCGGCCCGCGGGGTAATCGATCCCCCAACCGGTGTGAAGCGAAAGGCTTGCCAATAGGCAAGCGGTTACCAGCTACAAGGACGCAGTTAAAGGGACTTACCTCATGAGATCATTGCACTGCTGCCGCTCACAGGGATTGATCTCATCACCCAGCTGCAGAAGCATAGCGGCCTTGGTATATGAGTAGATGGTGCGGGACCAACTGCTCTCCTCAATGAGCCGGTTGGCGTAGTCCGCGGCCAATCGCCACTCCATCTGCAGCCTTCAACATAAGTTTAAGTACATACAGGCTTGATATTAAAAAAAGTTCGGATATTTTTTTCTCAAAACCAAATTATTATACCACGCGCAGCGGACGTCTCAGACGGAGAAGGGGGACTACGGAGTTTGGGAACCAATCGCATTTTTATGCAAGGCAACTAAAAACCCAGATAAAGTTCGAAAGGAAGGCCAATAGATTTGTCCGGAAATATTTCCTTACGTTAGCGAATTAAATATTATAGAGCCTCCTTCTTAGAAGTAATTTTTAGTTCACCGACCTCTTTTTTATGCCTGTGAAGATTGAACAAAATCAAATTGAATGTGACTGATCTTCAACGAACTTCCCCATCAATCTCTTTTCGCGCTGCTTAAACTTGAAGGGTACAGCGACGTCCCTAACCAGCGCATCAACAGTTCTCGCCAAGTCAGACAAGAGAGAGGTAGCGAACTCACCCGTGGACCCACATGATCTCCCAATAACAGACGTGCCGGAACTGCTTCCACATGTCCTGACTGTCGATGGCGCGGTTATAGGTCACCACGGCCGGCCCGAACTGGCCCCGCATAAATTCCAGGCGCCCTTTGAATAGCAGGAACCATACACCCTCCGGGTATACCTGCGCGTTTTGGAGAAGAGCTTCAAACTAACCTAAGCCACCAGATGGCCGTAGTAATAACTAAACATCACGAGTTTTCAGTGATCGATTTTAGTACCTGCAATTTCCATGCGTCATTGTTGGGCCACTGTACCTACGTAGCAAGCGCTAAGGTATGTGCACACATCAGACATTCGGATTACCTCACGATCTTTTCCTTCACAGTGAGCAAGTGGTCTTGCTACTACTAATACACAAATGAACAACTCTCTCTGAGACAGGGCATGTGTCCTACAGTGGGACGTACCGGTGGCTGCGACATTGATAAAATTATGCAAAACCCGGAAATTTCGAAAAACATAAATCAGAGAAAAGCTCTTACAACAAAAGTATTTGTACAGACACATCAATTGGGCCTTTTCCGGAATTGAGCATTTTTTATGCGAAACACAGTGGTAGCCTAGTGGGTGGAACATTGCACTCGGAAGCGAGAGACCCAGATTCGATTCCCAGTGCGGGCATGTACATATGACTTTGTTTTCTAAGTTATGTACATTTGTGAAGTTACAGTAGCAATACCACTCGCTAACGGTGAAGGAAAACATCGTGAGGAAAACTGAGTGTCTGACCTCGCTTGAAATCGCCAATCCGCGCTGGGCTTAATCACCAACGCGTGGTGGTGATTAAGCCCATACTCTCTCCCTGAGAGAAGGCCTGTGCCCCACAATGGGACGTATTTAGGCTGCTTATGTATGCGAAACACGTCCAAGTGATTACCTGCAGTTCTTTGTGCAGGATCTCGTCGCAGACGTCGAGGTCACCCTCGCCGCCGGTGAAGTGGCAGATGACTAGGTGGTACGCCAGCAGGGTGAGATCACACAGCACGGACCGAAGTCCCGGAGCGCGCGAGCCCGCCTCCAGCTCCTTGAGGCCCAGCACCTGGGGAGACAGGCGTGAGACCCACAGGAATGACGTGGGGCGAGGATGCGGAAAAGACGCGACGCGTTGCATAGAGTTTGCGGCCTCGCCCCGTATCTTCTGTGTGGGCTTCGTCCCGTCCCTTCAGTATATTTTGTATGAAAGGGAATTGGAAAGACGACGCGTCTTTTGCGCGCCCTCGCCCCACGTCCTTTCAGCGTGCTCAAGCCACGGACGTCTTGCTCATATGCGGCCCCACCTGCGTTTGCGGCTGTTACGCATAGGTACTGTCTCGCTCGCACAAACATTTAAAGTGAGCATACTTTTGATAAGTGTGGTTTGAGGGTTTGATAGTTATTAAAATTACGGACATTCATGGCAGTTTTTAACCGAAGTCAAAAAAAGGAGGTTCTCAGTTTGACCTGTTTGTTTGTATGTATGTTTGTCCGCGATTATCTCGCGTTTGGCTGAACCGATTTTGATGCGGTTTTCAGAAAAGTAATTGTTAGATTCTGGAGAGGGTTTTGGTATTAACCGACTACAAAAAAGAGGTTCTCAGTTTGACCCGTATGTTTGTAAGTATACTGAACATACCGAAACTACATGTTTTAAAAGGACGTCGACTTCAATGAATTCGGATAGTTTACGAGTATTATTATGTGTCATTTTTGAAGGCGGTTCTTAATTTTCATTAAAATAATTTTACTCTTATCCTCTATCTAGATTTAGTTTGAGGAAAGATACTAAAATTAATAATTTTGGAAACTTTTCTTTATTGAACATTAAGTATAAGAAGCTGAGCGGTGGTAGCCTAGTGGGTAGAACATCGGACAAGGAAACGAGAGACCCAGGTTCGTTTCCCAGTGCGGTCATGTACCTCTATGACTTTGATTTCTAAGTTATGTATATTTGTGAGTTTATAGAAGCAATATCACTCGCTAACGGTGATGGCAAACATCGTGAGAAAACCCGAGTGTTTGAGTATTCACATACGTCAGCGCTTGAAATCGCCAGTCCGCGGTGGGCGCGTGTGGTGTTTAAGCCCATACTCTCTCCCTGAGAGAAGGCCTGTGCCCTACAGTGGGACGCATACAGGCTGCTTTTACAAGTATAAGAAAGCAAAAATGTATCTAAAGTGTTAATTACCAATTCAATTATACCTGCACACGAAACATTTAACAGGACATTACATAACAAATGACATGTACAAAGGCGAGCTGCATGGTGTAAATAATTTTATTATCTATCGAACCTCTCAGCCCACAAATGAATCATGTGATTTTAAAACAACACAAGTCACATGTGTTTTTAAAATAACACTTGCCCATTTTTTTAAAATTAAATTATTTACACCTACCTATTGACTTACATTAGGAAAAAAAATTGTAGTTTATTCATACAGAAATCAATATAATATGCTAAAATATTGCTGTTGTAGATATTAGTATTTGAATAAAACAGTTTTTTCTATTTCCTGCAAAGTTGTAATGAAAGGACATGTGTCGTTTTAAAATCACACGATTCAAATATCATAAGTATACGAATTTTATTACAATCACTAAATCACTTTTCATGTATCTTTATAATGTATTTTATTTATTTATTTCTTTATTTTATTTACATAAATATTGCAACATGACAGTAATTAGGTACACCAAACCGTTACAATATTTTGACTGAGCACTACCTATCAAACATCTTCTAGCATTCTCTTACATACCTTCATCACACTTCCAATCCCAATATGGTGTGCAATAAAGAATATCAAAATCTAATCTAAACATTTCATATTGTGCGAGTGAGACAGAATGCGCGACGTAATAGCAGCTTTAATTAAATTGCGAAAATGGCGTCAATGGCAAAAAACACGTTAATTATAGCGTAAAAAAAGCTCGCGGCAACATTAAGCCATTGCGCCATCAAAATCTATTCCGCCGATAATAATGCGTTAACTGATTATGAGTTTTAAAAACACTTGATCCCATCTCAGTGCACGCTAAAACGAGCTGTGTCGAAAAACACTGCATCCGAGCTATCGCTTAATACCTAACACCATTAGTAATGCCGTTTGTCAATTAACGCATAAAATCCTTGGCCGCATCTGTCTGATGCCATATTTAACGGTTTAATTTGCGCAGTGGCAGCATGACCGCAGGCAGAATGTAGCATTTTAAGTAACTTCAACACAACACAATCTGTTCTGCTGATCCCAAAATAAGTGCTAACCATAGATAAATTGTATGACTGACACACCAGTCAAACAGCTATTTGATACTTTTCACTTCTTATGCTCGTAAAGTTCGATTTTAAGTCGTGCGTAGACGACAAAAAATAGGGTTCTAAGCTCTAGTCCATATAGTACATTACTGCAGCGGCCAGCAAAAGAGGCATTGATGGACGAACGTGGAAATGTGGGCCGAGGCGAAGCCGAGGCACACATACGTGAGTCCATCAATGCCTAGTTGTGGCAAAGGCTTGTATATGATTTTTCTCAAATAATGCGCGGAAATTAAAACTAAGGCAGAACTTTTTATTTGAAAAATTCAATAAACTTTCAATATCAGACGAACCACGAACGAACGACAATAATTTTTGCCGCGCTAAATTGTTCTTTTTTTGCAATAGGTATATCTAGCTTTCTATCGCAAGCCAGTTCGAAATTTAAATAAAACCTCTGATAATTTACCTCCTTGGTTGTCATTGTTCGGAGTAAAAGACCGTTCCATTTTTAAATAACACGACAGATATGAGTTTAGTATGTAATTTATTTGGCCGCAAAACACGACAGTTATGAATTTTCATAGAACTTTTTTCCGGCCGCTGCTAGCCAGTACAGCAATTTCGACCTATCTCGAAGAAGGTTATCGAAATAATGCTCAAACCAAGCATTTGCGAAGATTAAATTTTTCTTCTAAAACTAAAATAATGAGGCTCAACAGCCGAACAGACTCAAAATAGGTATATTGCACAATTGAGCAGTAAATTTTCGTAAAATACTGAAACTTGTTGTTTTATTTTAATCTTACTTACGTTTTCTACAATTAAATTAATGAAATCAGATAAAATAGGAGTTGATTATTGGTTAAAACGCGCCGAAATGTTTTTATGACTTGGCAGAAAACAAGTATCTAAACATGGTAAAAATTAAAAACAAAAAAATAATAATTAGGAATTTTATTGGTATTTTTAGGGTTCCGTACCTCAAAAGGAAAAAACGGAACCCTTATAGGATCACTTTGTTGTCCGTCTGTCCGTCCGTCCGTCCGTCTGTCAAGACCCTTTTTCTCAGGAACGCGTGGAGGTATGAAGCTGAAATTTATATCAATTACTCAGGTCTACTGTCCCTTGAAGCTGTGAAAAAATCAAACTTCTAAGCCAACGCAATCAAAAGATATAGCCGTTTATGCCGCAAATTTTCGACACTTGCAAGGGAATCAAAACCTACAGGGTGCTTCCCGTGAACTCAGAATCTTGAAATTTGGTACGAAGCAACGTCTTATAGCATAGATAAAGGAAAAATTACGAAAACCATAAATTTTTAGTCACATAATATATATTTTTTTAATAATTTTAAACTTACTACCCATTTCCTCATAAACGCGTAGAGGTATTAAATTGAAATTCATACCAAATACTCAGGTCTATAATACCTTTAAGCTGTAACAAAATCTAACTTCTATGTCAACGCAATCAAAAGAAACAGCAATTTAAGCTGCATATTTTGAAACTCGCAAGTACTCGCAAGGGAATCAAAACCTAAAGGGTACTTCCAGTCGACCTAGAATCTTGAAATTTGGCATGAAGCAACGTTTTATAGCACACATAAAGGAAAAATTCCGAAAACCTTAAATTTTTAGTTACATTACAAAATATATATTTTTTAATAAATATAAACTTATTACTTTTTTCCTCATGTTTTGCAATAAAAATACCATAGTTATGACTCGATTGTCGTAATGAACGAACTTTGTAAACCTTGCAGGTTTGTACGGAACCCTCGGTGCGCGAGTCCGACTCGCACTTGGCCGGTTTTTTTTATGTTCTTTCACTGTACGACGATTTTGTTCCAAATTTTCCTCGCAATCGAAGTGAAAAGCAGAGTTATACACTCTGGCCTCAGGCCTAAATGTCGCTTCAAGGCCTTGTTGTACAATCTACTATTGTCCCTAGATACTATTTATCTATTCACTTACTTACCAAGTCACGTGGCGCAAGCCGCCCTAGGTCGTTATTTCTGACATATGACATATTGTATGCATGTTATTTGATGTTATACAATACACATGCCATTGACTTGACCGTTGTTGACCGCTGAGTGCTCTCGGCCCGCTGCGAAAAATACAAGTGTCTTGAGGTAGACCACCTACCCCAAGTACAATAAATGGACGGCACTCGCCACTTCAGTCTACCCGTGACCACGGCAACTGCAACGTTACCAAAACGTTGGGAATTAATGTACCTAAGTTTACCTAAAAAATTATTTTATTCTAAAATGGCGATTAGACTCGTTAAATGTATAACTATGTATGAGTATCGCGAGACATACTATATGGCGTACTATAAGACACACTATATGGTTATCATAGCGCAGGATATCTTAGTTTGGGACAAATAATTGTGTTGCGTGGAAGTTATTAGGGTTCCGAACCCAAAGGGTAAGGGACCCTATTACTAAGAGTCCGCTGTCCGTCAGCCCGTCCGTCCGTCCGTATGTCTGTCTGTCACCAGGCTGTATCTCATGAACCGTGATAGTTAGACAGTTGAAATCTTCACAGATGATGTATTTCTGCTGCCGCTATAACGACAAATACTAAAAACAGATTAAATTAACATTTAAGGGGGGCTCCCATACAACAAACGTGATTTTTTGCCGTTGTTTGCTCAATTAGGATAACGGCAACAGGCAACGCTTGAAATATTCAAATATTGTATAGATAATGGTACCGAACCCTTCGTGCGCGAGTCCGACTCGCACTTGCCCGGTTTCATTATTATTAAATTAACGTCGAAAGTACAGTGTCCGAGCTGTGAGTGGTACCTTATCGCCAGTGAATCCGACGAACTCCAGCAGGCTTATGATCTTGGGTGGCAAGAGTGAGATCATCACGTTGAAGGTGGCAGTGCCCAGGCGCACACCGCTGTGGAAGTTGAGCCGCGACGAATCGCTCTCCCATTGCTTCTTCTCCAGGATCTTAGCGCACTCCCTGCCAACAAGCAGCGCATAACGTGAACCTTGACACTACTTTTATATATTGGTTTAACGGGTTCACTTACTTTTCTTAACGTCGGGATAGCCGACTACTTTCGACCTCGTCCGGAAGTCTTTATCGTGGAGGAGAGTCGATGCAGTGCTTACGAAAGTTTAAGTCGTAAAACTTGACATTACATGAAAAGCAAAATAATAGCATGGTGGACAAGGACAAGTGCTGGAACGCTAGAACACTCTCCCGATTCGATTCGCACTGGAAACCGCCGTGCTTGATTTGTACAAAAGACGTCAGTCTGGGTGTACTTCCATGTTTCTGATGTCTTGCCTGGTTCCCGTGGTAGCAGGGTACTCAGGTGAATTAAGTTTATGCCAGGATCCTAATTTGGGACTAGGACAAGTGATTGTGGTGCGTTAAAACGCTAAACAAATGGCCTAGGCCGTGACTAGTAACGTGGGTTGTTACTAGTCACGGCTAGATGGCAAAAAAGCCGCCGAAAAATTCGCTTGGGAAATAGCCGGTTATCGGTGAAGCTAGATGAGGCTATTGGGACTATCCCGTAAATGGGGACCAAAAATTGCCATCGGCGAACGGTCGCCAATGACTTTTTGGCTACTTGGGAAATTAGAACAAATTATTTGTATTTTTATAGTCTTTATTTACTGATTTATTGTGTTCTTTGGATTTGTAGTGCGCTGTAAGGGTTGTATATAAAAAGCGGCGAATAACCTGTAATTTTAAGTCAAAAAGGTATTTTCTCAAACATGCTTGGAAATTTGAGCATTATTTTGACAACCTTCTTCGGGATAAATCAAAATTGCTGTACTGACCAAATACATGCGAGCAGCGACCGGTAAAAGTTGTATGAAAATCCATATCTGTCGTGTTTTAGCGGCCAAATAAATTACATAGTAAACTCATGCCTGTCGTATAATTTAAAAATGGAACGACTTTTTGCTCCGAAACATGGCAACCAAGGAGGTAAATTATTAAAGGTTTTATTTAAATTTCGAGCTGGCTTGCAAATAGAAAGCTGTTTATTGAAAAAAAAAAAAACTAATGAACACTTTAACGCCGGTAAAATTATTGTTGTTCGTTGATCGTCATTGATTTTGAGAAGAAATTGTATTTTCAAATAAAAAGTTCTGCTTAGGTACTACTTAGTTTTAATTTCCGCCTATTACTTGAGAAAAGTACTATGCAAGCCTTGGCCACAACTAGTCATTGATGGACTTACGTATACAATGTGTGCCACGGCTTCGCCTGCCCACATTTACACGTTCATCCATCAATGCCTCTTTTGCTGGCCGGTGCAGTAATGTACTATTTCATATTTCAAACATTAATTGGTAGAATTTTATAAAATTACAAAAAAGTCGTTTTATTGAAGCGATTTTGGCCTACATAGCTAAAAATTCAGGCGATTTGGGCAACGAGAACAGCGATTTTTGGGCGATTGTTATTCCAAATTTTGGCGACATTGGCCGGCCAGCATCAAATTAAATTTTTTTTTTATTCAAAGAAGCACAGAAACTGCGACTTAATGAACGTTAGGTACAAGTTAAACTAGGTGTCCATTTCAAAATCTAGATCATTTTGGAGAAAAAAAACTCAAGTCCTTAATTAACAGAGTTTATATAAATACTCTAAAACCTGGAACTCATGCATTGAACTGGCTTTAATTCCAGCCATCATTGTCATCCAAGATAATCTTTAATGTTATAGTAGCCCTTTTGTCACAGTGTGCTTTATACAAAGCATAGTGTCTCAGAAAAGGCATGTGCCCTACAATGTCTCGTATGTAGGCTGCATTATATTATTTTCTTCATTATTTACTCACTTGTAGCTGTTGTAGCAATTCTTGACCTTGAGGGTGCCCTTGATGAGTCCGGCGAGGTCTTCGCCTTCCATGATGGTCATGGCGGCCTGGAGCAGCAACGCTTCCGCGTAGCAGAGCTCAGCGTGCGCTTCCACGTCAGTGAAAGTCCTGTAGTTGGGCTGCGAGACAATACACAGAAATGATGGAGAGCTTTAGGCTGGTGTTATAGTCCGCACAAATCTTTTGGGCGGTAATGTGAACATAGTCACAGATCGTTTGCACATCGCTTACTGTCTTTACAGTGTATGTGTGAGTAATTGATGCGTAGTGATGAAAAAAAGTTTCGTTTATAGGCTTGTTGTACACTTGTTGTTGTTTGTAAATCGGGAACAAGACTTATTACTATGTAGAGGAGCTGACAGATTGATTTAGTACCATATAGTCATCTGTCATATAGTCAAACTAACTTCAATACAAGGGATGGCAGAGGTTCTACCACTTCCATAGAGGTAGAGGGTTCTAGTGAATAAGTATCCCTCGCTTCCATTTTATCTTAGTACCTTCGTTACTTTCAACGATCTAGCACTTGACGAAGATTGTGACGTGTGATAAGATTTTTTCAAGAGTGGTACCTACATCTAGTGATCCCCAGCGCAGCTCCCCTTTCACACCTATAATCAGTCACTGCCAAGGAATTGGCGAACTTCACTCAACTGTCACAAAGATTTACGCGGGTTATACGTCTCTCGTGTTATATCGCTCGCTTCTTTTTAATTTTAATTTCGATCTAGGATCTTTCGTGATTTAAAACAAAATGTATACTTACTTTTGATAAATGTGTTCTGACGGTTTGTAATAAAATTGCGGACATTTAAATACATTTTTGGTTAGGTACTTAGAAATTAATTTTAATCCAAATTGTTAAATAAAAAATATCTTATTATTTATAAAACTCTCAGACCACATTTATCTAAAGTAAACTCATGTGTTAGAATGTGCGAGCGAGACAGTATGTTAGGTGTAACAGCAAACCTGAGATAAGGTAAAAAGTGTTTATTCAACCAAAAATTTTATGGCACAGGTGACAATCTTGCAAAAACTATATATATTCGGGACCCTCAGCGAAAGTCCGGCTCACACTTGGTCAGTTTTAATTATTTGTTCATTTATTTATTTATACTTTATTGTACACAAGAAAGAAATATGTTACACATAAAACAAAGCAATAAGAACGGGTACATAGGCGAGCTTCACTGTAATCACGCCAAGTTTGACACTTGTATACATTCAATAGGCATTGTCCCAAAGAAATTAAGTTCTGTTTTTATTTTATTTTTCTCGGGGAAATAGGTAATTTTGAGAGCCTGGGCTGAATATTTCTATTGGGACAGCTTTAACACAGAGATCTCTAATAATGCTTTAGTTAATATTTAAAGCGAAAAAAAGAACCAGAGTATGAAACCGGAAGTACGTCATCAATTGAGATCCTACCAGCTGTCAGTTTCAAGTGATAATATGACTTGATACAAAAAACTAAAAAGACACCCAATCTATGCAAACGCAAAAGAGGTCATATTGTTTTTTTTTTTTGCGGATACTGTGACGTCAATATCTAGGCGTTTGTTATTCAAACATATTAAACCATGTTTGAAAGTATTCGTTCCCGTGTGAAACGAAGGTTGAAAGTCACACACTTATTCACAAAAATACAAGAAATATGTGAATATTCATAAGCAGCCTATATACGTCCCACTGTAGGGCACAGGCTTTGTCTCAGAGAGAGAGTATGGGCTTAATCACAACGCGTGCCCACCGTGGATTGGCGATTTCAAGCGCTGAGTTATGTGAATAGCTCAGACACCCAGGTTTCCTCACGATGTTTTCCTTCACAGTTAGCGAGTGGAATTGCTACTACAACTTCACAAATGTACATAACTTAGAAAGAAAAATCATAGGTACATGCCCGCACCGGGAATCGAACCTGGGTCTCCCGCTTCCGAGTATTGTTAATTTATAATTGTAGCATTATATTTACTGATGAATATTTACCATTATTTATCAAATTAAGTATCATTCGTAACTTTTGCCAATATTTAGGACAATGCCCATTACATACATACCTTACCGATAAGCAAAGGAAAAACAAAATAACGTAAAAAAGACTCTCTTTTGTACGTTTCACTTTTTGTACCTATTTTATATTCTATTTGGGGCAACCCGCCATAATAACGTTCTGGGAAAATTTAAACCGGGTACCTACTACGGTTCAATAGGTAAAGCTCTTTATAAGCCAGACAGTTACACAGACGTTGTAGTATAGTTAAGTAGTAGGGTCCCGTTTGCACCCTTCAGGTATGGAATCCTAACAATAGATCACATGTGGGATATTCGCAAAGGTATTAAAACGCGAAATTATCGCTAATGTCAGAGTATAGAGATGTAGATACCTAATTGTTTGCAGATTAGATTAGCCTAGAACAGATGTTGCTTATAAATAATTTTAAATAACGCAGAATCATATTGCGAGTGGTTTATTTAGCGACTCAATTGCTATTTTACATCTCTTAGGGCCGGTTTCTGAATTGAAAATTTCAATAAGTAAATACTTAAGTAACGTTCTGTCACGCTCTTTTCTGAGAAGTTCGAAGAGACAGCACTACAGTTAACTATTTACTTAGCGAAATTCTCAATTCAGAAACTGGCCCTTAACCGATCGGTGAGAGCGGTGGTAGCGGAGCGGTAGAACACCGGCTTCTCAATCGGGAGGTCGTGGCTTCGAATACCGACATGTACCAATGACTTTGTTTTCTAAGTTACGTACATTTGTGAAGTTATATATTTGATACAGGTTGTTATTTAGTGTTAGATAGGTAAGTAAGTATTAACGATGTCTGATATAGCCAAAATGGATTTTTGATGAATTATTAACGATCGCACTTAGCGTAACTGCAACTGAATGATGTGTAGCGTTTAGTACGTATTTTAAACACACTCCCGGGCTCTCAAAAACATGATAGAGACCTATTTTTTATCGTTAAAATGTCTTCTACAACCCGTGCGCCGTGGTTTGCCGGTGCAAACCGGGTAATTTTGTGCACTAACGTAAAACGTATCTTATTCTGCGCATAATATTGGATGACTAAAATTAAAAGATATTTACTACATATTTTAACACTCCTGCGCGATGTTGCTGTTATACTTTGTTATCAGCGGAGGTTGGACGGCCATCCATGCTACAGCAATGTTCAGACATGACGTATTACGTAATTACTAAAAGTGCCTTCACCACAAAACGTCTTGCATACGTAATCATGTTGCGTTTTTAGGGTTCCGTACCCGAAGGGTGCCAAACGGGAGACTTCACTGTCCGTCTGTCTCATGAACTGTGACAGCAAGGCAGTTGAAATTTTCACGGATGATGTATTTCTGTTGCCGCTGTAACAACAAATACTAAATACAGAATAAAATAAATATTTAAGGGGGGCTCCCATACAACAAACGCAATTTTTTGCCGTTTTTTGCTCGATATTAATAACGGCAATCTGTAGGTTGACGCTTGAAATGTTCACAGAATATCTACATATTTGGAACTACTTCCATATTCGCTTCCAAAATAAATGATGAAATTAAAATAATATAAATATTTAAGGCGGATTCCCATACAACAAACGTGACATTTTGCCGTTTTTCTCGATCTTTGTGTCTAATGTTGTATAGATAATGGTACGAAACAATTCGCGCGCAAGTCCGACTCCCACTTGGCCGGTTTTTTTAAGCTACCTTTTTGGTACAAACACTAACGGTGTTATTGGCACAAACACGGTCAACCCCCGCACTCGGAGGCCTATAGAAAACGGTCCCTATCTTCTCAATATCTCAATCAATCTTCACCCTTCACAGTGTCGTATCTTGTTCTTGATGTCTTCAGTATTCTAGGTCTATTTACTAGTAACCCAGTATTAATTTAAAATAACATATTTATGGTCGACCAGTAGTCATTACATACCTTTTTGCATGTGCAAAAGTATCTCACGGCCTCAATATGGGCTCAATGTGAGTATAGTTCAATGTGAGAAAAAAATCGTTACTGTTTATGGTGCCCCCCGAGAAGTGACACTCGCTTGAAGTTTAACCCAGAACTGACTCTGCTAATACTAAACCGCGCGCATTTTAGTAATATGAACAGTCAAATTAGGAGATCGGCAGAAGAACCCTAGTTACTGATATAGCTAGAAGAATTTGCTCAGTTGAAGTGGCAGTGGGCGTGGCACATAGCTAGAAGAACTGGGCCTCGATTCTGTTAGTGCATTGTAGTATAATGACAGGTACACTGTCGGGTCACGTGACGTGTTTTTTCGTACCATTGACGCCTAGAAGGTTTGATGGTTGTGCCCGCGTAGACTTAAAGCAGCCATGAAATGAACACCGCCATGTTCATGCAGTTGTCATGTTACTACAATGCATTAACAGAATCTAGGCCCTGATGGCCGTTGTGGCGAAAAAGATCTCACTTGGCGACCGCGGACCGGACGACTCAGCGTGGGCAGGCCCCGCACCAAATGGTCTGACGACCTGGTTACGTACGGTGGATGGCGGGGTGTCGCTGGATGCGGGCGGCACAAGTCCGGGAATCTTGGAAAACGATGAGGGAGGCCTAGGTCCTGCAGTGGGCGTCAAATGGCTGATATGAGAATCAGTCACAGAGTCAGGCTCACCTTCTTGATGATGGTGCCGAGGCTCTCGACGAGAGTATAGTTGCGGCGGTGCTGGTTGCAGATGCCGATGGTGACTTTGAGCGCGGCGAGGGCGCTCGCGATCTGCGCCTGGTCGAAGGTAAGGATCGCCGGGATGAACTCGAAGATGGACGTGCCGAGGCTGTGGTACAGCGACGTGCGGCCCCTGCATGCAAACGATACGTCACTGCTAACATTCTAGGTAGACTACCTCCTGAAACTCATATACAATTTTTTTAAACGGTTAAAAAAATAATTTGAAGCCATGTTTATGAATTAGGTATTATGTAAAAACTAGAAGGAAGGAAGCCCCCTGCGTTTCGTCTTGTTCGTGTACGAGAAACCTGGGATAAGAGACACACACATGGATAGTGTTGCCAGATGCCTTTTTTCAAAATTTGTGAATTAAATAGAAAAAGCGGACTGTAACGAAGTATTTCGGCAGACGCGTTGAACTTTAAGATTTAGTACAGTTAAGACTCTCTCTTACTCGTAGTGGAATTTCCCATTTTTTTTTTGTTTTTTCAATGTTTTTTGAATTTCCAAAGTTTTTTCTTAGCAAATCAGCTAAATTAAAATTTGTTCCACCGTTACATTGACCTTATGAGCAAACTGGCTCTTAAATACGGAAAGCGTCTGATTTATTGTAACGATTGTGTAGCATCTCGTTAAAGTATAAGGTAAACAATGGAAACTCAATAATTACATGATATTAAGTAATTATGTCTCAGCTAAAAAGTTTCATCACAATCGTGATTGTGTAATTCTTCTATAAATAGGTCTCTAAAGTAAATAAACACGTGTGTGTTAAATGCAGTCACGTTTTGTTCCAACATAGATCTGCTCCCGGCTTCACTAACGTATAAGACGGCTTTGCAGAGTGGCTACTCAAGGCGAGTTATCCCACGTGATGTCATCAAGGCGTCCTTTTCTACTTCTTATGGTAGCTCCACACTCTCTCGGAAGCAAGGCGAGGCGAAGCGAGGGCGAGGATACGGATGAAGCTCACGTCTTTGCTCGTGTTACCTCGCCTCGCCCCGGAGAGTGTGGACGGCTATAGCACCCTTGTAGCCTCCGCTCGCGGCCGCCCGTGCGAGGGCCTCCACGAGGTGCGAGAGGCGAGGCGAGGCGAGTGTGGAACTACTATTACGGTGCAACAACCGCGAGTTCGATGTTTTTACGCTTTTTTCGGGTTCCGTAGTCCGACAAGGCACGCTTATAGTTTCACCATGTCCGTCTGTCTGTCTGTCCGGCCGCGGCCTAGCGCAAAAACCGGTGGTACTAGAAAGCTGTAATTTGGTGTGTGTATACATATTTATCACGCCGACAAAGTTAAACAACAAAATATTGGTTTTTTTTTACTGTACAGGGGAAGTACATGAAAAGTGGGGATGTTTTGTTTTCTCGTCTACCCCATCATGTGGGTGGATGAAAAATATTGTGGGCGCAGAAAGACCATTTTTTGATTTAGGGTTCCGTTTGCGAAATATTGAGCTTTAAAGCGCATTTTTTTGTCCGAGTAGGGTACCCCCTCTCCTGGCTAAACGGTTGATTGTAGAAACGTGAAAACATTCAGGGTAGTAGCAATAGTAATAATAAACTTGAAAGGAAAAGTATCACGGCTAAGTAGGCTTTACTAGTTAACGAGTAATAGGCAACCGGTAAACTGTAACGGCAAAGGTAAACTTATAATAGTAAAATTTCGTACAAAATCCATTGAAAATGACTTCGATGAAGTTATTAGTTAGCACTTGCTTGTAGCAATAAATCATTCACTCATTCATTCATTCATTCATAGCTTTGCTTAACTGTCGCCCGGTTTACTGATAAATTATATTACAGTTAACTCTAGCCCGGTTTTATTGGTCGTTTTGGTGTTAGCCAATTATCCCGTCGCAAAGTTAGTAACTTTGTCAGCATTCACTATTATAGACGAATCAACATGTAATAACTGTTCAGTTGAGAGTGGCGCCACTAGTAGAATATTTTCACAAACATTTGACGCATTCCGGTTTGACAGTGTTTTAATACTGTAAATCTGTTATCAAATATTTGTTCATACCTTAACCCCCTCTGGTATAGCACTTGTGTTCGGCATGATTGTATTAGGTACTACATATTATTTTTGTGTTCTCCTTTCTCTACATAACTTTGTTTTATTTCTGTATTATGGTCATTTGTGTTACAATGGAAATGTTTTTCACTCTCACTTATACCATTTCGAGAAGTGGCGCTCATATAGAACTACAGATCGTTAGAAATATTTTGAGGGAATACTCTTTTCATTGTAATAAAGAGTATTATCAATATCATCATCAACATCATTAGCCATTTGACGCCCAATGCAGGACATGGGCCTCCCTCGTGGTTTTCCAAGGTCAGAGCCGCCAACGTTGATAGGAGTGGGTGCTACAAGGGATCAATAAAGTCACAGTAAATATTCGTAAATTCTGCCCCTTGTTGTTTCTATACTGCGAATCCAAATTCAAAGTGATATGAAATACGGTAACGTTGAAAAATGTTTTCTATCATGTTAAATGTTAGTTTCTATCGTTTGATATGCATAAACAAATGAAAAAACAATTGAGTCGGCTGGCACCGACCATAAGACGGTCAACCCGTAGTTTATTTTCGATATTTATTCTTCATCAGCAGTGATTTGACGCCCACTGCAGGAAAGAGGCCTCCCTCATGGTTTTCCTAACCATGGGGGGTTTTGCCATAATCGCCACGCTTGGCAGGCGGGTTGGCGATCGCAGTATGCGGTTGGAATCTCAGGAAAACGCTGCTGCCCGTCTCCTGGTAATGTATTTCCTTAGTCGCCTTTTACGACATCCACGGAAGGAAATGGAGTGACGCTATTCTTAATCCGGCACCACACGGAATTTATTACTTGTTCGTTTATGCTTAAGTGAACCAATAAGTTTTAAGGGGATATTTAAGAAGCCATATGTTCCTAAATTAAAGTTAGAATATCCCCTTTATAATGTCGAACGAATACGAAGTATATACGCTATAACGTAAAGTACGAAAAGATTATGTTTAACTGAACCACTAGTTTATGTACCTTATCCTATTTCCAATTTCTTATAAATAAATTATTTTTATTTACCTTCTGATCATGGCACCGTTAAGTTAGTATGTACGAAGCTGTTTACGACGCATTTAACACTTAAGTTACAAAGTTATACATCTTTAACATAACAGTGTAAAGAGCACACGTGTAAAAATTGATGTACTGTTACTTACCGTACCGCACGGTATACAGCGGGTTATTAAAGTAACGCAAAACCTGTTGCTTCAGTATTGGTAAATTGCAGCACTTCGAATAATCGGAAGTTGAACGTTCTCATTTTTTTCATACAAATCGACCGTGTCAACTTTGAAGACTCTACGAAAAAAAAAAGAAAATTGGGAATTGCCTATCTTCAACATTTAAAGTAGTTTCCTTCCGTGATGCATAGCCGGGGAGCAATCTTTATACGTGCCACTGGAGAGCAAATGCCTTCTCTCTAGGCTACTGAGTTCAACCCGGAGTCTACGGGTTTGAATGGTCCATGTCGGGTCCGGGTTAACATTATAAATGTCTGGGTACGGAGATTTTTATTTTCCTACATAATTATGACAGGTAAATAAAAATATATTAATTTCAACGAAGGTTCATGTTTGATTAGACAAGAAGTGTCTTACTTGCATACAGTTCTTATACGGTTTTTGTTTTGGGGGTTCCGTATCCGAAGGGTGCCAAACGGGACCTATTACTAAGACTTCACTGTCCGTCTGTCTGTCTGTTCGTGTGTCTGTCTGTCTGTCTGTCACCAGGTTGTATCTCGATGCGTCGATGTCATTTCTTCTTATCAGTTTCTATAGATGGCGCTGTTCTCGTATTCGATCTTTGTTTAATGTTGTTAACGGAACTCTTCGTGCGCTTTTTATCTTCTCATTAAAAAAATGGTTCGGTAAAAATAAAACATGTGCGGTGAGAGGTTAATATAAAAATGATTATCGTAATCACCTGGTATGACTTTTTACAGGTGGCAGCCCTACTTCTTTCCTAGAGCATGGAAAATAGTAAATACGCGAACGCGAGATGATGCCTGAATGTGTGCCTCCTAAATATACCTAGGTATTGATGCCTGACCTTCTATGAAATTACTTAATTGTCCGTCTGTCTACAATGCCATGCATTATGATAATATGAAGGTTATGTTAGACTCGTAATCTTGTGACACTGAGTGAGGCACGTGCGAAATAAAGGTTACCAAAGTAGATACGCAAGTGCCCTCATGTGATAGGTTTGATTTGCAAAGTTCTTTATTTGTAAATAAGATAAAACATTTTTCCAAACCCAGTGATAGTTAATTATTCTAGGTAAAATAGGTCATTACGTTTATGTTTACATAAATGTTTGGAGACAATTTTTTGAAATTATTATTATAATAAGTTACTACCCGTTGCCCGCGTTTTCTTTCGCGAGGATTTCTTTTGTGTTTGTTTCCAAACCCAGTGATAGTTAATTATTCTAGATAAAATATGTCGCACTCCTAGAACAAGACAGCACTAAGTCGAAAAACTTATTTTTTCAGAATCGACGAAAAACAGTTAACTGGTTTTGTATTTAAGTTATTGCCAAAGTCTTGAATGTTTCATGTAATGTATCCAATGTGAATCAATGTTATATGGTTTATTCCCCTTACTAAACGTCGAGCAAGAGTTCATACGCATTTTTCGATTTAATTCTCTATTTCGTAATTATCTCATGAAATAAAAACAAACTATTTTGAGACACGTCCTTTTTGTTGAATGATTCTGAAATAGTGCTCTATTATCTTGCCATATATTAGTTAAGTTCAGATATACAATAAGGACCTATTTGATTTCTTTTCAAGAATTTTCCTGTTGTTAGTAAGACAAAAATTACAAAAATCAGCATTTTTATTAAACAAAATAAACATCATCATCAAGAACCGTAGTGTGGTTTTGGACAAAGTGATTAAACAACACACACAGGCACAAAATAAAAAAAAAAACAAGACAAGTAAACTCGAGTTTACAAAATTATTAAGGGAAGGAAACACCAAGTTTCACCATACGATAAGTCGTTACTACATAAGTACTACTGACTGTGACCAATGTTAGGAAAAAATGCTTTACATGTGTACTATCTTGGTAACCTAAGATAATCTTTTATTCCTATTTAAATCTTAACTTTAACAATGAAATATTAATTGACTTAAATCTCACATAATCAACAAGCACCTTCATAACAAATCAATACAAAAATCAAGGTAAAACATCTTTAAATCTTTTAACTAAGATGGCACTTAAAACTTAGGTACTTGTGACTTTTATTCCGTTCTGTAGCATCTTTTCATAAAATTCGGTAACTTCTACGGTATCCATTCTTTATAAGTATCAAGTGTTTTATAATGACATAAATTATTATATAATTTAAATAATCACAATGTTACAAAGATCAACAAGTACTTTCATATTAACCTAAAACTTAGTTATGACTTTTAATTCAGTTCTGTACCATATTTTCTTATAATTAGTGATGATAATCGCTGGGTGAGCTGCTGCTGCTACTGGAGCTTGATGATGATCAGATCAACTCTGATGAGGAGCTCGAGCAGGAAGTAGTAGAAATTCTTCTAGGGACTGACTACAAGAGGCCTAATTTTTTGTTGAGCAGTAAGAGAAAAAGTGGGATCTGTAGGTATCTAAATCGTCTATGAAATCACTTTCATCACCTAGACCAGGTAATGTACCAGCCGGTATTGCTTCTTGGACAGTTGACTGGTCTTCTAAGGTTGCTCCGATTGCCTTTTTGAGCATCAGCAAGCCACGTCCCTTCATCATCTGCCATAGAATGAGTGAAAACTAAATTAATTCAAAAAGAGAGCATTATCTAAAAATCATGTTTAGTTTGTCCTACTATAATAAGAAAAATACTGCATAAAAATACTTTACTTTTAATATACAACTATACTAATAATTCAAAGTATTCAGAGACTATTTTGAATGATTCTTTAATAAACTATCGCAACTTTTAAATGTACCATCAATAGGGCGTTATTTAAAAGAAAACACCTATTTCAAACAATACGGAACTATTTTGGAATAATAGGAAAAAAATAACATACCTTTGTCAATAATACTGCCGTATTTCGGAATACTAGTAAAACGCCAACCAGGAAAGTTCTCCAACACGGGATTATCACTAAATATCTCACATAAATCGTCTCAATAATTTCAACAATACCAGATTATTCCTAAATAATTTGGGTTTGCGTAAGCGCAATACGGTTTATTACGACGGCGGCCATGTTGCAACTAAACATAAATCCGTGTTCATGGTATGACCTTTTACTCATTTATTCACTAAGAGCGACGTACAGTGCCATCTCTTGGGCGTCTGTGCAAATATAAATAAGCGTGTCTTAGTGGTATGCGCGGTAAAACTTGGCGGATTCAAATATGCAATAAAGTCGATTTTGAGATTTTTCGACATAATTCCGTCTTGTTCTAGGAGTGCGATGTCAGTACGTCTATGTTGAACCACCCGACGTTTCTCAAATTGTTTAACTTGCTCTAAGACCTAATCAGTCGCTTCGTATTACCTTACGTATAAAATGTCGTCCCTTCGCGCATGAAATGCCCCCCTTAGTAGATGGATTTCCAAAAAAAAAAATATGTAATAATAAAAGTAAGAATACACCCTTTTATTTCTAATAGCAACCCGAACATCGATTTCATGTATCGGTAGTGCGTGCAGAACAGGACTGACCCTTGGATTTTAGTTTCCCGCTTCCTAGTTTTATTTATTACTCTTATTTTACTTGTATCTATTTCATTGGTCTTTTTCTAACTGCAGTATAACTTGAGAATAAAAATAACATTGGCCAAATGAAATCAAATTCAATAAAATTTTGTACAAAAATACAAACTTTAACGTTGGTCATGTATTGATCAGATATTGTTCATGGAATGAAGTAATTAAGATTCGTAATAGTAATGAGCCGTTTTCAGTACAAACTCACAAAGCAATTCATAGATGGCGCTTACAGGCGTGGCCATAGAAGAACCGGAATACGGCTGTCAAAATTAATCTGCGCTAAGCAAAATTTGACAGACGTGTCCCTGTTCTTGTATGTGCACGCCTATAAGCGCCATCTATGAAGTGCTTTGTGAATTTGTGCTGAAAACGGCTCATTGCCTATGGAGTTTGTGAAGTGGGTCGGGGACATGTCCCCGGAAAATTCACCGAAGCATGCCGTCTAGATAAACCGATATCTTCGGTCTGTGGTTTGTCGTGTTTTATTATTCAATCTTCAGAATGGATGACGTGGTATGATTTGATAAGCACGTTATTGCGTACAAAACACACTCTATCTTGCCTAGAATGTTCCCCTTTAGACCTTTACTGACACGTTTTGTAACATGATGGAACCTCTGTGTGAGTGATCCTTTCCTACATTTATTTGATAGCCAGAGCATAGTATACCACAACGGAATATGTTATTCCCAACCACTATATTGTCGGCTGCGTTCCGCTATGTTATCAGAAGAAGAATATTCTAAGTAGAAATAAAAAAATCCTAGACCATATTATTGTTGTGAACAATTGAACATGTCCCACCCGACTCCCCCCACCCACATCTACGCCAATCGCCGGTTTTACATTGGACCATATAATATTCGAACAACAGCGCTAGTAAATGTATGAAACTAAGACGATGTCGTGCAGTTACGGTTATCGTGCAATGTGAAATCAGCTAATGCCCCTCTTCCCGTGTAATTAAAGGACGTTCCATTAGTACAAACCAAGGTTTCATGATGCTCAGTGCGCCGACGATGTCGTTGTTGAAGAACTTCCGGATTGCCACATCGCAGTCGTCGAACGCCGCTTCCAAGTCCTTATATCTGACAAAGATGATTATCAACTTAGAAGACAAGGTCTACAGTAATGTTGACGGCTATTTATAGGACGATTGTGTCTGGTATTCAACACGTGAGTAATAAACAAGCTAAAATGTTAAAAATAAAAAAAATGTTTTGAAAAGAATAAAGTTCTTATTTATGAAAACACGATTCCTCTACAAACGAACGGTTTGAATAATCTGTGGTTACGTTTTTCCCTCCACCACAGACTATTTAAACTGCCTCTGAGGAAAGTTTTAAGGAATGGTGTTCTTATAAATAAGACCGAAAAAGATTCCGTTCAGTTTCGAGATGTGATGACATTAATTATGTAACAAATTCTATTACGATAAGATGTTTGATTACGATTGAGGTTAATAAAGTTATTGTTAAACCAAGTTTCTCCGGGTCACACATAGATATCACTACTGTATAGCCCGATTTTAAGACGATTTTCAAGAGGCCATTTCAGTTTCCGTAGTTAATACTATGACATCATATTTCATAGCTTTGATGTAAAATACGTCCTAGCTACTTGGTATTCAGTATTTTGTTCTTATCAATTTGAGTTTCTTTGCCAGCTTCATTCAAAGGAAAAATATGCTTTACAATAAGAAGGATTACTTACTCAATAAGTTCTTCCTCGGCATCTTCAAAGTCATCCTGGGAAGAAAGATAAACTTTATTTTTATACAATAAAATCAGTATTTCAGCATATTTTGAACAAAAATAATTGAGTGTTTGTATCTTAGTCATTTGCCCTATCTGCTACCCTCTAAGTACTTTACTACCGTTGTATATATTTTATATACCTTTTACATACGGCAAATCATCATCATCATCATCATCATCATCAACATCAGCCATTTGACGCCCACACAGGCCTCCCTCATGGTTTTCCAAGCTTCCCGGTCTTGTGCCGGCCGCATCCAGCGACTCCTTGCCACCGTAGCCAGGTCGTCAGACCATCTGGTGGGGGGCCTGCCCACCCAATAAACGGCAAATGGCAAACGGCAAATGGCAAACGGCAAATAAGCGTGGTTTATTTTTGTTTCTATGTTAATACTCTAAATTGTAACATAATTGAGATGACTTACGTATTCACTGGCTTTTAAGATACAGGTTTCCTAGTTTACAATTACAGTAACTAAAGATTTTTGAGTTTGAGTTTTGAGTATCTAAAAAAGTATCAGCTGTTCCATACCAATGTAAACTTCTACATACGGCAAATCATCATCATCATCATCAGGTATATGACGACCACTGCAGGACACAGGCCTCCCTCATGGTTTTCCAAGCTTGCCGGTCTTGTGCCGCCCGCATCCAGCGACTCCCTGCCACCGTAGCCAGGTCGTCAGACCATCTGGTGTAATCACCAACGGCAATAAAATGTATGGAAGAGATATTTTTTCTGCAATTGCGATTTTTTCCCCTTAGTAAAAGTTGTTCGCATTCACGATTGAACGACGAATTTTCGGTTCGATATGGTGTTTTTATTCTAGTTTAACGTACTGTACTACGTGTATTTATGCATTGTATTTAAGCATTATATATGTAAATTTATAATTATTACGTTTTGTCTATTATTAATATTCGTATTGGCACCGACTACCTTCTACTTCTTATTCGGCAAAGTCTCCAACATGAGGTTGCCTGGAACAAATTGCTATTAGCAATAGGGCCGCCAATTGTACCTTTTCTTTTGTATCTGCTGTTTCGGTAATTTTTTTCCGGTGTACAATAAAGAAAATTCTAATCTTATCTAGTTTAAGGGCCATTATAGCACTGACCGGCTCGTCGGATTCCTCGCTGGCCAGCGGCGGCGCGGGCTCCTTGTAGGGCTCCAGGAGACGCGACGCTAGCGCCGGCGCACTCTCTTGTCGCACCGCCATCTTACCTGCGAGTTAAGGGTTTCCGTTCCGTTCACGGTTATGTTGATTATGTTGACGGCCATGTGTAATAAAAATCACTATTAATATGATTGATCTGACACTGTTCGCAATTTCTTAGCCTCATGGATCCCCTTAAGGCCGTTTACTATTGGCTCTGTGCGAAGTTATAGGGATAGTCGAAAACGATTTTGCGGAAATGTAACATTTCGGGAATGTAAAATAATCTGTTTTCTGACCATTTTCACTGTCATTGAGCTCAAGAATGAGTGGTCATTCTTGAGATTCGGTAAGTATATTGTTGCCTCCTTACGAAAATTTAGGTCGCCAGAAGGCTATAGTGCACATCCGTGGAAATGCGTTCTAACTAGAGGTGGGCTGGGGACTGGGGAGAACCTTCTCCGAAAAGTACTCGCATGACGGGAACTTATATAGAAAAAAAAAACAAACCGGCCAAGTGCGAGTCGGACTCGCGCACGAAGGGTTCCGTACCGTTATCTATACGAAATTAGACATAAAGATAAAAAACAGCAAAAAAATCACGTTTGTTGTATGGGAGCCCCCTTTAAATAATAATCTTATTTTGTTTTCAGTATTTGTTGTTATAGCGGCAACAGAAATACATAATCTGTGAAAATTTCAGTTCTCTATCTATCACGGTTCTTGAGACACAGCCTGGTGACGGACGGACGGACAGACAGACAGCGAAGTCTTTTTACCCTTTGGGTACGGAACCCTAAAACATGTCTTCTGTTAGTTAATTCCGCTCAGCTATTCACTCTAATCCACAAAAAATTCAGTTTCATTATGTCTAGTGCTCGTGTTAACCTCAGAAAATACTATGAATAAAGAATGTCAACAGTATTTCAATTCTCAAAAATTACATTTAAAAAAATGTCAATCAATTAGACTTAATAAGAAGTAAAAACAATGTCAAAAATATAAAAAACAAAATAAGAATAAAGGAAACAAAAAAAAACACACTGCCTTAGGGCGGCTTGACAACTTCTGACAGTAGACGAGCCACTAGTCTACAAGCCTGCACCAATCCGGACTTGGCCCCCGTGGTGGAGTATGGCCTATACCTTCCTCAGGGAAGAGACCTGTGCCCCTCGGTGGGGACATAATGGGTTGATGATGATGAATGGAAACTCTACAAGCCTTGTACCTAGCACTAATTTTGCAGTCCACAGTTCTTGCATTGTTGTTGGGAATCTTTTCACATTGGGCCTTGAAATTGAGATTATTATTTTATGATTTTTTAAGGCTCATTTCCTTGATTTTTAATAACATTTTAATCTTTCTTTAATATAGAGTAAAATGACAGCTTTCGCGCGACCTATATCTTCTAAATTTGTCATTGTCTATAAAATCGTTGAATGTAAGACATGGTGATGGTGATGAACATGATTAGATAATTAATACCAAAATTCTATGCTGCCTTAAAATCCAGGAGTTCTTAAGCTGCTCACCACAAGCCTGGGGTGGTGGGTCCGAGTATTTTAATTTTAGGTTTGTAGTTGTTAATCTGCTAATCATCATCAGACATCTGGGGTTGTGTCTAAACTACCAGTAAAACTGAGTATTTCAGCTCAAAACGTTACTTTTCAACTTCGAATAGTGGCGGAGATCCCCTCAATAATAAAATTCAATCCCAATCGTCCAAAACCATTGTCAATCCTCGAAGTTTCATTGTAAAGGCGGGAGCGCGCTAGGTAAAATTATTACGAAAAACAATCGGTGTTCCTTGCGCAAGTTCGGATTAAGGAAAAAAAGTATTTTAAAATACTTCGATTAGTAATCGAAGCAAAATAAAATATTTTATATGTTTTGCGAATCGTTGTTTGTTGCTTGTTTTCATGAAAAAGGAAAGAGACCTCAGTTATATCATATAAAAATCTCGTGTCACAGTGTTTGTATCGAACTCTTCCAAAACGGCTTCACCGATTTTTATGAAAATTATAATTTGAAAATTGTGTATATTTGGTAGGTCTGAGAATAGGTCGTAGGCTAATTAATACGGCAAAACACCGATCGCCGAGTCAGAAAGTATTCAACAATAATCTTTGGAATATAGAAAAAATACATTTACCCATAGTTATTGGGTCGCAATGACAGACTTACTAAACTTAACCAAAAATTGTTCTAGCGACGTAGACTTAAAAGTAAATATGTAAATAGTAATTAGGTAGAAATTAGGTAACACACTTTAGGTAATCACAACAGCCGATTCCGCAATCATTGACTTGGTATCGGAAAAGTACAAACCACGATACAGACGCTATATCGTAGATAAAATAACAAATAGTTAGATACGATGAATTAAAATCGGGTTATTAATCTATCATCGGCTGAACTAGGTCAATTATTATTTTCATTTAAAATACTCATCAAAACTAATTCACATGATTTACTGCTTTACCCAAAAAATTTTCATTTTTACACTAGTTTTTCTAGACTCTGCCTACCCCTCAGGGATACAGGCGTAAATTTACGTATGTGTCACTAACCACTTTCGGGCGAACCCCTTCTCCCCACGAAAGAGAAAAATTATTTCCGAAGCCAAACATGTCTTACTTTTTCATTTATAAAAACTTCCGTAATAAATTAACGGTCCCTTATACGAACCGGTCATAAATGACAAAACCAGAGGTTAAAATGGTTCTAATAGCCGAATCAACATACCCGTAATTTACGAGTATGTTGATACGGCTGCTGCGGCCGAATCATTTGAATTAGTTTTGATCGTAATACCGGTAAGAGACTGCTCGACAGAATTCAAAATTACCACCATGTTGTTGGTGCACAAAATAATAGGTAAATTGCGCACGGACAGTTTTCTCTCAAACATGATCTAGACACACGTAGACGTAAAAAGTGAATAAGTAATGGGAAGTGAAAGCGCGATTTGAATAGGCATTAGTCAGACAGACACCACTAGTGCCAGCGTAAGTCTTGATAAAGTGCAGACACTTCACATATGAGTTCGGGTGAAACTAGATTCGTGTTTATCTAAGGGAAAAACATTAATAAAAAATACTTTTCCCGTCGATTATTTCTCTAAATTAAAAATAATATAAATAAAATGGATACAAACTAAAATAAAAAAAAGTCACGTCGTCCCACACCGAAAAATAACTTGAAAGGCGTCCGACGAACTCTAACTGTAGTTCCCTTACAATGACCATACAACTTTGTCGAGATCACCTCTTCCCAGGGCTGTTACGAAAGGTCTCTTTGTAAAACAGCTTTGTGCTTATATTCTGTTTTTTTTTTCCTGAATAAAAGCACAATTTTTCTGTTTGATTTTATAAAAGTAAACTTTAAGAATTTTTTTTTCTAAAATCGTGACATAATGAAAACTGAAACAAGTAAATGAGCTCAGTGATTGTTATTCTACTGTATACAATAATAATAAAAATTTACTTTAACAAAAGTTTACTTTGTATACAAAGTAAAAAGTGGCTAGAAAATGCAATAACTGAAAAATAATTTCTCGCCACACTACTGAAGTAGTGTTATCATTAGCACCAATCGGTGTTAAATATGGTGCATTGAAATCAACATAATATGTAATAATAGTATATAAATTCTCTCGATGTGTCGGGAGTCACACTATTTATTTTTTCTACCATTTTGTTTATGCCAAATCACTTTCCAGTACTGATTGTCTCTGAGCTAAGCCGCCGACCGACAGACAGACAGACGGATGGCGAAACACTTTGAGATCACTTTGTTGTCCGTCCGTCCGTGCCTCTGTCTGTCTGTCTCGGGAAAGCGTGGAGGTATCGAGTTGAAATCAAACGCATATACTCAAGGCCTAGATTCTGTTAATGCATTGTAGTAACATGACAACTGCATGAACATGGCGGTTTTCATTTCATGGCTGCTTTAAGTCTACGCGGGCACACCCATCAAACCTTCTAGGCGTCAAGGGTACGAAAAAACACGTCACGTGACCCGACAGTGTACCTGTCATTATACTACAATGCACTAACAGAATCGAGGCTCAGGTCTACAGCCCCTTGAAGCTGTGCAAAAATCAAACTTCTAAGTTAACGTAAAAAAAACATATATTTCGACACTCAAGGGAATCAGAATTTACTTTAGGTACTTTCCGTTGACCTAGGACTATGAAATTTGGCAAGTAATAACGTTTTATACTACAAGTTCAGGGAAAAATCTGAAAGTCTACATTTGTAATCAAATCATTAAAAAAATTGTCTTTGAAGTCCCACTCGCACTAGGCTTCTGAACAAATTATTACAAACTTAACTTTGCAGCTGAAGAGTGTGTGCTCCCATACAAACAAACTGCAAAGATTAATTGTTCTTTGTGTGAAACCAGCGGCCGGCCGCCGCTAAGTACCGCCTCAGAATCAATAGTTTATTTTTTTGCGAATGTTTCCAATGTACAACAAGCATTGAATTTGAAGGATCAAGGAAATGTATTATAACATCGTGCATCGTTATCGATTTATCAGACAGTAACATCACAGGCATGAGTTTCTAACTTATTGACGCTGCGTTGCACATTCAGAAATGTGGCTCAAGTTGCATTTAATTAGTTAAATACTCAAGAATTCTACAAGTCTTGATACAAAATTCAATTTGAAAGTCGACCTTTAGTAACATTCAAAAAGTGGTCTTACGGTCTTATTTATTAAAACACGATTCCTCTAAAACCTTTCTTTGAGGCAGTTCAAATAATCTGTGGTTACTACATACTTTATTAACTGCATATGAGGAGCGGTTCAAGGAATCGTGTTCTCATAAGACTGCTAGTGTTGAGAAATTAAAGGCACTTATTCTTACCTAATTGCAATTATATCGCTGTGACATCTGTCTCTTACAGATCTGAAACAAATAATAAGAGGATTAGGGTCCCACGTTTCGTTGACGATAGGTTACCGCGAGTAGGTAGAATACCGGCGAACTGACCGCGCGGTCAAGGACGCGGTCGTTTGCCTTGGTTCGATTTTGCCACTATAGAGAATACACACTCCCACCTGGAGATGGACCGGGGAGAATACATACTCCCACCTGGAGATGGACCGGGGAGAATATTCCCTGAGAAAGTTCTCGCATGACAAGCCCTTATAAATTGATGATTTCGCTCAGTGATCGTGATTTTCAATTATACTGGGCTTACTGTAAATAATAATTGTCAAATAATTAAATAATCGTTGTCAGAGAACAGAGAGCAGAAACTAGGCCAGTACTAATCGCCCCGTATTTTATACAGGGTATTTCTAAAGTAAGCAAATCCGGAAACATCCCAAAATAAGATATTTTGTTTAACTACCTACAAGTTTTATGCTGTGATTAATATTTTTGACACCGGTATTTTATTTATATAACATAAAATTTGCGCTTTACGCCTAATTCTGATGTTCATATATAAAATAATGCCCGTTATACTGAACACATTTTTGTTGTTGTAAGCGAAAAACTCGAATTAACGTATTTTAAGCATTGCATATTTTGGGTTAAGCCTGTATGTGGCGACGAAAAACAAAACTAGAAGATAATATTCTGACACTATGGAAAATTAATTCGATTAAAACCAAAGGAGTCTATATTCTCTTAAGCAAACCAAAGAACGAAACTGTGCAAACTATCCTAACGTCAGAGGAGGTATTTACAGTCGTCGACAGCACATCGACTTAGCGCCCGTAATGTAAATGTTGATCAAGTGTCGAATTTACCTAGCTACCGTTGTGTACCTCTACCGTACGTATTTGATTGACCTAGTTATCGGAGGGTTTCCAACGGAAAGGCGAATGTACGTGAGCGCAGTAAAACAATGTCAACAGCTTAAACTCGATAGTTGAACCTATGTTGCGAAATATCTGTACAGTCAGCAATGCTAGGTCAGCTACCCCGTGGCCGGCAGTTGTGATCGCGCGTCGCGCAGCCGTTTAAAAAAACCGACCAAGGGCGTGTCGGACCATGCGCAGTGTAGGGTTCCGCATAAAGAGAGGTTTTTTCTGCTTTACAGAATTAACAACTTCATCAAAATAATTTTCAATGGATTTTGTACGAAGTTTTCGCTTTATAAGTTGGTCGCCTATTACTCGTTAATTTGTAAAACCTACTTAGCCGCGATAGCATTCCTTTTAAGTTCATTATATGTGCTGGAGGCTACTGCCCTGGATATTTTGACGTTTCTACAATCAACCGTTTAGTCGTTACGGGGGGGGGGGGACTTGGACAAAAAATTTGCGCTTTAAAGCTTAATATATCGCAAACGGAACCCTAAATCGAAAAATTGTCACACACATGATATTTTTAAACTACCAATCCAACGATACCCCACACTATGGTGTAAGCGAGAAAAAAAATTACATCCCTAATTTAGGTGTAGCAAAGGTACCAAAAAATATATATATATATATATATTTTTAAGATTTTATTCAATCATTTTGTCGACGTGATTAATATTTATGTCTAAGTTTCAGCTTTCTAGTACTAATCATCTCTGAGCTAGGCCTCTTATTACTTTTATATTTTACGACTGCTTATTTCTAATAAACACTCTCTTTTACATTTTTTATTGTTGTCGGATTCATCATTCTTACTTTACCGGTTTTTACGGTTCCGTACCTCAAAAGGAAAAAACAGAACCCTTATAGGATCACTTTGTTGTCCCTCCGGCTACGTCGTCGGTCCGGCTGTCTATCAAGACCCTTTATCTCGGGAGCGCGCGAAGGTATCGAGTTGAAATTAAAACCATATACTCAGTTCTACAGTCCCTTGAAGCTATGAAAAAATAAAACTTTTAAGTTAACGTAAAACAAAGATACGGCCGTTTATGCCGCAAAAAACGTATATATCGACATTCAAGGGAATCAAAATTTATATCTGTCCCTTGACCTAGAACTATGAAATTTGGCAAGTCATATCGTCTTATACTACAGGTACAGGGAACAATCTGAAAACTACACATTTGTAGGTAAAAGATTCATAAAAAAATTGAAGTTCGGAAAACGTTCGAAAAAAACTGGGAGACTCGTTTCCTGAACTATTTATAATACCTATGTAACTTGTACATTTGTATGTAACAAATTTGTACGGAACCCCAAGTGGGCGAGTCCGACTCACACTTGTCCAGTTTTTTATAACATTTTGTGCTATGGACTTAGTGAAATAAAATAAAACTTAACGAGTTGTATGTGAGTTCTAACAGATAACGGAACGAGAACATAAATATTTAGGTACAGTTCAGTCAACAGTACCTTTATATGCATGCCATCTAATAAGTGGAACTAAAATGCAAAAATTATATTAACGTTCTCGACTGCTGCAGAATATGCCACTGGCAGCACGCGCAGTCTGACTATGTAAGTAAGCCAATAATATCCACATACAGATGCAAAGAACGAATTATGGGTATAGTATAGTGGCTACCAAGGAAGAATAGATATCAAGGAAGCTAAATCATTTACCTATAAAGGGTTACTGAGAAGCCACATTTTAAGGGATACTTAATTCGCAGTGTAAAGTTTTTTTTTTGTATGGCTGAATTAACAACCAAGCCAATATAGTTCAAATAACAATAATGCCCTTGTTAAAGCTGGGAAATATTATCAATATTGGCATTTTGAATAAAATAATCACGATATATTTGCCTTTCACTGTGACGTCATTTGCAAGATAGTATATTATTTGGCAGCCAGATCTACATAGAAATCAGTATGAACCTTATTCCATCGCGCTATGACCAGTCAACACAAAAAGAGCCACGAAGATTAGTGGCATAGTCTCAGTGGCGCCCTCTATATTTTTTTCAATGTCGTGGAGCACGATGAAACCTAGCTAGATCGATAGAGGACAAAAAAGTAAACAAGAAATTATTAAAGTCACCATGTCCTAAAGTGGCACGTTTAGGAGTTATTGAGCTTTGAAGTTTGTATGGAATTTCCACTAACTGAGTTTCATCACTGAATTTGTCTATATACATGAAATTATAGTATTATTCATGCATCCAATTCGTTCAATTCGATTAAAATTCAAAACATGTCAATATAAAACCTACAGTTTAATTAATATAGATAGGTTTAGGTGGTAGGTAGGTACCTATAAATAGTGTAGATAGGTACATATCGCTAGAAACTTAAACCGCTTTATGTATCTTGTTTGTGGGATGTGATGGACTATGGATGAACCAAAAAGATCAAAACCTTCCCTTACCTGGTGTAATAGACTATAATGGACTTGGGGAATGAGGATATATGTATAAAAATGACTTCTGTCAGCCAATAATTACCTACATTGAAGTGACATATGTTTACTATGAAACCATATTAAACATAGAAACAGGGATTAATCATATTTTCAGGTCTAACTACCTAATTATTGTTTAACTGCTAATATTTAATCAGATAATGCTTATAACTAAACACAGCCACCATAAAACTTAATTTAAGTACAAATGTTTCTTCCGGTACCTACTTCTCCGATCAATAACTCGCTCACTGTTCGGTAGAATGATTTAATCTAGCAGCTAAGTGTAATTTGTAATTAAAATAAAGAAATATCTTGTGAATTTTCCTTTAAATACACTATTTTATTTATTTGATGAAAAGCAGATTTATAACTCTGGTAAAAGCTCCCGTAATACCCTCGCATTGTAAGCATCCTCGCTACGCTCGGGTGCCTTAATATACGGTATCTATAATAAACTGGGTGTTTTTTCTACGACTTATTTAGCAATTTAGTCAAGAATCGGCAACGAGTCACAGGTGCCAAGCATATAGTCCAGTATTTAGTGAAAAATGATTCAAAAGTTAAGTTTTATAAAAATCTCATACAAACTTCAAAGCTCAATAACTCCTAAACGTGCCACTTTAGGACATGGTGACCTTAATAATTTCTTGTTTACTTTTTTGTCCTCTATCGATCTAGCTAGGTTTCATCATGCTCCACGATATTGAAAAAAATATAGAGGGCGCCACTATGAACTATGCCAGGCCCCATACAAAAATCTTCGTAGCTCTTTCGGGCCGACTGTCGATCTTTTCACCCACAGATTACCCAAACAAACAGTTCAAACAAACAACCAAAACGAACGTCAGTCTGACTAGTATGACAGGTATTCTCATCCGATGCATTATTTTCAACTCAATCTCTTGCGCCTACACACATTTAAGAAACAAAGTCATGAATCAGTTGGGAAAAAGCCCTCGCAAATGACGTCACGAGGAGTGAATTTTATTTTTAATTTTTTAACGTGCTTAAAAATAACTTAGAACAACAAAAATTAAATTAGTCCTAACAAATTATGTCTACTTTCGTAAAAAATAAAAAAAATATGACCCTTAACCAAACTTTACATTGCAAATTCCGCCTTTCCGATGAAAACTTTCCGCTGTTTTTAGTATCCAATCCACTCACGCTTGCTTTCAACTTCTTGCTTTTAACTTTCAACAGTGTGAACGCACCTTATGTTCGTTTTTATTGCAATCTGTCAAAGTAACACAAAAAAAATCTTATGTAGGTGTAGGTATTTTACATTTTACTTACTTTTAAGAATTAACGCGAATTGCCCCGGCGCGTTACCTATATAATATGAACTAACATATTATATAATTATTGTTTCTCAAGTGAATGGTGTATTCTCATTGAGAAATAAATTTCTTAAATCACATATCATAAGTAAGCCTTAAGTCACGGTTTCTTTTTCTTCACTGAATCTATGCTGTGGTCAATTTCACAGCCCTGGGGAAGAATTCTTTCAAATGTAGCCAGATTTAGAAGCAGATGTTTACTTGTAGGATGTTATGTAAATCAATAATTATAATGTGAGATAAACGATGACGTAAATGACCAACTACGTTAGGTGGTCGTTTTTACTTAGGAATGAATGACAGAAGAATTCTGTAAGAAAAACCGACCAAGTGCGAGTCGGACTCGAGCACCGAGAGTTTTGTTCATCTTTCTTAGCAATTATTTTTACTTAGATCGGGACCCTTAGCGTCAGTCTAACTCACATTTGGCCGATTTTTATTTAATTGTTGTTATAATATGGGAAAGCGCTATAACCACATCAAGTTTGACACTTTTATTTATTCGTTTTTTACGATAGAACTAAAACAAATATAATCATTATGAGGACTTAAATTATATAATACAATATTTTTATGTTAATTTATTATTTTTTAACACATCCCCATTATTCCCCATAATAACGCACATTAGGTGAATTTTTTATTTAGGTACAGTTCAAAACATAAAGCCCTCCATAGGTCAGATAGACGCCGCAGTCATACCATTAGAGCCATGTTTGGCACAGTTCGGGTATGGAATCCCAAAAATGAAGCTTGCGTGATGGTGATGTTTACTGGAAAGCGTCAATGGCAACGTAGTTGGGTACCTCCTTCAACAACGTGACGTGCGTAAATGTTGATTTACGTCACGTTATTGTTACGGAATTGTGGACATAACTACCTCCATTATAATTTACCCGTAGAGACACAGCAATTCAGGAAAAATATGTAAGTAAGTATTTTACATAAGCCTTATATTACGTAACGTAAGGCTTATGCAAAATACTTCGCGCATTCTAGAAAATCACTTCCTATGTCTTCTTTATGATAGGTTTATGCTACCTTGACGAAGCATCGGTTTCACCAATTATTCTACAAGCTTGTTTAAAATATGTATATGTAACAAAATAAACAAATTAGGCAATAGTAATAATGCGGAGCAAAAAGGAAGTACATAGTGCAATAATTGATTTAGAACTGAGTTTCAGAAGTAAGATTTAATCTAATGAAGTTACCTGCCACAAATTATAAAGTTTTTAAAGTAACACAGAAACTGTGACTTATTACAAGTAAAACTAGACGCCCGTTTCAAAATATAGATGATGTGGAGAAAAACGGACTAAAAAGCTTCGAAGTTGACATTTTCAAATATAAACTTGACAGATACTCGTAAATGGATTGCAATGAAGGGTCAAAGCCACAAAGCGGAGTCACACACACAGCTATCAGAATAGGGAGGCGCGCGGTGAAAGTGACCGGCATCGCGCTCGGCACATTAGCGCTTTCTCTCTGCTAGCGCTTAAATCAGTGACACTCTATGACCACCTTGCGTAACGGCCACAGTAACATATTAATTTTTAAAAAATAATATTAGAACAAAGAGGCAGTCAGTGGCGGATTAACCTTGAGGCAAACTATGCACGTCCCTAGGGGCGCGAGGATACAAAGGGACGCGCGGGGAGCTTTTTAAACAAAAAAAACTACGAAATAAGTAGGTTAAAGTGTTCTAAATATATTTACATTATATATATGTAAATATTTTTTTATTAAATATTTACATATAAGTAGGTACTCTCCACCAGCCTCTATACAAAGTTTCATTGTATGCGTCTGAACCAGTATTCGAAACACCATTTCCCGTCCGCCGCAGACGCATCGTTTACAGCCTGCTCGAACGCTGACAGCGCATCTTCCGACGACGAAAATTGTATCCCTTTGAGCTGATGTTTTATTTTCGGGAATAAAAAGAAGTCACACGGTGCTAGGTCAGGGCTGTAAGAAGGTGGACCCAAGAGTTTGACCGGCGTGCTGTCCAGGAGGTCCTTTTTTAACAATTTTTGAGCGCGGTGTGCGCGGATGCGTTGTCGTAGTGAAGCAGTAGCCCGCGGAGCCGTGTTTTGTGGCTTGTTGCTCACAACAAAAAAAACTTCTGCCAAGCATTTGGTAGTATTATACTATTGGTATACTACTACTATACCGTTCGGCGTTGATGCTTCTTTGGTTCCGTAAAGAAATGATACCAAATAACCAGTCAATTTGAAAAAGCTCACGATCAAAATCTTCCCCCCGCTTCCGATCGCATTGATAAATCTAAGACTCATGACCTGTAATGATGTCGTAAACACGCCGAGATGGCCTGCTTCAAATTTGTTACCCGCTCTACTTCTGAGCGCCGGTGAAGTCGTGCGGCACCCAGCGTGAAACTATCCTCTTCACTGGGCAACTGGGCAAATTTAGGTGAGATAAAAGAAATGGCGGAAAAAAATGGCCGCCAAAAATGTTGTTGGTTTGATTTGGCTGAAATTAGCGACATTGATGCGGTTTTACATTTTAAGACTTAGTTTTTTGGGTCAAAGGTTTTTTAATTTTTAATTTTTTTTATCAATGAGGACACGATAATTTAAATTAGCTCCCAAAAAATGTGGAGGCAAATTTTGAAATATTTCCTATTTATACTTACCTATAAATAATCCTATTTTCAAAATAGACTATAACTGGCCAGTCTCTTATACGTAAAAACTTTTTTCGCAATACTTTCTGAGTGGCCTGGTACATACAGTAGAACGTCGATTATCCGAATTCGGGTGTTCGGAAAACCGGTTTGTTTGGATAATCGGACTAGGTACATAATGTACTTTTCGTTACCCACCAACAAAAACTATATTTCTAATAATTTCGATCAGTTTTATCGCAATGGCAAGTAGGATTCAAGTATATTTTCAAAAATATACAACCTTAAGATACATTGTATATCATCCATACATTCATAAATAGGTACCTACTACAATCAACGATTAAAAATCTTTGTCTGCCGAAGCAAGCCCACGAACACCTAGGTCAAGCACTTTTTTGAGGACCGATTTCAGCGTGAGTACGATGACGCAAGTATTTGTGGCGCTAAAATGTCAAAATTGACAATTAATGTGCTTGAAAGTCGCGTTAAAATGTGCGACCCGCGTTGCCGTGCTACCTGGGTAGATATCCACTATTAGATTCAAATTGTTGTCGCATTCAGCTTATGCTTCAGACCATCGCAAGGCAGTATCTTAGCATGTAAATGCTTCAGATACGTCAGGTATGTTTTCATCTTCATTATATCTGACTCACTAGTTTGAATTACTGGCGGCGTCAGTCATGGAGTCAACAATTTCAATTCCGCTTTATGGACTCACCGCAACCTACAATTTCACTATCCTGCATTATTGAGTGCGCTTTTTGAACCTCTTTCACAAGTAGTACTCGCGGGGCGCGAGGTTCATAGCCAGTTCGGTTAATAGGTCGTTCGGATGACCGTCGCGATGTTCGGGTAATCGACGCTCTACTGTACTTATATAAAATAACAAAAAACTGGACAAGTGCGAGAGTCGCCCACCGAGGGTACCGTACAAATTTGTAGGTACTCACATATTATAAATAGTTCAGGAATCGAGTCTCGCAGTTTTTTCAAACTAATTTTTTATGATTTAATTAAAAATGTATAATTTTCAGACTTTTCCCTTATAGTATAAGACAATATTACTTGCCAAATTTCATAGTTCTAGGTCAAATAAAAGTACCCTATAAATTTTGATTCCGTGTCGAAATATATGTTTCTTTATATACATCTTTTTTTACGTTAACTTAAAAGTTTGATTTTTCACAACTTCAAGGGACTGTAGACCTGAGTATGTGGTTTTAATTTCAACCCGATATCTGCATGCGTTCCAGAGATAAAAGGTCTTAACAGACAGAAGGACAGACAGACAACAAAGTGATCTTACAAGGGTTATGTTTTTTCCTTTTGTGGTATGAAACCCAAAAAATCATACATTCTATAGAGAGGTAGGGCTTCCGAAGTGCGGTCTGTCTACAAGGTTATTCTTACATCGTCTATATTTTTCAGTCACTCCTACCTGTCGAGGTTACACATGTCCCGGCCTACCTTATTAGTGCCTAAGTAGTTATAAATTATAATGTATAGCCACCAGATAGTAGCCGATAAGGTGCTAACTTTAAGGCTGATTACAATTTGTCTTATAAGTCTCGTTAATTTCCAGCCCACAGAGCAGGCCAGGTTTCGATAAGGCCTTAGCACCATAGGCCACATACATACAGTGCGGCAGATAATACAGAAGACCAAGGAGTACAATCACCCAGGGTTTTTTGCATTTGTGGACAATAAAAATGCCTTCAACTCTATTGAGTAGCTGGACAGCTGGAAACGATAAGGTGTCTGTATAATGCTGCGGAAAAGACCATCCATGTCTAGGATCAGCAAGCAAAACCAATCCAACTGCAACAAGGTGTACCTACTTCGAATTTAAAGGTCATTTCCATTAATTCCATAAATTACTTCAGTGTTTTTAGTAATATATAAATAAACCTATTGTTTTGAAGTCCGTTTTAAGTTTTATTTAAAAATTATTAGTTTATAACTTTTTTGTTCAGATTAGAGAAATCAATATTAGGTACTGTTTACTAATTGAGCTGTAATTAACATTTTTTGTACAAAAAAATTCAGTTATCTATTCAAACATCCTTCAGCCCTTCCCCATCATCAAAGGTATTCATCAGACTGTCATCAAAATACTCTGACCTCTGAGACCACATTGATGTCACAACTTTAATCACCTAAAAGTATTGCTCACATCGGGCCTGATTTTCTAATATCCATTGCAGAGGATACCTCCATCTTCATTCCGATATCCACCAAGTGGGACAATATTGTGGGACCGGAGGATAACATTCGAAGTTAAATTTAAGAAATGCACATTTGCCCTTACAAAATAAATTAAAAACATATTCATAATGTAACTCACCCAATTATGTAAAGATGTTTTTTACTCAATGATTTCTAGAGAACAACTTCCAAACCAATTTGCTACAGCAAACTGTCTGAGGTATTGTTTTTTAAGTCCCTCAAATGTCAGATCGATTAAATTATCAAACGTTAATAAAATTAGTAGCAGCAAACGTCATCATCAGCCGATAAATAAATAAAACTGACTAATGCAGTGTTGCCAGCGGAAATTTTTCAGAAGCCTTCTACGCTCTAAAAAAAAGTTTTCCATCTAAGTTTATTATATTATGTGATATGTACTGCACTGATTTTTTCTCGTTTCTACAATCAAGCGTTTAGCCGGGAAAGAGGCGGGACGCCCTACTCAAAAAAAAAAATTGCGCTTTATAGCTGAATATTTCGCAAGCGGATCCTTAAATCAAAAAATGAATTATCTACACTCACAATATTTTTAAACGACCAATCCAACGATAGAACAATTTGGTGTAGACGAGAAAAAAAATTGCATTCCTGATTTGGATGTACGGAGGCACCCAAATTATGTTACTTATGTGCTTATTTTGTTTCTGTGATGTATCTTGTTGGTATAATAAATGTCTTTCTTCTTCTTCTTCTTCTTCTTCAAAACAATTTTTTTTCTACCGTTTTATCTGAGTGATTAATATGTATTTCTATGTAAAATTTTATCTTTCACTAATCGTCTCCGAGCTTGGCCGTGCACAAACAGACAGACAGACAGACAGACGGATGGACATGCCGAAACTATAAGTTTTCCTTGTCGACTAACGGAAAAGTAAAAAGCTTTGTTTGGATGGTGATATTCATCAGTGATCGACCGTACCTATAGATCGTACCTTAGAGCCGTAGCACAAAGTAAATCCGTTCAGCTCGTCAAATATTAGCTTTGTTGTATTTATTAATATAATTGGGCGTCAAATGGCTGATGGTGATGATGATGATTTATTAATATAAAAAGAACGTGTTACACACTTGTTTCAATTAGGCTTAACATACATAAGATAGAAAAAATAGGTGTTATCAAATCTAAAAGTTTCTTAAAAGTGAGGAAAAACACATGTCTGAATGGCTTATACACATGGTAATTTAGAAATATCCATTGTAACCTAATGGGATTATTCTGATCATCAATAAAAAAAAATGTATTATGAGAGCATTCTAAAATACATATATAAAAAGTCTCAGTTACTTTATAAATTTGCTATAGTAAATATTAAATAGTGCCAAAAAGCTGATTTTATTTCCCTATTTTGGAGGTGATCATTAAATCAAATAGGGTGGAGTATTTCAGCATATTGGATTACTGGTTCGGGTCGGGCGTGTAAAATAATCCTAGATACGCCAATGTGTTGTGAGTTGCGAACAAATAAATCAACTTTGTAAATGAATCATCTATTTACTTCTTGTATATAGTTGTTTAAGTTGACTAGTGTATCAATCTAAATTTATAAATAACTTATTAACAAGAAATAAAAAAGGGATCACAAAAGCAGCACTCTCACATAAAGCTTTGTCAAAAAACGGGCATGACAAACACCAAAACTTACTACTACAGAACATAAAAGAGACACACCTGACGCAAACGAATCCCAAGAAAGACGCCTGGAGCCTAAATTAGCGCTCAAATCTTGTCAGAATTCTGACGTCTGCGATAGCAATTAGTATAGAATTTGACAGTTACACGATTGGAATCGTTCAGGATTTGGTGCGCGTAATATATAGGGGCAGGGTAAAGCGTCAGGATTCCGACAGGATTTAGTGCGCATGATTAGGCCTCTGGTAAGCTCAGGACGATTCTAAATTGTACATCCTTGTCATGTCATATCTTTCGGTCAATACCTACACTATTATTATGTTAATACTATACTTTATTAGACAGGATATCCGCTGGTATCTGTAATGAGAACTCAATGAGCTCCATTTATCTTCTTCAAGCGCTAATTTTCAGCCCTTAACATGACAATAATTTTAATTCTTAAGATCCTGAGAACCGAAGGACTTACATTGCTGAATTTGGGTCCCATCTGCTTAGTAGTTAATGCTCTGCAGTAGGGTTGTTGGTTATTTTTTTATTTGAGTTTTTTATTTTTGTCTTTTTAGTGATTATTAATGCTGATTTATATCTAGCCCATGACACCCGCGTACTGATGTTATCACGTGTAATGTATGTATACATGGTTCTACTACAATGTTACTTAATAGTGATTTTTGTGTTTTTGTTACTATTCTGTTCCATTGATGCTTATTTGATGTAGCCTATGACGCTTGCGCAGGGATGACCAATCGATTGAGACCTTATTTGTCAAAATCTGACCATTGGTTGAGGAATTATGAGTGAACATAGAATCGGAGATACTTACATGCATACGAGATAAACACATCACGCTCCATTTGGGCTCCGCCGCATTCGGATAAAAAGTAACGAATGGAAAAGTGTTACTAAACCGAATGCTCTGGCAACACCAATAATGTCTCGTTGCCATGATGAAGCGCTGCCACAGCACAGTACAATGTGCAAAAGAGAATAGGTACATGTAGACACAGATCATTACTCGACGCGACGATGCATGCATCTAGCGTACGTCAACACGTTTTAGTTGAGCGCCATCGCGCCATGGTGAGAGCAAATCTTGGCGCAAATCAATCGGAAAGCCTTTTTGAATTCAGCATGGGTACGATGTATGGCGCGAAGCACGCGTTTTGTGGCGCTAAAATGTCAGAATTTGACAGTTAATATATGTACTGGAAAGTCGCGACTTTTGATAAATAAAACGTGTGACTAGCGTCGTCGTTCTACCCAGGCGAAAGACAGTGAAAGCGAAATTTACCGATATTTGTTTTGATGCCATAATATACAACAATAGTGAAGACTTGTGTTGTGTGCGTTCTATCGCATTTGTTCCTACAAATCGGTATTATTTACCTACCCGTAGCTCTTGTTGCTTGTGACACAGGAGCGAATGTGGCTAATGGACCAGTTTCATTCACTTTATGTATTCACATTAGTGTGAGGTTCACATTAAGTCTCGTGGATCGCCATAAACGAAGCAAACAGACAAAAATAGTAAAAATTTATTTATTAATAAAATGGTTACATACAACAGAAAATTTACTGTGGTCGCCACGCTAGGTGAAGCTTTTGTTGTGGTAACCTTCTATATCTTAACAATAAAGAATGGCGCTTCTTTATGGAATACAATAGGCACTATTTCAAAGAACTTAAGTACCTATGTGCCTACAAATTATAGCTTAATGTAATTAAAAAAAAAAAATTAAACAGGACACAAGAAATTTCAATTATAATTAACAGTAATGAGTTCTAACTATGAGTCGTTAGTTTATGTTTAGCTTAAACAATGATAGTTTAATAGATATTGAATTAAATTCCAACGATATGGGTGTTATTAGAACTCAAGGCAAAGATCGTTTCTTGCAAGCTGATGAGTTTATTGGCTTCGGTGAAAAACACAGAAAATGTAAAAACGTGCTTACTACGCCATTTTCAAACAAGACAGTGCAGTAGACAATTAATCCTCTTTAGAGTTTCACACATTTTATTGCCTAACTACAACAATAGGTAATACAGTTTTAAGTCAACAATAGTGTGTATAATTTTGGCTTTAACATTAATGAACAAACATGTACTGAACTTACACTACACAGATAAGATGTAGGTAAATGGAATAAAATAAATATTGGTTATATTAGCACTTTGTTTAATTAAATGATTAGTTTGCACGAGTAAAAGGCCAAGAGATAAGTTATTCAGTAAGTACTAGAATAATCTGTTACTGTTATTGAAATTGCTGTTAGCATTAAGGCCGCCCATTGTACTTTTTCATTGTAACTTTCATATTTTATGTCTCGCTTCTTGTGTGCAATAAAGAATATTCTTATCTTATCTAATCTTATAATCTAATTCAAGTAGAAATCATTTTAGTTTTGATTTCGCGATAGTACGGGGGATTTTTATTTTGATGCCCCTAGCAAAGGAAGTGTTTTGTGCGTCGAAAGCGCGTTGTTTCGTGCAAATACTAACGGTCCTATTAATAAAAACTAGAGTCCTTTAAACACACGCCGATTAAAATAGTCTGTGGTGGAGATTTTCCAAGGAAGAGATGTAGCCACAGATGAAATAAACAGAGTTTCAGATTGGTTTCAGAAGAATCGTGTTTTTATAAACTAGGCCGCAAGCAGGAGTTGTTAGCAGGAGGCGCGCCTTTCTAAGGGTGTATTGGTAATTTCTGTTACAATAAGATTCCTTGCAAATAGTTACAGTTTCCAATGTACAAATTCGCGTGGTAGGTAATTTATGTTACATTAAGATTACTAGCAAATAGCGTTACCGTTTCTAGTGTTTAAATGCGCGTTGCTTTTAGAGAATTGAAATGTTTAAAGCGTACCTACAGTGTAAAACACAATAATTAAAGATCAAGTTGTGTCTCCAAAGGTCTACTTTTGTCTTGCGTTTGAAGCTGCTGGAATAATGCGATGTTGTAGATATTTTGCGATGATAGTCTATGGATTTCTACTTTTTCTGTACAATATGGATTTTCTCTAATTTGACGGTCTTACTTACAAGCGAGATTCCTCAAAACACTCGATAAACGCCGATAAATGCCAATTAGTCGTGTCGTCGAGATTTTACAAGGAAACGGCGTAACCAGAGATAAAATAAACTGCCTCTGAGGAGTGCTTTAAGGGATCGCGCTCTTATAAATAAGACCGTAAGTGTTTGTTTTTGTGTTTTTAAGATCGTAATTATTTTTATCAAACTAATAAAATCGATTTCGAAATCAAGAAAATTGCAAATGTCTGAGATTTTAATGAAAAGAAATGGTTGTTGATTTAAAGGGAATCGGTTGGCGAATTAACACTTAGTTGCTTCGACTGGCAGACGGAGAACACGTCTTGCTTGACGTTAGAAGGTTTTACTCTAGGTACGAAAGGAATGTTTTATAAGCAATAAGAACTGATTTAAGAATAACATATTGATGAATGGTTAGTACATTCGATACGTCCCATCTCTTTTGGCCCCACCCCAGGATGATATGCCATAGGCCATAGCTGATGGATTCACAAAAAGCATGCAAAAAGCGGTGTACAATGTAAAATACAGTTCAGATGAGTGATCACAGAATAGTCTTGTTATACTTTTATCGTTTATGTTTTGGAAACAAGACAGCGCTCAATGAAACAAAAAAAATTAACGAGCAAAGATAAAGAAGGACAGTGCTGTTTGTTATTGTACAATGAGTTACAATCATGGATATAATAACACATATGTCTACATCATCGTTTCTCAAGTTTCATTTAATCTGCAAGGTAGTGTAGAGTAAAAAAAAAAAAAAAAAAAATGAAAGAAAGAAAATGCAAAATGGCTGCGTCGCTTTCGATTCCTCGCGTGAAAATTGAAGATTTATGTAGGACTTGTCTTTCTAGAGACACTGAATTACATTCCTTATTTAGTATTAAATGTGGCTCAACAACTTTGGACCTTGTCATCGCCTCAATTACTGGAATAAAGGTAAATACCTTTATTTTTTAATAACCAATTGTAGTTTTGCGAAATATTTGCTTTTATGTTGTCATGTGCTGTGATAAACGACCTATCTTGCGATTTGGTCGACTTCTGAATCTAATTTCTAGTTGGGCGAAAATTCTTTAATTTTTCTTTTGGCTGTGAAGTGAACATAATTGTTTTGGTACCTACCTGTGTAATCTGCTCAGCGATAGGGCTTTGCAGCCGTGGTTAACTCATGAAGCGTATCATGCACGGCGCGGATAATAATATCTATTCATCGTAAAACTCATATTGTGATCTCGGAATGTCATGCTCTTTTTGTACACTGGCTGAACTTAACTTATATCACCAACCAGAAGTTGGCTAGGGTTTGCCATAGATAAACACTAAACTGATTTCGCTTTGATTAAGAGCAGGCACCCTTCAAGCTCACCTTTTTATGAATCGCACTGGTGCATGTACTTTGTTACGCAAGATCAAAGGAGGTATACTTCCTGCAGTGCCTGAGCAGTTGCAGACGTAAATTCAGGCCATTTGATAAGAGTAATCCAGTTTAAGAGTATGAGAAAAGTAAGGAGTTAATGCAAAAAACTCTACATTCCCTAATATGGGGGTGGGTTGAGATCTTCCCTACTCCACCTGTTCCCTCACTGCCAACAAAGGTTTGTGATGTGTATGTTTAACCCTTGTTAACAGTGATTGCTATTATACAAGAGATTGAATTTATTTAATACTTCTGCATAGAATTGATTTGAATTTAATTCTTAACACATATAAGCTGAGGGTCTCTCTGTTTCGATCCAGCCCTAAAGAGTACTGAAGTGAATAATTGTCAATCCTTCCTATTTATATACTTATATCCTGAATGATATCGTAGCAAAACTGTTTTCCTAATGAATGGGACCAGCCCTCCTATTGCGTAACTGCTTATCCATTTTTATGTTTTTGAAATGTCAAAATAAGAATGTATTTTCCACTGTTGGGTTTTCCATCTTTATATTTCTGAATATTATTGGTATAATATATTTGACAGCTGGACCGGCTCGAAAAAAGTAAAAATAATTTAATTTCTTTAACCCACTGGTTGACATTGGCATAGCAAGAGGCTTACCATTGTTCTATTTGCTAAAATATCCTATCAACTGCAGAACTCCAACAAATGCTGCAAGATCTTAGCACAGCGAGCCTTGAGGTTGGACTGTAAATGAATAGGTCAAAGACTCATGTATGACGAAAGGGAGGGTCGGGGTAGGTTGGCAGGATATACAAAATGTCGACAAGTATACTTACTTGGGCCAGATAGTCTCCTTCGAATACAGGCTGTGCCTAGTGTGGGGACACTGTTACTTTATGAAGTTATACTCTGTGCCGTTCTACCTACCTGTAAACATTTTTTGATAAATTACTTTTAGTATTAGATTGTATCAACACTGAAAGGTATCTGGAAATAAATAAAATTATCAAATTAAATTAAATTAAAAATCCATAATCTTATGAATAAATTATAATTTATTTTGTCAGTAGTTATTAATTGCCTAAATATTTCGTTTGGGCTACCTTTAGAGCTGTGGTAGCGGAGCGGTAGAACGTCGGCTTTCATTCGGGAGGTCGTGGGTTTGAACCCCGGCATGTACCAATGACTTTGTTTTCTAAGTTACGTAGATTTGTGAAGTTATAGTAGCAATACCACTCGCTAACGGTGAAGGAAAACATCGTGAGGAAACCCTAGCGTCTGAGGTATTTACATACACTTGCTACGTACAATGGCCAACTATGAGGCTAAGTGCGGAAATCTCCAGTCGAACTAGAACTAGAACTTGGGCTACCTTTCATACTTTACCTCTCTGAGCCATGCGTGCCTCCATATTGACCGGCACTAGTGGAATATCAGCGCTGGAGTGTACCACTCTCCAGCATATGCTGAGTTAGAGCCTGCTTGCACTTGCCACGCCCATCGTCAACAGTGTGTTGAATGTCATATTGTTGTGTGTTACTATTATTACCAGTGTATTGAATGTCATATTGTTGTGTGTCCAATTGTGCTTGTGCTATCTGCTGTCCTGTCTACATGCTGTCGACAGTGAGTCAACTATTATTGTGTTTTCACCATAGTGTTTTTGTGGTAGTCACCCGTAATGTAAATGAGTAGGACGTGCCGTCGACTGCATTTTACAGTACAGTACTTCTTGTTGTTTCATGCTGGATTACATGCTTCATTTTAATATAATTATTGCCATTTTGATACGCTCTCTGTATGTACCTAAATGTGCGAGTGCAAATAAAGAATTTATCTATCCATCTAATTCCTACAGCCTTCCTACAGCCTTCCTACAGCCTTCCTACAGCCATTGTCTATGTTGATGTAGTCAAATATATATATATATATTAATTATGCCTGCCAAGCGTGACGATTATGGCAAAACTCAATATTTGTAACAATATCTGGAATTAAACCTATCTGTATATTGTACTAAGGTGTTCATACTAATTTACATGTAAAAAATTTAGTTTTGAGGTATTTGATTCTTGAAAGAGAACCCAAAAAACACCATTTGGTTATGATCTGTATTTCATGTTGGTGCTGCGCAGAGTTTCATAAAACTACAATTCGTACATTACTATAACAATTCGATGTAGGTGCGTTGCGTAGCAGTCATCCGACTTGTTAATCTGTGGGTTAAACGACTTTGCGATGTACATTTCATTCCCATGGTAAATAATGAAGTGTAGTTCTATGAAACAGGCCCCTGGTGGCTGAATGCCCGCTTGCCCAGTCAGATCATCGCTCTGTTTGCGACTTGGCCTACAATTTTATGAACAAAGTTATATTAATTGCAAATTGAAATGTTTATGTAGGTTGCTAAACGAAGTTTTGTTCGTATTTTGTTGTTTTCAGGTACATCCAAATGATGGCCTACCAACATCTGTTTGCAAAGAATGTAAAGAGCAGGCTAAAAATGCTTTTGAGTTTAAAAGAAAGTCACAGGAGTCTGATGCCACCCTTCAAAAGCTCATCAAAACAGAAAATCCCAGTTTTGATACTGGAGAAACGAAGAATCTTGAGGTAATGGTCTAATAAAATAACATTATGATTTAATTAAAGTTCCGTATCTGCATTCTTAAGCTGCGAATTCACTACAATCGTACAAAGCTAGGTTTAATAACTCAAACTTTTTATTAGATATCATTTGCATACAAAATCTTGAATAACAAAATCAATTTTCCTCCACTACTATCCAAAATTAATTTGAGAGTTCCTCGTAATTGTCCCCGCAAATCTATAACTCTATTTTCCCCTCCCCTATGCAAGACTGTACTCGGCGCCAACTCCACCGTTCCCAGGTTATGCAAAGTACTGAATCACTGCAGCAATATATTTGATGTATTTGCAGACAGCATACTTAAAATAATACTTAAAAATATACAGACTGACGGATATAGCGAGCATTAATGTTATTCATAATTTGGATATACGTTTTTTAAGTTTATACTTACTGGCACTTAATTATTTGCATGTTGTGATAACTCAAGTAGCTTCTGTATTTAGATTTAAGTTGTGTCATATCTTCATTTGAATGTATTGATATACAAGCTGTGAGGATTTCTAATAAACAAAAACAAAACCAGACAACAATTCAACCTTATTATAACGCACTTAAAAATTCAACCTTATTATAACATTACTAACTGAATCGGCAAACGTTGTTTTGGTATATTAATTAGCCTACAACCTATTCTGAGACCTACCAAATACACACAAAGAATTTCATAAATATCGGTGAAACCGTTTCGGAGGAGTTTGATGACAAACATTGTGACACGGGATTTTTATATATTAGATTAGTTTAATTCCTGATTCACTTACTTGATTTTTTGTCGGACGAATCCGACCAGCCCCTATATTACGCACACTAAATTCGGAGCGATTCCAATCGTGTAACTGTCAAATTAGTATGGAATTTGACAGTTAGACGATTGGAATAGCTCAGGATTTGGTGCGCGTAATAAGGCCCCTGGTTTCCCTCTGATTCGCAAAGCTTAATCAAGGTGAGAAGATACGGAGCTCGCGACGTTGGTTGCTCAAACTTTTAAAAACTGCACCTTCTACGCAAATTATACTGGTCTGTCTCCGGTTTTAGGAAAATGTAATTTACATTTCTTGTACTTAAATTACTTTTTCGTGTGCAATATAGTGTTCCACCTCTGACTAAAGGCATTTTATTATTTTAGTGCCAAACATTTGAAGTTAAGGTTGAACAAGGATTTAATGACAACACTTATTATGACATGGAAATTGATTACACGGCTCTCTCTACAATGGATGACGACTATGATGCTGGTTGGTTATAATTTAAATTGTATACATGCTTGATTTATTAACCCTGATGGGGCTTGAAAGTGACAAAATGACATTTCGAGAAAAGGGATACAATGTGCCAAGAAACTTGCCATCTCCACAAACCGGACATTTGAGAAATTAGTCAGATTGCCACTTTTATGCGAAATGCGAGTTTCATAAAATCATGGCTTAAACACGTTTCTTCTGCTTCTTTATGTGCCGTCTCCGATTGGAGGTTAGCAACCAATACGGTATTTGATACGATCAACAATAAATTATTTCATATGCTCGATTAAAACAAAAATTACAAAATATCTCGAAAAATGTATCTCTTTTAGTCAATTACTAGTTATTAGAATTTTTAAGTAGATTAAACATAAAAAGAGTGCTCTGAAATGCGACGTCATAAGCCAGTATTTTCATACAAAATTCCGTTTTAAAAGTAACTCATTTGATATTGTGTGTTTAAATTCAATAAAAGATAATAATAATTATAATGCAATGACACATCCACTGTTGACACATACGCAGCATAAGGACATATTGGTCCTCGTGCTCCTACCAGTAGGAGAACCGAGTAGAGCAAGTGCAAACTCGATTTTATTTCACTTGTTTACTTAATGGTTAACCTGCTGCTTAGGAGCTCTTTCGTGTCTGTTTACAAGTGGGTATGATTTAACTTAAAAATTTGTTAAATACTTGCATACTTAATACGCATAAAATAGTCATTTTCTACGGATTAAGTAGTTACACAAGGATACGTCCACTGGGGTGGCTGCACGGCGCGGGAGGCAAGGCTTCTTACACAAAAAAGACTATTCTAGTTCACTCGTTTACCTAAAGAGCTCTTTAGTGACTGTCTACACGTATGTTTTTACTTAATCTTTTTTAACTGCTTGCATACTTAAGTCGGTTAAACTAGCAAGTGAAATGGAATCGATTTTACGCTTTAGTAGTCGGTCTCAAGTACACCTGCTGGTTTTATTTATTTTATTCCTGGTTTTATTTTGTTAGTACTAGTGGTACCACTTCCAATAAGCAAACGCTTAAAATAATCAATTAGTTTAATTTTATACAAATTGACCGTATATGGTTCCAAGATTACATAAAAATAGAAATAGAAAATGTTTATAAATAAAGAATTATAATTTATAATTTGATTATCGATACTGAAAAAAATGTTTACAGGTTTAATGTTTCAGTAACATCATGCATCTCTGCATACCACTAAAATATATGTGTGGCGTAAAGAAACATAAGGTCTCTTTTTGAATTCGATGCAAAAAAAACGTTCACTTTGACATGTGCCGGGCTCGTAAACCATCAACCCATTATATTTGTGGACGTACTCTGTGTGGACATCAATACAAGTTAACTTTTTAAAGGTTATTAGGTTACAGATTTGTGACTATGTTCACGTTACCGCCAAAAAGATCTGTGTGGACTATAAGTGAGATCCTATTGGCATACAATATTTGTTTAGTCGCACGATGCTCACTTTTACTGTCCGCAATACTTTAAATGCGTGGATTGCCATAGATTTGTACAGTCAAGAACAAAAAACTAAATATTTTTATTAAAGTGGGCATGGTGCGATCTAATGCATGAAGATTTGCAAAAGTTGTCATTGTGTTACCGATTGTATGGAGATTAAATAAAAGTGACAAAGTGCGATAGTAGGCACGAAAAATTAGTAGATTTAATATTTTTTTTAATTTGCAGAGCCCGTAAAGGAAGAAAACAATAAAGATGCAAAGTTACAGTGTGAATTTTGCTCAACCATTTTAGAATCTGAAGAGAAGTTAAAGAATCACTCGAATAATTGTTGCTTAAAGGGTAATTACGAAGTTCTTGAAAACATTAACTTTTAATATTATGCGAAACTCCATCCGTATTTATTATACATTTGATGCGGCAGTTCGCGAACGGAATGCCACTAATGACCAGTTCTTATATTCGGTCCTTTGAAAGATAAGCCTGTGAATTTCAACGGTCAAAAAAATAGCTGCATTGAAGACCTTTTTATATATTGTCATAGTTTCTGGCTCTATATAAGGCGAAAGTATTTTAATGCAATGGTTTATTTTATGAACAGTAGAATTCACCGGCGACACCGGTTCATATTGCCCGCTCTGTGGAGTTTGCTACGAAAATTGCAAAAACCTCACGAAGCACATGTGGGCCAGTCACGCCGATTTGATGGGACCTAAAAAGAGAGGCCGACCAAAAAGTCTGGAGACCAATGTGAGTATCCAAAATAATAGGTTAATACCGATACTTTCCATTAATAGCTGATATTTGCATTTTATTTGTTTCAGAGTATACTGAATAAGTTGTCTGAAAACGGATTTCGCATAAGAACAGTTCACTTCAAAAAGTTTAACTGCACAATTTGTAGGAAACTCTTTAAAAATAAAGAAGAGTTGGTGAAACACTTGGCAGATCATAAAGGTTAACAGAATGCTTTACGTCAGCACTATGATAGATAGGTACTGAAATTATGTAAATCATTGTTCACTTAATGTGTTTCACAATTGCAGACACAAAACTATTCAGCTGCTTATTGTGCAAAAAGATTTTTTTGAAAGAGACAAAGTTTAATGACCACGCTTGCACAAACCTCAAAAACGACAAGAACGTAAGTAGAAAGATTCAGGTACAACAATTTTGGTTTCAAGATTGATATGTAACGCTTTATTAATTACTAGGTACTTCATATTTTTTCTTTTGGATGTTTTTAAGAGATGTTTTTATATGTATTAATGTTATTGGAAGAGCTTATTTTAGGGCATATTTTTTAAAAATCATAATTTATTATATGTAAGTTACTTCTTACAATAATTTAATTGTTATATAAGAACTCGTAATGGCATTTTGCATTCAAAATCACAATCGTAACAGTATTTTATCAATCGCATTTTTGTTTTACTGTGTTAAAGGAATGAGACCTGGCTTGATAGAACTAAACGAAATTCCTACTTGACTGATCCAAAACTTATTCTAGGGTCGGCGGAATGCACATGTGTCCAAAATCCAAAATTTTGAGGCAGTGAAAAAACCTATCATAAAATTACATAACATTTTTATTATCTTTATTATATTTACGGAGAGCTTAATAAAACGACGAATTGAACGTTTTTTTTGCAAAAATGAAGCTGCGTGCTTAATAACTATGTTGTATAGAACAATAATTTAATGATAATTAGGCTTATGACCTACAGTCCGCCGACCCTAGAATTTGTTTAAGGATTAAAAGAGTAAGTTAAGCTGCCCTTTATACTACTATGATTGTCTTTGTACTAAACTGTAACTCGATTATTCCTTAGGAGCCTGCAGAAATCTCACAAACTGGAGACATATTGGATGAGATTACATTGCAGAGTATTCTGGGCCGATTAGAGCATCCGGTAACTAACTTATAACATACAGGGCCGGTTTCTGAATTGAGAAATTAAATTCTGTCACGCTCTTTTTTGAGAAATTCGAAGAGACAGCACTACAGTTAACTATTTACTTAGCGAAATTCTCAATTCAGAAACTGGCCCACAGGGTGCTAAGCAGATGATTTGTAATACAGTATAAAATGTATAAACACTTCATATTGTCAAAAACAGTCAAACCTTGTACGAAGAAAAGGGCTTGGTTTATGGCTGATTTGTTTCCAAATGCCCTAGACTATTCTTGGTGGATAGGCGTGAACAAATTTGTAATACCGTTTAACAATACCATCTGCCTCAACACGCTGGATTTAATTTAGTGTTATAGCTATGTATAAGTATGTCGTATAGTTTACCCGCCTTTTCTATTTTTAGGAAAACGCTGTTTTGCCGCAGGTGTGCTCCCGATGTTCGCAGGTATTTGTATCAACTGCTGAACTTAGGTGTCACATTGACGACGATCACCCAGAGCAGTCTTTGAGGTGCAATAACTGTTTTAAGGTAAGTTGAAATGAAAAGTCAGGCTTCGCTTGTGTAACGCAGTGGTTCCTAAACTTTTAAGGGTCCTAAACTTTTAAACTTTTAACACACCTTATTTATTTTGCGGATCCCTAAATGCAAGATTTGACTTAATTTAAATTTCTTAAGGAAACGCCACTTTCCCATCCAAAATAGCTGAGGAATTATTTAACAGTCAAAGCAATCCAACGATTCATTAACACATGTGATTCTTTTACCAGCCACCTACTTTGGGAATCACTTTTTAATACTGTACTAAGTCTGTACATAATTAGTGAAATTGGGAGATGTATTTCAGTTCTCGATAAAATTCTTACTCAGCATTTTTTGTTTTTTACTGAAGTGCATTTCGCACAGGTATTTGCCAGCATAAAGGGCGCCGTACGCCACAGGAAGGTATGCAAGCAAGTGGAGAAGACACACCAATGCACCACGTGCGGTGTCAAGTTCGCATACGAAATAACATTAAACAAGCACATTCTGCGATTCCACGAAGGAGAGAGTGTTTCGGTTAACTTCATAGACCCCGCAAAGAAGTTGCTTGATAAGAAATATCAATGTGACACCTGCAAAAAAGCTTTCTGCAGGTACATAATTATTGTTTTTATAACATCAGCCTGCCATGCGAAATCTTTATACATCAATCAAAGCCGCAATTGTACAGGGTTTTATGAAATCCTTATGTACATTCTAAATTAGAGGGTTCTATTCGTCAATACGAACAACTATAGGTATATTTCATTTCATTAAGGACTTCTTGTGGCTGAATGATGATGATGTACTTACATGTACACAAGCTGTTGATAGAAATCGTTAAAATACGGGAAGCAATAATGTCTATGAAGTGGTTCGTTGGTCCTAAGCCTTTCATTCATCTCATTAATTCAATAGAATAAACTGGCAATTTCTTGACTTTGATAATATTTCAAACATCTTTTTGTTTACACCCACACCAACGCTTAATGAAACGATATATACTACTACCATGGGGTAACTTCTAAATCGAATTTTCAGCTCTGGCATACATTCTATTGCCGTAACTTTAACACGGATCAGCTGTCACCAACGTCGAAGTTGTTTATACTGAAGAATAGAACACTTCTCGCCTTTTCGGAGAGATATACATAAGCTGCCTATATACGTCTCACTGTAGGGCGCAGGCCTTCTCTCAGGGAGTATTTTCCTTTTCGGAGAGATATGTCGAGAGATAAACCTTTGTTTCAAATAATAAAAGAGAAAGTAAAATAAAATTTGAGGGTGCTCTCATACAAGAAACGTGATTTTTCCGTGAATTCCACCATTCGTGGTGTCATTTTTAGTTCAGAACCTATAGTATAAAAATAAATATAAAAGATTGAAAGCGTGAGTCGTTTTTAGAAAATCTGGTTTCGATACGTAATATTATATTTATGGTGTTACGGAACCCTCGCTGCGCGACTTCGACTCGCACTTAGCCGGTTTTTTTTCTTACCATGAACGTTTAAAACCTTTAAGGTATTTTATGAGAAATCCAGTTGATACTGGATAGAATACGGAGTGTTTAAGAAAAGTTCAGTGAAACTTAAAGGGGTTTTTTTACTCATCCATACAAACAAGTGATACCTAATATGAGTGCAATTCAGAATTATCGAAAAAAAACAGCCGTTTCATAAAATAACAAATATCAAAATATAAAATTTTTCATATATTTTGGAGTTGGTCTCAGCGGATCTTTCTGGAATATAGCAATATTAACAGCCAAAAGATTCCAGCCAGTAAATGGATTTTAATCACCAAATAAAAATAAACAATTTCAAGCATTCTTTATTCCGTACCTACGTTTTTTCTAGTCATTAATGCTTGAAACGGTTTATTTCGTCCATGAATAATGAAATAGACCATTTTAACGACCGTAGCCTTGCTCGGCCGGGCTGTGATGGAGTGACGAATTTTTTTTTAAATTTATTTATTTATTATTAGGAAGACTAATTTATGGCTTATTAACATGACGGCACTTGATCGCTACAATAGGGAACTTGCGTCTAACTTAGATTGGAGCGGCATTGCCTTTGTACCAAAGAAATTATAAAAAATGAAACCACAAAAATATTTTTTTCGTCACAAAAAAATGCGAAAAATTTACGTTACTGTAATAACAAAAACCTTATTAGATTTAATTTTTTCTCTGAATTCTGAACGTTTTCTTATAAGGGTGTACAGTACATGCATGAAAACATTATTTTACGAGGTGACTGTAATATTGATAAACTCTTCATACATTATAAGGCTTTACGTGCAAGTTGTGACGTCATTGTTTGAGCCCGATTTGTTTGGCGCTTTTTGTACCACGTGACTATATTGACTTACCGCTAGGTTGTATTATGAAAAGTATTAGTCGCAGAGAAAAAAAAATACTACCTTTGTTTATCTTTTAACATGGTCTCTCCGATTATATTAAAACATTTTTTAGTGCAAGTCCTCCATTGTCAAGTCAGTCAGCTCCTATACTCTCGACGTGTTGCGTCCCAAGATGCACCACAATTAAATGTATTATGTCTGAAATAACCACAGTAAACTTTTAGTCATGGCATTATTATAAAATACTTTTCAAATATACAGTGCATCGGACATCGGGGCCGGCGACGTGCGGGCGGCATGATTTCAATCTAAAATAATATTTAAGGCTGGGTTCTCCGACAACACCCCTAAATCAAGTGTTTTAAAATACATTTTACTCTCTAATGGTTAGTATTTAAAATCCGATAAAATATATATTACTTTTCAATAGAGAGTACATTGGTCCGACTACTTTATAGCATTATAGAAATCGCGAACATGAGTCTGAACTAAATTATCACTATATAAGGTTTTACTTGAGCTGTACTGAGTGTTGGATAGTAAAAGATATACCAAAATAACTATCACTGAATGTCTTAGTGACATCGGTTGTCAAAATTCTATTAATAGGATTTGTATTTCTGTTATTTCAAAAATGCCTGCTTCTCCTCCAACTAGTCGCTCGCGCAGCGCAATAAGTCCCATACAAATCCGTGTGCTCGCTGGAACCCAGCCTTAAATACTTATGACGTTATAGATTACAATTATACCAGTGCAAATAAAAGCAAATAAATATCGTTTTTGCGCTAGTGTTGTAACATGGGCGCCGGAAGAAGGTTTCGCTGGGGGGGCGAGTACAAAAAGGGCCCGGGTTCGTTCAAAAAGGCCTGCGAGAAGCTGTCTAAGTTAAACGAAAGTTTTTTTCTGTGTTTGTGTGTGTGTGTGAGAGAGACAGAGAGATGTAGGCTTTTTCGAGTGAGGTAGTTAGTTAGACCTGAGATTTCCGCACTTAGCCTCATGGTTGGGCCATTGTACGTAGATTCATTTTTCGTGTGACGTATGCCCAATGACGGAGAAATCTGAAGTGTTTTAATTTGTCATATTGTATAAAAAAATACAGTAACTGAATTATGATTAATTAGAATAAAAAAAATATTAAGGGAGATTATCCAAAACAGAAATAAAATTGTGGTGGCCCACTTCGCGGGCCCAAACAGCCCGCACCTACGTGCTTAGAATTTGGGGGGAGCTTTCGGCTCCTCCTGCACCCCACTTCCGGCGCCCCTGTGTTGTAATATCTAATCTACTCTCAAAATTATTTAAGGTTTTGGTTTATAGCGTTGCGGCTCTCGACTCTCGGCGTCGAGAGTAGTAGAGTAGGGGGCAGTAGCTATGTTTTTAATTGCTGTTATAATTCATTTCAGAAAGGACTTATTAGAAAAGCACTTCAGGGTGCACATGGAGAAAACTATTGAATGTGACATTTGCCACAAGTTGTTCCATAGAAAAGACAACATGAAGTAAGTTGTTATGTGTAAACGACATAGTATAATAATTTTATATCATTCCCCGTCTAAAAAGCTTATTTTATTCACTGAAAACTGTGAATAAAAAGCACTTTTAATCACTATTTTGGTGTTTGAATGTAGAATCTCAATGTTAAGCAACCTTCTTGCGCAAAAAATACTATACAAACTTCTCGTGCGAAGAATACTCGACATACAAACTTCTTGTGCAAAAAACTCCTCGAGATTTGATTGGTCAACATTTCCAACAAGGCGTTAGCATTACAATAAAAACGTGTTCTATGCTGTCATTAGTCATTAGTAAACAAGTTGACCATTCTTATAAGTTATAATAATAATAAGAAAATTACTCTTAATTTTAGATTTTAATTCATTTAATCTTCCTTTTTTCTTCATTGAATGTAGATTTTCGCTTAAATCTTTCTTTTTCTCGTGATCATGATATAAAGTAGGTATAGTATGCATCTCTTGAATAAATCGGATTTATATCGAGGGCCATGAATCACTGAACAACTCTCGCAAAAGAATTCTAACACTTGAATCACTCGCTACACTCGGGATTCAATCATCATGAATCCCTCCCTGTGGTCGTGATTCAGTCGTTAGAATCCTTCATTTGGTCGTGATTCATCTATGGCCCTCACTTTAAATCCTTCCTTTATTCAATAATTGCATAATTTACTATTAGGACCCAATTTCCCGCCATAATATTTTTCCCACGTTCACTGATCTCTAGTTCTTTGGGTAATTACTATTACTGCTTTCGTTTATTCTGTTACTGCATTGGCGCTTTGACACGTCGTCGGCTGCGGTTGGCACACGTCATCATCATCATCATCATTCAGCCACAAGAAGTCCACTGCTGAACATAGGCCTCCTCCATGGATTTCCAAAATGACCGGTTGGAAGCGGCTTGTATCCAGCGTCTTCCTGTCACTTGGATGAGGTCATCTGTCCATCTTGTGGCTGGTCGTCCTACGCTGCGCTTGCCGATATGTGGTCTTCATTCGAGAACTTTGACACACGTGCCGCCTGTTTATAAGCGACCTTATGCAGATCTTTAGTCCGATCGGTGTTATTAACAAAAAACACGATTCCTCTAAAACACTCCTCAGAGGCAGTCTAAATAATCTGTGGTTACGTCTTTCCGTATGTCACAGACTGTTTAAGTTGACTCTGGGCAGTGTTTTAAGGAATCGTGTTCTTTTTGTAAATAAGACTGTGTTCATTTGTGACTCGTCAGGACGCACCGAAAGACTCACGAGCCCCGAACTGAAGTAAAGCTCAACACATCTCTCTGTCTGTACTGCGGTCGCAGCTTCAACAACTCGTCCAACCTCATAGTCCATATGCGTCGTCACACCGGAGAGAAGCCCTACAAGTGTGACTTCTGCGGTAAAGGTACGACTAGTGTCTAGTGTTTAAAAGAAATACAGCTAATTGCGTGACAGGTATACCTGCTTCAGTCCAGTAGTGATTGCACTGTCGACTGTTTTTGACTGTTTTTTAACAAACTGTTTAGCAGATTTTGATAAAATTTGTCAAGGAGATAGATTGAGTACAAAAGTTAACAAGGGTGCACTTGATCTCTAGCCTTGGGTAACTCAGGAGCCAGATATGATAGGACACACATCTCCCTCGCCATCAAGTGTGTCCCAGTCATATCCCAGAGATGTCAACTATATCTGGCTCCTTCACACATACTCTCAACTCAGTACGGTAGACATCTAGCTCCTGCTACTTTATCCCTTTATCCAGCTCACACACAGTGCGCGAGAGCGAGACCGAGATCGGCTGAAATCGGATGCGTTCGGCCGCATCTCTCGTAATAAACGATAGACGAGAAAGGGGTCACCAGACTCCTACAAATATATTGACTTGGTGATTTTTTTGATCGCTATTGGTACGGATGGCTTGTTCGGTCAACATCGGGCATTTGGTCGCAGTACTCATACTAAAAAGATGAACGGTAAAGACGATAATCATAAATGCTTGTCACGTTTTAATTGGGTTCAAAGATATTTATTTCTCATAAAGAACTTACAGTTCACTTAATTAATGAGAAAACCTATATAAAGTGTCAAAAGTTAATTAATACATATACATTTTGATTCTGGTTTGAACTCCTCTTATTGGAATAGACTGATAGTATAAAAAAGAGCGCGTCAGCTGGATAAAGTAGGAAGAGATAAACTACACTCACTCACCACTTGTGTCTTACGGCTCTTGTATCCAAACACATTCACTCGATTGTATATCGTATGAGCTAGGATACAAGTGGTGAGCCACATATGATACAGATATAGTGTGTCCCGGTGAGCAAAGATATGGGATATAACAACTCCCTCAAAGGACACACTTTGCGCAAGTCTATTGATCTCAACCAATTAAAATACAAAGAAAGACATAATATTATATAATCTGTATATACTTGTGGAGTGCATTAAAATATTGAGTATTGTAACAAATTAACACATCACAAGAAAATAAAATATACACAATAGTTACAAATAACAAAAGAACGCTCACAGAAATACACAGAGAACAGGACAAAGTCAGAACTTACATCCTGTGGAGAGTTGCTACAGAGGGCATATTATTATGTCTCAGCCAAGAACGTGGTCTCAGCATTTGCTGACGGTTGAAAATGAAAATGGCCGATTGTTTTCACAATTAAATAATAATCGTGCGTTTCTCTTCCCCATTTCCGCATAAATATAGGGCGGGTATCTTTGCGTAGGTAATCGGGATTGCAACTCATTGACCCACTTCGATCTGTTGATTTTTTGACAAAGGTTTCTTGTCTTAGGCTTCCCGAGATCATCCGATCTTCAGTGCCATAGAAGATCTCACACCGGCGAGCGCCCTTGCGTTTGCAAAATTTGTGGAAAAGGTTGGTACATATCCCTTGGGTGTTTACTCCCACTAAGTTAGATAAGGATATTATTATTGTAATCATCCCACTAGCCGCCAATTATATTATACAGAGAGTTAAGCAACTTTAATCCTTGCCTTTATCACGGAAAAAAAATTCAACGTAAAGAATTTACATTTTGTTTATTCAATGTTAATGTACAATGTACGTAATGTACGTTAATGTACGTTATCCGCTGTCTTGGGGTCGAGTTTTAGTGAAAAAAAGACCGCTAGAAAAAACTGCCCTTACGATCTTTTCTCAAATCATTGAGTATAATATATTAGTTGGTATCTTTATAATATATTGGCCGGTAACCTAACCTAACCTAACGAGATCAGTGTCACAAATTCAATAGCAGTATCACTTTCATTCCTCCCACCGTGTTGCAGCGTTCTCCCGTACGAACAAACTGACTCGCCACATGCGCGTTCACACAGGGGTCAAACCCTACAAATGTACGTACTGCGAAAAGGCCTTCTCTCAGAGCAACGACTTGACGCTGCACGTCCGTCGGCACACCGGCGATAAGCCTTACATCTGCGAGGTGTGCGGCGACCGGTTCATCCAGGTTGGTTACATCAGATATTCCTGCTTTATGGGACTACAGGGAGTAACATTAACGCCACCCAGGAAGAAAAACTTTCTTATTTTACATTTGCAAAAAGTATCTGTACAATCTCTCGATCATGTTAATAGTGATTTTAGGACCCAGGGCCTTGAACCTAAGGCCACAAACCTAGACTAGATAGCATTAACCACTCGTCTGCCGCGACACAGATCTGTGTCCAACTTAGTATGGGCCACCTATACGTTCCATTCCGCGAGGGCAGTTCCGGAGTTAACGCCAAAAACGGCTGCATTGGCATAAATGCTATCTAGTCCCCGGTTCGTGATCCTAGGTTCTTTGTCGTGGGTCCTAAAAATCACTGTTAACATGACTGAGATGTTGAACAGACACTTTTTGCAAATACGATCCGTAAAAAAGACATGATTTATTTTCCTCGCTGGCGCTTGTGTTACTCCCTGGAGCCCCTTAACAGGCGATACGGAACTAACTAGCACCCGCAATAGAAAAAATATCGTGTCTTCCTTTGAAATAAAAAAGAGAACATAATAAATCTCAATAATGCTGATAGATATTTTCTGAACCTACAATGTAAAACTTAGGGTTAATAACTAACGGTCTTATTTATAAAAACACGATAACTTAAAACACTCCTCAGAGTCTGTTTAAATAGTCTGTAGTAAAGGAAAAGATGTAACCACATTTACACCAAATTTAAACTATATCTGAAAGGTGTTTTAGAGGAATCGTGTTTTAGAAATAAGACCGCTAGACTTTATCGATTTCCGCTTATAACAGGCGTTTTTGCCAAATATGCTTAAAAGTACCACGTTTTTAGCTTTAGGCTAGTTGGTACTAAAATAGCTATCACCAAAGAGGAATGAAGGAACAGAGTGACCACCAGGAATAATTTTTTGCGACGTGCTAACTCTGGCCAGTACAGCGACATAGGGAACTACAAGAAACTTTCATATCATTGTCTGATAGCTGTTCAAGCTACTGAACAATAGATGGCGCTTTTCAAACATACTTTCAGCTCCTACTTCTTAACAGATGGCGTTTACACATGCGTTAGAACACAGGAAAAAGTTAGAAACCGTCGGGCTAAACAAACGCGTGACGTTGAACTTTACTTATTAGTTAGTCCTACGTGCCTGCAGTTCTTGGTTTACTAGTTGTAGAACTACGCATGCCACGTTGCCACGTAGTGCAAAACAACACTGTATCTGTACCTAACAAGCGGTCATGCAATATTCTCCTCAGTGAATCTCCTCAAAATATTATTCTTGATAAAAAGCATTTTTTAACATTTGGAATACTTATGTAACTTCGGTGACAGTGCAATATTATGGTACCATCTAACTGATCTGATGATGGAGTCGAGTTGTAGGGGCTGGAACTCCATGATGGCAAATCGTAGGATAGTTGAGTTTGGGCTAGTAGGTTCTTTTGAACGAGTAATTTCGATATAAATTTTTTTTTGACGTCTATGTACAAGGTAATGAAGGTCTGGAGATAGAGCCGGAAGAATGCCACTGGAACTAACTGATAGAAAGTGCCAGAACCCGAAAATGAATCCGGGAGATTGCGACTAGATTTCTCTGATGGAAAATGTTGTACCAGTTGAGTTTGGGCTAGTTTGTTTTTTTTTTTTTGTCACAGGTACTTTCTATTACTCAATATTATAATGAGGATCTGGATATGGAGCCGGAATATTGACTCTGGAACTTCGTGAGGGAAATTGCTAGGACAGCCGAGTTTTTGTTCGTTTGGTTTGTTGTCATCAGTACTTTCACATGATGACGTGAGTCTGGAGATGGAGTCAGAAGATTGACACTGGAAGTCTCTGATAGAATGCTATCTTAATAGTCGAGTCCTATCTTAATAGTCGAGTTTGGGCACGTTTGTTTAATATTTGACCTAATTAAAAAAAGGAGCAGGTTCTCAATTCGTCGGAATCTTTATTTTAATTTGTTTTTGTGTGTCCCCCAATTACCCGAAGACACCTTTACCGATTTGAAAAATTCTCTTGTCGTTTAAAAGGGTTCTTTTTTTTGTTTGAGTTATTCTCAACGATTTGTTCGCGTGGCGTCTACCGGAACGGCGTCGACTAGTTTTAGTATGCCCCATACTATAGCTTCGCACGGCGTCTACTTTTCGGATCGATCTATACTTGAACTTCGCATGACAACTACTGATTCCGTTTGTTTCGGGTTATTCCTTGTTATAAGATATCTCTATTATCTTTATCTCTTCATCTTTATTTCTATTTTGACCTTGTTTTTTTGCCGATTTGAGCTGTGTAATTAACATAATAAAAAAAAATATTGTTTGAGATGAATGGCATCTTAGAATATAACATGAAATTCACCCTTTATATGATATTATACTAATATGAGATCACCTCCGATGTTTTATAATAATAAATAATTTGTCCAGAGTCAGTCTTAAATCAAATCACATTATTTACCAATGTTTTTTTTATGGCTCTAATTTCACGTAAAGGTAAAGAATCCGTCGATAGTCTACGTATCGAGGTATGTATTTCACGGTAAATTCTTTGAAAGCGCTCCCATAGAACCAAATATGCCACAGTCAAAATAAAACATAGTCAAAGTAATTTCCTTGCTAATCGGATTAGTTTAGCTTACCGAGGTATTATACTAGGATTTCTTATAGGAAATAGCGGTAAATAGATATGTATCTTATAATCTAAATTTAATATTAGATAGTTTAGAAATGCGTACTTTACATTATGTTTTTTTTTAATATCCTGTATATTCGTTCGTCTGTCATTAGGCTCCGTTTGTTTGTGTGTGACTTCTTCCCTCTGGCCACGTGGCCCGACTGCCTTTGTCCTACCTACCAATCGGACGACATGAACTTTTTTTCCAGTTGGTTCGATTAATCGGACTACAAGGAATTGTAATTCCGTCTTGTCCGACCGATCGGACAACATGAACTTTTTTTCCAGTAATCTAGCCAAGTAGTTCTGTCGTTAATTTCCCTACCGATATTTCAGTTCATTTAAACCGACCCATGACGCTGGTTTTGTACAAAGAAATAAAGTAGGTTTAACAAAACTTAAACTTTAATAACATTTCATCACTTGAAATTAATAAGGGTCCCAACTCCACAAAATAATTAAAACAAATAATTACATTACAATTATGTAATGTAATTATGTTTAGCATGGCAAGGCTCGCTTTTTATGTTTTAAAAAGCGGGCCTTTCCATGCTAATCTTTCTAAAAAGAATCCGACTTCTATATTGAAATCAATGAGCATAGTGTTAGTGCTCACATCTTATAACTTCGTTTCGACGTTTTTCGAGGAGGCCACCTTTCATTCTAATCAGATAAAAGTCCGAATCTTTTTTCAAAACATTGAGAAGATTCACCAAATTTGGCTTCCTTTTCCCAACTGACTTATTCATTTTGGAGTGCCACCCTTCCAAACAATTTGTAGTTCGGATGAGCTGTCCGAAGATTGACCAGTTAACGATGAAATCGTCACTCTTAAGCCATTGACGCTTCATGTATAGCTCAAAATTAACAAGACCTTCGTCATCATCTGGCATGTCATTTAATATGTAGGCCCAACCATCCTTTATCAAATACGATGGTAAGAAGGGTAGTACAGTAGCCAAAGCTACAATTCTTTTCTGACTTTGTGCTTTTGTCACTTTTAATTTCTGTGCTTGTCTTAGGCCCGTATTACAGAACGATCCTCAAGCGCAGATTGATCTCGGATCGCCCAATCATAACTTGAGCGCTGAATCGATGCTCAAGCACACCCTTTATTTTTAAATAGTACTTAAGGGTTCCTCAGCCAATCGCTGCTTAAGTAGAGATTCTGAACTGCAATCAGATTGTCTATGACCAATGTTTGTTTTCTATGACAAGAAAAATCAAGTATAAACTTTTATTTCGTGCTACGCATGATGTAATAAAATATTGATAAGAATTAGTTTACTTGTGTGAAATATACAGAAGAAAATAAAATATTTTTTTGTTTATTCATCAATTAGATGTTTAAATTTTCATTATTTAGTTATTTGAATAAAATAAAATAAATAAATAAGCACAACGTGCACGCCTCTTATGTATTTGTTTTGTTTAAAGAACGGAACGTAACAAATGTCAGCGATAAAATTTCTTCTAACGTCTATCTAATTAATTTGTTTAGTTTGTTTATAAGACGCGCTGTCTTGAAACAATATGAGTGAAAAAATGAGGAAAATGAACTTCACTACAGTGAAGAGGAATGCTTATGCTGTTCATCCTCCGCTTGAAATCGCCAATCCGCGGTGGGCACGCGTGGTGATTAAGCCCATACTCTCTCTGAGAGAAGGTCTGTGCCCTGCAGTGGGACGTATATAGGCTGCTTATGATGATTACGACGCATTTTATCATCATCATCAGCCATTTGACGCCCACTGCAGGACATAGACCCCCCCCTCATGGTTTTCCAAGCTTCCCGGTCTTGTGCCGCCTGCATCCAGTGACTTTAAAAATAACCCTCTATATCGTCATAAGGATCAATATCTTCAAACATATTCATTTTACAATAATTACGAAACAATTCACAAGGAAAATCGACTCTCAAGCGTGGTTCCGACCACACTTGAGTAAATACAGATTTGAACATGACTTAAGTAGAGATTGCAACCCAAGTATCGTTCTCGAATTAGCTATTACTCAGTCGAGTTGTGATTGGTAAGTGTCAACTCAAGTAACGTTCTAAAATGAAAACCATACTCAAATCTAGTCTTAAACTGAGATCGGCGCTTGAGTACGCTTCTGTAATACGGGCCATAGTCTGTCATGAATTGTTGAGGATAAAAACCTGGTATCTGAGATGTAATCATATCCAGTAATATTTCATAGGATTTTGCTTTTCGGTTTGATAATAAGCCGTAAATGACTGGGACAACGTTGAAGAACCAATATCTGCATGTATCGTATACAATTGCGGAAATGGGCGTGGGTAACTATTGAAAACCATTGTTATTTTCAAGGTCAGGACTGAGAAGGTTAAGGAAAGTTCCATCACCAAAAAAAGAGGTCAGTGTTGGTATGAGTTTTCTGGCCTCTTGTGAGCAAAATACTATGATGCGTACATCATCGCAAGCATAATCTAACATAAAAGGTTCAAATGCCGGTGGAACCTCTACCTCTATGGGGCTTTTATATAAATGTAAATAACTGGTTTAAAAAGGTGTGTCCAAACACAGCGCGCAAGGTGCGCGGCAGCTATGCGCGGCATTCGCGGGACCCCTTAGTCCTCGTCGTGCCACCAACTTGTTCCACCAGTGGCACGATAAGGAATTGTCATTCCTCGTCGTACCACTGAATGATTATTAAATGATTGTTGCTCTACTAGTGATAACAAAATTAAAAATAATAATTATTGTTATTCTTGATAATAATAAATAATTCTTTTATTATTATTATTATTAATTATAATAATAAATAATATGGATTTATTTAAGTCAATACATTATACATTAAGTCACAATAAAATTAAAATGATCTTAAGTCAAAAATTAATCAAATAACCCGCCCCTGACCGTTCCCGGCGCAAAAGTGCCCATCACACTTGCCGCGTTTCCACGCTGGATATATTATTATAATATTATTAATAGTGATTATTATTAATAGTGAGTATTATTATTAATGATTATTAATTATTAAAAATATATTAAAATATAAATAATTAAAAATAATAATTACTATTAATAATTACTATTAATAATTATTAATAAAAATTACTATTAATAATTATTAATAAAAATACTATTAATAATTATTAATAGTGGTTATTATTAGTAATTATTAATAAATAAGTAGATTATTAATAAATAATCATTAATAGTGGTTATTATTAATAGTTATTTTTATTAATAATTATTAATAGTAATTATTATTAATAATGACATTATTATTATTATTATTTTGTAATCGATAACATTTTTATTATTTGTTAAGTAATATCTAAAGGGACATTAAGTAGAGCTACCATCCCTGCATGTATCTGTATTCAGTGGTACGACGAGGAATGACAATTCCTCGTCGTGCCACTGGTGGAACAAGTTGGTGGCACGACGAGGACTAAGCCCGCGGGACACAAATTTGCCGCGCAACTAGTTTAGACCTTCGTTCTGCGCGGCAGTACTGCGCGGCATGTCTTGGACATGCAATGCACTTAAGAGAGCCCATAACACTAACTCGAGTCTGATCAGATTCCTGGATAATAATGTATATCATTAAACGCGTCTTTAATTGGAGAACCCGAAATGGCTATGCTGTAAAGCCAAAAACTTGGTGGTGATACCAAAAAGCTATTTTGAACAAACTAAAAAAATTAGTTCATATAATACCTTTGCACGAACATTATCAAATTTCGTTTGTTCCTGGAAATAGAGAAGAGTAAGGTCCACATGATGCCTCGCGCGGCAGTCGTCTAATTAGAGCGCGGCTAGCCGCGCGCTGCCGCCGCGCTCGAATTCCGCGCTCTGTTTAGTCACACCTTAAAGCGCGATTTATTTAGGTAGGTACCATCTCAAATCCGTGGGATCTAAGGCCGATATTCAGAAACGATTTTGAGCGTGAGCTCAATGTGAGTCTGGGTCTTCCAACTGTCAAAATGAAAGTCTCAGGGATATTTTGTATTCACAGTTGAGTTTGAGGTAACAAAAATTGAGCGCAAGCTAAGCTGAGACTGAGTAGTGGATTTCGGCGACTTAGCTCAGACTCAAGGTGGCAATGACGAAGAAAGTAGCGACACCTGTAGGCAATTGGAGAAATCTAACTAACCTGTGGTGAAGTAACCTTTTTTTATTCACAATTTGACATTTTGCATGCTCATTTTCCTTCAAAAAGTTAAATTGTGTTTTTAGAGTAATGAGAAGTCAAAATAAATAATTATAACCGCGCGTAAAAAGTTTCGACATTTGTTGCCCTCTCATTCACTCCTGTGGATTATTGTATGCCTTTCATGTAGCGTTAACAGATAATATAAACCGGTAAAGTCAAAAACTGTACCACAGATTACACGCTCGAGTATGTTTAGCTTGAGCTGTGGCTTAGCTGAGTTCGAGTCGAGATATTGACTGAATACAAAATTCTTGAGTCTTTGTTGAGATTGCTCAATCGATGCTCAGCTTAGTGCACGTTAAGTGTAGCTCAACGCTGTGTTTCTGAATATCGGCCTTAGAGATCCATTCAGATTTCATTCAGAATTAAGCGACTGGGGAAGTCCGCCTAGCAGAAGACTGCAGTCATAATCATATTTTGTTGTTCTTGTAGCTCTTTCCTTTTCCCCTTCTCCTTCCCTCTCCCTTCTCCATCACGGTAGGCATCGGCTTGGTTGTTTCCTCAGCAATGTTTTGACAATACTTAGGTAACACAGCCATGTTCATTGGCTACGATAACACTGCTTACCATCAGGTGGATCAAATGCTTGCTTGCTACCTTAGTTCCTTTGTATAAAAAGATCTTTAATTCCATTCCTTAGTTTATTGTTTCGAACTGTTTCGAACTTTGCGAACAGGGAAACACCCTTATCGACAAGTACCTTCTTATATATATACAAACTACATTCTGATTCGTTTATCCTATTCTAATAAACCTCTGATTATGGCCACTTGTAAAATAATTCTTCAAAAAGTGTCACTTTGATGTAATATTTCTGTATTCTATGTATCTTTTGTCCATTACGTGTATCTGAAAATATATTTTTATCGAAATGGATTTAAAATTTTCAATAAATCAAAAGGGAAACAGGAGGCTTACCACAAGCACTATTAGAAGTTATTTTTAAGCCTTATAAAAAACTGCCCTGCTTAATGGTACCATGAGCCATACAATCGCAGCGCTGTTAACTATAAGACGTTCACCGTCTAATCAACGCTGCTACCGTACTATAAGGTCAGTTTCGCGCGCTCGCAGCGCTGCTGAACTGTCATTCTTAGCAGTTATTTATACGTTACTATTGAGCAGCTTTTAAAACCCTGCTAAGCGAATTATTGTTTAATTTACGTATTAAAATGAGTGATGAAGAAATTTTATGGTTTTGGAGGATGATACGTTTTTCGCAATAGGGAGGAAAAAGCGTGGCGTAAAATTATACGACTGCAGATTAATCCATTCGAAGTTTACGACGAATTGTATTATGTTCGGAGGTATCGACTTTCTAAGGTTTTAGTGGAAAATCTGTGCGTAGACATTAGAGCTTTGTTACCGGTGCCAACGAAATCCACAGATTTATCCGTGGAGACGAAGATGAGCTCTATTCCTCTATGTATTTTGTGGACAGAAAATAAACAAATATGTTATCTTATCTTATTTTTAATAAAAAAATAGTTATATTTCATCATAATTCAGTCAGTCCAACTCTGCCCATTGCTGGGTATATGATCCTATATCAAGTCATAGAAACTTCTTTTTGGCTCGAACTTTAGTCGCATTTCAAATATTTGTTTTAGGTATTAAAACGCTTTCATCATAATCATCATCATCAGCCTTTTGACGCCCACTGCAAGACATAGGCCTTCCTCATGGTTATGAAAACCATGAGGGGTTTTGCCATAATCGCCACGCTTAGCAGGCGGGTTGGCGATCGCAGTATGCAGTTGGAATCTCAGGAAGATGCTGCTGCCCGTCTCCTAGTAATTTATAACCTCGTAGGTAACTCTTTAGGATTGCTGAAAGTAGTCTGAACCGACACACCGCGACACCACTTCATTTCCTTCAAAATCGTAGTTTAGCAAAAACCTTTTTTATCAATTCAAAAACTTCTTCAAACATATTTTGACGTAAACAAAAATAACTTTCGAGACACGTTAAAAAACGTAATTTTTAAGTAATGTAGAACTTAAGACAACATTTTTATTCCGCAGCAGTTTATTTTATTTTTCCATAACTTGTTTTCAACTTTTATCCGCACAGTGGGCAGTGCTGCTACAAATGTTTTTTTATTACATTTATCACAATCAAAATGTTTTATTTTTATTTCGTAATAAAAACAGTATTTACCGGCAAATTATCATATTTGGTTTTCGAACGCACGCAACATTTAAGGCAAACAGGCCAGAGACAACCTTTTTTTTTAGCAGGTTTATTGCAGGCCTACTTACTTCGGCTCATGGTACACTATAGCAGCAGTTTATTTTGAACATTGAAAATAAACTGCCCTGCTTTTGCCCTGCTAACTTCGAGATTGTGGTAAGCCACCAGGACAGTAATTCAAGGGGGAAACCGTTACAATTTAAATGTAACCAATAAAAATGGCAGCACATTATGGCGCTGCGTGAATAGAACAGAGTGATCGGCTTCTATTACATTAGATATGGAATCAAATGTACTGCGTAGAAGTAAACATACATGCGAACAAAGTCTACTTAAACAAGAAGTGTTTTTAGCTATGAATAGCATGAAAAAAGAAGTTTGTGAAGAGTTAACACCAGTGGGATCAATTTACGAGAAACATGTTAATATTCTATTGCAAAAGCAAAATGATGATGATAAAGAAAACCTGATTGATTATTTACCACCATTGAAACAAGTTCAAGATAGTCTTTATAAGAAACGGAGGAGATATTTGAACTGTAGAAAACTTACTTTCACTAACATTGAAGAGGTAGAAGTGCCAAAAGCTTTAGGAAAACGTTTTTTGGTTTGTGAAGACGGAACGACAGACAAAATTCTAGTATTTGCTTCAAGAACTGCAAGAAGATATATAAAAAAAAATCCAGGATTTTACCTCATTGATGGGACATTTCAGACTTGTCCCCAGCCATTCTATCAGTTAATCAGCTTACACATCGACCTGGGATCTACTGACGAGTCTAATAATGTAGCTGCAGTTGTATTTGCTTTACTCCCAGACAAAAGAGAAGTGACATACGTTCGTTTCTTCAGCTTGATTAAAGAACATCTCAAAATCCAGATTCAATCTCTAAAAAGTGATTATGAAATAGCTATTATGAATGCGGCTAAACAAGTCTTCCCTGAGGCAAATGTTTTTGGGTGCTTATATCATTACCAGAGGGCTATTTTTAAGAAAGCCAAAGAATTTGAGATGGACAGAACACCCGAGGACAGAAAAGTAATAAGAATGGTGTCCAACTTGCCACTTCTACCTGCAAGCCACATTAGAGACGGTTGGTTGAGCATTTTGGAGATGAGTGAAAATTGCGACAAAATAAAACTATTTAAAACATATTACGATAGACAGTGGCTGGCAAAATTTTCAACAAACACGTTGAGCTGTTCTGCAACAAAACATCGTACGACCAATTTGTTAGAAGGCTGGCATAGGAGACTCGCTGCCAGAATTCCTAAAAAAACCAAATGTTTACCTTTTTCTACATAAACTTATTAAAGAAACGATTATAAAATTGCAAACAATTTGTTCTTTAAAACAAAAAAAATAGAAGGAACTCAGATATAATTTACGATAAACTTGTGTTACTTGAAGAAACTTGAAGACGGGACGCTAACTTCATCACAGTTTCTGCGAAAAATGATATTCTGCAGATTAACAATTTCGCAGCAGAGCATTTAAGGCTACCGCCAAACTTACAGCCTCGCAGTCACATATGATTTTTTATATCATGTCGGTGCGAGTAACCCCGGTCTAATAGCCCTTCCAGTCCATAGTGCTAGAAGTCTAGAACCCACTAGCAGGTGCCTAGCCGTACCATTTGCTTCACTACAAGAGTTGTACTTTCGTATTTTGGACATAAGTCGTGTTGGACAAAAAACCTGTTGGACTTTAATCCTAGTTGGACGTTTCGTATTTTGGACATAAGTCGTATTGGACAAAAATCGTGTTGGACTATAATCCTAATTGGACATTTCGTATTTTGGACATAAATCGTATTGGACAAAGACCTTGTTGGACTTTAATCCTAGTTGGACATTTCGTATTTTGGACATAAGTCGTGCAAAGGTGATGTGTCGATAAGTGTTCTATGGTTGTTTGTTATTGTCACTGTTTGGATAGAAAGGAAATACCTATCAAACACAAAATACAACGACTTCCGTGCAACTGGACTCTGATATAAACGCGTTACGAAGTTTTTACCAACTTATCGAGAAATGGGTGGTGTTTGTGTTGTGCGTTTCTCAAGTTCTGCTTTAAGCGCTGCTAGGGACCAAGAACCATAGTCTTTGCCCATAGCGTACGTCAAACAACAAAAGAAAGAGAGGGAAATACTTATTGCATGATCGTCATTTTGACGAACGTTAGCTTTTTAGGGTTAATAAAAGCTTGTAAAAAATCAATTAAGTTTATTTATTTTAACTATATACATTAGAATAAAACTTTTCACTCTAGAAAACTAAAATAAGAACATGAAACACTCTCTTATGAATACAACTTTACATATATTTTTTTAAAAAGATTTAAGAGTCGTAGAACAAAATTTGCTCCATTCGAGGTGTAGTAGCATCCTTAAATTTAAAGCCCTATGGTCGGAAACACGAATTATTAGCATTTCTTAAACATTCGCAAAACTTAACTCTGTTGTGACATTTCGTACATTTTGTAGCAAATCATAAAAAATTTTAAACGTTCCGCATTTAGTCGCAAATAAACTTTTTACTCTTAGAAAAATAAAAAAAGAACATGAAACACTCTGCTTATGAATACAGCTTAACATATATTTTTTAAGAAGATTTAAGAGTCGTAGAACAAAAGTTGCTCCATTCGAGGTGTAGAAGCATGCCTTAAATTAAAAGCCCGATGGTCGGAAACACACTCCATATACCGGGTGTTCCACGACTCACTTACTATATAAATGGATGCCCATTTTTTCCAGACAATGTCCTGTTGTTATGTAATGGTTATCCAATTGAGACACGGCTCTATTTATTCGAATATTAACTTTAATGCTATTCAAGGATTTCTTTTTTGTATTGAATTTTTTGTTAATATTAGACTCGGAAACAGCGTAAAATGTCGCATCGTCGAGTAAAACCGAGAGAAAATGTGCAAGTGTTGGATAGGTACGCCCTATAAATCTCTTTATTCTAGAATTCCACACCTCGTCATAGTTCATAGTACGGTGCTGCTCTGCATGGCAACACCATATCTTACGAAATTCCTTGTCTTCGATCCACGTTTTGTACATATATGCGTTAAATTTTGCAATGTTAGTGTTTTGTGGTCTCTCGCTTTGTATGTACATCCAACCTTCCTGTATGTTTTCCACAGGCAAAATTGACGAATGTGACGTTTTTTTAATTCCTAAACGTCTGGCTTTTCGCATTAAGCTCTGATAGAAATGAAAGTAACATCCTCGAATTACAACGCGTGGAAATATTTCTTTAATAGCATTTCTTGCCGCGCCGCCAGTTCGAAATCAAATGTAAATTGTTCGTGCTCTCATTCGGGTATTTGCGATTTTATCAAGTTGAATAATATTTTGTAGGTTTTTTGTTTTTTATTTGCCAGCAGACCAGAGGAATTATATTTGTAGATTCTTCGTCACTGCCTAAATTACCGTAAATGACATAGTTGTTCGAATGGTGGACAACACCCAAATGTACCATCTTGCTTCTTCCGAGGATAACAATTTGTTATCCTCTTCATAGTCGTCTAATAAGAATGTTCTGAAATTCTCTGGTATTTCAACCTGCACAGGATTCCGGAATACACACTTGATTGTCTTGCACATTGTTCTACCGTTGTATGGACCTGTATGTATAGAACTGAATTTCGGCAACGGCTCTAATAAATGTATTCCTTGATTTTTTAAGCCCAATATTGTTGCATTATATTGTTTTGGAATAGGTAGACAGTTACTGACTACATTTTGCCGTAATACATCAACTTCTTTCAGCACAATGTTTTTCAAGTGATTTGGTACGCAATTATTATGATACGGAACATTACCTGTGACTTTGTTTTGTAACACTCTTAAATGGCCCTTACACATCTTGTAATTCGCACATGTCCAGTACTGTAAATGATTTTCATACCGTTTTCCTTTGTGGTATTTATGGCCTTCGTAATAACACTTGGCCTCCTCTTCTGGGTGTAACATACACTAGCTCATTTGTAGAACTGCTCGGCGATTCTGTCGACATAATGAAATGATTTGTATTACAGACCAATTATCATATTATGGAATCATTAATGACTAAAAGAGCACTTGAAATCACTTCAGCATTTGCGTTAATTACGATAGTATTTCCTTTTTTTTTTTGGAGTGATGGATTTGCTAAGCATTCTATACCATATTAATTATTTTATGACATGAATGCAGCATATGTCAAGCTTGTAAATGTTCAAAAAGTAAAATGAATTGAATAGTCTGATATACTGGTCTAAGAACCTCCTTGGTTTTGTAGTATAGAAACAGCAATTTCGGGTCGGGTTATGTAGGAAGAATTTGTAATTCCTCGTACATAACTGTAATTGTATCTGGTAGTGTGCAAAGAAAGTAGGTTTCTTGGTACATAATCCGGTTTTGTAAGAAGTATATTTTTTCTTTGTACATAGCTAGTTAGGTATGTAACTCAGTTATGTACGAAGAACAAGGTGAACCACTCGACAGATGATCACAATAACACGTGGTAACCTCGGTAATACAACACAGTTCACAGATTGTACTCGGTTGTCATTCATCTATTAAAATATTAAAGTTCACTACCACCACCTCATGTTGAGTAGCTTTATTTTTTCCACTTTTAGTTCGGAGTGGTTCGGAGTTTTCGTTGAGCTATTCAACAAAAGATGGCTCTCATTCAAATCTGGCTATCTAGAAAATTTTTAATGAATAATTTTAAGTGAATAATGAATAATTATGAGCGCTGCAAGTATTATTTTAGTAAAGAATTAATAAATCTATTTTTCCAAGTGGTAGACTTACTGAAAAAACCTTTAAATAGTAAAAGGGAAGTAGATTTGCCTTTATTATAAGACTAATAAAATATTTACTTATAACGCCATCTTGTAGTCTAAAAAGGTATGACGTGCGCACCCCCTGCCTATCATATTTATGGAGATTTATGATGTTCACTTTTTACAAAAAGTTATTTCAAATGTTATGATATTTTTCCTTTGGTTGCTATTTAGCACCGGGTCAACCTAAACCGGTTTCTAGCGAGTAACTTAACAGGCTAACGTAAGCTGTACTGAAGTGAAAGAGGTACCAAAAGGATATGAACAGAACACGTTCCGTAATTAATTTACGCGTGCGTTGCGTAATTATTATTGGGTATTGGAAAAGATTACATTCTGATAATTGGTTCTATTTAGAATCACTATTTCCTGCACTCTTTACATTGGCGTTCTAATCTCACTCTATCTGTAGAAACTGTTCCAACTGTTCCCATAGCGATTTAATATTGTCAGTTTAATTTAATTTTATTTTATTTTATTAATTTAATTAATTCAATTTTAATTTTTTATACATACTTAAAACGCCGCGTTTATTTTGTATGAAAATAAAAAAAATAAAAATTATTTTAAACGGTTTAATGGAAGTGTTTTAATATTAATAATCGATGCCCTGCTATTAGAATCGATATGGACGGTGTGAAATTATATTTATTTTGATCTTTAAGGGAACCGCCCTGCAAAATCATCGACGGGCACACGGACACTTCCCCACGACTTCCTCCGAGCCGACAGCGACGTCACTCAGTCTTCTGCATAGCAAGACTGCGTCTTCTCTAGTGACGAAATTAAGCAACGATAATTCAGGTATCATAAAATAGGGGTAGGGATTTTTACAGGTATTTTAATGCAACGGCAAAATCATGATTCCGTGTGGGAGTGTTTTTTTACCGATAGTGTAGCAGACTTTCGCATTAACTTATTTTGGATATGGTGCCCCCGCGACCCTATTACTAAGCCTACGTTGTTCTGATGGGTTCTATAGCGTGATGCCCCCTATCGCACTTTGTTACTTTTATTTAATTTCCATACAATCCGTAGCACAATGGCAACCATTACAAATTTTCGTAAGTGGGATCGCACTATGCCTAAAATAACATAACACCAATTATAAGCATGAAGGGTTCGTTCCTTCTTTTGCCGACTACAATACTTGGAATGCGTGGATCGCCACCAATTTGTTTAGTCAAAAACAAAAAACGACAAGTGGGCATGGCGCGATCTAACGTGTAACGATTTGCAAATGTTGTCATTGTACTGCTGATTGTTTTAAAATGAAATTAAAGTAACAGTGTGGGATAGGGAGCATCATGCTATCAAACCGCCTGTTTGTCCACCAGATCTCTTTTACTTCTGAAGTGTTGTACGTATCCCTGGGACCCTAATAGTTAGCCAATTGAAAAAAATCACAGAATATTGTGTCATTATGGAGGATTTAAGCTATTGTTTCATCCAAAAGCGGCGGCGTCTTGTAGCGGTCGCCATTTAGCGGCCAATGACGTCACTGAAACTTTGGCCATGAAATCAAGATGGCGTGGTTTCCTAAAGAGCGTTTTCTGTCATCGTAACGTTACGTTCTCTAGGAAACCGCGCAATTTCGTGTACATAGTCAACGTTCTAGTGACGTCATTCACCGCTGTATTACGGCCGCTTCACGACGCCACCACTTTTGGAGGAAACCAGAGCTTTAGTAAAATAGAAAAAAATATGCTGTATAGTAAAAAGGGAATACTTACAAAAGACTAACTTGGTGTGATGTGACTATAATGCGAACTCTATAGGGAGATGTTAAAATCGTTAACAATATGTTGAGGGAATGTTCTTTTCATGTGAAAAACAGTATTATCAATAATGGTATAACATATTTGTAAAAATTCATTTTCCGACCTTTGGCTCCAAACTGTGAATCTAAATTCGAAGTGGTAGGAAGTACCATAACGTTGAAAAATGTTTTCTAGGGTGTTAAATGCTTAAGAGTCGCCCGATGTGCTTAAAAGAAAATTAAAAAAAAAAAATCAATTGGGTTGGCCGGCGCCGACCATAAGACGCTCGAACGATAGTTTTTCGATTTTTATTACTTTTCGTCCTGGCGCATGTTTCATAAAACTACAATTCTCGGCCCAGATATTGTTTGCTTAAGTGAAGTAATTCAGGGCAATAAAAAAAAATACGCTGGCACCATTATGTTCTTAATCAGGGTTAGAATGTCCCCTTAAAAAACGGTGAACGAATTCAAGGTCACCCTGTATAGTAATCAAACAAATAATAAAAATTGGCTAAGTGTAATTTATACGTCGGCTCTTCTGGGGGTTCCGAAAATAACATTTGTCTCTGAGTTGTTGTCAATTATGACTTGAATAATTCTTCAATTACAGATACTATTTTGGATCAAGGGGATCCAGTGGGCTCACTAGCGTAACCAACGAAAAAAAATTGCATTGGCAAATGTTTCATTTCAATCTCTCAGTCATGTTACCAGTGATTTTTAGGAGCCACGACAAAGAACCTAGGGTAATGAACCTGGAACTAGGTAGCATTTATGCCAAAACGGCCGTTTTTTGCGGTAATGATATCTAGTCCTAAGTGTTTTGCCTCCTTTTCGCTAGGTATATCTAAAACGCAGTGAGCCAAAGTCGCGTTATGCCTAAATGTAATTTAATATTATCGTTGTGACTAAGTGGCCTTGTGCCAATTTCGTTGAAAACCTCTCTCAATCAGTCTAAATCACGTTTTGCCTACAATTATTAAAGCTGATTTCGCTATACACCTATTTTTTAATTAGTCTAAATCGCGTTAAGCGTAAAACCTCTTCTAGTTTGTAATACAAACTCTTTACCATTTATTGTCTTTACTGGCCACTTGAACATAAATTGATTGATAATGACAGCTATCTATATTGTCATCTTAATGTATATTAAGATGACAATATGTTTATACCGAGGTTTTGCCTGAGGTTCTCGGCCATGGGTCCTAAAAATCACTATTAACATGATGGAGAGATTGTACAAACACTTTTGGGAAATTCGATCTGTAAAACAAGATATGATATTTTCCCTCGGTGGCGCCAGTGTTGCTCCTTGGAGCCCCTTGAAGTGGAACCAAATATTGTTTTCCTTGTGGGGTTCCGTAAAATAAAAGAAGTACCGCAGTGCGGTATCTTTTCGAGATTACTTTGGGGTCGTCCATTACGTGAAATACTCTAATTTTCATCCAACCCCCAAAATAAAACTTAAGCCAAATTTTTGTTCGAGACATCGTTAATATTGAAAGTAGATTATGAAAATTTCAAGGTTTTACAATGTACAATTTAAAAAAAAACGGGATTGTTACTACATAATTCAGACATTTTAGTTTCTTTAGATAGGTACATCATCTTGCCCCAAATCGCCTGATATAGAAAAAAAAAATCATTAGCGCGATCGGCGCGGCCAAAACGCCTGTAATTCGCAAGTTACATATCATACATAAATAAATTTATTGTAACATGAAGAGAGAAGTTTTTTAAATGATTCATTTAGGCCTCGATGGAAAAAGTCATATCTTTCTTTGTTTACAGATCATTTTTGCAAAAAGTGTCAGATCAATCTCTATCATGTATCGCTATCAATATTGGTTTTTAAGGACCTACGACCGAGATCCTAGGATTACAGACCTGTGACTAGTGGCAAAAACACGGCCGTTTTTGGGGTTCGAGCTATAGTGTTCTAGGGTTGTCACCTCAGGTTCAAGGCCATTTGTTCTTAAAATCACTATTAACCTGTTAACTGTGAAATATAAAAAAGAATGTTCCTCGTAATTTTCTTAGTACATTGTTTGCTCTTTTACAATAGCAATATTTTTTTAGTTTTCGGTTGTTAACGAATCCTTTTGAAACATAACGTAGATAAAAAATCTGTAAACATAATCAGATTTAATCATAGTCAGATAATTTGCGTTTTATCGCAGTCTTCGTAAAAGCGTCTGATTCGCAAATCTGATCAATTAGCAGCTCCTGGCGATTTGGGTCATCTCAATTTTTTTCCTGTACCTTACGATTTTGCTTGATTTTGAGTGCAGTTTCTTTTAAAATTATCCAAATAAATCAGTTACCGTACCGACCGCCGAAATTACAGGCTAATGGTTAGCGAAATCTTTTACAATATCAAGAAAATTTATTCAGTTTACTGTGGTATGTGCCCTACTTAGTAGGTAAAAAAAAGAATAAAATTGTTTACTGATATAGAACCTAACTAATATAAGTTTGATTACTTAATAGGTATTTAATTTATTGACGTAAGTATTTAATTAAGTACACAATGTAAATAAGATTAATTTACTTTCAATAAAATATTTAAAGTAGTATTTTGTTCCCAGTACGTTGCACATGTTGTAGCCGTAAATAAATGATTTTAAGCATAAGTAAACATGTTGTTTTATTCTAATCCTTTTTTCATCAATAAGAGAAAGATGCATATGTAATGAACCATCTAATCCCAGTTTTAAATAACTGGGATTAGATGGTTTATTACGCATCTTTCTCTTGAATTCAAACGAGCAGGCTTACCACAAGCACTATTAGAAGCTATTTTTAAGCCTTATTATTAGCCTTAACTGCCCTGCTTAATGGTACCATGAGCCATACAATCGCAGCGCTGTTAACTATAAGACGTTCACCGTCGAATCAACGCTGCTACCGTACTATAAGCTCAGTTTTGCGCGCTCGCGATAAAATTATCGTAACTCTTCAGGATTGCTGAAAATAGTCTGAACCGACACCGCGACACCACTTCCTTTCCTTCAAAATCGTAGTTTAGCAAATACCTTCTCATCAATTCAAAAACTTCTTCAAACCTCTTCAAACATATTTTGACGTAAACAAAAATGAGTCTGTAATGGATTTGCGCAGTGGATTAGAGTGGAAGAGAGCGTTTCGAGACCCCTCCTGAACAGGTCATCTAAAAAGCAAAACGCCGAAGTATCTTATTGCCTTAGACGCATTATGTCTGCTTTGCAAATTACCTAAATCGCACTAAGTCTTAGTGGCAAAATGCTTTAGACGCATTACGTCTGCTTTGCAAATTACCTAAATCGCATTAAGTCTTAGTGGCAAAATGCCTGAAATGCATTATGTCTGCTTTGCAAATTACCTAAATCAGTAGGTACAGCTAAAACCGAAAAAAATCGAATTCATTCAACAATGTGCGATGTGCTCATACATAGTACAGTCAAGGAATTTGATCTCTTACCCACTTAGGACTATTTCAAAGTGACACTGTAAATAAAATCATGAGGGCAAGTTCAAATGACAAGCGCTCAGCTTTTTGTACAGTGTTCATATGACACGCGTTACCTCAGGCGATGAACGCGCGTTACCACAGCCGCCTTGCCACGTCTTGGTTCAGTCAGTTCACTGACTTCGTCGAAGATGGACATAGAAACAGTTTTAGCTGTGATTTTATACCGACGGCAGAAACAACGCAACAGAAGACGAAGATATTGGGTCCACCCAATTTTGTCTCACAGGCTGACTGAAAGCCAGTACATAATTTTGTATCCTAAGTTAAGGCAATTCGAACCCAAATTTTTAAACTACTTCAGAATGTCCATCAAGTCATTTGATGACTTACTTTTCTCTATTTCATCTAAAAATAATTCCGTAGTAAAAGCTTCCGTTTCCATTTCGGAGTATTCTGGACGGACTGAACCCTAAAATACGTCTATCCGCGTCAAAAACGCGCGTTCAACTGAACGGTAACATAGAAAACCAATGATCTCAAAGCGCGCGTTAACGCGCGTTGACAATGTCGAGCGCTAGCGCAGCGTTCGACGCGCGCTTTATTAAAACGCGCGTTAGCATGTGTACGGCCCGAACAAAATGTATGTAGTTGTAAACGCGAACCTAGCCTAAGAAGTCTCTTACGTTTTGATTGATTACGTCACTTTGACAAAGTCCAAAGAGGGTAAAAGATCAAATTCCTTGACTGTACCTATAGTCATTTAAAATATAAGTTGTGATTAAGGTTGTTACTGAGGCGATCTGACACAGAGGCGACTTGTAGCATGCAAGCTACGGACTGGTACAACGCGCCGTTATGGAATCCAGCGGCGTCGAGCTGGCGGAGCGACGCCTTGCTGCGCGCTGTTGGCGGAGGTTGACGGCAGCGAGCTGGCGCAGAGGCGACTTGCAGCATGCGGGCTGTGAAGGTGCAGCACGCCGACAGTGGAATGCAGCGGCGGCGTGCTGGTGGAGCTGTGCCTTGCAGCACGCTGTCGGCGGAGCGTGACCGTAACGGGCTGGCACAGAAGCTACTTGGAGCAAACCGACAACGGGCTGTCGCAGAGGCTACTTACAGCGTGCAAGCTGCGGACTGGTGCAGCGCGTCGGGGACGGAATGCGGAAGGCAACGGCGGCGAGCTGGACGAGTGGCACCTTGCAGCACGCTGTCGGCGGAGCAGTGGTGTCTCGCAGCGTAAGAGGTTGGAGGCACGTTGCTGCGTCCTGAATGCGGACTGGCATCCTGCAGCGCACCGGCGGTGAAGCAGTGACGCCTTGTAATGCTTCAGCGGTCGAGCTTATGGTGCACTGGCGCAGTGGTGCCTTACAGCGCGCCGGCTGCGTACGGGCATAGTGGTACCTTGCAGTACATTGCGGCAAACACGACGGCAACGGGTTGGTGCTGTGGCGTCTAGCGGCGTGCTAACGATAATCATTAGGTATATCACTTGTTATTTTAAATTAGGTGCTATTTAGTCAATAGGATGCGTAGGTACTGATAATGCTGAGAATTAGAAAATATGCGTACCTAACGCATTATGCAAGTTTGATCCCCCTGAAATGGAACAGATGATGATCCGGGGGTCTATAGGTACTTAAAATTGCTAACAGGTTCTCCTACTTACCTAAGTTTTCATAGGCAAAGTCACCTATTAAAGGAGCATAATTTGAAGGATGCTGTAACGAGATAGTGTAGGTATCATTCATACATAACATAATAGTTGACGTTTCCGTTATGTTAGGCCTCCCAGGGCCAATATTTGTCAATGTTGCACTCTAGTGAATTATCACTGAATTATTATTATTATTATTATTAATGAATTATTACCAATTATGGTAAGATGATAAATACTTTGTTAGTATCATGTACGACACAATTTAATGCATGGCAGTTATTTACTTATTGAATTTTTAAACGTAATTTTAACCAGAGAAAATAATACATACGCCATGTCGTCTTTATTCTATTATCAGGTTTTCTACGACTTTGTTGATGTAAATGACGATTTCCATTCTGACTTGATTATCTGTTATTATCCCCTTTGGGAATAGACTTTTGAAAGATTCCTTCGTAACGTACCGTAGGGATACTTGAGAAATAATTCTTCTAAACGGCAAATCATAAGTTTACTTACTGACACCTCGGTGTGTCTAGTAAGTGAACTCCTCTTTAATAATGAACGAATATGGTACGGACAAAACCGTAAGTTTGTATGTATGGATGGATGTTTGTTACTCTTTCACGCAAAAACGGCTGAACGGATCCGGATGAAATTTTGTACAGAGATAGATTATAGTCTAGATTAGCACATAGGCTATTTTTTATCCCGGAAAATTACACATCAAAATTACCACGCGAACGAAGTCGCGAGCAACAACTAGTCTCATATATGAGCATTGAGAGTCATTAGAATATTATGTCCCGAAAATAAAAGACACGATATCTGATTAGTACTCCCTCAATCAGATATGACATTGTCATATAGGCACATTTAGAGCAAGTCTAATAGATAGTTAGATAATCATTTATTTGTGCTAGGTAATAGATACAACAGACTGATTAACTAGGTGATGTCTTCTGTAAAACTATAAACCAAAGTCGTCGGGACATTTGTATGGTTATTTGTCAATCCTTTGTTGGAAAGCGAGGACATTATGCCTTATTACTTAGAACTATGTTTCAGGTAAACTCGCTAATGAAGCATAGTATAGGTATTGGTTAGATAAAATTACAACTAAATAAAAGGTGAAAATAGGTATCTTCAAAAAGAAAGTGGAGCGACCTAAGATCTTATAAACACAAATTATTTGGTAAATTACAATATTTTAACTCTCAATCTCAAAATTTATACAACCTTAAACAAAATAACTGACCTAATTCTAACCAATGAAGTTAATTAAACTACCGACAAAAGTAACACGGACAGTAGGTATACAGTGTATAGCTTTTCCAAAAAAATAACAATGTCTATGCATATTATTATTGTACCTTTGCATAAACTTTTCACTTGTTAACATTCACCAATTTTGTTGATGTAATAACACCAAATGGATAATGCCTGAAATAGAATACGAGTTCGCTAGACATAAGTAGGTAAGTATACGTAAACATTACGTTAGTATACATACATTACATTTTGTAATTAGAAATAGTAAACATTTCAAAAATTCTGCTACTAAACTAAAACTTTATAATGCTCTTCTAAGATCTCAGCTAGAATATTGTTGCACAGCCCGGAATCCTTTTTTATAAGGTACCTATACAAAAAACGATTAGAGAGTGGTCTATTGAAACTATGTAGAAAAAAAACAGTCGATGAAACGGGGTAGAATTTTAATGGCGGTTATAACTATCTCACTCATTTCCGTTGACTTCTCGTTCTATTATGTCAATTATGTCATTGTCAGATAATTATGTTGTCAGATGGAGATTGGCGTTTTTGTATATCGTGTGTTTGTTTTCAGTTTTATTTGGATTCTTTGTAAACTTTATATTAAATAACGTGGTTGGTGGCTAAAGTTGCGACAAGAGAGGACCAGCCAGACAAATCGATTGTTTGTGTCTACTTAGGTAAAACTGTGCGTCATGAAGTATAGAAAGTACGAGATATGTGGAATGAAGACCGAAAGGAAAGAGGGACATAAACGTTTTTTTATGGCTCGGTTTCCCCTGGAGGAGACACGGTAATTAAATATGTACAGTAATTTAAAACCAATGTTACTCCGAACATCTTATATATAAGTCCTAACAACAATGTTGATTCATATTTTCCTACGAACAGTGCGGTGTATCAAAACATTTTATCGATATCGATTTTTTTAAACAGATGTAAGAAGTGGGTCAAGGTTACTGGAAACCAACCTCTGGTTTATGTCAGCGGATACATTGCATTGGCTGTAATCAGGCGTATTCACTTGACGTGTTCAAAGTGCTTATGTTCTTTGACAACAGATTCGCCAGGTGATCAGATTTTACATTAATATTTTCATTACACTCGAGTTACCATTATTTTCTTTCGCTTTTCGCGATTTTATTATTACAGAAGAGGGGAACCATTTTACTCATTTTTTCAGATAATGTTAGGTTAAGTTCTTTTGGCTTGTTTACAAAGCTTAAATGGTTTACGGCAAAATGCAAAGTACTCTGTGGTGGCAGTTATTTTTAAAAGATGTGAAACAAAGTTCAAATCAGTAATGTTTAAATTGTTTAAATGGCTACCAAGTCAACTGCCAGTACGTACATTGCATGCAGTCGGTTGATTGATGTGATACTAAGTGCATGCATGCATGCACTCATTCGTTGGTATACTTGGATTTAATAAAATTATTCAGCAAATTTACCTGTGTTGCAGGAAATGAAGAAATGTACAAATACATTGATTTAAATGAGTGGCAGAGCGACAGAAAGCTAACTTATCCCACTATCAATTTATGCTCAATGGTTGCAGATACTCTCAAAGTATTTGAAGAGGAAGTACGACCCTGCTTACATCAAACGGATATCGCTTCATATTGTCGCGTCTTGATGTTGAAGGTCGTTGATTCGTCATGGATTTGTGATATACATTCTGATCAAATTTTAGAACAGCTGTTGGTGCAGATTTCTTCGCTTCGCTTCGTAAAAAGATGAATCAACACTAGCGAAACAGAAGAATTATGCGCAGACTACAATAAAAAAGCTCAAGTGTTAGGTTTTAGAAAGTAAACTTTATTTCCAGTATAACTTCTTATTTATTACCTGTATTTTTCATGATAACTGATATCGCGGCTTAAAATATTGCTTTCTATTTCAGTTTCTGATTTTGTCTGCTCACCGATTGACCCGAGGTTATTAGTTTTCAGTTCATACTATAAAAAAGTGACTATATAAAAGCGGTTAGCTCGAATCCGAATCCGAACCCCGAATCAATCGCAGAGCCGAGACAAAATCGGTAACTGAAATGGAAAAGCAAAATTTTAAGTGTGTTATCGATATCGATAAAAAATTTAATAAACAAAGGCAGACAACACTACGTAGCTTCGTTCTGTTGGCAGCACTGGCCGGGTGAGCGTATCCGTCTTTTTAAATGTTGGCTATGATGTGAGAACCCTGTTTTGACATTTTGTTGGTTCATTTTATTCTGTGGTAGTTCCGACTCTTAAAACGTAGTGGTTATAGTGGTTATATTCTCTTTGAGAGAGTGTTCAGAGAATGTTTCTATATCATCTTTAACAGAGTAATTTCAAAGCTGAACTGCTACTTCAATTATCATTTAATGCTCCTAAGAGACTACCTAGATTCAATGATGTCCTCCATTAACTACCTTTCTCTAAAACAAATTTGGGAACTAATGCTCCTATACCGAGATGTTGCCGTCATTACAATGCTCTCTCTAAGTATTCTAAATCTGACATTAACAACTTAACGCATCAAGTCTTGTATTAGTAAAGCTCTAGGTACTTTCTAAATTAATAAAAATCAAAGAATAAACCTAACTTGTTGCACATTCAGCTTAAGCAAATTATTATTGTGATTTTTATTACGTGGGTCTGCCCACTTTAAAGCATTTTTTGTCGTTAGGTACTTGCCTTACTAACGCATGTTGTGGTTACCTATAAGTAAGAGTGCACAATGGCCTTTTAGAACTTATATTAAGTTTTTATATTATGTCATTTTTGTATAACTCTTGCTGGTGATCTTTAATAAGATAAAATAAATTAAATATACTTAATATTTAATGGACAAGAGTAGGTAATACGAGGTAGCACGAAATAAAACGAAAATGACGTTGTAATGAATTTCATGTTATGTTATCGTGATGTAAGTTATGAACGATATTAATTACATGTGGATTAAATTTGCCCACTTATGCAAACTGAAGTACAATTTTAGGTAATTTTAAAACTACTTGGTGAAACTAATTATTTACCTATCTAGGTACTCTATGATTTGAAGATGCTGATGGTGGTAGCATTTCTTTAACTTAAGTTTACTTGGATTGATGCGTAGCCTTATTCACAGCGCAGAGCGAGCTTACCTGTATGTCCAGTATTCATAGGGTCACTTAGGTTATCAATAATCAATTTAATAACATAATTTCCAATTAATCAACGAATGTCTCATGACGTAGGTATTGAATTAGGGTGTGGGGTAAGTGAGGTATTGAAAGCGAATTGATTGCTGATATAGATAGATAGATAGAGAACACTTTAGTGCACAACCAGGTGAAAAGATGTAGAATCCGATACCTACCTACTTGTTTTTATAGCGACATTATGTGTCTTATACAAATCATCATTTTTGTTGGAGGACCGTTGTGGGTCTCGAAAACATAACATAATACGGTTTAAAAAAAAAATCCTAAGGTTCAAATAAGTAGAAAATCACCCATAAAATTAAAAAAATGTGTCTGGCTTTAATTAACAGACTAATAGGTATTTATAGATTGCTACTTTCTTAAAACTATGTGTAGTTTATTTCATATTTTCATGTGTGAAATGGTATTACTTAATGTTGAGAACATTTCCCTAACTCAGAAAAGTAGAGACTTACTCTGATGCGGAGACAGTTATAACTTTAAAAGTGTTCATAAATTGAACTCATGTACTTATACTTAAATATATTAGTTAATTTGTTTGGTGCAAACTTTAGTAAAAAAAAAAGAACTAAAATTATTATAACCATCATAGTCGTATGTGTATATGTAACGCTAGAGTTATTTCTGACCAGCACATTGGTTTCTTAATAATATATTGATTTCACACGGTTTAACCGAATACAAAATATCATTTGTAAGTGAATAAATAAAATTCTAATTTCTTATTCTAATCTTCTTTGGCGTACTTTTGTCAGAAGAACATGTTTTGTTGATGTTACAGGTGTTTACTTTAAGGATACATTAGATACTAGATACATTAGAAACTACACTAGTTAGATGCACGAACTTCGAAGCAATGTTTAATTCAGATTGAGGTCAAACTTTAGCCAGGAAAGGAAAGAGGACGCCCTACTCTGGCATGTAACTTTAATTTTTCAAAGACTGTGGGGGGTGGGGGGAGGTTGAAAAACGCTCGAAACGGTGCGTGTAAATGAATGTGGGCCGGCAGATTTAATAGCTTGGCCTAAAGCATTGTGTGCGTCTCGTTTTGTGACCAAAAATCTGTAAATTGTGTTTGTGACACTACACGTAATATTCATATTGAAGTCTGTTAAAGTCTGTCTGTTGAGTCTTTTGGTTTGAAGTCGATTTCTGTTTTGTTTTTTTAGGCATGGAGATCTTTGCAAACCGTAGTCAAAGGCAAGAGGGCGTATAGCAGCTTGTGAGTATTGGGAGGATTTAACGAGAATCTTAAATTCGGAGAGAAGCGGAGAGACCGGGTGTACAGACAAATGGAAAAAAATGGTCTGATTTAAAAATAACACTAAACGTAAGGCGGGCCCGCATTAATAAGGCAGCCTCTGGGACAGGTGTAGGCCGGCACACCACTCTTGCCTTACTCATTTGGATGAAAGGTTGATGGCTATTATTGGTATGCAGCCTGCGACGGGAATGGTGGAGGTCCCCGAAATCGGCATCGATGTTAATGATAACGCGTATCCATCAACATCGATGCCGGTTTCAGGACACAGCAAAGTACGTCAACCACCATATTCCAGTGATTTCACATCAGTGGTAGAGGATTGGAGCATGTCGGATAGTGGCTCAACAATGAATAATGAGGCAGAATTAGTAAGTTCCATACAAAGTGATAATGATGATCGTCGTCAGGATGGGACGCCACGAACTCTTTCTCCGCCGTTGTTATCCGCCAATAGTACTTACCGCCCGGGTTGGGCATATCTTCTTCGGAATTTTGGTGAGCGATCAAGACCTCAAGCAAGAAATTCCTGAGGTTTTGCGACAAGGAAGCCATATTTTCATATCGGAACGTCGGTTCGTCCCGTCTTTGCGCGCGCAGTGTGTTGTGCAAGTTTCGACCAATAAGGTTGCGACGACTACGGACGACGAGTTACCGACGTGACGCGAAGCCAATCATCAATCGACACGCATCCGAACATCGCCGAACACCAGCCGAAGCGAAGAACATACCATCGTCGTAGCAACTAACTTGTATCGTACGCCATTTTATTTTCCTCTTTGAGTCTTTTTGTTCCGTCAAGATTTACGTCATTTGCCAAAAATTTTCGTTTCATATAGAAAGTTTAGGACTGTGTTTGTTAACGTAGGAGTTAATTCTTAAGATCTCTAAAATGGCTAAAGCAGAGGATTTAGTCCAGAAACGTGGCTATGTTAAGCGCACTATAACACGCTTACACGCCGGTATAGAGGATGAGGAGGATTATTGGTATGCAGCCTGCGACGGGAATGGTGGAGGTCCCCGAAATCGGCATCGATGTTAATGATAACGCATATCCATCAACATCGATGCCGGTTTCGGGACACAGCAAAGTACGTCAACCATCATATTCCAGTGATTTCACACCAGTGGTAGAGGATTGGAGCATGTCGGATAGTGGCTAACAATGAATAATGAGCCAGAATTAGGAAGTTCCATACAAAGTGATGATGATGATCGTAGGATGGGACGCCACGAACTCTTTCTCCGCCGTTGTTATCCGCTAATAGTACTTACCACTCACCAATAGTACCCATCACTCACGACGACGCCTCGGTACCCCGCGGTGGGCGGCAACGGGCTGCCCGCCAAGTTCTTTTTCCGCGGTGGGAACGTCCTTACGCCTTACCTAATCGTCATGAACTGGACGAAGATAGAACCACACTATTTCTAAATTCAGAGAGTTTAGAAATCACCTAATAGAAAATGATAGGGAGAACCGCCGGCCTCGCGAAAGAGACCAAGAAATAGGTACAAGAACGTTGGAAGTATTGGTTTGCGGCAGCAATTTAACTAGGGAAAGACTTTTTAGAGACTTTAAAAAAAATGTTTTAAAATAATATTTATACATCACTCACCTATACATACGGGCGGTGGTAGCGGAATGGTCAATTTTCGTCTTCTTTCATGAATAGAAGCAAAACTATTTATTTTACAATAATAAGAAAAACATTTGAGATCCTCATAACGAGCCCTTTCATGTATGACACAGTAAGGTTCACAAAACTTTTTTTTTTATTTCCCAATTTGTCCCCCGAAAATGAATTTGCACATCTGTGTTTTGGTCATAGGATCACACCATCCTACCAATTTTAACCTGATTTGGCGCAGTAGATTCAGTGCAAATTAGCTGTGACAGACAGACAGACAGACGCACGAGTGATCCTATAAGGGTTCCGTTTATTTTGTACGGTGTACGGAACCCTAAAAACCGCCATCACAATGCCCTTTGGGCTGTATAAATTTCCGTTTATGACATTTGGATTAAGTACCTAACGCCGGACAGATATTTCAGAGGTTCGTGGATGAGATGACCAGAGCGCTCCGGCCTCGTGCTCCTACTAAGTAGTCCTACTGGTAGGAGCACCAAGACACCTGTGTCCTGATGCTCCTACTTCATGGAATTTCCAGTAGGAGCACCGAGACATTACAAACCCTCCGGCCTCGTGCTCCTACTAAGTAGTCCTACTGGTAGGAGCACCAAGACACCTGTGTCCTGATGCTCCTACTACTAAGGAAATCATGGAATTTCCAGTAGGAGCACCGAGACATTACAAATACGAAATTACACATAGACATACTTTGAGTCAAGTACACCTATCTATAAGTGTCACTTCACGATGAAAGTAGGTAGATGCCTTGTAAGCTATAAAATCTCCTTTTGTTGTTGATTAGGTATGGCCATACGTACTACGACAGTTATTTTATGTATTTAAAAAATATATATTTTGTCATTTGTGTTATCCTTTATTTTCCGTCCGTGCAAGTCAAAAAATCTGTATTTTATCTAAAATTAATTATATGTACCTACTAAAATGAGTGACTTAGAAGAAAATGTTCCCGTCTTCATTAAAAGAAAACGCGGAATTGTGTTACTTTTTAAAGGGAGGCAATATTATAAACAACGTGTTTATAAAAATCTTAATGTAATATGGCAGTGCAGTATGATGAAAAGAAAGTCTGAAATGAAATGTCCGGGAACCGTTACTATTGCGGTAAGTTTAGAAACTATGTTTTAGTAACATGTTCTGTTAACTGCCGTTTGGATAGGTGCAGGTATGCGCTAGTTATCGCATATAGTTATTGAAAAAGGAAATCTTCATCTAGGCAGGCAGCCACCCTGCCTAGAAGAAGATTTCTTTTTCAAGTATTATCTTAATTATCTATATTAATTTAAATTTGATAATAATTGTGTTGATTCAAATGAGACCGACTCGCATGACATTTTGTTATTGTGCTTAAATCGGTTTATTTTTCTAGGATAATAAAATATTAAAAGAAGTTAATCATACTTGTCAAGAAAATCATTTGAAAAATGAGATCGACATGTGTGTAAATTCTGCAAAAGTAGAAGCCTCGACATCTGATTTACCGATACCACAAATTTATAAAAACCACTTGGGACCACTATACGATCGTGGTGTACATCTATTGGAAAAGGTACCATCACTTCCTAGTCTTAAAACAAATCTATATACAAGTAGATATGATACCTTAGGTATTGAAAAGTTAATATGTAAACAGTTATAAGAAGTGATAATTCCTTCAAAATTTGAAAACTTTTGTATCGGAGATTATTCTTACAAAGATTCTCGAATCATTGTTTTTTGTACCGAAAAGGCAAAAGAAATTATGTTAACCGTCGATGAATACTTTATCGATGGGACATTCAAAAGTTGTCCTAAGCCGTTTGGACAGTTATTAATAGTTCATGGTGATATGGGAGGAACTACAGCAGAAACGAACACCGTTCCCTTAGTTTTTGCACTATTACCCAACAAAAAACAAGAGAATTACATAACTGTTTTCGAAATAATTAAATCGCAAATAAGGACATGGGCGCCAAAAAAAATTCACACTGATTACGAGAAAGCCATAATTAATGCGGTAAAAAAAGTGTTTCCTGAAGCAAATATTAAAGGCTGCTTTTATCATTATACAAAATCCTTGTATAAAAAAGCAAAATGTTTAAATATAAGTAATAAAGTTGAGCGCAGGTTCGTTGGGTTGTATTCCGCTCTAGCGCTTGTGCCCGAATCTTTAATTCAAGAAGGCTGGGAGTATATTGTGTCTATGAGTCAATCATTCCCAGAAAATACAAAGATCATTAAATTTTTGAAATATGTGCGTCAAACTTGGATGAAGGGAGATTTTACAAAACAATGGTGCATTCATCAAGAGAGGCATCGCACTAATAATGTAGCAGAGAGTTGGAATACAACGTTAAGGGGCTACAGTGTGCTGGAACTGGCTAGCAGACGTTTTTGAATCGCTTGTGACATCCTCTAGGAACATGGCAGACCGTTGAAATTAATATATGATATAATTTAACTCCTTGATTCCCTATTGGATGTTTGACAACTGTCATAACCTTACGCCTTCTATGAGTAAATATATTCCGTAAGAATGCTTAAAAAAAAGCTAAGAATTTATATACCATTTTAAATGCGCAGTGGATTACGTTTAAGCTTATACAGTCTTACGGGCAATATCAAAATCTTGTATGTTAATGTTTAAAACTAACAGGAACCATAGTTACTCATTCAGAAAAAACGTTTTCATCAATTTATCACATTACGCCTTACGAGGTAAGCCCAGTCTACTCGTTGCCTGTTGTCTGTGACCAGGCGCTCTTCGCATCACCATTGATTTCATTGTAACTTTTCATAAGCGATTTATCAATCATAAATCAACCTTCCAAAGTTCACCTCGAGCGCCATATAGTGAAATTAATTCAAAGTAGCAATTCTCATACAAAATTACCGATTGTAGGCCAAGGACGTGGGGCGAGGGACCGAAAAAGACGCCGCATCTTTCCAATTCACTTTCGTACAAAATGTACTGGGTCAAGTTTCATAAAACTATAATTCGTAGTTTATTATGACAATTCGAAGTACACTGCGCAGCAGAGTCTATTTGTTAATCTGTGGGTTAATCGGCTTTGCAATGTACATCGAATTGTCATAGTCACAATGAATTGTAGTTCTATGAAACAGGCTCCTGAAGGGATGGGTCTTTTCCGCGCCCTCGCCCCACGTCCCATGTCCGAACAAAACAAAAAAATATTATATAGCTATTAGTCCAATCGGTGGAGACATTTTCGAGTGTTTGCAAGACCAACGCACGGCAACTGATTTTTGTAGTAGTGATCGAGCTTCAATCGTTAGAAAAACATACAATATAAAATCCCAATTCTTGTATTTTTTTATTTAAGTAAATAACTAAAAAACAAAAGTAAAAAGGAAACCGATCATTTACTAGTATTCGAACCAAGAGCTCTCTGCCGTTCAAGGGACGCCTCTTCCCATCCGAGCTATTGTAACATTACCAACCTAAGCGAAACATCGTTTTACTATTTGTGCCTCAATCACGGTAAAAGTGAGGTTCATTAAAAATTAAACCTAACTACCTATGTATTATAATCCATTTATTGTCGCGATTAGGTCGGCCGCACGCGGCCAGACTTGTTGCTCGAGCCTTGTAGTCTCTAATTACTAGCATTTAAGGTTCATTTTAGTTTGATTGAGTTTTGTTTCACTCCTTGCGCTCGCACTTCGCCTCCTCGTTAGATTGTAGTGTACATAGGCGGTAAATAATGTGTTGGTAAATAATAATTTCGATTGGGGCGTTACGAATAATACTTGATTCATAACCTTTGAGTGAACCAAGCCGAATTACAGTACTTAGTATTTCCGCACCGCTCACTTCCGTAGCGACAGAAGAAGATAGCGCTATCGAACTCGGCTCGGTCGTTCCATCCGGATATATAGAAAAATATTTTACATAGTTATATGAATTGTGTCAATAATGTTATGTTTAGAACCTTTTCTAAACATACAAAACGAATCTGTGTAGATTTCGTCTCTGATTTTTTTTTCTATCTGCCTGACATGTTTTTCTGTTTTAAATAAAATAAAACGCTGTATATTTTTATCACGCATTTTATTGTACATGCGGAAGTATTGTTAGAAGAATCAATGGCGTAATGCTAAAAATTTTGTAGGAATTATAATTTATATAGGTACGTGTGTAGGTACTTGTTTTTAGTTTTTTTATTTTCTCTAAATTCCGCTGTATTGGGATAAGTTATCTACACTGCAATAATTGAATCGTGTGATTTTAAAACGACACATGTCCTTTCATTACAACTTTGCAGGAAATAGAAAAAACTGTTTTATTCAAATACTAATATCTACAACAGCAATATTTTAGCATATTATATTGATTTCTGTATGAATAAACTACAATTTTTTTTTCTAATGTAAATCAATAGGTAGGTGTAAATAATTTAATAAAAAAAAAATGGACCAGTGTTATTTTAAAAACAGATGTGACTTGTGTTGTTTTAAAATCACACGATTCAATTATGCTCTTTACCTTCCCTACATGTAATATAAATCACACTTCCATGACATGTATAAGTTGATCCTATTCAATTGTTTTTGCTAGGGTTGGCACAAAATCCGGGTTTTTTTTATTCAAGATTTATTCGGTGCTCATTTTTAGGTACAACGTAATTTAAATATATAATTTAACGCGCATAATATTTTTTGGGTTCCGTAATTATAATGACAACAAAAGAAAGTAGGTAAGTTTTTTGTACACGTAACAAAAAAAAAAACAACTGAAACCTTAACAAAAAGGAAAAGTGTAACAAAAAGTAACCAAATAGAAATAGAAGTACTGTATCACACAGTAGATTAAACAAAAATCTGCGTTCCTGGTTTACCGATATTACATATTTTTATTTAAGTGTCACAATGAATAGTTTAATGTATCTTGAAAATATTCGTCGGTGGGGAGTTCCAAAATTATAATAATAATAACGTCCACACAACGCAATCAAACTAGAATTCCCTGCACTATAGTATAGATAGTTTTTAACTATCAGCTTTAACGCCAAAAATCACTTAAATGCTGTATGTTTCCTGTGCTATTGGAATGAAATAATAGAAATGGTATGAATTACACTATTAATACGATTATCAACAGATTAATCTGTTATAATATACCAATATAAGTTAAGACGAGGAGGCACTGTTGATTAATAATTATATTTATCAGTCTTTGTGCTGAAACAAGGATGCAGGCCAAATAAGCACTCAAATCCATTTGTAGCTCTTTTACCAACATCCTTAGCAACGAAGTCTTTTTCCATTTTCATAATTTTTGTTTTATTTCTTTGGTCAATATCCATTTTGAAATGTTTTTTTTTCTTCTGTAAAAAAATAATTATTTTGCTTTTGTTCTTAAAATTTTTATAATTTTGTTTGTGTTATACCATAGAAAAAAAATTATCGAGTCAGATTTGCTCAATGGACTATTGGCCACACAGGCACGATAGCAATGAAACATATTCACCCTTTTGAAACCGCTTTAGTGAATGCGCGTAGTGTAAAATAAAATAAAAAAATGCGTAAAGTCGATGATTTAAATTCAAAGATTTTGAGCCAAAATCTTAATCCAAGCTTCAAATTTATCAAAATTTCCACTATTTTAAAATGTTTATAAAAAGCTCTGTATTTTTACACTATATTTTAAGTTTTCAGCAGCTTTTGTAAAGAAACCTCTCGAGTCATGGAAACACAAGAAGTCCACTGCTGGATATAGGCCTCCTCCATGCATTTCCAAAAAGACCAGTTGGAAGCGGATTTCATCCAGCGTCTTCCTGGCACTTGGATGAGGTCATCTGTCGGCTGGTCGTCCTACGCAGCGCTTGCCGATATGTGGTCTCCATTCGAGAACTTTTCGGCCCCATCGGCCATTAGTTCTGCTTGCTATGTGCCCCGCCCACTGTCACTTCAACTTATTAATCCGCTGGGCTAAGGTGACTTTCGTTCCTCTACGAATCTCATCATTTCTGATTCGATATCGTAGAGAAAGCATAGGCCTTTCCATAGCTATTTGCGTGACCTTGAGCTTTCTTAGGAGGCCCATAGTGAGAGGCCACGTTTCAGTGCCTTAAGTCATCACTGGTTGTATAATTTTGTCTTGAGTGATTGATGTATATTAGACGAAAGAACTTTTCTAAGTTTCCCGAATGCTGCCCAGCCAAGTTGGATTCGACCTCTTTCACAAAGTTGGACCGGCCTAGTTGGACTGTTTGTCCTGAGAAAACTCGACTGAGGTCTTCGAGCATTATGCCGAGGTCTTCCATCGTTTCTGCCATGACTACTATATCGTCGGCAAATCGAAGGTGAGTGATGTACTCGCCATTGATATTGATGCCGCGTCCCTGACATTCCAGAAGCTTGAAGGTATCTTCCAGTCCGTTTGTGAACATTTTTGGAGAGATAACGTCTCCCTGTCTTACGCCCTTTTTCAATGGAATTGCATCCGAATTCTGTTCCTGTACTCGGACCGACATAGTGGTTCTGTGGTCATAGTGGACTTTTGTACAAGCATTTCAGCACCTCGATATACCGATAGTCAATACGGCAACGCTGGAGAGACTCGAGCACTGTCCATAACTCGATCGAATCGAAGGCTTTCTCAAAGTCCACAAACGCAAAGCATAATGGCAAATTATACTCCTCAGTCTTCTGTATAATTTGCCGCAACGTGTGGATGTGGTCTAATGGTACTAAAGCCCTTTCGGAAACCGGCTTGTTCGGGAGGCTGGAAGTCATCAAACCTGCGTTCAATACATGGCGCAGAGTAGTCATCAGCGACCACAAAAACCTCCAATACTAATTTTCATAGAAAAACGGAGCCAGATATAAAAATCAGAATTTTTAAATTTTTAGGAGCCAGCTTGAAATTTGACTTACGCCATTTTGTAAAAAGTAAGTTAACGTTGTCATCCAACCCAAGGTCTTATTCAACATTTGTTCGACAAGACTACCCCGTAATGTTACCGTTTTCTCAGGCTTTGACAAAAAAGCTGTAAGACCGGATTTTCCAAGTCAGATTTTTCTTATCGGTTTGAGGGATCACCCTGATAGGATGGAAAATTCCAAGTTTACACCATATGTGGAACTTGGAAATCTTTTAGCACCTGATAAGAACGAAATTAGAACAACCAAAAATTCAAGAATTTTCACACGTCTAGTTATTTTAGCATTCAAACGCTGTGTGACTATAAAGTTGATACCATATTAGTCCAGCCGCTAGACCAGCGGGGCCCGGTGGCAAAACCTGCATTAGGTGTTGGTTGAAAATTTAAGCAATTTTACTTTTCAATCGGCACTATTAAATTTGCCATAAAAATTAATTTACGTCACCGTCTTATCTAGGGTTTATGCAACGAGTTTATGTTGTTTTAAAAGACCACCCCTAAGTGTTACCATTATCCCAAGCCGTTGAAAAAAAAGAAACTTATGGAGACCAGCTTCTCCAAGTTTTCGATTTTCTCCGTCGGTTTTAGCAAAAAAACTAATCGTATAGAAAATTTCAAGTTAGTAATATCAAAATGGGACAACAATTTTATCTAGGTGTTTTTCGCTGATCAACTTTATGTACCTATATACATTCTTCACGTCACACCGTGTACATAAAGTTGTTATATGCGATGTATATCATGTTAATATTTTAATTAATATCAATAATAACGGCACCAGGTATTTACATATTTTTTTCAAAATCAAATCAGATCCGGATTATAAATTACTATCTGAGAGCGTGACAACCCTAACGACGTAAAATCCGGATAACAATTAAAATGGTCGTAATTTCTACTTTCCATGGAATTGGCATTAGAAATATATTTTTTATTTCATATGGGGAAGTCGCTTCCTACGTTCCAATTCTGCCACTGAGTCCCGAAATACATCCATGTGAAATCGAAGTCAAATTCACTTTATTGAAAAAAGATAAGATGATTTTTTTTCACTTTTTGACATAAAAACCTGTTGTTGTGCAAAAACATGTACTATTTCATAAGTAGGTAGGTAAATAAATACGCACTTACTAAACATGTGATTTTTGTTTGAAAGCTATTCTTTCTACAAAGCATAGATAAGTTTTGAAGAGATGTACCTACCTTTATCTTTTTTGTTTGTAATGAATGACGCATGCTATACAAGAAGGCATTAGATTGAAGTCTATTCAATCTACGCGTACGCGGGCGGGCTGGCGAGCCGGCTAGAAAAGTAGAAACCGCTCGGCTCGCTCGACGCGTTCGAAATTCGGCTATATATGTGTGCGTTTGGCGGCGTGTGCTTACGCGAAGGGAATGAGACTGTGTGTGTGCGGCAGCGCGAGCGTCTTTCTATGGAGATTACTACTAGGAATTAATTCAGTCGTGTCATCTAGCGGCGAAATGTTGAAGTGCTGCACACCTGTGTCAAACGCTCAAGGTCATCGGCACAGGGAAAAATCTTAAATAAAGCACTCAGTAAAAATGTAAACATTCTATGCTTGATAAATTTTCTCTCCAAAGCAACCGAAGAAAGAGTCAATACACCGAAAAAGCGACGTAAGGAGCAAACCGAAAAGGACCATATAATTTGTGAAACTCAGTTATCTCTACTGCATGGCAACATAACTGTGGGTCATTTTTTGGAAATTCATAGATAAACAATTTCCTCTAATAGTGTTTAGTTTTTAGTTGAAAACTGGTTTTTTATTGTATGACGGAAATTATTATAATAACAAGTTTAAGTTTTAGTTGAAAACTGTATCTTTTTTATTTGAAAATTACATAATTTAGTTGACTGGAATTCGATATTTTTTTCTAAAGGGGCGAGGCCGGAGGGGTATTTTTTCAGTCACTGACTGTACCATATGTAATGCGATAGGAGCAGAAGGAATTAAATCTTGAAACTACTTTATTCCTCTTTGTTTTAACGTTCAATAGGAGCATCAGGACACAGGTGTCTTGGTGCTCCTACCAGTAGGACTACTTAGTAGGAGCACAAGGCCGGAGAGTTTGTAATGTCTCGGTGCTCCTACTGGAAATTCCATGATTTCCTTAGTAGTAGGAGCATCAGGACACAGGTGTCTTGGTGCTCCTACCAGTAGGACTACTTAGTAGGAGCACGAGGCCGGAGCGACCAGAGGCCTAGAGTTTTGCTACGTTTCGTTAGGTATACTGCTGTTTTGTTACCTCGACTATTTCTTGGTCTTTTCAAGAAACGAGACAGAGCACGAAACGCAACTTTTCACGTTTATGAAAGACTAAGGAATCCTGGTCAACACGTCCAAGTGTTGGACGTTGAGAATAGATATTCTCCATTCGAGAACTTTTCGGCCCCATCGGCCATCAGTTCTGCGTGCTATGTGCCCCGCCCACTGCCACTTCAACTTACTAATCCGCTGGGCTATGTCGACGACTTTCGTTCGTCTACGAATCTCATCATTTCTGATTCTATCTCGTAGAGAAATTCCGAGCATAGGCCTTTCCATAGCTCGTTGCGTGACCTTGAGCTTTCTTATGAGGCCCATAGTTAGAGACCACGTTTCAGTGCCATAAGTCATCACTGGTAACACACACTGGTTGTATAATTTTGTCTTGAGCGATTGAGGTATATTAGACGAAAAGACTTTTCTAAGTTTCCCGAATGCTGCCCAGCCGAGTTGGATTCGACGATTGACCTCTTTCACGAAGTTGGACCGGCCTAGTTGGACTGTTTGTCCTAAGTAGACGTATTCGGCTACAACTTCGAGAGTCGTGTTCCCCAATGTTATTGGGGTGGGCACAACACGGGCGTTCGACATGACCTTCGTTTTGTCCATGTTCATTTTAAGGCCCACACGTTGGGAAACTCGACTGAGGTCTTCGAGCATTATGCCGAGGTCTTCCATCGTTTCTGCCATGACTACTATATCGTCGGCAAATCGAAGGTGCGTGATGTACTCGCCATTGATATTGATGCCACGTCCCTGCCATTCCAGAAGCTTGAAGGCATCTTCCAGTGCGTTCGTGAACAGTTTCGGAGAGATAGCGTCTCCCTGTCTCACGCCCCTTTTCCATGGAATTGCCTCCGAATTCTGCTCCTGTACTCGGACCGACATGGTGGCGCTGTTGTACAAGCACTTCAGCACCTCGATATACCGATAGTCAATCCGGCATCGCTGGAGAGACTCGAGCACTGCCCATGTCTCGATCGAATCGAAGGCTTTCTCATAGTCCACAAACGCTAAGCAGAATGGCAAATTATACTCCTCAGTCTTCTGTATAATTTGCCGCAGCGTATGGATGTGGTCTATGGTACTAAAGCAGTCTTATGTTAGTAAGTCTTATGGTATGGTACTTTCGGAAACCGGCTTGTTCGGGAGGCTGGAAGTCATCAAACCTGCGTTCGAGACGATTCGTGAGGACCCTCGAAAACAGCTTATAAACATGGCTCAGAAGCGAGATGGGTCGGTAGTTCTTCAATAGAGAGTTATCCCCTTTCTTGAAGAACAGCGTCACCACGCTTCTGTTCCATGCTTCTGGCGTTTTTCCTTCGAGCACGACGGAATTGAAGAGCTTCTGAAGGACTTTAAGTACTGGTGTTCCACCCGCTTTCAGGAGCTCTGATGTGATTCCGTCCTCTCCTGGTGCCTTGTTATTCTTGAGCTGTTTCAGGGCCATCCTAATCTCGTACAGGCTGATGTCCGGGATGTCTTCGGTATAATGTCGGGTCAGTTTGGCTCTCGGATCTTTGTTCAAACTGCTAACAGGTTTTGCGACTGAGGTGTATAGCTGTCCGTAGAAACTCTCAATCTCCCTCAGCACCTCTGACAATTTTAGGTTATACAATATCCGAATCCGGCACAAAAGTACAGGCCATTAAGGAATTTCCCGCGCCAAAAACCGTAAAACCGCTTCGACGGTACTTAGGGGTGCTTAATTTTTACAGGCGATTTTTACCTCACGTTGCCCAAATTCAAGCACTCTTACTCACTGGTATAATGTCCGGCAACACTAATGAGAGACTGAATGGTCTTTTCGATATGCAAAGAAGGACGCTGGAACGGTACGTAAATAAAGCAAGAGGTGTTTTACTGAACAACTGGTGCCTCTTTATTTGAGCCTAAGCCATATTACTATACAAGAAGTGGCAGCGAGAAATACAGTGATACCAGAAGGTCTTCATGAAGACAGTACTATGCCTGTTGAAACCAAACCAGCTATTATCATCGAGGGATCGACTGACACCTAAAACAAAACGTAACGATTCCCTTCAAAATATTCAAAATCTGACTAGACGGCTATGCCGGCCAGCTACTATATAGAGGAATCGTTATACGGCTTATGTGATGTTCAGAATAGCAGGAATTATTTGTTCCAAAAGCAAAGCTTATACCAATACCTTAACCTCGTTACATCATTTTATGATCGTATGCTGTGACGGGCATATCGTCGATTGTTTAGGCCCATATAAAGCTACTACTAATGATGCTACAATAATAAGCAACGAGTTTAACTGGTTAGATGGAGCTATGAGATCAGGAAATGCGTTTATTATCAACAGAGGCTTTAGAGAAGACGTGGCGCAAAATTGCAAGATTATGGCTATCAGACACATTCAATTCGTTAGTGATCTAATTCCAGTGTTGGTTCATATTCTTATTCTAGTAACTACAGCACACTGTCATTGCTTGCCACTTGAAGATGGCAGCGATAGTTTATGTAAGCACTTATCGGCAAGCACAGCCAGGATGGTATCGCGACTGGCTCGCACCCTGCGCACGAGTGAAGCCGCCGCGCAGTGCGGCGCGTGTGGCCGAATCCACCATTAACTCACGACCGAACAGGCTAATAAGTCACGTTGTCACTAGGGTGGTTGTGGTCGCCTGAAAAGAGATTTTAAATCGCTCGTGCAAGAGTTTTGTAACAGAGCTGCAAAGCATTTGATGGAAGATTTCAGAAACGGTTGTGTTCTATAAAAAATAAGTTCCATCCCCTTATTGAGGAAGTACTCCACGTAGTTTGAATATTTAAAAAGACTAAATATTCCAAATTATTTGGCGGGCTTGTGAACATTTTAACAGAAGGCGGACAATGTTTCACAATATAGATGGCAACAACCCTCACAGAGTTAAAACGATTAGCTATGGAAACGTACCAACTCAAACAAGCCAGGTGTTATAACATATGTTATATATAACACCATAACCAGAAATATAACATATTTACACAATACAAGTTCAGTTCACAAGTTAGACACGTGAGTAACCGGACTTACTACACGTACCTTTTGATTAACTGTAATGAAGATACTGTAATACACTGAGAGCCTTCTCTGGCTAATATTGCAGCTGTTTAGTGGGCAATGTTGCACCCAGGTGATGATCATTAAGTGCAGCAGCGCAATTTTCGGACGATATATTTGAAGAATATATTTATGAGAATTAAGTGAAACATATATTTAACTAGCTGCTGCCCGCGACTTCGTTCGCGTGGTAATTTTGATGTGTATTTATCCGGGATAAAAAATAGCCTATGTGCTAATCCAGACTATAATCTATCTTTGTGCAAAATTTCATCCGGATCCGTTCAGCCGTTTTTGCGTGAAAGAGTAAGAAACGCGCAAAGAATGTAAAATTATGTTTTTATGAGTCTATATGCTTATTAACTTTATTTGTTGCATCTTGAAGTATATTAGATTTTCACATTTATAAGACCTTCAAACCTCCGAAAAAAATATTTTTGTGGTCATATTTTCTATTTTTTTCCGGGTTATGCTACAATGATGAAAAAAATGAACATGGTCGCGGTCACGGTTTAACTTGAAGAGAAAGAAGCTCACAAAAGATGCCTGATAGAAATACTTGGCACCAGTGAAGGACGGTTAGGTCAAAAGAAAAAAAAAACACTGTAAAAAGGCTGAGACTGCGGTGGCAGCTACAATCGGAACATAAATATTGTCCTTATGATGAAATCGGTCTCGAGGAGCAGCCAACATTGAAAAAAATTACATTCAACTAGCTAATCCCAGCTCGTGATTATTTGAGGGCATGAAATTACAGAAGAGTAACTTATTAATAACTTAATTACCCAGTATTACAATTAGCCGTTTTCGTCCATATTATATTGCGAGGCAACGTAGATAAATTAGAACATTTAATTTCTATTATAACATTTAGATTGCGGTATTACAAATGTTTTTACAATGATAAAGTTATTAAATTCTAACTGTAAATATATTAAAAAGCTCCAATCATGCTTTTACTATATTCTAATGCTCTAGTATTACTTTTGTAATGCAATTAACATCTTCATTATCTATCATTTGGTAGTATAATGCTTCTCTAATGCGATTGGCAACATCATTGACCGTAATAATTCTTCTTTAATGCGATTGATACCTTCTTTGACCACAATAACTAACATAATGCGCTTGTAATGCAATTAAACAACTATTGTGAACTTATTTATAATTTGTAACGTATAATTTGTGGACAAATAAGCATTACAGTAGCCGTATAAACGTTTGTAGTGCTACTAGAGGATTGACTCACAATGCGAAAACGATAAAATGCTGAAATTTGTAAAGAAAAATTCTGGACGTCTTATACAAAATTATTTAAAGGAACAAACTGGGGAAGCAGTTTCATATTTTTTTTTCTACAATCTTCTGCATATTTACTTTCAAAGTAAGAGTCGTAAAAACGAAATAATTAAGTTTTTTCTCTCTCCTGAAAAGTTGGTATTTTATGTTTGTCGGTTTTTCCAAGCGTAACGACGATATAGAGAAAACTAAGTGCCCCGAAAGGAAAATTAAATCACATCGCACGATACAATAACCAAGCACACACCGATAAATCCCATCAAATGATTTTATATCGCCTTGGTGGATTTAAAAGTGTATTCACTGTCCCTCCGTCATACAATGTCTTTATCCTATAATGTCCTCATTTAGTATTGTCCTCATCTTATAAAACCATTTCTTAATAAGACTTCATTTTAAAATGTCTGCATCCTATATTGTCTTCATCCTATAATGTCCTCATTTAGTATTGTCCTCATCTTATAAAACCATTTCTTAATAAGACTTCATTTTAAAATGTCTGCATCCTATATTGTCTCCATTTGAAAATGACCTCCCGGTATCGCACAATCAGAACTTGACAATACAGGATGTGCAATACCTTCAAACTTCAAACTTTAATAACTCTCTATTAGTCCTAGACAAGTCCTAAAGCACTGGTTTCTACGGAGAAATTATTTGACAGCTGGCACAGTCGGCACCAGCTACAACAAAACTTACAGTGTGAAGAGGTTTGATATGAGAAGATACTGGCCACAAGTGGCCACTGATAAAAACAATTACGCTATAATGACATTGACACATTGAACAAAAAAGCATTTATTTACATAATTTTTACGTAAAACCAATAAAATGGAAATTAAATTTTCGAAAAATCAAAAAGGCGGTGATTTGTTAATATACAGTGAAAATCACTATAATCTATGTAAAATAAATAAGTCTGGCACTTCAAGATGGAGATGTGTATCGAGAGACGATTGCTCCTCAACTGTGACATTAAATTCATTACGAAATGCTGTCTTACGCTCGGATGAACATTCTTGTGTACCTTATACCGAAAAAACACACATATTCCTTTTTATTCATGCTTGTAAACAGGCAGTATGCAATGATTTCAGGCCTATTCAACAGATTTTTGAAGACATGGTAGTTAAGTTCAAGGATGAGAAACGAATTGAAATTTGTGATATACCACTGTTTTCATCAGTAAGAAGTACGCTTTACAAATGCCGTAAGGACTACCTAGGGGTCCAAAAGTTAACGAATAAGTTAGAAGAGACTGTCGTACCAGACGGAGGCAAAGATAAAATTTTGATTTTTTGCTCTCAAACTTCAAGGAAAATGCTTAAGACAATGAAAAGTAATGAAGCATCCTTCTATGGCGACGGGACGTTCAAAAGTTGCCCTAAGCCATTCTACCAAATGTTCACTGTGCATTTGGATTATAAATCAAATCAGAACACAACCAATGTTATACCAGTAATTTTTGGTTTATTGCCCAAAAAGACTGAAAAGACCTACACTCGTTTCTTCAAATTAATCAGGGATATTCTGCATATTAATATTTCCCATTACACGTGCGATTTTGAAACAGCTCAAAGTAATGGAGTCAAAAACGTATTTCCGGAGGTAAAGATACATGGCTGTTTCTTCCACTACAATAGAGCTATCTGGAAAAGGGTAGCCGATTTGGAAATAGAACGAAGTCGGGAGGGGAGAAATGTTGCTAGACTGACCTCTATTTTGCCACTCCTGCCAGAAAAACATATTTCTGAGACATGGAAACGTTTAAAGAACAGTTTTCCGTCCGAAGCAAAAGAAATAAAAGAGTTTATAGAATACTTTGAGAAGCAGTGGCTTACGAAGGATCACTCAATGTTGAGTTGTTCAGGAACGAAGCACCGAACCAACAATGCCGTTGAGGGTTGGCATCGTCGTGTAAATGCCAAAATGCCACAGCATCCGAATTTATATCAATTTTTATACTTTTTACGCAAGGAAGCCAAACATTGTGACATAAGATTCACGAAATGTTTATTCCAAAATCTGAAGAAAAACAGAAGAAACCGAGATATTAATTTTGATAAAGCGTACACCAAGCTATTAAAAAAACTAAATAATAAGAAAATTGAACCCTTAGATTTTTTGAAGCGTATAATTTATAAAAAGATGTTCCGCTAAATACCTATTACCTAATTAGTTGTTAAGAGTTAACGTATTTTTTATTTTACGGTAAGGAATAATTCACTGTTTTTTTTTCATCTGACAACAAAATGTTTTTTCTAATTTTATGTTTGCTCATTTAAAATAAATTAAATGTGTTAAGAAAATGGGAGTATTTGAGTTATTTATCTTGTTAGTTGAGTTATTGACAATGTAGGATTAGGACTGTTTAGGATGAAGACATTGTAATATAGAGACAATATAGGAAGGAGAAATTTTTAGGATGCAGGCTTTTTAGGATCAGGACAATATTGAATGAGGACATTATAGGATGAAGACATTGTATGCCGGAGGGTTCACTGTATTAATGTTTCCACGCCAAAGTAGTCGTTTAAATGATTCGACGAAAATCGACAGTTTTTTATTTCATGTTTTTTTTATGCATCAACACCGTTAGTCTTTAAATCACTAAGCACGAGATACTCTTTCAATTTTTCCAATGTTTCTCAGCAAAATATGTATTTCTAATAACTAGTACTATATACACGCGTATCGGTATGCCGGTGTATACACATTATAGCCAAGATGGTTTGAAGATTATTATAGCCTTTTGGCTTCACATAAGTAGCGATGCCGGCTAGTTACTCTGCAAATGTCATACGCTCGATTATTTTCTTTAAACAGAGATTGTTAATAATATTTAATAAATCGCTTTAACATACAAAGAACATCTTTTCATTTAATGTCACCATAGACAACTATTGTTAACAATACACGATAATGATCATTATTACTTGTTCAAAGAGTTTTGAACGAGTAAATGAAGAAATACTCAGTAGTAAAAGTCTTGTAAATATTAATAAACGTTTAATTCATTTGTCCATTGTTTCTATGCAGGTATTACTAATAGGATATTTTCTCTGTTAAATAAAAGAAATATGCACATTTTAATTATATTATCATCTTCATAATGATTGAAGTTGATATATTATTTAGATATTCACTTGGTCGAATATATCAAGACTTAAAAATTTAATGTAAATTGTTCATTAAAACTACAACGTACAGTTTATTAAAACTTCAGGATGGTATATATCGCGTGATGGTAGGTATAATTATATCTAGTCTGCGTTAAGTCACAAAAGTCAGTTGGTTTCTTTTTTTTTTGTTTTGTTATATATGAAATGTGGGTAAAATTTAGATAGTTTTGTGTAGATAGATAACTCAATAATATTTTTAGTAACAATTAATTAGTACTCAAATGTGAACATTCGTAAAGGAAACTATTAATGCATGAAATAATTGAACAGAGCTAATGGATTTTTTTACACAGTGCCCTGTAAGTAAAGGACGTGGTGTAAAGGGAGGTGGGTTCGTGAGAAAAAGTAGGTTCTATGAGGATTTTTTTAAATACGATTAATTGTGATTTAAATTGTTTCTTACATTTTATTGTTTATGAGTATTCGTAGACCTCGAAAGATGACATACTCCAAACCAATTGTCCGTCTGATATATATATGACATACAATTTGTTAAACATTAGAATAATAAGAATTTATCATACTATTTGTGAAGTCACAATCGTTGTGGTCGTGCATTTGTTAAATAAAAGCGTCTACAAAAAAGTATGCCCCGAGAGACACTCACTGCTACTGATGTGGAGTCACTAACGAATCTTATGGATGTCGCCGTTACGAAGACAATAGTCGTCGACTTGAGTCGTACAAGACTCTAGTTACCGTATCTGCAACGGTTACAATAATGGGTCGTTTTAAGCGGCACCATGCAGCAACACTAGCGCCCACCAATGGAAAAAAAATCATATCTTTTTTACCGATCGTTATAGCAAAGAGTGTTAGACCAATCTCTCAATCACGTTAATAGAGATTTTTAGGACACTTGCCCGTGAACCTAACATAGAAAACCAAGGGCTAGACAGCATTAACGCCAAAAACGTGATCGACGCTGTGATCCTAGGTTTTCGGTCGTGAGTCCTAAAAATCGCTATTATTTTAATATTGAAACGTTACGATTACGTTTTGCCGTTGATGGCGCTAGTGTCATTGTATGGGACCGCTTAAGTGCTTTATTACCAGAATCCTTCCCCACTATGCGGGTCACGAGGTTGATTACATCAACTTGCGAACAGTTAAGTCTCGAATTATCAAATATTAGACTAGACAGCTTACAAATGGTGCAAATAAGTAAAACATTTATCTCTTAATTATCGTTAATTTAGGGTAAATCTTTTAAGATTACCGTAATTTTACTTACACTTGTCATAGGAATAAAAGCTCTTCTATTTACATACATACTAAACCTATTTAAAATAGCCCTCTTACGTAATAATTGATCCCGCTTTAAATTTCTTAGCATCAATGGGTTTCGAACAATATTATCCATCAGTAAAGTTCCATTCTTCGGAATTATTAAAAGACACAAGCTATCACTACGTGCAGAGACGCTACGAAGTGGAAAAGAGTTCCGTCCTACATCACACAGTGGACATGCCCTAGTAATGTGTGTTACATATTTATAAAATTTATTATAAGACATCTATTTGATCGAAATTAGTCACAGTACCGTCTAAGTCCACTTGTTTCTAACGACGGAACTAAGTCGTCGTCCCCACATAAGGTGGTATCATACAATTGTGCCCTGCAGGTGCTGTGGCTCCGGCGATGGCGGCGGCAGCGCAGGCCCCAGTGAAGACGAGGGCAGAGCCGCTGGCGACTCGTAGCCGCCCATCACGCCGCCACCCCCGGGCAGTCGATCCACTTCCTCCGGTGGAGTCACCTCTAAGCCGATGCTGCCATTAAGTGCTATCTTGATAGCATTTGCTCTTTGTTGCTGTTGTTGATGTTGTAGCAGTGAGTTGAAATGAGAAATCCCAATCTCCTCCAGACTACTTTTCCTACGATTTGAACCCACTCCACTAAGACCCTGTCGAAGTGAGTTGGAGCGCCGCAGAAGAATGTCGTCGACTACTCTCAACGAGTTGGAGCGCCCACGCAAGTCTGTTAAGATGGTGGGACTGTCAGGCAGCGATAAAGAATTAGCTTTAGTAGTAGAGAGGGGTGGAGCTCGTGGTTGCGTAAAGTTCACCATTCCTATCCCAGAACCTCTTCTGTTCGCCACGCTCTGAGCCTGTATCAGTGCTTGTGAGCAAAAACTTATGTTGGATTTTCTTCTACTGTTGTGGCGTTCAAATGTCTTTTGTGCCGAGAATGGAGATGGGCGTACCAAATATCTGAAATTTATGTTAATTACTTAGATTGTCAACAGCAAGTCGACCGAGTCGAGCAAGTCCTTTCATACGAAATTGACGTTTTGTCGTACTCCTTTGAGCTCACATTAATAACGTTTGGTTTTAAATCCAAATTGATGTCAAACCCAAGTTTTTTATTTGTATTTCAAATTTAGTGACATTTGTTTTCGCGCCCTAATTTAAAATATCGCGTTATTTGCGAATATGAGTTCCGCCGTGGCACCAGCGCTTGAAGAAAGATTGATTACGTGTAAAATAAAATACTTACAGTACGTTTTTGGTTCTAACGTTTTCGTTTTAGAAATTTTAACCTACAGAACAAACCCCGTGGACGACCGAAGACCCTAGTTAAAAATGACGAATTGAAAGTAATTGTGTAAGCGAATCCATTGCAAAATACGTCAGACTTTGCGGCAGGCAGGCTTCGGTGTACGTGACAAAAGAATTTCAATTCACTCATCTCGAAGAGTGGGTGGGTACCGCATGAATTGATTGAAGCTCATCAACAAACACGCGGCGAATGCTGCGTTACATTACTGACAACACTAGAGCACACACCTCACAAGTCACAACAGATGGTCGCAAAACTAGAGGAGCTGCGATTGAAATGTCTGGACTTTCCTCCAACAATTACCACTTTTTCCGAAACTTGGTCAATTTGTCGCAAGGGAAAAAAAATCATTTCTGACGTGGCCGTCTAAACAGCCTTAAAAGGTTATATTGTTTTTAAAAAAGGTCTTTATCGATTCACGCATCCAATTTTTTTTAGCAAAAGCATTAATGAACCAACCGTTAAAATTGAGAAAGTACATAAATTGCAATGGTACATACTACTAGTTTTTTATAATTTACTTTTCCGTACAAAACATCAATTTCATATGTAAGGTCCTAATAATATGTCTTAGCTTTTTACATTTTTATGTTTCAACAGCTCAATTCACTTCATTTTTACTCTCGAATAAAAATGTTGCGACTTTATTCAATAATTCTAGGATTAGTTGATTATACGTGATTATACGGCATTGCCAATTTGAGTGTACTTACATGATATCGCCTTCTTGTAAGTTAAGATCGCAACTTGGATTTATAATGACGTAAGAGAGGCTGTTCCTTTTTTCGCTTACGTCGTCATAATCTATGCCAGTTAGATTAAGTGACTCCATCCGTGATCTTACTAGGTTTGCTATTTCAGCTCTTTCTATCTGTTGCGCGTGGTTATCCCGAGCTTCGTCTGCTAAGCTCGTAGAATACTGTGGAGACAATTACAATCTTACTGAAATCGCAACTAATCGCAGATCAGAAGTAATTCATCATCATCATCATTCAGCCACAATTGGACAAAGTCCACTGCTGGACACAGCCCTCCTCCATGGATTTCCAACAAGACCGGTCGGACGCGGCTTGCATTCAGCGTCTTCCTGCCACTTGGATGAGGTCTTCAGTCCATCTTGTGGCTGGTCATCAGAAGTAATTAATTGTTATTAACATAAACTATTTTTAGTCACTATTTTTCACCGGGAGGTACGCATGAATAACCATTATAGTTTAATTGATATCGTACGTGAGTTAAGATCATTGAGTTGCGTTTTCTAACAATCTTCTAAATAGTACCTAAACTATAAATTCTAGCTATTTAATGTAGTAACACAGAACACTACCCGTCCATGCATGATTATGAAGAAATAATAAGCACGCATGTTTATGATTTTGAATAAAAAATTTGCTCAAAATAAACATATGATAATAAATACTAACCGTTTGTAGAAATTAATGATTCTATAGTCAAGAAAGTTTTTGTTAGGTTTGCTATTAACTTACAATTTGACTCTTTCTGGGTTATATTATCATCAGTAATGGGCCCAATTTGTTAGGGAACTCTACTCAAGGGGAAGCCTGATTACATTTTATTGCAATTTCAATGGGTTCAAAACAAGTTAATTCATAAAAAAATGCGTAAGTAGGCGCTTAAGCCTCATTTTACAAAATTTAATATGATTACTAGTCTCCAGTAAAGAGTTATCTGTCTATCTACTTACCTAAAGTTTAATAAAGTTCATCTGATTGGTAGAAACATGTCGGAAATAGAACCAAGGCCCTCTTTGTTGAAGTCTTAATTTTAGGACTTAAACTTAACTAATTTGTCATTGAATAGTACTTTAATTACAAGTCGGGAATAGAACCAAAGCCATAGCCTTAATATTAGGACTTTAACGAACCCGATTGTCATTGAATAGTATTTTCATATATAAGACAACTTAGCAACTTGACAACCACGAAGGAGGTCTATGGCTGGTGATGATGATGATGAAGACAACTTAGAAGCAGTAACATAAAAGGTGACATGTATCTAAACTTAGAAACGTGAGATTTTTCACGTTTATTTCCATTCGATTTTCTTTACACTTCTGCTAAGATAAGAAAGTATTTTCTACGTGAGCTAAATTGCGACCAACAGCGTTTGATAAGACTGCATTCTAAACATTTTTAAATAGGTAGGTAGGTGATTGTGCAACACAAATGCAACACAATACGAATTTCCGGATAATAACTAATAATATGACTAATGCCTTGAAGAGCTATGCAACATCAACTGAGATGATGGATGTAGATAACGTGTAGATTTTAGTTCGTTTCTGGGCCTCGATCCCTGTGAATTGTAAACAAAACCCTATGAATCCAGGTGCGCAGTGTTATTTTAGTGACTTGCAATCTTCGATATATATAATTTTATTCTTTCTCTGAAAATTAATTCATAAGTCTGATGTCATAAAACCGTCGTCGGACTGTAAAGTCATTAACAATTTATTTAGCCTTATTCCGAATTGGAGCATGCCGAAATCCTCCATTGATGTCACGATTATGCCTGCCGCATTGGTTGCAAGACAGCAACTACTCTCGAGAACAATGAATTTCATGTTAGCTAATTTCATGTTAGGTCATGAAATTAGCTAGTAAAATAAGAATGGTTATTATGCCCCAAATTAAAAATTGCAAGCAAGACATGATAATAATAACTTCCACACAACACAATCACTTGTCCTGGGCCCAAACTATGGCAATCACTACAAATGCACCCAGACTGAGGCCATGTTCTACTTTATTTTATTACATTTTAATTACTTGAATCACCTTTGTGTTCCCTTAATATATGATATTTTGCATTTGAACCTTTGCTAGGTGCTGGGGACGTTTCTGCAATTCTTCAACCCCGTATTGATCAGTTCACAAAGTGTATTTTAAGCAAGGTTTCGTTCTTCTACTCATTGATCAAACTCATCCTAAGCACGTTCCATAGAATAGTGATCAGGATTACGTGCGGGACATTCCAAGACGTCCATGTCTTGAAGGTAACAAGAGTAATATCCCAGCCTTACGGTGACAGGCATTGTCATGCCGATGAAGGGATTCCTCGCCCAATGTTGTCTTAATTGAGCTGTCGTAGTCATTATAGATATCAGTTTTCCTTTAAAATAATATAATTTTTTACAGTACAGTTTTACTTCACTGTGTTTTCTGGTCTCCTGTACACTTTCATGTCTTGATTCCCCATCACTTTGGAGACTTCAAAAAACATGAGCTTTAACCAAACCTAATACGTTCATCATCATCATAATCAGCCGGTGTCAGTACACTGCTGGACATAGGCCTCTCCCAAGACACGCCACTGAGCCCGATATTCGTCTCTTCTTTTCCAGTCACTGGCCACCGCTTTGCGAATGTCGTCGCTCCACCTGGTCACAGGGCGTCCTACGCTACGTTTGCCGATTCGCGGTCTCCACTCTAGAACTAGTCTACCCCAACGGTTATTGGTCCTGCGGCAGATATGACCAGCCCACTGCCACTTCAGTTTGCTAATCCGTTTAGCTATGTCGATTACTTTAGTTCTCTGGCGAATTACTTCGTTTCGGATTCGATCCCGCAGAGAAACACCGAGTATAGCTCTCTCCATAGCTCGCTGAGCGACTTTAAATTGATGGACTAGTCGAACCGTGAGTGTCCACGTCTCGGCTCCGTGTGTCATGACGGGTAGGACGGACTGATTAAAGACTTTTGTCTTTAGAGACTGCGGTGTAGGCGACGAGAAGACTTAACGGAGTTTCCTGAATGCTGCCCAGACCAGCTGAATTCTTCTCTGGATTTCCTTCTCGAAGTTATGTTTGCCCAGTTGGAACGTCTGCCCTAGGTAAACATACTGCGAAACAACTTCGAGTGGGATTCCATTTACGGCAATCGGTTCCGGAACAACGTGCTCGTTGTACATGACTTTGGTTTTATCCAAATTCATCCGGAGACCGATGTGACGAGAAGAATCAGCTAGGCAATTTAGCATATTTTGCAGGTCCTGCAGCGACTCTGCCATAATGACTATGTCATATGCGAATCGTGAGAGATTGTAGGGTTTAGCTTACGCGTCTAGCGCGATTCTATTGCCTAGAACCCTACTCTTTCTATCAATGCAAAAAAAGACTTACGTTTTGTCCATCCAATTTCAACTGCTAGTCAGATATTTCTTTTATTTGAATATTGTTCTTTATTTTTCTAAATTATGTCAAATAATCGTCATACTAAGAAGGTTGAATAAGGAAACTTCTGGCCTATGGAGACTTCTAGAAGACTATTCGCATTCCAAATCGAAATTATGAATTTAATGCAAGAAAGAGAAAGAAGATCTAGAATTCGAAATTATGGATTTGGAACAGGATCCAGAAGAATTCTGACGCAGATTCAGATCAAATTTGAATATTAGAATGGAATTACTTTTGGGGTATAAAAGCTGCCCAAGAAGGCTTTCCGAGTCAGTCTCACTTGAGCCCTACTTGAAGAGTTACCTGAGTCCTACTTGAGTCCTACTTGAGAGTCTTACTTGAACCCTACTAGAGTCTCACTTGAGTCCTACTTGAAGAGTTACCTGAGTCCTACTTGAGAAGTCTCACTTGAGTCCTACTTGAAGAATCTTACCTGAGTCCTACCGGAGTCCTACTTGAAGAGTCTTACCGAAGTCCTACTTGAGAGTCTTACCTGAGTCTTACTTGGGAGACCTACCTGAGCAGAGTTCCTGCCCGTCTCCACGGCCTGCCTCCACGACTTGCCTGCCCGTCTCCACGGCCTGCCTTCACGACTTGCCTGCCCGTCTCCACGGCCTGCCTTCACAACTTGCCTGTCTGTCTCCACGGCCTGACTTCACGGCCTGCCTCCACGATCTACTTACCCTTTTGGGACCTAAGGTTTCTTTTATATACATTTTTGGATGTTTTTATTAGTATTAAGTTTTTAGTTTAATTGTAGGGGTTCTGATGATTACATTTTTACATCTCTAAATCTTTCTTTTTATTTCTTTGGCTTCCGTTACCAAGGGTTGTGCCTCGACACAACCCTCGGTAACGTGACAAGATGTACTTGCCGTTGATATTGATGCCACAATATTTCCAGCCCAGCGTCTTAAACACATCCTTCAAGGCGTTATTGAACAGTTTCGGGGGTATGACGTCCCCCTGTCTCACTCTTCGACGCAGGTGGATATGTTTAGTTCGCTGGTTCTGTACTTGTACGGTCATCGTTGCGGCATTATAAGCATTATGAGCTTTAGGAGCTGATTTACAGCTGGGGCTCCTCCAGCTTTCAAAAGCTCCGTCCTCACCTGGGGCCTTTCCATGGCTCTACAGTCCTTAGTATCGAGCACGGGCCTAGAAGCATGCGATGCGTAGAGCTTGCCATACACTGAACGTAAATGCATACATATTACGTATTTTTTAAAATCTTATTTAGGGTTATGATGCCCACACTACCGTTCAGGGTTATTTTAATTAAACTTCAGCAAGTCTTTTACCACACAAACGATGTCCTTTGGGTAGCTCAAAATCCGGTTTATCACTAAGTATTATTCATACAAAGCTCATTTCTGAGAAATCTGGTTTTATGGCATTGGTTTTTTGAGTTTGGTCAATGAGTAAAGAGATCCAACTCTGCTAACTACATTTAGTAAGTTGATTAATCGAGTGGTAAAGCATCACCTAAGAAATTGTGCATAAAGCGTGTTAAATTGGGTCATATTATGTATTGAGATCACGCAGGAATAATATTTAGGTTCTTAAAATGAAAGAAAATTAAAATTCTCGAAAGAAAACGTCTTTAGATTTTGCGACAGAATTGATACGGTTTTGCTTTTGTGGAAGTTTTGTTTAGTTTAAAAACTTGAATCATTATTATTAAATAACATTGATGTTAAAATAAATGGTCTTTATTTTATTTCTTTACTTTATTAGCGTAGCATTCTTCAATGATGTGATATGAAATCGTCGGTCATAAAACATTGGGGCTTAAACTCGCCGGATCGTCAGCGTCCAATTCGGAAAACGGTACACAACTCTTACCGCCGGCGTGCGCTCCCCGTAGCAACCGCCGAGGCAGCCAGTGGCCTCACTGCGACCGCACGCCGGAAACCCTCCTTCTTGGCACTCCTCCCGCTGCAACTGTTGTGTCACTATACTCTCTTTCTCCCCACATAACAAAATTAACTAAATACACATTGAAAAGCGATTCCCACGTTTAAACGAACACAACAACTTGAATAAAACAATTATTATGACTGTGTTGAACCACAGATTTGATTGTAATTTAGGGCAGTAATCTTAAAAATTACAGATACCCTACACGTATTATAGAAGGCTGAATTTATGTCAGATGTATTTAATGTAATCAAATATTAAGGGGTTACACGCATTTAAGAAGTTCAAATACCTAATCGTTTATTTTTTGCATCTTCGGAATGTACTTAAATTTGAGTACTAGCTGTCCCGGCAAACTTCGTACCGCCACAGAATACGTTTATACGATTCTTGCATGACGCCATCTATTTTTAAAACACAACGTTCGCTCCCACAATGCCATCTATTTTAAACTTAAAATAAATATTGTCCAACGGGAACCCATTACTGGGATATCAAGTATGCTATGTCTCAATTCAGGTCTTTGTCTATCTGTATGCCAAGTTTCATGTAAATCTGATCAGCCGTTATTGCGTAATTAAGTAACAAACATCCAAACCTCCGAACATTTGGATGTGTCATGTGGATGTGGATCTTCATAAACTTTTAGGTTTATAATATTAAGTAGGATATTCTATGAAACTTTCAAATCAATCTGGCAAATATTCTTGGAGATACACGCATATTTGGAACGACATTCGGAGCATTGCAAAGTAGGCGGGGTGGCCGGCGGCATAAAGACCAGAGTAACCAGCCAGCAACCGGCTGTCTTTATAGTGTTCAATATTGAACTACTATTCATCTTATTCGAACTCCTTGTTGAAAAGAAGAATATTTTTTGTAATGTGTGTCAATTATGATTCTGTGTCTTCGAATTTCATTATTCTGCTGAAAAATCTGAATATCTACCTATATCTGAATGGGCTACCATATAAAATTGATTATAAAAAGTTTATTTTACCAGTAAAAGTCTCTATAATTTATCAATTAAAAAAATGATTACAATACTTCACCAAACTTATGACGTTTCCGACCCATTTTGGATCAGGTAAGTATATCTCGTTGTGTCTTTTGTTTGGTTTGATTTCTTTTAGATAGCTGTCTAGTAACAGCTGATAGTGGCAAAAGGCACCAAATTTGAAAAATTTTGGGATGTTATCCCTGGATGTACGACGAAAAATGGTTTTGATACTAATTTTTATTTGTGATGAGAAATCTCGGATTGGGATTAAAAGGTGCAGCTACATTTTGTGGATTGATGGATATGCCGGCGTTTGTAAAGCAAAACTAACCTATTTCATCTCTTCATTTACTTTAAGACCGGTCGAACTAACCTATTTAATCTTTTCATTTACTTGATTTAATTTATTATATTATATTTAAAAGTATATTCTTATATATTTAGAAATTTACATATTTATTATTATTATTATTATCTTTATTTATTTTCATGACTTAGAATAGGTTTATAAAAGTAAAAAAATATAAAAAAATACAAAATATATTTTATAAACCTATCCTTGTTGGCCACCGGTAACGGAGCTAGCCTCAAGCTACCGGTAGTTAGGGCCGCAGAGAGAGAAATCTCCGGACGATGCGCGCCGTGTCCAAGAGCACCGCCTTCTGTATCTGCCCCTTGATCCAGCCATCTAGCGAGAGAGCCTTAAGATGTTGGTCAAGACTCTTCGCTATGAGACCGTTCGCCGATACGACTATCGGGACAATGGTTGTCGAATCCACATCCCATAAGGCGGTAATCTCGTGGGCCAAATCAAGGTACTTGCTAAGCTTGTCCTTTTCGGCCTTCACGAGGTTCTCGTCATGCGGGATGGTGATGTCGACGAGCACTGTCTGGCGCATCAATCGATCTGTCAGCACGATGTCAGGCTTATTATTATTATTATATTATTTAATTATTTCATTTTTCCTAATATCTATTGTGTGTGTCTTTTGTTGTGCCGACAGAATACCAGCGTTACAGAAGGTACCCCTTTTGTGACAAATGCTGAGTCGGGTCCTTTCACAAATGCAGTGCACTGGCTTTCCTTAGATGTTTCTTTATAATTTATAATTTAAAATTGTACTCTGTCATTGTACTGTGTTTTAAGTGAATAAATTATTTCAATTCAATCAATTCAAAAAATACGCATGACCTGATATGTACGAAAGTAGCCTCCGAGAAACTTTTCGAAAAAGCTTGTGCTGAAGAAATAGATGCGACTTCTGAAAACCAAGGCAATGAAAATTTTGAAAAATTGACAGTATCTGGTAATGTAACCTAGAAAAAATGAGCATTTACTTCTTTATATGTAAATTAAATATTGTAAATTATCGCTATTGTTGTGAAAAGTTCATACTGCAAACAATGCGAACGTTGGAAAAATAAAATGAATACTGAAGAGTACAATGAATTGTTTATCGATCACAAAGATATGTTTACTGCAAGTTATAATGGTTCTTTAGGAAAAATGGAAGTCGATGCTATGTTCAGGCGTTCAATGGAATAATTTAATATTCATTACAAAAATTACGTCGGTGATGGTGACTCTAAAACATATTCTGGATTATTAAAAGATGCGCCTTACGGTGAAATTAAAGCGGTCAAGAAAGAATATATTGGACATATCCAAAAAAGAATGGATACAGGACTGCGAGACTGTGTAAAAAAAATGAAACTGTAAATACAGGTGGGAAAAATTACAAAACAAAGTAATTGGCGGAAAAGGAAAGCACACTGGTAAACCGATCGATAAATTGACAGTTTATTAAGGCTTGGCAATCAGGAGACACTATGATTCCGTTGAGAACATGTATAATGCAATTGTTCAATGGATGAAAATCCTAAACACGAGAGGTACCCGGTTGGAGCTGAGTCATGGTGTTGCTGGCAGCGAGCGCGAGCTTCGAATACATTATTAACTTACAAACATGACTATCAGTCATTACCACATGATGTCGCTGAAGCTCTGTTTGCACTCTACACAGATCTCAGCAATAAAAAGTTATTAGAAAGATGTGTTGATGGTTCCACGCAAAACAACAACGAAAGCTATAATCAGTTGATATGGAAAATCGTTCCTTGTGGTTCAAAGACAGTGGAAATAGCAGCTTATATCGCAGCCGGTATGTTTAATGAAGTTACAACATCACTTCTATATTATATACAACATCACTTCTATATTATATGAGTGCTTTGGGACTATCAATTGGACCAAATGCCCATGCCTATGCCAAAAAGTAAAAAAGTAGTGCAGAGCGCGTCACTATATCTGACTCGAGAGCGTATGGGAGCACGCACGCGGAAAGAATGGTTGGCAGGCAACAACTTGCAATATTAGAAGCTACTGATGATGCAGAGGGTTCATCTTTTGGCCCTGGCATAAATGATTCGACAAAAGTCAAAATTTCGTCTATTGTTTCGATCTATACCTACTTTTATTCATCCACTATTAGAATCTTATGGTTTTTTAATTTCAGACAAACCAAACCGGAGATATGTTGCTCACCACCTTATTTTGGTGGTACTCCAGGAGACCGTCTACAGGAGCAGTGTAAATGAATATTAAAATAAATTAAAAATACCCAAATGAAGTTAAAAGGTACTAATAAATTTATTTAACACCCTTGTATTTGTCAAATGAAATCCCTATTCAGAAAAAAAAAACGAAAAGAAACGCCTTTTTTCGGCCTTGCATAGCGTGTAACCCCTTAAAAGCACGAAAGTTATCAAGCAGGCCGTGTGATAATAATAACTAATAAAGGTAGGTAGAATGTAACATGAAGAAGCCGAAGCATCACAGACATGCGTATCAATACAAAATATGGTCGTGAAAGCGATTTTATTCAAGATGAACTAGCACACACTCCTTGAAGCGAACTTAGTTAACTTTATTTAACGATAAAATGAAATACAGACTAAGTTACAGAACTTACCTACCTACAATACCAGCAATTAATTTTAATGTCTAATGCTTGTTAGTATATATTCTACAGCATACGCCGGAAACATCTAACTTGTTGCAAGACATTCTACGTCAACTATACTCCGTGCATGTTTAGTACACAATACAACACATAGTACTACAACGTTAACACTTAGGCGGGATTGCGATCATCAGTCTAACTTCAAATATACTTCGGGAATCGAATTTAGTACCACTATATTTATCTGGCAGCCAATGATGCTGATATATTGAGTTGTTTGTAAGTAGGTATTACTGTTTTACTTTGTTACAAGCAAGAACTTATTTTCAAGACTGTATGCTTCAGCAGATTATAGTAAAATTATTCAAAATCAAGCATTGTGTAACGTAACATAACTTCATAAGGAAAATGCAAATTCTGCGTGAAACGGAGGTAACAAATGTATAAAACTCTAAAATACAGAGACGCCACAAGTGAAAATTGTTCTCAAAAGTGAAATAAGGTTAGATAACTAAAGAAAGTGTAAATGTCACGAGAAAAATATTTAATCGGGGTCAATATTAGTACTTCGAGCATTAATTACTAAGATTCGGAAATTGAAGTTAATGTATATTTGACAGTGTTGAGTGATAGCTGATAGGCTGTATTTCAAAAGGCGATTGTTTGAGAGATTTAGTTGACTCACCGACGATGGTCGCATTCTCGCGAGGCGGGACCATAACCATTTTGACGGTGTCCTGGGCGACATACTCACGTGGTGCGAGGCATCTGCCAGGGTTGTGTCTTGCGTACGATAAATTCCAATAGGAATCTCGCATGTTGTAGAACACAATTTTTGGTACAGACGCCCGTAAGTGCGTATCCACATATCCTCTTTTGTTATTTTCATCTGTTTTAAAATAGCTTTATTTTATCAAGTGCTACTAAACTAAACGCATTATGTCAATTCGCAGATTTGCTTCAAAACTCGCTTATACAGAAAAATATCATAAGTAATGATAATGATGTTCGCAAAGATCATCGCACGCAAAAATGGGTTTCCACTTGAGTATTACGCGAGAGCACGCCGAATTTTAATAAAACTTACCGAGGTCAAAAATCCAGAACCAGGAGCTTGATCCACCCCTAAGAGCAGACGCACAAATGTTATAACGTAGTCTTTGACAAAAGCTTGGTACAACAAAGTATCCAGCATGGAAGCCGAAAAAACGGATCCGGCAGCGAATGGCAATCTGAACATGTATGATATGTGCGAGCCACGCTCCTTTTCACGCTGTGGAACAATAAGAGACACCTTAGGATTCCATTATGAAACTCAAGATATATTTTTAAATTGGTTTTCCTACAAACCTTTTCCATCTTGGACAAATGCAACGCATATTTATCATGTGCCCTGAACTGCATGAATCTCATGTTCGACGATTGAGTGAGTTCCGTTATTGACTTGATTGATGGAAAGAACCTGAAAATATTTGTTTATTTGATTATGCCGATGGAAAGTCCACGGAAAACAAAACGCAAAGTTTTTGACATGCCTTACTGCAGACCATTAAACTTATTTTTGTGGTGAACATCAAAATCCACTTATCATTTATTCACTGTTTTGCTGAACCTAGGTATAGCACAATTCAGTTAAAAAAGTGACTGAGTAACTATTTACCTAGCTCACACAGTATAGACTGCAATGTTGTATGAGCGAGAGACCAATAGTTGTCCATATCTTTTCTTCAACGGTGTTATAATTGACAAAATCTAAATTAATAATATGTCTTGTTGACCACATAAATAAGTGGGAGGCACACCGATATAATTCAGGAACGAATTCTTTTATCCAAAGGAAAAAATCCAAGGAATAGGACGAACTTCAAAAATGAACATCTAATAAAAAATACTCGCTTAGCGTTGTACATCGCTATATGGTTTAAATTAAAATATTTCGCATTCAGGCTTTTGCTTTACTATTAAATTATAAATATCTTAAAGGATAACATTGACCATTACAGTGTTAGCAGTATTTGGCATGTATGTTCGAATAACTTTTAATCTTCAGCCCATAATAATAGTCTCTTTGAATCTCTAACTGTGCACAATTTCACACACATTTTGATCCTCAGCTTACTAGAGTCACTTCCAATAGCCAACCGGCTTTTAAGCTTCTATTTTTGGGTACGAGCGCATGTATACCTTGATATTGGCCTAAGCACCAACTAGGTATTACATTTATCTTAGCTTAGCTTAGAACGGCATTTACTTGAACATAGTTTGTACTGCAACAATAGTATTGCAGTCAGCGAGGCTATCTTCTTCAGCAGAGTTTGATAATTCTTTGTTGACTACAACCACATTTTCGGCTAGGGTAATTCCTGCTCTTAGTAAATCGTCTAGACTGAAACAGAAATGATATGTATTTTGAGTGTGAATTAAAAAAAGCTTCAATTTATCCGTCCAATTGCCATAAGACTTACCAATCGATAGACCCCAGCATCCAGTATACAAGGGGAAAATATGAGATAGCATCCACAAAAGCAATATCTGGCCTCCGTTCCAGTAACAGTATGATTGGGTTCAGTGATGTCTTCGATCTAAAGTGTGCTCTTAATGGTATTATGAAGTTATAGATCCCGTTAGAAGCGTAGTCTGCTGCGAGGATGATGGTTTTGTTTTGCCATTGATATTCTTTTGCATTTCTATACGCGCAATGTTCACAAACTTGTGCAAGTTGCAGGCAACATAACGGCTTTTTCTCTTTAAGTAAATAACACAATGTCGGGCTGACACCAATAAATGGTGACACAGGGGGGAAACCCTTCACGATCCTGAAAATAGCCTTACAAATGTAAACAACGTTTAATTAATGGGCATTGACTTATTATATGATCATTATAAAGAAATTGAAGTGGTTAAAGGTTTTAAAATATCTGCAAAAGACAAGGCCAAAAGCAAAGCACTTTTAGAGGAGGCTAGCTGGATCATAAGAAAAATATAAAATCTTTAAAATTCTGTAAATCTGAAATTTACTACGTACATATTTCCTCTAAAGGACTTACTGGAGAGGCTCAACACAGTAACACATAACCTGGGATTCTAAAAATATAAATTATGTGCTCTTTTAAATAATAACATTCAACACCAAGTTAAGGAACAATAAATAACTTATCACATGCTTGACAACGCTTAAGGAAGTGCAAAGGTAAATTTTAGTAACGGTTTACCATAACAGTTTAACAAAATCCCAGAACAAAGATCCGTTATTTTTAAGTGGTTTTTTCATAACTAGGTATAGTTTCGTAATGTTTGTCCATGAACATATGGCACAAGAGTTACGATATAACCTTTAATAAAATACAAGTCAATAAGATAAGAAATAAAAAAATCTTAACCTGATTTTTCTAATTAAAAAGCATGTTTGACTTATTTTCGTGAAAATATGTATCATTTATACACTATAAAATGTATATAAATTCCGTTGCCGTTTTACTGTTTTAAATTTTTGGCAAAGATTAAAATGTATATTATTATATTATCATTTTACGGCGGATGATTTAGGTTTAGTCGAATACGACATCACTGTTTTAACGGAGCTTACCTGGTGAAGTCGTTTCGCCAGGCGCTCGGTGCTGCTACGTCGCTTCCCACAAGACTGGAGAAGCTGCTGGTGGTGATGTCATCACTGGAGGCAAGGGTGGTTGTGGTGCGGTGGGGTTCAGGGGAATATACATATAGGTACATAATGCACAGTCAATCTAGCACAAATCAGTTGCTTTAAATATTACAACAAACAAAATTTAGATAAGCAGGTGCAATTCCAATATTCGCTCCGTAAGTATTGATGCATATTTTTGTCACTGGAATTATAATCAACCCGATATTTTGCAGTTTTAATTACTTGCAGACACATCAATAAATATGTTTTATTAAATTAGTCAAACAGAAAAAATTCAAAAAGCGTTTATATTCATATAGCATATGCTTTTTAGTATGTTTATTAAAATAATGAACGTATAATTAAATACGTGCAGGATATTCATGCTGCTGGTGGTCGAAGGACGTTACCTAGTCAATAAAAAAAGATTAAAACATACATTAATGCTAATAGTAAAGGCAGGGGTGAGACGTTAACTGGGTGACAAACCGTTTTTTATATCTGTATTTTCGTAATGGAAACTCCATTATGAAAATCCTACAAAATTTTTACTTTTATTAACTAGCCTATTCGTATTAATTTCATAAAATATATGTTAATTAATTTTGCGCAATTTTTTTTTTATTTCTTATTACATTACTTACTAAAGTAAGTAATAGTTATGATACATTTCTATATCTTTTAAGACACCTTGAGATTGCGGTCATTTCTAATATTTGCAAGTCAGGCAACGCGACATAACAGTAAGTTTACAAGCGATGAAAGATAAATATAATATCAACAATAAATGAGAACAAAATCTGCCAGTAGCAATGTACTTCAGTTGATATTAGTTGTGCAAAAATGATGTACAGAGAATAAACCGGTTTTAAATGAACACTTATCCAAAACGTTTATATGCAAATATTGTTGGAATATTTTTTCACTTTGTAACCATCTAGCCCAACCAATGTAAGGCTTAGCTAGTAATTATGATTTCAAGTAACTACTGAAAATAGAAGTTGATACGTTAAATAGCGGTCACTCGTGTCGTAGGGAGGTAGAGGATCAAAGTTAAAAAAAAAAACCAAAATGTTTGTCATAACTTAGAACTCAGAGTGTTTACTTGCAATGGATAAATATTCTGTCCGGAACTTATTTCTCAAACCACCATAAACTCTGCGCCAAACTTATGAAGAAAAAAAAATTCTACATTAACGTTATGATAAAGTAGCAGAATATGAAATGTATAAAAATAGATTTAAAAGTAAGTAATTCAAACTGATGTGGCATTCATGCGTGTAATGCTGAGGCTATACGAGAAGGCTAATTTGGTATATGTCTTACGCAATTTTCTCTGATGGTGACCTCCACGGAACATTGTCTTCCAATTCATCTTCACTCTCGTCTATATCGCCTTCATCATCTTGGTTGTCGGAAGCTATGTTTAAACTAGATGTTACCATATCTGGCACCGGTAGTATTGATGGTCTTCTGCTACCTGTAGGCGAATTATTTAATACATTTTTTGTTCAGCAATTTCATAGTTGCTTTTAGTTTGTATGGTATTAACGTTCTAAAGGTTACCTCTGCGGAAATTTAAAGCATCTGGGCTGAGAAAATTTGTATTGTCCTGTTTGGGTAACAATAGGTGACTATCAGATGAACTCTCATTTCCTGGAGAGTCTTTTAGACAAGTCCGGGAATTTAAATTTGTAGTTGACTCGCCGAATTTAGCTGGAATAGAAAAATTTTGTAATAAAAATTATTATGACTAACATTATTCGTTTATGTTAGACAGTGCTACTATCTGCTGTAGCATAAAATTTACCGAAGTAAACCAGAATAAGAGTTCCACATTCATTATCTTGCGGTGAAAGGAAGATATCATCTCGGTATACAACCAGGTTATGTAGTAAGTGTTTGATCCAGGTAATCAAAATAGTGGACCACAGTGAGTGTTAAACCCTGAATCATGCTTTGATTGTTTATTACTAAGTATATTGTTATAATAGTCATCAGCATCAGACGAGTACCTAATTATAAAACCATGCAGTAGCTAAAATAAAGTAATTGGGCACACTATTGGCATTTAGCTTCAGGTTATTTACTTAGTGAAAATATGCCACAAAATCTACACACAACCTACGCAAGATCCAGGATACCAAAATATAAAAATAACAAACAATTCAATTCTATGGAATTCGCCTTTATATGTAAAGGGTAACAATTTAGAACGTTAAATGAACTAAACATAGTCTGCTCATCAAACAAATCTGGAAGGAATGGCTCTTGAGTGCCAAAGTGCTGCTTCTCAAAAAAGGGCGCTAAAGAAACTGCTTTAATTATAGAGGTATCTGCTGCATAAATTTTTCCTCACGGTACTCTACATGAGAATGATAAAATATACTAAAGAAATCTTGGGGCAATTTAGTTTTCAAGCGAACGCTCAACCGCAGACCATTTCCACCTTACGCCACAAACTCTAGAGAAGACTTACGAATAAGATGTCAATCTGCGACATCTGCACCATCTGCGTCTCGAGATACAGGCGTGAATTTACGTATGTATGTTCGTCGACCACAAGCAGGCTTTTTATGGCGTTAACCGCAACCCCATACTTATAGTAGTATGGTGTAGTAGGGTGTGCCGACCAAGAATGTATGCCTTGTAAATGCGACGATGCTAGATTTAAATCCGTAGTGACCATTGAGAATGAATAATTTCTAACTTGTGGTTAGAAATTTATGATGTTCTCTTAAATTTTTGCTAATCGATGTCATCCTAAGTTATACAACATCCACCAAAGTGTTTACTTCAGTTTGGAGTGTTCTATCAGATGTTTTCTGGTTGTACAGTATTATAAAATCGTTAAATGAGTGCACTCGTCAGTTATGGAGGACAATGCATTTGCTTTTTGCGTATTTCTGCATTCCTTGAAACTTTTCGCACAGTTAAATCACTCACGCGCCACTGTGCGTATCGTTCTTTTTCACATATTTTATTCTTTATTTTAACGCACTAATCAACATTATTCTTAGATTATGGAATGTTGTCGTCAATTCGTGGTTGGTCATGTCATAGGTGGACTACTTAACTCTTTGGTTTATACAAGGGAATTAAACTTAAAGAAAAACATATTAGTAAGGGCAACGAAACATTAATGGTTCCATAGGGGAATTAGAGACTGGTACCGTAATAAGGTTGTATTAGTAAAGACTTATGGATGTGAGACCTGATCGCTGACTATGGGCCTCATAAGAACGCTCAAGATCGCCCAACGAGCAATGGATAGAGCTATCACATTTGCGTCACAGAGCACTGGCTACTAGAAACACAAATGATTTTTTCTGTGAATAACTATCAAATAGCCAGTTGCTTCAATAGAAAGTCTGCAAGGCACGGGGGATCCTTGATACTAGCAAAAAATTGTTTGAAATTTAAAGAACGGAAAGACATTTGCAGACTTTCTGTTGAAAAAGTAATTGAAATATCATGTGTTGAACTGTCTAGACACATTGTAGTAACCATATACAACCCCCTACCAGCGATTACAGTTCATTTGAATCAATATTAGAGGATGTTTTGAAGGTAGCCTCTAGCAGTAGGTAATAAGAAAGTCATAGTCTGTGGTGACTTCAATATCGACTTATTGGTAGACTCGGCTTTAAATACCAAATTGACAATCATTTTCAAGTCGTTTAATTTAGGAAATATTTTCTTGGAGCCTTCTAGAATAACCGAAACTACTGCCACCTGCATATATAATGTTACTGCGATTGCGACTTTTCAGATAATTCTACAGTAAATTGTTTGAAGTCAGACCACAGTGGTCAAATTGTTCATTTTGAAATAGATAGAAAAAACGCAGAACAGGTTATCCTCATTTATGACATTTATGAAAATATTATGTACGTTAGAAAAAATATCAAAGACTTCGAAAATGTTGGTGGCCACCATAATGTTATGTTAATACTAGAAATAAACATAAATTGTCATTTCCACGATTTAGACTTGCAAAAGTTAACACATCCTTTATGGGGCACTGTATAAGGTTCTACAACAAAATTCCTCAAGATATGTTAGAGTTACCTCCAACGCGATTTAAAAAATGTGTTAAGCACATTCTGTGCAAAAAGGCTTACTATAACATCAAGGATTATTTAGAAGACAAAGATGTTTGGCATTAAACAGTAGATTAATATTAATTACAGGACGATTGTGACTAGTGTTTAACACATTCATGACTAATATTTTAAGTTGAAAACTCTGTTAATTAAGTTAAAACGTGTTTTGAAAAGAATAAATGTGGAGTTTCTTTGTTAGCTTTTTCTCCACATAATCCATTACTTGTGAAACTAACAACTTTGACGTTCATTAAGTAAACATTCTGTTTTTATAATGAATAAAAATATTTGAATTGAATTGAATTGAATATGTTAGGAGTTTCACTGCGTCATCGAATCAGGTATGAGGAGATGCGCAGAAGAACCCAAGTTACTGATATATCTCGAAGAATTGCTCAGTTGAAGTGGCAGTGGGCGGGGCAAATAGCTCGGAGAACTGATAGCCGTTGGGGCGAAAAAGTTCTGACATGGCGACCGCGGACCGAACGACGCAGCGTGGGAAGGCCCCCCACTAGATGATCTGACGACCTGGTTACGGTGGCGGTGAATCGCTGGATGCGGGCGTCACAAGACAAGTAGCTTCCCGCTTGGAAAACCGTGAGGGAGGCCTATGTCCTGCAGTGGGCGTCAAACGGCTGATGATGATGTTCATGAGACAATCTGGTGTTACTAGAGATAATCCATCAATGTAGGACACTTGTGTTGCTGTTGAGTTCATGATACATAATTGTATGAGCGTATTCAATAGTAATAACATGACTTCAAACGTACCCTACTTAATTACGCATTCATTATATTTTAAAAGCGAAAGAGAGGGAGAATTAATCAATCAAAACTGAAAGTATCCAAAGGAAAAATCCACTTTCTTACACATTTTAGTGAGTGAAACCGTACATGGTGCTAATGGTGCATCTTTAAGCGAATTGGATGTAAAATACTTTATGGATAAAATTACGACATAATCTGCGCAAATTATCCGGTTATCCGGTTTAAGACATTTTTCTTTGATGTGATAACCTATATTGTAACATAACCGTTTCAAATGTAATAATCTTTCTCAGCTACATCAGCTCTTGAAATACGAGGTGAATAAACAATAAGTAGAATATGAAAATTCTCAATATTTTTTTTCATATCAGGGCCAGTTTCTAAATTGAGAATTTTGCTAATTAAATAGATACCTAACTGTAGTGCTGTCTCTTCGAATTTCTCAGAAAAGAGCGTGACAGAACGTTACAGAAAACGGCCCTAAATTTGCCGCTGTGATTAAAAAAATTGAGAATTTAAACTTTTACTTATTAAAACCTGAAAACCGAATTTTATTTTATTATAAGATTTTTAAACAATTGACGACCGAAATCTAAGCCACAAAGATAATCATAATATGATTATGATGATGTTTTCCCTGTTTACGGTAACGTCAAACTAGAAACGTTAAAAAACAGGGCACGCAAGTGGGAGAGTTACTTTATCTACCTAAGTGTTATTGAACTCCACAAAATTACATTTACTACATTTAACTAAATCGTGACAACTAAGCAATGTACAAGACATTAAAGTACAAATTTAATAAACCAAACGATTATGTTTCTGCAAATACCCTACCACAACGAAAGAGCAACGTTTCACGACGTTAGTAAAATCTTGCTTGTAACATGATGAATCCCATGAACAGTAGTGGTCGCAGAACACTGCAAATAATAGGGATTAAAGTATGAAATTGCCGTTTTATTGCAATAGGTTCTTTGAATTGACATAGAATCTTCATGGTTTGAGGTTTTCGAATGAAACTTTTTTCAAATGGTTTCTATGATGTTCTTTTTTTAAAAAATGTGAAACATTTGAATATCGACTTTCAATTGTTTTTGTTATTCAATTTAGACAAGAAAGATGGATACTGCGAAAATTCGAGTGATTTTTGAATACGAGTTCCGACGCGGAACTAACGCGGCAGAAACAGCCCGCAATATCAATGCTGCGTTTGGAGAGGGGTCTACTAATGAACGCACCGTGCGAGTTTGGTTTAAACGCTTTCGTGATGGAAATTTCGACTTAAAGAACGAGCCACGAGGAAGACCACCCACACAGGTGAATAACGATGGATTAAGAATAGTGGAAGCCGACCCTAGTCAAACTACCCAGGAATTAGCGGCATGGTTTAACGTTACCTTACCCACAATATTGACTCACTTGCGTCAAATCAATAAAATAAAAAAATACGAAAAATGGGTGCCTCATAATCACTCGATCTATCTGTGCGCAATGAGTAAAATCATTACATTTTTTCCATAGGCCAGAATTTATGAGTTTGACTAATCAAATCAAGTCAAAGTCATGGTCTAGCGAATTGAACGTTTGTAACATAGGTGATGCATGCCATAGAACCCGTTGGCTAATTTGTTCAGTGATCAATCGGCGACTTATGGAACAGAACGTAGGTTTTCTAGGAGATTTTACCTGGCCTACAAAAACACTAATCAATATCATAAATCTCCCCGCAATGACAATAAAAAGGTGTTGTGGGTGAATAAATCATCTAACTTCACTGGATGATTTATTCAAAGGTTGGATAAAAATATGGGTACTCTGATGAAGAAAGAATCCTGTGCATAAATCTAAAATAAATGACCAAAATAATAATAATAATAATAATAATAAATAATCAGAAATCTAAATCCATCATACCAACGATGCGAAAGGTATAACTCGATTAATTATCGTCAAACTAACATCATGCAGATAAGTTGCAAATTCATAGATGTAAGAATATCAAGTATTGAATTTCTGAAACCAACAAATATGAGTCATGGAGTACCAATATTAAACAAACCATTGTGAATTCAAACGTGGTATCATTTTCATACTCTGCTTATCATGATTTACTTGCGAACGGGAACGTCGCGTGTTTGAACCAAAACAATCTAACGGCCAAAGTTTACGTAGACAGCCGCAAGTAATCATGATAATCAGATAGAAAATGGTGACGTCTTTTCTAAGAGCACATTGCTCACTGTCTTTAAATTGCAAGTGAATCAACTACAAAGCAAGTCAATCGATTTTACAAAATCACTAATAAATAACAGTAAGTTGAAATCATCTTCAATCATCTCACCCTGTAATACTTTTGGTGCATTTGAGTTTAAAGCCAATGAACATTTTAAGCTGATAAAACAAATGGGTAGACTAAATCCACATGACATATTGTGTATTAAAGAGAAATAGAGATTTGTAGTATTCGAAGGCAAAGAGAGTATAAATTTTATTAATGTAAGTGTATTGAGTCTACTCTGAGAGTTTATCCAACTGTGACACTCACAACTAGCAACAGTAAATTTAGCGGATGATATAGTATTAGCTTGGTTGATGCGTGATGGCGATGCATTTGGTGTGGAACTCGCGGGAACTTGGAGAATCACTTGTGGGAGTTCGTATTGAGCCACGTTACTACCGTCAGGTTTGCTTTGCAGATTGGATGACTCCTCGGTTTCACCGGTCCTTCTCTCGCTGGAAAGAAGGCTACATGCAGTTTGGTCTTTAGGTATAGATGGCTTGGGTTCGCTTTGTTTCTCCGACACAACGAAGGCAGAATTCTCTTCTTTAGTAATGCTCATATAATAACACGTATCACTGCTCTTCATGATATGCCGGGGACCTGGATTTAATAGAATAGTTTCTTCATAAAATTCGGGCAATTCCGACGGTCGTACACCGACCAAAGCTACTCCGTATCTGTAAATTAATGAGTTAATTAAATCTTTAAAAATAATCTTAGATGCACAAATACAGTTTCTGTACTACATTTTTTTTTACTTTGACTTTAAATATTCATTGTTATTATAGCTGACTTACTTTCTGTGAGAGTGAAAACTTGCGTAAGTGAAACTCTTGCCTTCGTATTCTCCAAAGAAACGACTGTCACCTAGTACAATATGGTATATCTCATTGCCGGAACATTTTCCATACAGCCTATGCCATTCTTCTTGTGATTGCTGACCTTCCCTGAAAATCACCAATTCGGGCGCTGGTAAAAAAAAAAACGTGTTTGAGGATACTTTAGCAACATTTATCGAGTTACTTACTGTCCCCTACTAGTATGGAGCAACAGAGTTACAAGAGTAGATGCGCCCGGACAAGTACAGTTGTTGGCTAGCAACGCGTACTTGAACTCATCCTCGCATACAACAAACTCAGCAAATTTTACATGAAGTTTGTTTTCTGGGCGAAATATTTGCACATATTGTGGTACCACAGGAGCGAAGTCTTTTACAGCCCAGGACCTATATACGAAGAGTACATTAAGTCACACGTAAATGAAATTATCTTAAGCATGAAGATTTTAAATGATATATAAGGTTACCTCTTGTGTTTATGAAAACCATGAGGGAGGCCTAAGTCCTGTAGTGGGCGTCAAGGGGCTGATGATGATAAGGTTACCTTAGAATTGTGTGTTCGTCCGCTGCTGTTTTGTCAGCATAATTTCTAGCTGCCAGAATGAAACAGGCTTCAGCTTCGTTCATGCGAGCCCGAATCAAATCGGTGTCTTTTAGACAGGAGCCTTGAATGTAAATGACTCTTTGAGCCCAAATTGGTACCTGTAATTTTAATGGGTATGGGTGAATATATCAAAATATTTTAGTCCCGGCGAACTTCGTACCGCCACAGTATCGGTTTATACGATTCTCGCACAACGCCATATGTTTTTAAAACACAACGTTCGGTCGCACAACGCCATCTATTTTAAACTTAAAATAAATATTATCCCACGGGAACGCATTACCAGGATATTAAGTATCCTATGTTTCAATTCAGGTCTTTGTCTATCTGTATGCCAAGTTTCATGTAAATCCGTTCAGCCGTTATTGCGTGATTGAGTAACAAACATCCAAACATCTTCACAAACTTTCACATAATTTATATTATGAGGATAGGAAAGCAAATCATGAGTAAATCTTTTATTTTATAACAAAAATTACAGGGCATTTTTTTCGCTTTCAATCTTCTTCCAGAATTCAATATGATTACCGAAGGTTTAGCTGTTAATATTTACTTTGCAAAAGATGATTGTTCAAATCATATTTTGCGTCATTATTTTTATTGCTGGCAGAAACATTGGGTGGCTGCTCAAATACTTTTATTGCTTATTTTACAAGCTGGCCACGTGGTTATTTTGTGAAATATTTTATTACTCCCTAGATTATAGAATTAAACCTACAAAAAGAAAATTTGAGCCTTTCAGCTCAGGGAAAATTCTAAACAATACATTTGGGTGTAGATGGCCACGCGGGTGTTAAGAAATAAAAGTGAAACTTTAAAGTATCTAACTGATTCATATGACGAGAGTACGGTATAAGACCGGCCAAGTGCGTGTCGGGCCAAGCGCAATGTAGGGTTCCGTAGAAAGACCTGTTTTTTTACCTGCTTTACAGAACTAACAACTTCATCGAAGTCATTTTCAATGGATTTTGTACGAAATTTTACTTTTAAAGTTGGTTGCCTATGAAGTAAACGTCAAGATGGCCATTCGACGAGTGCTTTATTCATAGAATATACAACATCTTCCCCTTCAATAACTTATTCTAATAAAACAATCAAACAAACAAACATAAGCTAATGGGGGCCTTCTACAGTTGCTTGTTTTTAATTAGATCCTTCACCTTGTCTTTCGCTGCTCTTGCAGTTGCCCTTTCAGGACGATTAACACTTTGGTTGCCTCTGGTCACTTGTTCACTCTGACAAGCAGTCCCCGCATTAGACGTCGAAGGGTCTACCTCGGGTTGCAATCTTAGCAGCTGTCGACGGTTCCTTCGAAGCAGACGGCCGTCACGCGTTTCCCTAACAAAGTAGGATCGCGGCTCCGGGGCCCGCTCCAGCACACGCGCTACACGCCGCCGGTTTCCGTCCAGCGCGATTACTTCATCGCCGACGACGAGCTGAGGCAATGCCCACGCATGTTCGTCGAAGCGCGTCTTACTATTTTTTTATTTTGGATTATTTTACGATAATCCCCAGAGGTGTCCCTTTCGGGCACAAGTCTGGTATCATGTACCGGTAGCCGCGTGTTTAGTCGCCGTCCCATAAGCAACTGAGCCGGACTAGCTATACCGTCCCGCGGTGCTGTTCTATAATTTAGAAGCGCGATGTAAAAATCTTCTTTTTTTTCCACTGATTTTTTGTGAAGAATTTAAACCGAAGTAACGTAGTGTTCATCTTGGTGCCGAAATGCTGGTTAAACTACTGGATCAGAACAGTGATGTCCTCACGCTCTTCTTCTTTCGAAAACTTGAATGTTGAGTACACATCATAGCCCTCGGGACCGATCAGATTGATTAGTAAGCTGGCTTAGATATCGCTTGACTCCTTGCTTACTCCAGACGCCTTGAGGAAGACCTGAAATTGTTTTAGCCACTTCCTCCACGCGTCGGCCCGACTCGCCGGTCCACCTTCCAACGTTAGCTCTGCAGGCGGGCGTGCGTGTTCCATTATTTTATCTCTAATCTTGCGTTATGAGTCTTGTTTATTGAAAAAGATAGGTAAAACGCAATAAAATAAAATATTTTTTCAACACCGCTGTCACCATGAAGTAAACGTCAAGATGGCCATTCGACGAGTGCTTTATTCATAGAATATACAACAGCCTATAATTCGTTAACTAGTAAAGCCTACTTCATCATCATGATCAGCCATTTGACACCCACTGCAGGACATAGGCCTCCTTCGTGGTTGTCACAACCATGAGGGGTTTTGCCATAATCGTCACGCCAGGCGGGTTGGCGGTCGCAGTATGTGGTTCTAATCTCAGGAAAACGCTGCTGCCCGTCTCCTGTTAACTGATTTCTTTAGTCGCCTTCTACGACATCCACGGCAGGAAATAGGGTGACGCTATTCTTAATCCGGCGCCACACGGAACTAAGTAAAGCCTACTAAGCTGTGATACCTTTCCTTTCAGGTTCATTATATGTGCTACTACCCTGAATTTTTTCACGTTTCTACAATCAACCGTTTAGCCAGGAGAGGGGGGGGACACACTACTCGGACAAAAATTTGCTCTTTAAAGCTTAATATTTTCCAAATGGAATCCTAAATCGAAAAATAGTTTTCCTACGGCCACAATATTTTTCAACGACCAATCCAACGATGCCACAGATGATGGGGCATCTGTGATTGATCACAAAAAAAATCATCCCCACTTTTCATGTTACGGGAGGTAGGTACTGTAAAAAAAAAACGAACATTTTGTTCTTTAACTTTGTCGGCGTGATAAATATGTATACACATACCAAGTTACAGCTTTCTAGTACCACCGGTCTTTGCGCTAGGCCGCGGACGGACAGACAGACAGACGGACATGGCGAAACTATAAGGGTTCCTTGTCGGACTACGGAACCCTAAAAATGATAAAGGGAGTAACTACAACCAAACTGATAGGGACATGCCTGATATAACCCTTCGGCTATTATTGATCAGTTTTGGTGTCTAGCCAATTTCTTAACAACCGCGTGGCCATCTATAGTTGTACCTACTAATATCAACTCTTGGAATTTTTTGTACAATCTATGGACCTGAGACTATGTTTACTATACTTGTAAAATCATGCGCATGGTGGTATCCAACTCCATAGGTGATAATAGCACCACATAGTAGTCCTGTAGAAGTGGATGAGCATAGAATTCGTTGAGAAAGTCCATGATTGTGTCTGCGTGAAGAGTTGTGGAACAAACCACCACATGCTTTTCGGACTGAGCTCGGTGAGATGAATACGATCCCCCTAATTTCTGTCTCTCCATCCAAGTGAATGCGAGTTGTTCGAACTGAAAAAGCATGAAAATTGTTTTGGATAGCATTAAAATGTGAAAATTACTTTGCTAAATTCCGCAAAAATCCCACAAGCACCATGCGGTTAGTTAATGCACCGCCCTCCCAAGAAACAAACACACCACCACCGACAATACTTGTGTGAAAAGCGTCTCCGAGCCCAGGAGAACCTCTCCCTGCGCACCATCGTCAGCGCGCCTCGCTACGTGAGGAATGCGACGATCGCGAGGGACCTCAAATGGGAGGAGCTGGACGCCTTCGTGGCGCGGCTGGCGACCGACATGTTCGCGCGTGCGGACCGGTCGCAGCTGCAGCACCTGCGCGGGCTGGCACCACTGCACGCGCGACCGCCCGACGTCCGCGTCAAGCCCGTCCCCCAAAGCCTGGTCGAGTCCACGGCCAACTCCGATTGAAGAAGTCACCTGCGACCCCCAGTAAAGACCACCGCCTGGTAGGCCACCCAGTGACCTGTACGTAGCTGCGGACAGCGGTAGATCCCTCGGGAAGAGGGCCACGCCCTGACCCCGACCCTCCACTTCCCCAAGGGGAAGTGTGAGAAGACCGCCTGATGATGATGTGATGGTCACTTCACCTGCCCCACGACGTCTCATCGCGGTTGTGGCCTCATGCCTGAGGGATCGCCGCTTCAGACTGGCGGTGGAGGATGCCGTGTCCGAGGAGCGCCACATCCTCGCCGGCGTCCCCCAGGGAAGCTGCCTGTCACCGGCCTGCTACGCCCGATACACCGACACATACCAGTCCCGGAGGGCTTCCAACTGGCACTGTACGCCGACGACGCCGCCTACCTGGCGTCGTCCATGTCGCCCAAGCACGCTGCAACCAATATGCAGCGTGCCCTCGACGCTCTTCCCGACTGGCAGAAAAAGTGGCGTTTGTCAGTCAATGTCGGGAAGACACAGGCCATGCTGACAGGCCGCCACCGCCGCTCCGGCTGGACAGGTCATCGAGTGGCAGAACCGGGTGAAGTACCTGGGGGTCACTATCGACCGTGGACTCACGATGGCTGCGCACGTCAGCGCAGTCGTCAACTAGGTGAAGGTGGCACGCTCGAAGCTGCGTCCAATCTTCACCTCCCGCCTCCCTCTGCGAACGAAGCTCGGGGTCTACAAGGCCTATGTCAGGCCCCGCTTCACGTACGCTGCGCCGGCATGGTCCGCGCTCGTCTCGGAGTCGAACAAGAAGCGGCTCCGAGCCCAGGAGAACCTCTCCCTACGTAGGTACCCTCGTTGGCGCGCCTCGCTACGTGAGGAATGCGACGATCGCGAGGGACCTCAAATGGGAGGAGCTGGATGCCTGGTGACCGACATGTTCACGCGTGCGGAACGGTCGCAGCTGCAGCACCTACGCGGGCTGGCGCCACTGCACGCGCGACCGATCGACGGCCGCGCCAAGCCCGTCCCCTGAAGCCTGGTCGAGTCCACGGCCAACTCGGAATAAAGAAGTCCACCTGCGACCCCCAGTTAAGACCACCGCCTGGTAGGCCACCTAGAAACCTGTCCGTAGCTGCAGACAGCGGTAGATCCCTCGGGAAGAGGGCCACGCCCTGACCCCGACCCTCCATTTTCCCAAGGCGATGTGTGAGAAGACCGCCTGATGATGATGACGGTCACGTGTCAGTCGACCATCGGAGCCTGAGGATGCCTCGTGTTAGAGGCGAAACGCGTCGCAACGCATTTTTTCACACAAGTATTGTTGTCGCTGGCGGTGTGTTTGTTTCTTGCTTCTGCTTGAAAAAGTAGGAGGGAGGGCGGTGCATTAACTAACCGCATGGTGCTTGTGGGATTTTGGCGGAATTTAGCAGTAATTTTCACATTTTAATGCTATTATGGATTTCCGCAAAGTAACGCCTGGTTCCATACAATTGTTTTGGCTTAAGAATTTCATCCAACGTGATTATGAACTTGTTGTACAATATCTTTTATATGATTTATACCTATAAAATACATTTGTACCTGCGTTGGTAAGACGACGAGTGCCACACCGATCATTATGACCATGTATAGTTGAGACGGCCAAATGTCTGGGACAAAGTCCCCGTAACCCACGGTTGAAAATGTGACCACAACGAAATATGTAGCCTGAAATAGATTCAGATGGCGATGGCCAGCCCTTTGAAAGTGCTGTATTCCGCAGACACTGCAAATGTAACAAAACACTAATCTGAGTAAATAGCAAATGTATTGAAATCCTATTTAATGTTATCTTTTTTCATGTTTTTCAGGAAAGTTATCACTTTAACAAACGTTAAACTTTCCTGAATGTATCTTAAGATGTAGGTATGAAATCCTTGATGTCTCAGCCAGGAAGAAAGCTACATTAATAAAATAAAAGGTAGACTGGAAGAATAAAAAAAAAACAATTATACGATATTTTAGATTGTTGAAATATTAGAGATACCCTAATATTTCAACAATCGAAAATATAGTATAATTATTTCATTTCAATGTCTTTTTAATCACCCAGGACCAGCAAACAATTTGATAGGTTTTATTGCTTCCCGTATTTTCAAGATTAACATCACGGCTGGTCGAAGTATCTACGTTCTCTCCCTTCCCTATTGACGTCCCTTACCGCGTTGGCTTATCATACCTTGTGAATACTAAGCACAGCAGAGTAACGCACAATATCATCAGTTGCTGTGATAATGCTGATTGAGATTTTTGCATCGCGCGATGTAAATCGTTCTGAAACAAGGTAAGTAAAGACTGTTAAAAATAATTCTTATTGGTACTTCTTTCATTCGGAAGAAGAAAGTGAAAGTGAAACTGAAAATATTTTATTTACCACAAATGTTACAAAAATATTATATATTAGGTTTTTTTTTCATTCACATGAAAACCGATATTTTATTAAGATTTTATTGATGCCCTGAATGAGAATAAAATATCGGTTTTCATATTAAATATTAAGTTTTCTTTCATTCATATGAAAACCGATATTTTAATAAAATTTTATTGATGCCCTGAATAAATACCTTATCTGTCTCCTGAGCTACTTTTAGGTACCAAGAGAAACTACGAATCTTAGCTTGTATCAAACTGACTATACATAACTTCTATGGACAATTTATCAGAGGCGAAAGCGGACAGGAGCGGGAGCTAGCACTAGCATCCGGCGCGCTTGCGTTCGGACCGCATGCTTCCAGCTCCAGCGCGCCGACTGCGAGCCTAGGCGCGTTCAATCACAAATGCCATAAAATAAGCGATCGCGGTGGCAATGGCAGCTCGCGTGCGTCAGCGTGCCCGCGGTAGCCTAAATTCAGCTGAGTCGTTGCGGTGCTGGTGTAATGTGCCATGACCTTTTGTCCATTTTTTGGCTACAAGTGAACAGAATGTCAGTTATAAGCAAAATAGACCATAATTAGGTACTATTTTTCAGTTACTATTGTTGGAAGAGGAACCGTTCAATGAATATTGTCCATCGGCAAGCAGATCTAATTAACATCCTCATAGTAAAGTGGCTAAGGCCTCTTTGAACAATTCCCGTCGTGGCTATCGGTAGTGAATAGATAATCTCGAGAGAAAAAACAACAAAATACGCCATTTTTATGATGTTACTAGCTGTTGCCCGCGACTTCGTTCGCGTGGTAATTTTGATGTGTATTTTACGGGATAAAAAATAAAAAATAGCCTATGTGCTAATCCAGACTATAATCTATCTCTGTGCAAAATTTCATCCGGATCCGTTCAGCCGTTCTTGCGTGAAAAAGTAACAAACATCCATCCTTACATACAAACTTTCGCGTTTATAATATTAGTAAGGAAATAATATTATAAACGCGAAAGTTTGTATGTAAGGATGGATGTTTGTTACTTTTTCACGCAAGAACGGCTGAACGGATCCGGATGAAATTAGGCCCCATTTTTGTAGTTAAGATAGATAGTTCAATTATCCAGAGACCAGACAGTTTGGTCTGTTGATCGATAAGTAAAAAGTCTAAATCTGCTGGCTTTTTTTGTTGTTTACTGACATTCCCACCTTAAATGAACTTAGTTGTTTTGAACGTTTCAAAATATAATGTTATTATTTGAAACCAAGAGTACTAATTGAATTAATAAATTTGCCGAATATATTTGAACCACATAAATATTTTCCGTTTCCTTGAATTGATCTAATTTCTGGCTGTCGTCCTTCTGCCATAAATTCATTTGCAAATAAAAGTCACGAAAACAATTTATAGAAACGGCCCGCAGCACAACAGGTCTACTAAGAAATGCACAATTTTTGAAACACGTCCGTCGTCGAAACAAAAAAAAATCCAAATACCAATTATTTTTGATTTTCTACGATTTTTCTGCTACGATAGAGCAGAAAATCGTAATCGAAAAATCGCAGTTTTGATAGTTAATGATTTAAATGTCGGGTGTTAAAAGAATGGTCTTTCTTCTACGTAGGACATAGCGATGCGCGATTTATGAATGAGATTATAAGTCGACTAATCTTAAGCTAACTAAAGTCGTATTCAATTCAATTCAATATTAGTAAACACTAATCCTGACAATCGAATCATCATCAACCCATTATGTCCCCACCAAGGGGCACGGGTCTCTTCCCTGAGGAAGGTATAGGCCATACTCCACCACGGAGGCCAATTCCGGATTGGTGGAGGCTTGTAGACTAGTGGCTCGTCTACTGTCAGAAGTTGTCAAGCCGCCCTAAGGCCTCTGACTTGGCTTAACGACTGCCATCTATCGACGGCAGCCGGCACCAACAGCTTAACGTGCCTTGCGAAGCACGGAACCGCTCGGAAAAATGCCACTAGCGTTAGGCATAAACGGCGACCCATCCATGCACTGAACGCGCCCTGTGTTGCTTAACCTTCGTGATCGTTTAAGATCACTCAGGCAGCCGGGGCTACGAGCGAGACAATCGAATGCAACTACTAATTTAGTAACCACTAAATCAATAAGCAGCCTATATACGTCCCACTGTAGGGCACAGGCCTTCTCTCAGGGAGAGAGTATGGGCTTAATCACCACGCGTGCCCACCGTGGATTGGCGATTTCAAGCGCTGAGGTATGTGAATAGCTCAGACACTCAGGTTTCCTCACTATGTTTTCCTTCACAGTTAGCGAGTGGTATTGCTACTATAACTTCACAAATGTACATAACTTAGAAAACCAAGTCATAGGTACATGCCCGCACTGGGGATCGAACCTGGGTCTTCCGCTTCCGAATCCGAGGTTCTACCCACTAGACTACCACCGCTACACCGTAACCACTAATGTCAATTGTATTCGGTCTGTATGGTATCTGCTTGAATGATTCTCGAGCAGTCAGTCGGCCCGAGTCGGAACGACACTAGTCGACACGATATGTAGTAGTAGTGGTTAGGCCACAGAACGTTAGTTACTACTCTGCATGTATAATTCGACTAAGTTGAATGATTGATTGCCATAGTCAAATGATTTCATTAGTATCATTTATAATCGCTCATCTTAAGTAGAACAACGATTTACCGTACATAAGAAGACGGTAGATATACAATGTGTAAAATCTGAACAAAAACTTATAGACCAAAAGTTGTATCGGTAAACCGTGTGAGGTTTTCACACATACGTACATAAACTCACGCCTGAACTGGGATTGCCACTTGCCATGATCCTGACAGATCGCTTTCGCTCCATCATCTTTAATTAGTCGTTGCATGCACGCACGCCGGTTTCAGGTACTTTTTATAAGGTTTGTATTTAATAAAATTATGTAAGCATGTTATTTGGGAAAATAAAAATCTGAGAAAAACCTTATTAAACAAAAGTTGAACTTAGAGAACACAAATTCTAATTAGGATGTTTTAGGCAGCGTGCATTTTACAGGTAACCATGTTTATGAAAAAGTTACGTTTACGTAGTACATATTGTCAATGTTAAAATATAAGCCCGTAGGTAGGTAACAACATGTTTGTTCTTCGACGAGATAATTTAACACTTTGGAGGGTTCCTTGTAGTAACATACGCGTGAGTGCTCATTAAAGTAAAAGCACGGTGTGATACGGAGTGTGTGATTCTGCTCTTACCACTCACACACAAGCAGCTGGGTAAATTTGACGATAACTCCTTTGTAAATATTAGATTCACACAGTTCTAATTCGGATTGGTTGTACTTAGTATTATAGGCCAGTCATGAGAATGATTCTACGTAGCAAAATGTGGTTCAGTAGTTTTTATTATTTTATCTCATACATGTGATGTGCTACTAATTAAATATAAAAATTGGTAACATGAGATATCTCGGGACAACTTTTGGCAGCTAACAAACCTCGAAAATTTGAGACATATTTTGGTTTCTTCTATAGGGTGCAACTTAGCGAAAAGTCACTTTCTAACAAATTAGAGAACATGAAATTTTGCATCTAATGAGTACCAAAACATAAAAGGCCAAAACACGAGGCTTTTCCCCAACATTGTAAATAATTGGAATATTGGGTTTCCAGCTTGGAAATCGGATTTTTCGAGGTGATAATAGGTAAAACTGTTTATTCATGGCTTGGCCTAGGTGCGACCTTGTCTCGGAAAATACCCAATGACCTGTTCTAGTAAATAAGCCTCACCTCCACCTAAAAAAATAACAGGTGCTAGATAAAAGAGAAACTAAGAATTTTACTTACAAACATATTTTCCAATGAACGTTTCGCCAACCAGCAGTTTAAAAATACAGGTATGAACAAATTACGTAGAGGCGGGAAGGGCAACTGAAACAATGAAGTAAGGTTAAATTAAATTATGTTTGACAAAATATACCAAAGTTATGAACAGAATTGGAAATTTCCGTAAATCCGCAAAAGTATGTGTTTTACTCATTTTGTTCTCTTGAATCTTACTACTACTATCCACCACAAACCGCGTCCAGCGTATGCTCCAGATTTGTGATACGAAAACGACCACGAAACTTCAGAATTTTTGAAATGCGAGAGCCCCCCTACTTATCAGTTTATATGCACGCGTTCCACTATTTCCAATTTAATGTAATAGTGGGACGCTGTATAGTATTTGTATAGGAATATGTAAGTATTTAACTCACTGTCAGTGCAAACGGGATTGTGTTAACCATTTCCAATATAAAATGGAAAGACATCACTTGCTGCCAGATGTTGCCCTGGAACGCGAAAGAAATTCTCCGGTTATTTCGTAGAATAGACGTTAATTATTTAGTCATGGCGAGGCGGGAAGACGGCAGGTGGACCAGGGCAGTAACCGAGTGGCGGCCGAGAAACGGGCCGGGCGGTCAGTAGGTAGACCAACAGCCCGATGATCGGACGATGTGGTCAGCTCGGCAGGAGGCCCGTGGATGTGAATGGCGAGAGACCGCGAAAGATGGCGTGATGGGGAAAAGGCCTCTGGGCAAACCTCTGCCCACTGCTGGGGCTGATGATGATGATTTAGTAATATTTTAATGTATCTATTATATGTTTCAGAACAGGGTTACTTGGAAAATAAGCAATTTCTGAAAAACGAATTAGTGTTTTTTTTTTTTATTTTGTTTATAAAAAAATACCTGGTTTTAGAAAGAAAGAAGACATTTATTTCAATTGTCACAGAAACAAAAAGTAAACAATAAGTTTTACGCTTATTCGCTGGCGCTGTGTGATAGATAACGCTTAAAACGATGTGTTGAAAGGGACTGATTTTTTTGTTGGACAATGCCTGACCGGAGGCAGTGAAAATAAAGCTCCAAAAGTGCGAATTTAATTAAGATTGTCTGAACCTTAAAATATGAAAAAACGTAATTTTTTTTAAATAAATCAGTGAACAAAAGTTATTGTAAGATACTTCTAACATAGGGTGTTTCAGTAATTGCAGTCTCAGATTTATATATATATATTTCAAAGTGGAATAAAAAAAAGTTCTTTGTTTTTTAATTATAACTGACCAATAAATACAGAAACGAAATTGTTCATGAAAATAAAAAAACAAAAGAACATCACCGTTTTTGATCGTAGTTCTGGTGGCCATGAGTCTAACATTAACCTAAAAACAAAGTGACGTCATTGATTTTCTTATGTTTTTGTTTGGTACAAAAACGTTCTTGCATTTTATGGGGCCTTTCAAGTCTTCTGAATGTTCTCATTGATTGAAGTGTGTTAATTTGGTTTACAATGATGCCAGATCTGACCTGAAATTCCAAGTATCCCGAACTGTCACTCTGCTTCAAGAGGGTCGATCTATGGCATATGTATGAACTAGAGATGGAAAACTTGGAAACCTTTCCGTCACAAGGTTTTCTGGAAGAAATTGCTGTTAGCAATAAGGCCGCCCATTGTACTTTTTCATTGTAACTTTCATATTTTATGTCTCGCTTCTTGTGTGCAATGATAGTAGATTATGCATTAAGGGGATAAAGCAGTGTATTATGTCTCGGGCGATATTTTGAACCCCAAGGACGAGGGATCCGAGGGTTAACTCACGAGCGAAGCGAAAGCTAGAATCCCGAGGCCGAGGGGTTCAAAAACGCCCGAGACAAATACACTGCTTTATCCCCAAAATGCATACTCTACTTTATATAAACACTGCCAGGCAATAAAACATAATACAAATAAAAAGAAAGTACTTACTTTATTAATTTTACAATTAATAAAGTTAAAATACGCTATTTTGTTACAAAATACCACAAAGATTTGCAGTTTAGCGCCTTTTCGTTCTATTTGTTTTTTTTTGTAGTGGCAAATTCTTCTTCATGCAGGTTTCTATGAAAAGTTTCATTCTAATTTTGAATACATTCTCCTAGATTTAGGGCTCTATGAAAAGTTTTCATTCTAATTTTGAATAAATTCTTCTTGGTGTAGGGCTCTATGAAAAGTTTATATTCTAATTTTGACGTTTGATCATGGATTGCAAGCTCAATGTTGATTGCATTCCAAATTCAAATGTCATAATTCCCTAGGGGATTATGAAATTCAGTACATTTATAATGACCCGGCTAGACCATAGGACACAAATGACTTGCTTTAAGTTGAGTTTGCATGCCACATAATATGCCATTGACGAGCAGGTGTTATATAAACAATATTCGTATCTTATCTTATCTTCAACAAATTTAAAGCGTGGTGAAAAAATTGTTGCTCAATCTCGTGAAATTGTAAATAATGTATAGATTTACTATACAAATAATGTATAGATTTAATCTATTTTAAAAAAGAAGAAAGTAATTATCATAAAAAAAATTTGGACAGGGTTTGTGAAGCAACCGGAGTTTCGAAAAGCAGCGTGTTAAAAATGTTGAAGGAAAACGACAAGCTCTCAGATCAGTCACCTAAAGATCAAGAATCCAAAGAAGTGCCCGGCAAAAAATATCGTTTAAAAATGGATGATTTTGATTATTGCGTGATACGACGAATGATATATAACTTTCATGAAAGATTTAAAGAGCTTCCTACGTTGCGATCACTTCTGCATAATAAATTTCTTAGGTCTACCGGTTAGTAATGTCATCTTGGCAGGTGCTATACATTGCGTTTATGATACTTCAAATTGAATGCTACCTAAAAGAAATCGCGGTAATGTATTTCGTGTCATTTCCGTCTCAGGATTTAGGCGATGATATCCGAGAAAAGCCGAATCGTTAACTGATTTTAATCGTATTGTACCTGCTTATCCCATGAGATTAAATATTCAATCAATAACAACCAGTTGAGATTAAATATTCAATCAGTAACGGCCAGTTTCTGAATTGAGAATTTCTTTAAGTAAATAGTTAACTTTAGTGCTGTCTCTTCGAGTTTCTCAGAAAAGAGCGTGATAGAACGTTATTTAAGTACTATTTACTTAGTGAAATTTTCAGTTTAGAAACCGGCCCTCAGAAGGCTAGAAAGGCAGCTTTCGAGTCTTATGAGTGAGTTTACTGTAATTAAAAAGTTTAAGAAAATTCAATGGCATCACTTTTTTGTTTTTAATTTTTGTAAAGTATGCCACTTTAATAATTAGTGGCCAGTTATAATAAAAAACCGGCCAAGTGCGTGTCGCGCCACGCGCACTGTAGGGTTCCGTAGAAGGGGTTTTTACCTGCCTTATAGTACAACTTTATCAAAGTAATTTTCATTGAAATATGTACGAAATTTTATAAGTTGTTCGCCTATTACTCGTTAACTTGTAAAGCATAGTTAAAATAGTTTATCTTTTAAAAAATTTACAAAAAACATGTAATCTTGACATCATAACATTTTTGAATAACTCTAGAATTATGTATGTGTGTAAAGTTTTAGCGGGTGAAGTAGATGATAATGACGAACAATGAAATATTATAAAATGTACTGACCTTGTAACCCAGGTATGCCAAAAGAATAGCTTCAGTAAATGAGATCATAGCTAGGATCACTTGAACTATCCACAGGTATAATGGCCTGTTGACCCATATTATACCATCCCAGTTTATAATGGGGTGCTCTTGGAACTCCTCTTCGGTCAAGTTGGCTGAATACTCAAATTCAGTTTTATTGCCAGCCCTGCACCCGTAACTGTAAAGAGAAAAAGCAAGTTACACAATTCACGTAAAAGCGTTTCGCTTGTAAGAATAACAATGGAACCGAATATTTAATAATAATTAGTAAGATTACTGTAATTATGGGGGGATAAAAAAAAATTGTCTCGTCTGACCAAAATGGCTAGACGGACGCCCTCCGGCTGACGAGTCAGGAGGTCAGGGCGAAAACGAGAGAAAACGTCGGACTATTCGGGCTGTATCAAGCCTTCTGCATGCCCACACGGAGTTTCAACCGCCTCAGATGGTCAGCGAGACTGGTTAGAATTAACCCATTCGCGGATAGGACTATAGGAACGATCTATTATTATTTTATTAGGAATTGACCATTATTATTATAAACTATCAGGTATCATACAAACTTGATATCTGTGACCGATCTGCTGTTACTCGGGTCAAATTCGTCGCCAGTTACGTAACTGGTAATCCGCGCGATACGGATGATTTCCAGACGAACATTAATTATTATGAATAGTCTATATATCACGATATTCGATAAGAACAATGCAGTCGTAAATATAGATATCGCTGTTTTAATGTATCTTTATAATGTATGGTGTGCAATAAAGAATATTAACCAAATGTAATCTAATAGATATCACTGTTTTGAGTATCGGTTAAGATATCGTAATAGTAGTTGGATTGGCACCCAGTATCAGTAATACAAGGGTTATTTTATTGCTACGTTTGATTGAGTGATAGCTCTCGACTCCCCCTTTCGGCATACGAGATTTTTTTAACACTACTCAGACGTTATACTGTACAATTATTTTTTTTAAGCCGCGAATTCAAATTCATTCCCGTGGAATGAAAATAGAATTTTATAGAATTTTCGTCAAAATTTACTATAGAATTCATTTAATTAAACTGCGTGTTGTAGTTTCCACCGTGTATATTTAGCACGCAGTTTGAGCTCGGTCATTAAATAATACTTACCAAGAAGCTGAAATAGGATCTCCATCGGCACAAACTCGACATATGTACAAGACGCAGGCCAACAGCTTAAACACTAAGTTGGCTATCCTAATGCGTAAGCCTGAAACGAAAAAGAATTGGTGAAAGTTTCGTTTACTTGTCCTCGGGTGTAAGTGAGAATGGCGCTGCAAAATTAAAAGAATTTCATTACCATGTGTCTAATTTAAATGTATTTTTGCATTCCTAAAATGTTGATCCCCAAATTTTAATTCCTAATTAATAAAGATTTTATTGCGTAAATATTAAACAGTTAGGTTTATATAAATAATACACGTCCTAAAAGTCCCACTCGAAAAGCATTGGCGTGAAATAGATTATATGAATAATCTATTTCATGCCAAGTATTTCGGGCACGACATAAAATTATTATTATTTTTTTAATTTTTAATGAGCGGGACGATTTTGTGTACGTTTTCTAATCTCTGTTTATACCGAAAACCCTCCTGAAGGAGACAGGGAACTAGATGAGCATAGCTAATTGTTATTGAATATGTGCTAATGACATCGTGAATAATGAAACGCAAACATGTGTGTATAGTGTTATTTCGACAAAATATAATAAAAAGACATTAAAAACTTGACGTCCATCTTTAAGTCAAGAAGAAGCTTCATCTCATCATACTATAGGAGTAAAGTGAGGTATTAGTATGAAGTATACTAACTTATGTAGGTAATTTGCGTTATAAGTCGCGGGCGGAAGGAGTGTAAAAAATTAAAATACCACACAATGATAGGTATTCAAACCATCCATGGTATCAACCAGCTCAACTACATTTTTCAATGAGCACTGTTACCAGTAAAAGCAATATTACACGGTTAAATTTCGGTTCAATATTGCTTTTAATTTGATGGCTTTAATTGCATTGAGACGTGTAAATACATTTCAATGCGCAATTTCATTGAAAGCTATGATTCGACGAACGTTTTCAATGCAATTCAGTCAATGCAATGCAATGCAGTCTCTTTAACAAAACAACGAAAAATAAAAACTGATAGATAGGTACAAATATATGGATGCCAAAAGGTCCATCCTTCCAAGCATCCAAGCGTACATGCCATTGTGATAGCGAAGTTTAACATTTAGGTCAACCCGATTATAACAACGGTAGCTTGCCAATACAGAGTTACTTAAAAACGCGCAATTTCTGAAACATGTCAATAGGAGTTTTTTATTTACCAATAATTATATTTTCTTAAGATAATACTTAAGTTTTCTGAAATTTTTTAGTTGGTTTATATTTCCGATTTTTTTATATATTTTTGTATTTTTATTTCCGTTTTTCTCTTTCAATGACCATGTTTGATAGATAATGCATTAAACCATATGTGTTTAATAAGATATAGAATTTTATTGTTTAACAAATACAAATACATATTTATGGCACACATAACATCGGGTAAACATCTAAAAGCAATCATCAACCCACCATGTCCCCACCGAGGGGCACGGGTCCCTTCCCTGAAGAAGGTATAGGCCATACTCCACCACGGGGGCCAAGTCCGGATTGGTGGAGGCTTGTAGACTAGTGGCTCGTCTACTGTCAGAAGTTGTCAAGCCGCCCTAAGGCCTCTGACTTGGCTTAACGACTGCCATCTATCGACGGCAGCCGGCACCAACAGCTTAACGTGCCTTGCGAAGCACGGAACCGCTCGGAAAAATGCCACTAGCGTTAGGCATAGAGCAAAGCAATGGTTATCCTAAATTACGTAAATGCTAGCAGAAAATACACATTAGTAGTAGGTGCCACGGTAAAACTAATAATTATGGACATTCTTCTATGTAGGCCAATGTTTTACCGGAGGCTGCAACATTGGTAGAGCTAGTCGTGCGCGAATTTAATAAACCGACCGAACGTTGATATTCAGTCCGAAACTGAATGACCGGCTTTTCTATGTAGTATGTAGACATAGAGATTGAATTATAATAGGGGTTAAAGTATGAAATTGCCGTTTTATTGCAATAGGTTCTTTAAATTGACATAGAATCTTCATGGTTTGAGGTTTTCGAATTAAACTTTTTTCAAATGGTTTCTATGATGTTCTTTTTTTAAAAAATGTGAAACATTTGAATATCGACTTTCAATTGTTTTTGTTATTCAATTTAGACAAGAAAGATGGATACTGCGAAAATTCGAGTGATTTTTGAATACGAGTTCCGACGCGGAACTAACGCGGCAGAAACAGCCCGCAATATCAATGCTGCGTTTGGAGAGGGGTCTACTAATGAACGCACCGTGCGAGTTTGGTTTAAAAACGCTTTCGTGATGGAAATTTCGACTTAAAGAACGAGCCACGAGGAAGACCACCCACACAGGTGAATAACGATGAATTAAGAGAGATAGTGGAAGCCGACCCTAGTCAAACTACCCAGGAATTAGCGGCATGGTTTAACGTTACCTTACCCACAATATTGACTCACTTGCGTCAAATCAATAAAATAAAAAAATACGAAAGATGGGTGCCTCATAATCACTCGAATTTTCGCAGTATCCATCTTTCTTGTCTAAATTGAATAACAAAAACAATTGAAAGTCGATATTCAAATGTTTCACATTTTTTTAAAAAAGAACATCATAGAAACCATTTGAAAAAAGTTTCATTCGAAAACCTCAAACCATGAAGATTTTATGTCAATTCAAAGAACCTATTGCAATAAAACGGCAATTTCATACTTTAACCCCTAATATTTTAAAATTTAATAACCTGGGATCCCGATGTTTCGGCAACGTCGATAGACATTAGGTACTATCAAAGGATCGTTCAGAAAGCAATTGAAATTAAAAAAACAAGAATTTCAACAGAGTGGATAGTTTCAAACTTTCAAGCACGTGGAATTCAGTGTTTAGCAAATACAAATCTAGCGCTTTATCACCGGACCTGTCCACGGACGTAATGAGTGTTGTCGGCCCACATGAGGGTAGACCTCCTACCCTCAATACAATAATTGACTGTACTCGCCACTTCAGTCTACCCGTGACCACGGCAGCTGTAACGACGCCGAAATGTCGGGAATCCAAGGTAATTAAATTTTACCTGATCGCTATTTGACCCGTTCAATATAATTATAAATCCGTATGAGCATCGCGAGTCATTAAAAAAATACTATAGAGATTGAGTGTCCATAAACGGACGTTGTTTTGTGATTCTGCGTATTAATGCCAAGTTTGTTCAATTTACTCTATGTATAGGTATCAGATAGCAATAAATAATGCCTACTTAAAGTTAATGTACTTGGGATCGAGGACTCCGTGCTACAGTAGGGAAAGTTGTATGATTTATTTTTCTTTGCGCAAGTTGTTCCCGGATACATACTTCAAGCAGGTATTTACTGCTATTTTATTTACGTTATTGAATATTTATTCACATTATATACCCTACTTGTGTTCAATCAAATGTTCCATTTTTACAGACCGGATATTCCTTATCTTTAATGTCAATCATAATAATATTTATTTTAAATTTGATGTTATTTTATTGTTATATTTCTGTGACAGTACAGAATAGTAGCTATTCCGCTTGTATTATCATCTGCTTCGAACCCAAGTATTTTGTCCGAACGTTTGGCGAATATTCAGTCAGGCACTAATAAATATATTCTCTAAGAAAAACTCATGGAACTGAATCGAGATGTTGTAAAATCACTCTGTTTCGAATTGCGCATTTTAGAGATAACCCGGTATAAGTATGTAGGTACATAATTGTGGCTTGCCGGAATTAATTAACCTGTTAGATTATGACCTTGAAAAGAACAATTAATAGTAGATTGTTAACCAAGGGCTGTATGACATCAATTGCATACGAGGTTTTTGGCGCCCGAGCGCAGCGAGGGCGCTAATTAGCCCGAGTATGCAATTGATGCTTACACCCGAGGTAAACACTCTGCTTTACATATCGATTGTGAGGTAAGTAAAAAAACAAGAAAGCAGGACTTTTGAGAAAGAACTACAAAAAACGAAAAAAAATTACTTTCGCGCCTAGCTAGACGATTGACTTTTTTACTCTTCACGATTTTATGGCACGCAAGCGCGTCAAATCGTGCTGGCCAGTTTGATTTTTAAATCGATTTCAATTAAAATATTTAAAATAAAATCTTCATAAATTCTAATATAAATTGTCTCGATTCCGATTCGAGTAAATTAATCGATACCGAGAAAAAAAATATTAACTTTTACAAAATATTCTTCTTGCAGTATGAGTACATATGACAGTTCTTTTTTCAAATTCCAAACCTACGCTGTAATGTTAACATTACATGATATGTTTTGAAAGCTATGCTGTAATGATATCCATACACCCCCGGCATTCAGGGAAGTAAGTGACTACTTACGGAGCAAGAGATATGTAAAAACCATTGTTATGGTATCCGATCGGGTCATTTAGAATTCTACAGATTAAAGTCTCCAATCTTTGGAAAGTCAAACGTCTACAAGTTCACAAGGCTTTTATTAATTATTCGGATAGCAACAAATTGCTTTGTAAAATATTATTATTATATTTTATTGTATACGAAACATTACAATAAAATACTTACTTGAACGTTGATTTTTTATAAAATATAGTTGCAGTCTTTCTTTGAAGGTGTTCTCGTTAACGTAATACTCCACACGAACTCTGTAACAACAGAATAGGAGACCATTAGCCTGTAGTGTGATGCTGATGACACTTCGCCCACACATTCGTAGTCCTATAAGAATGTAGAATGCTCTCTTCTCTCGCAGCGACATTATGTTTTGACAAAAATGTTTTCTATTCTATACAAAAATGTTTTCTATAGTATACGGTTCTACAATAAGATTCCTCAAGATATATTAGAGTTACCACCGACGCGGTTTAAAATGTGTTAAGCATACTCTGTGCAATAAAGGGCCAGTTTCTGAATTGAGAATTCCACTAAGTAAATAGTTAACTGTAGTGCTGTCTCTTCGAATTTCTCGGAAAAGAGCGTGACAGAACGTTACTTACGTATTTACTTAGTGAATTTCTCAATTCAGAAACCGGCCCAAAGCCTATTATATAACATTAAGGATTGTATGGAAGACAAGGATGTCTGGTATTTAAATTATGTTAACGGGAACGATTGTATCTAGTGTAGTGTAACTTTAAGTTGAAAACACTGTTAATTAAGCAAACCTGTCTTGAAAAGAATAAATGTGGAGTTTCTTTGTTAACTTCTTCTCCGCATAATATATTAATTGTGAAACTAACAGCTTTGACGTTCATTAAGTAAACATTTTGTTTATATAGTGAAAACATTTTTTGACTTTATTATTTTAAATATTTAAGTGTTTGTCGTCCGACATGCTGATAAGAGTTAAGAAAGTTGAGTAGGCCGGTGCCGACCAGAAGGCGATCAAAGTATAGTTTTTTTTAAATTGTTATAATTTTTGTCTTGTTGTTCGTTTATGCTTAAATGAAGTTGTTGGGGGTTATATTTAGGTTATATCCTTATGTTGGGGGTTATATTTAGGTTATAATAATTTTTTTGCAAAACCAGCGACACGTTATCAAATCATGGGCAGAATGTCCTGTTAAAAAACGGTGAAAGAAAAAGGTTTTCCGCAGGCGGCGTGTTCTCCCCTCTTTTCTTCACCTTTTCATCAACAGTATTTCTGAAAGGCTTACTTTAAAAAATGTATAAAATGTATACGCGGTCTCCGTTAGAGAGCCTGCCCTAGGGTATTGCTTATTCTAACTCCGATTATAAACTAATTCTAGATTGGAGCAGATCCTTAGAGGCTAATGTTAATCGTTCTAAGACGGAGGGATCCTCTAGCGTTGATTGTGGGAAGCTACCTCGAATTGAATTAGACCGTGTGCCGATGATGTGACGGGTGTGTAACGATACCTCTTTGTTCATGTGGAAGCTGGCCGGAGCAGCCGTCTATTTGGTTTGATTTTGGATGGAAGAGAAATCGTTACATAGTTTTCGTTCTTGTCGAAACCTAGCTGATTCCAAGCGGAATTTAATGGCTTGGCGTTAATGCTATCTAGTCCTAGGTTTTATGCTCTAGGTTCACGGCCATGGGTTCTAAAAATCACTAATAATATGATTGATAAGTTTTACAAAAACGATTTGCAAAAAAAATATATGACATTTTTCTATTGGTGACGCGCTAGTGTCACGGCATGGAGCCCTGTAATATTGAGTTTGATTCAGTTAGACGAATTAATTTTTATAGTGACGGACATTAGTTTGTGAATACTTATGGTGTTTTAAAATAAAATAAGAATAATTGCCTCAGAATATCATTTTTTCACTCGAGTCATTATTTGATAGTGATTTCTATTATTTTTAAAAAGCCTCTAAATGTGATCGTTGTGATATTGAAAGAGACCCACTTTTATTATCACAACGATCACATTGCCATTGACAACATAAAAACCGGCCAAGTGCGTGTCGGGCCACGCGCAGTGTAGGGTTCCGAAGAAAGGGTTTTTTACCAGTTTTACTTCATGAAAGTAATTTTCAATGGGTTTATACGAAGTTTTCTTTTTATAATTTGGTCCTTATTACGGGTTATTCCACTAATACACATTGAAAATCCTCATTGATGGGGATTTGTAAACTTTTTGCTTTAACGAAAAGTTCACAAATCCCCATTGGTATACAAAATGAATTATGAATCACTAAGTATAATTTTCTCATATTTAAACGAGTATTATACAATCACAGTTTCACGATACTTCATAAAATTACAGATGTTTATATTTTCACACAGCCTAAATCACAGATTTTCAGTGTCTAATTACCTAGTTGTAATGTATAATCACATTTTCACAAAACGACCAGGTAAGCCATTTGCTTTTGGATATCCAAAAATTTTATCCGACAAAATTTTTAGTAAAAAATAAATAAAACTTTTTGTTTTTTGTTAAAAATATACACTGAGTCAGCCAATGAACGCCATTCGGAATGATATCCAGGCTGTGTGGAAAAAAAGGTAAACAACTAGGATTTACAAAGGATAAATTGACCAGAAGACAAGTTACTACTTTGCTGTTTTGCCCTTGCTACCACTGGACAAAATTATCGCGGGTTGGTTTTATTTTGCTTCTCAGAGTCCTGACGACGATAAAAGCAAGGAGTTCAGAAATTACATGCTCAAACAATGGGCAAAAGAGGACTAAATTCAAATATGGCGTGCATTTGGTTAGAGCCACTGCACTAATAACTTAGTCGAAGCATGGAACATAAAAATCGAACATCGCGTGGTAAAAAAGAATCCTAATCTTATGAAGCCTCTCAGTTTGTTGGCTGAAGATGCATCGTACTACGAAATGCTTACATTGCAGTTTTTTGACGGTAGAAAAGGGATTACAGAAAGATCAATTTGCATCAAAAATTATGTTGCAAACTGATTTTGTTTAGATAATAAGAAAATGTAAAAATCTGTGATTTGTTCAATGATTGTAAAACTGCGATTTTATTTAGATAATAAGAAATCCATGATTTTATTAATGACTGTGAAAATGTGATTGTATTGTAATACTTAGGTAATTAGAATCTGTGATTTACATAGTTAATGTAAAACTCATGTTCTATTTAGGTTAGAAGTATATCTAAACATCTGTGATTTTATAAATTATTGTAAAAATGTGATTGTATAATGTAGGTATTAGTATTGAAAATTATAAAGTATTTACTTTATGATTCATAATTAATGTGTTATTCTTTATGTTTGTTTTATATACCAATGGAGATTTATGGACTTTCTGTTCATAAATCGCCATTGCCAATACTAAGCCTCAGTTTCTGAAAGAGTGTTCAAATGTAACAAGAGATTAATCTAAGATTAATTCAAAATACCGGCAGCTTGACGTGAGATTAACATTTGATCGCTCCTCTAGAAACCGAGCGTAAGACACGCCAATAGAATAATAATTACTCGTTAATTGGTAAAGAATACTTAGCCGTAATAATTTTCCTTTTACGTTCATTATATTTTATGTATACAGCCCTGAAATTTTTCACGTTTCTACAATCAACCCGTTAACCGGGAGAGGGTCCTACTCTGACAAAAAATTGCGATTTAATATTATTTGCGGCTTAATATTTCGCAAACCAAACCCTGAATCGAAAAACTGTCCTTCGAAACCCACAATATTTTTAACGACCAATTTAACGATACCCAACAATGTGGTGTAGGCAAGAAAAAAAACTGGTGTAGGGAAGGTACCCTTAAAAATATTTTCAAATGTTTATTCTTCTATGCTAAATTTCAGCTCTCTAGTACTCTAGTAGTGTGTGCTAAGCCGCGGACAGACGGACGGACAAGCATGATCACATGGCGAAACTATAAAGGTTCCTTGTTGACTACGGAACTCTAAAAACCAAATTCTCACTCGAGTTACACAACTTTGATTTATTGCACTCATTCGTGTACACTCGAAATACGGACTGATAATACTACCTCAAGGAAATGCCTCCACTCTTTCCTCGACTCCACCTCCGTTGAGTACGGAATAGTTGGAATACGGGTGTTAGACGTCATGAAGTAAAGAATATTGAATTAAATTTTAATTAGGCAAGGAAAAATGTGAAGGGCCACGTTGGTAAGTATAAACCTGGCAACACTGCCAAAAACCACCAACGAAGCCGTTCCTTTTTACTCAAAAATATTAAACCCTTTTTTACGTGTCGTGTGAAGAAAATTAAAAAATTTTGGATCCACTTTCCCTCAAGCATACTGTCGCTGTAGTTGATAATTTTCTATTTGGCTGTATTTTGGAACGAAAATTTTCATTTCAGCCTAGAGCAAACTCTTAAAAGAGTCTCATGCAGTTTGGAAACATATTTTTATATCCAGATAACGTACTAACTGTACATATAAAAATATCAACATAATATCATTCGTTTAGCGATAACACAATGGGGAACTTGCGTCCAACTTAGATTGAAGTGGCATTGCTTTTATACCATAGGAAACATAGAAAATCTCAAGAATAATAATAAACAACCGGCCAAGTGCACATCGAACTCTTGCGCGAAGGGTTCCGTACCATTATCTATACGACATTAGACAAAGATCGAATTTGAGAACAGCGCCATCTACATAAACCAAAAAGAAGCGTCTAACATTGACATTTAACGACATGACATCGACGCTGTGAAGGTTACATAGATGGCCGCTAGATGGCGAGCGCTGTCTTTAGACAACGTGTGTTGTATGGGAGCCCCCCCAAATATTTATTTTACTCTGTTTTTAGTATTTGTTGTTATAGCGGAAACAGAAATAAATCATCTGTGAAAATTTCAACGGCCTAGCTATCACGGTTCATGAGGTACAGCCTGGTGACAGGCAGACAGACAGACAGACAGACAGACAGACAGACAAACAGACAGACAGACAGTGAACCCCCAAAAATTTGCCATAAAAACATTTTTTTTCGTGGTTTTCGGGGTCCTAGTAAATGCGAAAAACAGTTACTCAATAAAAACATAATAAAAAAACCATTTCATTGAATTTCAAACGTTTTCTAAAAAGGGTAAAAATGCATAAAAACACTATTTTACGAGATAACCCGGTTATTAATAAAAGCTTTACACATTATAAGGTGTTACGTGCAAGTTGTGACGTCAGTTCAAGTCAGATTTGTATGGCGCGCTTTTGTACCACGCTTTTCGACAGGTCACATTATGAAAAGTATTAGGCCTAGAGAGAAAAAATAACCACGTTTGTTTATCTTCTTACATGGCCTCTCCGATTATATTAAAACATTTTTTGTGCAAGTTATCCATTACCATGGCAGACCTTGCTTGTCCGATTCCCGCAGCGGCAGCCGTACATAGGTATTAACTAATAAACACCTCTGTGTATTTGTCAAGTCTTCGTCTGGTTACCATATCACAGGGTATCCTAGTTTGCACGAGTTTAAGCATCTGTGGATCTTTTATTTATGAGCTTCGTTACTGGCAAACTAAATTAGCTACTGTCTTCGTAGAAATTGCAAAGTCAAGTATCTAGTTTACCTTAACTACCTAATGGTTTGCAGCTGACAGGTTCGCATTTGAGTCAGTGGATCGCATACATTGATATTAAATAGAATCGATTACGTCCAGATCTAACATAGTATATTTTCTGAAGCCATGTATCATTCAGTTGATCATCAATTCGTACCACTATACTTAGACTTTTGCCATTCATGGGATACGGTTCAGTTTGACAAGTAAAGAGAAAAATAAAAAACCGGCCAAGTGATTGGCGAATTGTAGGATTCCGTAGAGAGAGGGGTTTGTTACCTGACATATCCATACACAACTAACAACTTCATTAAAATAATTTCAATAGATTTTGTACGACGTTTTCCTTTTATAAGTTGGTCGTCTATAAGTCGCTAGCTTGTGAAGCCTGCTTAGCCGTGATAGTTTTCCTTTTAAGTTCACGTTTCTGAAATAATTCAGGGTAGTAGCAAAAATCAACGGTTTAGCCAGGAGAGGGTGGGAAGCCCTACTCGGACAAAAATTTGCGCTTTAAAGCTTAATGTTTCGCAAACAGAACCCTAAATAATTTTGTTTTTTAATAAATAGATTATGTCTAAACGACCAATCCAACTATACCGCACACTACGGTGTAAGCAAAAAAAAATTGCATCCCTAATTTAGGTGAGGGGCTCGACCATAAATTTTTTTTAAGATTTTCTACCTTTTTGTCGGGGTGATTAATATGTATGTATGTCTATGCCAAATTTCAGCTTTCTTATACTAATCGTCTCTGAGCTAGGCCGCGGAACGGACGGACGGACGGACGGACAGACAAACAGACAGACACACAGAAAGACAGACAGACGGACGGACATGGCGAAACTATTTAAAGGGTTACTACGGAAACCCAAAGATGTAATACACCAGTGATTCATAACTTCTCTAGCAAACATTGCAATTCGCGTGGTCGGTCGCTATTTATAGGCGTAAAATAACCTCAAAACAATTAAAATTTCTTTAACTACTTCATCGTTTATCCGCTGACGTGGTCGGCTGTCGCAAGCGAAGCCTGATAAGTCTTCAAAAAACCTGCCAAGTGCGAGTCGGACACGCGTACGAGGGGTTTCGTATCATTAACTATACAACATTAGACAAAGATCGAATTTGATAATAGCGTCATCTATAGAAACCAACAAAAAGCGTTTGACATTGAAATTTAACGACATGACATCGGCGCTGTGAAGTTTACATAGATGGCCACTAGATGGCGAGCGCTGTCTTTAGATAACGTTTGTTGGAGGGCTCCCTTAAATATTTATTTTATTCGGTTTTCAGCATTTGTTGTTATAGCGGCAATAGAAATACATCATCTGTGAAAATTTTAACTGCCTAGCTATCACGGTTCATGAGATACAGCCTAGCGACAGACAGACAGACGGACAATGTAGTCTTAGTAATAGAATCCCGTTTGGCACCCTTCGGGTTCTGAACCCAAGAAAAGGGTTCTCAATTAGATTGTGTCTAACTTTGGGTTATGTTTTTTAGGTTATGTAACTTCTTGGTTTAGTTGTTTATCTTACGGGGTTTCTGCGAAAGCAAATTGGCAACTAATTGAAATTCCTTACGCAGTGCTGTGTTCAAAATAAATTACATCGGGCAATGGTCAGCTTTCTGATTCAGATTCTTTTAAGGTTCAGAATTTTTAAGCCTCTTTATTCATAATTTCATCAGCTATTATTTTACAAGAAATTGATTTTTCTTCCAATTTTGAATGCACCAGTCAGGCCACTTAAATCCTGCAAAGTAAAACTTAGGGCCGGTTTCTGTATTGAGAATTTCATTAAGTAAATACTTAAGTAACATTCTGTCACGCTCTTCTCTGAGAAATTCTAAGAGACAGCACTACAGTTAACTAATTACTGAGCGAAATTCTCAATTCAGAAACTGGCCCTTAGCTGTGTACACACAGATTGAGCTAACAAGAGAGCACGGCTAGGTACTAACTTAAAGTGCAAGAATTTGACGCATTACTATCGTATAAAATATGCAGAAGAAAGAGTACGGTTAAAGTGACTTTACAAAACCTCAGGTACCACACTGCAAAACAGATATTAGAGATTAAATCGTCAGGCGATCTGGAGAAAATTAAAAGGCGCTCAAAATCTTCTTCTACACAAAATGCCAAAGTTAATATAAACAGCTCATAGCAGAATCTAACGTACCAGACTCTGTTTGTCACATCGGTATCTACTGTGAGAGAAAGAGTATCCCTATATATCAAAGCAACTACATCAAAGTGAATAAAATCGACCAACTTCAAACGCCACCTGGTTTAAAATTTGGTATACGTAGGACTCCATATGACCGAAATGAGTTCATGGAATGTTTACTCCATGCCATCACATATATCTAATTTATGTTTTTAGCAATAAATCTACTTGAACCTTCACTTTTTCTCTTTTAATGAGGCTTATTTTAATTGCAATCATCATCATCATCATCATCAGCCATTTGACGCCCACTGCAGGACATAGGCCTCCCTCATGGTTTTCTAACCATGAAGGGTTTTGCCATAATCGCCACGCCTGGCAAGCGGGTTGGCGATTGCAGTATGCGGTTGGAATCTCAGGAAGACGCTGCTGCCCGTCTCCTGGTAATTTATTTTCTTAATTGCAGTGCAATCCAACATTAACAGGGCATTACAGTGAAAATTTATAAGTGCTTTCGTAAGAAACCAACAAATTTTCACTGTTGTGGATTAATAGATTTTTAAACTTACTGATATATTTTTATTATACAGGGTATTATGGCAGTATAATAATATTTGCGCAGAGCGAAGTAGCATTGTTAAGAGTAATTATTTTTAAAGTGATTTCATTATTTTAAAAGATTCTGACGACATGGCATTGTGATTTATTTTTGGTATTAACTCGGAACGAAAACTTGCTTTTACCGACTACAGAAACGACTAAATTGTGACACAAATCGGAAATCGAATTTTTTTTGCAGAAGGTGGAAAATGGAATTTTTAGGCGCAGAAAAGCGCCTACATAACTACTACTGTCACATCGAAATGGTTGATGAGTACATCTAGGTTGGTTAATTTCGTAAGCCGCGTCGAGGTCTGCATGTCCAAGATTTTTAACGAATGTGTAATAAAACTCGACTTCTAAGTTCCCTGACATCAGTGTCATGTAAAGCACAAAATGACGTGAATATAAAAAGCGTATCGGAAGCTTTCAGTTTTCCTAGCCAGATATCGCGCTTGCAGAAGCGCGCTATTGACATTAATGAAACTGTATAATCTGAAAGGATTATGCCATAATTGTGTATTTTTAATATTACTGAAAAAAAACTGATGCTATAACTGCATAGCTATAAAATTTGAGTACCTACTCTTTAGAAAATTGGTTTTCGATCTTAACATTTTCCCCGTTGCGCTAGTTCGTAGGTGTTAAAAGTTATTAGCGCCCGAATTTTATTCGCGGCGTCAAAATTGTTGATATTTACATATTTAAAACTATGGTACTCATTTATTTAGTCTACTTAGTTAGAACATTTGTGTTGGCGGCTAATACCACAGTTAACCGGTGAGGGCATGACGTGCGATCGCGTGTCTCGGTGCGACGCGAGACCTATAGTAGTACACGCCCTGGGGAGGGCAACTTCCATTATGATCATGTGAATTTGAATTCACCGTTTAATTAACAGCAATCCAGAATTACCTACGTAAGCCGTGCCAGGTGCCTAGGTACCTAAGTAAAGTAGGTGGTAAGTAAATTTCACCCAAATTAATTCGTGTAGGAACGGTTACATTTTCGTGTGATTAATACGTATTGTGTTAAATGTCTTAGTTTATTCTTGGCCAAGTTATTTTACAAGAAGTAAAGGAGTAAAGTTATTATAGGTACTTGATTTGCATAACAAAATTTATCGCTCAATTGTAGACATCCATCATCATAGTTAATGATGTGAGGTAAAGAGGACAGGCGTGCGGCGGATAACAAACACAAAAAAAAAGTTTGAAGTAGTAGAGTAAAATTACCTTGGAATTTTATCGTAACTATCCCACCCAGTCAAGCAGTTGTACGAGCTGTAGCGGCTACCGCTGGCTATGCTACGATTTTCTAATGACAATAACATTTTTTTTTTTTAAGTGCCACTTTGTCATTCGAACCACCGCAGTATTGGGACGTGTTGATTACTTTGATCCATTTTTAAAAGCAATCTTGAACTTCCAAGTTGCACATTTAGAAACTCCGTTATGTGGAACAGCCGACTCCTCGCCGACAACGAAAATTAATTAATAAAGAGAACTGTTGGTTCACCGTGATACGTTCATTCAGTATTAAACCATCAGCACAGGTTAATTATCATTTCTCTATGACGAACGACTGCAATGCGACTGACGCGATATGTGTCAAGTTTCCGATAGTACAGTAAACATTACGAAACACAGTATTAAACAAATTCACAGTATCATTACTATTTGTTTATATACACATAATATCACCAAACTATTAACAAAGAACAAACTTATGAAATCTTGTTTCCGGAATTAATTAATTTGTAAATATTTAACCGTGACACTTGTAAGCTCCAACGAAGCTTAATAGAGTTAACTAACATTTCAAGTTTACATTTAAATAAAATGCGGCTAAGCGGAGTAGAGAACTACGCCAAAAATGTCTGAAGGCGCCATGAGGCATTGTTTAGTTGATATTATAAATGATGTATTGAGTTAAAGTTAGGCGAATGTTTATTTGTAAAGGGGCACAGAGGAGGCCACCCGCGGCAATCCGGAGCCCGACTACCGACTCCACGGCGGCGGCGAAGTCCGCCCGTCACGGGGCTGCCGCCCGCCCCGCTCCCGCCACTGGTTGGCTTTTGCACAATAAAGGAAAATCAAACACGTCATTTATTTCACTAAGATGATGGTACTTTACACGGGAGTTTACTTAAAACAAATCACGGTGTCTTTTTAGACACAGGGGGTTTTTCTACATTGATTTCGCAACAAATTTAGTCCCATGAGCAGGATCCAAAATCAACGGTTCTGATTATTATATTTCCTTAAACTTGCTGTGTCCGTACATATAAATAGATAAAATAGCAGCTAAGAGGCTCCAAAAATTACATTACGTTCTTGCAAAAGGTGCACGAATGTTCCAATTAAATTACTTTCCATTTAGACAGATAGACACTCTTGTTTTCTAACTGAAACTTTCGCAAGCGCGTTATTAAGTTATTCCAGATAAACTTTTAATTTGTCTTCATTAGTTCTCACTTAAAGTGAGTTAAACATTAGTTTGTCTCATTTATCTTGATAAACATGTCGGTTACAGGCTTGATTACCTAGAGAAGTAGAAGGGGGTATATAATCTCTGACAAAGAGAAGGCCTTGGAACCAAACAGAATTCCTAATGAAATACTGATTGGAACGTAGGAATCACTGCCACGAACCTTGACTCAACTATTAAATTATGAGATCATCATAACGAACTAAGTCCCCGTGGAATCAACTATAGGTAATATTGTAAAAACGGAGTTAAAAATAATTAAATAGGCTAAAAAAAGTTTTAGACGAGAACCAGCACAGGCAGGCTTTCGAAGCGAATTATAACTACTGGATCACAATGAGACCAATTCATTTATTTAAAAAACATTGTTATTATTAACATTTATACTACTCCATTGTCGCCCACAGCGTTTAATTCCCTGTATGGTCTGGGAGGCGCTTAAGGCGTCGATACGCTCAGAAGAAAAATATATTCGAATAATGTCGGATTAGAAAAGAATACCTACATTTACAGGTTCAAAGAGAAATGAGGCAGCGCTATCCTGCGTCCCCAGAGCTTTTCACAGCTGAACTGGCGCCATCGTGGAATATAAACGTGTCTGCCTTGTTACACTAACGATTTGCAGATGACTTGGAACTTTTTGCGAACTCTTCAATAAAAATAAATATATTGCTAGAAAAATCGAAAAATTTGGTAGGAAAAATATTTTGGAAAAAAAGATGTAATGAAACTTAAAAACAAAATTCCAAAATTAGCGACGCTGCAGACCCAGCTTCGAGCAGGATGAAGACCGGAACGTCCAACAACTTAGATTTAGTAACTGGGCCCCCCAGAGATACGTACGAATTGTGATCCTTGACAATCTCCTGACTCGTTTAAATAAATATCAGTTTAGTCATCCCTGACCACTACTATATAGAGGTAGAAGTTTTATAACACCACTCTAGATTGCCTCCGTTAAGAAGTTTATGAATGACTCACCATTTTTTTAAGCTAGTTAGTTCTATAGAGTTCCATATCATGATCAGAATGCACCCTTAAAATATTGCTCACGAATTCGTCTGTCTGTCTGACCCGAGAGATATCGAAAATGTGATCTAGGCAGTTTTTATAACAAAATTGGTTATAATTACTGTGAACTAACTATGGAAGACCACTCTAACTTGTAGATTCACGACTTAGGAGGATCGATATTACCTGCGGCCTACTCTGCCTGCTGCCTACGTATTTAGAATTGTGTATTAGATTAGCTTATAGCAGCGACTCATTTGATGCTACCAGTACTGGGTCGTTTAAGGCTGCTGTTACGTCTGGTATTCGTCTCGTTCGCAGATTCTAACATATTTAATGATTGTAAAAATATTAGTTCACTTTTGGAAAATGTGGTCAGAGGCTTTGCTTCATAATAAAATAATAAACATTTTAAATATTTTTTTGTATTCCTTTACCTAGTACCTCGAAGAATCCGGACACAGCTTTGGTTTATTTGTACATTAGATTGTGATATCGAAGTTTTATATACTCCTTTTAAGCTCTTTATAAATGGCGATCAAAAGAATACGGCACTGCGTCCCTTAATTTTATATCGTAAATTAAACCACATAAATTTAATTATTATTAATTTATTTAATGATAAGAAATTAATGATCATTGTTTCTCGTGATCATTATTTCCAAAGTTTCATGCAAACGAGCAAAGAGCCCATTGCAGCAAAAGCAATGACGACTTATCAAGGAAATAATCCAATGGTTTCAGAAAAACTTTTTTAAACACTCTTTGGGATCCAATCATTAATTAGACACTGAGACGTCACTCACATAAGATAACGCACCATCACTCTCATCATCATCATCAGCCATTTGAAGCCCACCGCAGGACATAGGCCTTCATCATGGTTTTCCAAGATTCTCGATCTTGTGCCTCCTGCATCCAGCGTCTCCCCGCCACCGTAACCAGATCGTCAGACCATCTAATGGGGAGCCTGCCCACGCTGCGTCGTCCGGTTCGCGGTCACCAGGTCAGAACTTTTCGCCCCAACGGCCATCAGTTCTCCGAGCTATGTGCTCCGCCCACTGCCACTTCAACTGAGCAATTCTTCGAGCTATGTTAGTAACTAGAGTTCTTCTGCGGATCTCCTCATTCCTGATTCGAACATGCAGTGAAACTCCCAACATAGCTCTCTCCATTGCTCGTTGGGCGACCTTGAGCCTTCTTATGAGGCCCATAGTCAGCGACCAGGTTTCACATCCATAAGTCATCACTGGCAACACACTTTGGTAATGGTTATACACCGTTGTCTTGAAACACTTAGGGAATTTTAACCTCACCCTCTAGCAGCTAGAGCCGGCATTGTACTGCTATTGCTTACTAGACTACCAAATAGAGGCAATTATTGTCGTGCTTATATCAAAAATTCAGACTAGAATTGATTCCTTTGAGCGCTATGTCACGAAAACATCAATTGAAATCAGAAATGTTCCTAAACGGAATAATGAGACTAAAGAAAAGCTCTACTAATCAATTTCTCTATTGTTAAAAAACCTCAACCTCGAAATCTCCTCCGGCGACATTAAGAGACGTGGCGAGATTGCCTTCAAAAAAAGAGCAAAAAAGCTCCACCATAACTGTGGAATTTTGTAACACTAACTAAGTCAAGGTGCCTATCTATGGCTAAGGAGTTCAACAAAAGGAACAAAGAAAACAAATTGAATAACACACACCTTGGCCTTCCTGAGCCTAAATTGCCGATATATATCGCCGAGCTTCTAACTCCCGCCGCTAAAAAGCTGTACTATTTAAAACGTAATTTTGTCAAACAGAGTCACTTCAATTTCTGCTGGTCCTCGGACGGAAAATTTTTTGTAAAAGAAAGTAATGACAGTCCTTACTTTCAAATCAAAGACGCAACGCAACTCTTGGCTCTAAAAAAGCCCATTTTGGATTGACTAGATGTTTACCTCAAATTGTTTTACTGTCTAACTTTATTTTCCCATGTTCTTATTAAGCTACTCTACACAACACAATACACAAACACACAAAAATTACACAACAAAGACAATCTTACCACACTCTCCAATACACATATTACACTTCTCTTTATTGAGTGCTATATGTTCCTCTCTAAACCTAATTTTATGCCCCAGTCTTTTATTGTGTTCCGGTTTATAACTCCACTTAGCCGTGAAGCTTCGGTCGGCAATATTAATTCAATTTTTACCTTCAAATCAGCCATTACGAGGTCTATTATTTATATAATCCATTATGCCTAGAAAAAAAGATACATATTTAGACAACCTAGACAACTTTACCTTATCTACTGCCTTATCTTGTACCCCAGAACAATGCCGAACCCATTTTACTAACCCTCACACTAAATTAAAATTGCTAACTCTAAATATTCTTTCAATAAACAATAATTTTTCAAAATTTCAGACTCTTATATCGAGATTAAACTTAGATTGTGATATCTTGGCCTTAACCGAATGCTGGCTCCCATGTCTGTCTAACACTAATGTGCCAATCCTCGATAACTATAACTATATCCAAACGACTAAGCACCAAAACCAAAGCGATGGCGTTGTAGTGTATATAAAATCCGAGCTTTCTTATACCTCTGAAGAAATTGACCTTAATGGAACAGCCTCTGGCCTCTTAATAAAAATTGACTCAAATACGGCCATTATCTGTATTTATAGATCGCCTTCCAACAATAATATTGACCCTTTTCTACAGGCCCTTGACCAAATACTACCTTCCCTCTCCAAATACAAATCTCTCGTACTGACCGGAGACCTTAATATTAACATTATACCGTCTTCTTTAGACTCCCGATCTCACAACTATCTAAATCGATTATCGTTCCACGGCCTACTCCCTGCTTATGATCTACCCACTAGAGAGTTAACCTGTTTGGACCACGTAATGTTTAGGTCACAGACACCGTCCAAAACTCTCATACTTGAGTCCCATGCCACTGATCACCGACCTATTCTCTTCATTCTGGATGTTAAGCCCAAACGTGACCTGACTATAACAACTAGATCTTTTATCAACTATGATAGACTGGACAAAGACTTCGAACAACTTGACTTTACTCCAATCCTCTCCTCCTCAAACCCTGAGAGCGCAACCATAGCCCTAATAAATAATCTCTCGGCAATCATTGAGAAAAATACTAGTACTAAACCACTTCCTAAAAAACAAAAAATTCTAAAACCTTGGATAACGCCTGGTATCCTACGATGCATGAGAAATCGAGTTCGCCTCCATAGACAATCTAAAGCAAAACCTACAAACGATGTTCTTAAACTAACTTACCTCCGTTATAGAAATTACTGTAATAAACTTGTAAAAAAACTAAAAAGGCAGTTCGACATTTCCGAATTCCAAAAAGCTGGTACCAATCGTAAACTCCTCTGGCACACAATAAAAAAAATTCCAAACTGTGCTAAGACAAAACCTGTACTTAATCAGCTTCTTCAACCCTCAGTCACTCCCCAGCAATCGTAATGACGTAAATAATTTCTTTGTTAATATTGCAAAAAGCCTGGCTGACAATATAGCCAACCAACCCTCCTCCTCGTTCAATCCTTCACCACTACCCCTTTTTCTTTTGTCCTGTTAAACACTGACCCAGACGAAATTATAACTACTATTTATTCCCTGAAACCCCACGCTGCAACTGGTTGGGACGGCATTTCTCCTACATTGCTTAAAAGATTTTCTAAGCGTCTAGCCCCCGTACTTACGCACATATTTAACTTATGTTTTGAAAACGGACACTTCCCTTCTGCATTTTAAAAAGCTATTATTCACCCTATCTTTAAGAGTGGAGACAAGTCCTGTCCAGACAGCAAGAATTAAAAAGCTTCTGTCAACAAACAATAACAGAGGACTAGGCTCACTAAAGAAATCGGACGGCACCTTCACAACCTCCGACGAAGAAATAAGCGAACTGCTTCTATACACCCACTTCCCAGACTGCAAGATCATGGATAAACAGGAATGGGAAGAGCCCAGCGAACGAGCGCCAGCTGATAGTGACTGGAACATATCAAACACGGTTATTACCGATGATAAAGTACAATGGGCTGTAAAAATCTTCCTACCGTACAAATCCTCTGGAATAGACGGAATTTTTCCGGCACTACTACAATGGGGGATAAACATAATACTACCACAGCTAGTGTGTATTTTTCAATCCTGCTTGGCACACCAGTACATTCCCCACTCTTGGCGGGAAGTCAAAGTAATCTTTTTACCAAAGGCTGGAAAAGGTGACTATACACAGGCAAAATCCTACAGGCCTATTAGCCTCACATCGTTCCTTTTAAAAACGTTGGAGAGACTAACGGACAGGCACATAAGAGAAGGAGCCCTAAGAACAAAACCCTTACACCCTCAACAACATGCCTATAGAAACGGCAGATCAACGGACTCGGCTCTCCATACTGTCGTTAGAACCATTGAAAAGGGCCTCTCAGATAAGCATATGGTCTTGGGAGCCTTCATTGATATAGAAGGTGCTTTCGACAAAACAACTTTCAGTAGCATCAACCAAGCGCTGATGGAACGAGGAGTAGAGCAAACCATCACGGGATGGATAGATAACCTCCTGCGTCAAAGAGCCATAACGCTGGAGGTAAACAAAACTACCAGGGCAATAGTGGCCAAAGGCTGCCCTCAAGGGGGAGTGCTATCGCCACTTCTGTGGAACCTAGTAGTGGACGGACTAATCAGACGCCTAGACGAATGTGGTTTCTGGATAATAGGCTACGCCGATGACATAACAATCCTAACAATAGGCAATTGCGAGGACACTCTATACAGTCTCATGAGAACGGCTTTTGGCATAGTAGAATGTTGGTGCGATACTCATCAACTATCCGCCAACCCGGATAAGACGGAACTAGTACTCTTTACAAACAAGCGTACCCCAAAAACAAGGAATCTTCCAAAGTTCTTCGGGAAAATGTTAACTCTGTCGCCGACAGTTAAATATCTTGGGGTGACGCTGGACAGCAAACTAAACTGGAGCGCACACCTACAGAACATCATTAAAAAGGCCCAAATCACCTTCTGGCAGTGCCGGGGCCTCATTGGAAAACAGTGGGGACTACACCCGTCACTTATGATGTGGCTATACACATCTGTAATAAGACCTGCTATAACATATGGCGCCGTTGTATGGTGGACCAGAACAAAACAGAAAACAGCAGCACTCCAACTGCAGAGGTTACAACGACTGGCATGCCTCGCAATAACTGGGTGCATGAAGTCAACACCGACTGCCGCCCTGGAAGCCCTGTTGAACCTCAGACCTCTACACCTACACGTTCAACAAGAAGCAGCCAGCGCTGCCCTACGGCTTCGGACAGCTGGACTATGGAAACAGAACAGCTGTTTTGCACACACACAAATCTTGTCAGCTGCTGTTTCGGACCAGCCCATGATGGAGGCGGCGTGCGACAGGATACCTCACACCTATATCTTCGACAAGAAATACAGGGTACAACTACAACAGGAGCCAGCCGACTACTCGGGTATACACGAAGTCAGAGTGTATACGGACGGCTCTAAAACCGAAACAGGAACGGGCGCAGGAGCTTTCTCCAATGAACTAAACCTAAAAATGTCTACAACCCTTGGCACCCTGAACACAATTTTTCAGGCAGAATGCATAGGTATAACAAGAGCAGTCGCACTGTTGAATACAAGAAATGTGCAAGACTATGCAATACGTATAGTCTCGGACAGTGCCTCAGTCCTACAAGCACTCAACAGCAATCTCACTAACAACAGCCTGATACTAGAGTGTCACCATGAGTTGGAAAAACTGTCAATAAACAACCGAGTCACCTTACAGTGGATAAAGGGCCATAGCGGCTCCTTGGGCAATGATGCTGCGGATGAACTCGCTAGAAGAGGCTCGGAAACTACAGTGGAAGGACCCGAACCCCTGATCCCACTCCCATACAACCAGCTTAGGAAATGGCTGAGGTCACGAACAGAAAGCCAGCATGCTGAACTTTGGAGAACGGAAACCAAATGCAGACAAGCCAAGGAGGCTCTACCGACGATTTCGAAACGTCTTTCACGTAGCCTGCTGCGTCTGAGAAGGGATAATCTCCGCAAAGCTGTGGCAATCATAACAGGACACTGTTCACTAAATAGACATTTTCACAACATGGGACTAACCGACAGCCCGCTTTGCCGGGGATGCCTCAAAGAAGAGGAAACACCCGCCCACGTGACCATTCACTGTGAAGGCGTGGAGGAGCAACGGACCGCCATCATTGGGAAGCTGGGATCCCTTCGGGAGGCCTGCAGTGACATCAGAGCACTGCTGGCCTTCTGGAAAGAGATAGGCTGGCTGGAGTGAGCACACAGCTATGCTACGTACAATGGCCCAACCATGAGGCTAAGTGCGGAAATCTCAGGTCTAACTAACTAACTAACTAAGTCCTGTCCCACCAATTATCGTCTATTATTTACTCTGCATTTTTCTTGAAAAAAATTGTTTAATTTCCCCGCAACAATTTGGCTTCCGCAAAAAGATCTCCACCACCGACGCCGTTTTGAGACTCACAAATTCCATTGCTCAAAATATCAATAGCAATAAAAAAACGCTCGCAGTATTTCTTGACTTAGCAAAAGCTTTTGATACTGTACCGGTATCCACTCTCCTGTCAAAGCTATCTACAATAGGAATCAGAGGTCCCCAACACGTGCTTTTGTCGTCCTACCTTGTAGGTCGATCACAGGCCGTAAAAATTGGATCTCACTTAAGTGATGATCTAACTATTTCATATGGCGTCCCGCAGAGCAGTATTTTAGGGCCGACACTTCCTCATATTTATTAACGATATGTGCAACATTTTCCTTCCAAACGGCTCCATCACAACTTACGCAGACGACACGGTCCTGCTCTTCAATGCTGATACTTGGACTAACCTCCAAAATATAACCCAATCTGGTTTCAACACAATTTTTAACTGGCTTTCCGCAAACTCTCTAACTTTAAATACATCAAAAACTAAATTCATCCTTTTTTCAGCTACTTCCGCTAATCAACCTACAAAACCCTTAATTCTCCAAGCTCATTCCTGCTCCGATCTTTCTCTATGTCAATGTCCCCTTATTACCCAAACTGACACAATCAAATATCTAGGTATTACCGTAGATAAATACCTCAATTTCAAACCACATATTGACCTTCTTACTTGTAGACTTCGTAAATTAATGTACGTTTTCAAATCCATCAGAAATGCCGCACCCCCTCATATAATCAAAACCGTCTATTTGGCACTCGTCCAATCCATCCTCGTCTACTGCATTCCATGCTGGGGAGGAGCAGCCAAAACTTACTTGAAACCATTAGAGATCGCCCAACGCTATATACTTAAAGTTGCCAGAAATCGCCCTATATTGTTCCCTACCTCTACGCTATACTCTCTGTGTGACGTTTTAACTGTCAGGCAGCTTTTTGTTTCGAATACCTTAATGCTTCAGCACAACAACACACCACTATTTGAAATCTCAAAACGCCGTAAAGACTTAATTTGTATAACACCATTTCCGAGACTTTCATTCACAAAACGACACAATCTGTACCTTGGACCCTCGCTATATAATAAATTTAACCACATACATCCTATTTTCACGCTTACGTCACACGAATGTAAAAAGAAAGTGAACTCAGTTTTAAAATCTCTTTCCTACAAACAAACCGAAAATATTCTAACATCGTCTAACCCGTTCTCCAGCTGATTAGTCAATAGTATACCTCAATAAATGACTCCACGCCACAGCCACATACCCACACAAACTCACACAACACGCGCACACAAACACGCGCACGCACACACATACATACACACACACACACACACACACACACACACACACACACACACACACACGCACACACACGCACACACACACACACACACACACACACACACACACACACACACACACACACACACACACACACACACACACACACACACACGTCAGCATGTTATTTGGTAGCAAACAATTTAGTTTTAATTTAATTTTGTTTATCTTCCTGTTTAGCTTCCCAAAATTATTTACATTAGCTTTTACTTTTATACCTCCATTGTAATATCCAAAGCATGACATTTTATTATTTAAATATTTTTTTTTTACTGTACCTCCCCTAACATGAAAAATAGGGATGATTTTTTTTCTTGTCTACCCCATCATGTGGGTTATTGTTGGATTGGTCGTTTAATATTGTGGGTGTAGGAAGACCAATTTTCGATTTAGGGTTCCGTTTGCGAAATATTAAGTTATAAAGCGCACATTTTTTTCGGAGTAGGCTGTGCCACCTTCTCCTGGCTAAACGGTTGATTGTAGAAACGTGAAAAAATTCAGGGTAGAAGCACATATAATGAACTTGAAAGGAAAAGTATCACGGCCAAGTAGGCTTTACTAGTTAACGAGTAACAGGCAACCAACTTTTCAAAGTAAAATTTCGTATAAAATACATTGAAAATGAGTTCGATAAAGTTGTTAGTTGTGTAAAGCAGAAAAAAACCCCTTTTTACGGAACCCTTTATTGCGCGTGACCCAACACGCACTTGGCCGGTTTTTATTGGTTAGATCGATCAAACACACGCTCAAAATACGTTTGCCAATGAACACGTGGGACAAGGCTCTATGTGATCATCAGTGATGTAAACCGATTTAAGTTTTCAGCACCGGTATTCTCCAATTCATCATCATCAACCCATTATGTCCCCACCGAGGGGCACGGGTCTCTTCCCTGAGGAAGGTATAGGCCATACTCCACCACGGGGGCCAAGTCCGGATTGGTGGAGGCTTGTAGACTAGTGGCTCGTCTACTGTCAGAAGTTGTCAAGCCGCCCTAAGGCCTCTGACTTGGCTTAACGACTGCCATCTATCGACAGCAGCCGGCACCAACAGCTTAACATGCCTTGCGAAGCACGGAACCGCTCGGAAAAATGCCACTAGCGTTAGGCATAGACGGCGACCCATCCATGCACTGAACGCGCCCAGTGTTGCTTAACCTTCGTGATCGTTTAAGATCACTCAGGCAGCCGGGGCTACGAGCGATTACTGATTACCTAATAATAAAATAAATGAAGTTGAAGCTGACATTACCTGCCAATCCAGTCTATCTCTAAGCTTTATCTACGGTGTAATTTTCTTTTATATGGCGAAACATGGAGAAAATAACTTTCACTAAGAATCAAACTGGTAAAGAAACGCTACTAGTTGGGTTGCACAGATATAATACTCGTAGTAATGAAATAAACAAAGACGGCTCAATCACCATAAATTGCAAAAGGATCAGAGTTTTAAGAGAGAGTACGCATCTTTGCGATGCGAGCACATCTAAAAACGCTATACACTTAGCGAAACAAAATTTCAAAAGGAATGTATGATGCACCCGCTACTCTCCTGTGCGTAAGTTGTATGGGGAGTGTTTTACTGGATTACATGTGTCGGATGATGATAGTGAATAGTGATTCCGACTCCAACACAACACACGCGCCTACCTTCAACTCACTAAAGCGGTCAATGTATAGGGCTCGCAAAAATGTACTTAACGTTACATCGACAAAATTCAACAACCTGTCATATGTAGAAATACCAGATATTCTGAAAGATAAAAAAAAAAAAAAAAAAAAAAAATACAAAAATCTTTATTCTTTATCTTCATTATTTTTCGGTACATAGTAATTGGAGTCACCTTTTAAGCATACAATGCCTGTACTAGGTGTCTCCGCTCTTCCATAGCATTAATCTAGTTTAGTTTGAGATGATATTACAAAAGAAAAAATAAACAGAAAATTAACTTAGCCAACTATGTGTGTGTGTGTGTGTGTGTGTGTGTGTGTGTGTGTGTGTGTGTGTGTGTGTGTGTGTTTTTATGTGCGTGTTTATATACATATGTATGTGTAAATATTATTTTACTTGCTCTATTAGTTTTTCTGTCTCGTTATAATTTAAGCTATTTAACCATTGTATAATATTTTTTTTACATTCATAATAAGTTTTGTCGTAAATTTTAATATTCTTATTTATCTTATTGTATATAAAAGATGACTGCGCGCTGTACTGCATCCTAGCAAATTTAGTTCGTGTTGCCGGTGTTTTTGCTACCATATCCTTTCTTCTTTTATTTTGTATTTTAGGGTCAAACGGTAAGTTTTTGTGCTTTTTTAATAGGATTTGCAATATGTATAATTTTCTAATGGAGAGTAAATTACTTTCTTGATATAATCTGTCTGTGGAATATCGTGTCTTTTTAAAATACATCACCTTAATTAACTTACGCTGAACTCGTTCCAACTCAAGAAATTTTATCTTTGATGCTCCTCCCCAAATTGGTAGACAATACGTTAAAACTGATTGTACTAAAGCGATATATATCTCATTGAGGAGATTTCTGGGTGAGTCTTGGTCTTTAATATTAGATATATTTCGAGGCACAACATGTCTCAGTGTTCTAAACATCCAAATTAGTTTCCGTAGTCTGGTGGCGACGTGTTCAAGGTGTAGGTGCCATGATAATCTATAGTCAACAATAACACCGAGGTACTTAGTATGTGTGACTTTTTCAAGATGAGGGCAGCTACAGGTTCCTCTGGTAATGTTGTTGCAACTATGAAGCTTAATTTCAAAGTCATTACTTGGCTTTGCACGATTATTCAGGCTAAAGCAGATGTAGTTTGTTTTAGACGTATTTAGCGTAAGTAGGTTATTTTCCAGCCACTGTGATATCAGAGACATTCCTCTTTCGGCACTGTCTTTCACGGTTTCCCAAGAGTCTCCGCGAAACACAACGGCTGTGTCATCAGCGTAAGCAAATGTTGCGGCGTTTTCAATGCGTAGGTTGCAGAGGTCATTTATATAGACTAGGAATAAAGTAGGACCCAGCACGCTTCCTTGGGGAACACCGTGAGTTATTGCTGCGTCCCCACTTGTGTGTTGTCCTAGTTTAACTCTTTGTTTCCTATTTGTCAGGTAGTCTTTGAAGAGTTCAAGGGGAATGCCTCTAATTCCAATTGCTTCCAACTTTCGTACAAGGATTGGGAGAGAAACGGTGTCGAAGGCTTTTTGAAGGTCTAAGAACACTGATAGACATTTGAACCCTTTGTCAAGTTGTTCAGTTACAAGAGAGGTCAAGGCCAGAACCGCATCTTCAGTTGATCTTCCCTGTCTAAATCCAAACTGTGCTGATGAAATTATGTGAAATTTGTCAAGGTAATTTAATAGTCTGACGTTAATTAACTTTTCAATAATTTTAGATATGGCCGGTAACACTGAAATAGGCCGATAATTGTTGACATCGTTTCTCTCCCCATCCTTGAACACAGGGGTAACTATCGATCGCTTGAGCGGTTCCGGGAAAATTCCCTTTGCGAAACAGAGGTTGGCCAAGTGTGATATGATCGGTGTGACTTCCTTACTAACAAACTTTAGATATTTGGTTGTTACATTGTCATAACCAGGGGCACTATTAGGTTTTAAACTCATTAGGACTCTGTTCACTTCTTCAGGGTCCGTATCTATCAGTGCAAAAGAACTGGGATGTGATTCTAGTCGCTTAAGATAGTCGTTCGGGTCATGCTTTAACCTTGATTGAATTTTTTGTGCAAGTTCCTTTCCTATATTTGTGAAATATTTATTTACATGATCTGTAGCCTCTGAAGGTGATGTTTTTGAGGTGATCAATTCATTAGCATGGTTTTTTGTTTTATTAGTAAACGTAATTAGTTTAATATTTTTCCATAAAGATTTATTGTCTTTCGTCGACTTAGCAAGTAGTTCTCTTTCATATTTTCTTTTTATTTTTTTGATAAGGTTATTGCAATGGTTCCTATAACGCGAGTAAGTTATTTTTAAGATTTGATTTAATGGGTCGTTACGTTGTTTTTTTTGTAATTTATTTCTATTTCTAATACATCGGAGGATTCCGGGTGTAATCCAAGGTTTAATTATACGTTTGCTTTTTGGAATATGTAGTGTTGTTGTATTTTTATTTATTGAGTCTATTAGTTTACTTATTAATTGATGAGTTATTAAATGTGGGTCATCACAGAATAGTAACTCAGGTAGGTTAGATTCTTGTAGGGATTTTACAGCTTTTTCAAAATCAAGTTTAGTAGTTATTTTATTTATAGTTTGCCTTGATTTTTGTTTTGATATAGATAGGAAAGTAGTATAATGGTCTGTAGTAGTAGTGTGTAAAATTGCTATAAATGCCGAGAACTTCTTTTTGTTTATATTCAACATAAAATGATCTAAGCAATTTTTTTCTCTTGTAGGTAGAGTATGTCCCGGAAGTATGCCGTGTTCTGCCAGTGTGTTGAGATAATGTTGTCTGTTTTTAAGTTCTAAAGATGGTTCAAAGGGCTTAGGTTTAATGTTTATGTTTATATCTCCCGCGATCACAAGGTTTTTTTGAGTTTTTAGTGTCTGCAGATGGGCATTTAGCGAGTTAGTGAAGCCATCAGCGTTTGCGTTCGAGGGTGAGCGGTAAATACATAGCAAAATATTGCCGAGTATGTCTAGTTGAAGGCAAGACGCATGTGTAAGTTTTATTTCTTTAATATTGTGATTTAGAGTATTTTTTATGTACACTGCTACTCCATCATTCTGATTTAACTGGCACGTAGTAGTGTATGAGCTGTAGTTTTTTAGTTGAGGTATAGGTTTGTTTTTGTTTAGTCTGCATTCTGTAAAAATTATTATGTCTGTTTCAAATTTAAGACTTGAAAGAGTAAGCAAAAAGTCATCGAAGTTGCAGTATATACTTCTAATATTTTGGGAGATGATTTTGAGATCGGAATTTTTAGTTTGTATGTATTTTGGGAGCTCAGTACAATCACATTCGATAGAACGCGCTACATCTAAGCTATCAATTTCCTTTAAGGTTTGTAGGGTTTCATCCATTTTGTAGTGAGTTAGGATAATCAGTCGTCACTGCATAGCTTGTAAGAAAAAATGGTTTTATATAGCAAGGTGCATCAATTAAGTTATTTTTATATTTTTTTGCATAGTTTATGGTGTATTTGTGTATTTGTGTGGTGGCTTTTGCAGTGGTGTAATTGTATTTTTGTTTTGAGTTGTGAAATAAGTGTGTGTGAAATTGGTTTGGCTGAGATAAAGGAAAACAGAGCTTATAACTAAGTTCAAAAAGATACAAAAGAAATACATTTTTAAGCATGCAAAATGTAGCGATTTTCTCAGAGCCGCTATGATAATAATCCGGTCCGTTTAGAATACAGTATAGGGCAAATAGTCATTCCTCCAGTAACAGCTTGTGGATTTGCTCCTCGCTTTTTATTCTTATATAAGGCGAGTTTTCGCTTTTTCGGAGATAAACTTTGCCATAGGCTGTCCAGCAAAATTTGTAGCCTTTAGATTTAGCAAGGTCTCTTGCTAAGTAGTGTAAGCGAGATCCTGTAGCTGTTAGATGCTCTGAAAGAAATACGGGAGTGTCTTCTTGCGTTTTCAGGCCAAGATGCTTTGCACACAGCTTTGCCTTGTGTTTAATGTTAAACGATCTCCCCATTCTCAGAAGTTCCACCTTAAGCATTGTTGATCCAGTTTCCACGATGATCGGCGTATTTTGCTTTTCCGGGGTTTTTCCACGTACTCTATAGATGTCCTTGACATCTGACCTGTTCATCTTGCAATCTATGTTTTGCGAAGGATAATATTATAATTTGTGAAGATGGAGGCACAAATAAGTTACTCATTTTTAGTACCGAACTTTCTTTAAAGACTATGAAGAATGTCCTCGTATCAAGCAAAACAACCTTCTTTGGGGATGGTACTTTTGAAGTTGTGCCTTCACCATTCTATCAACTTTACAGCATTAACATGGATATAGAGAGCACCAATGAACGTACTTGCGTAGTACCAGTGGTATACGCACTTCTCTCGGACAAAAGCACAGAAACATATTTGCGTGTCTTCTCAATACTAAGAGATAAATTTAAATGTTAAATTTAAGTGCGATTACGAGAACGCACAAATTAACGCTATGAAAATGATATTCCCAGAATGTGAAATAACAGGTTGTTTTTTTCATTTCCAAAGAGCCATATGGAGAAAAGCAAAGTACCTTAATCTTTCTGATAACATGGAGGGAAGACAATAATTAGCTCGTTTAACATCGAATTTGCCACTTTTGCCAAAAGATTTGATTTCTGCTGGCTGGAATGCAATTGTGAATTTCAATTCAGGAAAAAGTTCAGAAATCGAAAATTTTGAACATTATTTTGTTAAGGAATGGCTGTCAAAATCATTACATGCTGATATTAAGTTGCTCTAATTATAGAAATAGAACGAACAACTCTGTCGAGACATGGCACAGCCGTATCAAGAAACGGATGCACGGCACAAAGCAAAATTTATTCAAATCTGTAGATTTATTACGCAAAGAGGCAAAACGCCAAGATTACATAATAAAGAGAAGTTTATTTGAGCGTAGTAAGAGGAGAAGGAGGATGATTTTATTCAATAAAAGAAATAATGAAAAATTACAAGACATCATTCAAGAAAATATTACGCCGCTGCAGTTTCTTCAAGACTGCATAAAATTACGGAAACAGTGTAAATAGGTAATAAGTAAGTGCCAACGATAGTTAGTTTAGGTATCCCATCGGCCGTTAAGGTAACCGGAGTTTGGAAACCAGTTTCTTAAAAGGTTTTTTATCCTTCTACGTAACTGGTTTCATATAAAGATTTTTTTTATCCTTTTACGTAACTGGTTTCCTAAAAGTACTATGTTTATGTTACTTCAGCCACCTACGAAACTAAGAACAGGATTACAGAAGAAATGTTTATTGGAATTGAGTATTGTATTTAATTAATTGTTTTTGTAAAACAATTAAATTATACTTAATTACCGTGTGACGCCGGATTAAGAATAGCGTCACTCCATTTCCTTCCGTGGATGTCGTAGAATGCGACTAAGGAAATAAATTACCAGGAGACGGGCAGCAGCGTCTTCCTGGGATTCCAACCGCATACTGCGATCGCCAACCCGCCTGCCAAGCGTGGCGATTATGGCAAAACCCCTCACGGTTATGAAAACCACGAAGGAGGCCTATGTCCTGCAGTGGGCGTCAAATGGCTGATGATGATGATACCATTATGTGTGACTTATTAGAGATATATGGATTTAATAATAACATTTATACATAAAATCAATTCATTAAGAAACATGAAACAACTCTTCTTAAGATTAAATGAAAACCACTTCCTTAGTTTCGAAATAAAAATAAAAATGCGTATGGTGAAATAATTTCAATACAGTGCCCCACAGTTATTAGTCCATTTTTCAAATCTTTTATTGCAATTTCAGTATTTCTTGATAGCGTTTACTTTTTTTGCAGTTAGTTTTAAAAATATTAGTAACTTTAGTCTCCTTAATCAAAATTTCTAGTATAATGGCTACTGTAACATTTTTCTTGCTAATGTACCTGTGGATACGGCTATGCCAACCTTCCAAGTTGTTCGTTGTTCAGACCTGTTCCGTACTACAGCAACAAGTTTTCTCCATGACTGTATTGTTTAGTTACTCTTTTTTAAAATAGGTATTGAATTTATTTATGTCCTCACCGGAGGGCGTTCCTTTCTACTCTTACTCTTTCTGATTAAGCATCTGTCTGTTGTAATGGAAATAGCAACCTTTGACTTCAATTCCTCGATAAACATTACGTATTGCTTTCATAGCAGCCTTTTCGAAGTCCATTGTAACTTTAGACGGCCTCCAATCTTGAAAAATCGATTCCATAAGTCGAAAAAGGATTTCATAAATTTCCTGTTTCTTATCTGGGAGTAAGCAATATATTAATGGAGTTATAGATGTATGTTGTTCATTATAACCATGTATTGAGTATAATTGCTTAAAAACTTTTGGACAGGACTTGAATGTCCCATCGCACAATACATGTTTGAAGTTTTTTACTAAGTGCCAGATATTTTTATTACAGAATATGAGAATACGTTTATAACCTTCTTCACTGATGTAGTCCGCTAGAAGGAATTTTTCTTTAAACTTTTCTGGCACTATCACTGCACATGAAGTTGGGAATCGCATTTTAGTCTTCTTTGGCAAAAAGAAGTCGAACCGCTGAAGATCCCATAAATGAGGAAGGCCGTCAACCTGAGCCATCTACATCTTATTCGACTCCAGTTATTAGCAGCACGTCAACCGTTCCTTTTGTGGATCCAACCGTACCAAAAAACCAAAAACATACTTGGAGAAATCGCCATAATCCACGCGAGCGACCACAATGGCAAGAAAACCATGGGCCAAGGTACTTTCAAACGCCCTTGTATTACTTCGACTGTATGTTTGATGACAGTGTTATCGAACTCTTGGTGACATATACTAATTGTTATGCGATTCAAAAGAACAGGACAGGTAATGTGACAACTAGTGAAATGAAGTGTTTCCTTGCCATACTTCTTTACAGTGGATATATCGTAGTTTCCCGAAGATACATGTATTGGAAGAAATCATCAGACACTGAATTTAGTATTATACATAACGCCATGTCGAGGGACAGATTTACATTTATCAGAGACTCACCTCCACTGTTGTGACAATGCTCAGATAGCAACAGAAAGCGACAAATTTGCGAAGTTGAGACCACTTTACGACAAGCTAAATAAAATATTCCTGGATATGGCCCCTTTAGAAGAAATGTACAGCATTGACGAGGCTATGGTACCTTACTATGGAGGACACAGCTGTAAACAACTTATACGCGGAAAACCAATTCGATGGGGATATAAGTTCTGGGTTGATGCGACTAGGTTGGGATATGTACTATGGTTTGATCCGTACCAAGGTCATGCAGCCATTATTCCACCGGCTTATAAACAGTTAGGTTTGGGAGCTGGTGTAATTTTGCGTTTCGCTGATCACTTACAATTTCGTTACCCTGGTGCGCCTTGTCACTTATTCTTTGGCAATTTTTTTACTTCCATTCCTCTTTTTCACGAATTGAGTAACCGAGGACAAAGCCACTGAAACAATTCGTGAGGACCGTACAAAAAAGTGCCCATTGCCAACCAATAAAGAATTCAAGAAGACAGAAAGAGGCACTTTCAAGTACCAGTCTAGCCAACTAGAGCATATCTTGGTTTGCAAGTGGAATGATAATAGTGTGGGTGACGGTGGCATCCAATTCAGAAACCATTGAACCCTTGCATAAAGCTAAACGATTCTCGCAGCAGCAGAAAAAATATGTACACATTGATCAGCCTGCAGTGATAAAAAGCTATAACGAAAACATGGGGGGAGTTGATAGGTCTGACCAAAACATTGGTCTTTATCGTACGTCTATTCGCGGCAAGAAATGGTATTTCCCATTATTTTGTCACTGCTTGGACATGGCCACTCACAATGCGTGGCAACTTTACAAAAGTAATGGAGGAGAGTACGATTACCTCACATTCCGCAAAACTATCGCAAGGGGTATCTTGGAAACATATAAAAAAAAAATGAGAAGCGTGGTCCTTGTCCTACTCCTAGAAATTACAGGGAAACTTCACGAATAGAATACAATGATTCTCAGCTTCGTTGTTCTCTTTGCAAAAAAAATACAAACTTCACTTGTCAAAAGTGCAAAATCCATTTGCACCCTAAAACATGTTTCGTGACTTACCATACTCCTTCATAAATTATTTGGTTTGTTTATTAACACTTTTCATTAACTTATTAAAGGACATTTTTTTGGTAACAAATGTGTTTCTTTCATTTAAAATAGGATATAATCGGTAAACTGACAATGTATGGACAATAACCTAACCGCCTATTACTACTGATCCGAGCGACTTTTCCGAGCTTTCCAGGAAACACCGATTTTTTTGCCAATTTTCCATGATTACTACACACATCAAGGTAACTATAATAAAAAATTACGAAGATACGAGACAAAAAATAGTTTTAGTAACAACTGGGTTAAATGGCGTTTTTTTCATTACGCCCAGGCTCTAAACAAGAAAGCTAAACAGTTAAAAATCATGGACAAGAAAACAAGAGCCCTTTTCGTGGCACTGGCACATTTACCTGCAATTAGAATACCAGAGGCATTCCATAATTTAGAGTTTGAGGTGGAATCAAATATTGAGGGCTGGAACGAATTTATTGCTTATTTTGTAGGTCAGTGGTTAAACCCAAATGCAAATTGACACAGTAAGCAATTTTGGAAACCCTCACCGCACAATAAATTCCGTTGAGGGTTGGTATTCGCGTCTTAATAAAATAATTAAACGCAAAAAGCCGAACCTGTTCCCCTTAATAAAATGTATAAAAAATGAGATTCAAAATATGATCACGAAATTCGGAGGGGTTCACTTCATTTCGGTTTGACCAGAAAACAATTAAAAAAAGAGGAAATCACTAACGATCGCATAAAAAAAATTGTGCAAGATTATTTGGATGGAAACATTGATTCAGGAATTTGTCTAGACAGTTTACGCAGTCCGATTCTTCGGATAAGGATAATCTAGACTTGTTAGGTTATAAGGTTAAGTTATAGGTACCAGCTTCATGGCTTTCCGTTTTTATTTTCTGTTTCACTCCCGCTTTTAATTGAAGTGTGTGAAATTCATTAATAATACCAAATTATTATAACCTCCTCAGTCTTGACCTTGAAAATAACAATGGTTTTCAATTGTTATTTTCAAGGTCAGGACTGAGGAGGTTAATACGAAAGGTTTTTTTCTTAATGGCTGTACTTTTGGTAGGCAATCTACTTATCAAAAGTAGTACTTCGAGAAAAATTCGGCATCACGCGACCATCCGGGCTGATCTATTAAGTCGGCAAAGCGCTATCACATATTATTATCGGCATAGAGTGATTCCAAGTAGGGATGTTTCGCATTGTCGGCATGATGCGCTACTTATTGTAAGGAAATATGTAAAAGTTGGCACAGGGCGATAGTCGGCATCAATTCAATTCAATTCAATTCAAATATTTTTATTCATTGTAAAAACAGAATGTTTACTTAATGAACGTCAAAGTTGTTAGTTTCACAATTAATGGATTATGTTTAGAAGAAGCTAACAAAGAAACTCCACATTTATTCTTTTCAAAACACGTTTTAACTTAATTAACAGAGTTTTCAACTTAAAATATTAGTCATGAATGTGTTGAACACTAGTCACAATCGTCCTTTAAATAATATTAATTTACTGTTTAATGCCAAACATCTTTGTCTTCTAAATAATCCTTGATGTTATAGTAAGCCTTTTTGCACAGAATGTGCTTAACACATTTTTTAAATCGCGTTGGAGGTAACTCTAATATATCTTGAGGAATTTTGTTGAGAACCTTATACAGTGCCCCATAAAGGATGTGTTAACTTTTGCAAGTCTAAATAGTGGAAATGACAATTTGTTTATTTCTAGTATTAACATTATGGTGGCCACCAACATTTTCGAAGTCTTTGATATTTTTTCTAACGTACATAATATTTTCATAAATGTATTGACATGCAACTGTTAAGATGTTGGTTTCTTTGAAGAAAACTCTTAGCGAATCATTACTACCTAACTTGTAAATAAATCGGATGGCTCTCTTATGCAAGATGAAGATAGTCTCAATGTCTGCTGCCCGGCCCCATAGTAGTATACCGTAGGACATAATACTATGGAAGTAACTAAAATAAACAAGCCTAGCAGTTGCAACGTTAGTGAGTTCCCTAATTCTTTTCACTGCATATGCTGCAGAGCTAAGTCTGTGTGCCAATTTTACAATATGTGGACCCCATTGTAGTTTTGCATCGATTGTGATGCCCAGAAATACAGTATCATCTACAAATTCTAGTTTTTCATGTCCAATTACTATGTTGTTCTCAACTACTCGTACGTTAGGTAAGGAAAACTTTATACATTTTGTCTTTTTAGAATTTAGCAGCAGATTATTTGCTGTGAACCAATCTAGTACTTGCGAGAGAGCATTATTTGCTTCGTCAAGATCATTTTCTTGTCTCCTTATTTTAAAAATAAGTGACGTGTCATCAGCAAATAACACTATCTCAGACATTTTTTGTACCATAAACGGTAAATCATTTATATAGACTAGGAAAAGGAGCGGCTCTAAGATAGATCTCTGCGGGACTCCTATTTTTACAAGTGAACCCGAGGATTTAATACGATTTACGTCTGCTTTTTGGACCCTTCCTTCTAAATACGATCTTAAAAGATCTAAACCTGCACCCTTTATTCCGTAGTATTTTAACTTTAGGAGTTGCGTTTCATCACATCTGATAGATGACGTCTTTCAAAACGATAACTAGCCAGATATACAAAAGAGATTACTTATTAAGTTAAATAAAAGTATAAGAAAGCCTTTTAGGAAACCAGTTACGTAGCAGGATAAAAAAATCTTTATAGGAAACCAGTTACGTAGAAGGATAAAAAAATCCTTTTAGGAAACTGGTATCCAAACTCCAGTTACCTTAACGGCCGAAGGGTTAGGTACACACATCAAAAAAAGTTTGCGATCACTTTGAAAAACTGAAATCTTTTTTGTTACTGTAGATTATATTATGATTTTTTCTTCTTTTTACATTCTTTATTTAAAAATAAAGAATTAGAACACAAAACAATGACACCGTTCAGTTGTTTTTTCATATTAAAAGGCTTTCAGTCCTAGCTTACGCTCATTCAGAAATCTGATTTAGTCAATTATAACCGATTCAAGATATTTTTTGCGGAAAGTTGTGATTGAAAAAATGCCAAGAAGATTATCAGAGGTTTTACGAGCAAGAATAGTAACTTTGAGGGAAGAAGGATACACCACGAGAGTACTAGCACGCAGACTTGCTATATCCCAATCCTGTGTCGTGGCTACGTTGCAGAGGTACCACGGAATGGGGAATTTAGCTGACCGACCCCGCAGCGGTCGCCCAACTGTTATGACAGCTGCCCAAAAGCGCTATATTAGATTGATGGCAGCCCGTGATCCAACAATCAACGCCACTAAAATAAAAGCAGAAGTCAGGGCCGCCTCTGGGCTTGAAGTTAGCACGCAGACCGTTCGCAATTGCTTGCACCACGCTGGATTACGAGCACGGAGGTCTTGGCGAGCTCCGCTCAATTCCCGGCAACGTCAACAACGAAGATTGCAGTGGGCCAGGCTTCGGCAAAATGATGAAGGTGAGGAAGAAAACATTTGGCAAAACTGTCTCTTCGTTGACGAATCTCGAATCAGCACTCATCCAGATAACCGACGTGTCCGTGTCTGGAGAAGACCAGGCGACCGTGAAAGACAAAGAACTGCCACTGGAACAGTTCAGCAAGGCGGAAAATCGGTGTCCTTTTGGGGTGGCATTATGATTGGAGCTAGAACGCCTTTGATCCCGTATCGGGGCTACATGACAGCAGACATGTACAAAGCAGTTGTTATTGATGATATCGTCAGACCATTCCGAGTAAACCATGGGCACCAATTTGTACTGGTCGATGATAATGCGCCCGCACATCGAGCTCAACGAGTCAATGCTGCTCTTCAAGAATACGATATCACACGTTTAGACTGGCCTGCCGGCTCGCTCGACTTAAACCCAATAGAGCACGCGTGGGATGCTCTTAAACGAGCTGTATGGAACCGTGAGCCACGTCCCCAGACAGTTCCAGAGCTCAGGGAAGCCGCTATTGAAGAATGGGATAGGTTACCCCAGGTAATGCTGGATAACTTGATCCTCAGCATGCCCAGGAGGATCTCCGCATGTGTTCGAGCCAGGGGAGGAGTTATTTTATATTGAATTTAACCTTTTAATAATAAATTGTTGTTTAAGTTTAATTAAACAGTATTTTTCTTTCTATGAAATTTCTATCACAATTACATTATGATTAATGGCTCATTTTTTTTTAAATAAATAATAAAAAATAGTTTTATATTTTAATTTCAAACAGGGTATTTCTATTTAAAGAAAGCATACAACATAGATTTTTTCTTGATAAAGTTAAATTTAACGAATTATAGGAGCTTATGCTATTGATCACAAACTTTTTTTGATGTGTGTATATAACATTGTCTGCCTATCAGATGAAGTAAAATTAGGCATTATGTCAAACTGGCAATTTTTTCGTTATATGTTCTGTAGAAAATAAATATATATTTTTAACTTTAACAATGTCTTATTTGTTACGACGGTTCGCAATGATATTTTAAATGTGCATTGATATCCTCATTTTGGCAATTATGTGTTTTGATATTGGACATTACAATCAAACTTTATAACAATTTGTTTTGGTAACTTGAAATTATGGCAATTAGACGTTTTAGCAATTTGTTTATCAATTGGATGTTTTGATAACTGGACATAATGACAATTTGATGTTTTGACGCCTGGATATTATGACAACTGGGAATTTTGACAATTGGGCATTATTTCCTTGTCATTTTGACACACTGGACATTCTGACTCTTGGCCCAACATACCCCAGAGGGGTTTTTCTATATCATTAGGGACATTTTTTCCAATGTAAATGACTGGTAAATCAACGACTTATACGGGAAGGGTGGGCAAGATGGAGTGGGTCGGTAAGATGGATAAGAGGTATAAGTCAAAAACTTAAAGCAGCAACAAGTTTTCGAACGCATGCTTAACTCCCCCCGCGGGCCCCATGAGCCGTCAGCTAGGCTAGTCACGCGCGACGGCGCGACGCGCCGCGCAGAACGCAAACAAGTGCATGGAGACTCTACGCATTTATGGCGGCAAAACATTTCGCGGATCAAGTTAGTAAGCGTTAGTTGTATACTAGTCATTTTCAATTAATTGTTTACTGGTTGATGTGATTAATGCTGTTTTTTTGTGTATTGTTCATAAGTTTTTGTTGAAGGAATAATAATGTACTTCATACCCCTACCGGGCAAAGTGGATTAGTCCATCTTGCCTGGCTATCCATTTTGCCCGCAAAAATCTGCAGTAGTTTTATTTTTTGTAATTTTTAATATGCTTAACCTGTTAGATTATGACCTTGAAATAACAATTAAAAACCATTGTTATGGTGGCCCGATCGGTTAAATATTGAATATTTTGTTATGCAGATGGTGTACAAATACCTGCGTGCGAAAGTCAGAGAGAGGCGCCTGGTCTGTAGAAAACTTAAAAAAAGCAATGGAGGAAGCTAAAAATTTGTCAATAAATAAAGCATCGAAAATTTACGGCATACCATATGGAACTCTGCATCGACACATTAAGTCACAATGTACAGAAAAAAAATTGGGACGCTTGTCTAATGAAGAGAAAGAAAAAGAGCTCGCTAAGTACATCCAAGAAGTGGAGGGAGTCCACATTTTTTGGCTTGACTAGGAAGGAATTTCTGTTGTTGGCAGCCCAGTTTGCAAAAGCAAAGAACAAGAAGAATGCCTTCAAACATCAAATGGCTGGCAAAGACTGGTTCCGTAACTTTCGCAAAAGAACCCCACAAATCGTTTTGAGAACACCGGAACCTACGTCAATTGTGAGACAAGGCTTTAATAAGAACCAAGTAGAACGCTTTTACGATTTGCTTGGTGAACTTTTACAAAAACATAAGTTTGAGGCAACAAGAATTTACAATATGGACGAGACCGGACTGAAAACGACCACAACCAAACCACCGACAATTCTGTCTACGTATGGCAAAAGACAGGTTGGAATGGTGTCGACTCTTGAAAGAGGAACTTTGACGACGACCATAGCGTGTTGCATAGGAGCAGGTTCATTTTTGCCCCCATTTTTAATTTTCAAAAGAAAAAAAGCCTGCCCTCGTCTGCTTGGCAGAGCTCCACCTGGTGCTCAAGCTAACTTTACAGAATTGTGTCGAGTACTTCTATTATTTTTAATTTGTTTATTAATTTGTTTGTGAGTCAAGAGTAATAAAATTTGTGATTGCGGTAATCGGCAACATGTTTCCAGCAGTTCACGCCTTTTTATTAATGTTTGGGAGTCCTTGTCCGTTTTGCCCTCCCATCATATCCATTTTGCCCACCCCCGTCCCGGCAAGATGGATAGTTCTCGTTTTATTTTTTTTTTTGTGTATAACATTGCCATTATGAAAGACTGATTAATTAAACTTACAATAATAAATCCTGGTTTAGTACTTTACCTGTTTTATTAATTAAATACCTGATTAAATGTACAGTATGGACTTGACGGGTGTTTGAGAAGATCATTATCCATCCTGCCCACCCTTCCCCTATATTATAGACCTTAAAAGTGGTACTTTTTTGGACTTATGCCTACATTCCTTGGACACATTTTTAAAATTTAGTAACAAATATTATTTTTTTCCGCATGAAATAATTTGTTTCAGTATTCAGTCTGCGAAGCTTTTGGGTCGAGCGTCAGTTATATATTATAAGGTGACTATACTATTTTATAGGCTGTTTAGGATATGTATTAATATGTTCTCAAACTTCTGGTCTCCAATACAATACACTACGCGTAACTGACATGATTGTGTTATAAAGACATGTTTGCAGCTTTTGGGTCGAGCGTCAGTTTTTTAACAACATTTCCTGAATAGTTACGTATTGATTATGTTTATTTACATTCTACACAAGCCACACACCAATCATTGATTGATTGTTTTCATAATTCATTTACTATATTATTTACACCTATTGCGGTTTACTAGAAGACAAAGTGTGTAGTATTCATTGCTCATGTGCAATGAAGGTAATTATTATTTATTTACCATATACCAAAAGACATCACAAATATTTATGAAAGACAAAACGTTGTCTTAATAGCACAAAAGCTATTTATTTAATTTACATGTCAATGTTAATGTGTTAAATGTTTGAGTTCTCCCGACTTCAATCAAATTCCTAATTCACCATTAAAAGTTCCCCCGAGACGTTAAGTAAGTTCATCGAAGTAGGTATTTCATTACGTGCAAGTCAGTAGTTTCAGGCAGTTACAAATTGCTGATACGAAGGTACATTTTAAGTATTAATTTATTCAATATTTTAAAGCTTAGTTGGGATGTAAATTTTAACACATAGCAAATTGGTCACTTTTTCCGATTGTATGTCCTATTGCTGGGAAAAGATCTCCCCTTTTAGTCTTCCACTCCTCTCTGGCATCGACTATCCCCTGATAATCAATCAATCAATATATTTATTTCGGAACAAGTCCATAGTGTTCGTAATAATAATAATATTACAGAAAAGTAGTTTTAGTTAGCACATTATTATTTTATTTCATTTTATTATTTTACATGAACTGAGATCCACATACATTCATTCATACATAAACTCACGCCTGTATCCCAGAGGAGTAGGCAGAGACCAGGGACTGCCACTTGCCACGATGATCACTTTCGCTTCCTCAACATTCATTAGTTCCAAAATTTTTTTGGTCGAAGTATGTCCGCCTGGGGCGAAAATTAACTTTTCAATCCATCTGCTCGAAATGATGCATTTTGATGCCCAAATTTAGGACCCAAAACACGCTAATGTTGTTCAAGCTAAAATGCAACAAAGTAAATAGACTCAAAATTGGGTTTTGAATCTATGTACCTTTAGGTACCTTTAAGTAAATAGACTCAAAATCCGATTTTAAATTTATATACTAATGCACTCATTTACTAAGGAATCGGACTTCTCTTTCATTCTTGAGGATTCGTCCTATATCTATTTCGTTCCAACCCAAGCAATAAGTTTTAAAACAGAGTTTGGAACTACTTACTGAACTACCAAACTCTGTTGCAAAACTTTTAAGTACCTAATTGTCAAATATTTGAAATTGGAACGCAAGTTTTTTTTCTATGCATAAAATCAATAACATTGGCGCGCTATTTTTGTCTATTTTCACTTATTTTCTCGGAAAAATGTCAAGCGATGATGATAGTGTCTTCTTAACACCAGAATATATAAAAAAACAGGCAACACTAGCAATTCAAAACCTCCTGCCAGAAGTTACATTTGAGTGGTATGTAAGTGTTATCTATTAATTCATTCCTCTCAGATGGTAGTGAAAAGCAGAGTGTTCTACACGGGCGCAAATCATTTTCGGTCTCGGTGTGTTGAATCCCTCGCTCCTTCAGCGATTCTTAGTTAAAGCCCTCGCTTCACTCGGGCTTTAATGTAAGAATCGCCTCAGTTCGCTCTGGATTCAATTTTACAACCTCGACGCAAAAATTTTGTTTGCGCCCTAGGTGAACAATCTAGTATTGTTAATTTGCTACTATCAGTAAACGTTATATTCTCAGTACTATGTTAACGTTTTTAAAGTTTTGTGGTTACTAAATGTGGGTGTAAGGGACGACCCAGGTGGACATACTTCGACCAAATAGGGGATGTATTAGCAATGAACAAGATAAAAAGTACCCGAAACCGGCGTGCGAGCATGCAACGACGAATGAATGTTGAGGAAGCGAAAGTGATCCGTCAGGATCGTGGCAAATGGCAGTCCCTCCTCTGGGATACAGGCGTAAGTTTATGTACGAATGTATGTATGTAAGTAGTTCGTACGAATCCTTTGGAAATTTGGATACTTAAAACGCAGACTGAGATTCATCGCAATATTCACACATTCAATGCTCGCAAGAATAGCGCCTGTCGAAACCGAGTCCGAAATCGAAATCTAGTAAATCCATAGTATAGAAAATTTAACCTTGACCCTCATTGAAAGGAAACAGTACTGAATGCTGAACATTTAACCTTGACCCTCATTGAAAGGAAACATAGTACTGAATCTCATCATTATTTACTATGTTTATTTAATTACATAAATGAGCGGTGGTAGCGCAGCGGTAGAACGCCGGCCTCGCATTCGGGAGGCCGTGGGTTCGAATCCCGGCATTTACCAATGACTTTGTTTTCTAAGTTACGTACATTTTTGAAGTTGTAGTAGCAATACCACTCTCTGACGGAAAATATCGTGAAGAAACCCTAGCGCCTGATGTATTTACATACGTTAACGCTTGCTACGCACAATGATCCAACTATGAGGCTAAGTGCGGAAATCTCAGGTGAACTATTTAATACATATCGAGTATTTGTTTAATGACACGCGATGCTCATACATAGTAATATATTAAACGCGGCGATACATATCTATTGAACAGAACACTTAACCTTCTCTCTTACTGAAAGAAAACACAGAGCTGAACGCCATCATTACCGATTACGAAGATTGTATGTTGTATGTAGCCGCCGTAATTTGTTGCCTCAAAGACCTTAATCAGTTTGTTCAGGCGCTGTTTAATAAAATCGAACATTGCCACTTTCAATTCAAGATGGCGGCTAACGCGTCCCCCACAAGGTCGAAAACTTTGGGATTTATTGTAGAGCAAAACTGAAGCCGCATACATCAAAAACCGTTTATTTTTCTGCGAAACAAAGGCCTTCATGTGCCCTCACAGACTGGTCTAATAAGGCTACGAGCAAAACTGTGTAAATGGGGAACATCACAGTTGGAAACATAAACATACACTTAAATAAAATCAATATTAAAAGTAAAAGTCGCCTCTCCGAGATCCTGCAAGACGAGTACTCCACTGCCGAGACAGGTAACTAAGATATTATCTTTCGAATTAACGTTAAACGTACAAAAAACCGGCCAAGTACGGGTCGAACTTGTGCACCGAGGGTTCCGTACTCGCGCTTGGCCGTTTTTATTACTTGTCGTTAGAATATATAATAAGTCCTAGAATCACGCAAAGTTTGATGCCTGTATGTATTACCGTTTTTACGATACACGATAGACCATAGACAAAAAAACCGGCAAAAAAACAAGATTGTTGCATTTTTTAATTTTAGTTTTCGCTAACTGTGAAAGAAAACCTCGCGAGGAACCATGAGTGTCCGAGCTGTTCACATACCTTAGCGCTTGAAATCGCCAATCCGCGGTGGACACGCGTGGTGATTAAGCCCATACTCTTGCCCGGAGAGAAGGCCTGTACCCTACAGTGGGACATTATAGGCTGCTTATGTAGTATTTGTTAGGTAATCCGTTGTAATAACACATATTTTGTGAAAATTTCAACTGGCTACCTATAAAAGTTCTAAAGATAGAGCCTCTTAAAGGTCGGACGGACGGACAGACAGCGGAGGCAGAGTAATAGGGTCCCGTTTGGCACCCTTCGGGTACGGAAGCACTAGTATACACGACACATAGTACCTCTATACATACACGAGTAAATGCTATAGAGTAAATGTTGAATACAAATTGCATTTGAGTATTAAAGAGCAACAGTTCTCTTTCATGCCAACTTTAAGTAGGTACGGAAAAGAAAAATAGAAAGGTTTTTATTTTACATAGTTTATGAAATTCTAAAAGCTTATTCGATATAGTCGCCAACAGCTTTCAGCTACAGTTAATTCACTGTCAGTAAGAGTACATTTGGAACACGAAAAATTACAGGGCGCAAAATCCGTACCTACAATAGGTTTTAAAGGTCAGATATGCCCATCACTAGCTAGAGGCCGTTCTGAAACTAGGCCAACGCGTCTGAATTTGAAATCACTTGTGGGTTACTTGAGCACTTTAAATTCCCACATCATAAACATTACGAATAGATATAACTAACCTTTTCAATGTACAAATGAAACTCTAGAAGACTGTCTGAGGGGTTCGCACACTTCAGCGGTTGAAATTGCCATCCGCGGTGGGCACGCGTGGTAATTAAGCCCATACTCTCTCTCTCATAGAGAAGGCCTGTGCCCTGCAGTGTGACGTATATAGCCTGCATAAGATAGAAGAAAACGAAACTAAATCTTCTCTTAAACCTTTTTCAGCTAACTTGGCCCTTGCTTAAAGTTCAAAGAAACATTCAAGTTCTATATAGTTCATGTAAACTGTCTCTACATTGTACGAGAAGTAAAGGTCAGGGACTTTATGTGACTGAAAAGTTCCTGTGTCTTGCATACTGATGACGAGCTTGGCTTTACATGCATTAAGAAAGCTTTGCTAACACGAACATAGTAAGCAGACATCTGTGTAGATAGGTTAAATATGCTATTAGCTCGTACTATACCAACAATCGTGAAATACGGTCCGGGCTAACTTACGTGGTAGGCTATATCAATCCACTGCCAATATTAATCTGAATCTGAGGAGTTACATAGTTGCGTAGAGTTATTAGCTTTTCAAGAGGTTGTTTGAATTCGCGCTCGAATGTATTTGCAGGACCAAATTTGAGTCTCAGTGGAAAACCGTAGGTAAGAAAAGGAGGAATGACAGCCAAAAGAGATTACCATACTATAAGATAGTGCATTTTTATTATTTGAAGCCTGTAACAATTTTATTAATTTATATCGTCGGTAGGTATTAGCAGAAAGCTTTTACAGAATATAATTTGAAAAGTTTAGATTAGTATTTATTGTAAGCTACAGTCATCTTATACACGTATACACACCCCAAAGGGTACGGGACCCTATTACTAAGATTCTACTGTCCGTCTGTCTGTCACCAGGCTGTATCTCATGAACCTGGACAGTTGAAATTATGATTCACAGATGATGTATTTATGTTGCCACTACAACAACAAATACTAATAACAGAATAAAATAAATATTTGAGGAGTGGGGCTCCAATACAAGAAACATTTTTTTGCCGTTTTTTGCTCGATATTAATAACGGCAACAGGTAGACGATTGAAATATTCAAATGTGGTATAGATAATGGACGCAACCCTTTGTGCGCCAGTCCGACTCGCACTTGGCCGGTTTTTTTACATTAGCAAGTTATATTGGTATCTAAGGATTCACTTATTTTCAAAACCGAACACCGAATCTACCGAAAATTCACTTATGATGACGCACTAAAACATGACGCTCGCAGGAATGGACCGTCATGTTTTACTTGCGCTCTTATTTTTTACGGCTATAAGGAGTTTTAAACACAGTAATTGGATTTAAAGAGGACTTTAAAAATAGGTCAGCCATCAACCGCGGCCGCACGAGAAAATGTGAAATTGATCATGAAAACCGGAAAACCTTATTGGAGCTCTTTCCGCAAGCGTAATTCGAAATGAGTGTAGCCCTGGCCGTCTAATTTCGAGATATCTGAGGTGTCTAAAGAAAATGGTCACAATGATTTTCAAAGCGTTTTCGTCGTATCAAAAAGTACTTTGCTGCAAATATATGTCTGAAATTATAACATTATTACGTATTTCAATCAATCACCATCGTATTATTGATTTTTTAATGTGTAGGTACGAGTACTATTGTGTTTTCTAAAATGCCGACTATAATACGATTTATTGTTTACGGTACGATCCCCTTAAAAATTAAGCTGTGTTGCCAGCTAGTGTGTAGTGAGCTGGTTTATGCTAGGGATCTAAGGACGCTACTATTGGGCGCTACTATTTTTATTATTTTAGTAACATTTTTTTTATTATTTTCCATTACAATGAATGGGACTTTTCGGATCGGGTATCGATTTTTAACAACCTGCAATAAATAAAATAAAAATTTTCGATGGTAAAAGCGTCACTTAAGAATGACTGGATGCTATATTTTTTTTTTTCGAAAGATATAACCGAGTAAGGTTTTTAAGGAAATAAAATGGGGAAATTGAAGAATAAAAATGTTCTACAGGATTTTATAAGACTTCAAGATATCGACGCATCGGGAGACCAGAGGGCTGGCGCGTACCTCGGCCAGAGGATAAGCCTGGCCATCCAAAGAGGTAACGTCGCCAGCGTCCTGGGCTCATTGCCGCGGGACAGTGATCTGGGGCAGGTGTTTTATTTGTAAATATAGAATTTATGTTATTTGTATATTTTTATCATTTATATATTAATTAAGTCCAGTTTCTTTGGTTATTTTTAATCATAAACAGTGAATACTATTAATTTATGATTGTAAATAAATATTGTAATTAAAAAATATATATATTAAAACATCACGTTTCAAATGATGTATATGTATTAGGGGTTAAAGTATGTTTTATTGCAATAGGTTCTTTGAATTGACATAGAATCTTCATGGTTTGAGGTTTTCGAATGAAACTTTTTTCAAATGGTTTCTATGATGTTCTTTTTTTAAAAAATGTGAAACATTTGAATATCGACTTTCAATTGTTTTTGTTATTCAATTTAGACAAGAAAGATGGATACTGCGAAAATTCGAGTGATTTTTGAATACGACTTCCGACGCGGAACTAACGCGGCAGAAACAGCCCGCAATATCAATGCTGCGTTTGGAGAGGGGTCTACTAATGAACGCACCGTGCGATTTTGGTTTAAACGCTTTCGTGATGGAAATTTCGACTTAAAGAACGAGCCACGAGGAAGACCGCCCACACAGGTGAATAACGATGAATTAAGAGAGATAGTGGAAGCCGACCCTAGTCAAACTACCCAGGAGTTAGCGGCATGGTTTAACATTACCTTACCCACAATATTGACTCACTTGCGTCAAATCAATAAAATAAAAAAATACGAAAAATGGGTGTCTCATAATCACTCGAATTTTCGCAGTATCCATCTTTCTTGTCTAAATTGAATAACAAAAACAATTGAAAGTCGATATTCAAATGTTTCACATTTTTTAAAAAAGAACATCATAGAAACCATTTGAAAAAAGTTTCATTCGAAAACCTCAAACCATGAAGATTCTATGTCAATTCAAAGAACCTATTGCAATAAAACGGCAATTTCATACTTTAACCCCTATTATAATCCTTTTTTTAATTTGGACAGGACGAGGATATTTTATTTCTTTTGTTATGACCTCTGTGTAGCACAATGGACATTGCAACGTATTTTTCCGAAACCGGTGAGTGAATTAATTTTGATGAAGCGATAGAGTTTGGTCAGGATCGTAGCAAGAGGCAACACTGGTCTCTGCCAACCTGCCTACTTACTACTCTACCTCTGTATATAAACGTATGTTTGTGTTTTGTTCCAGTAGGTATTCGTATTTGTTTGTTGGTTCAATGTGAATCTCGTGAATCCAACTCCAGGCACGCACCGTGACGACTGCAGTTCTTCGTGTTTAGGTCTATGGTTCAAAACGAATGCAACTGTCTTAGCTTCTTAATAGGTTTAATGAAACTTTTCCTTGATCGTAGTTATTAATAATTACTGAAAGCGTTATCACTAAAAGCTGCGCCCACTTACGCTAACGCCCATGATGACATTGTGCTAATTATACAAAGTGCTTCACAATGTCTCGGAGAGAACCGGGTGCTCACATCTTCACTTTCATTAAAATGCTTTTGAATATACAGTTTCAAGCTTTCGCCAACGTTATCTGACAGCACTATCCATTTGTTATATCCATGGATAAGCTTTAACCAGTGAATAAGTACAAAAAGGTCTTGCACCAGGGGCATTCCATGTAAAAAAGGAAAACCACATCAATTTTGAAATTCCTTTAATAATTCCTAATTTCGTACTAGCTTATTACTTTATTCTAAATTTCATTAAATAATTTTTTTTTATAGATATTCTTTATTGTATGTACACCAGGAACTAATTAATTCATAAAAACCGACTTTTCCCCCATAGAAACTCTAGCTCTAGGCGGTTGGAGAACCCTTAGAATAGGGTATTTGACAAAATATCAAATGAGTTACTTTTAAAACGGAATTTGCATGAAAATATTGGTTTATGACGTCACATGTCAGAGCACTCTTTTTATGTTTAATCTATGTATTTCAAAATTGTAATAACTAGTGATTGACTAAAAGAGATACATTTTCCTAGACATTTTGTCATTTTTGTTTTAATCGAGCATATGAAATAATTTATTGTTGATCGTGTCAAATACCGAATTGACGATTTCCTCCAGGTTTTAATAGCTCAGTTGTAATTCCGTCATCACCCGGTACCTTATTGTTCTTAAGCTGCTTGAGAGCCATTCTAATCTCGCACATGCTGAAGTCCGGTATGTCCTCGGTGTAGTGCCGGGTTGGTCTAGCTCGAGGGTCTTGGGCTGGAGCTCTATCAGGTTTTGTGAGGACGTACTGTTGGCATTGTCTTTCGACCTCCCTCAAAATTTCTGGACCTGACGAGACGATGCTACCAACTTCGGTCTTCAACTTCGAGAGTCTGCTCTGGCCAATAGACAGATCTCGATACGGTCGGTATTGAAGCGTCGCAAGTTTCTTTTCAACGATCCAGAGATCTGTCTATATTCTGATGCGTCACGCGAAAACGCCTCTGTTGTCACCGCTCTTCCGTGAGTCTGTGGGCATGGTCTGAATTTTTTTTGGTTCTATTAGTACAGTGGGTGTTATAAGACTTGGACCCGACCCTTTCCCCACGCCCAGTTAAGCACCGCTTCGCTTGTCCAGCTTGGCGTTGAAGTCCCCCATAATAACCATATAGTGAGTTTTAGAGGTATGTATGGTCTTAGAAATGTCCTGTGATATGCTTAGAAATGAGAAAGTAAACAGAGTAGATTCCTAATATATTGCGGTCTTTGAGCTGTGTTCGTTTTTACGCCAAAAAGCGTCAATTTTCGCTTCTTGAATAAAGTCCTCCGGAAAATCATCTGGCGGAAAACAACGACGCCACTCCTGGTTTGCCGCTTTGTCCTCCCGATTTCGTTCCATTAATGGTTCCAGTGCCTTCGACTTTCGAGAGTGGAATCATGTTCAAGAGTTCGAGGTTTCAGGTTCTTTAATGCAGGGCTTATCACTGCCTTCATGACTTGTACTCCTAAACAAATTCTTCTATACTGGAAGAAATTTGTAAGCATTTTCAGACATAATGTCATTTAGTGGACTTAGATTTACGTATTCGTTAATCTTTTAAAATAGAAGCTCTGTTTATCATAAGCAGCCTATATATGTCCCACTGTAGGGCACAGACCTTCTCTCAGAGAGAGAGAGATAGTATGGGCTTAATCACCACGCGTGCCCACCGCGGATTGGAGATTTTAAGCGCTGATGTATGCGAATAGTTAAGGCACTCAGAGACATTCTTCATGATGTTTTCCTTCACCGTTAGCGAGTGGTATTGCTACTATAACTTCACAAATGTACGTCACTTATAAAACAAAGTCATAGGTACATTCCCGCACTGGGAATCGAACCTGGGTCTCTCGCTTCCGAATCGAACCTGGGTCTCTCGCTTCCGAGTGCAATGTTCCACCCACTAGGCTACCACCGCTTTCCCTCGGATTGAAATAAAGTATTCATGTCGAACCTGGGTCTCTCGCTTCCGAGTGCAATGTTCCACCCACTAGGCTACCACCGCTTTCCCTCGGATTGAAATAAAGTATTCATGGTAACAACCTTTTGCAACACCCACGTTATGATTCATTTAGCTTTACAAATGGGTCAGAGAGCCACATATAAACGGATTTCGCTGCCATTGTTTTCTCTTGGACATGCCTTTCAGTGAAATGAACCCACTGCTCCAACATTATTTCAATCACTGAATGCAGTGAGCGCTAACGTGACTGCGCGGGTGTGGAATTTTGAAGACAGCCACATTTTTTAACATTCCGGTTAGTTCTTCTGGGAATTTCGCAAGAGCTGATTGGAGTGGCATAAACATTTCAGAAGAATTATGCCAGAGTAGGTTTCCTTATGCCCGCTGACAATGGCGAGCATAACGAAACCTACTCTGACAGTTGTATGATTCAAGATTCACACTGCATTGGAATCGTCACATACAAAGCCAATAATATGTTTTAAAGATCTTCCCTGTTCTCTAAAGCCTCTGACAAGCAATGCTTATAATCGTCAACCACTGACTCCCTCTTCAGAGTGTTTAGAGTCTCTTCGTTAACATACGTTAAATCACAATAATTATTTTTATGCCACTGCAAGTTTCCTTAAGCCCATTGGCATTGGAGTAGCATACTCCAAGGTAAAACACTGTTCTCTAAATGTTCTCGTAAGTAATTCTTCGACCACTAGCTCTCCTTCATCAGCTGCGCTAGCGTCTTCGTTAAGATTTTTTCAATCCCAAAATATGCTGTTTATCGCCATACCATCGCACAATTTGATTATATAAACATTTTCCTGACAGTCTGGATAGAAAATTGTATTTTCTTTTCAAAATACAATTAGCTATTTCGTTCGTGTGCAATACTCCAATTGCATTTGTGATAACTTTTGCCTTCACCTTCTCGTCTTTGTGCATTGCAACACTCCAATTGCATTTGTGACAACTTTTGCCTTTACCTCGTCCTTGTGCATTGCAACATTCCAATGGGCATTGTTCAGGGACGCATCGATTGTTGTAAACTGAAAACCATTTCGAGGAATAAGGATAGTGATTACTTGTAGGGGTTTAAATAAGTGAAATAAAGACGGATTATTAATATTTATCGCAAAAAATCTATAACCTTCATTTGTCCTTCAATTACGTCATGGTTGGCTCTAATGCGGTAGTTCCATTGCCTTCAAATATAAAAAAAAATGCATTCGTTCGTTCGACAACCTGTCAAAAGTCTCAAATTCTTAGATACAGTAAAGATAACCTCAATTCTCAACAAATATCCAATTAATTTGAATAAGTATTACGAACGAGACGCTAGCTTGGTATTTACATGAAAAGATCAATTCAATTCAATTTTTGGTTATTGGCTATATGATTAGAAAAGAAAATATTGGTAAGTAGTTCACAATGACAATGAAATGCATTTGTGACAACTTTTGCTTTGTTTTTCTTGAACTTTTGATTATACCTAAGATCTTGGAATCAGGCAGAGCTAATTTAGAGCATTAATTCACATTAAGACAGAAAATTCGACGTTGTGAGCTGCTAGGGCCTCTCTTTATTGGCTTTTTGGCATATATTATTTAATGAAGCTTCTTGCACTAAACTTTACCATGTTTTCATCAACAGCCACCCTTTCCGTGTATGTATAATTCTCATAAATTTTATTCTTCATGTAGTCCAACAATGGCTTAACTTTATATGGTTTATACTGAGCGCTACCACGTTGAGGCATCAATGAATTATCATTTAAAACTCCAAAAGACTTTAAGGCTTGGTTCTTTTTTAAATCCCATCACCAAGTTCAAAACAACAGAAACATCAAATTTCTCTTTTGTTACAGAAGCATAATACAAACCTTTTTGAATGGCATATAGGTTGGTTTGAAAGCAAATTGACTTTAACTATTCGTTCTGTCCAGAATGAACGAAAAAGCTGATGCGGCGAGTGTTCTGTTAGATCTAAAATATGTGCTGGTATGCTAGTGGGTTCAATGAACTAACCTGGATTTGACATAATGGTAACTTTTTTCCATTTTAGTGAATTATTCTCACTAATAGATGTGGATCTATCCGCGTGATCAGAATGAGCCCCTGAAGAAGCAAATCGAGCCAAAAGTATATTATCTTTGTCTTCAGATTGCAGTGGCGAAACACTCCATGTGTTTAATTCTAATGTAAGCATACATTCCTCTTCCTAATCACAAATAACAATCTATGTTAACTTGTGGTAATGAAGCTCTTTCATATGATACCGCAGATGATATGGTCACCACATTTTGGTTTAAATAAAGTAATATTTGGACCCCCATTTTGTCTAGGCCATTATTTGTGATGTAATACGTAAGGGACGAACCAGACGGACATACTTCGACCAAATAGGGGATGTATTAGCAAAGGGCAAGGTAAAAAGTACCCGAAACCGGTGTGCGTGCATGCAACGACTAATGAATGTTGAGGAAGCGAAAGTGATCTGTCAGGATCGTAGCAAGTGGCAGTCCCTGGTCTCTGCCTACCCCTCTGGGATACAGGCGTGAGTTTCTGTTATGTTATGTAATACTGAAATAAAACATTTGCAGTTTTCAGATTCAATCCTGTACTTGTGCTATAAGACACTGCGTTTTTCCAAATTTTATAGTACAAGTTTAACTCAGAAGCTTAATATTTTCACAGGCCCTAACAACCCTGAGTAGACAGACCGACAAATAGATAGATAGGCAAACAGTCGGGCGGAGGGACAACAAAGTTACCCTATAATAGTTATTTTACTTTTTGAGGTAGTTTTTTATCTAATTTGTACGGACAAAGTCCCGGGCAAAGACTTGTGAGAAATAAATATGATGATAATAATTTACCTAATCATTTACCTAAATTTGCATTACCTGTTCCGATCACTGGTACCTAGTTTCCTTTCAAAATTGTAATTGGGAAGTCCTGAACTGAAGGAATTCCCCAACGGGATTTGCCTTACGTTCTTTCCTTGCTTGATTATTGTAGCTGGAAAGTCATGATGTAATCACAGTCAGTCGAATTCTTCGATATTTTCCGTCATTTCTTTAGTGTGTTGTGGACTGTGGTAACTACTGAGTTGAAGACCCGGTGGGAAATAATCCAAAAACCTTCATGTAGCAGCCTTTATGAACACGTTTCAAGCAGTTTAAATTGATTAAAACGTGTTCAAAACGAAAGAAAGAAAACTTGATTTTAAACACAGGAACATATTTTGTTTAAAACATTTTGAACTGTTTGTTTCATAAATTTGAAAAAGAAACTGTTTTTTTCCCATCTCTGATCCTTGAACAAAATCTCATGGATGTCAAACTTCTAAATGCCATGTTGGAAGAAAATACATATGTTAAACGAAAACTACGCCAAACAGTTATATCATATTAAAGTTACATGTCCAGAGTCAGTGTTTACAACATTAACGACCTTAAAAACAAACTATTCAGTAACGTACATACATTGTTACACGGCAGTACTATAATAAACATAATTCCGCAAAAACAAACACTTTACTTATTTACATAACTCACTGCGACAAAATTAATTTTCAAAGTTCGAGTAATACGAGTATTAGCCACAAACGCATTACGGAAATAACTACATACAACTTTCAATAAAAAATTTTTTGTTTTTAATGTATAGGTAAAACAATAAAGTTGCTTTTCATTACTCATACTCTGAAAGGGGATCATTGTTCATCCAGGCACCGTGCTGAAAGTGGTACATGCCTGCTCTAAAGCAGACAAGTATTAAAAAATATATATATGAATCGTAGTTTAAGACACAGATAAAACCACCAAATACGCAAATTCAAAATGGCCGTCTTTCGCGGTCGCGCGCCATCTTGCGAATTGTGATGTACGGCTAGCACAAGTTAGCGCGCGAGCTAGCTCGCCGCGAGCTAGACCATCCTTAAGTTTTATATTTTAAACTTGTTTTTATCTTTTAGTGATTAACATTAATAATTAATTTATATTATTTAATTTTTACGAACGAAATAATGCCTTCTCCAACATTTACAGCCCAGCCTCCTATGAATGATATTCAAATATCACAACAAGTATCAAATATTAATATGCCTGGAAATAATTTTCATTTTAACTGGCTTGTGTTTACTTTCCTCGTATTCGTAATGAAAAGTAGAGTGTTTTACTCGGGTGGTAGCACCCATTTCTGCCTCGAACTATTGGCGCTCTCACTTCGTTCGAACGCCAAAACATCTCGTCAGGAATGGGTGCCTTTCAGCCCTCGGTTAACAATCTACTATTATCGGCAAAGAGCTTTGAAAGCAAGAAAAGAAAAAGAAAAATGGTGTTTATTGCCAGATATAAAACAACATAAGAAGATTAAAACTAATGTGTATATCTAGGTATACCTACGTGAAATAAAGTAACATACACTTCTCAAAGCAACACAACTTTTTAATTTTTAAAGGCATCTATCTTGCAAAGTCTGGCAAAAAGTAAGTAAGCTCAGCGTTATGCCTCTTGAATGTTATTATACACACAACATTCAAAAGGTGCTGATTTTCAGCGAGGCTTTGTAGAGCTAATACTCGACAGTTGATCTAAGATGGCGCTGATAATAGTTTAATCCGGCCGAACGTCAGTCAATCAATCAGTTAGTAAACTTTACCAGAACGACTTCTTTTATGAAAAAAATATATTTTATTAAATTTGTTGTCATAGGAATAGCTTAAATAAGAGATTTAAATGGTAAATTACTTTTGACTCTTTGATTCCCGAAAAGGACCTAGATGCGCCTTCGCCTCACGTCGCTTCTGCGTAGCTCGTGCCTTAGACACTGAGATTTCTTGAAAATGTTAACCTCGCCATGTACGTTGAGGGAATTTAACATGCTGGTTAGAAGCCGGGAAGAAACTCCACGGACAATCCTTAGTAGATAATCGTTTCAAACTGTAAGCTGTAGGCATTAGAATAAAATTATAAAGATGCTGATTGAATTCTAAATTACGTATGCTACGTAATAATATAGTAGCCACTTTGTTGTAACATTATTGGTTATCCGTGCGAGAATGCCTAAAGAACTTGAATTGTATTCTATTTTCTCATAAGAAAAAAGGATTGTATGAGTGTCACGGTTGGCTAACATAACTTATTTCTACATTGCCGTAATTAATAATAAATAGAAATAGTTTATTTCACACACGTTTAACACACATAAAATAACATCAAGATTATAATGAAGGTGCTCACAAGAAAACATCATCACTTTCTCATTTCCAGTTCTTTTTATAAGTAACCACATGTGGCGAAATATTTAAGCTTCTTATAATTATTGTTAAAAGTGCTTATTATAAAATTGAGGCTTTTTTGAAATGTGTCCTGAAATGTACTCTGGCTAACAGTTATATACCATGGAATTTTGTTTTAATACTGAAGATTACCCTCCGTATCAGGATGACAAACTGGCTATATGCCCAAGAAGCTTTAACGACACAAAAGTAATATACTTACTCGTAGCTTTGTTTCTTTTTATGACCGTCAACTAAATGATTTATTTTTAGCCTTAAAAAAATTTAATGCCAATTTGGCGAGAGCTTATACTTAGTTTGTACTAAAGCTTGGGAGTTTTTATGCAACTTTAACTGGACGATTATTTGTTTAAATTAGATAATTTGTAGCTGAGAAGGAAATGGAGTGACGCTATTCTTAATCCGGCGCCACACGGAGTAACAAGAAAACAACATAGGACTTAAAATAGGATTCTTTCAAAATTTCGCTTTTGGGGTCATTAATGAAATCAATATCTACGAAATCACAAATATTCCAAAGGCACATTAATAAAATTAATGTAAGTGTTCTTCCTTTCAACTCCTCATTGTATTTTTATATTTATGTTTTAGACCGTAGTTAAGCTTTTATATTTTTATTGTTCTCAGGTGCCTTTCCATTATATTATAGATATACCAACAATTTACCGTGCCCTTGGATACCCTCTTTTATTATCACGGATCGCACCCGTTCGTAACCCTCCTGCGACACTGGCTCCCAACGTAAAGAACCCCACCCACGCTCCTGTTCCTGATACTGCCCACTACTGCTGCTTCAAACCACCCGGTTCCCAAGATTCTTATTAATAATATTTTTATTTTTATTCTTTCTTAATTTTGTCTAGTTTACTTTAAACCTTTTTCCAAATTCGAAAAGATTTTATCATCGCCGTCACCACTTTAGATCTTCTTTCGGCCTAGAGTCTTTAACTTTTAATACTTATTTACTTTATACCTTATACCATATCTTCATCCATACCCACCCAATCTCTAATCAAAACTAATTCTTCCTCTTTATGCCAACGTCATAAAGAATAACGTCAACGTTAACAGTACTCCTACAAGACACTTAACAATATAATACACAAAACATAATACATACAGAAACACTAAACGAGATTCCCAAAGGAATTATCACAATTTTGACACAACCTTTGGTGTTCTTAAAACTCGTACGAGTCACCAAAGTGAGTGTCATCAAACACTTACGAGCAGTGCTGTTGGAGAATACCCTCAGTGTATCCTACACAACCTACACTAGAAAAGAGGCCTTCCTAGGACCTTCGAGGTCGACTACCTAGAAGTCTCCGGACTAGTTACGGTTGAACTCAAAACACCGGTAGCTAACACTAAAAACTTACCATTATTTGATCTTTTATTAACTTTTCTTTTTACAACGAATGAACCAACACTTACGATTTCAGAAATAATTTTAATAACTTAAATTACACTGGTTATATTTTACCACACTTAAATTAAACTATTTCACAGTAGTTCACGATGAATCCCACATTTCTAAATAAGCCTGAATTAACATATGAACTAAAACTCCGGTCAGTTTCTTTTCCAAGTTCTGCAACAGCGGATGACTTGCGCCAACTATTGCATCCTCTTGTGGACACTCCTTGTACCGTCGAATCCAGTCCGTATTCGCCTGAACAAGACATTGAAGAAGTAGAGAAATGCCTCACAATGGTTTCAGCACGTATCCTTCTTACTTCTTCTAACAGCATACATAATGACCAAATCCGAGCATATTTAATTCACATTTCAAATAGAATAAGCCGTCTCTCCATTTCTACTGAGGCAAGTACAGATCTTTTAAACAATTTTAAAAATATTTGTGAGAATTTGACACAATGTCAACAAAAATTCAATGACATACAAATGTCAACGAATAGTTCTAATTATGAATCAGCGACCTCTTTGATACAGCCCCGCACTGATTTCGATCTGCTTGCTCAGAAGTTAGCAAATTTAACCGACAACCGACCCACAGACCTAAAAAGGTTTAACTTCAAAGGTGATAACTGTCCTCATGATTTTATTAATAAGATTGAAGAGTTCGCAGTGGCGCGTAACATCGACCACAAAAGATTACATAATTATCTATATGATTGTTTATCGGGCCCTGCTCTAGACTGGTACAGAGCCAAGAAATCCACAATTACAAATTGGCAATCATTTAAACAAAAATTTGTTGAAGATTTTGAAATTTACGATCATGATTTCAAACTTACACAAACTATTCACTCACGTAAGCAAAAACCAAACGAGCGAATAATCATATACTTCTCGGCAATGGAAGCACTTTTTTCCAAATTACATGAACCATTGTCTGAAAAATCGAAAACAGATATTCTGCGTAGAAATTTGAGTCCTATATATAGCTCTAGACTGTTACCTACCGACATTGTAACCCTAGATCAATTATTTAAATCTTGCAAATGGTATGAGAGTTGCAATATTATGCAAACACCCATACAAACTTCTGATACTTTTCAAAGTCCTCATATACCACCTTTTCCATTCACACCTCAAAGCACAGTCCATACTGTTGCACCTCAGTCTAAACCTACATTACGATTCTCTTGCCCGCGTTGTAGAACAAATAATCACGAGTTAAATAATTGTACTAGTAAAGATATAGTTTGCTTTCGTTGCGGCAAACTAAACGTCACTTCTCCAAAGTGTACAAACTGTCATAAACATTCAAAAAACTAATAAAGGAGAAAAGTAAGATACCAAAAACAACCACTGCAGAATGGAACCTTTGGCTCAATACACTTAAATTATTTATGACTTCGTATAATACATCTACAACACTATTTACTAAGAATAATAATGACGAAAGGCCTTATATAAATGTTAAGTCAAACAACATAACTCTATGCGGTCTTTTAGATAGTGGAAGTGCTATCACAATTTTAGGGAATAATTCCCATGAAATTCTCTTAGCCTATGGCTACAAACTCGATAAGAAACACAAGATTACAGGCACAGTAGCTAATGGACAATCAATACACTCCATTGGTACTATTCAACTACCTCTTATTTTTAAAGAAAAAATAGCAATTATTACTGCTCATGTCATACCCTCAGTAAACCAACCTTTAATCCTGGGCATTGACTTCTGGAAGATGTTCAACCTAGCCCCAGACATTCTTCAAACGTTAACTTCTTTTTCTAACAAACATATCGATACATTAGTTGTTGATACAACTTCTCAGCATGTTGCTCACTACGACACTCTTACAGACACACAGCGTCTGATTTCTGATACTGCTATCCGACAGTTTCAAAATATTTCAACAGAATCCCAACCATTAGGTAAAGCGCACCTCGTAGAACACCACATAGACACAGGAGATCATCTTCCTATACGACAGCGTTGCTATAGACTTTCACCTGAAAAACAGAAAGCCTTATGCAAAGAAGTAGATGAAATGCTTAAATTGAATGTCATCGAACCTTGCGAAAGCCCGTGGTTAAATCCTGTCATAATCACGCCTTAGAAGGACGGCACATGGCGTTTTTGTGTGGATAGCCGTAAATTAAATTCCATTACCCGTAAAGATGCTTATAAGCTTCCTTTTATTTCTGATATCTTAGACAACCTTAAAGACGCTAAATTTTTATCTTCTATTGACATAGCCAAAGCCTTTTGGGAAATACCATTACGTCCTTCAGACCGACCCAAGACTGCTTTCCATGTACCAGGTCGCGGAATGTATATGTTCCTTGTAATGCCTTTTGGTCTAACAAATGCCCCAGCCACACAACAACGCTTTATGGATACACTATTACCATCAGAAAATCTAGATATCAGTTTTCACCTACTTAGATGACATAGTAATTGTTAGCAAGACGTTCGAAGAACACATTGATTTACTAAATAAAGTCCAGCAAAGACTTGCTCAAGCTAACATAACTGTAAATTTTTCAAAATGCTCATTCTTTAGAAAGGAACTTAAATATTTAGGTTATATTGTTAACGAGCATGGCCTTCAAACCGACCCAGATAAAGTTAAAGCTATTCTCGATATTCCCGCTCCCACTACTCCACGAGAAGTAAAAAAAGTTTTTAGGGACAGCTAGCTGGTATAGACGTTTTATCCCAGATTTCAGCACTAAAGTTGCACCTCTCACTAAACTTACATCAACTTCAAAGAAAGCCCCACCCTTTAAATGGACTACCGATGCAGATAAAGCTTTCAAAAACATAAAAGAAGCTCTCATCTCCACTCCCATTCTCGCTTGCCCAGACTTCACCAAACCATTTGCAGTTCATTGCGATTCTTCCGGTTTTGCCATTGGTGCTATGCTTACCCAAGAATTCAATGGTATTGAAAAACCCATAGGCTATATGAGTAAATCCCTTACAGGCCCTCAAAAGAATTACTCTATAACTGAAAGAGAGTTACTAAGCGTTATTCTGTCCTTAGAACATTGGCGTTGTTATTTAGACAACGGTCTAAAGTTCACCATTTATACCGATCATTCAGCATTACAATGGTTCCTCCATCTAGACAATCCAAGTGGACGACTAGCCCGATGGAGTATCCGTTTATCAGCATATAACTTTGAAATTAAACATAAACGCGGTAAAAACCACTTAGTTCCTGACGCGTTGTCTCGTTCTATCCCAATAAGCATTATTAACTACGATAGCTCACATACTCACGACGACTGGTATAATAATATTTACGCTAAGTGTAGCACTAATCCTAACACCACCCCAGACTACATTATACAAAATAATAAATTATACGGATACGGCCAAACAAATTCTTTACTTCAATCTGAATACAATTGGAAAGAAGTTATTCCACTCGAATAGAGTTCCAATTATTACTGAGAATCACTCCACTCTAACATGTGCTCACTTTGGAATTTTCAAAACATACCAAAGACTGAAAATTAAATATTTTTGGCCAGGCATGTACTTACAAAGATGTTTCTAATTTCATTTCTAAATGCGAAACTTGCTTATCCTATAAACATCAAAATCAAACTAAATTTGGTCTCATGGGTAAACCTAAACAATGCTCTCGTCCTTTTCAGTGTATTTCGATTGACATCATCGGTCCCTCACCGACAACCCTGAAACATAACAAATTCATATTTGTTGTAACTTGCTGTTTCTCAAAATATTGTCTCCTATTTGCAATAAAACGAGCTACTTCCTCCGTTGTTGCACATATACTAGAAAACCTAGTTTTTCTTATCTATGGTATACCGCAAACTGTAATTCTTGATAATGGTCCCCAATTTACTAGTCAAGAAATAACAGACTTGTTCCAGTCCTATAAGGTCCCTAAAATTCATTATACTCCCCGGTATTGTCCGCAAGTAAATACAGTCGAACGATACAATAAAACAATAATGACAGCTGTATCATCATTCGTAGAGAATGACCACAGAACTTGGGATAGAAACTTACATAAAATCCAATTTGCTATTAATACTTCAGTTAATGAAATAACTAAGTATACTCCTGCATTCCTTGCCTTTGGTCGTGAATTAGTCACATGTGGGTCGATCTATAAACATTCAGATCTCACAGATGACATTATTTTCGCACCACGAGACGAATTTGCAGACAACCTTGGTCTTCTTCACCCTGTTTTTTCAGAAGTTCAAGCTCGACTTTGGAGAGCGCATCAAATTAACTCTTCGTCCTATAACAAACACCATTAACATTTCGAATTCAACGAAAATGATGTCGTTTGGAAACATAATTATTCAATCAGTAACGCAAATAAATATTATTCGACCAAACTAGCACCCAAATTTGTAAAATGCATAATTACCAAAAAGATTTCACCCCTCGTTTACGTTCTCGCTGACATGTCCGGAAAACCACTCGGACGTTGGCACGTAAGAGACTCAAAACCTATCCCCAAAATTCAAAATTAGAACAACTACTTGTTCAATTTCCCATTCGATACAAATTATTTGGCCTCATATTTTACATAACTTACTTTTCTCCGAACTTACTTCTACCTATTGTACATTTTTGTATATAAAAGAAATATTAGTTTTCTCATGTCCATCTCATTACCCTTTTTGGCCAGTCATTATATATCGTTTTATGATTATTTATCACTTATTAATCCTTTTTTCTAGGTACTTACGTTCCAGTAAGTTACCAGTTCTTAACAAGGAACTTTTTCCGTCAAGAATTATTCTTGAACGTCTTATCTTGATAAAGAATATTCTTATCTTATCTTATCTTATGTGGTAAACATACCACAAGTTGTATTACTTAATACATCATTATATACTGGACATTCTTAATGTCACTACCTTGTATATATTGTATAAATTTTAATTTATTTCATCATTTAATAAAATATCAGCGGATGGTAACTGGAAAAAGCCATAACACCACTTGAGAGCGATTTTTCGATACCAGCTAGCTGTCCCTAAAAACTTTTTTACTTCTCGTGGTGTAGTGGGAGCGGGAATATCGAGAATAGCTTTAACTTTATCTGGGTCGGTTTGAAGGCCATGCTCGTTAACAATATAACCTAAATATTTAAGTTCCTTTCTAAAGAATGAGCATTTTGAAAAAATTACAGTTGTGTTAGCTTGAGCAAGTCTTTGCTGGACTTTATTTAGTAAATCAATGTGTTCTTCGAACGTCTTGCTAACAATTACTATGTCATCTAAGTAGGTGAAAACTGAATTATCTAGATTTTCTGATGGTAATAGTGTATCCATAAAGCGTTGTTGTGTGGCTGGGGCATTTGTTAGACCAAAAGGCATTACAAGGAACATATACATTCCGCGACCTGGTACATGGAAAGCAGTCTTGGGTCGGTCTGAAGGACGTAATGGTATTTCCCAAAAGGCTTTGGCTATGTCAATAGAAGATAAAAATTTAGCGTCTTTAAGGTTGTCTAAGATATCAGAAATAAAAGGAAGCTTATAAGCATCTTTACGGGTAATGGAATTTAATTTACGGCTATCCACACAAAAACGCCATGTGCCGTCCTTCTAAGGCGTGATTATGACAGGATTTAACCACGGGCTTTCGCAAGGTTCGATGACATTCAATTTAAGCATTTCATCTACTTCTTTGCATAAGGCTTTCTGTTTTTCAGGTGAAAGTCTATAGCAACGCTGTCGTATAGGAAGATGATCTCCTGTGTCTATGTGGTGTTCTACGAGGTGCGCTTTACCTAATGGTTGGGATTCTGTTGAAATATTTTGAAACTGTCGGATAATAGTATCAGAAATCAGACGCTGTGTGTCTGTAAGAGTGTCGTAGTGAGCAACATGCTGAGAAGTTGTATCAACAACTAATGTATCGATATGTTTGTTAGAAAAAGAAGTTAACGTTTGAAGAATGTCTGGGGCTAGGTTGAACATCTTCCAGAAGTCAATGCCCAGGATTAAAGGTTGGTTTACTGAGGGTATGACATGAGCAGTAATAATTGCTATTTTTTCTTTAAAAATAAGAGGTAGTTGAATAGTACCAATGGAGTGTATTGATTGTCCATTAGCTACTGTGCCTGTAATCTTGTGTTTCTTATCGAGTTTGTAGCCATAGGCTGAGAGAATTTCATGGGAATTATTCCCTAAAATTGTGATAGCACTTCCACTATCTAAAAGACCGCATAGAGTTATGTTGTTTGACTTAACATTTATATAAGGCCTTTCGTCATTATTATTCTTAGTAAATAGTGTTGTAGATGTATTATACGAAGTCATAAATAATTTAAGTGTATTGAGCCAAAGGTTCCATTCTGCAGTGGTTGTTTTTGGTATCTTACTTTTCTCCTTTATTAGTTTTTTGAATGTTTATGACAGTTTGTACACTTTGGAGAAGTGACGTTTAGTTTGCCGCAACGAAAGCAAACTATATCTTTACTAGTACAATTATTTAACTCGTGATTATTTGTTCTACAACGCGGGCAAGAGAATCGTAATGTAGGTTTAGACTGAGGTGCAACAGTATGGACTGTGCTTTGAGGTGTGAATGGAAAAGGTGGTATATGAGGACTTTGAAAAGTATCAGAAGTTTGTATGGGTGTTTGCATAATATTGCAACTCTCATACCATTTGCAAGATTTAAATAATTGATCTAGGGTTACAATGTCGGTAGGTAACAGTCTAGAGCTATATATAGGACTCAAATTTCTACGCAGAATATCTGTTTTCGATTTTTCAGACAATGGTTCATGTAATTTGGAAAAAAGTGCTTCCATTGCCGAGAAGTATATGATTATTCGCTCGTTTGGTTTTTGCTTACGTGAGTGAATAGTTTGTGTAAGTTTGAAATCATGATCGTAAATTTCAAAATCTTCAACAAATTTTTGTTTAAATGATTGCCAATTTGTAATTGTGGATTTCTTGGCTCTGTACCAGTCTAGAGCAGGGCCCGATAAACAATCATATAGATAATTATGTAATCTTTTGTGGTCGATGTTACGCGCCACTGCGAACTCTTCAATCTTATTAATAAAATCATGAGGACAGTTATCACCTTTGAAGTTAAACCTTTTTAGGTCTGTGGGTCGGTTGTCGGTTAAATTTGCTAACTTCTGAGCAAGCAGATCGAAATCAGTGCGGGGCTGTATCAAAGAGGTCGCTGATTCATAATTAGAACTATTCGTTGACATTTGTATGTCATTGAATTTTTGTTGACATTGTGTCAAATTCTCACAAATATTTTTAAAATTGTTTAAAAGATCTGTACTTGCCTCAGTAGAAATGGAGAGACGGCTTATTCTATTTGAAATGTGAATTAAATATGCTCGGATTTTGTCATTATGTATGCTGTTAGAAGAAGTAAGAAGGATACGTGCTGAAACCATTGTGAGGCATTTCTCTACTTCTTCAATGTCTTGTTCAGGCGAATACGGACTGGATTCGACGGTACAAGGAGTGTCCACAAGAGGATGCAATAGTTGGCGCAAGTCATCCGCTGTTGCAGAACTTGGAAAAGAAACTGACCGGAGTTTTAGTTCATATGTTAATTCAGGCTTATTTAGAAATGTGGGATTCATCGTGAACTACTGTGAAATAGTTTAATTTAAGTGTGGTAAAATATAACCAGTGTAATTTAAGTTATTAAAATTATTTCTGAAATCGTAAGTGTTGGTTCATTCGTTGTAAAAAGAAAAGTTAATAAAAGATCAAATAATGGTAAGTTTTTAGTGTTAGCTACCGGTGTTTTGAGTTCAACCGTAACTAGTCCGGAGACTTCTAGGTAGTCGACCTCGAAGGTCCTAGGAAGGCCTCTTTTCTAGTGTAGGTTGTGTAGGATACACTGAGGGTATTCCCCAACAGCACTGCTCGTAAGTGTTTGATGACACTCACTTTGGTGACTCGTACGAGTTTTAAGAACACCAAAGGTTGTGTCAAAATTGTGATAATTCCTTTGGGAATCTCGTTTAGTGTTTCTGTTTGTGTATTATATTGTTAAGTGTCTTGTAGGAGTACTGTTAACGCGGTAGACTACTACAGACGTTGGCATAAAGAGGAAGAAATATTAGTTTTGATTAGAGATTGGGTGGGTATGGATGAAGATATGGTGTAAGGTATAAAGTAAATAAGTATTAAAAGTTAAAGACTCTAGGCCGAAAGAAGATCTAAAGTGGTGACGGCGATGATAAAATCTTTTCGAATTTGGAAAAAGGTTTAAAGTAAACTAGACAAAATTAAGAAAGAATAAAAATAAAAATATTATTAATAAGAATCTTGGGAACCGGGTGGTTTGAAGCAGCAGTAGTGGGCAGTATCAGGAACAGGAGCGTGGGTGGGGTTCTTTACGTTAGGCGCCAGTGTCGCAGGAGGGTTACGAACGGGTGCGATCCGTGATAATAAAAGAGGGTATCCAAGGGCACGGTAAATTGTTGGTATATCTATAATATAATAGAAGAACAATAAAAATAGAAAAGCTTAACTACGGTCTAAAACATAAATATAAAAATACAATGAGGAGTTGAAAGGAAGAACACTTACATTAATTTTATTAATGTGCCTTTGGAATATTTGTGATTTCGTAGATAAATAATATAAGTACCTACGCAGAATAAGGACAGACAGACAGACGTGTTATAATAAAATTGATAATAAAGATAGAATCTCGTTTACATCCACTTAGTTCGGAGGCTGAGGAATATCTGTCTAAATACGTCCGAACACTGCGGCACATGTCATAAAATAGTTAAATTTGGAATAGTAGATGGCCGAAAATGATAAAAAAAGCAACGAGGCGATTACCTCGTTACAGTTCATTTGAAATATTTCCGGGCGAGTTGAAATAAATTATCGAGCTGGAGAAGATGAGGCGCGGAAACACCGCGCGCTTCGCGTAAACGAGATTTTCCTACAGTCTGATCAAGTTAGGAAATATCATTAGAAATAATTAGAATTTCTCGAGAACCTATGCATTGTTGTTGACGGCTTTCATTTCATAAATAAGTTTTAATAAATTCATTTCATAAATGAGTCTGTTCTAAGCAGCCGCGTAGATTGGATGTTAAAGTTGTGAATTATTAAGATCTTATCTTAGCCTTAGATGGATGTTTACTTGTTGCAATAGTTAATTACTATTAAATATCAAATATTAGACGTCAACGTGTGATATAAAGAATAAACCCGTTTCCTCATCGCCATCCCTGCCAGCAATTTGGGAATAAATACATTATCAAACATGTGCGGTGCAACTGACATTTTGATTCACATTAAGGTAAAGAGGAGTTCCATGTAAGGAACCCTCGATGCGCGAGTCCGACTCGCACTTGGCCGTTTTTTTTTTAGCAAAATAATTTTAAGTATTTTTATTTATTTTGAAAATTTTCTGTACGATCATCGAACCAGTGCAGTTAGATATTTAACCAACATAACATTCAGGAGAGCCAGAAATCTGCCGGAAATCATATTCTCTTCTCTCTAGTCAAGTAGGTAAATATTGTACAAGTCCAATCAAATCATTCTTCGTTCGTCAAAGTTTACGAGGTCACCGAGCGCGGATCCAATTTGTGTAAAGCCAAAATAGTATTGCATCCTTTCTAGATAAATGGCTTCTTTAGATGTTCCCTTTTTTACTATTCTTGGGGGAACCCAAGAACAATCTTTGCCCAGGCCCAAGTCACCCAATGACTCGGTTAGTACGAGTATCTTAATCTGTCTTACATGTCATATCCAAGGTACAAACGGACAGCTCGTCATACTAGGATCGACGGACTAAAGCTTTAAGTCAAATTGTCATAATTTTTTTGTTCCATACAACAATAGTAGTTAAAATAGCAATTTGCTTATTTTTTGTAAAAAAAAAACATGTATGTTCAACTCATTGTTTCATGACAGCTCGCTCGTTAATGTAATAAAGGTATAAAGTAATAAAAATGTTATACAGTAATTTTACAATAGGATTTTTAAACTGCCTCAAAAATCTCTGCTTTGGACTTATCTTCTTATGTTTGGACTTGGGACTTAGGGACAGTGATCGTAAAATTACGAAGATATCCCACCGTTTATTCAAACACATACTTAGACAAATCTTACATATTTAATTTTAGAAGGGATGCGTGGGTGGTAACTTACACGCTGATCTTCACATTCTGTAATATATAACTACTAAGTACACACAAACAAGTATAAGCAACACTAGAATGTAACAAAATATGACCAAAGAAGACCAGCCACATTCAGCAGGGCTGCACGAAATGTGAAATGAAGAGTGGAAATTCTTTTTATAACGGACAGGACCGTGGTATAAAACGTTGCATTGCAATATCTATTCTGTAATTACTAAGGTGCTAAGCACAGAAGCAAGAGTGAGCAGCACTACAATAACAAGGCTGATAAAAGAAAAATAGCCAGTTGAGGCAGACGCGACTACACAGGGAATTCAAGAATATAATTCACAAAAGATTGTACACCTTTATAAAAAGGAAAGTGATTTTCTTGCTATTCGTTGATAGGGATATCAGAATACTAAAATATGATAGTAACTAATTTCATAAAACATTAAATTCGCGCCGGCTTTATTGTGGTTTAAGGAAAACCTCAAAATTTGACAAATGGGCATTTTACAATGGGCAAATCGACAAAATACGGAAAAGTCCGGGAAATAGTGGCACCTCTTGTATGGGAACCCTGCATCTTGGCACAGTGATTCTGAGCTTTAGACCGGGAGCTATCAGGAAGTTTGCTTCCGCCGCACACCTTATTAAGCTTTCTACCTCCCTACTTAAAGCTACTAGGGCAAAAAGTACCAATTTCATAATAAAAACCGAAAACCAAAAATCTCGAACTAGGTTTTTGCAAATAAACCTCGTTTATTATTTTACTATCGGGTATATAAGCATAAGCAGCCAATGTACGTCCCAGTGAAGGGCACAGGCCTTCTCTCAGGGAGAGAGTATGGGCTCACCACGCGTGCCCAAAGCGGATTGGCGATTTTAAGTGCTGAGGTATATGAATAATTCAGAACTCATGTTCTGACACGATGTTTTTCTTCACCGTGAGCGAGTGTTATTGCTATGCTATAACGTCGCAAATGTACATTACTTAGAAAACCAAGTCATAGTACATGCCCGCACTGGGAATCGAACCTAGGTATCTCGCTTCCGAGTCGATTATATTGAAATAAAAAAATATATTTAGAAAGCCACACTTATCCTGATTATACACATATATATTTTATTGGGATCTTATATAAAAATGGCATGGTTAGTATTATAGTTAGAATTATTTCTCGAGTGAACGTCTAATTTGGATACTATGAGGTAATATTCTATACAGGGCGTCCCAAAGTTATGGGACATGAAGGGAAAGTACCTTAAATATCGTAGATAGGGTATTTTGCTGAAAGAAGACTTTATGTTATTTTTAAAAGTTAGTAATTCTGCATTCACAGATTTTCTAAAAATTACTTGCTTCGTCTGGGAATCGAACCGACTTAAATGTAAAAAAAACACTCCTACTTTTATGATTCCAATCGAAAGAATGGCCAAAAACTAATAATGCTTCTCAAGATTTTCTAAATGAATGTTTTCCTAGGTGAATTGGTACGAATGGACCGATTAGATGGCCGGCCAGATCCCCGGACCTTACACCATTAGATTTCTTCTTTTGGGGATACGTGAAAGATATGCTATACAAAAAGCGATACGAGAACGTAGGCGAGTTAGAAATAGAATTGTGCCATATCATATCGAGTATTTACCATAAAAAGATAAGAAAATCAACAGGCAGCGGACTCATTAAAAGATTGGCAATTTGCGTAAGACAAGAGGGATCAGATTTTGAGCATTTAATTAATTAATTAAAAAAAAAATACCCACTACGGCAGTTTCATGTATGTTTTTAATTTGATTAAATATATTAATTTCACACTGTTTCTTTCTTTTAAAATACTATGTTACTTAAGAAGAGTTATTAGTTTTTGGCCATTCTTTCGATTGGCATCATAAAAGTAGGGGTGTTTTTTTTTTAATTTAAGTCAGTTCGATTCCCAGACGGGGCAAGTAATTTTTAGAAAATGTTTGAATGCAGAATTACTAGCTTTTAAAAATAACATAAAGTCTTCTTTCAGCAAAATACCCTATCTACGATATTTAAGGTACTTTCCTTTCATGGCCCATAATTTTGGGACGCCCTGTATACCATTTGTTGTTTTATATTTTCGCTTAATTTTAAAAGATATTGTAGCAACGGGGAAATGTTAATGGGATTCTAGTGCTTTTTTCTGAGTAATTATAAACTGCATTCAAAGATTTTTTTTTCACCAATTACTGTTTATAAGGTTTAAACGCACGCAAAATGCTTAAGAAGCTTTTTTGTTGTAATTTTTCGCATCTTTGATAGCTGAACTTTACCGATAATATTTACTGATTCGGACTGATTGCCATCTTTGAAGCAAAGTTTTTTTTTCACCTAAAAGTTAAAACTCTAAAGCCGTCTTCTATCAAATACCGTGAGCTAAATAGTTTCTGAAATTAACGTACCTATCCACCATTATATTGCTTGTTCAAAGATTTTTTATTGAGATAGAAACAAAAAATAATGTGTTGCAAAAATTAATGCCTGCAAAACTGCTTTTTAACAGGTGCTTTTGTTTTTTTACCGTTGACAATCTATTTACCTTTGTGTAAGTAGTTTAAAACCGAAAAAGTATTTTGTCTCTGAACGTTATTTAAACGCTCCCGAGTCCCGACCCGTGGTTCAATTGCTATGTTCAAATGGACCAAGGAAGTAAAGTAAATGCCCTTAAAACCCTAAAACGACCGATAAATAAGTAAACCCACGTCATAATATGTTTTTTTTTTTCATGTAGCCTATATACGTCCCACTGCAAGGCCTTCTCTCAGAGAGAGAGAGAGACAGAGTACGGGCTTAATTACCACAATTTCACCACCATAATTTCTGACAAACAGTCCAAGATAGTATTGGATCTACGAGTCGGGAAGGAACATACATAAGCAACCGAGGTGTTAATAAACTAACGCTCTTCTCTATACCGTCATAATTTCTTCATCATTACGATTTTTTAAAGGAACTGATAAATCAACGGCGTAGGAGATATCGAGGATAAAACTCACACTTAATGTAATTTTTTTTTTTTTGCGGAAATGAATTTGGTTTCGTATACCGAAAATTCCTTCCCAAGGAAAAGTAATTAAACAACGCAGGCTTCCTTTTTTAAAAAATGAATTTGAAATTTCACTGCTCGGATGTATTCAAAACATCCGGAGCTCAAAGGAACATAGCACTGGTTAATACTTAGGCTTATGACATTTTTAAAAACAAAAAGTGTATATATTTCCCTGCAAAAACGTAGTTCGTTTTGGTGATTTTTGGTTCGGGCTTCACTTTGACACCCAATTTTGACACCTTGCATACAACTCCCACTTCAGAGTACACGAGCCTTCTCTAGAAATGGGAGTAACTTAAATAAGTTTAATGAATTATTCAATGTATGAGAGGGCCACTCCGAAACTGAAACCGCGAAGGGGTACAAACTTTTGTGAACAAGCTCAATTAGATCTTTCGATAGACTCCGAGGACAGTTCGCTACACGACATTTGAAATGAAAAGTGGAATGAACCTGGGTATCTGGAGTGCGATTTCGTCGAGGCTGTCGATTGGCGCGCTGAGCGGACGCTCGAGCAGGCGGGAGGGAGCTGTTAGCGTGTCCGATGTCATAGTACGTCTGTGTTTCGTGTTCCTGTGATGCTTGCGCTTCTCTTCGGCACGTTGCAGATTGTGAAATCGGAAGAAGAACATCGACATTATATCCCAGTTAGATGCACTTGGGCTCAGCGTTTAAAAACTAAACCGAGGTACATGACGGTCACTTCACTGATGCTTCACATGTTTGTGTAATTGTTTCCGAGAAAAGTTAAGTCAGTCGGTGAATTGGATTGTATTAATATAAGTAACTGTCAGTGATTATGACACCTCCTACAAAATTAAATACTGCAGGATTGTAACAATTTATTATCCTTGCGAGAAGATTTGAAGAAATGGGTGGGCTTTGAAAAGTGCTGATCGACTTCCTGTACTAAATTTATTTTTAATGTTTAATTCCACAATCTCTCTTTGATTTAAAATTTCAGTGAGTTTGCTTAATATTTAAAGCAGTTTGTTTCCCTCCGTGCGGCATAGCCGGGCTCCCTACGTTTTCCCCCTTCACGTTGAACCTTTTAGGTACTCCCAACAACTATTATATCTGTAGTTATAGTGTCGCTTTTGTATCGACTATTTATTTGGCCAATGTTATGTTAGTGCTAATGCTGCGAATCTAAAGTTTTTTCCCAGTTGATGAGATAGATTCTCAATGAAAGCTCTAAGCGGCAGCTTTTGACATATACTTTCTTCATTAAAGCAGAGTTATAGATAACGTATATTATTCGCAACGCTTGGTTTAAGATGTAACAGAACCGTTGCATCTACGTAATGAGATGATTTATACAGCGTCCAGTGGCACCTTCACTCACACTAGATGGGTGAAGGGACCACTCGCATGCTGCAGTGCCTGCATGGGACATTGTTTTTAGATGGAGTAGGCTTTCCCAGTGTTAGAGGATTCGTAAACAGAAAACTATTTGATGAGGCTACTCTATGAATTGAAATGCATATGTTCCCGTCGGTCTCTTGGTTGTTAAACACTGAAAATATATTGCAATCCTTGCGCTTCTAATCGATACCAGGGATGGTAAACCAGTGGCAAGCGTGCCATTGATGGCACGTGACAAAATATTGTGGGCACGCGCAACGATCGAGAAAATAACAAAGTTCACTAAGAAGTGCAACGGACGACCGTGCTATTATCACTACTAGTAGTGCTTTTTTTTGTAGGTAAGTGATGGGATTAAAGTTGATCTTATATTTAGCTTCCCATTAATCTGTAAATAAAAATTGATGGCACTTCTCTATGGCTTCTTCATAAACTTTTTTTAGAAAAAATAGCGCGTTGATCCATAAAGGTTCGCCATCCCTGACCTATACCATCCTGAATGCTTATTGCTTAGTCGGCCTAACCCATAAGAAAGACAAGTCAATACGTGCGGAGCCAAGAAAGACGCGTGATTCATCACGGTGTTTTCCTTCACAGATAGTGTGTGATATTACTTACTACTACAAATTCCCAGATGCAAGTAACTTTGAAAACAGACAAAGTCATAGGTACATGCTCGAACTGGGAATTGAACACGGATCTCGCTTTCGAGTCCACGGTTCTACCCACTGGGCTACCCCGGCACCAAAAAATGTAAAGATTCAAAAACACATTTATATTTAAGAATGTGCAAAACAATGTTTCTAATCTCTTCATTCAACTCGCGATAACATGGAGCACTTATAAATATACCGATATTTATAACCTCATATTATAGCCTTTAAAAACCTCAATAAGGGGTGACACAACGATTAGTATACAATACTGATTAGTAGATAAGTTTAAAGTAAGTCATTGAAGTTTAATGCACTCATCTGATCTAGTCCACAGTAATCTGCTCTAGTTTTTTTTTTCAGTAACGCGTGCATAGTTCAGATTCTTGACTATAGCCTTGAGTCACATCGTTACCTTCTATCCATTCTCTACGTCTGTACCCGAAGATCGTCAACTTTGTTAATGTCGAGCCCACCAACTTAGTCAGTAAAATGACATTTAGAACTGTCATGTTAGTGAAAAAGAGTTGCCAGCTAAAATAGTGATGTTCTTTAGTCGATCGATTTAACGACATAATCAATTATTTTTCTTAGTACTGTTGTTGGTGACAAATCACGGAAGTATTATTTATGAGATAATTTTGACACGATGTAACTTGATAATTTAAAATATTCATGTCATATTCTAATTTTTTTTCTTTATTTCTGCTAAATCCGAATTTAAAGCCTGATGATTGGCAAGTCTGAATACCCAATAACACATCTTAAGTGTTTAATAATATAATTACAATGATTAAGTTACACTAAAATCTACATGAAAATAAACTAAAAATGAGAATTTAGTTTCAGTTGAATGATTGTATTTATGTTATATGAAAATAAAATTCTGAATCGGACGATATTGACGTAGTATCTGAATCGCTTACATGAATTATAAATGTATCTACGACATCGTCAATCAAGTGATCTAATTTCATCATTTTATCTTCAACTTTTTTCGTGTGCTCTACACAGTTCGCCCAGCGTTGAGGTGTCACCAAATTTAAGCCATCTTCAAATAGTTTTTTTACTTCATTCATTTTAAAGCTTTTATTGTTTCTTGCGACATGACCCTTGACTTGAGCCCAAACCAATTCTATTGGGTTCAATTCGCAATGGTAGGGAGGCAGTCGCAGAATGGTGACACCATACTGAGCGGCTAATTCTTCCACCGCATATTTTTCATAACCAGTTTTATTTTGTTTTACTATTTCTAGCAGTTGTGCCTTGACCATTTCTGTGTGGAACTTAATATTTTTTTCTTTTAGCCACTCAGTTATCGCTGCTTTTCGCCAAGCTGAGTTCGGGATACTCTCAATTTTTCTTGAATGATAATGAATTGAAAGTTATATATATCACTAAAAAGTTTGTATTCATCATGTGTTACATAGCTTTTATGAGTTGTGGGATAATTCTATAAAAGAAAAAAAAATAAGTTAAGTCAATATTTTATGTCGATTGTGTACATACCTATTATTTTTCTTTTATAAACTGGTCACATCGCAAATATCAATTTACTGACTAAGTTGGTGGATTCGAGTTTAGTTAACTAAGTAGTGGGAGCCCCACTAAAATATTTATTTTATTTTGTTTTTAGTTTTTTTTTATAGCGGCAACAGAAATACATTTTTTGTGAATTTCAACTGTCTAGCTATCACGGTTCATGAGATACAGCCTGGTGACATACAGACAGACGGACAGTGGAGTCTTAGTAATAGGGTCCCTTATTCTTAGGTACGGAACCCTGAAAAGTATTTATTATACTTAGATCGGTTGGCTTTAATTTTTTATGCATATCACTAAATAATTTTCATATTTTTTATTTATCATGACATAATCATCAAATTGGTGGGCTCGACTTTACTAGCCTCCACCAATCCGGACTTGGCCCTCGTGGTGGAGTATGGCCTATACCTTCCTCAGGGAAGAGACCCGTGCCCCTCGGTGGGGACATAATGGGTTGATGATGATGAAAATCACTGAATCACTGAAAAAAAAAACTAAGTCGATATTTTATGTCGATTGTGTACATCCCTATTATTTTTCTGTTAAAAACTGGTCACATCGCAAATGTCATTTTACTGACTAAGTTTATGGAACAGAGTTTACGTATTTAGTTTTATAACTCTGCTTAATTTATTTTTAAGTTATTTGCTAACTAAGTAGAAGTTCGGGGAAGTGGACGCACATGGAAATAGACCTAACGAACCAACAATGAAATAAAAAAAGCATAAAATGTGTTTTTGTTCCGTTTTCAATTCAATTCATTTGTCTTTTACAAGGGCGATTTTGTTCAAACCTTTGAATTTTTTTATTCTGGTATTCACAATTAACGAACGTTGCCCTTTGCCACGCCCCTATGCATATGATTAGTCTAGCCTTTCAGTCTTTATTTGGCGAATATATACAAAGTCATAGTTAGAAGAATTTCTTTGTTACTAAATTATTTTCTTGTATATTGAATGAGATTTATTGTATAATTATCACAGTACATCTGGATTCCACCAGGTTGAGACATTGTTTTTAAATACTGTACTTAAATCGCCGTAGGATTTGGTAGCGCGGACACTTGCTAGCGCAGGACTTGTGCTTTCGCGGAACAACTCGAACTTGTAAAGTGTCAGGTGCTCTGTCAAAAGATTTAAAGCGAAATACCTGGAAATGCAAGCCGAAAAGAAGGTGTACATACCGCTGAATAAATTAAGCGCATCATTAAGGATATCGCGGCAAACCCGAAAACTTTGACCTAGCTAGGGCACAGGAGTTCAATAGAAGCCCGAAAAAAACCAAAAGGTAACAAAAAAAGGGCTCCGCTGGCTCGGACTTTAGAAATAATTTGTTAACATAACATAACATAAACTCACGCCTGTATCCCAGAGGGGTAGGCAGAGACCAGGGACTGCCACTTGCTACGACCCTGACAGATCACTTTCGCTTCCTCAACATTCATTAGTCGTTGCATGCACGCACGCCGGTTTCGGGTACTTTTAATAATTTATTATGTAGGTATTTATAAAGTCATAAACGATCTGAACATCAAATTCGTAAAGCATATTTAGCCAGAGGTCGCGGGTTCAAGGTCCGGCATGGGTGGAATTTTCTGCCTCTAAATAGGTTTTTAAAATTGTCCTTAGCACAGATTTGGCGGTAGGTGGGGAAATTGTTAACACCTACAAAATATAAGTCCCGAGTATTTATTTAATTTAAATATATCTTAAAGTACTTCTATATTGCAAGTGATCAATTGTCAATGAGAAGCAACTGACCTGTGCCTGCTGACATTCTTTTCTCTTACCAATTATCTTCACTTCAATATATCAGTTTCACACCAAGTGGAGTAATATAACACTGCACTATGGACACCTTTACTGAACTGAACAAGAAACTGGAGTCCCTCTCTGAGGTATTTCACTCCCGTATGCAACACTTTGAGCAAAAAGAGTCCAATAAGAATGCTGCTGCCTCCACGTCGGCCAGTCATAAGGTGAGCGAAGACTACTTGGCCTTCAAGGAGTACGTGGTGGCAACACTGTCAGCTCTCAAACTGCAGATAGAGCTGCTTGCAATGACTCAAGATCGACAAGAGACCCATGCCCGTAGAAAGGTGCTCCTGCTCCATGGTTTGCAAGAAGAGCTTGATGAGGATGTTCGCACCAAGGTTCATGAAATTATGAGCAAGAAAATGGAATTGCCTATCACTGATGTAACTGTTCTGGAAGCCTGCCATCGTTTGGGACCTAAAAAGGGTGGAGATAATAACCGCAGTCGGCCTGTGCTTTTGCGCTTCGCAGCACGTAGTGTACGTGAACAGGTTTGGAATGCGAAGACTTCTTTGAAGGGTTCGTCGCTGTCAGTCTCAGAGTTCCTGACCCTGCCTAGACAGGAGGTCTACACTGCCAGTAGAAAACACTTCGGAATGACTCGGTGTTGGTCAATGGATGGAGTGGTGGTGGTGTTATGTCCCGACAAGAGCCGCAGGAAACTTATCTCCATGGCGGAGTTGCAGCCTCTCATTCAAAAGTTTCCTTTATCATCCGTCGCTGAGGCGCAGAAGAAGTATAAACCCGCCCCTAAAGAAAAGCCCGCTCCAAGAACAAGAAAAGCGGCTGCCGCCGCAGCGAAATCTTAAACTGTGGCTACAACGTGGCGGAAAAGTCTAGATCCACACAAAATAGCTTCACCAGTGGCTAAACGAAGTTGACACAACATCATTCGATTATAAGGGATAAAGTGAATTTTACATAAGCAGGACCAAGCTTTGAAAAGCCCATACAAATTTTTTTTAGACTTAGGAAATTTGTTGAGTAACAAACAAAGTTAACGAATTTCGCGAGTGAAATCACACGTATTTCCTAGTTAAAGCCATATAAACATTAAGTTAACGAATTCTTTGAGTGAAATCGAACATATTTCATAGTCAAAGACATAACAAACAAGCCAAGGAACATTCAACCGTAATAAAGCGTAGGTACAACAGAAAATACACCACATAATCTCCGTTTGAGCCACAAATTATTAATGGTCTTCTTCAATTCAATTTAGTTTTATCGGGCCCATTTTTCCTTTCTATTATAGAGCACACACAGAGAAAACAACATTGAAAGTAAAAACAAACGAAAACTGCCGTTTCATATTTTTCCGTTGAAATGCTGCGTGACTGTATGGAGGTCTAAAACCTTCATGGTGTGGTGCTCAGGTAAGTAGAACCTACCATGGAGGTCAGTGATCTGCAGTGAACATACAGTTTTCAGAACTTATTAAGTGAATGTCGCCGTGTGATAATGCTCCGATTAAAATTAATAATAATATAGTTTATGTGTTGTCTTTATATGTATTGGGAATAGATGGCGTCAATATACTCCTATTATATTAATGACTATTATTCGCTGGCGGCGAACGAGGATTAATTTGAAAATTGTTCAGAAATAAACATTAATTAATAGCAAATTAGAGTAACACACATACATAAACCCACGCCTGTATCCCAGAGGGGTAGGCAGAGACCAGGGACTGCCACTTGCCACGATCTTGACAGATCACTTTCGCTTCCTCTACATTAATTAGTTGTTGCATGCACACACGCCGAAATTAGAGTTATTACAATTTAATTAAATGAATTATAATTGCACACGAAACATTGAATAGGACATTACATAAAGGCGAGCTTATCTCTGCAATCTTAAAACCAGAACCAGTTGTATCGGACAACTCGAAGAAATCATGGTCATTACACTACTCCTTTAGGATTATTCCGGGTTGCCCAGGAATTTTTCAGAAATTAATGGTTAATTGAATGATTATGAAGACGTTGTATTTCTTTTTTACGGTATCCTGACAAAAAGTCAAGACTCGTGAAATCGTAAATGGAGAGACTAGAAAAGAAGGCATCAAAAATAAAAAACGAAATGTGAATTCATGGTCATACCAAGTACTAACAGTCAGTTTTATAAAAATTCGATTCCCTTTTAACTTTGTTAACTTTTGTAGTAAATTTGAAGGGAACTAGAGCTGGTACTTAATCCCGCTGTTCATACTGCTTTAGGAAAGTCAAACATTGGGTATGGGAAGCCGAACAAAATTATTCAGTGTTTGAGTTAACTTCACATCGACATTTCGATATGCGCTTTCTATGCCATTATTACGAAAATAAAATAAACTCTATAATAGCATATTTGGCATTAAGGCTGGGTTCTCCGACATTAACCCTAAATCAGGTGTTTTAAAATACATTTAACTCTTTAATGGTTAGTATTTAAAATCTCAAAATTTTACTATTCAATGTCTTATCTAGGGCCGTCCGTGACCATTTTTAACATTTTTTAAGCTTTATAGCATTAAAAAAAAATGCGAACATGAGTCTAAATTATCGCTAGATACGGTTTTATTTAAGCTGTACTGTCTTGGATAAAAAAATATATTACTAAAATGACAATCACTGAATTGGATTTGTGTTTCTGTAATTTCAAAAATGCCTATTTTTCCCCCAACTATTCGCCCGTGCAGTGCAATAAGTCTCATACAAATCTGTGCGCTCGGAGAACCCGGCCTTAAATTTATTTTTAATTAAAGTTAGCTGCATGATTTCTTTCTCGTTTTGTCTGTAAATTTTTGGCAATTATTCTATTCTACATGTTGCTGGAAAACATAGTGACCGCAGACGTGAGCTCGCGGAACTGATGGCCACGGCCCGGAACCGACGGGGAAAGCGTCGTAGCCTAGTCTATTTATTTTTCTCGGATACTAAAATGACATTACCTGGGTTGCCTGTTTATTGCAATTTCAAAATAGTGATGTGCCACCACTGTCGAAAATTAACGCTAAATTACATTTCTTTGTAATCTGTACTAGATTACAAAGTAAATAATACAAAATTTAACATATTTACAATGTACCTCTAGTTGTCATAATAAACTACAAATTGTAGTGTTATGAAATTCGGCCTTGTAAGCTCAGAGGTCATCGAGTATTGCTGTTTCTATAGTGTCGGATACAATTACCAGTTTATGAAGAAATTTATACTGTGTGAAATTTATACTAACATACAGTGGGACGCATATAGGCTGATTACGATAATATGATATGAAACATATTTTTACCTTGAAGATTTCACACAGTATAAATTTCTTCATAAATCGTATTCGACACTATAGAAACAGCAATACTCGATGACCTCTGAGCTTACAGGGCCGAATTTCATCGAAACGTTTAGTATATAGGCAGTTTTTAAAACACATTCTTTTTTTTTTGGCGTCTCGGTTGGAAATTAGGTTTTTTTCCGTATGAACATATTTGTAAGCGTTCATAATCATTTCTTTTTCCGTTTGGCTAAATGATGTGAGCTTACGTTTTTTTCTTGGCGATACAATTTCTTCATTACGGCTACGTGACGAAGTGGATGGAGCCTGAGCGTCCATTACAAATTATTCAACAAAAAAGTAACAAAACCACAAAACTTAACACAAAAGAAAAAGCAAAGAAACAGAAACAAATTTAACAAATAACGGGCGTTATATATGTATTGCTCGCACAGATAAAGCAACGGACGCATTCGAACAATTCAGAGGTTGAAGCCTGTTGCCAACAATATTTTTGAAGGGGTCGTACCACAGACTAGAAAAAATCGTATTTTGCTCGGAAATATTTCAGCACTCAAAAAAAAAACAACAAATCAAACTCTGTACCTACACAACCAAACCTCATTGCTCCTTTGCTTTGTTTGGTAGAGAAAAACCTCTTTGTTGTGTTCTGAATGGAAAATGGAGGGATAGTTTTGAGTACACCACAAAACAATAACAGCTGGTATCATTATTCGGGAACTTGTTGAGATTTGCACTTGTCAATTTAGTATCTGAGATGAATAAACAGACTTTACTTATGAATTCTATAAGGTTGAGTATTTTAGGACCGACTTGAACACCGCGCACTACTGACGTACGTTCTCGGTTGATTAGTTCATATAAAAGTAAAGCTAAGAATGATGGAATGATGGTTGAAGAGGAAAAACATAATTGCAAAAACGAGCTGTATAGCAAACTAGGGTGCGTTACGTAGGGTCACCGGGTCGTATTCCCACAGGTTTACGGACAAAGCGTCTTGGTTGAGTTATAGTCAAGAGACAGTCGCCAGCCAGCAGTTACGTGTCGTGGCCAGGAGTGGACGAATCAGTAGAGGCCTTGTGTTGTGCTCGTGAGGTGTGCGACGCGCTGGCCGACGCACAGTCCGCGCATCTGAGTAGGGAGTTAAGGGTATTCCCGGGGAAGCATCCAGTCACCGAGCGGAGTGCGGACGGAATGCGTAGCTAGCGCGAGCACGGACGCCAGTGAGTGGCGTCGTGCCGTAGCGGAAGTTACACAAGGAGAGTCTCGAACGCGAGCGGCGAATAATCGTAAGCGATGACCCCATGGCAAAACTAGCCATTCGCTTCTCGCGCTGCGGTTAGATTTTGAGAAAAACTCATATTATTATATTCTTTTTGTTGCACTAACCCGTGCTGAGGACAATTTTAAATACCTACTTAGAGGCTAAAAATTCCACCCATGCCGGGACTTGAACCCGCGACCTCTGGCTAACCGTGCCAGCGCTCTCCCAACTGAGCTAATGGGGAAGTGCAGGCATTGGCGAAATTTCAAGCCTCTTTACAGACTTATATTATTACGCACAGGACAGATGTCGCTGCCTGTCCATATGAGTGATTGCTGTACTGGCCAAATACATGCGAGCAGCGGCCGGCAAACGATGAATGAAAATCCATATCTGTCGTGTTACATACGGCCAAAGAAATTACACGGTAAACCCCTATCTGTCGTGTGATAAAAAATGGGACGATCTTTTAATCCTTGGCAACCAAGGAGGTAACTTATCAAAGGTTTTATTTAAATCTAGCTTGCAAATAGAAAGCCGTTGAACAAAAATAAAAACAAATGAACACTTTAACGCGGAAAAAAATATTGTTGTTTGTCATTGATTTTGAAAAGTAAAAAGTTCAGCCCGAATAACCGACTGACCTACATTTTTCATAGGCAGGACGTCTTTAAAAATGTCATAAATTATTGTAAGTTTGGAAAGCAAGACACTATTAAATTTATCGAAATATATAGGAATTGTGAGTGCCTTTGAAACACTCAAGATCCACGATATAAAAATAGGGATACTGCTCTCAAATTATTTGCAGCAGAGCTGGCTATTGACAACTTTGGGCCTAAAGAAATAGTAGCCAAAATAAAAAATATGTAAATTCAGTATTTGCATGAAAAAAAAATATCGGTGCAGGAGTTGGTACAGAACATGTTTATACCCTAAAACTGCAATGTTCGAGTTGATGGACTCTTTTATGAGGAAAATTATAGAAACCAGTCCTACTGCTTCTATTCTGGTAAGCAGTTATGTACCTATATATACATAATAAATCAATAACCTATATTTAAGAAAAACTTGGGGGCGATCCGCTGCGTTGAGCGGGTACACTGTTTCATGTTATCTCATAAAACAGATCGCAGGCAACGAGGCATGCTCGTGTTTCGATATTTCTCTTGCCTATCGTTAGTAAATCGAAATTGTACTGGCGGAGTGGCGGCGCTTCGAGCGGCGGAAGTCCGTCGCCGTCACCCGCGACCCGTTGTAATTGTCCGCGACGGAGCACGGCGCGGGTCTCCGCGGCGGGCGCCCGCGCCGTTCACCCGCACAACGCAGCGGATGGCCTTATACCTTCAATACGATAGTATTATTACCTTGGTATTATTACATTGATAGTATCAATATCTTGGAAAGCTTAGGCTGGCGGCGAAGACCTCCATGCACCTCGTCTCTATTCACTGCCTATTATTTACTCGTCAATACACCCAGGAGGAATATACCTGTGGGGAGGTTTTTCTAAGCCAGTTATGTAACGTAAAAGCAGATTTGACGACGATATCGACTGATTTTGGTGCTAGTCCAAGAGTTTCAAATAATCGACAGCGGCTTGCCAATTAAATATACCCAACGCGTTTTTCAGGATTCTCCTGCATCTCGATAATCTATAGTCATAAATTCTCCGTTCCTTTGTTAAATTATTACGGTGTGGAAACGGTTTCATCAAATAAGTTCGGAGAGGGAAAGCTTCACCACCAACAATTACAGATCCATTAGGAATGATTAACGTATTTTCTTCAATAGCCGTTTTAAATGACATGAATTAAAAATTCCGCCATCGGACTGCCTACCCTTGGCTCTAATGTCAACAAAAGTGAACCAATAGACGTAATCAACACTTGCCATCAAAGCAATACTGAATCGATATTTATAGTTGAAAAACTGCGAACCAGTCTTGGGGGACATTTAATATTAACATGCTTTCCGTCAGGTGCACCAATTCCATCTCGATGCGAACCCAGATACGTATGATTAAATTCAAATCTTGTTCAGTATGTGGTACCTATAAAAAAGGAATACTTACTATTATGAGCAAACAATATAAACCCAAAAGCTAAACCCAATTCTATCGATAATAAAAAAATATACTACAAAACTTTATAAAATTTAAAAAAGTGTGTCTGTACATTGAATACATTTACAAAAAATGTTTTATATAGAAAAAGCTAGTCTTTAATATGTGGACATTAATTAAATCATGATACTGAATCAGCGCTGAGGGATCACTTCGTCAGTACAACGCTGAGTCAGCTGCCTTTTGTGGCAACTTAGATACACCGCAGGCTACAATGTCATTTATGGTCTTGTTTTATTTATTCGTTTTTGTCTGTTGTGTATTTAGTTTTCATTCTGTTGTTGTGCATATTATGTTACTTATCTGCTTATTTTGTTTCTGTGATGTATCTTGTTGGGATAATAAATATCTTTCTTCTTATTGTTCTTCTTCTATACTGATACTGATATAAGTATGGTATAATATAACTTTCCCCAACCTAGTCGAACCTAGGTCAAAATTGCTAAAAAAAATCTTAAGTCTGATTGCATTTTTTTCAGTCTATCCCAGACCAAGAGACCGAATCCAATTGTGATAACACACAAAGAACATACCAAAATATTGCGGTTGAAGATACACAATCTTCGTTTGAAGATACTCATGTGGACCAATCTTCAGTAGAAGGTACACATCAATTTCAACCACCTGAAAAGCCTATCCCACGTAAACGAAAACATAATAAACCCGATACTAATTACATTTCCGAAGCACGAGATTCTTCAAAAGATGACGATTTATCGGTGTTCGGAAATTATGTTGTTTCTTTTCAAGGTTGTACCTTGCGTGAATGAAATGCCAGAAATTGTGTGGCGGCGCAAGATGAAATGTATTCCATTTTGTCAAGGCATAAGTTGTACCAACTTGTAGAATACAAAGCGACACCATCAACTTTTGTATCACCATTAACACCTGGGTCAACATCAATGCTTGTGCGTCAACTTGAATATTACGAAGCGACAGCATTAACTTCTGGATCACCACTAACACCTCGGTCAACCACAACGCCTGTGCCCGAGTCTCCGTTTACGCAAGATGAGAATGATGAATGGTAGTCGGGAAATTATCGAATTGACCTTTAACTGAATTCCTTTTTGCTATTACTTTTGATAAAAATAGAGTACCAATATTAAAACTATTGTTTTTGTTTATTTACCGATGTAGTGAGATTTCACCCAATAAAATTAACACTTTTATCACACTTGTATTGCCTAATCGGTTTACATACCGTAAAGTCATATTCACTTTTATATATTCTTCCAAAGCATTTGGTGCTCTTGGGCACTGTAAATTCACGTGACATCGTACTAAATGAATCACCCGTGGCCAAGAACTTTAACGCCACTTTTAATCTCGTTTTTGAATAGCAGGACCAATTTTGTTGAGCAAGTAATCAAAGTTCTCTGATGATAACGGACCATATTATGAAACTAATCGACATCTTCTAACCCCAATTCTAAGCACAGTTTGTTGTAAGCACCAAGAGCATTTCTTCGTTTGATCCATTTTTTCTCATTTTCTTGCTATCCAAAATCTTGTATATCACTAGAGGTGATATTAGAAGTACACCTTGTGCTACCTCCGAAGACATTATAGCACCACCACTGACACTACTAGACTAAATAAAAAAAATGTTTTTTTGAATGGCGAAACTCGTAAGAGAAACTCGTATAGTTTGTTTACACAGGCACATGGCCTAGAAGAGTTTAAGTAGCGATAATCGCATTCGAGAGGCGAAACTCGCGGCATTTGTTTAAGTCTACACAATCGCCTAGTGAGGCGAGCATATCATTGCGGACGAAATCGCGTACGAGAAACTCTTCTTGTGTAACTGCCCCTTAAGACACAGGTATCCAATAAGCCGGCGGATATGAGAAATGCAACAATATATAATGTGTTCTTAGTTTCTTACCAATTTTAGTTTATAAAGGAGGTGTTGTCGTGTTGTCTATACTAAACGATGCTCCTATTATATTGGACTATTAGTCACTAAATTATTAGTCTTTTTCTTTCCGAAAATACCAACCAAGTGCTAGTTGGTCTCGCGCAGCGAGGTCTACATGTAGGTATTTCTTTCATTTCTCTTAGCGGGAGTCAAGACTTATTGTTTCACCTAGTTGTGTGAGAACAAGCGGTGTTGAACATAAGTAGCATGGCGGCGCTAAAATGTCAGAATTTAACAATTAATATATTGGAACCTGTGCAGGCATGTGCGAATTAAGATTTGAAAGTCGCATGCAAAATGTGCGTAGACGTTGCCCTGTATCTATAGTTACATTTTATTTGAGTCTGAAACCGAGAGACGCTCTTGAGCACTCTGGTCCGACGTTGCCACTTCAGCCTCTGTCTCATTAGTCTCAAGCCCCGCTATTCTGCATAGAGATTTTTAGGTGTTTGTACAGAACCTACCGTTTCAATTTTTTCGTGTGATTTTTATATTATGAACACAACTAAGTCGTAATCAAATTGCCATCGTTGTTGCGGTTACGTATCGTGAACTGTTAGCTTATGCATGCCATTTTCAACTTAATCCAATAACTGTTTCCTCGCCCTGCGTAACTCCATTGAAATCCATTTTATAGACGAGCAGCAATTCAATAAAACTCAATTGGATGATATTACGACTGTGTTTTACGCCAGGGCAGTAATTTTGGAAAATCATGCAACTCGTATCCCTACTAATATTATGATTATGCTGATATTTTTCTAGTCTCCTCTACAAGAGTTGGCCAGCTCGATGGACCGATGTATGGACTCCGACGTGCCTTCTCGGTGAGACATTAGCATGGCATGGGTTGGTGGGTCGCAGTTTTTAAACACACATCAAAAGAAAATTGGTATGCTAGCGCGCCAACACGTGTGCTAGCTTTAGTGTCTTTGTCGGCTTATGTTGGGGCGCATAAACATCGCTAAAATTGCAAAAAATTGGCCGAGTGAAAAGATATTTTAATTATTAAACGTGCTGACAAAGTAAGAAGCGGTAATCGCTACTACACCGTAACACATACATTGGCCTATCACCCACACGATAGGTCATCCCCCATTTTAGTGGTTCATAAAGTTGGGAAACGCAGAGGGGGCTTTACAAATTCACGGGACGATCGAGACCCGGTTCTTTTGGGCTTGGGGACGGGCGTGGGGTCGGAGCGCAAAGGCCTCTTAAGCCTATATTTTACGTGACGGGGCTTTAAACAATAATGGGATATCAAGGACCCGGTTCTTCCAGGCGTGGGGACGAAGTGCAAACTTAAACCTATTATCTAACAGTTATGGGTGCACTACGATAGCTCATGTGCCCTTTTAGTGGCCCATAAAGTTGGCCGTCGTAAAGAGGTGTCTTTACCGATTCACGGGACGATCCAGACCCGGGTCTTTTAGGCTTCCGTGGGGACGGAATGCCGAGACCGAGTAAACCTATATTCTACGTGAGGGAGCTTTAAACTTAAACCTAGGTATATTCTATGAGTGACGCATGCACCACGATAGCTATGTCTCATTTTAGTGGCGCATAAAGTTTTGTTCGTCGAGAAGAGGGCGCTTACAGATTCATAGCACGACGGAGCGCCGGATCTTTGAGGCTTGCGTAGGGACGAAGTGCATCACTAGCTGATAAAAATACAAGGACTATGTAAAATAGGATGACAGGAAGAAAAATATAATTGCTTTGGGGGTGTAATCAATGAAATCAGCTGTCGTTATATTTTTAATACAACGTCTGCCACGAAAAAGATATCGAGGGAACATTATTCAAACACTAAACGGGCCACTCAAAAACCTGTTAAAACATAAATATACCTAGAATGGCGAAATTGTGTTTACTGATTAGTCGATCTTCCATGCAGCAAAAGAATGTGATTTGGCCCGGAGAGTAACGTAGGCTTCATTTTAACAGAATTCCACGCGAACGAAGTCTAGTTTATTAAAAGTGAAAGAATCATGTTCCCATTTCACTAACATATTAGTTTGGTGTAACCAAAACGACTCAATGCAAGCATTTTTCTCGAAAACGATTGGGTACATAATGTAAGATGGGCTGAAGAAGTAAGATCGTTGATGAATTTAAATAAGTTAACTTCTATGTACTATATCGTTGCATTGTTAGACTGCAGGATAAAGGGATATCTGGGCTCTGGGCTCATATCCCGTGAGGCACCGGCAAAGAACTTTACGTAGATGCTGAGAGCTTACGTAGCGACACAATGGTCTATTTTTGATGTCTGCGAGAAGCTGCAGTTGACCTCGAAAGAATAATTAAATAATTGCTAGGTACGTAGTGTAGCAAGAGAATTTAAAAGAACTCCTGATAGACACAAGGACAAACATTGGTATCAAGTAGAATACAAGAGAAGTGAGGGTTCCCCTTATTTGGAGATAATAAACCTTCAAGATTTTTATAAAAGGGGCTCTTGGGCTTTTGAACGTTATTTGAGCAAACCTTATCTTGAAGGGTCGTTTTTTATGTCGAACAATGTCCCGTTGTCTTATGTGTTTGGTAAATAGTTGTTTGTGTATCAATTGAACCGAAAAACTGTCGTTAGTTTTTTTGGTAACATTCTGAGTTGGTATATCAGGTAAAGAAACGATAGAAAATTGAATTGAAATTGAAAAATACGTGGGACTAAGTGCAAATCTCATCTGTGATCAGCAGCCTATTAAGCGCACGCAAAAACCATAAATTTTGGTCAAACAGAAAATTGGAGTGAAGTGAATAATTTTCTAAAAAAGAAATTTAATTGAATATGCAATTCTATATTTAGAGCGAATCAAAACTCCGACAGTACCCATTCTAACAGAGCCCTTCTTTGACTGGAACTGGTACCTACTTCAGATTCGCATTAGCTTCAAAGTAAATGTAGACAATGCCACCTCTCACCCCAGCTCCAAAGAGGATTAATTAATTTTCCTCTCAATAAAGTATACCTAATTACAGAAAGGGACGTTCCCCCAGTTTTTCTCACCTAACGTAGGAATTAAGTTTTAATTTTAGATTATAGCTGCCGCTGTCATGGACTTCATTCGTCTCTCTCGCTTATTCTAACATTTTTAATGTTTATAAAAAATGAGTATACTTACATACTTTTAATAAATGTAGTAGGGTGGAATCTCCTAGTATCGGCCTACTCCCAATATCGGCCAGAAATTATTCCAGAAAATGGAAAATAACTATAAAAAGAGCCCTAAAATCATAATAGTTTTTATGCAAAAAGCGACTCTATATCCATAAGCATAAAATCCCATATTTTATTGTGGGTGCCTCAACATTTGAACGTTCAGTGGGCAATAGAGCACGCGCAGGTACGGACGTGCGTCGTTTAGTGGCATTGCCGAGTCAAATCCCCGAGTCGACGCATTGCGTTGGTAAGTATTTGAATGGAATTAAACATACCTATGGTATTTTTATTTTATTTTTTCTTGAAGAAAGACAGTCAAAGTACCGTTTAGATAATATGTTTTTACATTTATTTGATTGTTTTACGAAATAATCGCAGGGTCGAGATTAGGGATCTGTATTATTGATAAATCTTAATATCGGCCGGGTGGCCGATGTTGGGGAAATGCATAAAAACGTTAAACAACATGTTTAGCTATTTTATACGTTAGCAGCAATGAAACAACAGCTCAGTTTGATCACCAGATCCTAACGTCGGTCGACTAAAATCGATTTTTATCAGCTACGGCCGATATAAAGGGAATCGATTCGTAATAACGGCCACTTTAATATTGGATACGTACCTACCTACTTTCCTACTACTCTCGACAATAAACAGGGACGTGGTACAAAATGAACAACTAGGAAGTTATTTATTTTATTTTTTGTCAACAGGTAGGTATGCCAAAATCATGCCAGCCCAATAAAAACTCGCAAAGGATCAAAAAAAAGAAAAAACGTTTGCAATACGACCAAATCAAAATATGAGCATCAGAGAAGCATCTTGACAATACGACATTCCGAGGACCACGTTACAAGACAGACTTCATGGAAGAATAGACACAGATTGCACACTTGGTAGAGATACCGTGTTAAACCAAAATGATTTAGTTGCCACCACTTTTAGTTCATTTAAATTGAAGATCCTTTAAGAAAAGTTAAGTTTTCTGTTGACTTCATTCGGTAATTATTTTTATTTATAATAATTTAATTTTTATGACTGAGATGTAAAGAAAAGACTAATTAATGATAGATAAGAGTTAAAAAAGTGATTTGTACCCGAGTTTAAATATAAAACGGTATCTTTTTTTTTAAGTAGTTTTACTGACCAAACTTCACCTTAGAAAAGGTATGCCGATATTAGGGTCACGTGCGGCGGATATTAGGGTGTTAGAGGCCGATATTAAGGGAAATCGGCATGCTCGGAAAAAATAACTATATTATAAAAAATAACAAAGGATTCATAATTTTGCGAATGTAGTAATGGAGTTTCAGTATCCCTCTACCCAAAAAAAGCATTGCAAGATAGCAAAAGCTATTAACGTACAAAATTAGACGTAGTCAAAGTTAAAAAAAGTTGACACGGCCGATAATTGGTGCCAGCTCCCTGTGAGGTTTTACTAGATAATAAAATTGCGGACATTTCAGATATAGTTTTGTTACTATATACCTACTTAGTTTTTCATTACGAAAGTATGCTACTAAAATTTATAATTTTAGTATCAACTTTTCTTTATCACATGAGTGGAAAATTTACCTGGAGTGTTCGTAATTTTATTATCTTGCAAAGCCTCGGACTACATTTATCAAAAGTATATATATTATGTTAGTACAATCATTCAAAATGTCAGAATGTGCGAGCGAGACGGATGCCAGGCGTAAAGGCAGCCTTAGTAGACGCAAAATTAGGTGACGTGAACTAATCTTATTAATACAAATTCATCGTGGTTACTGAATGATGGTGCTCATTTACCTACTAAGAACTTCGTGCCTAAGTACGGTGCAGATTAATTCTACTGTTTGAGTTGTTGATTTGCGAGTTGTATTTACAAAATAAATACAGAAAATACAAACCCGTGATGTCCATATATGATAAAAATATCATCCCCTAGTTCCATCGTTCCTAAGGCATGTAACACCTATCTCTACAAGTCTTGTTCAAGTAATGAAGTCAAAGATAAGTAGGTAATTTGTGTCCTTTAAACTGGGATTGGGATTCGTTCAAATGAGCTTTACAGAGGTCTTAAGGTGGTGTTGCGGTTAGGAAGTCACTTCACTGTTTGTTGCTTGAAATCTCGTGGGAGGATTGCGACGCGAAGCTGAGCTACGTGCCCGCCGTGCGTTTCACACCGTTCGTCCGTTGAACTAAATGTGATTTGCGTCGACGGCGCGGCACGAATCCACCCTCCGCCGCCGACCGTTCTGATGCCTTTCCGCACTCCGCGCGCCCCTCGTGGCCGCTATCCATCTCCTGATGTCTTCATATCACATCAAAAGTAACAACAAGGACGATTTAGGTTAAGAAAAGTTGGCCATCTTAGTTGGCAAGCGCGTGATTGTACTACTGATTGTATCGAGCGTTTGTTACTTGTTATGATTTTTTGTTCTATTGCATGGCATTATTTATTACTTGTAATAAGTACGTCAAACAGAGTTCGTCACTTCCAACAATAAGGTTCTTAAAAAAATTCAACGTCCTCGATTCCACAACGTTTCAATTTTTTTTATAGTTTTAGTTTTGCGGTTTGTTATTTTGCAATGTTATTGGTAACATAATCCTTAAAAACAGGTGTTAAATACAAAAAGTATGGACATTCTACTACGCACAGAAAGATTTGCCGGAGGCTGCGTTAGCAGAGCGCTTATTGAGAATTTGATAAAATTATGTAAACCTTTTATATTGTATATAAATATAAATCTGAGAAAATTCTCAAAGAAAAAGTTGTTGCAAACATAAAATATCATTGACATGTTTCAGGAATTGGAAAATTGAAAAATAATTATGTAGGTATAGATACAAGGCTATAGGTAGGTATAGGTGGATATTTGGACGAAAAAGTTAATGTAACGTTAAAAGGTAATGCAGGCATTGTGATGAAGACAATTGAGAATTGTCTGACATATTTCCACGAATTGTATACTTCAGACTCGACACCAGCTGTCTATATGCGGCACAAACACAAGTCCACTCGGGTCTGACCGCGACCTCTAACGTCCCCGAAATATCCCGCTCACTTCTGGTAAATAGGGCAATGCGATTCAAAAAGGATAAGCCTTATCAGCGATTTGTTCACATGCGTCGCTAAAAAAGTTGGCCATACATGGAGTTTTGACATCATACATACAAACAAAAACATGTAAAGCCACATATGGGCAGCTGTTTGCCGGCTGTAAGACTGACTGGAGAAGCATAGCACTGGAAAGAAAGCGAGCGAGCACAAAATGTTCGACCGTATGTTTAAAAGTCTGCATGTTATTAAAGTAACAATTGAATCACTATGCCTTCGAGATGCCACAGATGGGGATACTGCGATGAAATTTATATGTTACGAAAACTCGATTGTTAATATTTCACTCCCTTTTTGCAAGATCTTTGCGTGAACACTATAATCCAGAGAGCATTTTACAATAACTCCAATACCCACAAAAATACTTCATTGATAAAATGAAGACGTTTTACCTAAAATTAAAACGTAAATTAAAGTACGTAAACGTAAAGTAAATTAAATACACATTTACCTTATTCGAAGCCTTGACAGAGAAGCCACCGCTTTCGGTTCCGTTTCTATCCCTTTTTACTAGCTACTTCCGTTTTGCCCTCTCTTTCGCACACTTCCACGTTCATAATTATCTTTTCTTTTCACAAAGGCTGCGCTCAGTTTACATTAAACTAACTGGATTTTTGCCTGTAGACAAACTACTTAGTGCCCTTCATACACTGAAATACTAGTACTACCAGTATACAGGTAGATTGTGTGAAAATAGAGTAGAGCTGCTGTAATTACAGTGTATCTGGCAACACTGCCGCAGTCTAGTGTTGCCGCTCGATAGGCCAATATCGATTGTCTATCGATAGCCTATCGATAGTTAAAGAAAACACGATAATATCGATAGTCAATCGATAGTATTGATACTATCGATAGTATCGATGTCTCTTCTACTGCAATACTATCGGTAAACTGCAATACTATCAATAGTATCGATAGTTTCGTCGCTGCCAACCAATGAACTATCGATAGTATTGCTCTTTAATATCGAATAGACTATCGATAGTATCGATGGTATCGATACTTTTGTGCTATCGATAGTGATATTTATTTCAACAGTATTGCATTCAGTATGCAAGCATAATGAGTGGTAGAAAAACTAATGTGGTATATTCAACCAAACCAAATCAACTAGTGTATTGACTTTTTTTAAGCGCACTAAATTCTGTTCTCCGCCTTACTCATACTACTAATACTATTGAATTAGAGATCTCTATCGATAGTACAAAACTATCGATAGTATCGATACTATCAATACTATCGATAGTCTATTCGATATTAAAGAGCAATACTATCGATAGTATCGATAGTATTGATAGTTCATTGGTTGTCAGTGACGAAACTATCGATACTATCAATAGTATTGCTGTTTACCGATAGTATTGCAGTAGAAGAGACATCGATACTATCGATGGTATCGATATTATCGATTGTCCTATCGATCGTGTAGATGATTTTAGCGTTTTACAATCGATTGCAAAACTATCGATTTTTCGGCAACACTACCGCAGTCAGGCGCCACACTGTCTGCGGTGGTGGGAGTATGCGAAAGAGAGGGCGAAACGGAAGTAGCTAGGGAAAAAAGGAATAGAAATGGAACCGGAAGCGATGGCTTCTCTCAATATAAGGCTTCGCATAACCGCCGAGTTGTTTAATTAAGTAACTCTGCAGTGGTGAAGGAAATGCATTCTCTTAATCCGTTTGTTACTCACCGTTTGTAACTTGTACCTGTGAATATCTGCAATGACAGCCTAAACACCAGCCCGAGCCGAAAAAAATATTTTTTTGTTTCTTTGCGAATTTATTTAAAGTTTTGCCCTCAGGAGGCTAATAAGGATTTTTAATTAAGAAGAAGGCTGATTTTTAAATATTTATTACTTTTGATTCACTTTCATGAAATATTTTATTTGTAATTCCTGTATATGTTTTAAAAAATTAACAAATACCGAAAAAATACTGGAATTAAAATGGTAATACCGAAACTATACCGGTATCAGATAAAAGCTTCGGCATTCCGATATTCTTACCTTTTTTAAAATAGCAGGAAACCTAAGTCGACTTATCTCGTTAACTCAACTTATTCTATTTTATCGCATTTGATTTGCTTGAAGTAACTTGTAGAAAGAAAGACATTTATTGATATGTATCACGCACGACTGTTCGACGGTACAATCGTCGTACAATTCTTACGTTGATCTCAAACTACATTAATATAAAATGAGAATCAACTTGTGAGAGTAAGAATATTGGTGATATGTTTAGGAACTTGCCAATTATGTTAAGTAATTCAGTATTCACATAAACAATGTTTAAACTCCATACCGCATATCTATAGTACGATTAATGGCAAATATGCCATATAGCGTACTATAATATTGTCGAAATGTAAGAAGCCCGTTCTGACACCTACGCAAAAATGCCTTTTCTTTGGATTTACTCAAACAAATACATAAAAAGGCACGTACTCTGACGCTCGAAAGAAAAAACAGACTTTGTAGCCCGAAAAGTTACTAATAGTTTAGATTTTTAATGTTTTTGATCTCAAACTAGGTTAGATTCTATTGTTTTTGTAGTTGTCAAAACGGGCTTCTTATATTTTGACGACTTTAATGAGTCTAAACCAAAATATATAGAAAAAGATAGGTCTAGAAATTAAATTCAAAAGTCTGTTTCAATCTTATTTTATTTAAAAACGCCAAACGGCTACATGTCAAGCACTATACAAGTAATAAAGTCAATGTCAACAACATTCACAAAATTTGCAGAGATATAAATTAAAATTGGTATACAAGCAAAAACTTAGTAACTGAAGCAATATACTCGTTTTAAACATAATTTAGTGTAATTGACCCAGTGCTTCAAAACATAACCTTTGATTCGAATCGCCGAATAAGATTGAAACAGACTTTTGAATTTAATTTCTAGATAGCTCTAGAAATTAAATTCAAAAGTCTGTTTCAATCTTACTTTATTTAAAAACGCCAACAGGCTACATGTCAACCACTATACAAGTAATAAAGTCAATGTCTACAACATCCACAAAATTTGCAGAGATATAATTTTAATAAATTGGTATACAAGCAAAAACTTAGTAACTGAAGCAATATACTCGTTTTAAACATAATTTAGTGTAATTGACCCAGTGCTTCAAAACATAACCTTTGATTCGAATCGCCGAAACCGCTAATCTAGCTAGATGTACAGACTGAACAATTCGTACTCCGGAAGATTCAATTATTTCTGATTAATTTAATGGATTGATAGAATGATTTAATAGACGTAACTACCAGCGAGACTGCCCGATGCCTCTTGAACTAAATTCTAAGACCAGACCAACCGTACATACATGCAACACTGTTCGTACAGTTGCAGTAATGTATGTACAAGTTTCGCATTACGTCTCCGCTGCTGTAATAAAATATCAAGACCAGAGCTTTCCAGCCAGCGAAGCGCGCCTCCCGAGAGGGGCATATAGAGATCTTGATCAGGGCCCATTGGTCTTTCGACATTGTAAAGAAAACCCCTTCAATTTCTGATTAATTTAATGGATTGATAGAATGATTTAATAGACGTAACTACCAGCGAGACTGCCCGATGCCTCTTGAACTAAATTCTAAGACCAGACCAACCGTACATACATGCAACACTGTTCGTACAGTTGCAGTAATGTATGTACAAGTTTCGCATTACGTCTCCGCTGCTGTAATAAAATATCAAGACCAGGAGCTCTATTTTTGAATCACTCGTATCGCGTCGAGCGCTCGATTTCTACTGATTTTCGTTCGACATCTGAAATTCCGTATTTTTTAATCACTCGAACTGCAACGAATGGTCCTTACCACTCGTCTCGCATGGCGATCGGTAGATTAATTGTCAAAAAACGATTTCGACATTTCGTTAGAACACAAACCAAAATGACAGTAGTAGTGTTTTGTTTGTATCAAAAGACAAAGATTTTTTATTTAAACAGCCAATAAAACAGTGTTTTACGTTCCGTTTCTGTTACGGTAGTTTCCGGTTTTTTTAATTTCTGCGTGGAATGGATAAAATACAATACTTCAAATTGTACTGGCAACACTTCAGGCGAACGATTCAAAAATACGGAAAAACGACATCATGCGACTTAGAAGACGAGTGTGACTTAAGTCGCATTCGACGATACAATTTCATACGAGTGATTCAAAAATAGAGCTCCAGAGCTTTCCAGCCAGCGAAGCGCGCCTCCCGAGAGGGGCATATAGAGATCTTGATCAGGGCCCATTGGTCTTTCGACATTGTAAAGAAAACCCCTTCAAAGTATTTGATAAAATAATTCGGTCGTTGTGTAAGTATTGACTCAATGAAACAGCATTGTTACTTACAGAAAAGTTCAATTTAAATTTGCGGTTGCAAAAAAAAGTGGTAGATATTTTTTCATCTCGGGAAAAAATGGTCGAGAGTCCGTGATCGACAGAGGTGAGACGAAAATGTCAGACTAAAAAGTACTAGCGGTATATGACTGGCCAGCGAGTCCGATTCACGTGATGGCGACGGGCCTCCAGATAAATTAAATAATCAATTATTTTAATTTTTGTAAACTTTAATTAAAAAAAAAACACATTAACTAACTTAATTCTGCTACATAATTGAATTTACTTGTTATTTTATTTAACACGGCTTTGGCAGGAATAAAATAATTTATTCTTCTTATTAAACACCACCTTATCGTACGCTAACAATCGGTTAATCGGGTTGTTAATACTCCGGGTAACCTTGAAGTCGTTCACCGTATTTTGAGGGAATGTTCCTTTCATTGTGAAGATTTGTCTGCAATGGTAACATATTTGTAAATATTCGTGATTTCCGCCCTTTGGCTCCAAACTGTAAATCCAAATTCGGTGTTAGGAAGTACCGCAACGTTGAAAAGTGTTTTCTAATATGATAAATGCTTAAGCCTGTCGTCCGCTATGCGGCTATGCGTAAACAATTAAAAAACAATTCAGTTGGCCGGCGCCGAAGACGCTTAAAACATCGTTTTTTTGAGTTTACATTAATTTTCTTCCTAATATTGTTTTTTTATCATTAAATAAAGTAATTTTGAGCATCGAAAAAAATTTTTTTGCCGCTTAATATCGTTTCCAAAATAGCACCACATGTTTCTAAATCATGATTAGAATGTCCCCTTAAAATACGGTGAACTAATTCAAAGTCACCCTGTATTTTTGTAAGCACCTTGGCCAACTCACAGCTGCTAATAGTAGATTATCCTCTGCAGTCCTGACCTTGAAAATGACAATGGTTTTCAATTGTTATTTTCAAGGCCAGGACTGAGAATGTTATCGGACTGCTTTAAAAACATGTAAAAAAAAGTCTCGCTACTCAGTTCTTCTTCCGTAAAAAGTTGTGACATGGATCTCACAACTTTTTACGGTAGAAGAACTTAGTTGCAAGACTTGGTTTTTCACAAGTTATGGTTTTAATAGCATCTCATTTCTTTTTGTAGATAGTCCTACTTTTTTCCTTGACCATTTTAGGAGTTAACTTTGAACATAATTTTATCTAGGTACCTATCTACACCTATTAGTCCATTAGTTTATACCTATACAGCTAAACTGATTCATTCACTGCAAATGTAACTTTGTAATCCTAAATATTTATATGTTATTTTACAAAGTTATTTATGCAGTTGGTGCATTTAGAAAACTGGACCGAAATTGCCAAATATTTTCCTTGATTTATACACTAAACACTAATTGTATTCTAAATTTGAAGCTTCTATGTCTGCTAGAAGTTTTCATGATCGGTCAGCCAGTTATCTTGGACTAGTTATAATTATTTAACCACTCTTTCAAATTGAATGAAATTTGAAATATACCGTGTTTATACAATGCCTGCTTGGTTACTCAAAATTCAGGTTTCTAGTTTAATCCACAACGAAGTCATAGGAGGTCGATGATGACCTGAACTGCTTTGAGAAAAGAATGATACGGCCGTGCCGCTTATTTGCTCGACTTAGCGGGGGCACTGCCTTGCCCCGAGAATAGGGGTTGAGTTACGAAATGTCTCGAACGAAAGTAGAATAATCAAGCTCGAACTTTACTTCAGGTAAGCTAGTTTGATCATTCAAGTATGTACAATAGAACTACCTACAAGCGACACCAAAAGTTGTTAAGCATTTCACATTTAATAGTATTAGAAATATATGGCCTTCGTAAACGTTTTTTAATAAATAGATCGTATTACCAACGAGCAGTTTTTTTTTAAAGTAGGTAGTTAAAATATAAGTAGTATATTTAGCACAGTATATAGAGATTGCTTGTGGTATAATAATTAGCTTGGACAATCTACGAGCTTGTTTCAGTAGAGTCCATAATGTTCCAGTAGGTGTATACTGTGCATGCATACTGTATAGCATAACAATGTGATGCGGGACATTCCATTGACTACATAATATATAGGAGCAATTCAGGTCAAAGCTTTCGATCGCATAGAAGTAGTTTAATTATCAAACATAGATAAACTCACGGATATAAAACTGTATCCCGTATCCCACAGGGAATCCGTCGAGCAGTTTTACATCGATTTATAAGTTATAGTTAGCTTTCAATTATATTATAAATGCACAACAATAAATTGTAGGTATTTATGTGTCACATCTATTTAATCCACAATACTATTCAATATTTGTATAGAAAACGAATTCCTGTGACCTCACACTTCGGAAATACTCAGGCGAACTAAATAATGCAAAGTTTAACTAACACTCGGCTCGAGTGATTTAATTTTAAAGCCTCTCGAATTCGACAGCGACGGCGCGAATACGAATTGCGCATGTCGAAATCAGGCCATCGCCCATCTTGCCGTTACGGCAGAATGCGTCAACCACGTTACCCGATACGGGGTCCTCAATAATGAAAATAAATACAAATACTCGGTGAGTGGATGTAGAATCCCTTGTAAGCCTGTACACACTCTTCCTCTCTTGATGTTGCCCTATTGGAATGGAACTAAGTATGTCCGCACCAACATCTTTCAAGAGCACTCACTACCTACCCACTATTAATTAGCATGTTTTGAAGTAAAAAATGCAAGCATACTTATGATCTACATCTACTATTTCAAACGTGACAAAGGAAAAGTTGAATCGACTGACCTCTCTTCAAAGCGAATGCTGGAACGGCTAATGTCACTCCAGGCGCTCATAGAGCGACCCCGGCTGCGATGGTAGGCGGCGACGGAAGTAGTAGCAGACCTCCGCGTGTCGAGCTCCACTTCTGGCGGGAAGTTGACTTTCGCTGAGCCGCGCGGAGATGGGCCCTCGCAGGATTCACCGCCGCCGGAGAGGTCCATGTCAAAGGCGGTGTACTCTGGCGCTTCCTCGGGCTCGGGCTCGCTGCCGTCGCTGGCGGCAGATAGGGCCTCGTACCCGTAGCCGGGGCGGGCGTCGACGGCGGCCGCGCCGGGCGGCCCGCGCCCGTACTCGGACCCTGAAGCCACCGTCGTCGGCGAGGCTGCACTTCGGACGAATGACGACGCCTTGCCTGCCGGCACCCGTACGCTCGACGGCGATCCTCTCGCCGGGAAATGGTTCGAATAACGTAGCTTGCTGTGGCGAAACGTGGTGGAGCCTTATGATGTCCTTCAGCAAAGAGCACGCACAACCCACGATCGATAGAAAGTCTATTACAAGTGTTACGGCGTAGAATTTCTATTTGTATCAGAGAGAAAACACTTAGTTATAATTGCACTTTTGGGTCACTTATTTATGTCTTTATTATTATTGAACATTGATATTATGAAATATTTTAGGTATGATAATACAAAATTATGATTTACTGCCACAATATAGGACACAAACCAGCTTTAATCGAGCTATAAATTGTACTATTACTCATCCGGATTTAACCAACTACCGCGAAATATTTTGGTAATCTGCTAACGTCGCTTGAGGCGGTCAGCTTTTCACGACTTTTCTTATTGACTGTTCTCGCGCGTTTCGGGATATTCGATCCACTGCTGTCACTAAACTTAATCGTCCATTAAGGAGAAATTTGGTAAAGTTACGCGTAGAAAGAACGCAAGACATAGCCAGTAAACAACACCTCCAGCTTCTACGTGTATACCTATAGTTTTACCGTGTTACCGTACGGTTTTTGTTAATGGAGGTTGGCTAAAAAACAAAGTAGATTCATAGGCGAGGGCCGTGAAGTGAGCAAAGGTCGTATATTGCGAGTGAAGTACGCGCAAGCGGGCGGGCCGACTAGGGCGGGCGGATACTGGATCGATGCCGCCGCGATGCGCTGTGGCGCAAGCCTTCTCACATCTTCTGATGTCGTTTTTATCGCATCCCATATAAGTACGTATATCTATTTAGACGCCTCCCTGTTTTGAACTGCTCCACGTTATCATTTATAATTTCCTCGAACTATATCGATAGTCAGCCGCGGCCTTCGCTGTTCTATTTCTCGTCCAATCGATAATACGTTAGCCTATTCATAAGACAACTCAACATAATCATCCCAAGCACAATGTTTCTATTTTTCAGCATTTCTTAGTCACTAGCCAATTTTTTATATCAAGATCGTTGGTGAACATAACAATACACCTAACAAATTTTCTTTTTAGAATCATTTAGTACAAAAGTACCTAAATTTATTTCGGCACGCACTCAGTCCATCTCTTTTTCGGCGTTGTTTCACAAAAATGTCAGTCCGTTTTAGACGCATAGGAAAGACCAAATGAGGATTTTGGGATTTACCGAAGCTAGACAAATTAAAATAAGGGGGATAATACAGCGCACCCTGTATTATCCCCCTTATTTTTATTGCACCCTGTTGAGTACCTCTTCCACATATGAGGAATATAACATGGCCGTCCGCTTAGGTCCGCGTCCGTTTAGAAATACTCGAACGCGTCAGATTCACGTGAGTTAATTACATTCTTAAAAGTGAGCATTTCAAAAATCTGACGATTTCCACAAGCCGAGGTAACCGATATCGTCAATTAAGTTTAGTATTCCCTTTCTCTGTATTACCCTTTCATCGTCTCTGTAATTAGACACACAAAGTGTCCGACACATTTGAACTATTCTCGTTTAATGTACGTATTTACGATGCTTGAAAACTTGACACATGTAAATCGAAGTTACACCAGCACGTATTACGAACAAGATATTGTATTGCACGCTTGTAGTGTGTATGTTATGTGCTTGTACTGCATATAATTCAAAGATTATCGACATGTACCAATCAACAGCTCACGGATGGACAGATTTAAATGCCAAAATTGGAAATTAACGATTCGTTGGTAATATTTACGGTGGTACGCTATTCGTGAAATAGCGTACCACCTGTTATATTATAATAATAGGGGTTAAAGTATGAAATTGCCGTTTTATTGCAATAGGTTCTTTGAATTGACATAGAATCTTCAGGGTTTGAGGTTTTCGAATGAAACTTTTTCAAATGGTTTCTATGATGTTCTTTTTTTAAAAAATGTGAAACATTTGAATATCGACTTTCAATTGTTTTTGTTATTCAATTTAGACAAGAAAGATGGATACTGCGAAAATTCGAGTGATTTTTTAATACGAGTTCCGACGCGGAACTAACGCGGCAGAAACAGCCCGCAATATCAATGCTGCGTTTGGAGAGGGGTCTACTAAGGGGCCGTCCATATATTACGTCATTCTAAATTAGGGGGGGGGGGGGTGTTTCGAAATTGACGTCATTCTTATTTATTTATTTATAGTATATTTTTCACGTACAAAAAGATTATTTCTAAAAAGAAATTTCTTCCAGCACACCTAGTAAAATACTAGCTGCCCGCCCCGGCTTCGCCCGTGGTACTTACATGTATTATACATATAAACCTTCTTTAAGAATAAGTCTATCTATTTAAAAAAACCGCATCAAAATCCGTTGCGTAGTTTTAAAGATCTAAGCATACATAGGGACAGACAGCGAAAGCGACTTTGTTTTATACTATGTATTGATAATAAACACAATACTTAACCCTTAAATACCCAGAGTTTCATTTTTGAAACCAGACTTTTCAAAGTGTATGTACCGTATGAATTTTATTTTTTTTCGGTTTAGCTGTTTTGATAGTTCCATTGCCTAATATCAAACAACTTGCGATTAAAAAAAAACGAAACGTCATGTGAAAACTTTATGAAATTTGACACTTCGTTTTAGGCGCGGAAATCAAAGAGTCCGAACCACCGAGTGAAAAGTTATTCGATGAAAATAAATATAATTTTGACGAATTTCTTGTGATAAAAATAAGTTTGCAGTAGGTAAGTATCTCATTTACTCTTTTCTATGTCTATTTACAGCAAAAATACGCGTTGCCTAAAGAAAATGTTGCAATATTTGTGGGTAACTTTTTTGATACTTCAGGCATTCCCGGTTTCGTAAAGTCTGTTTTATGCTGAAATTGCAGGATGCATATTTAATTACTCTTTTACTTGTTTTTCGCTTGTTTTGCTTGTTTAGGTGTGGGGTTGAATGATTTTTATGTTAGTTTTACAGATATAATATCAAAAAGAAGCCTGCAGAAGTCGAATCGCTCTTGCAACAACTTGAAAATGGTGAAATTTCGGAAGACGATTACAGTGAAGAAGAAGATGAAATAGATTATTATCAAAGTCGAAAAGAACTCGAGGTAGATCTGGATGATGAAGAGGAAGTACTGGAAGAGCCTTGTGTCAATGCTATCACACGCTTTGACAAGAAATTGAAGAAAAATGTCCAAGTTCCATGCCCCAAAAACGTCAAAGATTATATTGCTCACATGGGTGGTGTAGATTTGATGGACAGTTATATAGGACGGTATCGCATACGTATCAAGTCTAGAAAGTGGACCATGAGGCTGGTTTACCACCTGCTGGACATGACAGTTATAAATTCTTGGATTTTGTACAAAAAAGTGAGCATTTCGAAAGGAAAAGCACAGAAAGATTTGATGAAGTTAGCGGAGTTTAGGACTGAGCTTGCAGACACCCTTTGTGGATACCAAAGTAGATTAGAAGGTAAAAGAGGACGGCCTAGTACAAGTCGAAATGAAGATACAACAGAGGCAAACCCAAAAAGACCGCGAGCTGGTGTACAAGTGGTGCCCTCCACAAATGTAAGGAGTGATGGTTTAGGACATGAAAAAGTTTCCACAAACTCGCGAAACAAGTGTCAATATCAAAACTGTGGAAAGCTGCTATCGTGGATTTGTATAAAATGTAAGGTTTCATTATGTGACAATAGAAAAAACCAATGTTTTGCCTTTTTTCACAAATAATGTAGATTTAGATTTAGCTTTGTAATTATAATAAAGGATAAAAAAAAATCGTGTCTAAATGCCTGAAGTATCTAAATTGATACTACTAGTTTTTTTGTAAATAATGCCGTAAAAAAACATTAGCGATTTTTTAAATTACTTTTCCTGTAATGCACATATTTAGCAGTATACAAAAACATTTTTTCTGATTTAAAACAAAAAAATAGGTTTTTAAGGGTTAAATAATAACTACAACATTACATAATTAATAAAAGTACATATTAATACTATACTTATACTTAAATACATGTCTCATACTAAGGAAAGATAATGTTCTTGTGATATTTTGCAAGTATCCAAAGAAAAGTAAAAAATAAGTAGTTATATCAATGATTATTGCCAAAGTAAAAATAATAAAAGGTGATTCTATAACCAAGTGTTTTAATCATATAATACCCTATTTTTCTCAAATCTGCAATGTTTTATTTTGTCAAACTAGTAATGACGTTAATTTTGGGAGAAGGGGGGGGGGGGGTCATTAAGAAATGACGATAGGATGATTATAGGGGGAGGGGTCTAAAATCTGAAAAAATCGATGACGTAATTTATAGACGGCCCCAAATGAACGCACCGTGCGATTTTGGTTTAAACGCTTTCGTGATGGAAATTTCGACTTAAAGAACGAGCCACGAGGAAGACCGCCCACACAGGTGAATAACTATGAATTAAGAGAGATAGTGGAAGCCGACCCTAGTCAAACTACCCAGGAATTAGCGGCATGGTTTAACGTTACCTTACCCACAATATTGACTCACTTGCGTCAAATCAATAAAATAAAAAAATACGAAAAATGGGTGCCTCATGATTTGACTGATCTGCAGAAAGAAACGCGTGTTGAAACTTGTGTTGCCTTGTTGAACCGATACAGAAATTAAGGAATATTGATCGAATTGTAACATGTGATGAAAAGTGGATTCTTTATGATAACCGGACTACCATTTTTTTCGTGATTTGGACAATTATCTACGTGACAAGAAGTTTTCTTCCCAGGAGGCAGTACAAAATGCTTTCACAGTTTGTGCAGTCTAGATCGTCGGAGTTCTATCGCAAAGGCATTAATGACCTTCCCATTAGATGGCAGCAATGTATAGATAATAATGGCAACTATTTTGATTAAATAAATTTGTTAAAAATTAAAAAAATAAACAATTTAGATTTTCAGTACAAATCGGCAATTTCATACTTTAACCCCTAATATTAATACAGCGATTTATGCAGCGTGCACAGTCACCTTCACTCGCACTAGATGGGTGAAGGGGCCACTCGGACGCCGCAGTTCCTGGGACATTGTTTTTAGGGTTCCATCCGTAGTGGGCAAGGAACACTTATAGTTTCGCAATGTCCGTCCGTCTGTCTGTCTGTCCGTCCGCGGCTTAGCACAGAGACGGTAAGTACTAGAGAGCCGAAATTGGCTTAGATATACATATTTATAACGGCGAAAAAACGGTAGAATAAAATCTCGAAAAATATTATTTTTTGGGGTACCTTTCCTACAACAAATTCGAGATGCAAATTTTTTTTCTGATGTGGATATCGTTGAACAATTTGGGGGTGTAAGAAGACTATTTTTCGTACTATTTTTATAGTTAACGAGTAATAGGCAACTAACTTTTAAAAGTAAATTTTAAATAAAAAATAAAAACCGACTTCAAAACACTAACTGATCGGGTATTCGGAAACGGGGAAAATTATCGATGAAATAAATTATGTTGTGAAAAGTTCATACTGCAAATAATGTGAACGTTGGAAAAATAAAATGTTTTCTCTATCCCAAAAATATTTCTTCTGCAAATCATAGTGGTTCTTTAGGAAAAATGGAAGTCGATGCGGTAGCAGAAATGTTCAGGCGTTCATTGGAAAAAATTAACGTTTGTTACAAAAATGACATCGGTGATGCTTACTCTAAAACATACTCTGGAATACGCTTACGACAAGATTACGGTGCAATTGAAGTGGTCAAGATAGAATGTAATGGACATACATGTCCAAAAAGGAATGGGAATAACTGTGTAAAAATAAGGAAACGGTAAATAAAGGTGGGAAAAAATTACAAAAAACGTACTCGGTGGAAAAGGAAAGCTCACTGTTAAACTGATAGACAAGTTGACAGTTTATTATGGCTTGGCAATCAGGAGACACTGTGATTCCGTTGAGAAGATGTATAATGCAATACGGGCAACACGAGAGGTGCCCGGTCGGAGCTGAGTCATGGTGATGCTAGTAGCGGGCACGAGCGTCGAATACGTTATCAACTTACAAACATGACTATCAGTCATTACCACATGATGTAGCTGAAACTCTGTTTCCGCTCTACACAGATCTCAGCAATAAAAAATTATTCGAAAGATGTGTTGGTAGTTTCACGCAAAACAACAAGCTATAATAAGTTGATATGGCAAAGAACTCCTAAAATCGTTTTTGTGGTTCAAAAACACGTCCCGCAAGATCGGGACAGTGGTTCTAGCTTGGATTAAAAGTCTACAAGGTCAATGGACGGTGTTTGTGCAAAACAGAGTAAGAGAAATCCGTCAGTCATCAGATATCAGATCATGGCGGTTTGTACCAGGTCAGATGAATCCAGCAGATCTTCCATCAAGAGGTTGCGACCCAAAAACACTTACAGAATCTAAATGGTGAGAAGGTCCACAATGGTTGAAACTAAGCGAAGAAAATTGAACACTGCTCAAATTGAGGAGTTAATTGCAACACTGGGTCTTGAAGGTCATGAAGATATAGGCCGTCTGACATTCACAGACCACGAGTGGGCCAGCAACAAGACCATTAGAGACGCTGTTGCATACATCGGTTTCGACGCGAAGAAGATCATTGCCCAGTTCTTGTCCAAGGCTGCTGAAAACCCGGCTGACCCCACTGTTGACAAGATGGACAATTACGGAGGTGTGAACTTATACAGCAAGAACGATGCGAAGAGCGACCTAATGTTTTTCCTAAACGTGTTCCTTGAGAGGGGTAACAACCTCCACAAGGCATTATTGAGGTGTGATGATGGGGTTGCTGTCATCCTGCGTAGAAAGGCATCTGCCTACGGACTAGTTACAGACAAAGTGCAAAACAGAACCATTCTTGGTTCCAAGAGCTTGACATTGGCGAGACTTGCTCAAGCATTCTCCCACTGCACTGCTGCGCTTGTGATAAAAGACGACATAGCGAGCAAGTTGAAATCAAAATTGTTTCCGAACTTGCCAAACATTATGTACCACACGATATTTCCGGCCCTGATCCCCACAATGGTCACACCCGACACTGAAGTGCTGAAGGGAATGGCGATGTTCTTGAACATCGAGATGACCCATCTGCTTGCCGACGCTAAGCAGAAGAGAAAGCTTGCGATCCAGCCCCTGCACACTGGTTCCACGCCCTAAGAGTCGCGGTCATAGGGTTTCGCGATAATAATGACTGTCGTTGTCATAGCTGATTATTATTATTATGGTGTTTTGTAATACTTTAAGCCATAACACAATAAAAAAAAACAAAATAATCTTAAAAAGCTTATTTTATTTACAAAATTATGCATTTTTATTACACTTAAAAGAAGGTTTGCAACTTAATAACTAATAAACCTTACTATTTACATTTTATATTACAAATAAAGTAAATACTTAACTAACATCTAAGTACAAACACAGAATTGGACAAAAAATATTATATTTACATAATAGGAGTTATGTAAAAAATAACATAAATACCTATGTTATTTTTTACATTTTTTCCTAGATAGACTAGAATCGTCCAACAAAGAATTTATCGCAGAACTGTCTACTTTACTTAACTCTGCAAGCCTGCGGCGTTTTGATCTCTTGCTACATTCCTCAAAGTCCTTCCTGTGCTGGTGCTGTTGGGTGCTTGTCGAAGCTTCTGCTGCTGGCCGTTGGGTGTTGTGGCTCCCTACTGTTGCACAAGTTGGCAGAACGCAAACTTCAATTTCGTTCAGCCAGTCTCCGTACTAAGAGACCATGCGAGAATGGTTGCGCGTGACTTGCTTCCAAATTGCTACCAATCTTGTACAAACTTTAGTAACTCTTTTTTCCAAGTCATCAGCAATGTAATTCTCAACATCAGGCAGCAATTGTATTAGGTCTCGAAAAACTCGATGCCAACGCTCCAGTTCAGATTTGCTGTCTTTAATAGACAGCCAAGTATCTAGTACAAGCATTCTTTTGAAAGAACACTGAATACTAGTACCTAAAACAAAATAAAAATACGTTAAAAGCGGATCAAAATAGATACATGTTTCGTAGCAAGTGCTACGCGCCTGCTACGCGTTCAGGCGCGCGGCGTAGCACCTGGCTGCACCTTACAGACGCAGCATGACGCAGCTAAATTTGGAGAGGCCTAGTAGTAGACATTGTAACCCATATTTCTATACCAAATTGAATGGTACAAGTAGGTACAAACATAAGTAAAAGCTTCAATGTAAAAAATATACAGACATAAATACATAAAAAATGCCACGTTGGCGTAGCACTCTATTTAAAAAAAAAATGTAGATGGAAAAGGCAAAATAGTAAAGTAAATTAATAATACATACCTGTGACTTCAAATTCCATTGTAAAATAGCAGGTCGCAGACAAGTTGGAACTTAAACACACGCGTCGTGTCTTGGGCTAATTAAAGCACTTGGTGATAACAGGTTGATGACTAATTACTTGTGTTCACTTCGGATGCCGAAAAAGGAATGTTGGGAACAATAGATTGCGAAACCTTTAATACCCTCAGGTAGTATGACAATTAGTGTGTAACTGAGCCAGATATCATGGCTTAGCTCAGTCATTGCCATCCGAGTCCTATGACCTACTACGGTACCACCGTGCCCTGGAGGATCAGTTAGAACAATCGCAGATGTTCGTTGAGGCAGCAATGAATGGGAGCCTAATCACCGACCAGGTCAGGTTTATCATTCTGACAAAGGCAAGGGTGCTTACCGCCTCTAAAGAAGGCATTGCCCTGTCTGACACCGTGAGGACAATGGCCACTCGTTATGATGCTGCTCGTGCCAACCAAACTCAGACTCTCTCTGCTGCCCTCATGGCAATGGAAAACCAGTAATTCCAGAGAGAGATGGGGACCAGCCCTTAGCTGTAAAGACCGATGGTGACTCGATAACTTCCCACCCCAAGTATAGTACAAAACCATCTGTTCTGCATGTCGACCACTGGTCCTCTCTGGAATGCTCACCATCTACAGAAGGGTCAGCATGCAGCATTAGGCAGACACGTCTCGCAGATTATTGTCCACCCTGTACAATACTGCCAGTAATGGTTTCCCCTGTAATTCCCGTATCGACAGCTAGTCCTAGTAGTGGGATGCCCCCTCCACCACCACCACCACCTCCCCTGCCAGACCTCTCCAAGATCACTGTAGGCCCAGTTTCTATAGAGAGCTCACTTTCAGCACTAGGAGTGAAGTTAAGGTCCCAGGTCCCTAAAGAACACCATGGTGAGGTTGACAATGCGCTGCAGATCCTACGCAAGATTTCAGACCAAGCCATCACAAATCCAGAGCCCATTACAAAGAAATTTGACAAGAGGAGATACTCGCTACCTATCAAGCCACTAATCCAAGCCAATGAGCTAACAGAGCATATGAGGCATGGAACTAAACCTAGTGACATAAGGAAAAGACGTAAGAAGCAAAACGCTTCAGACATATAGAAAAAAGTCCCAACACAATTCATGCTTTACTTTTAGACTTTCACAAAGAATTACACTGGTCTTTGTGGTTTTTTTTTAATTTTGGAGTTCTATTTTTACTCTTCTTATGAACTAGTATAAAAACAAACAATTTTGGAGTTCTATTTTTACTCTTCTTATGAACTAGTATAAAAACAAACATAGTATTACCGGGATAATACTCAACACTTTTGTAGGTAATAAAAATTACCTACCCTCACTTTGTACTTTCTGTGTAAAATAATCAAATCAAATCGCAGTACCTGCCTGTTGTTCTTAGACATGCTTAACTATCTAATCTATTTATAATTTACCAAATATTCTTTTTTTAGTTTGCTCAAGTTCATGGCAGCAGATCTGATTTCAAGTATTTAAAGTCTTAATGGAATTTTAGGCTTCTGAAAGTATCTTGGCTTGGTCCAAACACTTGAGTATTATGTCTCTATAAGTTGACTGTTTTCTGCCACAGAACGAGTCCGGCACCAGCGATTTAATGTTATCTCCAGTCGCGTTGGATTCCCGTTCCAGGATGCTATTCAAGCTTCTAAGTAAACTTTCTATGAAGCTTGAATAGCATCCTGGAAGGAGCCACTTGAGATGATGTACTACCACAGCACATCTCTATTACCGACTGAGTGTGCTTTTACAACGTGATACCAACTGGCTAGTCAAAGAGTACATTGAGAAACTCAATGGCGTAACAAAAACTAATAAAAATTTACAAACACCTCTACAACATACTAAGTACATTCCCTTTGCTTCGAAAATAAATGTTTGATGTTGTAAGTAGTAACATGGATTTAATTTATTACTGACCTAAGGCCTTTACACTAGCAGCAGAGATAAATCTGTCTCGTGTCTCGCATCGTGATATCTTAAGCATTTATTTTAATCATTACACATAGTTTTACCTAAAGAATGCAATAAATACTTTAAATTTGGCCCAAGAAAATGTTCGATATAGCAACTTTGAAAAAAGTTGTACTTTCTTTCGAAATTTTTGATCATTGAGTAATTTGATAAAACCCACTCACTATATTTGGCTAGTAAGGCTATCGTACTTTGTTATTTTGATCATTTTTATGTAGAATTACTAAGTAATAGTAAAAAAAAATTACGAAAACAAAACATTTGCCGTTGTTTTCCGAACCGTTCATATACCGGAAATCGACAATTTTGGTCACGTGTTCTGGCCGTGTCAACCGGTTCTATAGTGATGTGCTATGACTAGTTCAACTGATTATCGACATAGTATAAACTTCAATACACCGCTACTATAAGTTTCTAGTGAGGATAAGCAAATTTCAAACTAGATTCTAATATTTATCTCGTAGTTTATACCACCAGCGTTTTCTATAACGCCTATGATGCATTCTGTGCTTATTATTAGAATTATTAGAATGCCTACCATCAAATCTTGCTTTAGCAAGTTACCCATTATGCGGACAAACATATTCCGAAGCCTTTTCACTGAGAAGAGGTACTGGAATATAAATAGAGCTTTTCACCTTGCTGACGGTTCACGCGATCCAAACGATGCCGAAAATAGTGGATCATTTGAACACTAAGTTTCAGGAACATTATATAATGGACCAGGCCGTTTGCATAGATGAATCGTTGACACTGTGGAAAGGTCCTCTTTCATTTATGCAGTAAGTGTATAAAAATGGAAGCGGCTAGGTTTGGCATAGACCTTTCAGTTGTGCGAAAGCGCAACTGGTAATTTATGGTCATTCTTTATCCGTGCGACTCAGCAGCGTACACATGTGTACGCGCGACCTTCAAACCCCGCTGGTTCAGCAGCGTACACATGTGTACGTCTAACTAACTCTCCAAACAACGGGCCATTGTATAAAAACACTCATTCATTCGTGTGTAGTGTGGATGGGGCAAATATTCATAGATAAACCACCTTCTTTTCTCTATGACTCATTTTACTCCTTCAAAGAAAAAAAATTAAAAATATAGTCGTTGAACTGAAGTGAAAATTTGACGTGAAAATTTGTTGCGCAGAAGACGTTTTTTTGGGATTTCAAGAGAATTTGTTTGAAAACGGTAAGTAAATCAGTGCGATATTTATTATAGTTCACTATTAGGTGATGTAAATAATAAAAACTTCAGTAGTATCGTGATTTCGAAACTCCAAAACAAAAGTGATCAGTCTTTCGAAATTAGAAATCTTCCGTAATTTGCTGGGAAACTGTACAAATGGATTATGATTGTTAGCATTTGTTGGGAAATTGTTTTATTTTCATTTATAATTATAAAATTTATGTAATAGCCATCTCATGTTTGCAAAATATGCCAGAAATGCAAATTCAATTCAAATCGCAACCGTCTTTGCTTTCGCCATTGTTATTCATTTTTGTGACATGCTGGGGTAAGAGTCGATAAATTTTTCGATGTATCGATACTTTCATAATGTAATGCAATGAAACGCAAGCTTAGCCTTTTAGTAATAATTTGAGATGCTTGTGTTTTTTTATGAAACATTACAATATATGTGTGAAACATTGTAGTTATTTTAGGTACTTCCATTAGTAAGGAAAATATTTTCTTTATGGGACAGATTGTTTGGCGTTGTTTTTTTGGTTCTGAGTATATGTATGAACTAACTAACATTTTAAACTTTTCAGATGTCGGAGGCATATCCCGAGTTTTTTGAGGAGCTCCTCAATGATGAGGTAGAGGAGGTGGATGATGAAGACGAAGGATTGTGGGAGGGTGAAAATGTGGAGGACTTCTTCGTAGAGGTATTTTATTTTTAATTATATTTGAAACGCGATTTTTTTGGCAATAGACGCTAGAAATATTTACAGAATACTTAGTTATATATTGACTTTAAAAATAAATAATGAAATAAAAATAAAATTAATATTTAAGGGGGGCTCCCATACAAAAAACGTGATTTTTTGCCGTTTTTTGCTCTATATTAATAACGGCAACACGTAGACGCTTGAAATATTCAAATGTTGTATAGGTAATGGTAAGGAACTCTTCGTGCGCGACTGCAGCTCGCACTTGGCCGGTTTTTTAACACTAGTGTTTATTGTTGTAGGATGACGGGACGTTAGCGCCTGCACCAGCTGCATCTGACGTACATGGCGAAGCTGGAACCGTTTCGTGAGTATTAATAATATCACCTAAATCGACTGTAATTATTCAAATCATAAATCGGGCGTGCATGCAACGACTCATGAATGTTGAGGAAGTGAAAGTGATCTGTCAGGATCGTGGCAAGTGGCAGTCCCTGGTCTCTGCCTACCCCTTTGGGATACAGGCGTGAGTTTATGTATGTATGTATGCAGAAATCGGGCGTAAGGGTCAAAATAGGATTTGCGTAGTAATTGGTACTAGATAAATAATTCACTTTATTATTATGTATAGGTCCAGTGATGATGATGCAGACTGGCAGCAGGCGCATGATGAAGTCATGAGAGCAGTGAGTCCTATGTAAGTAAAATATTTTTTTAGTAAAAATTTTATCTGATTTAGCTAACTTTGGGTAAGAAATGTAGTAAAAGCCATTTTACGAATTTTACAGGAGAGCGAAAACAACAAATAAAAATAATGAAAATGCTTTATATTTACATTTAACTTTACATTCAATATCTTTGTCAGTTTAGAAGTTAGCATGGCTTATACTAGAAAAAAAACCTGCATCCAATGGTACTAATAAGTTGGATTGCAACCAATAAAATAATAGCAGTATAAGCCATAACAAAATTCACTACATACTATAAAAATTATGTAGCACCAGTGTCTTTTATAGCATATTTTATTAAAAAAAACTGTGAAGCCTGTTAAAAATCAAGGTACTAAAAGCATTTTTTTGCGAATTTGAGGAAACAAAATATACGGATTGAAAAAGCTTAAAAAACTTAGTAAGACTGCATTCAAAGTACATTTTTACCAAAAATGGCTTTTTTTACGATATTTTCTACTCTACGGGTCGAATATTAGCTTGCTGTACACGTACCACAGTGAGCCACAGAAGACTAAATATATTTTGTATTCTAGAAAACCTATTTAGATACTAAAAATTCCACCCATGCCGGGAGGTCGCCACCGCGACCTCTGGCTAACCATGCCAGCGCTCTCCCAACTGAGCTAATGGGCAAGTGTAAGCATCGGCGAAATTTCGATCCTCTTTACAAATTTCTCTGTATTACGTACATTTTGCCTCTAAATATGTTTTATATAATAATATGTATTCTTTTTTCAGATCGCCTACGCCAAGGTTTGTTATCAACGTTTCGCCGACTTCCGTGCTGGGGCGCGGAGGCGTATCAACCCGGGGACGAGGTCGAGGGTCAAGGGGTGGGAGAGGATCTAGGGGTGGAAGAGGAAGAGGTGGATGGACGCGCGGGGAGCCATTGGTGGCGCGTTTTGTGACCGACGATGAGCTCCCTGTCAGCTTGCAAGAGAGTATACGGCAGACGTTGGCTGGAAGAGATAGGAGAGTAAGGAGAGAAGCCCGTGGACAAGCTATGATAGAGGAGGTTGTGAGTGGTGAAGAGAGCGAGGGACATGAGGAGGCGGAAGAATTCCATGACTGCGAAGCATTTGAGTGGAAGTCGATGGATGATTGGAATGGTGTGAAAGAAACATTCGTGCCGCAATCCTCTGGGCCTACCGAGGTTTTTAATTCCGCCTACGAGGCGTTCCGTTTTTATTGGGATGATAATATATTGTCCCATATAGCAGCGGAAACTAATCGGTATGCCGAGGGGATACGAAGCGAGAGTTTTCGTCGGAGTTGGTATGCCACCAACGTCGACGAAATACTCATGTTGTTTTGTTTCTGGATGATGCTCGGCATCATCAAAATGCCGTCTATAAAATCGTGCTTTTGTAAATTGCCGATTTTGAAGACTGGCATCTTCCGCCACCTCATGACTGAAAGTAGATACTGGAACCTTAATAGAGCCTTCCATTTAGCCAATGGGTCCAGAGATTTGGCCAATCCGGACAACGTTTTGTATCCGATGGGCCCGATAATTGATCACTTGAACTTCAGGTTCAAGCATGCTTATCGCTTGGAGCAAGAAATCTCGATCGACGAATCATTGACTTTGTGGAAAGGCGCTCTTAAGTTCATGCAGTACATAAAGACGAAGGCTGCAAGGTGGGGCATAAAGACGTATGAGCTGTGCGAGTCGTCCACGGGTTATTTGTGGTCGTTTTTTGTGTATGTAGGTCGTGAGAGGGGTGCTAGGTCCATGCCGTCGAGTGTTTCGACAGTCCTCCGACTGCTGCGACCTATCTTAAACTTGGGCCACGTTGTCTTTATGGACCACTGGTTTAACTCCCCTGCCCTGGCGAGGTACCTGAAGAGAAAGCGCACGGATTGTGTGGGCACTGTGAGGTCTAGCAGAAAACATATGCCGCTTGAACTCCAAAAGGCCCCGCTGGTGGACGGGGAGTACATAGCCCGACATTCGGGAGACGTCGCTGTAGTTTCCCTCCAGGATAGAAGGCGGCTGTCGTGCATCTCGACATTCCACGATATGTCACAAGTGCAATCTGCTGCTAAGCCTGGGAGACCATCCCAGTTCAGGTTGCAGCTTATTGCCGACTACAATCGTGGGATGGGCGGCGTGGATCGGCTTGATCAAATGTTAGAGCCGTATCTGGTTGAGCGAAAGCAGTGTAAGAAGTGGACGAAGAAGTTGTTTAAGAGACTGCTGAATATCTCAATACAAAACTCACGGATATTAGTAGAGAGATCTACTAATGCCAGAGTCAGCGTATTGAGTTTTCGGCTGTCTCTGGTGCAAGATATGATGGATAAACATTTGAAGAATGTGCCGGTACGATCGCATGAACGTAGGGAGCAACCTGCTGCCCCATTGAATGAACGATTCACAGGGCGCCACTTTATAAGCCGAATACCCATCACTGTCGACATGAACAGTCAACACCGCACCAACCAAGGGCGCCGACAGTGCGTGTTCTGTTCGCAGCAAGGTAGGCGCAACAGTAGGACAGTGTATGAGTGTCCGGACTGTAACGTGGCGCTTTGTTTGGACCGTGGGTGCTTTAAAATGTACCACACGGTCCAACAGTGAATGAGTGAAAGTAGGATTGATAGGTTTGTGTGTGTGTGTGTGTGTGTGTGCACGTAAGATGAAAGCAAGAGGATATGAGAGAGCCTTCCTTGGCCCCAGCCTCGTTCCAAGGGTGTTGTTTATTTTTTGGTGTCTGTATTTCATACTCGTAACTGTTTTTATTTTGTGCTGTCTGTATTTCATACCCTTGATGCTTGTTTTATCACCTCTGGTTTGACTGTCGTATTTTTCCTATTGTATGAGAGCTTACCTTAGCCCCAGCCTCATTTCAAGGGTGGTCTTTTATTTTCTGGTGTCTGTATTTCATACCCTTAATGCTTATTTTATAACCTCTGTTTTTATTTTGTTGTGTATGTATTTCTAACCCTTGATGCTTGTTTTATCACCTCTATGTTACGGTTGTGGCATCCTTGATGCTTGTTTTATCACCTCTATGTTACGGTTGTGGTATTGTGTTTGCAACTGTTGTGAATTATTCATTTTTCAATGTGGTCTCTGGTAGTATCTAATAATGTGTTGTTTATTTTAAACTATTCAGCAAGACTTATGTTTGGTCATAGCGTTTTTTTGCTATGCAGTATTTCTGCAGTGTTTTTTGCTATGATTTATTATAAGTGACGGACGGTCCTCTTTACAACCTTCGGGAACGGAACCACCACCACCTTGTTTGACACTTTTTTTCTAGCATGAAGTTGTGATCGTATCATAAAAACAATTATTCATAAGTTTTTTTATGTAGCAAATAAACGTACTACTGCAGCAAACCTCCTGTCGGAGAGAGAGAGATATTAGAAACATAATCGTTGCATAATGCTATAAATGAAAACAGGGAATCTCCGTTAGACAGTTTTCCAATAAATTCATAGTTTCAGCTAGTTCTCCTTATTGCCAGAACTCAAAATTACTACCTTGTAAATTTTATAGCTATCGTGACGGTGGATACACCTAGGTAGTAATTTGTTGTTTAACTAAATAAATGACTTGGTATAAAATAACATACATGGTAATTTATCGACAAAAAAAAATCGATAAAAAAAAGTGGTACAACACTAGGTTGAGCACCTTTGTTCTATGAAAATATTCGAAGTTTTTTATGGTGTTTTACTTTAGATTATTATATGATTTGCATTGAAAATGGCATCGGGAGTAAAATAATAAACCCTTACTGAACTATTTACCTTCTTTTATTTCACCCCTTTAGTATTTATATTAGGAGAAAAACAATACTTCGGCCCGATGTGGCAATATTTTATATTTATTTATTTTTATCACATCATCGTGCGTATTTCAGTAATTGATTATAAATTACGGTAAGGTAAGTATATTTCTTCCATAGTTAGCCAGTTTTCATTCTAAAATATACGATGATTGCATATTTATTCCGACCACAAACTCGCACTCGCTTGGTAACTGATAGAAAATTACTATGATATTTGAATTACGTTTTTCAATGAATCTTATATGGAACCTAAAAAACTAACTATGTAGGGTTATCGGGTATATACACAAGATTATAACTACAATTACTTTCTATTCCAAAGTAACCTTTTGTCATAAAAAGTATGCGATTATTTTACTCTTATTTTCTTTTTTTCTTTTAGATAGCAATATCAATGTGATAAAATATGTATCCTTCCAAATGTCGTAATAAAACAAAGGATGCATTATCGCTCATTCATTCACTTTTTATTTCAAGCCAATTCAATCTGTCATTGTTGAGTAATCGCAATTTCTTTGACCATCGGCAAATTTTCACCTTTGTCGCCATATTGGGGGGTGAATCAAAGACACTTGACATCTGTCATCGCATCAAGGGGTTAAGTACGTTGGCCGTAGGACGACTCACGACTCTGCCCTTCCCTCGAGCGTTTCAACTGTAATGAAACTGGTTCAACCAATCCTGAATTTGGGTCATGTCTTGTACATGGATAATTGGTTTAACTCCCCTCAACTGGCTTTATCGGATATAGGGTGGCCTGAAACGGACTGAAAACATGTTTCAGTCGCCTGAAAACCATGGTAACTTGGGTGAAATTTTGATAAACTAGTATGTGACAGAGCACCCTCTGAAACGGTATTTCAGCCTGCTGAAAATGCCTCCAAGGCACGGAAAAACACGTTCAAAGTTTTACCTCCTATCCACCGTCGTAACAATAGGAAAATTATTATTTATTTATTTTATAGATGTGGAGACCCGGGCACCCAATCCCCCAAGTTTCTTGAATTACTTCAAGACGATGAGGAAGAGGATGAGAGCGAGAGGGAGTTGGAGGAAGAGGAGGGGGAGACTGGTGTGGCAAACCTGATGGTATCTTATAATAATTATACAAATATTAATTTTGTATTCTTTGTTGTTCGTTCCGTTATTTTAGGTTTATACTTCTTCCAGGCAACGGACTTCATGGTGGAGGAGGAGAACGGGGAGCTAGTGCCACTGGAGGCACTAAGCGTCCCGCCTTCAACCTCTAGGTATAAAAATTAATTATTTTTTTCTATCTAGATTATGCAGAGGTAACTTTTTTTTGCAAGTAGATAAATAATAAATACTTTATTGTTTACAGAGATGAAGCAGATTTGCGTTTCGACTAGTACGACTTTATTTTACTGTTTATTTTTCCAGCAAGCTCTCCAGCAGCAGCAGTGGGGATGACGAAGTGCGCAGGAAAATTTTGCGCAATATCAGCCCACTGTAAGTTGAATCAATATTGATGTTGCTCAAATCACATGCCATGTTTTTGTGTATATACATATAGAACAGATTTCAGGTTAATTTTACTTCAAAGGTCTGTTCACGACGACGAGCTGCCGCGGTTTCGCGTGGAGGTGCCGGACGCGCCGGGACCCGCTGCTGCTGCTGCTCGAGGACGCGGCGCCACTCGTGGAGGGCGAACAGGGTGTGGACGCAGTGGACGAGGTATGAGGCGTGGCAGAGAAGGTAATGAATGGGTGCGCGGGCAGCGTCTAGTTGAGCACTTTGTTGCCGACGACGAGCTGCCCGTGCAGATGCGGCAGGATATCGGTCGCTTACTGGCCAAACGTAACAGACGAGAACGAGTTGCGCGTGAACGCAGAATAGTTGAAAATATGGATAAGCAGAAGGAAGCGTTTTTTGACTGTGAAGATTTTCAGTGGAAGCCAATGGATGGATGGCAAGGAAGGAAAGAAACCTTCCTCCCCAAACATCCTGGGCCTACCAGCGTTTTCTATAACGCCTATGATGCATTCTGTGCTTATTATTAGAATTATTAGAATGCCTACCATCAAATCTTGCTTTAGCAAGTTACCCATTATGCGGACAAACATATTCCGAAGCCTTTTCACTGAGAAGAGGTACTGGAATATAAATAGAGCTTTTCACCTTGCTGACGGTTCACGCGATCCAAACGATGCCGAAAATAGTGGATCATTTGAACACTAAGTTTCAGGAACATTATATAATGGACCAGGCCGTTTGCATAGATGAATCGTTGACACTGTGGAAAGTCCTCTTTCATTTATGCAGTAAGTATATAAAAATGGAAGCGGCTAGGTTTGACATAGATCTTTCAGTGGTGCGAAAGCGCAACTGGTAATTTATGATCATTCTTTGTGTACATTGGCCGTAGGACGACTCCCGACTCTGCCCTTCCCTCGAGCGTTTCAACTGTAATGAAACTGGTTCAACCAATCCTAAATTTTGGGTCATGCCTTGTACATGGATAATTGGTTTAACTCCCCTCAACTGGCACGGTTCCTGAAACGACACCGCACCGAGTGTGTTGGAACCCTCTGTTCCAAAAAGAAAATTGTTCCTGTTGTGATTCAGAAGGCCGTTCTAGCTGAGGGTGAGTTTGTTGCTCGTCAATCCGGTCATGTTGCGGTGGTGGCATTACAAGGTAAGAAGCGATTACACCTAATTACCACATGCCACGACACTACTCAGATTTAGAAAGAAGGTAGGCCAGGTTGTCCGGCCCAATTCAAATTGGAACTCGTTAACGACTACAATCGGAGAATGGGTGGGGTTCGTCGCTTAGATCAAATGCCAGAACCTTACTTAATCGAATGGAAACAGTGCTGAAAATGGACAAAGAAGTTCTTCAAAAGGCTCTTGAACATTTCTATTCAAAATGCACGCATTTTGTTAGAAATAGTAGTGGAACGAAAGTGGATTCTCTGGCGTTTCGGCTGACGCTAGTTCAATCCATTATGGACAGACATCTCGCTCATGTTCCTCGGGGCACTGAGCGGCAGGCTGTACCGTCATAGTTCGAGCGACATTTTATTCGCCGCAAACCCGTTACTGAAGAGATGTTTGCCAACACGGTCCATCGCTCGAACTTGGGTCGCGGTTATTGCGCTTGGTGCAAAAAATGCGAACGAAGGACGAAGACGGTATTCGAGTGCCCGGAGTGTAACGTGCCGCTTTGTCTCGAAAAATGTTTTCGCCTTTTTCACTCTAATGCCGAACCGTTACCGGAGCACATGGGGCGTGAGTGATGTAAAGAGCGCAAACATTTTTTAATCGCCTGTTTATGTTTCGGTTCTATTTTCCCTTGCTTTTGTTTGGTTAGTTTTCGGTGGTCGTCTAATCTATTACCTTTGTTGTATATTTGAGAGAGGATGACGCATGACTGATGAAGTATCAACCGGTGAAGTATCAATTGCCACTTTCCTAGAAACACTGCGCTATCAAGTCCATGTTCATTGCCAAAGATTCATGACTTACTTTTGTTTTTATTTTATCTCATTTACTTACTTGTTGGGGAAGGCCCCGTACGTTAAACTATTCATATTATTTTGTTGTTTAATTTATAGCTTTTGATATGTAGGTATAACTACATGGACAAACCTCTATTATTTATTTCGAATCCAATAAGCTATATTGAGCAGTATAACAAATAGGAATTTTTTCGTCCATTCTGTTATATTGTATAACTAATAACTAAGTATAACTAGATGGACGAAACCGAACTTGATACTCAACGCGCGGCACACGCCACCACTCGAGCTCCGACCGCTTTATGGACTTGTTTTTTGCTGCCTAGCGACGCATTAGGCTACCCTTTTATTTCACTAATAGCACGTTGGTAATAAATATTCTGCATGCATTTTATCGAAAATTGTTTTCCCCGTATTTTATCGACTCTTACCCCATCCCTCCTAAACAAGACAAGGCAATTGAAATATTGTTTTATTCTTTATTTTTGTCTGAATATTTATTGTAAATAGTGTAAAAAAGGAAAATAAATATTTAATTATGAGTCTATTGTTTTATTTCTCCATTAGAAATTTACATAACCAAGCTGACTAATTTTACGTCACAAAGAGCCACTTACAGCTCTAATAAAACAAACAAATTCAATAAAAATAAATTGAGGCTTTTTCAAATTCAACCCCCGCCCGGTGGTCTCCTATCTTATTGCTCAAAAGGGTATAGTAGAGCCACTAATGACCGCCAAATTATTGAACGCAACTACTTAATGATCTTATGCGTTAAGGCTACAGTATGAATATAACAATCAACATCCCTTCCTTTTTAAAAGGAAGGTCTCTATTACCGAATGAGTGTGCTTTTACAACTTGATACCAACTGGCAAGTCAAAGAGTAGGTACATTGAGAAACTCAATGGCGTAACAAAAACTAATAAAATTTTACAAACACCTCTACAACATACTAAGTACATTCCCTTTGCTTCGAAAATAAATGTTTGATGTTGTAGTAACACCTAAGGCCTTTCACTAGCAGCAGAGATAAATCTGTCTCGGCGCATCGGGTAAAGTCAAACGCGTAACTGAGACAAAGTTGTCCCAAAAGGCAGCAGACCAAAAAAATGCTAAAAAGTGTGTTACGTTCTATGGTATCGGTTTATGGTTTTTGATTGCTCGTGTTAGGCATGAAATTGCCTTTATACTACACCTGCTTGGAAAGTACCTTGATACTTTATCAAATTTACGGTAGAAAGTACGTCATTGCATATCGAACAAATATGCGGGGGGAAAACGCATCTGAGCGGGAGAGAAAAGTGTATGAAAATCCATTTCTTACGTAGTTTTTCTTTTTTAATTTTGGGTAAGACTATGCGCCGGTAACCTAAATATCAAAAGCCAAAAAGTTTTTACAGTGAGTTTTTATCTCCAAGTTCGCAAAATGACACTGGCCACTAGCTGTGTGTTGGATGGTGTCGGGCTGGCAGTGCGACCCTGCGGCGGCAGGATAAACAATTTGAAAAAAGAACATGTGAAAATTGCAGACGCCATTGGCGCCATTTCCAATGTGTGTGTTGTTTGAGGATTCAGTTTTCGTAGAAAGTAAAATAAAACTATCAAAATGATAAGTAGTGATAGTGATGATGAAGATTTTTTAACTCCGCCGCAGTTGAAGGAAACAGCAAAAATACTGATTGATAACCTTTTACCACAGAAATCAATTAAAAAATATAATAAAACTTATGACGATTTTTTGCAATGGAAAAGTGAAAAAAATGCGGCATCTTTTTCTGAAACTGTTTTGCTAGCGTATTTCAGTTACTTTCCAAGCAGGTGTAGTATAAAGCACTATGTATCACTCGAGAGAAACTGCGATTCCCGATCTCGGGTGTTTTAAAGCCCTCGCCTACGGCTCGGGCTTCAAACGACACCCTCGACGGTAATCGGTCACTTTCTCCTCTCGGTGAACAATGTACTATTAATCTGTGGTAAAATACTCCAAGACTTCCTAAAAAAAAAGTATCAATCTTAGTCGAAAATTTCCTGTTGGAAAGTGGCGAGAGCACAGAAGAAAACAAGAAAAACAGGGTTTTTGTTAGAAAGGTAAGTGAAAAGTATATTTACGTATTACCTTATGCATTTATTTCAATCATTCATTACACAGTTTTACCTAAAGAATAAATACTTTAAATTTGGCCCAAGAAAATGTTCGATATAGAAACATTCAAAAAAGTTGTACTTTCTTTTGAAATTTTTGATCAATGTTTGAGTAATTTGGATAAAACTCACTATATTTGGCGAGTAAAACTATCGTACTTTATTATTTTGATCATTTTATGTAGAATTACTAATAGTGAAAAAATTACGAAAACAAAACATTTGCCGTTGTTTTCCGAATCGTTCATATACCGGAAATCGACCATTTTGGTCGATCGAGGCATTATTAGAATACCTACCATCAATTCTTGCTTTAGCAAGCTACCTATTATGCGGACAAACATATTACGATGCCTTTTCACTGAGAAGAGGTACTGGAATATAAATAGAGCCTTTCACCTTGCTGACGGCTCACGCAATCCAAACGATGCCGACAATTGTTCCAATGGGCCCAATACTGGGCCCATTTGAACACTAAGTTTCAGGAACTATTTAATGGAGCAGGCCGTTTGCATAGATGAATCGTTGACACTGTGGAAAGGTCCTCTTTCATTTATGCAGTACATAAAAACGGAAGCGGCTAGGTTTGGCATAGACCTTTCAGTTGTGCGAAAGCGCAACTGGTTACTTATGGTCATTCTTTGTGTAAGTCGGCCGTAGGACAACTCCCGACTCTGCCCTTCCCTCGAGCGTTTCAACTGTAATAAAACTGGTTCAACCAATCCTGAATTTGGGTCATGCCTTGTACATGGATAATTGGTTTAACTCCACTCAACTGGCACGGTTCCTGAAACGACACCGAACCGACTGCGTTGGAACCCTCCGTTCCAATAGGAAAAATGTTCCTGTTGTGATTCAGAAGGCCGTTCTAGCTGAGGATGAGTTTGTTGCTCGTCAATCCGGTCATGTTGCGGTGGTGGCATTACAAGGTAAGAAGCGATTACACCTAATTACCACATGTCACGACACTACTCAGATTCAGAAAGAAGGTAGGCCAGGTCGTCCGGCCCAATTCAAATTGGAACTCGTTGACGACTACAATCGGGGAATGGGTGGAGTGTTCATCGCTTAGATCAAATGCTGGAACCTTACTTAATCAAACGGAAACTGCCGAAAATGGACAAAGAAATTCTTCAAAAGGCTCTTGAACATTTCTATTCAAACTGCACGCATTTTGTTAGAAAAAAGTAGGGAAACGAAAGTGGATTCTCTGGGTTTCGGCTGACGCTAGTTCAATCCAATATGGACAGACACCTCGCTCATGTTCCTCGGGGCAGTGAGCGGCAGGCTGTACCGTCACAGTTCCCACTAACAGTTCGGCGATTGACAGAGCGACATTTTATTCGCCGCAAACCCGTTACTGAAGAGATGTTGGCCAACACGGTCCATCGCTCGAACTTGGGTCGCGGTTACTGCGCTTGGTGCAAAAAATGCGAACGAAGGACGAATACGGTATTCGAGTGCCCGGAGCGTAACGTGCCCCCTCCGGCCGTTTTCGCAACTGCGTTTCGTAACTGGCTGCGAAACACGAATGTTTATTCCTTGTTCGCAACCAGTTGCGAATCAAGAAAACTTTTTCCTTATTCGCAACCATCTTTGTCTGTTTCATGACACTTTATTTTGTTGATTCGTATTACAAACTTTTCAAACAGACACTAACCTCTAAAATAATATCAATAGACAATATCTAGTCTTGACAATACACTCTCGTTCTCACACCGTTGACGTGCTCCCAAAGTAATTTCATCATCTGGTAAATAAAAATCTATTTTATTAATAATACTAAATATTCGTTCTTCCAACGTGTTCCCGACTTCATCCAACATGGAATTTATTTCAAGTAAGCGAGGAGGCTCGAATATGCTGTATGAGGGCCACCAGTAAGTACCATCGTAAGAAAATATACAAGAACAGTCATTCATTTTGGAAATGCTGCAATGAAAAAGTCTGTAAAGGAAATTTGACGCTGAATACCCGAAACGAAATAATAAAAATTAAGGCACATGACACGAGCTGTAAAGCTAACTTCGCCAAAAACATGGTTATCAAAGAATTTGATGCTCTCAAACATACTAGTAGCTGCAATTTTTACTCAATACAAAAGGAATACGATAAAACAGTGAAGCAACTAAATGACTATGGACTCCAAAGAGATACCAAAATTTTTAAGTGTTAAAACAGGCTTATATAACGAAAGGAATTAAATTATAGGTGCCACCATGGTACGTTTTCAAAATTCTAGTGACGTTATCCCTAAAAAGTATCTAAGCTTTTTGCTTGCTGACTATGTGGACGATAATGAGAGGATAATTTTATTTTGTTCTTCTGAAAATAGAGAATAAGTAAGTACACTCTCTTTTTTGCTGATGGTACTTTTAAGAGCTGTCCAAAAGGGTTCCAACAACTATACACGATACATGCATTTGATGAAAAGACCCAGTGCATAAAACCGTTCATATTCTGTCTATTGTGTAGTAAGAAAATGCGGAGCTACGAATTATTATTCACTTTAATAAAGACGACATTGCCTTCGTGGTCACCTGAAAAAATAACCATGGACTTTGAACTAGCTGCAATTCAAGCAATCAAGAAAGTGTTTCCAGAAATTATATTTCGTGGGTGCTACTACCATTTTAACCGAAGCCTTTGGAGAAAAGCTAAGGCTCTGGGAGTAAAAATAAGGCAAAAAAAGACACATTGCAAGATGTGTTGGACTTGCTCGTTTACCTAAAAAAATTTATTGCTGCTGGATAATAATACGTGATGGCAAAAAGTCCAGTTGGAGAAAAAATAAAAAAAAATTACTAAATATTTTGATAAGCAATGGGTTAAAAAGGATGAAATACACAATTATTGTTGCTGTGAAAATGAAAAACCGTTTGTCTGGGCAAAATATTTGCGATCAGAATAAGTAAATTCGCGGAAAGAAAATATTTGGCTTCGGATCACCTAAAACAGATGCCTGTTCTAAATGCTTGGAGCTACAAAAGAAAATAAAAAATGAAACTGATACTACCCAAAGAACACTACTGATTACTCAGAAAAGAGTCCATACATTGAGAGCTAAAGCTTTTTTCGAAAACTTACGTGATGAGGTCGATGGATTAAAAATCCTCTCATTTGGTTGTCAAAAGAATTTACCTCTACCAAAATTACGCGAATATTATAGTCGCCAGTTATATTCACTTCACTATTGTGGAGGGTTCTTCTACACTACCGTTTACAAAAGAACGTATTTTTGCGTACGTATGCACTGAAAACGAACGTAACAAAGATTCGAATCTTGTTGCATCCGCTGTCTACCACTGTCTTTCTGAAACAAAAATAATATTGATACCATCCGATTGGTTGCCGATGGCTGCGGAGGACAAAATAAGAATTGCATCGTTGTGGGTGCTTGTTGCGAATGGCTTCTAAAAAATCAATCTATAAAAAAATTGAGATAGTGTTCCCAGTAACTGGGCACTCATATATGCCTACAGATAGGGTATTCGAAGTGATTGAGAGAAAATAAAAAAAAGAAGTCATTTTACACCCTATCGAGATAAAAGACGACATTGGTGGAATTAGGTACAGACTGTCCCGTTAAGGACTGGAGATATTCTGTTAAAAATATTGTCAAACAGACAACGTCATGGCCGATGAACTTTAAGGAGTGCAAGAGATTCATTCTTAAACGATCCAAAAAGCCTGGTAACGTCTTAGTCCGTGCGAACTTTTTTATAAAAGTGATGTTGCGAAAGCGGTGAATATATGCCATCTGTAATTTATTTGGAATCAAAGATGGCTATTCGACCTTAGCTTGGGATCAAAAGCTTAATATCAAATCTGGCTAATTACAAAAAGCAAATATTAGCCGTAATTTATTTCTACTATAATTTATTTCATTTGTAAAGTTTTGTAATTATTCTAGATTCTTTAACGTTTGTAGATATTTATACTAACAACAATTTCCATCCGAACAAATTTAGCCATTTAAGTGTTTTATATTGTTTGTTGTTATTTAGCCACAGATCAGATAGCCGGTTTTGATTCTATAAGACTCAAATTCAATAAAAAAAAATTAAGGGTTTTTCAAATTCAACCCCCGGTGGTCTCCTATCTTATTGCTCAAAAGGGTATCCTAGTAGAGCCACTAATAACCGCCAAATGATTGAACGCAAATATTTAATGATCTTGTGCGTTGAAGGCGACAGTATCATGGCAGAGGGTTCAACGTACAGGCCATGTTACATGCTAAGAATATAGGAATCGACATCTCTTGCTTTTTGATAAGAAGGTCTCTATTACCGACTGTGTGCTTTTACAACGTGATCCCAACTGGCAAGTCAAAGAGTACACATTGAGACTCACTGGCGTAACAAAAACTAATAAAATTTTACAAACACCTCACAACATACTAAGTACATTCCCTAGCTCCGGCAATAAATGTTTCATGTTGTGTCAGTTTAAAGATGGTATTAAATGAAAGTAAATTATTAAAAGTGTAATATGAGACACCTCGTTTTGTTAACTCGGCCTTTAATGCATCTACTCGCCATATTACATTTGGAATTAATTTCGTATGGAATACCAAAACCAATTGGTATAAAATACATTCACATCGTTCACATTATAAATATTTAAAGGTGACTTTATTCCCGTTATCAAGAGAGTCCAAGTCGCTCTATCCAGAACGCCGTTGATCTACCAAAATACTGCCGTAGTGCCAAAATGGTTTCATGTTACTGGTCGTAGCGGCATCATAGATCTCGCAGATTCAAGGTCTGTAATTTCAGAGAATTAATTATTACTGTATAGCAGTTTAAGAATTTGATATTTTACCTCTACCGACCAATTATGGAACAGGGCCCTGCTGTTGTAAATTACTAACATTATAATTTAATAAACTGTAGGTACTCTACATGCGGATCAGAGCGTGTCGAACACACTGAAATAATGGAATCAACTGAATTTTAAATAATATGCAAAATTATGATATAGGGAGGCATTTTACACTAGGATAGATTATTAACTAACATTTAGTGGCACCTGCTACCTACACCAATGAGGTAGGTACATCCCAAACAAGTTATGTTGAAGTCGATTGTAGTGACCGACCGAACCTTGATTTTCAGCCGAAAACGATTTTTTTTTTTACCGAAATGGTCTTTATGAAACCGTGTACTAAATAGATGTTGTACTTGAAGTCTACCCATAGCTACCTACGTTTCAAATAGTCTTATGAAAATAGTTTTTACGGAATAGGTCATAATTCCCCGCAACCTTGAGTCCCCATAACAAAAATACAGTAGGAAACTTATATATTTAAATCCATGAACTTTGCTTTTATGTAGGATTCAATTTAAACAATAAACCTGACTTGTCCGTCAACTGAAATCGATCGGCGAAAACACGTTTTTTGGAAACAGAATATTTGGTCGGACACTAGCCAATTCGCTGCAAGTTAAAAAAACTAGCTATTAGTAACTGTACAAACTATTTTCATCAGTAAGTTTTGCAAAATATTGGTTATGCGTCGCAAAACGGGCTAATGCGAAATTTCGAGCCTCTTTACAAACTTCTCTGTATTACGTACATACATTTTTAGCCTCTAAATAGGTTTTTAAAATTGTCCTCAGCACGGGTTAGTGCAACAAAAAGAATATAAACTTTGACTAGTTATAATTCTTAAACTATGTACTGGTTCAAATTGAATGAAATTTGAAATATACCGTGTTTATAGAATGCCTGCTTGGTTACTGAAAATTCAGGCTTCTAGTTTTATCCACAACGAAGTTATAGGGGGTCGAAAATGGCCTAAAATGCTTCGAGAAAAAGATGCTACGGCCGTGTCGTTTTTTTGCTCAACTTGGCGTGGGCACTGCCGTGCAGTTGCGTAGCATAGGTCACTAGTACCCGGTGCGGTATTCCAAATTTGCCGCCCTCTTATTTTTGTAATCCGTGTACCGTATAAAAAAAAATTTAAAATCTTTTTACTCGCTAACTTTGTGAATATATCCAATGAAACGGTCATCGGTAATCGTTGAATCGTTATTTTCGGTAAGCAAAAAATGCTGTCGATTGCCTCCAAGGTGTAATTCGTGTTGCAACAATGTAGGTACGCGTAACGCGTATCTTCGCTGTTTTTTTACCAGTAGCTTTTAGCTCAAAAGGCCGTTTACCAACTATTATATTAATATATACTGCCTAAGTATTCATCAAAGGATTTATACTGCAAACTAGATACGCAGAATATCAATATGTACGTAGTTTCATACGAGAAGCCGCGAAATCGACAAATTGGGGCAATAATCCGCAAGCTTGTTTTTATATCTTGCTTTTTACTCAGTCATCAATGCCTTGTGAAACGACGGTCTGTCATTACCGTATTACGGTGAAGTACAAAGAATGCGTAAGGAGACATATTTATTTAAAATAACATTGAAACGAAATAAGTTTCCCAAATAATAGTTATTGAGAAACCTTGCGCTTGCATCACCCATGCATAGAACCTGCATAGGTACCTGGGTATTTGGTAACATAAAAAAAGACGAAAAAAACACTGAAAGAATTTTTTTTTTTTATTTTAATTTTTTTTTTTCTAACTGCCACCTCCGCAGCGCCGCCCCCGGCAAAGTGCCGCCCGGTGCGGACCGCACCCTCCGCCCCCCCCCCCATGCTACGCCACTGCGCCGTGCCCCCATATTTACCAATAAATGAGCCAAATTAGCGATCGACCTCGGAATGAGAGATAATAAGCTGAATTTTAAATGGGCATTTTTGAGGTAACCCTGTACACCTAATAAAAAAGTCACAAAAGAAGTTTTCGATGGAGGCGGTGACCATGCTAAAATCTTATACGGATCAGGATCTACTTTTATGAATAACGCTCAGTTCTCTGGTTGAAAATTCAAACACGATTAATTACTAAAACGATTACGTCAACCTTAAACCACAGTTGAAATAGTACATATGTATAATAAATACGTCTCAAGCTTTTTCTAATTGTAATGAAAAAAACTGGTATATTTAAAAGAATCAATATGAATCATCGTTTACGCTGGGGAATTTGCCAAAACCGCAACAGTGAATTCGATAGAGATTACAATGCAACAAAATATATACTAATCAATTTTATAAGGTCTACCATTCGTAGGCCATGATGTTCGCTATTACAGAACATCGTAACTTCCTATGGTATATTATAATAGCTCGTTGTCAATAAGGTTGAATTTTGTAATTAAACAAATTGTATTGCGGGTATTAGGAGTTAGATAGAAAAGTTAGATAGATAGATAGAAAATTATAGTAAGATAGCTCGTTTTCAATAAGGTTGAATTTTGTAATTAAACAAATTGTATTGCGGGTATTAGGAGTTTAAGATAGAAAATTATAGTAAGACTAACTGACTCGGCTAACGTTGTTTTGCCATATTAAATAAGCCTCCGACCTATTCTCAGACCCACCGAATATACACAAAAAAAAAAATCATAACAATCGGTGAAGCCGTTTCGGAGGAGTTCGATAACCAACACTGTGACACGAGATTTTTAAATATTAGAAGATTGAGAAGCGTAGGAAAACAAAAGAGAACAAATCCACTTTTGGCAAAGTTCATAATTTTCGAATCGAACTAAAAATGCTTCACACGGTTTCAGCACTATCAAACATGCGAAAAGTAGCCATGTCCACTGTGTTTTCTCACTTCAAAATAGCTTCTTTGATCAGGAACGGTCAAATCTATCGATATTCTTGTTTCTGTTTAGTGCTGTAAGCGATTTTTTTCAAAATAGGAAATATCCTGCAGCATTGTTGATAATATTTTGTTACTACAAAAAAGGATATATCCGAAGATTAAATAAACAACTTTTTTTAAATGACTGAAATTTTAAACGACCTACGAGGCATTCAAGGCTTGAAACACATAAAATCCCGAAAACATCCATCAAACTGGAGGGAAATGTGTGATCGAAATGGATGACAACTACAGACCTTGTAAAGAAAGGTAAAAGTTTGGCTCGGTTTACATTGACAACACTGCAATTAGGGCACTCTATAAAACCATGATGAAACCTGCAAAGAAGAATGATGTCTTACTTAATTTGTCATTTTGAAAAATAATAAAGACTAACAGAAAAATAATTAGGTTTTCAACTTAAACAATCATAACGGTTGCTTCTTCTATGCAATGGTTGTGAACATAAAACACAATTATTTACAATAGGTGTAATTATTTGTCGACACTTATTTTGCCTTTAATTCTTCTACTGTTCGATTGATTTCTCTGCCGAGTATTACGTAGTTATAATTTTTTCGTGCATTCATTGTGTTCCTTGTTTTAATTTCTTTTACTAAAGTGTGCAAGACTTTAGCTATGGATGGTCTTTTCTGCCCAACAAAACGGTTTGTTAGAGAATGCCAGCCTTCTAGATGATTTTTATTTCTTATTTCTTCTCCTTGGCAACACCACATTTTAATAAATTAACCAAAATCGATTGAAATAGTCATTGAACTTTGCTACCTTCTCATTTTTAGGAGATTTTGTCATTATGTAGTTATAGCCTGAAGCAATATATTTTGAGGGTAAACGTGCCAGGCCAGCACATCGTGCGACATGCCTCCTCTCGTATTAATACTTTACTTTTTGGATTTTTTAAAGAGACTGCAATAAATGGTAAAAACGGCCCTTTACTATCGTCTCTGGAAATATGTTCGGATCAGCATTCATAGCTACTACCCATCAACATCTTGGATGGAGTCCAGTTTGGAGATTTGGTTTTGATTATATCAAACAATATTTTATAACTTTTTGTACTTTTACCCTGGAGAAAGGAAAAAAATAACAGACTCACTTTTTTCAGCATTGTAACCGTGGATACTAGGTATATATTATTTGTTCGAAAGGTAGCGGGAGTGCTTTGAAAGTACCATTGAACAAATAAACTTCAAAGTTTTATAAAAGCCTTTCAGTATCAGGGGAACAGAAGATGATAATTCTGATGCCATCATTATACACAGCTAATAGGTATTTTTCGAGCTTCTCGGGCACTATTTCATTTTGAAATTAAGGCAGCTCCGCATTCATATCCAAACCATCATCAAATTCAAATTGGTTTTGAATATGATCATAATCTTTTTTTATTTTTTTTTTTTATTTTTTTATTATGGCAATTGTTTCTCTTTAACTGCGCAAGTTTCTGAAATATTTTGTCATTTTTCTTATACAGTCTGAGCTGTGTAAGATTATCTATTGTTACAATATTTTCAGTAGTTGAATTTCCTTTGCATTTCTTGTTATTATTGCAGTGTCAAAAGTTATTACGATTAATGAGTATGATATACAGGGCGTCCCAAAGTTATGGGCCATGAAGGGAAAGTACCTTAAATATCGTAGATAGGGTATTTTGCTGAAAGAGGACTTCATGTTATTTTTAAAAGTTAGTAATTCTGCATTCAAAGATTTTCTATAAATTACTTGCCTTGTCTGGGAATCGAACCCACTTAAATGTAAAAAAAACACCCCTAATTTTATGATGCCAATCGAAAGAATGGCCAAAAAATAATAACTCTTCTTAAATAACATAGTATTTTAAAAGAAATGAACAGCGTGGAATTAATTATTTTAATCAAATTAAAAACATACATGAAACTGCCGTAGTCAATTAAGTGGGTATTTTTTGTTAATTAATTAATTAAATGCTCAAAATGTGATCCCTCTTGTCTTACGCAAATCGCCAATCTTTTAATAAGTCCGCTGCCTGTTGATTTTCTTATCTTTTTATGGTGAATACTCGATATGATATGGCACAATCCTGTTTGTAACTCGCCCACGTTCTCATATCGCTTTTTGTATAGCATATCTTTCACGTATCCCCAAAAGAAGAAATCTAATGGTGTAAGGTCCGGGGATCTGGCCGGCCATCTAATCGGTCCATTCGTACCAATCCAAGTAGGAAAACATTCATTTAGAAAATCTGCTGCTCTCCGACTATTATGAGCCGGAGCTCCATCTTGTTGGAAAATTAAGTTTTCTTGCTCCGCAGCGGAAAGATTTCTTATCTCATCTCTTACAATTTGAAGTATTTCTAAATACTATCTGTGTTCAAGGTTCCATGGTAAAAATGGATTAAGAAAACCCGGTTTTTTAAAAGTCCACACCAACAGTTGAATGAAAAACGCACTTGGTTATTCGTTTCAGTGATTCGTAGGGGATTTTCTTTAGACCAAATACGATTATTGTAGCGGTTATACATACCGTTATTGCTAAAGTTAGATTCGTCTGTCCAAATAATATTATCCAAAAAATTTGGATTTTCGAGCAAGCGTGCCTGGATATCAAGACAGAAATTTTTTCTCCTTTCTGTATCGCCTGGAAGTAATTTTTGAACCAATCTTCCTTCAACATAACTCTTGATACCGTTTTTTTTTAATACACGATGTATTTTACTTTTTGAAACTCCAATTTCATTTTCTCCTTCTCTCACCGATGTTTTCGGAAATATCAAGTTCTTCGTCGTTGATCGTATGGTTTTCTTGCTGTGGTTCTCTTGAGCGTTTATCGAAACGTCCCAGAGTTTTCAAATTATTCACAAGCCTTTTCAAAACCTTACGAGACGGTGTTTGTCTGTCAGGATATTTTACGCTATACCAGCGCAAACTTCGAGAGATATCTTTATCGTTCAAAAAATATGCTTCCATTAGATCAAAACTTACTTGATATGCCATGTCCGCAATAAATTAACACAATAACACGTGTGTAAGTGAATTAAAACTAAACAGATAAATATCGGAAAAGCAAATTCTTGCACAGACTGTTCCATTTTCAAATTTAAGAACAACAAGCAAAGAATTGCATAGACTGTTCCATTTTCAAATTTAAGAACAACATTTAAAAATTTGTCTTCTTTTTAAAATATCTTAAAAAGCATGCATTCAAACAAACGCTCTCATAAATTGTTACATTTTCAAATTTAACAAGAACATTATTTTTGTTTTAAATTTGGCTTGTGTCTAGCTTACCAAGGACGTATTGAAATACTAAATTTTATAATTTTATCTACACTTCCACTTATAATAAGGAAAACTATGCTATAAAGTATTTTATGAAGTGGGTACTTATTTACGAATAATCAATGCTATCTATGGAATGATAATATCGCTACTTTTCGAACGTCGTCGTCGGCAATAAAAAACTTTCTTGAAATTTGACTCAAACATTTTACGTTGTTCCTTTCTTTTAAAATACTATGTTACTTAAGAAGAGTTATTAGTTTTTGGCCATTATTTCGATTGGCATCATAAAAGTAGGGGTGTTTCTTTTTTATTTAAGTCGGTTCGATTCCCAGACAAGGCAAGTATTTTTTAGAAAATCTTTGAATGCAGAATTACTAACTTTTAAAAATAACATAAAGTCTTCTTTCAGCAAAATACCCTATCTACGATATTTAAGGTACTTTCCCTTCATGGCCCATAACTTTGGGACGCCCTGTATTTTCCGCAGATGGTATTCACGGCCTTCAAAAACTTAGTTTTTACCTCCGCGTTTAGTAGGAAAGAACTCCATCGTTATTTATACGATAAAAGAAAATGCTTCGAATAATATTAATAGAGAATTCTTGCATGTATAAACACAATCAATGTTGAGTATGGCTTTCAATTTGGTGCGGCGGGAGCGGCAACTGGGTGGACTGTATTGGCAAACAATGGACAACACCAGGAAGGTGCTCGTTGGTAAGCGTTGGGATGGACGTACTTGGATTTCACAGCCGCGGATGACGAAGGACGATCACGGCAGCCTAGGTGGGCGCTGGATTGTCCCTGCCTTTTGTTTTCCAAAAGTAGTTTGGGTTTCTTTAATATAAATGCGGATCAAATAAGGCGAATTTTCAAGATTCAAACCCAAATGTTCGGCCAGGAGTCCATTTTTTTCTCTACGTTCAACTCACACAGGGTAGTTGAGGGACTTATAACCAAATTGTAAATAAATAAATATTCTACAATGACTATAAATTACATCTATAATTTGATATTGTTACATTTAATAAAAGCACACAAAAATTTAATAAAAGGAGAGAATACAATGGGCAACATCGAACGAAAATTTACTGGCAGAGAAAAGTCTGATGGTAGGAATTCATAAAGAGAAGAAGTCAGTTTTGGACAGTTTAAGAAGATATGATCCAGTGACTCTTCGTCCATACCACACTCACATAGCGAATTATCCCTCACCCGTATTTTTGATAGGAATACAGGGGAACAAACGTGACCTAAGCGTAGGCGACAGGTTACTTTTTGATCCGCGTCACGGCATGAGAAGAACCAAGCTTTCGCGGGGATGGTAGCCTGAATATTGCCATATTGCGAACCTTTGCTTCTCCAAAAGGATTCCCAATCGGCTGCCCAGGAATTATTTAGATCGATAAATTAGCTAATTTATAAAGTGAGAGTCTATGCCTAACGCTAGTGGCATTTTTCCGAGCGGTTCCGTGCTTCGCAAGGCACGTTAAGCTGTTGGTGCCGGCTGCCGTCGATAGATGGCAGTCGTTAAGCCAAGTCAGAGGCCTTAGGGCGGCTTGACAACTTCTGACAGTAGACGAGCCACTAGTCTACAAGCCTCCACCAATCCGGACTTAGCCCCCGTGGTGGAGTATGGCCTATACCTTCCTCAGGGAAGAGACCCGTGCCCCTCGGTGGGGACATAATGGGTTGATGATGATAAAGTGAGAGTCAGAGCCAGACTCAACAGCTTTTTTGCACACAAATCCACAAATTCATTTCTTTGGATCCCAGAGTGACCCGAAATCCAAGCAAGTACGATATCTACCTATATTCTGCTTACTGCACGCAAAGTGTCTCTCTGACTATGATTATGATCGGGTATTTCGTTCTCAACCTAAAAGGATTGGCGAGTATAGTTTGTAAACAGCTTAGGGAATCAGAAAAAATATAGGTTTCTGAAGAATATTTTTATGCGCCTGGACAAATAAAATGGCTTCCGGCTTTACCCGTAAAAACAGAGTAAGCTGGGGGACATAACCTAAAATTATACTGAATCTAGGCACCCAGACAGCTGCCCCGCCTGACACATCCATCGGCAGTGAGTTTGGAAGCGTCGCAAAATATGGGTACCCACCCCGACCAATTCTCCGCCATCTTTTCTTTAAATCTACTTTCGGCCTGTGGGCAATTTTTACCAATATCAAATGAAAGAAGAATGTAAATAGTGTAGATGAGAGCATCAAAATCTGCAGAAAAAGGAGGAAGAATTTCAGCTTGAAAGGTAGGAGCTTGAAGATCGGAATTTTTTTCGTAACTTTTGATCACATAAGGGAGTTCCTTGTGGGTCCAATAGTTAGAAGAAGAAATACGTGATAGTGATAAAATAATTTTGAGTACAGGGTGGTCCAAAAATTGAACAACGTTACAGTAAAATCGATCCGCTAAATATTGGCGGCGGAGGGCAAGGGGGGTCCGAACATTCTACCTGAAGGGCTTATTGTAAGAGCTGACTTCATGGCGCCAAGTACAATTCGTTAAAACTTGCACTGTACTTTATTTAGTCGTTCCAGCGCCAGTTTACTGCATGGTTCCAGTAAAAACAATCCGTAGTTAAAATGACTACGAATTATCGCATTAGAAATTAATTTTCGGGAGTAGGGGTAACACAACTGCCAGGCACCGAAGAGTGTTCAGCCCCTTTTCACACTTTTTAATTACATAATTAATGTGTGGATTTCCCGTCATTCTTGAATCCAAAATCACCCCGAGGAACTTAACCTCCTTTTCAACAGGGAAAGGTTCACCATCAATGGAAATGATGATATCGGGGACATTTCTTTTTCTTGACAAAGCAACGATACTGCTGGTTTGAACTGAAAGAGAACCGCCATGGCTGAGAAGCTATTCGTCGAGATACATTATCCCATTGTTGACGTTGTTGAACCGTTGTTGACAGTTCGATGCTTCTTTAATGTCGAAGGAAAATATAAAGTTTACAAAATGAACTCACAGATTCCTCAAGGTCGTATGTATATAGACTATAAACTAACGGGCTTAATACTGAGTTTTGCGGCAGTCCCTTCCAGACCAGCCTCGGAGGTAAAAGTACTCACTTTTAATGAGAATAGGTCCGCACATGAATAGGCTGCATATAAAGTTAACCAATCTCACCGGGATGTCTAGCCGAAATAATTTTTGTCTGAGGACGGGAAGGAGTACATTATTATAAACGCCCGTGATATTAATAAAGACACCAATGACGGACTCACTTTTTGTGAAGGCTAAGCGGATCTCTGAAAAAAATAATATACTAAGACAGTGCATAGTACTGGAGCCCTTTCGGAACCCATATTGTGAGCTAGCCAAGAGTCCTCTCTTTTCCACCAGCCATTCGAGTCTGTTTTTGATAAGGTGTTCCATGACTTTTGCTAGTGTAGAAGAGCGGGCAATAGGGTGGTAACTGGAGGGGGCGTTAGGGCACTTTCCTGGTTTTAAGATAGGGACCTCACTTTGAGACTTCCAGGCTTCCGGGGGAGTTCCAAGAGTAAAACAGTTATTGACTACTTATATCCAGATAATATTGCTTAGCAGCATCACTGGTATGTTTCAGAAGAGAATATGGAATACCGTCCACCCCAAGAGATGACCAGCGGGTCTAAAGCACAGGAAAGCTCTACCAGAAAAAGTTCTTCCTCCAATCTATGTCGACTTGAGGACGGGCAAGGAGGGAAAACGCGATCCCTCGCTCGAGCTTGTAGGTGGCGCCAACCTCACAGCGAACCTGGTTGTTCCGTCAAAGTTAGTCAGACTCGCGAAACCGTCTAATACCTTTCCAGACTAATGCTGCCGGAGTTCTAGGAGAGATTTTCACAAAAACTAACCCATCCCTGTTTCTTCTTTTCCAATTATAGTCTTGGTTTCAGAAGCAATTTTTAGGTACTTGTGTTCTGTCGCAACGAGTAATCGAAAATGGAGAAAATTGAATTTCGCCCGGTAATTAAATATTTATGTTTGAAAAATTTTACTACTTACGGAACAAGTAAATCAAGACTTGCGTATCTTACGTTAGGGGTTCACGCTCCTCCTTATTCACGGTTGCGCGTTGGTGTGCTGAGATTAAGAGGGGGAGAACATCCACTAATGACGACTCGCGCTCAGGGCGCCCTACGACTGCAGTAACCGAAGAAATGATAAAAAATTCAAGGAGATTTTCACAAAAACTCGCCCATCCCTGTTTCTTCTTTTCTGATCATACAGTCCTTTCTAATCATACGGCCTTTTGGTTTCAGCCGCAATTTCCCTTTATAGTGGAAGAGCACGATCGCCCGCTCTTCCCTATAGCCCCGTTATAAAGCTTCTCTGCTTCTTTCCTTGTTTTACTGCTGCAGAGCATTCAGAGTCCCACCAAAGAGGCGAAGCTAAGATTTTCCTAGGTGGCTCTTTTAAAGGGAAAGAAGAATCAGCGGAAGAATCAAGGACTTCAAAAGTTTTAGTTGGAGGCAAAAACGTTTTCGGGGGAGACATTAGGAAGACACGTTATCTTTTGGACAGTTGACAACTAAAGATTTCAATAGGAAGTGTGCATAATATAATCCATGATCATTTGGGAATGAAAAAAGTCTCAGCGCGTTGGGTGCCTAGAATGCTAACAGGCGAAAAAAACGAACCAAGCTGAGAATTTAACAAAGCTGTTTGGAACTGTTACAACAAGATCCTGACCAGTTTTTGGCTCGATTTCTAACTGTGGATGAAACATGGCTTCACCCTCAGAGTATCTGAGGGTTCACCATTACGATTCTGAAACAAAAAAAAAAAACAATCTATGACTTGGAAGAGACCATCACCTCTAAGTGATTCAAGGCCGTTCCATCCGCCAGCAAGATCATGGGTTCTCTTTTTTGGGACAGCCAAGCGATGTTCATGATTGAATACCTCAGTCATGGAGCCACCATTACGGGGAATATGTACACAGAACAAATCAAAAAGTTGCGTGAAGAAATACGCGAAAAACGGCGTGGCAAACTCGCAAATTTTTATTTGTTTCATCAAGAATAACCCCCCAGCGCACAAGTCCAAAGTTGCGATGGCTGCCATCAATGATGCTGGCTTCGAATTGATAGAACATCCTCCATATTCTCCAGACCTCGCGCCTAATGTCTTTTATCTATTTCCGAGATTGAAAGAATATCTAAGAGGCCAGAAATTTGACGATGATGACGTGACGTGACAGTGATCGCAGTACAAGTTTTTTTTGAGAATCAAAGAATTTTAGGTTTAGAAAAAAGATATTCTAAGTGCATACAACTAAAAGTTCTATGTTGAAAAACAAAATAACATTTGACAAAAGTTAATTGCATCTTATTCATTCTCACTACTTATTGAACCCCCTATTATAAGGACTTGTTGGAGGGTGTGACTTCGCCGCTATGATTTGGATTAATAGCCGTCTATCGACTACCGCTTTTTTATTTAAGACTGGGATACCAACGTCTCTCTCAGCCAAACTACGCATACGGGTTACCCCAGAATTAGACGAAGAGTCTCTAGGTAGGGAGAAGAGGGGGAAGAAATATAGCTGGCATTGCCGGAACCGCCACCCGGAATTGCAGAACTCAATCAATCAGCACAAATCTATCGACTACTAATAAATACTAAATAGCTTTTTTAAAGAGTCTCAACTAGCAAGAAAATCTGAAAAAAACGTTAAGAAAATGTTGGACAAATTCGTGACACGTGCGACAACCACAGAACCCAATGACAGAATCTATGGCTTTCCTCAACATTGCACTTGTAATTCATATCTGTCACATATCTATGCCAGTGACAACTGGCTAGCTATTCATCAAACAGTTCCTGTGTTACATGTAATAGAAAGAGGTCGCATTCCTAAGTTAGTGTGATATTTAAATTTTTTAAGCTACAAGTTTTTTTACTAAAGTCGCAATTTTCCACGTTTTAAAATATGAATTTCCAATATAAAATCGTTATTCCAAAAAAGTACCAGGAGTCCATAGATGCCTAAGAGATTCTGCGAGTCTTTCACATAATTACTACGAGATTAGCCGGCCTATTAGCATTTTCTAACAATAAACGGAATGTAATTAACACAGAAATTCATGTAAATAATTTATTTTGGCCGCAAACAACTGTCGACTTACGCATCGAAGTCATTAGCTTGTTCGCTAAATAAAATAATTTAACAAAAGAGAAGAAAACTGACGAGTTGAGAAGTGAAATATCCCAGCGGAACTAAGTCGTTGGTGTCCTCACAAAATATATTATTTTTAAGTTCATAAATACATAAATTTACTCTCCCTTTTTTATGTAATTTTTTGTGTATACAGACCTACCAAAGGTCTGAGAATAGGCCGTAGGCTAATTAGTAATTATAGTATCCGCTTAATAATTATTTTCTCGGTCTAACCTGTTTCGAGGAGGCCAAGTAATTACCAGAGAAATTATCCACAATTATCTATAATTCATGCCCGTTTGGTTTCAAATAAAACACCCGAGTCCACCTGATCCATCTTCGACGTTGATAGCACGCACCGATAAGGCCCACCTGCTGACTAAGTGACCTTTCATCAAAACTAAAAAAACGTCCACACAATAATTTTGAAGGACCAATCTAACGATACTCCACACAATGGTGTACGCGAGAAAAAAAAATTGCATCCCTAATTTAGGTGCAGGGGGAACCCTAAAAACATTTTTATAAACATATTATTCTACCGTTTTTTGCTGTGATTAATATGTATGTCTATGCTAAACTTCAGCTTTGTAGTTGTCGTCTCTGAGCTAGGCCGCGGACAGACAGACGGACATCGCGAAACTATAAGGGTTCCTTATCTACTACGGAACCGTAAAAATGAAGTACAGATTGGTCAAGCAATGAACAAGAGGAGCAAAAACTACGTGGAAATCGACGAAGAAATCAAATCATCTGTAGAAATCGTCTTGCAAAAGAAGATTACTGTGGGACATAGCGTTGAAATAATATAGCCATTTTCTTTCCATTTTTAACAAATATTTTATGTATATATAAGGCATAAGGTTAAGTTTAAACTTACTTGCCAATATTGATCTTACTAAGTATTATTTATGACTGTATCAAGAGCAAGTGCAACAATTTTAGAGGTATTGTCGGAAACCCCGTTTTCCACTCCGACCAACTGAAACGTATCAACAATTTTATGTTCTCAACGAATCAACCATTTAGTTGATCCTATGCAATGTCAACAAGATACAAAAAGTGTATAATCTAATAAAATAGTAGCTTAAATATTCTTTTCAATGCTGTAATACAAACTTTTTTTTAAATTTCAGCAAACGTTTCTGTAGAACATTGAATATTTTTAAGACGTGTAGACGTGCTCAATGATATTTCAAGCAAGGATGTAGAAACCCACGGTGTAATGTTGCTTGCATGTAAAAATTACAAACACTAAAAACAAGATTCCACGATCTTTTACAATACACGGCCCGTTTTATAAAGTACAGTAAAAAAATATCAAGCTCTCCGTTCAACAAAAGCAAAAAATTACCACTTTTTTCAAAACTTTTAAAAGTACAGCTCAACCTATTGGCATTTAACAAATTTGGTACAATGCCAAGAGACATTGCAAAATATTTAGATTTGCCCGAGGCTGATTCTTACACCGGGCACAGTAGAAGAACTTCGGCTACTCTGCTGGCTGATTCGGGAGCCGATGTAACCATAAAGCGACATGGCGGATGGCGATGTGACGCAGTTGCTGAATCTTATGTCGAAGATTCTATTCATAATAAGGCAAACAATAGTACTAAAATAACACGTGCCATTAATAACACAGGTGAAGAAGTTTTGCCCTGAGCCGCCACCATCGACTTCTCGTGACACTAGTTACATAGTGCCGCCTGTTCCCACTAATGAGTCCATGAATTTACAACATTCAAAAAACTTCTATGAAAATATTTGGTCATCGCCGACATTTATCCAAGAACATGAAAATAGCGAATAAATAAATAATACCAACACCATAACTCAAACTGTAAAAATATCAACCAAAATTGTTCAGTATAATTTTGATAATTGCACTTTCAGTAATTGTTTTAATAATTAAAAGTTACTAACAAGTTTGTTTTTTTCCTCGCAATTGTGTTGAAAAACGACGTATGCAACTCGTGTGTAATGACCAACTCAGCACAATTGTATCATAATGTACTATTTTATTCTCAGACTGATTCTCAGTAAAAATAAAACATAAAAATCGGTGAAGCCATTGCGGAGGAGATCGATAATAAACACTGTGACACGAGATTGTTATATATTAGAAGATATATTATTACAGATACATATTTTTTTATAACACTGGTTGAGGGAATAACTCATCATCATCATCATCAGCCATTTGACGCCCAGAGGGAATAACTCACACAGATGCAATCTCTGGTCAGGTCATCAGCACAATCCTTACCTAGTAGAGTAGTCTACTGGTTAGTTTCCATTGTGTACTCTTTATTTTTTACAGAAGAAAAAAAGGCAAAGTATCCGCCCACGGCCGAAAACATGAAGGACGGCCGCGTGTTGCAGATAAACGGTTATAAATTCGCCACAACGCTAATTCAGCTTTGCATCGACGAGCTAATCAAAGACCGATATTCGGCCGACTAGCCGCTATCGGTGCCGTTTTCCAACAGCGCCTATAGATGGGGCTTGAGACATTTGGCTTTGTAAGTTGCCTATTTTTCGTTTACTTGAAGTAAATGTAGTGCCAAATTGGACAAAAGAACTAACTTGACTGCAACGCGCAATATTTGTGACTGAATACGTTTAAATCGAGGACTTCGTGAGGACCTGAGAACTAATCAAAGACTGACTCCTAGTCGACCTGCCGCTATCAGTGCGGTTTTACAACAGCGCCTTTAGCCCAATGGGGCTTGAGACATCTTGCTTTGTAAGTAGCCTGTTTTTCGTTTAATAGGCATTGGAAATGTATGTAGAGAACTGACTTGACTGCAACCCACAATCTTTGTGACTGAATGCGAGGAAATCAGGGACATCGTGAGAAATTAAGAACCAAATTTCAAGACTGAGTATGGAGTTAATATGTAATTTTTTTTTCTCCATAACGATCTAGACCTAGCTTGAAATGAACTATGTTTAATTTGTAACGTTCAATAGGTCAGATTCTGCGCTATAATGAAAAAAAGTATTGTGATTTGTTTGTTTTTTTTTTTAGTAATTCTTCGCTTCCAGGTTACAAGACTGGTTAAAAGGACACTTATTCTACATCACATCAAGTTTGGAAAACCCGATTCCTCTACACAAATAAGTTTGTGCCGACTTGGATGACGTACATTCTCCCGAGCTTCGAAGACCACAAAGATTGGGAAAAACAAGAGCAGATTTCAAAATGTATAGGAAACACGCTGAAAAAGAATTCCGACCCTTTTATAAATACCCTACCAAAAAGGATAATAAGTAGGTCACTTAGATTGTGTAGAGACAGAAAGACTTAGTGATATTTAAAATATATTTTAACACATTGTACAACTCTGGTTATATTCCATTAATAAATACTTAATAAACACTTGAGTGTTTTTAAATGTGGAAATAATACTATTATATTATCTTTGGAAAATATAACGCTTGTTTCGATAAGAAAATAAAATTGCTTGGCAAAGAAAGGGCTTTCTATGCTCTTTTAAAATGTTTTATTAAACATCATAATTATTATATTATCATGGAACTAAACAATTTGATAGTCACGTTAATTTAAACACGAGTTATACTAGGGATATTAGTGCCGCTTATGCAATTTCAACTTAACACTATAATTATATAGTACACGGAAATTATTAACAAATCAATCAAGAACATTGTTACAAAAAAATCACAATCTTCGTACCCACCTTACAAAAATAAAACTGAAGATAAACAAGGCAGTAGGATGACGAAACCCAATCAACTGTAACATATCTAGGTTCGATACGCAATTACACTTGTTTTATCACTGACGTCATACCCTGCAGGTCGCGATATGGTGGTCGGTGCGCAGCCCGTCTACGGGTCGACGAAGGAGATCATGATGTACCGGGTGCCCTTGGTGACCTGTAGGCCCTCGTGGTAGTGTGTGAGTCGCCCAGGGTGCATCAGCAGCCAGCCGCGGCGGGTGTCGCGCACCGAGCAGTTGTAGCGAATGAAGCGGCAGCCACCGCCCTCGTAGTCCACGACTGTTGACCAAAGCGCACGTGTAAAGTCAGGGGTGATCCTTAACTTTGGTAGACACTTGGCTAGATATAGTTACTACCCTTTTAGCTATGAAAAAAAAAAGTTGAATAATTAGGTACCTAAGCATACGTGTAGTCTAGAGTCATGCTTGACTTTGGTAGATACTTGGCTAGAAATAGTTACTTCTGAAACCCTATTAGCCATAAAAAAAAAACATTTTTGATTGGTAAAAAATGAACAAATCGCACGTGTAAAGTCTGGGATGATGCTTAACTTTCGTAGATACTTGGCTGGATATAATAACTTCTAAAACCCATTAGCCAAGACAAAAAAAAAAATTTTTGGTTGTTAAATAACGACTATGTTGCATGTGTAAAGTCTAGAGTGTCCTTGCTACATTTTAAACACTGTTGGTTGATAAATAATGACAAAGCACACCTGTAAGGTCTGCTTGACGTAGGTAGATACTTGGCTAGATCTAACTACACAAAACCCTATTAGACGAAAAAAAAAATTTTGTTTGGTAAATGTAGATATAGCCACTTTTTCTGGACACTAGGATTCTGTAGCTCAAAAGGAAAAAGCGGAACTATTATGGGATCAATTATTCATTGTTCATCCATCTGTCAAAATCCCTTTTTCTCAAGATACATTAGAGACATTAAGTTGAAACTAAAATACAAGGTTAACTGCATAAAACTTCATTTTATGTTTTTTATTTGATATAATAGCAAGATGTGGTAGCGAAGAGGTAGAACGCCGGCTTCTCATTCGGGAGGTAGTGGGTTCGAATCCCGGTATGTACCAATGACTTTGTCATCAAACTTACGTATATTTGTGAAGTTATAGTAGAAATACCTCTCGCTAACCGTGAAGAAAAACATTGTGAGGAAATCTGAGTAACCGAGGAGTTCACATACCTTAGCTTGCGCGTGGTGATTAAGCCCATACTCTCTCTCTCTCTCTCTCTCTGAGAGAAGGCCTGTGCCCACTGGGACGTATGCATAGGCTGCATTAGTAGTTGGTGGTAGTAACAGCAAATCAATAGGTTTAAGGCGGTTTTCCATTTTTATAATTCCTTGCTTCCTGCAAAATTTCAAACTTACATGTCAAAGTAAAATACCGTCGTGAGTGATCACCTACCAATATCTACTAGCTTGTTTCTGTTGACTTAGAATTATGAAATTTGACAAGAAGCAAGGTCTCACAGTACAAAGGAAATATCCAAATAATTACAATTTGTAGCTACATCCCAAAATATTAAGATTACAAACTTAACTTTGTCGTTGAGTTGTATGGGAACACATTTATTTCCTCTGCGGAGTGAAGTTGGTAATCTTATGTTCGGAACCCTGAGGACGCTCGCGTAGGACTCGTCCTATTCGCACTTGGACGGTTTTTCTACATACCATTTTATTTCGTTTGCCTTTGATGGCATAGTGGTTGATTAAATATGGGAAATAAAAATGGAAATGCCTTTCAAAGCGAAAATGTTCGGTCAGAAATATAGCCGTGCCTGGAAATCTACTGAAGAATTTAAAGGCTAATTACAATTGGTTAGTGGACAAGCCATTAAAAATCGATCTAATATATATTTCATGTAGCAAATTTTAGAAACGGTACCATTCCCTTAACCTGCTTAAAAGTAACTATAACTTTTTTTGATAAAACCATCTACTTTTTCCGTCAACGGGCATCATGGTCTGGTCTGGGACACGACACACGGGATTAGATCCTACACTTCTAGCGTAAACCCGGGTTCACACTAGCGAGCTGTAATCGTAACAGGTGCACGTTACTGTTGCCAAAAAGCATGGGGTGTTCGTGGTTCGCAAGCAGTACGCGTTCGGCTCGCAACGACAACAGATTACATTAAGCGGGACCAATTAAAGGCCCGACTAACTGCGGCAATAACTTACAATTATGAAAATGGCATTCTGAAATGTGGCACATGCGAACGTACGTTAACAGCCAAGATTGCTTACGTCAGCTACACACGGGCACAGCAACGAAACCTCCCGGCTCAATAACAGTCATGGATATCATCATCATCACATACGAACATACACACTAAAACCTCGTTTCTGTATCGGTTCGGTTAAAGTAGAAAGTACCAGGCTTTTGGGTTGCTTGTACATTCGCTGGCGGACTATGGGATAGGTATGAAGTTACAATGAAAGTCCATCGTTTTACACGTACACACTAGAGCACACACACTGGCGAGCGTTTATCGGTTCAGTTACAATTTACTAGTGAGTGGTCGGCTTAAAAGTTTGCATGTTTGGATGTGTGCCACACTTGGGCACAAAAATATAACTGCACTTCCGGCTTGAATTTGACCATAACACGCTCTACAATTGTGTGCATTTATTCAATAATTTAGCAAAAATACGCCGTCTGTTTCCGGCATGCTAAGAAGAATTAAGTTGAATGCCATTACTTATATTAGCAGCCTACAGTTATAGTTGTTAGCTTTTATGGAATAAAATACCTTCTTAGTTACTAGTTTTCTGATATGCACTTAATTGGAACGTTCGCATCACCAAAGAGATCAATCACGAACATTGTATGAACAAATAACTGGCTGTATGATAAAAAAAAAACAGCGCGCGAAATTTTATTTTGTGGAAAAATAAAAGTTGCGCAAAATGGATTCTTCCGCCTTTGTTCGTAATTGTTTACATGCTCAAATTCGAATTTTCCTAAGTTTTTATAAAAAATTTGTCTGTCTTCAAGTAGGTACTTAGAATGAAAATATGAAAGTAAGACTCCAGAGAAGATGGGACGCAAAAATGTGGTACAAATTCTATTCTCATTCATAAGTTGCACTTACTTATTTTTCGATACAGTGTGATACAAAGTAGAAAGCCCACCTCGGGAGCAATACTATTTTAAGCTCGAGTGGTGTAATTTGAATCCCTCGCTCAGCTCTGTATGTAAAGAAACACCCTCCCCTTAAAAATACTTGTTTGCCCTCTAGGTCAACAACTATTTTTAAGGTATTATAGAACTTATAGTGTGTTGTAACAATATCACTCGCTGTGAAGGAAAACATCGTGAGGAAAGCTGAGCGTCTGAGCTATTCACATACCTCAGCGCCTGAAATCGCTAATCCGCTGTGGGTTCGCGTGGTGATTAAGCCCATATTCTCTCCCTGAGAGAAGGCCTTTGCCTACAGTGGGATGTATATTGGCTGCTTATGTAGGTAAACAATCTACTATTCTTCTTGCCGCCACTGGTCTATATTAAAAGGTTCGATAAGACGGGATACTCACGTGGAGTGTTGAGGGCTAGGTTGATAGTGTAGGTCGAAGAGTCGTGATGCGGCCGCAGGGACGGCTGCTCGTCAGGCCGGTAGCGAACCACAAAGTTCATTACGGATACCGGTGGCTGCAACAACCGAAAATAACGTTAAGGCGATTGTAACGTCGGGGCTTACACAAGTCTCTCTCATGCTCGTTTTCTTTAATAGGGGTTCATATTTCTTAAATAAATGAGATGAGAGAATTAATGTTTTCTTTATATCTGAATCTATTGCTTTGTATACACTTAGAAAAAAAAACGGAATTACATATAGACGCGCATTACTTGGGTCAGTAAGACTTGAGGGGCACCATGCAGTAAAATCATGGCTCCCAAAAATAACTATTAACATGATTGTGAGATTGTACGACTCTCCATTAGTGGCACTAGAGTTACTGTACGGAGCCCCTTAAGATTACAGCGGCTTAAGATTACACTTACGTTGTGATAATAACCAGTGAAGACCATCTCCTGAAGGGGTCGCACATATTCTTTGAGGACATGCAGCCACTGCTTGTCGAGGCCGACCTGGGTCATGTGGATGTCACGTGTCGGCACTGCCTCGTAGCCGCTCTCCAACCGCTTATCCTGAAAGCAATCAGTGTCACCTAATAGATCACAACCAATTAATCAGCCCACAATGTGGAACTAGCCTCACGATAAGATTGGAGCATTTTGGATTTTTTTAATAACAGAAATGTAAACACAGACTGTTATTAGTTTATATAGTAGCCTGTTGGCATTCCTAAATAAATATTTCTTTTAATTTGGTGCAAATTGTGTAGATTAAAAATAGGGCTGTTAGACCATTTCATTCAGCATCTTTTATTTTTATAGAACGAACGAATCATCTTAACACCTGCATGATTTACATTAGGAGATTGCAAATGCACGTGCACCGTTTCATCCAAGAAAAACACTGGACAAATGCGAATCGGACGCGCCCACCGAGGGTTCCGTACAAATTTGTTGGTACTCACACTATAAATAGTTCAGGAATCGAGTCTCACTGTTTTTTCCGAGCTTTACCCGAATTTCAAAGGCAATTTTTTATGATTTAATTACAAATGCATAGTTTCACATTTTTCCATGTACTCGTAGTATAAGACGATATTACTTGCTAAATTTTATAGTTGTAGGTCAACGGAAAGTACCTTATAAATTTTGATTCCCTTGAGTGTCGAAATATACGTTTTATTGCGGCATAAACGGCCGTTAACTTTTAAGGGACTATAGACCTGAGTATATGGTTTTACATTCCGAGATTAATTGACAGACAGACAGACGGATACGCGGGCGGACAGACAGATGGACGGACAGATAGACAGACGGACGCACGGAAGGAAGGACGGACGAAGGGATCCATAGTTATTTGGTGGGAACAGAAAGTGTGCGTTCATCAAAGTGAGTCACATGGCCGTTAACACCATAAATAAAGCCAACGAAACCGCCTATAAAATACGCACTAAATAGAAACTACAGTTCGCTAATTTTAACACTAGGTGGCGCTAACGGTATTCTGTATCGCGGTATGGTTGTGTCCATATACTGCCGCGAAGATGCATTTGCCGATTGAAGAGTTTGATGATTTATATGGGACCACCTCTGAGGTACCTGAATTTAAACAAAAAAGAATGAATGAAATCGGAAAACGTGAGGTAAAGAATGATCGCTGGACATACAATAAAAAAGTATATGTAGACAAATTGAGACTCCCCCCCCCCCCCCCCCTTTTATTGAAGCCAGTTAAAAAGCCACTTTCGAGATACTTACGTTAGACGAGCCATCGCTCCATTGGCCGTAGTCCTCCATGACCTCAATCCACTCTTGTGTGAACCTCTGGGACATGAGGGGGAACCAGTACACGTCTGGGCACGGCTGCAACGATTAGGCAAAGTTTCACACATTTACACAGCTAGATGATCCTTAAATCATAAGGATCTTCGACATAAGGAGCATAGATCGATAGCAATGCAGGGTGCGATAAAAACACTGTCTACATAAAAAGAGCTGTGGTAGCCTAGTGGGTAGAACATTAAACTCGGAAGCGAGAGACCCAGGTTCGATTTCCAGTGCGGGCATGTACCTATGACTTTGTTTTCTAAGTTATGTACATTTGTGAAGCCCATACTCTCTCTCTGAGAAAAGGCCTGTGCCGGAGTGGGAAGCATATAGGCTGCTTATGATCAAAAAATGGGGCGTACAACTCGTCAAGAGGAACAACATTTAATATAAGAATATTCTTTATTGTACACCGTGGAACAATAATACTACGTACTGGAGAATACTTGGAAATCGCAAAAACATATCAGCTGGTCCATACATTTTAAGGCTTTTCTTACGTGGAGCATGCTGTCTCGCTCGCACAATTTAATATTTTAGTGATTGTTACAAAATGATTAAGACTTCGGCCTTTGCATCCACGACGAAATGAGATGATTTATACAGCGTCCAGTGGCACCTTCACTCACTTTAGATGGGTGAAGGGACCACTCGGACGCTGCAGTGCCTGGGACATTGTTTTTTTTTTTAATTATTATACTTTTGATAAATGTGATCGGGGGTTAACATTCCAACGCATATATTTCTTAACCTGTACTAAGTTTTTGATTTATTTGACTCATATTACGACAATAAAAAAAAAATTGTAGTAGTGCGAGCGAGACAGCATGCTCCACATAAGAACAGCCTTAATGCCCCGGTAACTTTGGAATGGAAAAACTAGATTTATTTTATTTTCTTACTTTTTTATTTTAATTTGCTCTTTCGTTAAAAATTTAACATGTAAGTACATACAAGTGTCAAACTTGGTGAAGTACTTAAAGAATAACATGTATCTAATGAAAAAAACACTGTTATTTGTAGGTCGGATCTGCCCCTGCTCTCGACGCCACAATTATTTGCAATAAGTCAGAGATAACGACTTAGTTTTAGTAGCAAGATTAAACTTATTGAAAGTACAGAGCGCATCGACAACTGAAAGCAGATTTTAGCTAAATTAATAAATAAGTGCACACAATTGTAAAGCAAGTTGGCTAAATTAGCGTCGACAGTAGAGGGGCCGAATGGAAGAAAAAACATTTTGCTGAGTACGTAACACAAATTTAGTACAACTCTCTCATCATCATCTCTGTGCCAAATTTCATATAGATCCGTTCAGCCGTTCTGGCGAGATTGAGTAAAAACCATCCACCCATTCAAACTTTCGCATTTATAATACCTACTAGTAAGATTACTCAATAAACAAAAAGTACAGATTGTGGATTTTCAAATTTTTCATCGGAAGGAAGTCTCAAACAAAGGTAGTAGAAGCTAAATCAAAGAGTTGTGTACGCTTGCTCCCTCTATAGCACCAGTGCGGCGCAGTAAGCATAGGTTAGGGCTATTTATAGAATAGATATTGTACACACCATCAAGTGTTTCCTGCCTTCTTCGAAATTAACGTTGTAGTCGGGATGAAGGTATCTCTGCTCCCACTCGATTTTGTTGTCCATAACTTGGTAAATATCTGGATGTGTCCGGGTCACTGTGTACGTCTCTGGGTTCACCAGGTGACCGAAATCCATTTCGTTGCTGATGTGCATGTGGATACCCTGGTAAGAGGAACGTATATTAAGTAAGGTGAATCTCAATTCAGTTCCACGGCAGGTGGGGCACGTAACGCCATTGGGGAACTCGACCGCTCCGGCAAGAGTTTAAAATAAATAAAATAGCGTCGAAAAAGATGTATTCACCAGTGAAAGTGACGCAGAAGTGAGCCAGCAAGTGGCAGAGGCTGCTATACGGCACACGACGCGGCGTACGACACGGCACAGCTTATATACGCCCTACTGTAGGGAATAGGCATTCTCTCGGAAAGACAGCATGGGCTTAGCACGTTAACAGCGGATTAGCGATTACAAGCGCCGAGGTTTGTAAACACCTCAGGCACTCGAGTTTCCTCGTGATGATTTCCTTCACCGTTAGTGAGTGGTATTGCTAACGCTCATTTCAACAAACGTAAAATAAGACGAACGCAACGTCACTCTTCTTTGAGATATTACATACATGCACAGATTCTACAGTACATAAACTCACGCCTAATCCCGAGGGATAGGCCAGGGTTTGCCACTTGTCACGACCCTGACAAACCTTTTTCGCTCCATCAACATTCGTTAGTCGCTGCATGTATGCATGCCGGTATTTTCTATCTTGTCCAACGCTACAAAGATATAATAATAATAATAACTTCCGGTTCAAGTCCCGGCATGGGTAGAATTTTTAGCCTCTAAATAGGTTTTAAAATTTGTCCTCAGCCCGAGTTAGTGCAACAAAAAGAATATAACTAGCGTTTTAAACTCTACATCGGACTGTCGTCCGACTATCGGCTATCGCCAGCACCATTCATCTACTAGCCGTTTGGGTCCCACTCGTCTTAAGTGCTGATAACAACGTACCAGCTCCCTCAAGCTCGCACAGAACGCCATGTCAGGGTCCACGTCCTCTTTGTAATAGCTGATAGACTTGGCCGCCGGCGTACGAAACAAGCTGATGCGCAGCAAGTAGCAGTTCGTGATGAATGGGACATTCCAGACTCCCCTGTGAAATAAACAATACAACTCTAATGTTAACTGCTAAGAGTTGTTTTTTCCGTATGTAAATTGGAAAACTGAGATCTGTTAACAGAAGATTTACTGAATTTTAGTGCACAAGAAATCGACGAGCTCTTGTGCACTAAGCGAGCGGCTCTACACTAGGAGAACAGTAGGAGACTCTTCAATAATAATCAGTTTAGGGATGACGATGTTTGTAATATTATTGTACAATAAAGTGTGAGTGAAGGTGCCACTGGATGCTGTAAATCATCTCATTACGTCTATGCAATGGCTATAGTTTTTAGGGTCCCGTAGTTGACAAGGAACCCTTATAAACGGTTGATTGTAGAGACGTGAAAAAATTCAGTGTAGTAGCACATATTGTAATGAACTTCGAAAAACTATCACGGCAAAGTAGGATTTACAAGTTAACGAGTAATAAATAGGCGACCAACTTATAAAAGGAAAACTTCGTCAAAATCCATTGAATCAATTTCCATTTTTTACGTTGATGAAGTTGTTAGTTCTGTAAAACAGATAAAACCCCCTCTTTCTACGGAACCCTACACTGCGCGAGTCCCGACATGCACTTGGCCGGTTTTAAGTCCAATAAAGTCGTTACCTACTGGATATTATATAGTTGGCAGTTGATAGTTGATAGCAGTAGGTAATTTTTTTTTAAATGATGACAAAGCAGATATGTCGCTGATTCATAATCTTAATGTAGTGGTTCAAAATTGCCACCTGTTTTGTCCCACTGCAAGACACAGGATTTCTCTCGGAGAGAGAGAGTACGGGCTTTATCACCAAGCGTTCCAACCACGAATTGGCAATTGTGTGAACACCTCTGACACTAAGGTGTCCTTCAACGTTAGCCAGTGGTATTCCTACTATAACTTCACAAATGTGCGTAACCGAGAAAACCATGTCATTTGTACATGGCGGGAGCCAAACCCACGACCTCCCGAATGAGAAGCCGGCGTTGTACCGCTCCGCATCACAAAACATGATTTAGAAAATTTTAAGTTAAATATCGAAGTTGTATAAAAATAATCGAGGGCCATCAAAGCACAAACAAAATTAATGAGGCCGTTACCAGATAAGGGCAACTTATCAAACGGCGAACTATAAAGATTGTGAAATAGGCTGTGTTATTATGCTGTTTTTATTTTAGATCGCTCGGCGGACAGAAAGCTTGTTCCTCGTGCTTTCTAACAGCGGTTGCTGAACTTCGAAGACTGCGGAACACTATCAAACCTTTTTTATTTTACGGAAACCCATATCAAACTATAAAATTCAAGATTTGATTAGGTTTGTACCTGAGGAATTATTTAACAGTCAAAATAATCCAACGATTCAGTGACAAAATAATGTGATTCGCGGTTCTCCAATGACTTTTCCGCGGGACTCTTGGGTTCCGCGAATCCTGGCCCGACTGTTGTTCAAATGAAGACCTAATTAAAGACCGTGAGTCGTCATCTAAAAGAAATATACAGCCAAGAGCGTGTCGGGCAATCGAACGCACGGTTCCGTAACAAAGTTGTATCTACGAGTACATTTTCTCCTAAAATTGTTTCTTGAAACCCCGAAAGACTTTTTTGTTTCAAAGAAAGCTTTAAAAATATATTTAATAAAAGCTTTTTCAAAATTTACATTACTTCACGGCTTGCGGTATTGTCTAAAGGCACAAGTAAATGACGTGCCAAGTATAAACGATGGTCACTTTCGATAAGAAAGAGGGACTAAATTAAATCAGGTACATAAGAAGAAGGGTTTCCCCTTTAACAACGAAACCCTAGAAACTATACGAAGAGTTGAGAAAAACTTACCCCAAATCAATTTTCACATTGTTTATAAGTTTGTGATAACTGACACCGTTATGTTTTATTTTGCAACTTAACATACATACCTAAACTGGAATGGAGGACTACTCATTCAAAATCTCCTTAAACCTAATTTGATTGCCCAATGCAATACGATCTGCGTTGTAAGCCAATTGATTGCTGGACGGACCATGAAAGGATATGACGATTGGTATATACCACATAGGGGAGACAAGGGCCCTCCTGCACCTCGCCATTAGTCAATTTACATATTGGCTGAGGCAGGCTCGCAAAGATCGCACTTCAAAACGCGAATCTCGCTCCGGCTGCACGCCTGGACCAGCCTGGGGCTTCAGTTTTGATAATTTTAAATCTTAACCTTGGCCGGTGAGCCAAGATGAATTTCATAAAAGTACGGTGTCTTCTAGGATTCTTGATATTGTGTCTGACCCTGATAGAGCCGACAGTTGGCCGTCGCGGGCGCACTAGGAGCAGAACGAAGTCGAAGGTTGGTACTTTTAAAAAAACCTTGTCCTAAACACCACTCTTATTAAAATGTTTATGTGTCAATAACTTCAACAGGTCCAAATTGGATTGCCAATCACAGGCAAATACAGAGATCCTGAATCCGATCAATACTACAATAACAACGATGTAAGTTTATTTATATTGTAGAAATATTTGTAGTATACAAGAAACTGCGAACTAATAAAATTACTTGCCTGCTACAAACCAGGCAATGCTTTTACTTATATTATAATGCGACAGCGGCCGGGCGATTGCAAATTCCAAGAAAAGATTGTCACGTAAAGTGTCATTTATTCCAGGGAGCTAAGATTCTGCTGGCATCGCATTTCGATCTTGAGTACGTGTTGGGACATAAGATCGCGTTCCTATGTATTGCTAAAGGATCGCCTCGACCGCACATTACTTGGTTCAAGGACGGTGTAGAGATATTCGCACATCATTATTTGCATGTAAGTTTTGAGTCAGAGAAAGAATACTTGATGTTCCTTTTGAAATTAAACGCCACAGTATGCGGTTTGTCTGTAATGATTCCAACCAAGGCGGTTCAATTTATTCACTTAATTCTTAACTCCGGTTAGACAAACCCCGTTCGGACTAATGATGAAATTGGCTCTAAGATATTTAATTTAACTCGGACGCTTTTCCTAATTTTTTTTTTCCAAAATAAGCCACAATGTTGTTGAGGAATGGTTAATATGTTAGGCACATGGGAGTCGTAAAATTAACTTTTGATAGCTCTGTTTTGCCGTGGTAGTGTGTCATTCGACCCTCGACGAATACATGTTGTTTGCGAGGTTCAAATGGATAATTTTGTAACCTTTCCGATCAAATCGTTTACCGAATTTGCAAAATCTTCAATGTTAGATAGAACTAGCTTCCTGTGGTCTACTCAACTGGTTTAAAGGCGCGAAACTGTCCCACGCTGCAAGAGCGACCTAACCTGAGGTAACTCGAACAATTCGATACCAATGACTGTAGATGTGTACCTAGATAATAGAGCTAATAAACACTCGTTACGATCACTTCTCGAAACAATTGAACACGCTGTCCATTAGTTTACTGACCCTAACTTAAATTGTTTTGTTCTGTTTCTTATACTAACACTCATTTCAATTTATGCAGATCCACGAGTGGCCGATAGGCGACGACAGGGTCAAATCGAAAATTGAGATTGACCCGGCAACACAGATGGACGCTGGAGTATACGAATGTACTGCGGATAACATGTATTCTATAGACCGGCGATCTTTCAAGACGGACTTCTCCATTGCTTTTGATTAGCTCGATGTGCATGACATCACACCAAGAAATTGATACCTACATAATGTAACAATAACATTTCTTGGCTAGTTATTCTTTATGTAAAACACATATTTGAAATAATACAATACGACCAAAATACGCCTCTTAGATAGACCTACTTATTAATTAGGTAGACTTAATAATTCTGAGTAGTACTAAGTATTATAATACCGTTAGCTAGGTACAGTCGACGGCTGATCCACCTTCACATTTTTGTAGCATAACCGAGCAAAGCGCACGCATGTAAAGGTTTATGTGGTGTTGACTGTACTTAATAGTTACTACCATATCATTTTTATAACAATGTTATATTATGTTCATAACATATAAGATAATGTACCCCTAATAATAATAAATGGAATCCTACACAACATGGTCGATTATCTTTAAATAGGCACTGGGATATGAACCAAAGGGGCAGCGATAAACAAAGCAACAGTCGTTTTTGTAATTAAAGAATAAAAAATATGGTAAATTATAAAGCCGCAAATACATTAGTTTTTTGTAAACAAACTTATGAAATCTAAATATCTGAAAAGTCGATTTCAATTTTATCTAATGAAACATGATGAATCGATTAATAAAGTCCGAATATGTTCTCCATTAATCACACAGGGTGAATCAATACATACTTCAAACTTTCATCCATCCATCTATAACTACAATGGTACATAACTCACCTAATATTATTGTAGGCAATATCCATGTAGTCAGAGGACCGCGCATAAAACCCAGCTGAATTGATAGCACCCCAGAAATTGGACCATGCTTGTCCTGATCTGAGAATCATCGGCGCTATGACATCGAATCCTGACGATATAAGGTACCGTAGAGTTCCTTTTTCGACCCGAGAAAGACTGTCTATCGCAAATAGGTAGTCACACATGCTACTAACACAGCGATCCCTGGAAATAGACAATTTTATATAATAAAGCTTTATATATATAATAACTTTCATGCAACTTTCATAACACTGGTCTCAAAATAGGTTACCCTTTGAAATGGTAAACAGGCAAGAACAATGCAAACATGGAAATATACCCAAACTGAGGGCATTTGTACAAGTGAAATCATACTACAAACTATTATTAAAATTTAAACCAGGAGACCAGGAATTTTGGGTAATTTACCCATTAAGCAAGTGGATACAAACATTGAATTGAGATGTAAAAAAGAAGGGTGAGCAATCTAAATTTTGAAATCTGTCTCACTTACTTGGCAATATTTCTCGCTTCGGCTTCAGAGATGAAATCGCTAGGCTTAATGCGTTTGGAAGTTGCAAATTCTTTGGAATGCGCTTTGTAGAACTTATCTACGTCAGTCTCGTGGTATTCAACATTGTTACGCAGTACAAGATGAATTTTTCCTTTCGGATAATCAATATCCAGCAGTTGGTGCAGGAATTCTTCCAAAAATGGCGTAGCTTGCTCAATGAATACTGCCAGCATAACAGAAGGCAACGCATCATCCTAAATCACAGAGTGTTTGATGAGTGAAATGATAATAGTCAAATGATCTATCAATGAATGTAGTAAGTTAAGCCTGAGTTGTCTGCACTTAGCCTCACAGTCAGGCCATTGTATGTAGCAACCACTGAGGTATGTGAAAACCTCAGACACTGGAGTTTACTCACGATATTTTCCTTCACAGTTAGCGAGCGGAAATGCTACTACAAATTCACAAATGTATGTAACTTAACAAGCCATGTCATTGGTACATGCTAGGATTCGAACCCATGATGACAAACATTAAACAAGTGTGAGGGAAACAAACATGTGAGGGAAAAATTCTATTCATTCATTCTGCTTAACCCAACACTTCTATAACACATTGTAAATTAGTGCTCTACTTAAAAATAAAAGCTAGGGGCTCTTATAAGCCCACCAGTCTTTAAAACATACTTAACATTTTTCACATAAACCACTTAGACTTGGACAAAATCTAGCTAATGGAATATGAATCACTTGTCATTTCTCTAAAGATAAAAGAGTATCAAACCAATGTATAACCTATGACTTTGATAGATGTCCCAAAAACTTGATGAGTTTTGTGGGGCAAGCTTAAGCAGCGATAAAAGTATCTGTCAGATTTGTTGCACTTTTGCAAATTAGGGCCTGGACTTAAAAGTATAAACATATAATATGGGAAATTCGCACAGCATATTGTAATACTTAATACAAAATTCTAATTTATTCAATATACCTTGAGTTCAGTGAACTTTTCCTTGCAAAGTGTGCAGCCAGTTTTGATTGACCAAGACTTTGCCAAGTAATTTCCCAGATTGTTAAGAGTCAGCTTGGATGGCCCATTGCCATGTAGAATAACAGGGCGCTCTTTGGTGGCTTCATTTTCCATATACGGCCATTCTTCTGTTGTGTTTGCCCTTATTTTAACATCGGCTGTAAATTATATATAATACAAGGTTCAAGGAATTATGGTCATTAGGTAGACACATGATTTACTTTTTTTTTTCAACATACACACAGCACACAGGAAATTTTGCTACGTACAAGAAATTTTCTTTACATTTCCAACAGTTAGTTTAAAACTCACATAAAGCTCCATTGAGATTTTGGAATATTTTTGCATTATGATCCAGAGATATCTTTAGTGATTCTCGTTTTTTAGCATTTAGATAAACTTTTGTGTAATACAGTTGGTCGTCATCTTTGTCATTGATAGATCCATGGTCCAGTATTTCTAGCATTTCTGGCAAGTATCCTGGGAAAAATTGCAATGATAAACAATATGATTGAATTAATGCTTAACCAAAAAACTGTTTATTAAGAATCAACATGAAACCACCTCCATTAAACAAGTTGCAAATGGTCAATCTTAGATAATATTGGGAATTTTTCACATTTGTTATTGGAAGTAGCTTACTTATTACTTATGAAGAAACGGTTTTCAGGTCTTGCATCATTTCAGTAACACTTCAGTAATAGGTAGTTATTTAAATATTATAACAATTTCAACAAAACATAATTATGAAATAAGCCCTATTGCACCCTGTACAATAATCAAAAACCTCCACACTCAGATCGGCAAATTATCTTATTATGATGGCAATTCTCTTTGCCATTTAGAGGTTTGCCTCTTTGTTCGCTATAAAGAAGACAAAACACACAATTATTATTACATACAGTGACATAACTTACCAATAAATCCTCCTGAATTTAAATATGGATTGACAGCATCAGATTTGGGATACTGAGCTGCTAGGTTGGCTTCAGGCCAGCAGAACTGTTCCGCAGAGAATAAAACCCTTGTATCTGGGAATTCCTTAAACTTCTTTACAATCTCTTCCAGTCCCGCAAGGAACATAACATCAAAGCTGAAATTATGTACTTATTAGACTAATTATTTTCACCTACATCATGTTGTAGTCAACAAACTATTTATCTAGATATCTCATTTGTACTATGTAGGTATAGTCAATGATGGCAATGGACAGACACCTTAAGAGACTTTATGGGAGGTATCACAGCCTTGACTGCATTTTGCAACTTACCTATCAGTAAACAAGACAATTTGATCTTTATTATCTAGCTTTTTGAGTTTGTGGAGCTTTTCTTTTAACAAGTTGACCTTCTGACCACCTCCAGCAAAGTTCATGTCTCCACCAGTCCATTCCTTACCCCTACCCAAGACTTCCACATTTATGCCATACACTTCGGCTGATCTCAGGTATCTTTGCAAGCCATGGTTATCAACAGTAGCCACGGTGAGTACAGTAACATCATCTGCAAATAACAAATCCATAAAAATAAAACCAGTCAGTAAATTGCTTCAGTGATGAAAGGGTGGATAAGTTTATGAGAAAAGTTGTCTCAGATATAACGCGCATCCAGTAGTATGTAGTAGCGCATTTAGTAGCCCAAAAGTCCAGATCAAACTCTAGCAAAGACACACTTCACTTACCAGTTCCTTTAGCATTGGTAAATAAAATAAGGTACATAAAATGCAGTATTATGAACTTTTCCATTATTTTAGAATTCAATAGAACAGAATGAGTCCCGGCGATGTCGGCACGCGTATATGCACTACATAGGCCCGCGGTAAACTGAGTCGTTAAAACAACGCCGATCTATAAAGTCTGGCAATGGTTAACGAGCGCAATGTTCCAGATTCGTGTTCCCGCTTCCTGACCGATAAGCTTTCTGCCAGCTGCCAGTCGGTGAACGTGACTGTATGACAGCGGCCGCACAATAATTTCACATCACAACACGCAAGCTTTCTGTTTTCAAAGGCGACTGCTTCTTTTCAGCGTTCAGAGATTACTACTGTGGAGGGAGACGACTGGAATTAGGGCGCAGGGGGCACCGGGCACAGTGCGATATTGATACGAAAATGATATCAACAATTCAGAAACATTTGGTTTAGTGGTTTCTGCTATCAGAAAAGCTCTTACGTAGTACCTACTTTATACTCTAAAGGGGGTTCTATTGGTTTAAATAAATAGGAGGTTGGCACATTTATGTTGTAGGTACACATTCTACACTTGATTATTTATGTTCGATGTGATAACATATCTTCGAACTTGGAAAAAATCTTTACAGTGCGGTTGCCAATATAAATAATAGGCATCTATCTATACTTACATTCTCTCTGTCTATCTAATGCAAATGGTTGGTTGGCGTTTGGCGTCGGCGTGCGTCGTCGGCGTCTGACTCAGTGTTGCCAGATGTGGAGATTGAAAATTTATTGCGGTAGCAGTGCTTAAAAAACGCGGATTTTTTACTAAAAAAGAGATATTCCATATTTTAACTATACTTACATCGATTTTATATAGGTACCTGCTCACTTCGTGCGTTTATTGATGTTTTTGATTGTTTATTGATACAACCAAAAGGCAACTTATTGAATAAAAACCAAGATAGTCGTTCAATTTTTTTGTAGCTTTCCCTCCCTCTCACAGAACAATTTCTGTTCTATCTAAGCAAGTAAGGAAGGAAGAGTTTTTAACCGCTTTGGTTCCTGTGCCCTCCCCGGTTGTCCAGCAGCCACAGATAGACGGAATCCAACATGTAATCTGTGATTCCAACAAACTTATATACGGTAAGCTCTTTCTTTGTTTTTATTTATTTAGTAACCCAACAGTTTAGAACAGGAATCAAATACTCTACCCAGCGGGACTTATTGTGACAGAACTTTATTTTTATTTTTCGATCCTGGAGGCCGAGCAGATTTGATAAAAAGCCGAACCGTGAAGGCCTGAAGCGGAAAGAGTATCCATTGTAAAAAAAGCGGGATGCTTCTGGCGAGCTCATCCGCAGCACCTAGGGAGCCGCTGTGACCCTTTATCCATTGTAAGGTGACTCGGTTGTTTGCGGACAGTTTTTCCAACTCTCGGTGGCACTCTAGATTAAAACTGTTGTTTGTGAGCTTGCTTTGGAATGCTCGTAGTACTGAGGCGCTATCTGAGATTATACCTACGTATTGCATAATCCTTCACGTTTCTCATGTTTAATAAAGCGGCTGCGCTTGTTATGCCAATGCATTCTGCCTGAAAGATGGTATTCAAGGAGCTAAGGCTAGTGGACATTTTTAAGTTTAAATCATTGGAGAAAGCTTCGGCGCCCGTACCTATCTATTACGGTTTTTTAGCCGACCGTCTATAGACTCTTGACTTCGTGTATACCTGAGTAGTCGGCTGGCTCATATTTTGTAGTTGTACCTTATATTTCTTGTTGAAAGTGTAGGAGTGCGGTAACGTGTCGCATATAGCTTCCAGCATTGGCTGGTTCAACACCGCCTTCGCCATGATTTGTGTGTGTACCTGGTTGCTATATTGTTTCCACAGTCCAGCTGTTCGTAGCCTTAGGGCAGGAGTGGCTGCTTCCTAAGGACATGTAGGTGTAGGGGTCTGAGGTTTAGAATGGCTTCCAGGGCAGTGGTCGGTGTTGTCCTCATGCATCCCGTTACTGCAAGACATGCTAGTCGCTATAACTTCTGTAGTTGCAGTACTGCTGTTTTTTGTTTTGTTCTTGTCCACCATACTACATCGACATATGTTATAGCGGATCTTATTACTGACGTGTACAGCCACATCCTAAGCGATGGGTGTAGCCCCCATTTTTTTCTATAAGGCGCCTGCATTCCAAGAACATGATTTGGGCTTTTTATATGGTGTTCTGTAGGTGTACGGTAAAGTTTAGCTTGCTGTCCAACGTCACCCCGAGGTATTTCACCGTCAGTGATGGTCATAGCGTAGTCCCGAAGAACTTGGGAAGGTTTGTTGTCTTTGGGTTCCGCTTGTTTGTGAAGAAGACTAATTCTGTCTTGGATTTTGCTGATAATTGGTTGGTGCGGCACCAGCGCTCTACCATGCCAAAACCCCTTCTCATCAGGCTACAGAGAATACCTATCCTCTGTTTTACCTGTGGTCAGGATTGTTATATGAGCATAGCCTATTGTCCAAAAACTATTTTCGTTTAGGCGGCTGATTAGTCCATCCACTACTAGGTTCCACAGTAGTGGCGATAGGACTCCCCTTTGGCCACTATTGCTTTTGTACTGGTGCTGTTTATTTTCAGCGTTATCGCTCTTTGACGCAGGAGGCTGTTTATATGGATAAATGTGATGGTGTACTGTACTCCTCGTTCCACCAGCGCTTAATTGATGCTTTTAAACAGCATTCAGTATTATAGTCAACAGTATTAAAATAAACATTATATTTTAAAATTTAGTGTTGCCAGCCTGTGTAACCAATATAGAGAGACTACAGTATAGTTTATTTATCTAGTGAGAATAGCCGGAAGGGGAGCTATTCTTCAGAGCATAAATACCTACAAAAGTGTCTTCAACCAATGCGTCCTGCCTGCCTACGGAGCAGACACGTGGCACGGGCCTTGGGCAGGAGACGTCAGGACTAGACTACCGTTTTAAAGTGGACGATACGGGCTGATTGATTCAGTAACAAATAAATTTTAATTTCAACAATTGTCCTCAAATTTGAATGATCTTGAGATGCTTTTCTCTTCGTTAGCCCTTATCTCGTCATTTGATTCAGGTTGTCCATGCCATGAATTTTAAGTAGGTAATTAAAATTCAATGTCCATGCTCAGTAACAACTTGCCGAGGACGGCTTCCTTGTGACAATTATCGGAAATACATACGAGCCAAACACATTGCATCGCTTAGCGACAAATTAATAATAAATTTATGATGTTTCTTGAGGGTAAATAATAAAATGTACCTATACGACTAGCAGAAAAACTGTGTTTATTTAGAAACAGTAAATTAATTAGTTATTATGACTACTGTATTGTTCCAAGGATAGAGTTTATCTTTTTAATCTTTAGGATAAAGTAGTAGTCCAAATCACAGGTCCAAATCCAAAAGAAATCTAGAGTGGGTGACGTTTTAAATTTGGTGTTTAAAAATTATAACAGAAAACAAAATAACAAAATTACTGTAAAAAGGTTTACATAGTTACAAAGTGAAGCAAATAGAAGAGTATTAAAAAAGACTGTAACTTTGCCGTAGGTACTACGTGACAAACTGTGTGATATCACAAGCAACATCCAAAGATTCTACAGTTTTATCTCGATCCGGTAAACATGTTTAACTGAAAGAAACTGTGCATGCCAATGTGTAGGCGCTACATCATGTCCGGCAACATTTTTTGTACTTTATTTTTATTTTTTGACCGGTCCCGGCATAGAGGTAGGGTCCCGTCCCGCCCATCCAAGAAATAACATCCTTGGTCCCGTCCCGTCCCGGTCCGGTCCCCTCTTTTGAGTCTGTGGTAGTGACTGAAAAAAATGTTTCACATTCACAATGTCTTTTGAGACAATAATAAATAAGTAGGTAAAGTTTTTCTTCCAATCGCAGGCCCCATGCTTTTTCGTTTTTGTGATGTAAAGGGTTGGTTGGTTTAACCTGTTCGCTTTTGCCCTTTGAGTTTGAAGGTTATTCTGCCAAATCTGTCGATTTTGTTCGGGTGGGAAGGTCGTTTTGTGTAACGAATCGTTTGCGTCGTTTCCATTTGGAATATTGACTAAATGTTGGCAGTTTGAATTTGTTTCGTGTTTGTAAATAATCTTTTGCTTCATTTCCATTTTGTTGTTAGAATATGGCCTTAAATGTTGGTTGACTGAATCAGTTGGCCTTTGCTTTTCCTGCGTCGAAACATGTCTGGCATCTTAGAGCTTCTTTTAGTAGGTACACTACATACCTACATAAATGCAAATCATTCGCCTGCGTTTGTTTGTGGAGTAGAGGCTCACCATTGGTACTCCAAAATACTTTATAGGACGCTTTTGTACTCCGAGTGATACCTACCTACGTAGCCTGTGTTGAATTAAATATAGGTATTTTCATCCCTCAATATAATGGAAATTACTCACCAACATAGTAAAACTAAACTAAAGCTTGCTACTGTACCCTTTAGGTATGTACAAGATGTCCGGTGGCAGAATTAGGATTTTAAATTGAAATACTGCTAGAAATATTCATATAATAAAAGAAGTTATAGACAAAGGATAAATGCGGATTTTACTTTTTAAAAATTAAATCATCCAAATGTTGACCATCACGTCTCATAGGTACACTCCTGAAACCTTTCAATTGTGTTACGCGCGACGCGCTGGAGAACAGCTAGTGGAATGGCGTTCACTTCGCGTACAATATTTTCTTTCAATTGAGAAATAGTGGAAAGATTTGTTTCGTACACTTTGCTCTTTAGGTAACCCCACAGAAAAAATTTAAGGGGACATCCCGTGGCCTGGTGATCTTGGGGGCCACGGGATGTCTCCGAAGCGGCTGATCAATTTGTTCGGGAAAAACTCACGCAATAGGGCCATGGTGGCTCTAGCAGTATGAGGAGTAGTACCATCTTGCTGAAATCACGTGTGTGAAGTAAAGACATGATGTGCTTGCAGATTTGGAATAAAATAGTCAGTGATCATGCGCCTGTATGATGTGCCATCCACCGTAACACTTTGTTCTCGAGAATTTTCAATAAAATAGGGTCCAACTATTCCTGTTGCTGATAATGCACACCAAACTGTAACCGTAGGGCTATGAAGCTGCTGCTGATGTTTCAAACGTGGATTGTTTCCTTTGGCTGCCCAATAACCCAATTTTGCTTATTCGCGGCCCCGTTTACATGAAAATGGGCTTCATCACTAAAAAATATCGTGTGCGTAATGGATAGTCGTTGGGTTTGAGAGCTTTCACAATTTGAATCTTAAAGGGATGGAATTTAAAATCAATCTTCAATATTTCGTGATTTCGGTAGTCCTAGCGCAGCCGCCCTCTTGCGCACAGACTGACGTGAATTCCCTGGCAAACTGTTAGCGACAAGGGCAATGTTCTCATCAGTACTTGACGAGCGGCTCGGGCCCGGCCGCGAATTTCTTGCTGCTGAAGATGTTTCGCGGAACCTCCGCACCCATGAACGAATTAAATTTTCACTAGGTCCTTCACTCAAACATCGAATATTGTACCGCGAACAAAATCTTCGACGAGCAACTACGCAGGATTCATTAGCTTTGAAGAACTCTTCAATAGCATAGGCACGCTGATCGTTTGTCCACTGCGACGTTGTGACTAATTAATCCGCACTAACGCTCAATCGAATGTGATGCTTTGCACTAATCTACCCTCAATAAATGAAAAAATATTCGAATTTCAAATCCTATTTCTGCCACCGGACACCCCGTACCTATATGAAATACGTACATAGGTATTTTGGTTCTGGCCATATAAATATCACACTCTAAAGTTCTTTACCAATCATGGCATAACCTTTTGCCAGGAACTTAGATTTATCTTGTAGGTATCACAATAAATTGGAACATTGTAGAATTGCCCTCGGGATTGCATAAAAACAAGATTTAGTCGTTTAATCCTGAAGTTGTTCCAAATTTGTGCTTTCGATTAATCTTATGGCCTTGTTTTTAAAAACACGGTCTAAAGCACTCCTAAATGCTCGCGTCCACTATGCTCGCCGAGCCGAGTCTAATCGAATCGCAGTAAGTCTCCTTAATTCGCATATTTACTATGAAACTGCGTCCATTATCGACGAGCCGCATCGTTGACACGTTTCTGCTGTAGTCGACGCCAGGCCTACGAGGCAGTTAATCTGTGGCTACGAATTTTCCTTGTAAAATCTCCACTATAGACTATTTTAATCGGTGTTTTAAGGAATAGTGTTTTTGGGGTTCCGTACGCAAAGGGTAAATTACTAAGACTCCACTGTCCGTCTGTATGTCTGTCTGTCACCAGGCTGTATCTCATGAACCGTGCCAGTTGAAATACTCATAGGTGATGTATTTCTATTGCCGCTATAACAATAAATACTAAAAACAGAGTAAAATAAATATTTATGTGGGGCTCCCATACAACAAACGTGATATTTTGGCGTTTTTTGCTCGATATTAAAAACGGCAACAGGTAGACGCTTGAAATAATAAAATATTGTATAGGTAATGGTACGGAAACCTTCGTGCGCGAGTCCGACTCGCACTTGGCGGGTTTTTTTTTTTATAAATAAGACCGTGAGTTTCTTATATAACAGTTACAAAATATAATAAGTACAATTTGACGACCTCTGTGGCCCAGCGGTAGCTCATCTGCCTACCATGCGAGAGGTTCGAATCCCGGCTGGGGACAAAAAAACCCAAGTCTTGGATGTTTACATGTTTGTGATGTCGTTGTTTCTGGTTCCCACGACACAGGGTATCTTAGTGTAGCGGCCTTATTGCTTTTTACACTACCACAATAATTTTCATATGAAAGTTACATGAACTTTCAAAATTATAACGGTTGAGAACTCCTCCTTCTTCAGTTAAAATGTAACTAATGTAACCATTAACAGCCAATTCACAAGAAGAAAAATAAATCTGCAGACATTAAAAACCGATCAAGTGCGAGTGGGGCGACGCGCATTGTAGAGTTCTGTAGTTGATCGTTCGTCAAAATATACGAACCTAGAAAGAGGGCTTTTTATTGGTATTACGAAAGGACGCCCTACTCAAAATTTTGCTCTTTAAAGCAGAAATGGTTTTCCTACCCTAAAAGGTGCAATTCCCGAATCACTGAGTTTTTAACCACTTTGTTCTGGCAGTCTTATTTATAAAAACACTATTCCTTAAACGCTCCTCCAATGCAGTTTAAACAGTAGATCAATTGTTTTCTATGCAATAAAGAATTTAATAATAATAACGCAGCTTCCAGTAAATTATGACGACGATCCTAAATCATTCCCACATAGGAGAATGTCCATTCTATTTAACACATCGGTTTTAAGCAATAACTCATCAATCTGACAGCGAAATACCTTATAAAATAAAACTAAAGTATTTTGAAGTAGGCTAAGTCTGTATTTGAATAGAGAACTTGCACAAAAAAGCCGGCCAAGTGCGAGTCGGACTTGCGCACCGAGGGTTCCGTACAAGTTCAGGAATCGAGTCTCGCAGTCTTTTTCCCAGCTTATCCCGAGCTTCAAAGACAATTTTTTATGATTGAATTAAAGTTTTCAGATTTTTCCTTGTAGTATAAGACGATATTACTTGCCAAATTTCATAGTTTTAGGTCAACGGAAAGTACCCTATAAATTTTGATTCCATTGAGGGTCTAAATACGCACTCCGTAGTACAATTATGGGTTACCATAGGCACAGACTGAAAATCAGCGCTGAGGGATGACTTCCTCAGCACAACGCTGAGTCAGCTGCCTTTTGTGGTAACTTAGATATACCACAGGCTACATATATGTTCCTGTTTTTTTTTTCGTTTTGTCTGTTGTATATTTAGTTTTCTTTCTGTTGTTGTGCATATTATGTTACTTATTTTGTATCTGTGATGTATCTTGTTGGTATATTAAATGTCTTTCTTCTTCTTTAAATAAGTATGCGTTTTTAACGGTATAAACGACCGTACCTTTTTTTACGTTAACTTAAGTTTGATTTTTTCACAGATACCTCCGCGCTTTCCCGAGACAAAGGGTCTCGACAGGCAGACGGACGGACGGACAACAAAGTAAGGGTTCCGTTTTTCCTTTTGAGGTACGGAATCCAAAAAATGTTTTAATATAATCGGGGGGCCATGTTAAAAGATAAAAAAAGTGGTTAATTTTTTCTCTGCGACTAATACTTTTCATAATAATGTGACCTGTCGAAAAGTCATTCTGGTCACGTGGTAAAAAAACGCGCCTTACAAATCGGACTCAAGCAATGACGTCACAACTTGCACGTAACACCGTATAATGTATGAAGCGTTTATCACTATTCGAGTTATCTCGTAATGTTTTTATGCATCTACACCCATTTTATAAAAGGTTAGTATTCAATGAAAAAAACAAAATCTAATATGTTTTGTATTATTAGAGTAACTATTTTTCGCATTTTTTTGAACGCCGAAAAACCCGAAAAAAATATTTTTGGTTTTATTTTTAATTTTTTCTTGAATTTTCCTGTCTTCTATGGTATAAAAGCAATGCCACTTCGATCTAAGTTTGACGCAAGTTCCCTAATAATTAAGATCGCCCTTAGATTAAGAAGTTCTAATTTAGTTTAATAATCGCAATGTGTTACAATGTGTTACCTACGCGAAATTATCACTATGTAACCAAACACGTCAATAAATATTTAAAAAAAGCGTTTTTGTGACAAACTCTAATTGATGAGACTTAGGAATTGCACATTTTAGTGATAACCCTGTGTACGGGACCTATCATCGCTTTGACAATACCCACTATGTCTTATTTCTTAAAACAAAACTCACAAATCTAAAAATAACATGTAATGAGCTTCATGCATATTTTAACTTCTCAATCTTAAGGAAAAATTAACACAATCAGTTCGCCAAGCCAAAAACAGTGGGATACAAGGTTAGGTTTATGTAGAGCGCTGATGACATACAGTAGATGTCTCGCAGCGCTGATAGCACACAATTTAATAGAAATGTCTTACCAGTTTGATAGAAATTTGTTTGTTTGCACGAATCGTCGGCTGCGTTTTTGCTGCAGAACTCTTCCGATGAAGTGAATCTGAGAGAAATTATAAATGCGATAAACCAACAGCAACACTTTAAAGGGAAGCACCTGTGTCTTTGCAGGACCATGTTGTCAGCTGAACCTCTGCCAACCAACTAATACAAACGACCATTGGAATTGATTGCAATGGTTAGAGAGAGCTTTCTTTGTCGTTTTTTTTTTATAATGTCTAAAAAATGTGGCGTGAAATGAAAGTCGATCGATAACGGTGGAAACGGAAATGGCTGTGCCCCCATTCACGTAAACGTGACTTACATTTTTATACTAACTTACTAACATATTTTCAGTAGTTATTACAGCCTATTAGGGGATAGGCAAAGTAGGTACATGAAACCCGGTGACGAGTATTCATTCCAACCCGAACCACAAGAGTTGAAATTAAACTTGCAATAGATTAGATACTGCTATAGTATGCAGATTTATAAAAAATGCGCAACTCCTGAAACACGACAGTTATCTATAGTTTGTCGTTTACAACAACTTTTATTCGAAGAATCAACACTCCCATGTAGGAGAATGAGTAAACGGAGGCTGCAAAATTGGTAGAGCGCGTATATGTGAGTTATGTGCGCGTTTGTGCCGTTTCACCAAGATTTAAAAAATCTTTATGACACCAGCAATGGAAAATTGGTCCTTGACCATCGGGCAATAATCATTTAATCGTAAAATACACTCATACACTGTTTATAAAAAAATATAAATTGGATTGGATTCCTATTCAATGTCATTTCAAATTGTGCGCTGTTTCAACGGTTTATTTGCCCATTATTAGCGACTTAGCTTAGTTGTCAAATTCAATATTTATATATATTTTACTTATTTTAACAAAACAGTTGTACAAAAAATATTAGTGCAACTTATCAATAGTATTAACCTTAAATGCACTATAGGCAGCGACATTCTGGTTATTGCCTGAAACATGATACAAGGAACAATAATTGTTGTTTGCGAACAGATAATATCTGTGAGTCATAGTCAGCACTTTACCAACTTAGACAACAATTTAATTACCTACTTCTAATTCTAAATCGAAACAAATTTGGAGTAAAGAAAGTGGAAAAATTGTAACAATGTAAAATTGCATATTTTCGAGACTACTCCCAGTTTCTCGTACACTGACAATCTGTTAATGTAATGTTAGCTGCCGTCCACCACTGACAGCTGTGAACTGTAGATAAATAGATTCTTAGTCTACGAGAAACCGAGGGTTCGGTACGTATTTGACTGATTCTAGGAATTGGTCGTGCTGCGACTTGGGCTTTGTAATATTTTTGCTATTGGGTTCATAAAATTAAACGTTCAATAAAAGAATGCTAATACTATATTATAATGTACCTATTTCTTAATAGCAAGATAAAAAGTACCAGAAACCGGCGTGCGTGCATGCAACGACTAATGAATGTTGATGAAGGGAAAGTGATCTGTCAGGATCGTGGCAAGTGGCAGTCCCAGGTCTCTGCCTACCCCTCTGGGATACAGACGTGAGTTTATGTGTGTACGTATTTTTTAAATAACACAAGATATACCTAGTATAGAAAGTTTGATGTATTAATTCGAGATCTGTTCTTCGGTCAAGTCCGGACTCCGACCAGGTGGCGCGTACTTGGCCTTCCGTAGTCAATATGTCCCCCAAGAAGAGATGAGCTCCGGTCGCTTTTCCAAGATCGTAAACTACTGAAATATCGTACTTACGCGGTATGTCTCCTCAAAATGACGAGTTCGGTACGATACAAAATTCATTAGCAAAAACATACATTCTAGCAGTCTTATTTATGAAAAAAGCATATATGTTAAAAAACAAAAACCTGACTGCGTGAAAAATTGTAAACAAAATTTACAAACTTGCGCGATATCGACCTGCATTGCTTTCACCGCGAGCCCGTACGTTTTGTGTAGCCTGTCTAATTTAACCTTGAGACTTTTGCAGGTTCAGCTTTTTTGTAGGATACAGCCTAGCGCGATCCTATCGCCTAGCACCTACGCTTTCTATAAATGCAGAAACTTACGTTTTAGTTATTTTATTTGAATTTTATTCTTAATTTTTCGAAATTATGTCAATAACCGTCATACTAATGAGGCCGAGGAAACTTCTAGAAAGACACCTGCGTTCCAAATTGCGAATTTAGAATTCAAATTGAAAAATAGAAAGAGCATCGGGAAACTTCCATAAGAATATTGACACAGATTCAGATCGAATTTGAAAATTAGAATCGAACTACTTTTAGGGATATAAAAGACGCTTAAGAACGCCTTTGATTCAGTCTGATCCCAGCTCTGAAGAAAATCAGTAGCTAACCAAGTGCTCTAAAATTACCTGGTTCTCTAACTTAAAATCCCTACTCTTATATCTAAAGAGCTGCTGCCTCAACTCTGAAGAGAGTCTCACCTCAATTCTGAAAAGGCTGTCAACTCTAAAGAGAGTCTCACCTCAACTTATGTATAACATGGGCCTGTCTACTTACTTCCACGTCTTGTCTTCCTATCTCCTTGGCTCGTCTCCGTGACATCCTGTCTTCACGCCAAGATCCTGTTTCCGAGACCACTTACCTCCGTAGCGAGTTCCCTTCCCCTTGGCTTAGGCCCTGAGGTTCCCTTTTGTACATTTTTGTTATTATTATTATTTATTCAGTTGTAAGTTAGAGGTTCTGATGATTATACTTTTAAATTTCTATATCTCTTTCTTTTATTTCTTTAGCTTCCTTTGCCAGGGGTTGTGCCTCCACATAACCCTCGGTAACGTGACACTTTAGAGATATGTAGTAAAACGTAGATTATCTGAATTAATTGGGGGGCGTGGGTGTTCGGAAAACCGGTTTATTCGGATAATTGAACTATGTACTTACTTTTATTTACCTATTTTACCAGCAAATACCAGAATTAAGATAAGTTCAATCACCTTTATCGCAATGGCAAGTAAGAATAAAACTTATTTTCAAAAATAGACAGCCTTGGAATGATACATTGCATGTACAAATCTTTAATCTTCGTCTGCCGAAGCAAACCCATGAACAGCTAGGACACGTACTTTTTTGAGGACCGATATCTAATAGCTTGTGCTTCAAATAATCGCAAAGCAATATCGAAGCATGTAGATGCAGCACGTATGTTTCCATCTTCATTATCTGACTCACTAGTTGATGAATTACTGGCGGTGTCAGTCACGGAGTCAATAATATGTTTTCAACGCTTTGAAAAGCAATATGAAATGCCTTGATAAAGTTTCTTGATACGTATCTTCACATTGTTCGCTACCTTAGTGAAAAGGCCCACGCAAAATGTTCCATTTCTTCATTGCGTAGAGCAACTACAGCCTCTGTAATACTTGATTGCAGTTCTTCATTTGTCACGTTTGAATTAATTTGCAAATTTGAATACAAATGATTATTATGGAGAAGCCAATATTGTGCCAATGAGAACCTGCTTTTAGTGACATTTTCCAGATTTTCTGTTACAACGCGAATTGCACTTGCAGCATTTATCGGAAGATACTCTTTTATCTCTGCTTCCTGAGCGAAGAATATGGCCGTGCCCTTATAACCTTGTTGCCCGTAACGGCCGCTTAAGAGTACAACCTTTATGAAAGGCTTCCTGTGAAAACTCACTGTAATGTTGAGACGTACACTCTCTTTGTTTTCTTAGATGTTTGTCGCGTTTACTTGGAGTTTCCTTTTTTAATGTAGAGTTAGATCTATTATTTTTTTGTTTTACAGGATAGAGCCATTTTATAAAAAAAAACCTCTGTTGTGATACCCAACAATATGTCTCCGAAAATCGGTTATTTTTGTAATTTTTATGTACCCAATGTCACTCTCACAATTAAGACGAATCTAACGACACATCTCAAACTAAAATTCATCAAGCCGTTTAGGCTACAGAGCGTGCCAAAGAAATACGCAAACATACACTCAAAAAACATAACCCGCCTTCTGGCGCAGTCGGGTAAAAACACGATTCCTTACAAGACTCCTCAGTGTCAGTTTAAATAGTATGTGGTAAAAGGACGTAACCACAGATTATCTAAACTGCCTCTGAGGAGTGTTTTAGAGGGATCGTGTTTTTATAAATGAGACTACTTTTTTATTTTGTTTGTCTTATTGAAATCTTATATCTATGTAATTTCCATTTTTATGTACAATAAAGGGTTCTCTATCTATCTATGTTTTAGGAATTTAGTAATGACTTTGCAGTTTAGCAAGTAAAAAAATAACAAATCACTTGAAGTGAAAGCGGGTTGGTTATTGAACCAAGTCGTAGTCACGGTTCAGTTGTCGCCATTTTCAAAGCGTAACGGCAAAGAGCCCAATTTCACAAGTCTGCAAAGAAAATAACATCTTGGACCAACTCCTACACGTCGAAAGCAGCAAAATAATTATTCTATTGTGGCAATGAATAATTGTGATTTAGATTTAATTGATTACCATCACCATTTTCTGTTCAAAAACTATAGTTCCCTATAGTATTTTAACAGAAAATAGATAAACAGAAAAATCTACATAGTAATAAAAATAGGATACACATTGTTGAGCAAATATTCTTATAATCACTTACAGAGAAAAAAATACCTATCATATTTTTAACTACAAATGAACTGCACCAAAAACTTCAGTAACATCCCGATCTCAAACTTAATTAAGATTATCTAATAAATTGAAAATCCCAAATCAAATATTTTTACTAATATCTATATCTGTCTATACAGAGCAAGAAAGACGTCCACTATTGGGCATTGGCATCTTCACCGTTAAGCCAATCGCGCCGGTCCTCTGCTAAGCTCGTTCCATTGGCGTCCTGCCGCCTTCTTTAATGTGATCGACTTATCGGATAAGGGGCCAACCCTCCGAACGATGGCCAGTTCTTGGCCACCACTTTGTGACTACCTTCGTCCGCCGGATGAAGACGTCTTCTCGTCTAACTAGATGTCCCGCCCATCTCCACTTAAGTTTCGTGATTCGTGTGCCCACGTCTTCCACGTTAGTCTTCTTGTTCTTAATATTTTTAGCATTTAAATGTCTGCAGCAAGTTTTTTAGAGAATCACTCCTGTGATTCTGCTAACGCATCTATGGTAGCAGACGGTAGAAAATTACGAAGCCGTCTAAGAGAGCTTGCAGACGCAAAAATCTTTCGATTCACTATTTCCAGCTGTGGTACCCAGGATTACACTATAAATGATAATTCCGAGATTTTCGACATCCGGACCGAACGGAATGGTCGTCTTCAAACACTACTGTAAGAAGCAGCTCTATGTCAATCCTGGAAATTAGTAGATAATAATTTACATTTCATTGGTTTGCTATGAGAGTTACTCCAATCGGATATCTAAAAAAGACACTATTGATTACAGATACGGCCGCACTTAGGTTATTTAAAGTTGCTTGTGTGTAGATTTCGAGTTCGTCTGCATGTAGGTTGTAGGAAACAAAGAGCTGATGAAGAGCTTGCAAAAATAAGATGTGACATCACGCCACCATGCGGGACACTAGCAGATGTTCCACACCAACAGGAGAAAGAATACATGCGCATAAATAACTACGAAACTAGTCAATCGCTGTTGGAGATAATGTTAAGAGATCGAAACAATTATTATTATTATTAAATCCTTTATTGCATAAAACAGAAAGTTTTGCACATAGGCGAGCTTAATGCTACTTAGCATTATCTACCAGCTAACCTAAGTTTTGATGAGAGCATTATCAGGTATTGCAACTTACTTAATAGTTATACTTACTAATTATTATTCAGTCCTAGATATATAAAATATAATAGGGGGGAGATATTACACAAATACAACATAATAATAAATAAATACTAGGTACAATAAATAAATACATAAACCTACAGATTTAGGAAAGATATTGTGAAATACTTATAATATAATAAATTAAGACAAATGCTGGAGATCTAGGTAGTGGCGATAGACTTTGGTTTTGAATATTTCAAGCGATGGGGCCTGTCGGATGTCTAGAGGCAAGCTATTCCAAAGGCGAATTGCTGTCACAATGAAGGAGCCTGAATAACCAGCCGTATTATGCTCGGGGGTACGGAGATGCAGTGCTCGGGAAGGTCGCAGAAGGCGACCCTCACTGAGGAGGAACTCGAAACGTCCTCTGAGGTAAGAGGGGGAACAGGGGTTATTAAGAATACCATACAGAGTGGCGAGAATGTGAGCATTCCTGCGGGAACGGATGTTGAGCCACTTCATCTGATTACGATAGGAAGAGACATGGTCAAACTTACGCAGTCCAAATATAAGACGGATGCAAAGGTTGAGCAGTCTGTCGAGTTTGCTGAGCAGCTCCTCAGTAATGTCGGGATAACAAACGTCAGCATAATCGATAATAGGGAGAAGAAGAGAGTTGACAAGAGTAACTTTAGCAGAGTATGGGAGAAAATTCTGAAGCCGCTTAAGAGAGTGCATGGAGGCAAAAACTTTCCTGCTAGTCTCGGCCACGTGAAGCTCCCAGGATAGGTTGTTCTGTATGTAGAGACCTAAGTTTTTTACATTTTTGCAGTAGGGGAGAGATATTCCATCGTAGAGTACAGCAGGAAGTGAGTCCACATTGAGTCTGGCGATAAGAGGTCGGCTCCCGACAAACATGACCTGCGTCTTGGTGGGGTTCACTATAAGACCATACCGCATCGACCATTGCCGTATAGCCTCAAGATCCTCGGACATGTGACATATTGCTGTGGATACATCCGTAGGTCTGCAAGGCAGGTAGAGTTGGAGGTCGTCTGCGTACAGATGATAAGTGCTAAACTTGATCACGGAAACCAGGGTGTTAATAAAAACTGAAAAGAGGAGAGGGGACAGAACTCCACGTTGCGGAACACCAGCAGTTAGATCACACCACTCAGAAAAAGTGTTTTCCAAGCAAATGCACTGCCGGCGTCCCAAAAATATGCCAAACTTATGTATAATTTTTGTTTTAAATAAAAACTAAAAACCGACTTCGAAACACTACAGCACTAAACAGTTAAGAAGTAATTAATTAATTAGAAGTATGCATACTTGTAGGTATTGTAGAAGTATAATTTGGAGTCGGTGCCCAAAATATATGTGCTAGTCATGAAACTGGGCACCGACTGCTATCTGGACATTTTGAGGAAGGGACATTTTGGGATAGGGAAGGGACATTTTGAGGAAGGGATATTTTGGGAAAGGAAAATTTTAGGAAAGAGACATTCTGGAACCAGGGGACATTTTGGGAAAGGGACAATATGCACCTGAACGGCAATTTTTTGTCTAAGTAGGGCTTCCCCGTCCCCTCCTTGCTAAACGGTTGATTGGAGAAACGAGAAAAGGGTAGTAGCATATAGAAAACTATCACCTCTAGGTAGGCTTTACAAGTTAACGTGTAATAGGCGACCAACTTATAAAAGGAAAACTTCGTACAAAATCACGTTAAAAATGAAGTTGTTAGTTCCATAAAACAGATTAAATCCCCTCTTTCTACGGGACCCAACTCTGCGCGTGATCCGACACGTACTTGGCCGGTTTTAATTTTCATAAAGAATGCTTTAATATTGAGTGGTCAATTATAATTGTTTGTGCAAAAAGTTTTACTCCACTTAGAAATCTTATTCCCCTAATTTTTTGAGCAATATAATTCGTATTTTTATAAAAGCAACAGAAACGAGAATCGTATCACTCAAGAGCATTTGTAATAACTCAGCTTTTCAACATTTAAAATAAATTTTTCACTGCGCAAAAAATTTTTCGTCTTGGCAGCAATTTTAATAATTTAGGTAGCTTAGAAAAATACGTTTCAAAAAGCAGCGGGCTCAGAATGCTGGCAACGTTCCTGCTTTTTGCTCTAGACAAAATTTTGAGGAAAATCCTCTATAAATGATTTGCTAAGACAATGTTTATGCTTTGTGTTTTAATTGTTTATTACTTTTGCAGTCTTCTATTTTTTTTTCAGCTGACAAATAAAGAGATCTATAGCCGCTGAAAATATTTTTTCCTGTGATGCTGAAAACGAAGATGCAATTTTTCCTCTTTATCTATTTATTAATAACGTTTGTTTTAAGTCTTTTGGTCTTGTCGAGCATTCGTTTATATACCTACAAAAAAAATTGCAAATGATATAAGTGTTATTGTGTACATCCATATGTATTAGGTTAAATGTAACATTGGTAAAAATTACACATTTGGCCTAAGTTCTAAGGCATGTCACCGCGTAAATTTAGATTGGAGTCTGGTTCTGCTCCTCGGGTATTTGTGGTCACTTTCGGAGCCTTAGAAGCACTGGCTTAGCGGCAATCTACAACTTCACTTGCCTCTCGCTGACTACTTTGGCACGGTCATGCCCTCCTCGCAGTAAGTCGTCATTCAGCCTTTTGGATCAATCCGTGCTGCGGCAAAGGTGCACCATGAGGATTACGGCTTCATAGTGCCTTTTTGTATTGATTTTGTGTGCGGAGTTTTAGCATTTGTCAAACGAGTGTGGGCTCCTTCCCGCTTTACATTACATATAATAGAGCTAAATAGACAAGGTAAAATAACATGTTTGTATTTGTATGCCCAATCGATTGCCATATGTTGTAACTCTTTCAGACCAAATGTTATTTTTTTATGTCAAGGATTGTATGTATACCAGGGTTCACACAAAAATGTTCGATGCTCTTTGCAGCTTCCAAATTTCGCCGAGCAAATTGCAGCCTCTCGTCTTTATATCTATCTAAAAGTCACTGACTGGCCTTGCTCGATACTGCCAAGTCCTAGTATGCCAGGTGCCGGCCAGGGTCTTTTTACATTTTCTTTTTAAAATTTGCTGCAATTTTAAAATTCTACCGGCTTAAGCTGTTCAATAACGGTACTAATTTATATATCAGCTGTATAAAAACACAATTTACATACATTATTATACCGATCTTAAATATTGAGCATAAGATATAAAAATACATGTTAGCACTTCTATTACTTCAATGGAGCAGGACATATATCCAATTTATCTAACAGGATTAGAAAAAAGAGGCCGATAGTTCATGTGCTTCAAACAGTTATGCCACTGTTTTACCATATTGTGTGGGGTGCGGACGCGTGGTTATCTAATAGAAAGGGTTATTATTTATAAACAATGCCGAAAGACGATGCGGAGACTACGGCACTGAAAAAAGAGTTAAATGAATTAATCGCTAATGTAAAGGTAAGTTCCTGTTTTTGCTTTATCGTTGGTCTCTGGTGTCGTTACGTCGCTTCAATAATTTCAGGCGGAGCAAGAGAAAGTTGTGGACGCAAAACTAGCCGAAAAATGCGCTGATATGGAATCCGTGCCCAAAATTAGACTTTCTACGAAGAAGACTTTGAAAGGGCACATCAATAAAGTAAATTCGGTTCACTACAGTGGAGATTCCAGGTACCCAAACATCATAGTATCTACTTATTTTTATAATCTATCTGGCCACAAACTTCCAAGATCACAATAATCAACTGTAAATGTAAGGAGCGTTGCGATGGTGATATAATAACATGTTAGTGCGAAGCAAAATAGTTATGATGTTCTGTAGACTTTCGTGGTTGCACAGATAATTAGTAATAATCGCTGTGAGGATCCCTTCCACATCATGTTTATTATAATTGTGTTTTTTTTTAAATCCTATAAATATTCACTCAACACTATAACACTATGCACTTTGTTGCTTTTATATATATTTAAAACAGAATTTTGTATGACAATACTGGCTATAAATATGACGTCACATTTCAGAGCACTCTTTTTATGTTAATCTATTTAACAATTGTATGAACTAGTAATTGACTAAAAGAGATACATTTTCCGAGATATTTTGTAATTTTTGTTTTAACCGAGCATATGAAATAATTTGTTGTTGATCGTGTCAAATACCGAATTAATAAATTATGTCGAAAGGAAGCTAACAATGAAACTCCACATTTATTCCTTTCAAAAAAGTTTTAACTTAAGAGTTTTCAATTTAAAAATTATTACCCAGGAATGTGTTGAACACTATACACAATCGTCCTACATTAATCTACTGTTTAATAAGTTTGTCCTTGATGTTATAGTAATTTTTACAAAGAATATGCTTAACACATTTGAGGTAACTCTAAAATATCTTGAGGAATATGTAGTTGTTGAACCTTATACAGTGGCCAATAAAGGATGTATTAATGTTTGCAAGTCTAAACCAATAAAATTACCATTATAATGGCTACCAATATTTTTGAACTCTGATATTTTTACTTTCGTACAAATCATTTTCATAATGTATTGACTTGCAACTTTTAAGATGTTAGTTCAATTTCAGTCAAGTTCATTAAAGTTTAACAAAAATATTTAAAAAAGTCAATTATTTATATATATTTCTATATAGTCAGTTTTTTTTCTATATATTTTTTCTTTACTAAGACAAGGCCAACCAAGGTACCTCTCAATGTAGAATTTGGGTTGGGTCCAACTGCTTAGTACATAGTTAATGCTCAGCAGTCGCGTTGACGTTTTTTTATTTTGCTTTTTCATTGGTCTGAGGTGGTCCAGGAACGAAAACTCTGGACGGAAGTGCGGAAAGCCTTTGCCCAGCAATGGGGCACAAACATAGAGGATACGTAAAAAAATGATTCATCAAATAGATCAGAAAATATGTTATTTGTTTTTGTTGTCGGATTTATGCTGATTTAACATACCCTATGTCACCCTCAGAATAATAACGAATCGATTGTGATATTATTTGTCAAAATCTGACGATTTTGTAGGAGACAAAATCTGACTATTGTTTAAGTCACATTAGGTATCGCCTTTTGGGCGCCACCGTAGTTGGCTAAAAATAGACTTATTTCTTCCGCTTCAAACTTTCGTCTACGTCTCAAGAAAGATGTCGTTCGCAGGCATTGCGTGACGGGATCGCTGGACGGTAAGCTAATAATCTGGGACACCTGGAGCGGCAATAAGGTGCAGGTGATACCATTACGATCTGCATGGGTAATGAGTGTAGCATTTTCGCCTTCTGGAAATTTTGTTGGTAAGCTATTTCGATTACTTAGATGCTTTGTCGTTTGAGTTGCATCCAAATCTAATATATCAAAATATCGTGTCACAGTGTTTGTTATCGAACTTTTTGATCGATTTGTTATCACCGATTTTGATGAAATTTTTTGGGTACCCTCAGTAGGTCTGAGAATAGGCCGCAGGTTTATTAATAAGGCAAAACAACGTTTGCCCGGTCAGCTAGTATTTACACATAATTCGTAAATTTTATAGTTATACAAATTTATCGTACAGTATAATTCATAAATGTTGAAATACAATAATGGATACAAATCAAACAACAATGCGACTATTTATTAAGGCACAGATGGAAGAATTTTAGTTTTATAAAATCCAGAAAGTTGTAATGTTTTTATATGTTTTTTTAGCTTTTAATGTATATGGGCTACAAATAATAAAAAGGGTGCCGAGTCACATTTTTATAAATACATGTTCGGGGTTCTTTGTATTGTAGCTTGTGGCGGCATGGACAATATGTGCACTGTCTACGATGTGAACAATCGTGATTCCACTGGCGCTGCAAAGATGGTTCGCGAGTTGGCCGGATACGAAGGCTTTCTAAGTAGCTGCCGTTTTCTAGACGATACTCACATACTTACTGGTTCAGGCGACATGAAAATGTAAAGTAGATATGTCATTTGTGTCCATCTATAACTATTATAGTCTCTATTTGTTAAATGTGTTCATAATATCAACAATTTGCAGATGTATTTGGGACCTAGAACAGGGCAAACGAGAGAGCGAATTTGATGCCCATGCAGGTGATGTGGTCAGCATATCCTTGGCTCCAGGTAAGATGAAATTAACGTTCCTTGCAATTTGGTTTCATACATTCAGAAGGAAAAAACGGAACATTTATAGGATCACTTTGTAGTCAGACTACAAAGTCTGTCAGTCAAGATCCTTGATCTCGGGAACGCGTAGAGGTATCGAGTTGAAATTAAAACTAAGGCCTTGAAGCTGTGAAAAATTCAAACTTCTAAGTTAACTTAAAAAAATACGGCTGTTTATGCCACAAAAAGACTTATATTTCGACACTCAAGGGAATCAAAATTTGTAGGGTACCCTATTTTCCGTTGACCTAGAACTACTTATGAAATTTGGGAAGTAAGACAATAAGTCTTATGCTACAAGTACAAGGAAAAATCTGGCAACCCTACATTTGTCATCATAAAAAACTGGTGTTTGAAGTTCGGGAAAACGGGTTCACGCCTGTATCCCAGAGGGGTAGGCAGAGACCAGAGACTGCCACTATTATATCTGTGTAATTTCCATTTTGATGTACACTAAAGTGTTCTCTATCTCTATCTATCTATTTTTAATACGTGAGTACCTAAAAATTTGTACGGAACCCTCGGTGGACGTGTCCGACTCGAACTTCTCCGGTTTTTTTGGAAGTGATTTAAACATGAATTGTAGTACATATTTTAATAATAAGGGGGATACTATTTTATATTCTAAATGTTCTAAACGGGGGAATTAAACCCTTTGACGCACAAAACCAGACCAATGGTATTTTAAGTAAATAATAGTAGGTATAATTAGGATGTTTATTTATAATGTCTTAGGAACGTAGGTATCAAATAAATTTTCATTTTTGTAACAGTCCCAATTTGCGCCAAAGGGCGAATTTGACGGAATTTTATTCGTTATTTATTGCATTATGCCTCCTCACTTAATTGTCACGCAGATTTTTATCTATTTTTAACCTGAAAAATGTATAAGCTATTAGTACATAAGGCGGCTTACTAATTCTTGACAAAAAAATACGTATGAATTTAACGCACAAATATAAATTATCATAAGAAGAAAAGAGATAAATTCTTGCGTAATAAAGTCACACCGTATGCCTGGTGGGATCCGTGGAGCCGTGCGCTATCCTATGCACGTCGTTCTCTGTCGCTAGCTCGCTGCGGACTGAGGAAGCGGACGGAGAACGTTCCACGGTCAGTAAAGGTCAGCTATTGAGAACGGTGAAGTGCACGATTCAAATTTGAATGAACTGCAACGGATCACACGTTGTGGGTCTGACAGACCCTACCAGGCTTGCTGAGGGTTAAAGCACGTAGACTCTGAGTTTAGAATGTAGAAAGTGAGCTAAATTTGGATTTTTGCGACCTATGTATTTATTTGTTTTTATATACCAGCATTATTCTTAGTTAATTTTTTTTAATACTCACACCAATAATAATTCAGTATTTCGCCTTTTTTAACCCATTGCTTATTAAAATATCTGTTAAATTTTCTTATTTCTTCACCAACTGGACTTTTGGCCATCACGTATTGGTATCCAGCAGTAATAAAATTTTTAGGTAACCGAGCAAGTCCAACACACCGTGCAACGTGTCGTTTCCTTGGCTTTGTTTTTATTTGCAGAGCCTTAGACGGAAGGTTACGAATAAGGAAATGCATAATGCAGCGGCCAGCAAAAGAGGCATTGATGGACGAACGTGAAAATGTGGGCCGAGGCGAAGCTGAGGCATCTGTCCATCTTGTAGCTGGTCGTCCTACGCTGCGCTTGCCGATATGTGGTCTCCATTCGAGAACTTTTCGGCCCCATCGGCCATCAATTCTGCGTGCTATGTGCCCCGCCCACTGCTACTTTAACTTACTAATCCGCTGGGCTATGTCGACGATTTTCGTTCGTCTACGGATCTCATCATTTCTGTTTTGATCTCGTAGAGAAATTCCGAGCATAGCCCTTTCCATAGCTCGTTGCGTGAACTTGAGCCTTATTATAAGGTCCATAGTGAGAGACGACGTTTCAGTGCCATAAGTCATCACTGGTAACACCGCCGAGTTGGATTCGACAATTGACCTCTTTCACGAAGTTGAACCGGCCTAGTTGGACTGTTTGTCCTAAGTAGACGTGTTCGTCTACAGCTTCGAGAGTCGACTTCCCCAATGTTATTGGGGTGGGCACAACACGGGCGTTCGACATTACCTTCGTTTTGTCCATGTTCATTTTAAGGCCCACACGTTGGGAAACTCGACTGAGGTCTTCGAGCATTATGCCGAGGTCTTCCATCGTTTCTGCCATGACTACTTTATCGTCGGAAAATCGAAGGTGAGTGATGTACTCGCCATTGATATTGATGCCGCGTCCCTGCCATTCCAGAAGCTTGAAGGCATCTTCCAGTCCATTCGTGAACAGTTTCGGAGAGATAACGTCTCCCTGTCTCACGCCCCTTCTCAATGAAATTGCCTCCGAGTTCTGCTCTTGTACTCGGACCGACATGGTGGCGTTGTTGTACAAGCACTTCAGCACCTCGATATACCGATAGTCAATACGGCAACGCTGGAGAGACTCGAGCACTGCCCATGTCTCGATAGAATCGAAGGCTTTCTCATAGTCCACAAACGCTAAGCAGAATGGCAAATTATACTCCTCAGTCTTCTGTATAATTTGCCGCAGCGTGTGGATGTGGTCTATGGTACTATAGCCCTTTCGGAAACCGGCTTGTTCGGGAGGCTGGAAGTCATCAAACCTGCGTTCAAGACGATTTGTGAGGACCCTCGAAAACAGCTTATAAACATTGCTCAGAAGCGAGATGGGTTGGTAGTTCTTCAATAGAGTGTTATCCCCTTTCTTGAAGAACAGCGTTATTGCATTATTTTGAGATATTATATAGAATAACTAGCTGACCTAGGTGGCAAGCGTTGTTTTGCCATATTAATTAGCCTATTCTAAGACCTACCAAATATACATAGAGATAGATAAATAGATTCATAAAAATCGGTGAAGCCGTTTCGGAGAAGTTCGATTACAAGCACTGTGACACGAGATTTTTATACATTAGATAATAGTACATTATGGTACAAGTGTGTAATGTTGGTGATTACCGCTGAGGCGCCATTGAGACCCGAGCCGTTAGGTGAGGGTCTTAAGAGAGCCGAGGACATAATACAAAAAATCATTAAATACGAAGTTGCATGAACTGAGCAAGCAATAGGCACATCGCACTGTAGGCATAACTCACTTGTGAATAATAGCAATGAAAAGTCACAGTTTGATTACAGGTGTCATTATGTGCCTAATTGCGGTGAAATTAGAGCCATTTTATGAGCAAGTGTGTTGAAAAACACAAATTACATAATAGAATAATTTATTTGGTTTCGTATACACACATCAAAACAAGTTTGCGATCACTTTGAAAAACTGAAATCTTTTTTGTTACTGTAGATTATATTATGATTTTTTCTTCTTTTTTGATTCTTTATTTAAAAATAAAGAATTAGAACACAAAACAATGACACCGTTCAGTTGTTTTTTCATATTAAAAGGCTTTCAGTCCTAGCTTACGCTCATTCAGAAATCTGATTTAGTCAATTATAACCGATTCAAGATATTTTTTGCGAAAAGTTGTGATTGAAAAAATGCCAAGAGGATTATCAGAGGTTTTACGAGCAAGAATAGTAACTTTGAGGGAAGAAGGATACACCACGAGAGTACTAGCACGCAGACTTGCTATATCCCAATCCTGTGTCGTGGCTACGTTGCAGAGGTACCACGGAATGGGGAATTTAGCTGACCGACCCCGCAGCGGTCGCCCAACTGTTTTGACAGCTGCCCAAAAGCGCTATATTAGATTGCTGGCAGCCCGTGATCCAACAATCAACGCCACTAAAATAAAAGCAGAAGTCAGGGCCGCCTCTGGGCTTGAAGTTAGCACGCAGACCGTTCGCAATTGCTTGCACCACGCTGGATTACGAGCACGGAGGTCTTGGCGAGCTCCGCTCAATTCCCGGCAACGTCAACAACGAAGATTGCAGTGGGCTAGACTTCGGCAAAATGAAGAAGGTGAGGAAGAAAACATTTGGCAAAACTGTCTCTTCGTTGACGAATCCCGAATCAGCACTCATCCAGATAACCGACGTGTCCGTGTCTGGAGAAGACCAGGCGACCGTGAAAGACAAAGAACTGCCACTGGAACAGTTCAGCAAGGCGGAAAATCGGTGTCCTTTTGGGGTGGCATTATGATTGGAGCTAGAACGCCTTTGATCCCGTATCGGGGCTACATGACAGCGGACATGTACAAAGCAGTTGTTATTGATGATATCGTCAGACCATTCCGAGTAAACCATGGGCACCAATTTGTACTGGTCGATGATAATGCGCCCGCACATCGAGCTCAACGAGTCAATGCTGCTCTTCAAGAATACGATATCACACGTTTAGACTGGCCCGCCGGCTCGCCCGACTTAAACCCAATAGAGCACGCGTGGGATGCTCTTAAACGAGCTGTATGGAACAGTGAGCCACGTCCCCAGACAGTTCCAGAGCTCAGGGAAGCCGCTATTGAAGAATGGGATAGGTTACCCCAGGAAATGCTGGATAACTTGATCCTCAGCATGTCCAGGAGGATCTCCGCATGTGTTCGAGCCAGGGGAGGAGTTATTTTATATTGAATTTAACCTTAAAATTGTTGTTTAAGTTTAATTAAACAGTATTTTTCTTTCTATGAAATTTCTGTTTCTGTAACATTTTTTTCCGGTATACAATAAAGAATATTCTTCTTCTTCTTCTTCTTCTTCTTCTATCACAATTACATTATGATTAATGGCTCAATTTTTTTAAAATAAATAATAAAAATAGTTTTATATTTTAATTTCAAACAGGGTATTCCTATTTAAAGAAAGCATACAACATAGATTTTTTCTTGATAAAGTTAAATTTAAAGAATTATAGGAGCTTATGCTATTGATCACAAACTTTTTTTGATGTGTGTATGACAATTGACCCATCTCATGTCTTGTTTTGATCTTATATCATAGCCATTATTTTGGATTCTCTAGCTGAACCTACTTATTTGATGTTGTTTCACATTTTATGTCGGAATTCGTGAGAGAAAACTGGTGAGGATATTGTACAGCCTTATTGTCCATCCATTGACGAATGATGTGCCTTGGAAACTAGTTGTAAAATATCTCCGCTTTTTCTTGACCTTTGACGCATTTATTGGATTAAGTTATCGCTGCCTACGTACTGTACCATAAGTTGATGTTTTGTATGTCGGCTTATATTATGGTATAGGTGAATTAAATAAAATATCAAAGTACACGGCATCGTAAGGCTTGCATCATATTTCGGGTCCATACCCCTCAATTCCAGACATTGTAGATCAATAGTAAATACAGACCCATTCTTATGTGCATATCTTACTTACGTATTATTATATCTTAAATTAAATAGTTTATATCTGTAGGTGCATAAAATATAGGTAACCAATTTTTCCGCTCTCAAAAAAAAAATAGAGACACTACCTATGTGTTTCTTTTTCAAAAAAAGTTCGGGGTTATGTTTGTGGACGGTTCAGGTGAGGTAGAAGTAGGCTGCAAAGCACTTGCAGGTTCAATAATAGGTTCTATCGCACCGGCTGCCATATCTTGTTCTAGGCACACACAGTCTGTGTCGTCTAAATGAGATCATGAGATCATTTTCATAGTCGCTGTTGTGGGCTACAAAATATTTTTCTATTTAATTTTCTTTTATATAAACCCTTCTTAATCCTCGATGAGCCTAAAACAATTAAAACATTACAACTTTTTGAGTAAAAGCGTTTAAAATATTAGTCAAATGGACTTATGACGTATATTGGGACATCAACACCACATCAACTTCAAATCCAATATTAGATGTATTATTCCAATCAATGAATCCAAAAGACTGTCTCTATATCTTAATCAAATAACTATTTACTCAATTTTGCAATATAAGACTAAATAATTGATTGAAGTAAATAAAACTAGGAATTTCAGTACAAAATTGAGGCCAGATCACTGCCGTCGGTCGGCTAGGTGCATCGAAGGCGTAACCCCGTTGAATAGCGAATCTCAGCTGCCTCGACCAGTAAAGGGAGTAAAAAAGTGATCAGGAGGATTGCAAACGAATGACGTCCAAGTTTGCATTATACCTACTGGTAATATAATTGTAATACTTCCTACTTGCGAACTTTAAATTGACCTCAAGCTTTTACACACTATTTTTGTAAATAAATCGAATGGTCTGAACTGCCCGCTGCTCGGTTGCGAACGTCTTATTTTACATTTTTCTAGCGTGAAAGTTACTAATGTGTTTAAAATTGATGGCTATCCGCAGATATGAAAACATATGTGACCGGATCTGTAGACAGAACATGTAAACTCTGGGATGTTCGTGAAGAAAAAGCGAAGCAACAATTTTTCGGTCATGAAGCAGATGTTAACAGTGTTTGCGTAAGTTTAATCGATACCCACAAATCGATATTTACCCGTATTCAGGTAGATTGTTAACACAGATACTTCATTTCAGTTTCACAACAGCGGACAGGCATTCGCGACAGCTTCTGAAGACAAGACTGCTAGGCTCTTTGACATACGAAGCGACCAGCAGCTGGGTCACTATAAACCACCTGGAAACAGTGGTTTCACCAGCTGCGGTATTTTTTTATACTTATTACAAAGCATATTAGATTCTCCAGCTTACGATGACCTTTGGCCTCCTTCTTGAAGTTGCAAAATATTTGATTCTTTCGTAATTGCTCCTATTCGTTATGATAGTGATGGCATTCAAAGTAAAAAAAAAATTATTGCTGGGTCCATAACTTATCAATCACGTCATGTGAGGTTTTACAAAGTTTTTAAGGACTTCAGTGTCTGAGAGGTGGACATATTGGCTCAGCAATGTGCGTAGAACCTAGATTTTGTGTTATATTTAAATCTAAAACACTTACATTTTACAAGGAAAAGTCGTAACCACAGAAACTGCCTTTTTGGAGTGCTTTAGAGGAGTCGTGTGGCCGTTAGGCACTAATTTAAATGCATTTCTACGCTTTATTTTAGGTTTGTCCTTGAGCGGGCGGTACCTACTGGCGGGATCTGACGACAACAATGTGCACTCTTGGGACACACTAAAAGTTACTCACACTGGTGAGTGTAATACCTAATTTATATATAATCATAAGCTCGAGTGGGAGACTACATGGAGTACAAGCCACGTCCGACCCGAAAGCCCAAAATACTAGATACAAAAATCTACCTCTTAAGCTTATTAGGGCGAGGATTTTATAATTTTACATTTGCACTAATATTGCCTACGCCATCACAGTCCGCCACGACTATTAATAACGCCGTGTTTGTTTTAGGTTGCCTTTCGGGCCACGAGAATCGGGTAACTTCAATAGCAGTGTCACCTAACGGCGTCGCTGTCACTAGCTGTTCCTGGGATCAAGGCGTTCGAGTGTGGGGATAAATATAAGAATCTGTTGTAATCAATTCACAGAAACTTACGTTACTAAATTTTTCACACCCGTTTGTTTAGATTAGTTTAGAATTTGTGGTATCAACTGAAACTGATAAAAACAGCGACGGTAAACGTAAAACCAAATATCAGTCGTTTTTTTGCACTCTCATTTAGGCTACGATTACGTTTGTGGCACCTAATTCAAGTTTGCTGGAGTTTTTCATGTTCGTTTTTTGTCTGTTAGTACATGGTTTCTCTGTAATCACTAACGCGTTTTCTGTTTCACTTTTCTGTCACTATTCGATTGAGTAACTTGTTATCTAATAAAGGGCAATAAAAATCGATAATCTTTTCAGGACTGTATTTAGAATTTATTCATTTCGACTGCATTAATCCTACTTTCTTGCTTCTATTGCCATACCCAAATCTCACTGCCATACACAAGTGTTGGGACCAGCATTCCATTATGGATAGCCAACCTGGCTCTTTTGGAGATGTTTTGGCCACTCACTAAGGAGTGCTGTAAAATTTCTCGTTTCTACTCTTCTTTCTATATCACCTTCGCATTTTCCATCCTTCGTAAAGAGGCTCCCCAAATAGACACACTTCTCACTTTATTGTCCGTCCGTTCATCTGTCTGTCAAGACCGTTTATCTCGGGAAGGCGTAGAGGTATCAAGTTGTAATCCAAACCATATACTCAGGTTTACAGTCCCTTAAAGCTGTGTAAAAATCAAACTTCTAAGTTAACGCAAATAAAAGTTACGCCCGTTTATGCCGCAAAAAACGTATATTTCAAAATAAAAATAAAAAACAATTTTTTTTATTTCAGTGTGAATAAAAAATTAGGTACATGCATTAATTAATACTTAAATTTATCTATATTTAACACAAACAGTTATATTGGGTGTATTTTTAAGCGCAAAAGTCCTGTACACCTTAATAAAACTTCAATATCAGCTTTGATATTAGAGATTTGAATCAATTTTAAATCAAAATTATTTCATTCATCATTCAGCCACAAGAAGTCCACTGCTGGACATAGGCCTCCTCCATGGATTTCCAAAAAGACCGGTTGGAAGCGGCCTGCATCCAGCGTCTTCCTGCCACTTGGATGAGGTCATCTGTCCATCTTGTGGCTGATCGTCCTACGCTGCGCTTGCCGATATGTGGTCTCCATTCGAGAACTTTTCGGCCCCATCGGCCATCAGTTCTGCGTGCTCTGTGCCCCGCCCACTGCTACTTCAACTTACATACTAAACTTTCATTCATTTCAATGTATTACAGTTTACTTTAAATTTAATAGATTCAATTGAAACACTCAACATTTATAGGGTACTTTCCGTTAACCTAGAAGTATGACATTTGGCAAGTAATAGCGTCATATCGACGGGGAAGAAGCAAATACTTCTATCTTACACAGACCTAACTTTACAGGAGGAGGAAAAAACTGAATAAAATTTTTGTTTATAATTTTAGCGCGACCTCATGTTCTGAAGGTTGTTTTATTATTTCAATAGCCTTTTTTTTAAAATAATGTTAATTTAGTAGACATAGAGGATTCAAAGTTAGTGTAAGATAGAAGCTATTGATTTCTGTGTTATGTTGAAAGTTTTGACGTTAGGCGGTATTTTAACTTGTAAATATTTCTTCTAATTCCTATTAATTGCTTTATTTCTCTTTGTAAACTATTCTCTGTAGCATCAGAAAACTATTATTAATTTAGAAAAAAAACAACAAGTACTGAATAACATGATTTTGTAAGATAGTAGGTATTGCTTTACACGAATTTCAAATTGAGTTCAAGTTAGGAGATATTATAAAGGAATGGGGCAAGATTTAGTTAGTAAAATTTTAACTGCTAACTATACAAAACATGCAATAAATTAACAAAATATTCGTATTTTATTAAGAAAATAATGAAATTATTCAAATAAAACTACATTTTTGCATTTACAAATTCTTAATCTAACATAATAAAGTAGGTACCACCTAATTAGGTAGGTTTCAAAAAATTTACTATAAAGTAAGAATAACAAAAACAAATACTCTCCGGCTTTACTGCTGGTAGACTTACCCCCTGTTTCTAGAACAATAAAATATGTTAATCTTCTATTAACAGCTGCTGGACGATTCAAAGATTGTTCGTGTACGAGAAACCGCTAGTTAAGCTGAGAGTGTAGCGTAGGCGCTGGGAAAGCCTACCTAACGTTATGTTAAGGATAAATGATATGAAACTAACATTATGTTAAGAATAAATTATATGCTTTGAAAGCCATCTTGATTTTTAAAAGCTGGAAGTGTAAAAATCTTCTTTTTGTTGTTTATTTTTGCGATGGTGGACACATCGATTTTAGAGATTGTAAATCCAGATACATTTTGGACCGTATTTTTTAAATCTGCGTGAGTTTGTGGACAGAAAGCTGGAATACAATTGACTTGACAAATACAGAGATTAGTTTCCATTTGTACAACATATTAGGGGTTAAAGTATGAAATTGCCGATTTGTACTGAAAATCTAAATTGTTTATTTTTTTAATTTTTAACAAATTTATTTAATCAAAATAGTTGCCATTATTATCTATACATTGCTGCCATCTAATGGGAAGGTCATTAATGCCTTTGCGATAGAACCTCTACGATCTAGACTGCACAAACTGTGTGAAAGCATTTTGTACTGCCTCCTGGGAAGAAAACTTATTGTCACGTAGATAATTGTCCAAATCACGAAAAAAATGGTAGTCCGTTGGAACAAGGTCTGGTGAATACGGAGGATGACGAATGGTTTCTAACTGCAGTTCCTGAAGGGTCAAAATGGTTTCTCGTGCTGTGAGGTCTCGCCTTGTCATGGAGCAATAATGGTGAAGATCGATTCATGAGTCGGGGCTGTTTATTGATTTGACGCAAGTGAGTCAATATTGTGGGTAAGGTAACGTTAAACCATGCCGCTAATTCCTGGTTAGTTTGACTAGGGTCGGCTTCCACTATCTCTCTTAATTCATCGTTATTCACCTGTGTGGGCGGTCTTCCTCGTGGCTCGTTTTTTAAGTCGAAATTTCCATCACGAAAGCGTTTAAACCAAAATCGCACGGTGCGTTCATTAGTAGACCCCTCTCCAAACGCAGCATTGATATTGCGGGCTGTTTCTGCCGCGTTAGTTCCGCGTCGGAACTCGTATTAAAAAATCACTCGAATTTTCGCAGTATCCATCTTTGTTGTCTAAATTGAATAACAAAAACATATGAAAGTCGATATTCAATGTTTCACATTTTTTAAAAAAAGAACATCATAGAAACCATTTGAAAAAAGTTTCATTCGAAAACCTAAAACCATGAAGATTCTATGTCAATTCAAAGAACCTATTGCAATAAAACGGCAATTTCATACTTTAACCCCTATTAATATTAGCCTTGTCCTAGTAACGTTTCACTTGAATTTTTCTCTGGAGTGTTTGCTCCAAAATGCTCGAGTAAACACGCTTCATGGCGAAAATAGGAGCTATTGTCAGAAAAAAAAACACGCGCGAACGAGATAGGAGTAATTTCTTTTCGTAGAAAGGAGATATTTTCATTAAAATTATTACAACATATTAAAGCTTTATTTTAAGAGCTATTTCTATACATTAAAAATCTCCCTAAAACTGGGAAATATAGATAGGAGATCTTTCCAGCTAACGTTAAATTTAATTTTGCATCCAACTACATCTAAAAGTCAATTTGCCCAAAAATGTAAGATAGAAGTATTTGCTTCTTCCCCGTCGATATACTACAACTACAAGTACAGGGAAAAAGTAGGCGAGTTCGACTTGCACTTGTTTTTTATTTAGACTAAATGAAAAAATAAAATTGGTTTAGAAAAGAGACATAAAATGAAACGTTATTTCTCTTTCATATTTTAAAACAGCTGTAACTATTGTAGTTATGTTAAATACTACATGATACGGTGATTTTAGTTTTGATGCACACATATAAATACGGTTTAAGAGTGTCAGTAAGAATTTTGGGTGGTAAAACTAAAATAATTTGATGTTGGTCCGCAATTAGATTTCCTTCCCGTCAATTTTATATTTCTGTAGGAACTTCTGTTCAATTGGTTATTTATCTCTCAGCTTCTGTCATAGATCTGTTGGTTTTTGGAAGTCGAACTTCTTATTTATTTCACGTCCTATATTTTATCTATCTTGAAGAGCTCAATATGAATATGAATTAATAAATATTTATATTCTAATTTAGTAATGGTCAATTCCATTCGATTGCTATAGTTTCTTGGTTTGAAAAAATTGACAATATATTTTTGAAACCAACTTTTTGTACAAACTTTTTTCCAATATAGCGAATTCTGACAGAACGTTCGTTAGTCTTTGTTGGAGAATAAAGCCTGAGTCGACGTCAATACGCTCCAAGCGGAAAGAGAGGTGGTTTATGCAAGTTTTAAGTTTTTTGACTAATAGTGATGAAACTTTTTGTTTTAACTGCCGTAATTTAGACTGAATGTAATGGGGAAGTAATTTCAGTCTGCCCGATGTCGATATCGTTATAATAGTCGACGTTGCTATTTCGGATGCTGTTGTTTTGCGAGGGCGTCTATCTGTGTTTTTAAGTTCACGAGAGATTCAGCTGGAGTTTCCAAGCGAATACGTACTACATATTCTAGTTCGAACTTATTCAGGTTACAGTAATTAATAGGACGAGGCATCTTAAAGGTATAAATATACATAAAAGATTGGTTGGACCGAAAGTGATTGCTAAAAAAGCTATAATTTTAGAATTTTTAAAAGGCCAAAACTGTAGTGCATATGTCAACATTATTTATGATTGTCTTTGTCACTTCAAATTAGAATTTAGATGGTTCTCGGCCAGAAGTCCAGCGCAAGTGCTTGACCCTCGGAATCCCAAAGGGAGAAACCAAATTGGCGGAGAGCATTGACAAATTGACTTGCATAATTCTTTAGTGGCTAGTCTGAAATCTATTCTTCATCATCACCCTCGTCAGCCATTTGACGCCCACTGCCGGACATAGGCCTCCCTCATGGTTTTTCAAGCTTCCCAGTCTTGTACCGCCCGCATCCAGCGACTCCCCGCCACCATGACCAGGTCGACAGACCATCTGGTAGGGGGGGGGCTTCCCACACTGCCAAATCTAGACTTAATGCAATTTTTTCAATGATAAATTTCTATGCGTATTATACATAGGTACAATATTACGTAAAAGGATACTGTGTAGAAAAACATATAATATTCTATGTGTGTTCTGGTGTTTGTGTTAACTGTTTTGTTGCTTATCATTATGTTTATCTGTCGATCTGGCTTTAGTTATCGGTTTATCTCACTATAGTATATTTATTAAGATGTGGTGGAGACTTATAATTAGCTTTCTGTTTCGTATGTTGCTGTTGTTCTGTTAAATAAAATAACTTGAGTACAAATATCTTAAAAAACGTCTATGTTAAATCTTCACAAACTTTTTTCATAAAACAATTAAGAAAGTACCTATATGAAGATTCTACATAAACATTTTATGATATAATAAAAATGATACCATTCCAAGATTTACACACAATGGTTATTAGCCTGTTCAATTTACTAAAATAAAAAAATGTTTAACTAGGTATGATGTTTATTGAACCACAACGTTAAGGAACTCGTACATCACCTTTCACAGCTCATCGTTGATTTTCTTAGGGTTTTTATTGACCCATAGTGGTAAGGAACCCCACAGTCTAGATCGCCCTGCTAGGTCTTTGGCCATCGTCTGCTTGTCCCCGATCCTAAGATGCTCCATCGTCTGACCATTCGATACCGGTAGCCAATTGAATGGAACTGGCTCTGGGGTATTGGGATTGCTATAATGAAAAACAAGATTTTGTTAGTGGCTATGAGATGACCAGGTTATGTAGATTTGTGAATAATTGTATTTTTAATTTTTATAGAATCTCAATTTTCAGGTTTTGCTATATTTAATGTAGATGGTAGATTAGATTAGGTAGGTTCAATAGAATACTTGACGTTAAGGGCTGAGATGGCCCAAACGCATGACGCATGATCGTATTTGAGTCTTTCATGCGTCTTATCTGAACAGTTTATAAGGGTAAAGGACGTAAGCATAAAATAAAAGTTACCAAATTACTGAAAAGATTGAATACGCTGAACCAGCGATTTAATTTTAAATTATTTTCAAACAGCTGAAGATTAACCCTACGTTCAATACTTTGCCTTAATAAATAAAATAAAAAAATAATAAAAAAATACTATTAAGCTAGCGTGGGGTCGCAAATACGGATCTACTTTCAGTACTTTTGGGCTTGGTTAGCATGTCAAATGCCGAGCAACTTACAGTAGGTACTCTTAAGCTTTGGAAGCATGACAAATACGGATCTACACGTAATCTACCGTTTGTAATAATAGAAAATAAACTCACCCGCTTGTTGCAAAGTTCGTCCATAAGGTGACAAATAACTTGCTTATCTCCAAGTCTTTTTCAGAAATAGGCTTCGATAGGAAGTGTATAGGAAATAAATGCATTAACTCGTCAGCATGGCAGACACCTGAAAAAAAAGTTCTTCATTGGTACCACAGCTGACACGGGAGGTCATTTGGACATTATTTAGAATATATAAGTTTAAAGTTTTTATGTTTTTTTAGGAACTCTATAATTATGTCTATCTGTCGGTCCGACCCGTAAAGGGCTTTTCTTAACCGTAATTAGCAAACTAAAACATTGAAAATGAAAATGTATTTATTATCGGTTCAGGTACAGAAACCATAAATTTATTACACTAATTAATTATTATACCATCGCAGAGGCAAAGAGTTGACCTTTCATACACAATGCAAGAGCAATGTCCGCTGTGTGTACCTACCTCCGCTGATCCGATAACCGGATACAGCTCAGCTGTGTGTTATCCAAGAGAATTCATATATGGTTTTCAGCTACCTACTCTTCACAACATTTAAACTATTTTTATAACAATAGTGGGGAGAGACTTTAGATTATAGATGTGTTAATCAGCACTTGACAGTTGATTTCATTTGTAATTCGTAAGGTATTTTGTCATTTTTATTACTTAAATTACTTAAATTGTATATTTTTATTTTAGGACGATCAAAGGAATAATATACTTTCAAGGAATATGGTATTTATTGTGGTCATAAAATTAAGGTTCTCTATGCATCTAAGTTAATTTGTTTCCGCTCGCGTTAAGACGTGCAAATGTCAAATTTGGTGTGATTAGAGTGCAGTAAAATCCCGACTGGTGAGGCTAAAAGCCTCGATTTGAATGATAGAAGACAGTTGTTCTTATAAATGAATTTTTTTCGCTGATACCGTTTCCAATCTATATTGTCTGGCAAACATTGTGAACAAATTACAATTACATTAAAATATTGTCGAATGACAAAGTTTGTTGACTTTTTTATCAGAATCGCCTGATAAGGTCTTGTATATGATTTTATCAATATACTTAACGATTTATGATACATTTGGCACACCGTTGTGAAGAACATAAAACGAAGCATTTACCAGGCCCCCATTTCATATAACTTAATTCATGGTTAGCCTACTGAAGTAGGAAAACTCGGCTACGCAACTATAAATTATGTTTTATGAAACGCGGCGCTGGTGATCTCACCTATCCATCATTACCGTATAACCGTATAACAAAATTTCTACCAAACACCCCGCGTATAAAAATACATACCATGGTCTCCAATTGGATCGCCAAATATTTGTGAGAAACTGTTCGTGGCTTTGTATACAAGTTCATATAAATAAATTGGATTTTTCGTGTGACTGAGCGTTAATTCAACTGCATCTATCAGCGGATAGTTAAAATATGAGTCCGTATAAGCCTGTAAAAAAGATATGAAATTAACTTTATAACAAAAAAAAATTCTGTGTAACTAATATGACAAATATAGGAATATAATTCTACAGACAGATCTGAGGCCCAATTATGCGAACAAAATCTTGAAACTAATGTTAAGCAGTCAAATTATATACTAATTGCTAAATTATTGCAAACGTCAGGATTGGTACGCGTAATACAAGGGCAGACCGCTCTTTGCAATTTAACTGCTGTGACAAAGTACATACACGGCTACAAAAAGAATCCGAGAACTAAATGAGACGTTGCAACTGCTAGGCTTGTTTATTTTTAGTTATTTCCATATTGTGTGGGGTCGGGCAGCAGTCATTGAGACCATCTTTGTTTTGCACAAGAGAGCGATCAGATTCATTTATGAGCTAGGCAGTAGGGATTCGTTAAGAGATTTCTTTAAAGAAACTAACATCCTGACACTTGCTAGTCAGTATATCTATGAGAATATTAATAATATCAGTAACTTTAACACTGTGGGTAGTCAACATAATGTCAATTCTAGAAATAAACTTTCGCTCCCAAGATTTAGGCTGGCAAAGGTTGCCATCCTTGGCATTGTATACGTTTCTACAATAAGATCCCTGAAGATATATTAATCTTGACAGATACGTGGTTTAAAAAATGTGTAAAGCACACTTTGTACCATAAGGGCTACTATAACATTAAAGATTATTTAGATGACAAAGATGTCTGGAATTATAGCCAGTTCAATACACCAGCTCCAGGTTTTATAACGGTCTTATTTATAAAAACTCGATTCCTTAAAATAATTAAAAAACGCCGATTGAAATAGTCTGTGGTGGAGATTTCATAAGGAAAAGATGTAGCCACAGATTAAATAAACAGAGTTTTAGATTGGTTTTAGAGGAATCGTGTTTTCATAAATAATACCGTTAGTTTGGAGCTTTTTTGTCAAAATGACCAAGATTTTGAAACGGACAGATAGTTTTACTGGTAACGTTCATTAAGTCACAGTTTGTGTGCTATTTCGAATAAAAGCATCTTGATTTGATTTGATTTACAAGGGTATGTTCTCTTCGAATACTTTCGCATAGTAGAATCGAACTTTAACAGTTCACTTACATTTAGTATGTTCTGTGCCAACGATTTGGAGCTTCGTGTCAAATCATAAGATTCCCGAAGTACTTTGGTGATATTATCTACTTCCGGGGAATTTTCGTAATAGAAGGTCACTGGCGCTATGGCATCGAAACCGCTCATAAATTCTTCATATCTTGAAGAATCACTAGTAATCCCTGAAAAGTATATTAAGTTTTATAGCATCTTATTTTTAATGTTCAAAACATGAAAGGTGAATGAAGGGAGGGAAATATAAAAACTGGGGTTTCCAAATAAACAGCAGAAAATTCAATTAAAAAGAGTCGATTATAAAAATACTCTAGGTACGACACAGACAATTTTTTTGGCCCCACACCAGTCAACGTAGATGAAACTTATTCTTTACAAAATATACAGGGTGTAACGTATTGACGAGCGAAACCCAATTTTCGGATTCGGTATTTTGTTACACCCTGCATTTACGAAGCTTCAATTTAGCGATGGTCCTAAATCATTTCATCGACATTTTTTTTAATTCTTGATCTCCAGTTCAATTAAGTTTATCTTTGAATAAAACACGACACATTCCTTTTCCTAAATATTTGTACAACATAAAATCGCAGCCACTATCATTGTTTCTTGACATCACTTCGATTATTTTTTAGATACTTGAACTCCATTCTCCTCTTCTATCTACATCGCAGGTTTCAGTAGATCCGAGAGAGCTTGATTGAGTGCCAGAATAAATTAAAGAGAGATTTAGTGACTCGTATGGTGATAAAACAATAAGTCCACGTATCTGAATACTTACAGACCGATTTTAAACAACCTTCGTCCTTATTTAGTCCTGTCAACCATGGTACTGTAGGAACAGGAGGAATAAGCCTCGGACTTTGAGTCAAGAAGGCGCCAGGTAGGTTAGGCTCGATTACTGCTTTAAAAGGCGTCATTGGTTCATAATCCCAGGCCTAAAATTAACAAAATACTTATTAGAAGACACAATAATGAATTCATGAATAATGAGTAAGGTGCTAATTCAGTTTTCAGATGTGACTTCAACAACGCCATTAAAATTTCTTCAATACATGAAAAACTCCTTTTCAATGGCACTTTAGTTAGTGTAAAGTTTTCACGGCATGGTAGATTAATGTTATTTACAAAACGGTAGATTAATGTTAATTGGAATTTAGAGGACAATTGTTTATGGTGTTTAACACATTCATGGGTCATAATTTTTAAGTTGAGAACTCTGTTTATTAAGTTATAATTTTATTGCAAATAATAGATGTGGTGTTTCTTTAATAGCTTTTCATAAGCAGTCTATATAGGTCCCACTATAGAGCACAGGCCTTCTCTCAGAGAGACATTATGGGCTTAATCACCACGCGTGCCCACCGCGGATTGGCGATTTCAAGCGCTGAGGTATGTGAATAGCTCCGACACCCTGGTTTCCTCACGATGTTTTCTTTCACAGCCAGTGAGTGGTATTGCTACTATAACTTCACAAATGTACATAACTTAGAAAGAAAAGTCATAGGTACATGCCCGCACTGGCAATCGAACCCGGATCTCCCGCTTCCGAGTCCAATGTTCTACCCACTAGGCTACCACCGCTTAATAGCTTCTATTAATCTATTAATTGCGAAACTAACAACTTTGACCTCCATTAAGTAAGTAAACATTTTGATTTTATAATGAATAAAATACTCGAATGGAATTGCACATCATGACGTAACTGAGTAGAGTACACCATGTAAAGGTTGATGTGCTGTTTACTGTTTATTTATTTATTATTGAGGTCTCGTTATTAAGCCCCGGATTTCCCGAGATTATCGTTTATTTTACAATGATGTATTCTTTAAAAAGGGTATCTAGTTTTTTATTCATGGTTACTTTATTACTACCCGCCACGAGGATGTAGCCAAACAGGTTAAATATTATGCAAGAATCTAAACTCACATAGAATCTGAACTCGGTATTGATAATCTCGTAGGCATCTTTAGTTCGGAGACAAGCGATCATCTTCTCTGACGGCGCCTGGGGACAATCCATGAACTTCGCCAGACGGAAAGCGTTACGTAGAGCCTCCCCAGGGGGCGCCTCAGCCCAAGGTACTAGTGCCGTGCCAGATTCCGATATTGCCTTGTGAAATAGACCTGCCGAAAGAGGTAGGTAGTAAATAAAAAAATAAACCTTTAGTACGTTTTGGAAAATAATATTTTAGGTGCAACAAATATAGTTACAAAACAATATGTAGAACCAGAATATCACACCTTTATGGTTAAGCATGTTATTGACTTGATTTACGTACCAGCACTAGTAGGGGAGATCATGTGATTGTGTACACTTGCGCCGCCTGCGCTCTCGCCAAAAATAGTGACAGAGTTAGGATCACCTCCGAAGTATTTAATGTTCGTTTGGATCCAACGCAACGCCTCTTGTTGGTCTTTGAGGCCGTTGTTTCCAGGACAATGCTCATCTTGCGTGGACAAGAATCCAAGTGGACCTTGAAGAAAACTTTCATAATTTATCAAGTTTCTTTTTTGTTTTACTAAAAGGGTTAGGTTAGGTTAGTTGCTAGTGAGATGCTAAGGCCAAAAGCTAGGATTAGATAGCGTTTGCGTTAAAAACGACCCTTTTTATAAACGTTTTATAAGGACCTAATTCCTTGACTTCTTCCGTTCACACTAGTACCAGTGACATGACAGTTCCATGATGGTACTGCTGCTTTTTATTACTAGCTATTTAAAATTAATCTGAAATTGAAAGCGGTACACTAAAATCAACAAATATTTCAATCTTAAGAAATCATCTCTATTTATTTACAGCGTACGGTACTGCTTAACGTAGTTTGTCTAAAAAAATACCCACGTACGGGAGGAAAGCAAAATTGCCACAAACGTATTTTTTTATTTTGCTTATTCTATTTAACGTAACACCTAGTTTGGTAGAGTTTAAGAGCGGTTGGAAGAGGATGGCCGATGACGAGTTGGTGGCTTCTTCCCTCTGCCTCGTGGTCTACCAATCCGCGTGACTTAAACTAGTCATGAATCATGAACCATTTGTGTGAAAGTTTTGAGGCAAAAGTTTATTTTCCCCATAAAATATCCATGTGTTTTTTCTCTCGGGAGGGCAAAAGAGCAGCATTATATCATCACCTTGCTTAAAATTAGCTAGTAAAAAAATTTCATTAAAATGGGCAACGCTGAAATCATGCAGGAGCCTCTAAAAAATCACCTACCCAATCTGTAATTAGTTGCTACCAACAGCACATCCTTGTCCAAGAGAAATTCTGGGCCGTAATAGTCCATGGAAGATGCGCCGCACATCCAGCCCCCACCGTGCAGCCAAAGCATGACCGGCAGAAGTTTCTCAGCGACTTTTCGGCCGTCCTGAAACAGCACACCAAGTAGTGGTTTACATAGAGAAACATGGTTTGCTTTGAAATTTTAATAAGTACATGTGTTCCTGCTTCGCCTTCGATACTACCCGTATTAGAGTGTGAGCTAGATAATAACGGCCGTCAATCAGAAATATCGTCGCGTGTTCGAATTAGTATTCGAACTACTCTCTGTTAAACATATCCGGAACTTATTTTTCTATTATTTTGTAAGTCAAGAGAGACTGAGTTACCTCGCACAATTGATCGGGATCTGCGAATAATTTTTAAACCTGCAGTGTCAAGTCCTCTGCATATTTTTAAAACCTAGGCATATCAATGACATTATAAAGCATTCCTAGAAGGCAGGGACGTGGTAGACATAATTTGACGATGGTTCCGCACGATCTCCACCTTTATTTATTGTTATTAGAGTTTAAATTTAAAAAATATCCACCTTTAACCCACATTTAACCGAGTGGTCGATCGGACAACAGGTTTAAAAATGGGATATCTCAATTTTTCTAAAACAACGGCAAAAAAATTACTATTAGATTAGTCAGTTGTACTCAAGTGCATGACATGACTATTCTGTTCTTTGACATGTTTTGCCCTGTTTTTATATGGTTCTATCGTTAAAGCGTGAACAGTATCAAAAGGGGCATCCTGCTTAAAAGCTCTTTTAAGGATTTAATTAAAGTCGCGGGTCTTATCTTGAAACAATGATTAATGTACCCATTCCATTTCTCACATATTATATTATTGGTATGAAAATAAAATAAAAAGCCATTTATTCTACTACTTAAAACTTTTTACAATAATTGGTTAATCATGCATTATACTTTATAATATTAAGTTCTTTACATTTAACCAATGTTGTTTTAAAATAAAATAACAATAATTTATAACATTAAGATTGAGTATATAAATATAATATTATCACACTATTTAATAGACTGCCATTACATGTAGAAATATCATTCGAATACTGCAACACAGTAATAACACTACTATTTAATTAACTAGCACCATATGGAGTTCTTAGTTACGTAGTCCTGTTATTTGTACCATTGATGGTGCTGCTACGTACACAGAGGTCTGGAGGCTTAGAAATGTGCCGAAACAAACAATACCACGACAAAGCCAAATTCGCAAATGAAGCTTACTGCCATAGTTGTCACCTCAAGCCGCTCACAAAAAGTGTGTGAGGCCCTGGGTGAAGCGCTGTCGTACTTGTATTGCAAGCTCAGAACAGAACTAAGTACAATAGCAAACGAAGGTACCTACTTTGAAAGAGACAAAATATAGTCGATTAATTCCGTATGCCTTGACATAAAAAATCAAGAAAACCATTTTCGTTTTAGGTCATGGAAATGTGACGTTAAGGATCAAGAACAAAAATAGTACCTATGTACATACCTTACCTATCCTGTTAACAGACCTAAGACATATAAAGTGATTGAAAAAGTATCAAAAGGACAAGATTATGAAAGGAAAGATAAAATATTTTCAATTTACACCCTGGTGCTTCTAACAACTGATACCTACTAAACGAATGGTTTTATCTCATCTCCTATAATGGAGTACTCGCGAGTACCACATCTCTGTGGTATTGAAAAATAAATTTGCCTGACATCAGAAATGTTATGGCGGCCCCTCAAGAAGCAATTCCAATACAATCGTAGTTTGGTTTTTATTTACAAACGACGTGCCGGATCGCAATGAAGCTTTGCGAATACGATCAAAGGACACAAGTCAAGGTTTGATCGTGCTTACAATTGGAAACGAACTTATCAAAAATAAATTATAGCCTTGGGAATAGACTTTTCTACGAAAAGTGTTATGAGGCTAGAATTTATTTTGTATTCTGTTATTATCAGTTGTAAGTACAAGCAAACGTGGATTTAAACATACTACTAAATTGTCATTGAGATCGGGCATGCTGTTTGTGAATTAAAACCAAACTATGTTTGTATGGGAATTGCCCCTTGAGGGGCCGCTTTAAGGTCACACTATAATTTATAGTACGGTACCTATTCAGGTACGCAGACTATGCTACCATTGAAAATCACAGAATACATGCTTCTATTTTTTATCTAGTAACTTAGGTATATTACTAGCTTACAGTTTAATACATTTGTACTAGGTTACTAAGGTTACTAGGTACAAAAAGTGTAGCCCATTAAAAAAAACTTGTGGTCGGTGGATTCCACTTTAGTAATCGGTCAGATAGTGAATACGGTGAATCGCTCGTAGCCCCGGCTGCCTGAGTGATCTTAAACGATCACGAAGGTTAAGCAACACAGGGCGCGTTCAGTGCATGGATGGGTCGCCGTCTATGCCTAACGCTAGTGGCATTTTTCCGAGCGGTTCCGTGCTTCGCAAGGCACGTTAAGCTGTTGGTGCCGGCTGCCGTCGATAGATGGCAGTCGTTAAGCCAAGTCAGAGGCCTTAGGGCGGCTTGACAACTTCTGACAGTAGACGAGCCACTAGTCTACAAGCCTCCACCAATCCGGACTTGGCCCCCGTGGTGGAGTATGGCCTATACCTTCCTCAGGGAAGAGACCCGTGCCCCTCGATGGGGACATAATGGGTTGATGATGATTGAATCGGTCAGAGGTTAAAATAACGTAGTTTTATTAAAACCTCAGTGAAGCGCTAAGTGGTTTTTTTAAATCAATTGTCAGTTCAAATCTATTATTTATCTGTTTGGTTCTTCTTTGTTCGCGCCATGTTTTTGTCCACGCCATTTTTTATCAACGATTTGTTGAGTAGAATGATTAAAGATTCAGACGGATCTAAATAGAAATGACGTAATCGAAATCTGTTTAAATCTGTTAAAATCTGTTTAAAATTAAACAAATGAAATAATAAAACTGTGTGTAGGCCTATGTCCAGCAGTGGACTTCTTATGGCTGAATGATGATGATGATGATGATAGTACCTTATATAGGCCAGGGTGAAAATGTATCTCGTGCTAGTATGGCCGCCGAGGGTAAAGTGGATGGTCGCCAGTGCCCCCAGATTCACTGTAATTACAGTGGATTAACTGTAATTTTAACTTCTTTACTGTATACTGTAATATAAAATACAGTGTAGGCATCTACTGTATTTCGTTTTTTATAGAATTTTTTGTCATTCACCCATTGGCTGCGTTCCAGAAAAAATAAAATTACCATACAACGTAACAATATTAAATGCCGATAAATAGAAAACAATTGGATACTAGTCAACCAGCAGACGTGTTTTGGCATTTGGTAAGATTTATTCAAGTTTATGTAAAGAACTTTAATATCCACATTTAATTGTTCACACTACAAAAATTTGCTATTTTGTTTCAGTTGGCCCAATTAAAGGATGGAAATGGCGACAAAAATTTTTTTCTTCTGCCTCGATTTATGCTTCAAGTATTATCTTTGCCTCACTCGAACGCTGAGTGTGAACGCAAGTTCAGTGAAATAAATAATACAAAACCCAAGCAGAGGAACTGTCTAATTACAAGTACCGTTAAAGGAAACATGTCAACTCAGCAAGTAATTCGTCGAAACGCCGAAAATTGTGTTTATTTTAACCCTATCAAAGAAATTATTTCGCGAATGACTGCTAAAACTTATGAGAAACATGAGAAAATAGTTTTAGAAGAATAATAAAGAAGAATAAATGATTCAAACTGTTTGGTTGTTTTTTTCAATATTGAATAAAAAATTTACTGTAATTTTACTGTATTTCAGTACTGATATATTATGCTGTATTTTATTTGTATTCCCTGTATTTTTTAACTGGCAACACTGTAATTTCACTTCCCTAATCTGGAAGCACTGATGGTCGCGTTTCTTTTTCTCGATGTCGCCGACTAATAATAACGATCACTTCCACGGTTTTCGAGAATGTGTCAATTCACTCATCTACTTCAAACCTTCTCTCTATGCCAGTAAGGGATGCTATAATTACGCTATTTACTACATCAGCGAAGCCTTCCAGGAACAGTTGGACACAAGATTCTTTAATAGGTACAGCGTGTCATTTCTGTGATGGTACTGGCAGTTATATTCATTTCACCAATCATGACGTTGGTGACGTCGTCGTCAAAAAGCTTTATTAAAGCCACATGGCTTTAATAAAGCTTTTTGGTTCGGCAAATATTTTTCATTCATTGATAATGAAATTAAAACCATATAGGTACTCAGGTCTACAGTCCTTGAAGCTGGGAAAAAGTCACAGTTTTAAGCTAACGTAAAAAAATGTTACGGCCGTTTATGTCGCAAAAAACCAATATTTTTCACTCTCAAGGAAATCATATGACCTAGAACTATGAAATTTAGCTAATATCGTCGTATACTACAAGTACAGTAAAAAATTTAAAAACTATACATTTTTAAAATTAAACTATATAATTTAAAAAATTATCTTTGAAGTTCGGGAAAAACTCGGAAAAACTGCGAGACTCTATTCCTGAACTATTTATAATATGTAAGTATCTACAAATTTGTACGGAACCCTCGGTGGGCGAGTCTGACTCGTACTTGTCCGGTTTTTTTAAAGGATCTTTCTAAAACGCAGGGACTTTGTGGCTGAAGTAACATCTGAGCTGGAAGTCGAAAGCTCAGGTGGATTACGCCTGGAAGTTCCTGTCCTTAGTTTTTGAGCCCTTGCTTTTGATTGCGCTGAAGAAACACTTGTTGAGAGGTTTCCTCTTCAAATGCTTTTTAACTTAGTGTTCGCAGTTTTAAAGCCATAAAGTTCACCACAAATGTTGCACTTAGTTTTTTTTATTTCATTGTCTGTTTTTTTTAATGTCCGACCAAATCTGGAAACAGATATTAATATCCAATACTAGTTGTCATGCATCTCTCCGGTTTCATATGCACCACCATTAACAAGCACAATGAATGGTGCAAATGACACTACTAAATTACTATTTAATTAACTAGCGGCGACAATGGTGGTAACGGCACTACTTTGTATTGTTTACATCATCAGTGGTGATACTAAAAGCAAAAGATATTACTATTCAAAATAAATTAAAAATACTTTTTTAATAAAAAAATAGTCGCCTACGTTTTTTACTTAAAAAAATCGCTATTAGTGACTTGCATGAAATTTGTACAATGCATAGTGCAATTATTTCGTGGTTTGAAGTGTGTATTCATAGACGCGTGTCTCCTTCGAAACGGTTATTAATATAACCATTCCGTCCCTTACAAAATATTTATTAGTGCAATCATAAGCAGCCTATATTCGTCCCACTGTATTGCACAGGCTTTCTCTCAGAGAGAGAGTATGGGCTTAATCACCACGCTTGCCCACCGCGGATTGGCGATTTCAAGCGCTGAGGTATGTGAATAGCTCAGACACCCAGGTTTCCTCACGATGTTTTCCGTTACCGTTAGCAGGTGGTATTGCTACTATAACTTCACAAATGTACATTACTTAGAAAGAAAAGTGGGAATCGAACCTGGGTCTCCCGCTTCCGAGTCACCCACTAGGCTACCACCGCACCTTAGTTTGGGCATCCAAAACCTTTGCACGTACCATGAAAATTTTTGCATATTACGATCACCTCCAACTAAATAACTTTTTAAAACTATAATATAATCTATGCATCATTCATTCTTGATACAATGCACAATAGGAAAATCAGCCGCATAAACTCATGTAGTTTTATAAGTCTCAGGATTGTATACGGCTAGGTCCCCTGAAGAACGATACTAAGGACAGGAGGGGCGGGGAGGTCCCTTTTTTTCAGTTTTCCACTCCAATGAAATTAAAGCTTAATTTTTCTGCAACTTTGTTTCAACATATAAATACAAAAAATCGCATGGTTCAAGATATCGTGTATTCTTATTGATCCATAAGGCAAACGAGAATGGTACGACACAGTAATGTCAATGCACCATTGATCGTGCAAACGAGAGATAGTCGTATCATTTGCTACTAGGTATGTACCGTTTGAATTTGCAAACGGTACATACCTAGTAGTTCCATTTCCACCTTTGATGGCGCTAGTTAATTAAATAGTAGAACTATTTACACCATTGTTGGTGTAAAAGGTACATAATACTTGCACCATGCTCCTGTCCTGCCCTTGATACGAATATCGTTTGTTCACAAAAATAGCCAGTTCAAAGAAACACTAATTTCTCGTTTGACTTCGTAGTAGTGAACCGGTAACATGCCACGTAGCTAGTTATTAAATATTTACGTAAAAGTACGCCCACTCCTAGTCTATGATATGAATATGGTTCTATTTGATATGGATCAGCGTCGTTGTTTCGGGTATTTAACAACTTTGTGCGGGTAATGATCTGCCAGGCAATTAAAGTCGGGTGATAAAAGCTCTCAAGAAAATCTAAGGAAATTTGACACATATGTATGTCAAACAAAACGTGCCAAACAAAAATTCACTACCGAGTATTTGTAACGGAGAACGGAGTTAAGTTCGGCGTTTGTATAAACAGTTCCACTACAAGGCCCAGATTTTCTCTCAGAGAGACAAATTTGGGCATTACCAGCAGGTAATCGTGCCCACCGCGGATTGGTGATTTCATCCAAGCGCTAAGGTGCGAAGACACGTCATACATTCAGGTTTTTTAGCTATGTTTTTCCCGCATAAGTATATTGCAATAGGCTCATCACTATCGTATCAATATCAATTTGATCTCGATTAATAACAATTTATTTGAATGGTGGTAGCAATTATCAGTTTCTAAACAATTTGAGGAGCTTCATTAGTTGTTTGCAAATAATTTTTAACGAAGAGATAGGTAGTACTTACAAACTCGAGTTTAGGAGTGTAAACGTTGAGATACAAGCAGTCTTCTTGGCCGACGATTTCTTTCTGCCGCGTATACGGATTTCTTTGAACACAAAACGGGCTCTCCATAGTGGCATTCCTGATCCCTTGCCACGGCTCAGCAGGCACCGGAGCCTACAAAAAAAAAACACAATTTATCAGAGTATTATTATAAATTGCTTCTTTTTGTCTTATTTCAACTGGCGCTCTGTTTAAAATATAACCCTGATTAGAACAAACAACAGTATAGTGCATATTAGGTATAATGACCTAAACTGTCAACATTACCATATGGCACTGGAAAAAAGATTAACGATGGTTTACTGGAATATATTACGGTAGAATACATTAAATAAAATCTAAATACATGCTCTGATAACTGCTCAACTAAACGCCAAAGGTGTGTTACCGTCATTGGCTCTTTTTTTGAGATAATCTCCCAGCCCAGCTATCTATTTATTCCTCAAACAATTTACAGTACAAAACGAAACGAAATAGGTTAATTTCATGCCGTAATGAAGAGATCCTGGTTTTATCTGGCTAGAGAATAAAATTTCCGCAGATCGCATGCAATTAAACTAGGTATTGACAAATTATGGAAATTGTCTTGGAATTTGCGGGGGACTTTTGGTTGGATCTTTTTTCAAAAAGCGAGCGGCAACATTAAGTCAGAATATAAAATGTAAACCACGTTATGAAAACCACGAAGGAGGCCTATGCTCTGCAGTGGGCATCAAGTGGCTGATGATGATGATGATAAAATGCAATCAGAAATAAAAATAAAATCAATGCAGTTTTCTCGATTTTGTAGTGGAATTCTCTATTACTCTTTGATTAGGATTAAAAGTAAAACGACGAAGCATTCCAACGGGCGATAACATTCGTAACAAGAAAAACCGGTTGCAAGCTTTAGCCCTATTACAGGCTTGACGAAACGTATACAGTTACTCCGTAATGAAATTGTTTTTTTTTTATATTCTTTTGGTTGCACTAACCCGTGCTGACGACAATTTTAAAAACCTATTTAGAGGCTAAAAATTGCACCCATGCCGGGTTGAACCCGCGACCTCTGGCACGGTTAGCCAGAATGGGTGGAATTTTTAGCCTCTAAATAGGTTTTTAAAATTGAATTTTTTTTGTTGCACGGTAAAACATCTGTACACAGCCAAGAAAGCCATCCTTGTACACAGCCGATGGCCGAGCTTAATTCTAATAAGTATTTTCTTCCAGCTAGCCAGCTTGGTGATGGGGTTAGTGGATGAGGTAGTGCCAGAAGATTGGGAAAATTATTGAGACTAGGATGTAATGAATTATATTGTCGGTATATATAGAATAGGTACCTATAATGCACACTGTCATTCATAAGTAAACAAATAATGTATCTATTGCTTGATAATTATTATATAGGTATGATAAATATAATATAATATAAACTACATAATATAGTAAAGTTGTACTGGACTGCTCTGAAGTCCGAAGTAATGCACATGAATTTAACCTGGACTGACGGGCTCTGGCGTATGTACAGAGGTCTCGTAGCACATTCCACAAGCGCACAGCAGCTGTCATAGTGAAGGAATTCGAACAGCCTGCCGTATCATGCACGGAAATTATAAGTAAATTATAACTTTTAGAAACACTTATAACAATAACAATATTTGGGGAATTTAATCAAATAAAAGAGTTCAATGATCAAACCTGCCTTTAATAATTTACTTGCTTTTATACACGTGGTTCGGAACCTGCAAAACTTACCACTAATTCATCATCATCATCATCAGCCATTTGAGCCCACTGCAGGACATAGGCCTCCTTCGTGGTTTTCATAACCATGAGGGATTTTGCCATAATCGCCACGCTTGGCAGGCGGGTTGGCGATCGCAGTATGCGGTTGGAATCTCAGGAAGACGCTGCTGCCCGTCTCCTGGTAATTGATTTCCTTAGTCGCCTTCTTCGACATCCACGGAAGGAAATGGAATGACGCTATTCTTAATCCGGCGCCACACGGAGTTATTACCACTAATTAATAAATAAATAATTGATATTTCCACTCAGCAGTAAATAAATCAGTTATTATGTTAGTTACGAGT